>OX940805.1:31626038-32947753 GCA_954870605.1 Acer campestre | reverse complement strand
GTGGTATCTTAGGTTTTTTATTTATAAATTATGTGCAATAAACCAAGTTATATTATAAGTTTGTTGAACATATATATATATATATATATCAATGGATAGTCATGATGAGAAGGGTGCCAAATTATATAGGTAACTAACCAAATGGTGACAATTTATCTTAAAACCAAAATAATTTGATATGGATAAGTTACACTAATATGCATACGAAGAATATTTTGAATTATTTCTACTTAGTTTCATATAATCTTACAATATTGCAAAAGACTCTTACAATAGGAGTTTTCATGCGAATAAAAGGTTATTATGCCTGTCAAAAAAATCGCAGGATAATGGGATGGATATGGGATTTACATGCATGAAAAGTTTAATAGTTTATATCCCCTAACTTCCCACCTTTTTTTGGTTCTTATAATCGGTTACCGAAAATGAGACTTTTTTTTTGGTGGGTAGGTGGAATCATATCTAAGCATTATTGGAGGGCCAAAGCTTCCGTATGTATTTCTTAAGTATGTGCTTTCCTATATAGGTCTTTTTTTCTTTGATTTGTATTCCTACATTTGTTTCTTACTGTAAAAAGAAAACCAATCTTCTTCTTTACCATTAAATCTGTTGTTTTTGGTTACAGGTCATTTGTTGGGTCTTATGGGAGTATGGCATTAAATTACTGGAAAGTTTTCTGACAGAAAGTTTTCTGCTTCCTATATTACTGGAAAATTATGTGATGTTGCTGAGGCATATTCTAATGATGAAACTGTTAAGGTATCACTAATGTCTTAGAAAGTTTAGTCTGTAATATAAACATTATATTTGTGCTTGCTGGCTCTACTTCAATTTCTGTGCTTTATTTTTATGACATATCCCCTGTATCAGCTTCTAAGCTTCATGTGAAGGTAATAATAGTGTTCCTTCGAATTTTGGACTGCATCCCTTTCACTTTTGAAGTCGTTTTCTACTCAGACTGTATCTTAAAGCTGCATTCCATTACCATATGAAATTTTAGAAAGTGGGTATGTTAGTTTGCAAATACTTTTATATTTAAATGCATTGCCTTTGCACCGCATATTTTTCATTGGATTTTTGTGTGTATTTGAAGTGAAAATATGCTTGATGTATACAGTCAGGATCTGGTTGCATTAGTGAAATGCTGTCTGTTTGGTTCCTTTTAATTTGATATATGATGTTATTAGAGCCTCAAGTTTGTTATCTCAGGTGGCATCAAGACAATTTAGTTCTGATTCCACCTCCTTGATTTTTGAGATTATCTTTGAAAAATGTACTTTCAATTTATAATCTATTACTGAAAAGTTGTAGACAATGGTTCATTTGTATATGTGTGTTTTTTATTATATATATATATATATTTTTAAATTTTTGATTAATAATATCTGCTTCTGAAGGAGATGCTACTTGTTAAGAATGACTGTTTATAACCTCTGTAGTGCTTTTATCCTTCTAATAGCAATTTTGTGTCTTATCCATTCCACCTCTTAAAATACCTGCATATACTGAGATAAAATTACCATGTGTATGAATGAGTATTTGTCTGTATCTTAAATTCTTGAATTAGGAATGACCCTTTACTTATTTTGAAGGCATATGCAGTTACATCACTAATGAAGATATATGCATTTGAAATAGCTGCTGGGAGGAAAGTTGATATGCTGCCTGAGGTATGTTTTATCTTGATTTATTTGATTGATTCATATATTTGATCTGGATAATGGATTTAAATAGTCCTTAATTATTCCTTTTGTTTTGGATTTTTGAACTCCATTACTGGAATATTTATGTATAATTTGTATGTTTTAATGTTACTGTAGTTTTATTGTTAGTTATGCACTTATCTCCTGTTTATTGTCTTTCCTGTGTTTGATCTATGTGTATTTGTGTCAGAATTAATGGACTTTTTGTTGTATAATCTGTTGTAATCATGTCTTCTTCTCTTGTTGCAGTGTCAGTCTTTGAACGAGGAATTATCAGCTTCCCACTCAACAGACTTCTTATACTGCCTATGCTCATTCTTCTTATACAGAGACTCTTATACATAATAATTTAATAATTCTTATACTGCCTATGCTCATTCTTCTTATACGGAGACTCTTCTTATACTGCCTATGTTCATTCTTCTTATACATAATAATTTAATAATTATGTAGTTTTCCTAGTTGCACTTGATAGTTATGTACAGCAGGCAATAGAGAAAGGAGCGAAGCCGTATATTTCCAAGAATGAACGTTCTGGGATGTTAAATATAAGCAACTTTAGAAACCAAGACCAGCATGAAGCTTCACCAATTCACAGTCTTAGGTTTGAGGCCTATGAGCTTCCCAAACCTTCAATGCCATCAAGGATTCCTCCAGTTTCCCTTGCGTCGACTACTGAACTTGTTCCAGTTCCTGAGCCTACGACTTGCTGGGGTTCAGAAGAAGTGGGGTAGACCTACTTATTCGTCTTATGAAACATCTACCTCAAGTTCCACTTCCCAAAAAACAGTGAATGGGGTATCAAAAGTAGATGCAACAGGCACAGAAAATGCAAAAGCTCATGACAACTCTTACAATTCAAGGAAACCACAAGTTGAAATTTCTCCAGAGAAGCAGAAGCTTGCTGCATCATTATTTGGGGGTTCATCGAAAACATATAAGAGGGGATCTACAGTTGGCCATAAAGCCGGAAAGGTGGAGAAGCCTCAAACAACAAAAGCACTGGTTAAAAGTACTGCAGTGGAGAAGATAGTTGTTCAACCACCTCCGGACTTGCTCGACTTGGGTGAAACAACCGTGGTTAGCAGCAGTCCATCTGTGGATCCATTTAAGCAATTGGAAGGGCTTATTGAACCAACCCAAGCTACTTCAAGTGTGAATCATGGTGTGGTAGGTGCTAATAAATCACCTGATCTCATGGGACTATATGTCGAGACAGCTGGGAGTGGGCTAAGTACAGATGATGCCAATCCTTTATCCGGGTTGACAAATTCAGCTATCAAAAACGCTCATGAAGGAACTGCAACACAATTGAGCAAGGGTCCAAATACTAAATATTCTCTGGAAAAGGATGCACTGGTGAGGCAGATGGGAGTGACACCAATTAGTCATAATCCCAACTTATTCAAAGATTTGCTAGGCTGAAAGGTTATAATCTGTAATTTTCAAGGTTAATTGCTTTGTATTCCAGCTTTGGACTTGCTGAGTGCTGCCTATTTTATAGGCAATGGTTCAAATAACAACGAAATGGGTTACAAGGAGCCAAGAAATGGAGAGATAACGACCTCCCGTAACATTGTTATAATCAGGTACAGGATTGTATCTGTGAGTGGACGGATAATATAGGTTTTTGTAGGAAATTAGGAACAATTAAGTTGATGTATATGGGGGGGTTCCCTTCAGAAAATAAGTGCAAAGCTCTTTTACAGCTTTTCCATTTGGGTTTTACAGCATCCTAAGAGCAAGGACTTGAAATTTGTTTGATTTTGCACTGCTTGATGTTGAGAATCATATTGTTATAATGGTGTATCATTGAGTTTCTTTACGGAATTTTCGTTTCTTTTTAATATCATTTTGCTTTTGAACACGTCAAATTTATTTATTTACTAATTTGTATTTGAGATTCGACATTGATGTTCTAGGCTTCATAAATCATATGTTTTTGTGAATGTTGATGTTTTTGTGAATGGTGATGTAGAAAGAGGTAATGAGATAGAAGCTGTGATCACTGATTAAGGAAGATACAGCACATTGAACTTGGATTCGATATCATAAAAGCTAATTAAAAGAAAAGAGATGTATGTACCAACTTCTTTTTTGAGATATTCTATTTTTGTTTTGATTTCTTTTCTTCAAAGAAACATATTCTAAATATATATATATGAATACCTCCGTATTTACACATGATAACTATGACAAAATCTCAAAAGTTCAGTAAAATGCATGAAAAGTTGCATCATGACTAAGAAACCTGCCAAAATCTACCAAAAATTCGAAACTGAATAGTACAAATGATTTAATCATAGTATCATACAGTTGGAAAACAAACAAGAAATTCGAAAATGGATAATACAAATGATGCATAAAGGGACAAGTTCACATACATCATTTTTCAACCACAAATGATGAAGAATACTAATGAAGTCACACAACTTCTTTTTTATAGGTTGTTGGTGATCGGAATCAGTAGGTGCACTGGGACATCCCAACTATGTTGGCACCTCCTTAGCACCCTCATCATCTATCCTATCCCAACATATTATTAAAATAAATAAAGAAAACTTTATTATGATGAATAAATGCACAAGTTCAGATACACAATAACACAAATGATGAATAACAATAGTGAAGTCACATAACTCTCTTCAAATGATGAAACAATGGTGCCACTCCCAAAGAAACAAAAGGATCTCTTCAGATGGAGAAAATGAGTTGCATTGTTCACAAACCACAAAAGACTTGTCTTGTTCCAGCTTGTAATTGAGAGGATGATTTCAATCTTCTTTAGAACTCTGGCCATTATATATTTATAAAGAATTATATTAGTAATAAATAATTCTTTAACTATAACATAAGATCGACTAGTATTTTTAAATGTTCTCTGTATTATTATTAAATATATACTACAATGGGAGATGATAACCAAAATATCGTTCTTTAACCAAAAAAAATAAAATAAAATAAATTGCTCATAAATCGTCCCCCAACACATGAAAGTGAAAATGCTTTATTTTACTATATTCTTAATTGGATTTAGTTGAAGCATAGTATTCAACAAGAAGATTAATCATAGTGTCAAACAGATAAACAAAAGAATCGATTCATGCCTTCATTACAATTCTTAGACATCTTATAATATATATAAAGTATAGCATGATAGAATCCAGATTTATTGCAATTGATTTTCAATTACTCATATAATTCAAAACTTATTTTAATAATATTCGTTATCAATTGTCATTTGGATTTTTATCATGAACAATTTTGCAACCACAAAATCTCAGCTCTCATTACTCCACCGAGGACTCTCAAATTCATTTAGAAAACAGAAAATTGAAACAACAGACAATATCTTCCAGCTTCTAACAATCCAGTTATTTCATTTCAAGTAGCAAAAATATTTCCACACCATAAAATGTAAGGGATATGAAAAAACTTGGTTAATTCAGGCTTACCTCTATGAAGAGATGTTCTACAGTAGTATTTAGGTTCCCTTTCCAAAATCCTTTACCCTCTGCAGCTTCTGTTATATGCAGTCTGTCCAGCATTGGTGCGCTTAAAACTCCCCCAGAAAAAGTCTTCATGTTTGGGCATTCTCTCACAATTACTTGTTGCAAAGATGGAAATTCAGTAGTATAATTCCCAGAGTAGAAGCTTGTGAGGCTTGGTAAACATTGAAGTTCCAAATTTCTCAATTTCTTGAAGATGATCCAATCTTCCCCTTCATCTCCCTTATGTATTATGATTTCTTCTATCATTTCGCATTCGGATATACTCAATTTTCTTAGGTTCATCATACTTTTAGCTGTTGGGGCAGCTACTAAATTAAGCAATCCGTTACACTTCCACACTTGTAATGTTGTCAAATTTTGGAAAGAAACGGAGGATGGCACTAAACATTTTAAGTTGCCACAGCTGTCTACTTCTAGAATTGTCAGATTTTGAAAAACTGTACTACATAGAGAATTTTTCTCCCACAGATGCGATGAGTCAAACAAGTCCAAAAGCAATAAGCTGCTTAACTTACTTGGTGCTTCATCATGTTTTTCTTCACAACCAAATCCTTTATACAAGAATATTTCCTTGAAAAAGCCTTGACGAACTTGAAATCTCTCAAGATCTGGTAGTCTGTGAAGAAGACACGATACACAAATATCAGCTTCATTATGGATGTCTGCGAATGTAAGGACTTTCAATTTGCATGAATACTCTGGAAGTTTTTCATGCAACGATTCTTTCAAAATCCACTTCCAGTCCAACGTCAAACTTTCCAGATTGTTGAATGGAACCTGTAAAATGAACAATAGCATTAGTAGGTGTAGGCATTGAATGTGGTGCGGTGGACCGGGTGTAATTATAGAAGAAAAAAAATAAGTGGATTCCTATGATTTTCTAGAAGATTCTTCAAAGTGTTGTTAACTGTAATCATGCAGAAACTATCAAATGATATTTGTGCAGAAATTTGATAAATCAGGGTTCGTACCTTGTCAAGTAAGAGCAGGGGTTGTTCCAATGGCATCTCATGTTGGCTCTCCCCCTGGGTCACTTGAAAGCTCAGATATTTTGATGCAGATACCTCTATTTTGTCACATTTCCAAAAATGCAACTTTTTCAACATTGGCCACTCTGAAACAAGTACCTTTGGGTAGAAACTTCGGAGCCTTGGTAGCTCTGCTAGTCTCAGAAACGTTAATTGAGGAAATCTAGGCACTGCTTCATCTACTTGTTCTTCCTTGGCAAAAATTTCCTCCACCATGCAACACTTTTCTATTAAAAGTTGTTCAAGTTGAAGAAGATTTCTACCTACTGAGGCTGGAAAGATGCTTTTCAGATTGTCACAACGTAGAACTTCTATTGAGAGTAGATTCTGCCAGGTTAGGAGACCTTGTGAATCCACATCCCATATATGCTTCAACTTTGGCAAATCATGTAACACCAATTTTCTCATTTGAGTGGCAGTTATAGCTTGTGTTTTCCCACTACTGGAAGCTTCAAGTTCAAATATTTCATCCAGTGAATTACAATTTATTAGCCACAACTCGTCTAGTTTTTGGAGTCTTACCAGCATATTGGATGGAAATACATTCAACACATTATGGCAGTTAAATACCCAAAAAGTGTCTAATTTGCAGAAGGAATCCGAAGTGAGCTGATAGTGCCATACTTTTCTC
This sequence comes from Acer campestre, assembly GCA_954870605.1. Lineage (NCBI taxonomy): Eukaryota > Viridiplantae > Streptophyta > Magnoliopsida > Sapindales > Sapindaceae > Acer > Acer campestre. The sequence goes on along the minus strand of OX940805.1, from coordinate 32,940,879 downwards.
AATTTATCCACCTTGTCTAGTCGTAAAAACTTTAAATTTGGAAGTCGTACCTGAACAATTCAATTGATTAATTGCAGTTATTAAAAAAACAATAATCAAACAAAGTTACACATTATAAGACAATGGAAATGGATATGGCTGAGATAACAAAAGGGGGAAAGAAATGTGAACGAAGTATTTCAAGTGATGTTGCAGAAACGTGAAAAAAGAAAAAGAAAAAGAAAACCTTTTCATCAAAGAGAGGTTGTATGTCTGTGTGGAGGTTGTCCTTGCTTGTTGACATGTCTGCCCCTATAGAATTTGAGATAAATGTTTGCATGTTGGGGCAATTCTCAATGCATAATGTTGCCAAGGAGGGCAGTTCAATTGAATTTCCAGTAAAGTTGCAGAAACTTGAGAGTTTTGGAAGATCTGTGAACTTCAGTGTATGTAGATTGGGAAACAGAGTGTTCCCTATCGTTTCTTCTTCAATGACTATTATGGCTTCCAAAACAGCAGAGTTTTTTAATTCCAATTCCTGGAGTTGCACTAGGCCCAAAGCCACAGATGGAGTAAATACATATATCAAGCTGCAACATTTATCATCTACCACCAATGACTTTAAATTGCGGAAGTAGCAGTCTAGAAATTGTTTATGCCATACTTCTTTCAAATAGGGAAAGTCGGAGACCGTAAAATTTTCTATACCACGGAATCGATCCTGTCAAACCAAAATATTTAATTTATGTTCTTTTAGAATAAAGAAAAAGAATGATGATAGATTACCTCTCTTAAATTACAACAGGTCTCATAAATTGAGAAAACGAAAATGGAAAAACCACACAAAATAAATCAATAAGCATTAGTAGTGCAAGGAATATACCAAAATCTGGTGAATGATCAATACATACCATGTCATTGTACATTTTCTGTATGGTGGTATTAAGACTGCCTTCCCAAAATCCTTCATCTGCTTCTTTTGTTTGTAATTTATGCAGACTTGGTGTACTTAAGGCTCCATGCGAAAAAATCTTCATATTCGGGCATTGTCTCACAACTATTTGTTGCAGAGATGGAAATTCAATAACATAACTCCCACCGTAGAAGCTTGTAAGCCTTTGTAGACAATGAAGTTCCAAATATTCAAGTTTGCTGAAAATGATCGGGTTTTCCTCTCTATCTCCCCCATGTATTATGATTTCTTCAATTATCTTGCATTCCATTATTTTCAATCTTGCAAGCTGAACCAAACTTTTAGCAGTTGAAATCGCCATTAAATTGATTAATCCACCACTCTTCGATACTTCCAAAGTTGTTAAATTTTGAAATGTCACCGTGGATGACACTAAAGCTTTTAATTTGTTACAACTTGATACTTCAAGAGTTGTCAGATTTTGAAATATTTTACAAAGTAGAGAATTCTCCTCCCCTAGATTCAACGAGTCATTTAATCTCGTGAGACGTAAGCAGTTCAATTTACTAGGAGCCTCTGCCATATATTTTTCCTTGCAACCATGTCCTTTACATATGAACATTTCCTCGAGAACACATTTGAAAACGTGAAGTTTCTCAAGATTGGGTAATTCGTAAAGGAAAAAACATGGACAAAGAGCTGCCTCTTTACTGGCATCTATCAACTCAAGATCTTTGAGTTTGCATGAGTTCCCTGAAAAGTTTTCATTCATCCACTCTTTCGCAATGTAATTCCATCCCAGTGACAATTCTTCTAAGTTGGGAAATGCAACCTGGAGTATGAATAAAAGTTTAGTTGGTGTAGAGATAAAATATTACACAATAAACTTGATGTGATAAGAGACAATGAATTCTTCAAAGTTGGGGATTGCAGTCTGAACTCACATGTGAAGTTAAGAGAAATTAAGTTTGGTATCAGAAAACTTTGGTATAAAATGAGAGAATTGCACCGACTCTCCCTAAGGTTTGTTAAAACAGCAGTCAGATGAGTGAAGATTGTGTTAGCTTGACCAAGGCTGTTTTGTGAAATATCGAAATTGCCCTTGGATTAAAATAAAAAAGAATAAATAAAACTAAATGAAATAGATAAATAAAAAATGGACACAACTTAGGACTTTTGTCAAACAATGAGTATGCATGAACCCCTGGCATATTTACCAACAAAACAAAAGGACACTCAAAACCAATGAAACAGCTGAGCTTCAGTTGAGCTTCAGTTGGTGAAGACTGAAGACTACTGTCTACTGCAAATCCCTGCCCCATTTTCTTTCTTTTTTTAACGTTTTTATTTGTATTTTTTAGAGTGAGATGATCCGAAATGACCATAATGCCCCTATGATGTTAGTTAATTATGGATTTCTGTTAAGTCCAAGGAGTCTTACAGTGTATAAACCATTTTAGTTCATATGGCTGCAATTATTTCAAACCTTTTAAAATTTGTGATTACAATTCTCCCTTTTAAAATTTCCTGGGTCATAATGAAAATGTTTCTCGATCTTGCCAACAATTATGGAGAAAATAAACAATAAAATAATTAAAAAGAAGTACAATTGCAAAATGACGAAGAAGAATAGATTAAAATTTTGATACTTTCAAAGAAGGTTTATAACTATTTTGATTTATTTATTTTTTGTTAAATTATTTTGTTCTTAATTATAGTCATATTGTTTTAGAGATATTTTAGTAACTAATCATGACAATGGACATTTAGTTAAAAAAAAAATGGTACGTTTGTTCTTTTCAATATTTCCCTCTTTAATCTTATTTTGATTTTTTAAAAATAAAATAAAAATTGTTCTAAATCTATTTTTTATTTATTTCTTCTCTTTTTTTTTTTATAATAATTTTTGGCATGTTTGTTCTTTTAAATATTTCCTCTGATTTTTAATCTTAATTTGATTTTTTTAAAATAAAAATAAAAATAGTTCTAAATCTATTTGCATTTAAAAAAAAAAAAATTAATGATATTTTGGATATTATGGTAAAATTAAATTATGAATAAAGCCTTTATAAACTCATACCTTGTCAACTGTAATCGGAGGTTGTCCATGGTTCTCTTGGAAGCTCTGAAATTCTGAAGTAAGTCTCTGCAATCTTTTACATCCCCACATCCTCAAAGTCTTTAACATTGGCAACCGTGAAATGTATATTTGGCTAGTTGCAATTATTCTGAGTTTTGGTAGATCCGCTAGTCTCAACAATGTTAATTGAGGAAACACAGCTGCTTCTACATCTTCTTCCTTGGCAACATTCTCTTCAAATATCACTTCCAATGATTTACAATTTGATACCATCAACCGGTCTAGTTTTTGGAGTCTTCCAAGTGTATTTGATGGAAAAACACTCAACAGATTATGACAGCCATCTACCGAAAAAACATTTAATTTACAAAAGACTGATGTGAGCTGATGGTGCCATACTTTTCTCACGTTTTCCATATTGTTTATTTTTAAATCCTCTAAATTAGGGAGTTGGACCTGTATAATTCATTTGATTGTATTAATAAAATACCCAAAAACTAGTAATTAAACACAGTTATAAATAAGACACAAGGAATGGATGTAATAGCAGATGAGATTTAGAATTTAAAGACTAATAAGTTCAAAAAGAGGGAAAAAAATGTGAAGAAAACAATATATGAGATGGCAGATTAATTAGGAACAAAGAATTAACAAAACTCTACAACAGAGATTGAGTTAAAAAAAATATTAAATAAATTGAAGCATAAAAATTAAAAGAATGAGAAAGAGAAATGAAAGAAAGAATACCCTTTCATCGAAAAGAGGTTGTATGGGTGCATGGTGGTTCTCCTCTGAATCCATTTTTTCTTCCTTGCTTGCTGACATATCTGCATGTGGAGAAATAGAGACAAATGTCTGCAATTTAGGGCAATCATCAAGCCACAAATGAGACAAGGAGGGCAACTCAGTGGAATTTCCGGCAAAGTTGCAGAAGCTTGTGAGTTCTGGAAGGTGTTTGAGGTCCAGCCAATACAACTTAGGGAACAGAGTGTTGCTTATTTTTTCTCCTTGGTTTATTATTACCATTTCCATGAACTTACAATTGGAAATCTGAAGGACCTTCAGTTGGATAAGACTTTCAACCATAGAATATGAAAATACATATTTTAGAGTATCAAAATTATCTATGGTAATTTCCGTTAAATTTTGAAAGCATGAAGACATCGTCTCAAGTTGGTTGTGCCATATGGTTTGGATACCGATGGAGGACAGATTCAAGGATGCCAAAACGGGTAATACAACCTGCATGCAGAAAAACTTTCTGTTTAATCAGCTCAACTTGCTTTTGTGCCGCTATAGTTTGTACAAATAAAAGATTAACAACAATTATTCTGCATATACAGATCTTAATTATATATATATAGTAAATGTCACGCACGGGAAATCCCGTACAGAATCATCGATTGCTACCGGTAGCAATCCAATAGATATCAGTAGTTATTTGATTGCTACCGATATCAATCGAATAACTGCTGGTAGCTATAGACGATTCCATATGAGATTTCTTAAGATCTTAACTAAACATTTAAATAAATACATAAATCTATAAATTTAACTACAACCAAAAATACCAGATCAAATAACCCTTTCACCTCCTCATTTGTTTTTATATATTTTATATTTAATTTTGTTTATTAAAATATCTGTATATTATCCTCTTCTCTCTCTTTTTTTTTCCCAGCTTATTAAGATACAATTTCTTGGTTTTTTGGCACACATATTGCCTTCGGAGGAAAGAAATGGGAATGATGAATTTCAGGTGATGTTGCAGAAACGTGGGAAAAGAAAAAGAATACCTTGCTTGTTGACATGTCTGCACATGTTGAATTGGAGATAAATGTCTGCATGTTGGGGCAATTCTTAATCCACAATCTAGCCAAGGAAGGCAGTTCAATTGCATTTCCGACAAAGTTACAAAAACTTGTGAGTTCTTGAAGATCTATGAGAGCCAATCTGTTTAGTTTGGGAAACAGAGCATTGTTTATCGTTTCAATGTCATCTTGGCAGTTTAAGTCTGCAGCCGCAGACACAGAGAAGAATATCTTCAACCTTGGGCAATTCTCGACAGATACTTGAGTCAAGGAAGGGAATTCAATTGAATTTACGAAGCCAAATTGGGTGAGGTTTGGAAGACCTTTGAGCTGCAGTTTGATTAGTTTAGGGAAAACCATCTTAATCACTTTTCCCTCTCCTCTTAATTCTCCTGTGTTGATTATCTCTTCAATCGACTTGCAACTCCGTATCTCAAGATTTTCTAGTAGCACTAGACTTTTAACCTTAAAATACGAAAACAGAAATTTCAGATTACCACAACAATCCTCCAAAGTCAAGCTTGTTAAAGTTTGACAACAAGAAGATATTGCAGGAAGTTGATCAAGCCATGTGCATCCAATGTTAATCGAGGACAGTTTCAGGTTCTCCAAGCTAGGGAGCACAACCTGCAGACACAAATTTCAGCTTTGATTTGATGATTGAAGAGAAAGATCTACAAATCCATAACAATATGTATATCATTTTACACTACCAAATCAAAACGAAAAACAAAAATAAGAAGAAGAAACATACGTTTTGACTGAAAAGTGACGTTAAACCGCCAGCCTCATCTTCAGCAACAATTTCTTGAGATCCAATATCTGGCGTGAACTCTTTAAAGTCAAAGCTTGTGAGCCGTGGTAGGCATTTTAGTTTTAGGGTGCGAAGTTGAATTAACTCGATCCTACTAACCCTGTTATGTTGTTGGAATTGTTCATTGCTTTCCTTAGAAACAATCTCCTCTAGCTTCTTGCAATTAGTCACTTTAATTTCTTGAAGCTTCAAAAGGTTTTTGGCCATGGAAAATGAGAAGAGATGCTTCAATCTATCACATTTTCCAAGTTTCACGATTCTTAAATTGATGAAAGAATCTGCTGCAAGTTGTCCATGACACATCTTCTCCAAGTTAATCAAATTCTGAAGAAACAATGACTCTAACTTGGGAAAGAATGGGGATGTACCCAATCTAACTGAGTTAATAATGTATTGAATCTCAGGATCATTTTGTATATGTAGATACTTCAATCGTGGAAACCCTTCCTCATCAAATTCATAAAGAACATTCTTAACACCCTTCAACTCATCTAAATAGAGATCTTCAGTTTTATTCAACAAAGTTTTAATCCCATCACCCAAACAAATTCTATTACTCCATTTTAGTCTCAGTGTCTTTGAGGTTTCATAGTTACCATGCCAGTCCCACGTATTTACATTATCTCCGATAAATATCTTATATCTCTCCAACTTCCCAAAGAACAAGTCTTGTGGCACAATGTGGGCATCAGGAATATGAATTTCCAAAGTTGTTAGGTGACACAATTGCTTCAACTCAGAAAGACTAGCATTCGTCTGTCCATCAATGTCCCACTTAACAAAACTATTGCCAATATAGAGTTCTTCTAATCGAGTCAAGCTTGATATAACACCTGGTGTGATTGTTTTAAGGCTTGTACATTCGCTCATATCTAACAACTTTAATCGAGTTAATTGTTTAATTTCTATCGGCAAATGTTCAATATAAGAGCTCAAAAGGCTAAGAACTTCTAATTTTGGTAGAGCTCCAATAGTTGCTATATCTCCTAGCACGGATTGGTCTAAACATAACGTTTGAAGGTTGGTTAGCAATTGAAGAGACGAAGGCAGTGACAACAACTTGAAATTTGTCAAAGCTAAAACTTTAAGTTCTTTCACCTCTTCAAAAAAATGGTCTGATATTGGTAAGAGATTTCCATAATTCTCTTGCAAATTAAGTAACTTGAGTTTGGGAAGTTCTAACCTTTCAGGAAGCTCGCATCTATCACCGTGACCGTATGTTAGAGAAATAGCAGTTGCATCTGTGCGCAACTTCTCCTCCTCTAGCATTTCTTTCAAGCTCTCGTCATTTGGAATGATAAACATTAATTTTTCTTTGGCTATTGAAACAGCAACATCATGGATGATGTCATGCATTTTAACTCTCTCCTTTGTGATACCATCCAACAGTAGAGATGAAGCTTTGAGATTATCGATTAGTGTGTGTAGTCTATTCCTTCCTTTTTCCACCGTATTATAAACATTTTGAAACAAAGATAATCCCATAGCATATCTCAACAAGTCATTAACACTTATGTTGTAACTTGCTTGGAATAGACTACAAAGAAGAAATAGTGATTTTGCATCCTCACTCTCCAACCATTCGTAACTCAATTTTAGGGCAGCGTACACCTTTTCTTCCATCCCAATGATTTGACTTGGATTAGAGCTTATCAGTTGATGCAAGGCATCTTTCCAATGAGAAGGATCTTTTTTTTTCAATGCATTTGCAATTGTTTCAATGGCCAAAGGCAAGCCAGCACAATGCCCAACTATCTCAACTCCAATAGGGACAAACTCTGATGGATCACTTGTTTCTTCTAAAGGGACGATCTTCCAAAATAAATTTTCTGCTTCTTCTTCAGACAAAGTTCCAACAGAGAAATTCTTTTGAGTATTCATTTCATCACATGCACGTTGTTTTCTAGATGTCAGCAATACTTTGCATTGCCTCTGTTCATCACTTCTTCCTTTCCGATCTGCTTGCCGGGAACTTCTCTTCTCCTCTTCCTTCAAAGGAATTCCAACACCCTCAAGGTCAAGTTTTTCCCAAACATTATCTAATACTACAAGGACCTTCTTTTCTTTCTTCAACCTGTCACTTAACTGATCAGCTCTTCCGGCTAAAGTCTCCTTATTAAATTTCAGGTCAAGCTTATCAGCGATCTGTCCTTGAATATCCTTAATCTCAGGGGGCTGTGTTACGTCAACGAAAATCACCTCATTAAATAACTCGTCTTTTTCGACTTGAGCAGCAACTTTTTTAACTAGTGTGGTTTTACCCACACCTCCCATGCCGTGCACTCCAATTAAGTTGACATCATCATTCTTTAATGCCTCCATAATACTATTGAAAACTTCCTTTCTTGAATCAAAGTCTTCATAGCCTCTGATATAAGTGGAAGTTCTTTTTTTGGGGACTGGAGGATATGCAACTTTCTTAAACTCTCCTTCTCCCAAGAGGTTGACCACGTCCTTTGTCTTCTTCAATGCTTTCTTGCTGAGCGAGTAACGCGTCATCAGATTAGGACACAAGCCCATGAAACACCGCTTCTTTGCATTATCTTCATCACCGATGATGGTGTTTTCGACTCCTTGAGTGAACTCATCAACGCTATTCAGCCATTTCTGAACATCATTTTCGATCTCATTGCCTTGTCTCCTGGCCTTGTCAACAGAATGTAGCACCCTGTCTCGTGCATCTGTCAGCTTCGTAACTTGCTTTTTCAGGCCGTCGATGTTGCTCTGGCACTTGAAGGGATAACATATGTGCTTTCCAATGGGAACAACCAGCAGCTCTGCAACTTTTGCTGCAATGGAAATAACTATCTCTGCCATTTCCTGGTTCTTACCACTCCTTGTTTCTCTCTGTTTCTTTTTTAAATTTTTTGATAAAGTGAGCTTTTAAAAAAAAAAAATTAAGCTAATGATGGAGTGGAAATGATTTTTTTTTGTTAAGAAAACGAAAATCAAAGTGAAGATGACGATAATAATTAAAAAAAAAAAAAAAAAATCTTTTTTAATTTCAAACAGAGAATTTTTTTTTCCTGCTTAAGAAAGTGAATATATATAATGGCAGAATGAAAATACAATTTTTTTTTCCTTTTTTTTTAGTTCAAAACTGGGTAGCAATAACAATAAATAAGAGGAGAAGAAAAATGGAAAAAAAAAATTAGAAGCAAATGTGGAGGTGCTCTTGAAAACGAAATTTAGAAGAATAATTCAACACTAGATCACTGATACAAATACATCTAAGAAGCTAACACCAACAAAGAATAAGAGAACTTAAGACTAACTCTAGACATGATTTTTTTTTTTGGATGATTTTCAAAAGGCAGAAACTGAAAGAAAAAAACAGAAAAAGCTAAGGCAATAATCAATAACAAGTAATAAAAGAAGAAAGTTGAGAAAGGTTTGGAGCAAAATGCACTTCTTATGGTTGGTAAGAGCAGTCTGAGCAAAGAATTGTTTTTTGGTTTGTGTTGAGAGTTTTTGCTGTTTTTCTTCTTCAGTAAGAACAACAAAATAATCAATTGGATATTTGGATGGCAAGACCAAGCTTGAAATCGTCCCATCACTTTGCTAAAAAAAAAAAAGGAGTAATTGCACGAATATCCCCTAAATTTAGGCCTAATTACATACATATGGACTTTTTACCAAATATTACACAAATATCCCCTATCGTCAATTGACTTTCATCCAAACTAACTATTGACTAGATTTTTAGTATTAAAAGTCCAAAATACCCTTATTTACTTATTTATACTTTATTTTGTTCCCCTTAAAATAAAATAAATTATATAAAATGCAAATTAAAAAACTTTTAATTATGTATTTTTCAAACAAATTTTAAAAGACAAAAAAATATAAAACAAAAAATTTAGACTTTTAAAAAAAATTAGAAAAAGGAATAAAGGAAATTTTTTTTAAAAAAAAAAATAGATAACGAATCTCAAATACACAATTGTTGGGACTTGGATCCACAACCATGTAAAACAAAACTAGATTTTAAGTTTTTGACATTAAAATACAATCATTATTGATGATTGAAAATTGAATATAATTGTGGTTTGTTGGTTTTTGAATCATCACTAATGATTGTATTTTAATGTTAAACTTAAAATCTAATTTTGTTTTACATGATTGTGATCCAAATCGTAGCAATGATGTATTTGAGATATGTCTCCATTTCTTTTCTTAAAAATTTTCTGTTATTCATTTTTCTAATATTTTTTTAAAGTCTAAATTTCTTGTTTTATATATTTTTGTCTTTTAAAATTTGTTTGAAAAAATAAAATTAAAAGTTTTTTATTTGTATTTTTATATAATTTATTTTATTTTAAGGGGAACAAAATAAAGTATAAATAAGTAACTAAGGGTATTTTGGACTTTTAATACTAAAAATATGGTCAACAGTTAGTTTGAATGGAAGTCAATTGACGGTAGGGGATGTTTGTGTAATATTTGATAAAAAGTCTATATATGTGTAATTAGGTCTAAATTCAGGGGACGTTTGTGCAATTACTTCAACAACAAAAAAAAAAACCAAAAATTCGAAAATGAAGTACTTGATGAATTATTTATCAGCATATATGATGAGTTTTCGTATTATTGTGTTGCAGGAGTACTTGATGAATTATTGGGTTAAAATGTTTGTCATCTTACTACCAGCCTTGTTTCTAAAACTCCCTAATAAATTTAATTGTTTAGGCCCTAACGTAAGATTCAATTGTAAATATGCCATGTGTGAAAGTCCAGAGCCTCCTCTTATACTGTGTGAGGCTGTGAGCTCATTTTTTCCAAACTTGTAGTTTCAAATACTTTCGTGGGAATTCTAACATAAATATACCTCTATTTTCACATATCAGTGGCTCAGAATAATAACCCGATGATATAATGACATTTAATAGGATCACATATGTTTCAAATGTCATAATAATTTCAATAATAACCAGTTGTTTAAAGTTAAAGCAGAAGTATGAAGGTAGCAGAAACAATTCACATAGCACATAGGCTTGCCTTATTAATTACTCCAGCGTTTATATGCATATGAGCGCTTTCAATTTTGTTCAGAACATTCTGCATTTTCCAATTATGTAGCACAGCATATATTGAGGACAGGAGCTGAAGTTTTGGAAATTTTCATCTTGTATTTGAGATAAACGAGTTTGAATTTAATTGGACCACTAATCAAAAGACTATATGAAAAAAGATGATCAACAATTTAAGAAAGATACAATTATAAAGAAAATTCACACAAACTCCGACTATAACTGAGAATGAATTTTTTTGTTGCAAAATTTGGTTATAGTTATGCAGAGTTTTGCACAATATTCTTAATTTTCAATAGGGTAACTCAACTTGAACACATATTTTTGATTCGATTTACCAAGGATCGGAAAACCGTACCCACCCCTAAATCACATATTGAAGAAAAGAAAAAAAAAAAAGTTATCACATACTCTCGTATTTTGAAACTTTAATCGGTATATATTATGTTTACATGGCCATTGTGTACAGTGTAACTAATTTGAAGTCACATGGACCATTGAAAAGACATAGAGTGACCACCACTAAAAGAAAAAAGTGTGTGTAGTGTGTTTCTTCTACTGTTTTTGTACGTATTTCATGGATGCTGTCATTTTTCAAATCTTACAACTAAATCACAACCGTACGTTAGTAAACCATTACAGTGGAATCGAACATTTGACCGTCCTGATTTTACGGTCACTACAATCACAACCCCTGTCTAATTATTTCATTTACCGTTCTTATTATTATGAGTCAATGCACAAGTCTAGAGTTTCAAAAAAAAAAAAAAAAAAATACACAAGTCTACTTTTGTGTTGTTGGACCAAAATTTCCAACCACACAATTCTTAGAGAGATATGATTCTTTTAGTTGTTGATATAGAAAATAATTGAGGTGGGGTATATCTTCACGTGATGATGTCCATGTCCATGCATAAATCCAAAACTGATAATTCATCTGAAGCAGCAGTTCCATTTTGAAAGAAAGGCAAAGCAAAGCAAGGAAGATATTAATATATTATAGGAGAGTAGAAACAGAGTTCCTCTTCCTCACCAATTGGAGGATTCATTAAATTTACAATAACTATATCTTTAATCAGTTGCTGGAAAAATATTGTAGAATATTTACTCAAATTATTAATATTCCTTATGATTTATGAATTAAACAAAGATTTAAAATCCTTAATAACACTTTGAGACCAGAGAAAAAAAAAATGTAGTCGTATACTCAGCATACTCTTGTCTTTTGAAACTTTAATCGGTATATATTATGTTGATATGAACATTGTACAGCGTAACTAATTTGAAGTCACATGGACATTTTGTTAGCCTCTGATAGTCATCATTCAATAGACACGGAGGGACCACCACTAGAAAAGGAAAGTTGTAGGGTCATTCACTCATTCATGCTCGCGACCTTTATTTTCTCGGTCCTTGTGTCCTCATATAAATGTTATAGAGAAATGCTACCCTATGATGCATACTTATTTGTACAGCAGAGATTTTTCTCTGAATAATGTTTGAATATTGATCAGTCAGTACCTAAAATACTGATTCCACCAATAGGAATGTAGCAATAATTTAGTATTTGAGATAACTTTAATCGATAATTCAGTATATATTATGTTTACATGGATATTGTGTATGGCGTACCTAATTTGTGTTCACATGGATATTTTATTACCCTTTGATTAGAATAGTCATTGAATAGAGTCACAGACACAGAGACCTCCACTAAAGGAAAAAGTGAGGAAGATATCCCTGTTTTCCTGGAATTTCTGACCTTCCTTGTTACACGTTTTGCACAACAAAACAAATGAATGTAAGTTTCAAAAACCCAAAAAATAAAAAATAAAAATGAAACACAACCCCTCTATACTTCTATAGTCAAATATAGACAAAAGCAAAGCTTTTTCACTTGCATATACAGGAAAAACATAATTGATGCAAGAAATATTTTGAAAGAGAGAGGACAAAAAATCGACCTTTTTCATAAAGAACATTCAATAATTTACCCGATTTTTAATTAATTAAAAGCAAGTAGTGAATAACGATTCATTTTTAATTAAGTTGCATTAGAACAATGCACATATCATTTTGTTCAGAACATTCTGCATTTTCCAATTATGTAGCATAGCATATATTGAGGACAGGAGCTGAAGTTCTGGAAATTTTTATCTTGTTTTTGAGATAAACGAGTTTGAATTTAATTGGACCACTAATCAAAAGACTATATGAAAAAAGATGATCAACAATTTAAGAAAGATACAATCATAAAGAAAATTCACACAAACTCCGACTATAATTGATAATGAATTTTTTATGTTGCAAAATTTGGTTATAGTTATGCAGAGGCAGAGTTTAAGTGTACAATATTCTTAACTTTCAATAGGTTAACTAAACTCGAACACGTATTTTCGGTTAGATTAACCACGGATCATAAAATCGTACCCACCCCTAAATCACATATTGAAAAAAAAAAATAGTCGCATACTGTTATATTTTGAAACTTTAATTGGTATATATTATGTTTACATGGATACATTGTGTACAGTGTACCTAATTTGAAGTAATATGGACATTTTGTTAATCTCCGATGAGAATGACCATTGAAAAGACACAGAGGGACTACCACTAAAAGAAAAAAGTGAGTTTTAGATAGATATGATTTTTTTAATCGTTTATATAGAAAATAGGGAAATTATCATTCTCCACCCTATAGTTTACCGTATTCTCCTGTCTTTCCCCTCTAGTTTTAAAATTCTCCAATTTCCTTTCTCCCATACCTATTTTTATATGGTAAGATTGGTTGTATTTGTGCATGGGAGGGGGGAAATTGAAGAATTTTAAAACTAGAGGGAGGAGACTGGAGAATACGGCAAACTACAAGGGAGAGAATAATAATTTACCTGTAAAATAATTGAGGTGGGGTATATGTTCACGTGAGGATGTTCATGCATAAATCCATTACTGATAATTCAATTCGTTTGAAGAAGCAGTTCCATTTTGAAAGAAAGTCAAAGCAAGGAAGATATTACAGTTTATCAGATTAGAAACAGAGTTCAATAAGATGGCTTTATGATGGAATTTAATTAATAATATCTTAAACATTATATTGCACTAAAGTCTACGAAATCTATATTATATATGTTAACAAAATTTAAATTTAGAATTGAGATGCATTTTAAGCACAATTCATTCTTCTTCTTTTTTTAACAACAATTATATATCTATTGGCACGTTTAGTGCATCATACGTGCTGTATAGGGTTAGATTGTATTAGATTATCTTTGTACAGTCTTATGTTTGATGGTGTATTGTATATTTGTATTAAATTGTATAAAGTGGACACAATGATCGATGTATAACTATATTTTAATTTAATTTAATTTAATTATTTTCAAAATCATATTATAATTAATTTTTAATTTTTAATATGTTTTTATTATTTTACATAATTTTTAATATTATATATAATTAATCTTTTATATAATTATTTTTAAAATATTAATTTAATTAATATTTTTAATATTATATATAATTATATTAATATTTTTAATATTATATATAATTATATTAATATTTTTATAACTTGATTAAAAAAAAAAAAAAAAACTCACATAAACTCCCACTATAACTGAGAATGAATTTTTGTTGTTGCAAAATTTGGTTATAGTTATGCAGAGTTTTGTACAATATTTTTAATTTTCAATAGGGTAACTCAACTCGAACACATATTTTCGATTCGATTTACCAAGGATCGGAAAACCGTACCCACCCCTAAATCACATATTGAAAAAAAAAAAAAAAAAAAAAAACAGTTATTGCTTGCTCACGTATTTTGAAACTTTAATCAGTATATATTATGTTAGAAACTTTAATCGGTATATATTATATTAACATGGATATCATTGTGTACGGTGTACCTAATTTGAAGTCACATGGAAGTCACATGGACCATTGAAAAGATACAGAATGACCACTACTAAAAGAAAAAAGTGTGTGTAGTGTGTTTCTTCTACTGTTTTTGTATGTATTTCATGGATACTGTCATTTTTCAAATCTTACAACTAAATCACAACCGTACATTAGTAAGCCATTACAGTGGACTCGAACATTTGACTGTCCTGATTTTACTGTCACTACAATCTCAACCCCTGTCTAATTATTTCATTTATCGTCCTTATTATTATGAGTCAATTCACAAGTCTACTTTTGTGTTGTTAGACCAAAATTTCCAACCACACAATTCTTAGATAGATATGATTCTTTTTTAACCATTTATATAGAAAATAATTGAGGTGGGGTATATCTTCACGTGATGATGTCCATGTCCATGCATAAATCCAAAAATGATAATTCATATGAAGCAGAGCAAGGAAGAAAATGATAATTCATATGAAGCAGAGCAAGGAAGATATTAATAAATTATAGGAGAGTAGAAACAGAGTTCCTCTTCCCCACCAATTGGAGGATTCATTAAATTTACAATAACTATATCTTTAATCAGTTGCTGGAAAATGCTATACTCTATACTTCTTTTGTATCTCTGTACTCTATAAACACACATACAGATAACTAAGCATTCATCATTTTGCTCAAGAGAAATGCTTTTATAATTAAGCATGAGTCATTTAGAATTGAGATGCATTTTAAGTACAATGAGTTCTCCTTTTTTTTTTTCCTTAACAACAATTATATATCTATGACACGTTTGGTGCATTGTACGTACTATATAGGGTTGTATTGGATTGGATTATCTTTGTAGAGTTTCGTGTTTGGTGATGTATTATATATTTGTATTAGATTGTATAAAGTGGATACAATAATCAATGTATAACTATATTTTATTTTTATTTAATTAAATTATTTTCAAAATCATATTATAATTGATTTTTAATATTAAATATTTTATTTTATTTTTTAATATTTTACAAAAATTTTAATAGTATATATAATTAATATTTTATATAATTATTTTTAAAATATTAATTTAATTAATATTTTTAATATTATATATAATTATATTAATAATTTTATAACTTGATTTAAAAAAAACTAACTTGCTAATACAACATAAACCCACCATTTTTATTTGTATTAGATAGTGCTGTGTTTGTTGTGTTAGAATCACTATTCGCACTAGAATCATTGTTCACACTAATTAGAGCAATACATTGAGACTGTCCAACATTTTATGTGGCATTACCTAATACATTTTAAATCTTTAATACTAAACAATACTGGAAAAAAAATATGCCCTATACAAAACAAATATTTACTCAGATTATTAATATTCATTATGATTTTATGAATTAAACAAAGATTTAAAATCCTTAATAAGACTTTAAGTCCAAAGAAAAAAAAAATGTACTAATGCAAGTCCAGTCCATGAAATTCAATCACCTATCAGCCTATAAGGAGAACAAAACAGGCCCATTGGTAATACAGTCAAGAGCCCAGCATCCACTAGTCTCGATTCCGAATCAACTGGCCGCTTTTAAAAACAAGATATTTTTTTTATCGGTAATATTATACCATTAAAAAAAAATCAATTCAAATTATATGGTAAACGAGTTGCTATTACGATATAAATTATGGAATTATATGATAAGAACTTATCGTATCGTTTGGTTGTTGTTCTCATAGTTTTTGTTGTTTTTATCTCCATTAAACTTGTATTTTCAATTCATTAACACTTTTTTTCTTTTTCTTTTTGTAATGTGATATAGATTCAATCCTACAATGGGGCAAATGATATGGTGTATAAAAGATGAAAACTGTAGTGGTCAAATTTGGTCACATAGACCTAGTCCGTTTTCAGGCCCAATCCGGTTAAGATCAAGGCCAATGGGTTGGGTCAGCGTACCAAGGCCCAACTTGGGTAAGTCACAATCAACTTCTGCAACGATGTGACCCACTCAAACTTGACCACGTAGTAACCGACCTCGTTTGGCAGCTTCACCTGGAGTCTACAAGTATAAGACTCCTCTTCAGAGGAAAGGGTTGGCTTTTCTCTACAAAGCGCTGCACATTTTACAGCCGATTGTATATTTAAAAGGTATACTCATTATTTAGTCAAATTCAAACAATAATTCAATATATATATATATATATTTGTATTATCGTGTTACACGTAAAGAGTCTTCATTTAATTAACTTAATTCTTTAAGACCACGTTAAGAAACACTACATTGTAACGAATGAGTAACGCAACATTGTCTAAATTCTTGAGATAGGGATAATATATATATATATATATATAATTCTAACACTAATTAATAATAAGTGCCTAAATGGTGCCGTTTTACAAGTTCCTATAATCAGGAACTGTGATTAATCCACTGTTCATATATCTTAGAGAAGTTAAAAAATTAAGGCAATTAGTTTTAATTAATTATTTTTCTTGATTCCGAAGAATTAAATGGAATATAAAATGAAAAATAAAAAATAATAAAATAAAGACAATAGACGTAATATTATTAGAGTGGTGAATTTTATAGATAATATATAGCGGTGCCCAATATAATTGTCACCTTTTGACAAATTCCTATAATCAGGCCCATAGACAGAATAAGCCCATCAAAGTGGTATCCTAAACAGACCGTTTTCTGATTGCTCTACAATACCAATAATTACACAAGTGACAGTTACTTCTTCCAACTTCCAAGGCGTTGCTTAGTTCATTGGTTGATCTTGATCTCATGCATGATATATATATATATATATATATGTACACGGTCTCGTTCACATCGGTGTGCACTGATGTAACTATATTAGTACCAATGTATGTGGATCACTGATTATAGGAGAAGTTTTGACAAATACATACACTTTGAGTCAAAGTATGTGAGAGATATTAAGAACAATAATTAGAATACATGAATCTATTTATATAGATCATTGTTTTCAAAACTATTTAGTCAATTTTAGTAAATGAACCTAGGAATTATAAAATGAATTTAGAGATTCTAGGACACTCGCTTCTTCCAACTTCCAAGTCGTTGCTTAGTTCATTGGTTGATCTTGATCTCATATTCTCATGCAATGATATATATATATATACAAGGGTGTAGGTAGGTGTAGGCTAGACTGGGCTGTAGCCCGGTCTTCATTTTCAAAAAAAAAAAAAAAAATTATATGCATTTCTATAAAAAATAAAATGTTGTAATTGGATTTCCACTGCTTGACTTGCTATCCAACATTCCAACCTTTTACTTTCTACTTTTGATTGATGATGCAAACAATGATGGTAAAAGACAAGTGGCCAAGTGGGACTGAGGAAGTGACATATTCAAAGTCTATAAATAAGACTTCTCTTCCATTTGTGAATCTAGTTAGAAACTCTAAAATTAATACTGAATTTAGTTTAGGGTTTGCTTAAAGATAATTTAATGTGTGGTTTACATTTGATTAGAAAGTTTAGTTAGGTAAATTAGGGGTCTTTGAGTTCAGATCCTTGATTTAGTCATTTAGAGATGTAGAATTAAATTTTTCAAGAAAATATATTTTCATATTTCATATTATTTGGATGATTTTTTATTGAGATTGTGACTTTGCCATATATATATATATATATGTATATATGTATATATGTGTGTGTGTGTGTGTGTTTATTTTTGAATTCTTACTATCGTAGGTTATTATATCAAATAATCAAAAATTAAAGCAAAGGAAAAATATTTTGGATTTCTTCCCAAAATCAAATGAGAATCAATCATCAAGTAAAATAGCTTCTCCATCAAATGTTGATGTTCCAATTATTGAGAACCAAGTCACCAACATATTTCTAAGCCTAATACAGTTGAGGTTAAAGATGTCGATACTAGTACTCTCGAACGTGATCCAAGGTTACGTCTTCCATCGACTGTAAGTCTTTGCAACGACTAGATGGAGTCAATGACTCCACTTAGCTCGATTTTCACGGTCAAATCAGCTGATTTTCTTTCAGCGGCCTAATATGACCAATTTGGCCGAAAAGGATCGACCGGTTGGCGTCCACCTAACGTATGGACGGTCAATTTTTCCATTGTTTCGATCACTGGTTTTTAGTCTAGCCACCCCAAGTCAAAAATCCTAGCTACGCCACTGTATATATATATATATATTGCTTATTTGATCAGAATCGTCCTCACTTTATAATTTTAGAATGTCCGACTACAACTACACATTCACAGTGGGTCTACAGTCTTACATTAACAAATACCCCCACCTAATATGAATGTGTGGCTATGGTTGCACGTCCTTAACTTATAATTTCAGGACGTTCTTACTAGAGAACCACTCTCTCTCTCTCTCTCTATATATAATAATAATAATGAGAAGCTTGACTCAATGAATTATTTTCTTAATATTAGTCTTGGCATTAATATTAGTGAATGAATTAATCCTTACAATTCATTATATGTATTGAACATTTTTGAAGATCAGGTTTTGAACACAAGAACAACTACATTCACAAGAAACTAGATTTGAACATATATTTCTCTCAAGAAAAAAAAAAAAAAAGATTTGAACATATATACAAACAACATTAAATGACAACAGAAAGTTTAATTCTTATTGACAATTAACAATTTATACAATTCTGCTACCAGTTATAATTAGTCAAGAAACATGCCAAGAAAAAAAAAAAAAAATTACTTAGAGCCCAACATATAATCATATCCAAATTTATTTTCATTATAATAACTGAAGAAAAGTGTTTTTCTATATATAATCATTGGAAATCAATAGCAGAGCAGAAACAGAGCAAGCCAGAGCAGAGCATCCAATGAAACAATTAAGCATAGCATAAATAGAGTTCCTCATAGATGAAACATACACCACAATAGACTCTGTTCAAATGACGAAACATACACCCCTCCCAAGGAAGCAAAAGGAGGAAAATGAGCTGCAATTTCACTAAAAAATAAAAACAAAAAAATAAAACCTATGTGTTACTTGTATCATTTACCATAAGAGATTCACGCTTCATATTATTTAGAATAAGTTTTCAGATAAAAAATTTAAATTAAGTGGTATTACTCTTTGTGATTAATCCATTGTTCATATACAGTATATGCCTTAGAGAAGTTCAAAATAAATTCAATCAGTTTTAATTAATTATTGTTCTTTATTCTGAGAAGAATTAAATAGAATTTAAAATTGACCAAAAAAAATATATATATTAAGCCCATAGACATGTTTTTATAATTAGGCCCGTAGATTGAATGAGCCCATCAAAGCGGTATCCTAAACGATGCCATTTGCTTATCCATTATAACATAAACTAATTAACATTTCTCTCTTCTCCCCTCCATTTATTTTAGTATTCAACTAAATACTCTCATTAATTTATTCTCTAATCACTTGATAATAATATTCCTCTCAGACTTGATACAAAGCCTTAATACCATCAATATCATCTCTATGCAACCCCTTGGTGACTCCAGTACCGATGGAAGGATACATGATAGCTCCTTCAACTTCGCTATGTCCAAGTCCGAGAAGGTGACCGATTTCATGCAATGCAACAGTTTCTAAGTCAAACGAATTCGAACCAGGGGCAGCACCCGCAGCCCATTGCTCGTCTGCATCGTAATGGAACCTCCCATCGGTGGGTGCAAATGCATGAGCTATGGTTCGACCCGGACCGTCGAACGCGTTACTCCTCCCATCTCCATGATCACCACGCCCAAAACCGATCTTGATGTTAGAATTTGAGGAGTCTTGTACTCTTGTGAACCTGAAGTGTGTGTTCCCTTGCCATGTCTGAAATGCTTTTGCAACAGGATTTCTTGCATCACTTCTTGTCCCTGTATGAAAAAATGCATAGATTGTTAGTAAATTTGATAGTAAGATTTTATCGGGAACTGTCTCAATCAAACACTGCTAACGTAGTCCGGATAGTTATTCTGAAGCCACCATGATGTCAAGGAGCTTTATTTAAATTTTACCCTATATTGTTATTTTAAATTTTATTAATGTTTCAAGTTGACCCCATACCCTCCAAATTTGATGAATCTGGTTTCGCCCTTACACACAGTACTCAAACCCACTCACAAAGATTGAGGATATGCACAAACAACTTAACTAAATGTATATATTTAAATTTATAATGTATAAATGATTCAAAATTTAATTTCTATTTTCATATTTCTTTATGCGAAATTAATTACCTGGAAGAAAAGAGTAGGTTAAATGTGTCTGGGAAGCTGGCCATCTAGGATTTCTTGGTAGGAAAGTGTAGTGAGAAACTGTGTGAAAAGGGCTGCCAGAGCCATTGCGGTGATGGTGGTTTTTGTTGCCAGATTTCATGCAGTTTGTTCCATTAACAATATCTGCAACTCCACACCGAGGCATCGCCATTTTTGACAAGGTTTTCTTGTCCAAAACTCCAGTGGAGTTCACATGGAAATTGAGCTGGTAAGTCTTGATAGCAGACTCCAACGATTCGTCAAAGTCATCGTCGTTTTCGTGGGTTCGGTTTGTGGAATTCTTGTAATTCAAGTAACCGAACTGATCGAGGTATTTCTTGAGCTGGAGGATGCCTTTAACCTTGTCACCTTTGTGACATCCTTGAAGATGTTTCAGAAACTCAACTGGGGATTTCTTTTTAGTGTCTGCTGATGAGACTGACTGAGCAGACAGGAGAGACAGGAGGACAAGGAGGGCAAAGGAGAAGAGAGAAAAAGATTTGGACGCCATTGTAGCAGAGAGAATATTAATTAGTTTTTGGTTTTGCTGTGAATTGTTGTTCATGTTTTGATGGGTATTTATAGAGTTCCTACGAGGAATGTGAAAAGGATGCGATTTGTCTTATAAGTTGAACGACTTCATATGCATATGATATGAGTGGTTATGTAATAGTGTTTTTGACAAGGTTTTCTTGTCCAAAACTACAGTGGAGTTCACATGGAAATTGAGCTGGTAAGTCTTGCATATGATATGGGTGGGTAATTTCCACTATG
The DNA here is from genome assembly GCA_954870605.1 of Acer campestre. Lineage (NCBI taxonomy): Eukaryota > Viridiplantae > Streptophyta > Magnoliopsida > Sapindales > Sapindaceae > Acer > Acer campestre. Next base: position 32,919,321 of record OX940805.1, on the reverse strand, counting down.
TGGATGGTAATAGTGTTATTTACGTTGAAGAATTGACCCAGTTTTCCACTTACGAAAACAACGATTTAATTAATTAATTTATAAGAATTAAAATGAATAATGAAAAGATGATTGGTGCTATATATTTTAGAATTGCTACATCATTTGTGATGAAAAATTTAGAATAAATTTTGGTTTAATATTCTGGTAATTTTGTTAATCAATAGCTTTTTGTAAATGAATTTAATTATTTTTTTTCATCAAATAGATATTTTCTTAGTTTTTGATTTATACATAAGAAAAAAAATTGAAAATGACAATTACCAATAATCCTTAAATTTTTCTCTTGAAGACCAAGAATAATTCAAAGAATCAACAACAAAGCATGTTCGTAAATTGGAAAATATTTGTATTGTCATTATCAAAGGAAGACCCCTAATTTGCAAGTCACATTATTATTTCTATATTTCATAATCACAAGTCACTCATAATTGTCTATATATTTAAGAATTATAATGATAATAATAATTAAAATTAAAATTAATATTAATATTGGCATAAAATTGTTAATATATATTAACTTTCAAATGAGGGATCCTTTACTTTAATTTTGGTAACGACATTTATGAAGTCATATGGATTTTTATAAATTTTGATTTGAATTGTTTTATAGATGATAAGTTTAATGAAATTTATCTATAAATAAAATTTGAGAATTTTTCAAGCATTAAAACCATTTATCCCAATACTATTTATCCCGATTTTATTAAATATAAAAACATAAAAAAAAAATGTAAAATAAATATAGGAAAATTCAAAATAAGAATGTGCTGATAGAAAAAGTTCACACTCCTGAAAGGAAAAGTTCATATATATATATATATATAGGCCTGAAATTCTAGAAAGAAACAAGGAAAAAGAGATATTGACCCATAATTCCACACAAAAGAAACAAAGACTTGTGTGCATTTATCCATGGAAGACTCCTATCGTGAAGGCAAGATAATTTAGGTCGTTTATCATGTCTTCTTCTTGACTATATATATATACATGTTGTTAGAGGTTTACTTCTATAATAATATTAATAATATATTAATATGACAATTGAATATAATTCCACACATAGAAACAACAATTCTAGTACCCAAAAATCAAAGTCATTTGTGCAAGATTTTGTCTCCCTTGCCTTTTGTACTTGTTAGTATGCTTAAGTCTTCTCCGATGCTTTTCTTAATTCATTTAAATGAGTTCAAATGGAAGAAAAAAGTTGGTTGATAAATGAATTCAAATTTATTGACTATTACTTATCAAATTTTGCTCTATAATCTGGTTGGATCGTGTAGTCCAAATAATCACGTACTACGACGCATCTAGAATAGTAGTAAGGACAAAAAAATACCTGTACAAACCAGAGAAGTAACTCCATCCCCAATAGTCCAAAGATTCAAATGAAAATCGTTGGAATAATCTGAACCATTCATGAACATTACAGCAAAGATGATTAAAACATTTACAGCTCCTACATAAATAAGGAGTTATGCAATAGCTACAAAAGGTGAATTTGATAGAATATAGAATAAGAAAATATAAACAAGAATGAATCCCAATGTTGAACCAGTTTGAGCTCCGGTAGTCTAAGTAGATGATGTTGCCTTTCTCAAAACCATCAAGTAATATAATAAGATCATGACTCAAACCCGACCCGAACCCCATTTAAATGCTCCAAACCTACCCCAAACGGATCGGTGCCTCGCCGGTTTGGGGCGAGTCGGGGATTTTTGCCACCCCTAATCTTGAGTTAATGATTTTAAATCTCTTTTTTGTATGATAAGCTTCTCTCCATTTGATAACCAACCAACTATATATAGCTATGTACACAGATAAAAAAAAAAAAAAAAATGACAATTAATGATTCTTTGTTAGAGCCTAGAGGAACAAAAGGAATTAAAAGGTCTGAAACGCATCGTTTTACTTACTGTCTGAAACGACAGCGTTTTATGATCGGTGGAGTCCATTGGGCTGAGACCCAAACATTTTTTAGAATGGGCCTATTTAAATTTTATTTGATAATATTATATACGGCCCATCAACCAAAGAATGGCTCATTACAATTATTAACTTGTAAGTTATTTAATTCATAATTAATGTATATTTGACTATTTGTATGTTTGTGCAAGGCGATAAATGATGATTGATTAATTTCACAAACTTATAAATATATATTAATTACGATATTATTATATATATATATATTTCTGAAATATTACAATAATTCAGGTTTTTTGGATGAGGGAGAGACTCGATGCCACAATCTCGTTGTGTAGGTGTGAGGGGCTTAACCAATCTCATTTTGTCTATGATATTATTATATTCAACACCCATTGATTACATAATCAAATTGTCATGTCAATTAGAATTCAAAATATGACTTAAAAAGACCATACGATGCGAGGTTGGTCTCAAAAATCTAGAATTTATTTAATATTTAAAAAAAATACTTAAAATAAATTATTTGCAAAGTCTTAGGGGTTGTTTTTTTTTTTTTTTTTTTTTTGTCTCAAGATTGAATAGTTCTAAATTTTTCTGAAGAAACTGAAATCTGAAACCGAATAACATGTTTTTTTTTTCCTCACATCTGAATGTACTGTCAACATGTTTGTTTTTTAAAAATAAAATTATCTGAAAATAAATAATTTTACATTTATACACATACTAATTAAAAGAAATAATTTAATATGCACCATTCTTTATAACATTTTTTTTTTTTTTAACAAACAAAGTTCAATTTAATAAAAAAAATATATATATAATTTTGCATGTTCTGCAAATAAAGTTTAAGTTCAATTTATTGTAAAAAAAAAGTTCAAGTTCAAGTTCAATTTTGTATGTTGTCCACATTTCTGATGTATATAATTCATGAAACCATTTTTGTTTTTTTGGTTTCCTGGATCATATGCACCGAAAACCAAATAAAAAAAATACAGGAAACCAAATAAAAAAAAAGGTTCTTGAATTTTCTATATACAACTATTCTATAATATCTTCAACCTCGAAATCTACTCAATATGATAGACACATTTATTGAGCACTATACGAATAGTTAGACAAAAAAATAAATAAATAAAGAGTTCTTACCGGGATTTGGTAAGAGAGAAATTCAATTGTTCAATACTTGAAAATTTTCAATATGAGAAGTAATTAGGTTTTTTTTTTTTTTTTTTCCTAAAACCTGTTTAAAATAATAAATATGTTAAAAGAAAAAATTCTAAACCATATCAAATTAAGATAAATTTGGAAATATATTTTATTTGGGTGGATAGATTTGTAAGAAAATATTTTAATTGTAATCTTGTGATTTGGAATTAAATTAAAAGCCATAATTTCTTACTTTTTATTTGAAGTTGTTTTTATATATATATATATTTTTTAAAATTGTTTGACCACTTAAAAAAACAAATAAAATAAGTTAATGAGTTTAATTTAGACATATTAAGTGAAAAAACCAAACGACCCCTTACTTTCCATATTTTATGTGATCCTAAATTAATGATGGATGACTAAATTAAGCATAATCAGCGTTCAATTCTTTTTTTTTTTTTCTAAAAGAAAATTTTTTATAAAAGAAAAGAAGAATAAATGAAGAACAATTAATTAAATAAGTGAGAGAGATAGAGGAAGAAATATATGAGAGATGAGAGAGAGAGAGATTAGTAACAAAATGAAATAACAGAGACTAGGGAAGTGAGAGTATATTAACTGTGAATTGTTTTTCTTGAACTTCGGCTAACCTGTTTACAAATAATGAGACTATCAGACTACTATATATATAGATAATTTTCAAAGCCAGCCCATTTGCATGATTGCATAACTTACACAAGAAGCAAAACAATATCAAGTGGAGTTCTCTCAACAGGATAGGCGGTGGGAAATCTATAATTATTTTTAACAATATCTACAAAAACTGTTATTATTTCTATCTAAACAGCAATTAAATTTGGAGTTTTTTTTAATGATCGTAATCCTCTTATTATTCGAATTTATAATATTAAATAGAGAAAAAAAAAACATGAATTTGCGTGCCAACTCTATCTTGTTGTCTTGTACACGTCATACTCATACGAACGTATAATTTCCCGTTGCATTTTTGTTCTAAAAATCTACTCGCAATCGAAGGCAATCGCTTCGTCGACTCTATCGCGAATTAAAAACCAACAATTCTAATCACCATGACTGTTCTCTCCTCTCTACGTCAAGGTTCGTTTTTTTTTTTTTTTTTTTGGCTTCAAATTTCAATACATGTGATTTTATATAAGCCGATTCAGCTGGCATTGTTGTTTTTATGTGAGGTATCGAATGGATCATATATGAAGATTAGAAGAAGATTTTCGATTGTGAAAATTCGTGAAAATGTATTCAATCTCATAAATTGCAGTATAGAATTTATGAGATTGGAATTGATAGATATAGAATGATACGTAGAAAATTTGATTTTTAATGCTTACGAGTGGAGACTATTAAATGTAAATCCAAGTTTTGATGGTTTTAATCATTGTAAATATGCGTAATTGTGAAAGAATATACTAAAAATATGGATACAGAGAGTTAATTCGAAAGGCTATTTGTTTTACACAATTACATACATATATATTTCAGCTGGTTTTAGCGATTTCGTTATTTGTTTGGGGAAATGACTTTAGCTGCTTTATGATCGAATTTGTGCGGTGAAAGGTATAATTAATTTACTTATCATTGATTTGGCACAGATGAGGTTGACGAAAATGCAAGAAGTTCTTATTTCAATTTACCAGCATTGGATGTTTCTGTTGCATTCCCTCAAGCAACTCCAGTGTCCCAGTTTCCTCCTTGTGGTAAGAATGATGATCAAATCACAGAGCTTCTCCAGTCACGCTAGAGAATTTTATGGATTGGATTGGATTAGATCTAATTGATATCTATTTGCTACATTGCCACATTGGTGCTCCTAAAACTTGTTGAGTTGGGCATTAATTATGTCATTGTGCTGTCAACTTTAATCTTGGGAGATTAAATATCTAGAATTATGAGTTTTGGTAGATAATCTGTATTATGTTCCTTGTTCTATGGTATAATTTTGGTAGATCATCTGTACTTTGGCTTGTTGCAAGTTCTATTTGTATGCTGACTTCAGCCAAAACTTTTATTTTATTTTATTTTATTATTATTATTTATTTTTTTGCATTTTCATGTTTTGGTATTTTAATGTTACAGCATCAGATTATTACCAATTTGATGATCTATTGACTTCTGAAGAGCGGGCTATTCGGATGAAAGTAAGGGAGTGTATGGAAAAAGATATAGCACCAATAATGACAAAGGTGTCTTTCTCATGTCACTGACAGCTTCTTTTTGAAATATAACGGTGACTTTGTTTGCATGTATAGCATCTAACTGTTGGTTTTTAGGCATTGATTTAATGTACTGCAATTGTATGCTTACAAAGAAAGAGATTATATGTATTTTCTTTTTATTCCGGTACTGGGAGAAGGCTGAGTTTCCATTTCATGTAGTTCCGAAGTTTGCTGCCCTTCATATTGCTGGTGGTACGATCAAGGTACTTTATACATCTGGTATAGTTTTTACTTTTTTATGTTTCCTGTGGTAGAAAATGTAGTGAGTTGAATATTGAACTTGTTGTGACTCAGGGTTATGGTTGTCCTGGTCACTCTATTACTGCATCTGCAATAGCTGTGGCAGAATTTGCTAGAGTTGATGCGAGTTGTTGTACTTTCTTTTCTGTGCATTCCTGTCTGGCAATGCTTACTATTGGTGAGATCTTGATGTAACTTCTTTCTCCAATAATATGTTATTCGTTGGACCGTTTCTCCCTTTTGGGTTTGGTTTTAACAAAAGCTGTGACAACCTGACCTTGTATAACTTGTCTGGAATGTCAAAAATAGCACTCTGCGGGTCAGAAGCACAGAAGCAGAAATATTTACCTTCTATGGCACAGTTAAACACCGTCGGCTGTTGGGTAAGTAGTTGGCTTTTGGTATTTTATGGTATCAGGAAACTGTTGATTCTGATAAAATTGAACTACTAAAAATTCAAATATCTTCTTTAAGGCTTTGACTGAACCTGACTATGGAAGTGATGCAAGTTCTCTGAGAACAACCGCAACAAAGGTCCAAGCTCTCAACCTCTTATATTTATGTTAAGTTTTTTTTTTTTTATAATTTTTTTTATAATTTTTTATATACATATACACACGCTCTATTCATAAAAGCAATCGGGTTCTTGCTATGTCATATTATTCTATGCCCTCTGATGATCAGGTTGAAGGAGGTTGGATACTTGAGGGCCAAAAGCGCTGGATAGGAAACAGTACCTTTGCAGATGTGTTAATTATTTTTGCAAGGAATACCACAACAAATCAGATAAATGGGTATGTTTAAGGTCATATGAAAAGTAGGAAACTGTCTTCCATTTTTCTTTCAAATGTTGGAATCTCATTTTCAAGGCACCTACTTAGCACTTGATTGGAACCTCAACATCATCTTCTCTAATTTACTAGGAAGATACACATTTGACGCTATTTTGTTGTCTTATAACATACATTCAAACTTAGATTAATATGCATGTTCTACGGGCTTTTTATTTGCAAGTTATGTGTAATAGTTGGTTTTGTTCACCAGCATGCTCGTTTTCTTAACATGTAGAGTTTTTCTGCTTTTTGATTCAGTTATATAGTAAAGAAGAATGCTCCTGGATTAACAGCTACAAAAATAGAAAACAAAATTGGTCTACGGATTGTGCAAAATGGAGACATTCTCTTAAAGAAAGTATTTGTATCTGATGAGGACAGACTAACTGGTGTCAATTCTTTCCAAGATACAAACAAGGTGCTCTTCTAGCTAGTTTTCATAAATAATTATCTCGTCATTGTTATTATTATTTTTTCTATACTATGTGCTATTTCGTGATCGACACTCTGGGAGATTGTAATTTTATAGAAAATGTCTTCTTTGGTAGGCTTGGTGGATACAAAGATGAATAAATAGAAATCTTTAAATCTTTAGTTCATCTAAATGGCAGCTTAAGTGAAACTGTTATCATAACATGCTACTACCACTCCTTGGAAGTAAGCATTTTACTGCCAAAGAAAGTTTACTGACCATTTTTCCCTTTTACTCCTTGGAAGTAAGATTTCTTAATTGACTATTCAACATTATGTTCTCTCTGTCTATACTCTATAGTAATTATGGGAAATTTGCAAGCATCGTGTATATTGTTGGTTCCTTCTTTTTTTCAATATACTGCTATAAATCTTGAATTCACATATTCGACTATTAAACCATCTAATTAAATACTATTATTTCAATTTAGGTTCTGGCTGTTTCACGTATAATGGTGGCCTGGCAACCTATTGGTATGTCAATGGGTGTCTATGATATGTGTCACAGGTAATACAGTCTGCTGTTGTATGCCTAATTATTTTGAGATTTCATTATGGACTTGAAATTTATGTTATTCGAAGGTATCTGAAGGAGAGAAAACAGTTTGGAGCACCATTGGCAGCTTTCCAACTCAACCAACAGAAACTTGTTCAAATGCTGGGCAATGTCCAAGCAATGACTCTTGTTGGCTGGCGCCTTTGCAAATTGTATGATAAGGGTAACATGACCCACGGACAAGCCAGTTTAGCAAAGGTAATAAATTTGGAGTAAATTAGACTTCTCTGCAGTGCTTCATAGCCCTGAAAAATAATATAACTTTCAGGCTTGGATCAGCTCAAAGGCTAGGGAAACAATTTCTCTTGGACGTGAATTACTAGGTGGCAATGGAGTTTTGGCTGATTTTCTGGTTGCAAAGGTCTTGTTTATTTCATTGTTCTTCACTAAGAATTTTGTAGTAGATTTAAGTTTAATTGCTACTGGTTTTCATGATAAACTAGATGTAATTCATGTTTAATCGTCCTGGTTCTTTTAGAAAGAAAGAGGGTGTCAATTGAACCACTGATTTTAACATTTATTATTTACCGTCTGTTTGGATGACATTGCAGGCATTCTGTGATTTGGAGCCCATCTACACTTACGAAGGCACTTATGATATTAACACCTTGGTTACCGGCAGAGAAATCACTGGCATTGCCAGCTTCAAGCCGGCTTTCTCAGCGCAGCAAAGCCGCCTGTGATTGCACACACACTTTCTTTGAACTCGTATATTGACAGATACAGTCTTCTTATTGATAAAATCCGTGTAATCCACTTAATATAGAATAATTTATGTATAAAAATTCTTTATGGATTGGAAACATAAATGAATAAAAAAATTGCTCAATCTCTCCAGTGCTAATGTGCTATGGACTTGGCTTCCCACTTTAATTGGGTTTTATATGCACTTTCTTCACAAAATATTTGCTCTTTCAAGGAATTCATTTTTTAATTGTCTAGGCGTATCTCCTTACAATATTCAATTCATCAATGGACTTTTATAATTTTAAGAGTTCATGATCTCACAAGAACAACCCACATAATTAAGAAGAAATTCTAAAAGCAAAATCATTAATATAGTATTACACAAGCAGAAAAACAACATTGAGATTTTCTCTTGTCTATCTTCTGATCTCCCCTCCATTTATTTAATTATATATGCAACTAATTTATTCTGCAGCTTTAATTTATTCTTATATCGCACTATTATCTAAAGCTTCCAACTCTATACATGATCACTTGTTATACAAAACCCTAATACCTCGAATATCATCTTGATGCAACCCCTTAGTCACTCCATTAGATATGGAAGGATACATGATAGCTCCTTCAACTTTGCTATGTCCGAGTCCAAGAAGGTGACCGATTTCATGCAATGCAACAGTTTCCAAGTCGAACGAATTCGAACCAGGGGCAGCACCCGCAGGCCGCAGCCCATTGCTCGTCCGCATCATAATGGAGCCTCCCATCGGTGGGTGCAAATGCATAAGCTAGGACTCGACCTGGCCCATCGAACGGGAACCCATCTCCATGATCACCACTGCCGAAACCAATCTTGAGGTTAATATTTGTCGGAGCTTCAACTCTAGAGAATGTGAAGTGTGCATTCCTTGTCATGTCCGAAAAGCTCGTGCCACAGGTTCCATTGCATCACCTCTAGTCCCTAAGGTGCTGTTTGGCACATGGGATGGGATGGGAATCGGCTTATTTTTAGTCCGATTCCCATGTTTGGCTGTACAAATGGGATGGGTTAAATTAATCCCAACAGTAAAATGAATCCCAGCCTAATGGGATAAATGAATCCCATCTAAAATGGTGGGATTCATTTTAATCCCATGTCTTAATTACACAAACACCCTTCTTCAAATCTGCTTCGACTTCGTCTTCTTCAACGGATCTTCTTCAACAGATCTTCTTCATCAAATCTTCTTCTTCGTCTTCTTCAACAAATCTTCTTCTAATCAGCTTCTTCAGATCAACTTCTTCTTCATCTGATCGGCTACTTCTCGGTTGAAACTCAGTGACCTCTTCTTCTCTCTTCTTCTTTGTTGGGATCAACTACCCAAATCAATAAATTACACCAACACACAAAATTTGGCTGCCCAGATTTTTTTTGTTTGGCTACAGAGAATTTTTTTTTTGCTTGTTTGGCTACCCAGAAAAACGTCTGGATTAATTAAAATAATTCAATTACGAATAAAGTTAACTAGAACAACAAATATTAATAGTAAACCAGAATTTTTTTCCAGAGATTGCTCAAAGCTTCCTTAGCTACTTCCCCAATAATCACTACAAAAAAAATTAAGGATTACATATAATAAAATTATCAAAAATCAATGTACATGTACTTAGATCTACATAGATCCAAGTAGATCTACACTAATTTCGGTTTAAGAAAGAAAAAAAAAATTGAAAAATTAAAATTAAGAGAAGAAGATTTCCCACTAATTTCGGTTTAAGAAAGAAAAGATTGAAATTTTATAAATAGAAGAAGAAGACGAAGAAGAAGATCTGCACACTAGTTCCGGTTTAAGAAAGAAAAAAAAAATTAAATAGAAGAAGAAGAAGATCTGCACACTAATTCCGGTTTAAGAAAGAAAAAAAAAATTTTAAATAGAAGAAGAAGAAGATCTGCACCGGTATAAGAAAGAAAAAAAAAATGAAAAATGAAATATAGAAGAAGAAGAAGAGATGAGATCAGCTGTGGAGGAGTTGAGAGATGCCCAGCAGAGATGAGTTGAGAGATAAAGTGATTGTATTCGGTCAATGTTTTTATTTTTTTTTATTTTTTTATTTTTTTATTTTTTATTTTGATAAGTTTAACTAAGATTAACACAGGGGATGTATGTGTAATTATTTGTTTATTTTTAATCCTATCCTGTGTTGTACCAAACACATGATTACTCTATTTTTAATCCTATCCTATATTGCACCAAACATAAGATAACATTAAAATTAATCCCATCCTATCCTATCCAATCCTATCCTATCCTATCCTATAAAAATAATCCTATCCTATCCCGTGCACCAAACGGGCCCTAAAGTTACTATATATATAGGGCCAACGTTTGGGCCCCACTTGCTTTTTGTTCGGTTTGGTAGGGTTTTTTTTTTATGTCCTTTTGGGCCTTTTTGGGTGTTGTTTCATCTGGTTGCTTTTGGTTTGGGCCTGTTCTGCTTTTGTAGTGGGCTGTTGTGGTCTGTGGGGTCTGTTTGCTGGTTGTTTGGTTTTTCTTGTGTTGGGTTGTTTGTTTTGTGGGCTTAGGGTGTGTTTCGGCCGTTGGGTATTTGTAGCTCCTTGCTTTTCAGCCTTTAGGCTAATGGAATATAATTTGCTGTTCTATATATATATATACACGGTCCCGATTTGGTCAGTGCATCCTGATATAACTTTATCAGGATATTGAATGTTACTGGTTCTTCTTTCAAATAGTTGTTGCTTGTTGAAATTTAGTTATAGTACTATTTAATTGGTGGAATATTTTGTGTTGAATATCTTCATAAAATGTTCAATGCCAAGAGTGAAACAAAAAAACAGTTTGAATATTTAATCAGTTTTAACTGACATGATGTAACCTGATCTGTTGGACCATTTCATGCATGCAGTTTTGATAGGTCTGAAGTTTCTCTTGTTATCTGGTAAAGGGCTTGAGGGTTTGCAATGATAATGCACTAACTAAATTAAGCCAACCAGTGTTAATTAGGAGAAAAACTTGCGTCGGACGGTCTCACCACGTCAACGGTGAGACCACCCAATGTAATTGTGTCATGTAATAAACTTATCAAATTGCACAAATTCTTGGTGATCCTCATTAACAAATTGGCACAAAGTACATGTGGTGCAGTGGAAATTAAATATTGTCGGACCAATGGATGTCTTTACCACAAAAAGTATTAACAAAAAATTGTTCAAACACATTCATTCATGAACCGGCCTTCTAGTTGGAAGACCCCTAAACACATTATCTGCATATTATAATCAGTCATGCATGCAGGCAGGCCGGCTGACCAGTCGGCAGGAGAAAAAAAAAATAAATAAATGGACTGTTTTGTTCCTACTTGTAATTTTATTTTTAAAAAATTATAAAACTTGGACCCCTTTATGTTGGACCAATTTTTCATTGACCTATAGACCCCATCTTGCAATTTAACATTCAGTTTTTCAATATAATAAAAATTTGGACACCGTCAATGTTGGACATGTTTTTCATTGAACTCTAGACCCCATATTAAATATAGCATTTCGTTTTGTATTAAAAAAGTTTGATTAGACTAGATTATGTTGGATGGAGATATCGGTGCAGGAAATACTATTATCAAATCAATGATGACTTTGTCATCAAAGACTATCCAACAGATTACGAAATTCATAAAAAATTCCTACAATTGATTGGAATATATACATCTGATGTGTGTATGCACAAAATTTAACAGGAAGCCATTTTCTTGACTTCCTACTCTCCCTTGGGAATCCATTTTCTTGGTTGTAATATCTCGAATATACGTACTTACATTGAAAGTTTGAAACTATAAAATTTAACAAGAAGACATAGTAGTATAGGCAGAGAGGTCAGAGGTCAGTGTAACTCACATTGCATCTATCACTACAGACCAAAGCATAGCATTAACTAGCTAGTGTAGTGTACACAATCTGTAATAAAAACATATTTGAGACACTTTATTAGCCAATAGCTTTTCTGCTCTATTTTCGCTTACATTATTTATGGTACAAGATATATTTGTCAATATAACCAAAAACAAAAAACAAAAAACTTAATTAAGACTGATATTTAATAGTTGATAATGAAAGTTCAGTGTTTGAACAAGAGAATTTGAATATGACTTTGAATTATCATGTCATTGTTGGGTAAGTTTATTTCCTGCCTTCACATTTCTCACATTTCACATTTCCTGCCTTCACATTTCTCAACTTTGAACAAGAGAATTGCCCCTAAAAATACGATTTTTGAAAACTTCAAATAGACAAATGATATATATATATATATATTCCTTTTATACCAGTGGCAGCATCTAAGCTATCATCTGTCCAGTTCAAAAGGCAAGCTCTAATTAGCGAGAAAAACTTGTGTGGGACAGGGTCTCACCATGTGGCAATATATGAGACTGTCCGATGTAATTATGCATGCAGCATAATATGTTTTGGAAATATAAAATAGATTTTGAAACCATAATAAGTTTATTACATGACACAATTACATTGGGTGGTCTCACCGTTGACGTGGTGAGACCGTCCGACGCAAGTTTTTCTCCTAATTAACACTGGTTGGCTTAATTTAGTTAGTGCATTATCATTGCAAACCCTCAAGCCCTTTACCGGCAAGCCACATTTGGGCGGTGCTGCAGTGGTAGGATAAGTTCACGGTGATATCACATTAAGGAGTAAAAACTTTTTACTACTATAGACACACCACACACACAAGTGTTATACAAGTCAACATGTTAAGTACTTTGACTCGTGGCAATCACGCTGGATACTTTTCTATACTTTTCTATTAAGTTCATATTTTGGAAGATTAATGCTAGTAGACCTTGACTCGAGAGAATCACGCTGGATACTTTTCTAGCTGATCACATTACTTTTTTGGGATAGGTTGGTCCACTGAGCTGACACTGATATTCCAACAGAAATTTCAGATTACATGTCTCTTAATTTCCTGGAAATTCTTAACTCCGCGTCATCCTGGAAAAAAAAGTCATGAAAACTTTCATTTTAGTTTGAACTTTGACATAAATTTGCTGCAACTTGTAGCAGAATCAACCAAAACTTGTGAGATAGATATGGTGTTCTCAGTATTTCCTCCAAGCTCACCTGATACAACATATGACATCACTCTCTTCTTCACAATATTTCTACCAATCAGCATACTTACTCCCTTAGTATTTTTTGGATTCTTTTTTCTCCTAAAAAAATGCGGAGATAGGAAAACTAAGCTCAACGCTGAAGCAACAAAGAGTGTAGATACATTCTCGATATGGAATTATGATGGTAGAATTGCATTTGAAGACATCATTGAAGCTACGGAGGATTTTGACATTAAGTATTGCATTGGAACAGGAGGTTATGGCAGCGTGTACAAAGCGCAACTGTCTAATGACAGAGTTTTTGCCTTGAAGAAGCTTCATCATTCAGAATTTGAGGAGTCGATTTTCATTAAGAGTTTTGAAAACGAGGCTCGTGTTCTGTCCAAGATACGCCATCGAAACATCGTAAAGCTTTATGGTTTTTGTTTGCATAAGAAATGTATGTTTTTGATATACGAATACATGTCGAAAGGAAGCTTATTTTGTGTTCTACGTTATCATAATAAAGCTATTAAGTTGGATTGGAGTAAGAGAGTGAACATTGTCAAGAGTGTGGCACATGCCTTGTCATATTTGCATCATAGTTGCACACCATCGATTGTTCATCGTGACATATCAAGCAATAACGTTCTACTAAACCAAGAATTGAAGGCATTTCTTGCTGACTTTGGCACAGCTAAATTTCTACATCCTGACTCATCTAATAGAACTTTACTTATAGCAGGCACTCATGGATATATTGCTCCAGGTAAAATAGTTTTATCCCTATTTCTTATTATTATTTTTTTAACATATTTATTTTCAATGTTAGTATAGTTAATGATCACATGTTTATTAGCTAGAAAATGAGACTATAGATAGTTGGATGTTATCAATTTCTTGACCGGTGATCATCTCGTAATTCATTTTTCTTGTGACAGAACTTGCTTACACCATGGTTGTGACCGAAAAATGTGATGTTTATAGCTTTGGAGTGGTAGTTTTAGAGATACTAATGGGAAGACATCCAGGAGAACTCCTCTCATTTTTATCATCATCGTCATTAAATCATAACATAATGCTAATTGATATATTAGACAGACGGCCTATGCCTGCAATGGATGCAACAGTTGTGCAAGACATTATTCTTGCTTCAGCTATAGCATTTGCATGCTTGCAATCAGAACCGAAGTCTCGACCTACAATGAAATACGTGTCTCAGAAGTTTCTAGCCCGGAAGACATTAAAGTCAAGGACTCCTTTACATAAGATCTCCCTTGCAGAACTTAAACAGCAAGACTTGTATTTTGTTGATGAAATTAACAGTTCATATATAATAGATGTACATATATAATTGATGAAGGTGATAGTTAATCACACATCTCATACTTCCAGTGTGGCATTAATTTGTACTTCCATTGTATATATATAAATTTTTTTTTTTGAAGTATTACATAATTACATAAATTGAGATTTTTTTAGGGAGAGGAAAGACTTGAACCACAATCTCATGGTGCAGGTGTGAGGAATTTTATCCAGAGGAGCTTAATTTAGGAATACTTGGCCAATTAACATGTTTCATTTATATTTCTCAGTAGTACTTGGCCAATTATCATGCATATAATGCAGAGTTGTGGTGATCTTAATTATCAACTACGTCCACGTACACAAGTCAAACGTGTACGTGTATGACAAGTCAATTGGGCCTTTTTCATGCACAGCAATAAGTAACTATTTATCGGTCTTAATTGGGCTACAGTCTTTATAAAATCAACTTCTGCTCTGTGAGCCGATTCATAGCTGCTCTTCGGTTGATTGGGTTGGGCCACCTAATAATGGATTTTGATCAAATCAACCTCATTCTAAGATGAGGTGTGATATTTGTACTCCTTACAAATTAAGATCATATTCGGACCATCTGATCCAAGATAGATTACTTCAAAAGTTCCTCAAAAATATTTACACTTCTTAAACAGAAATTTTCTAAAACCGAATTTATAATTGAAATCATACCAACAATCATTTAATGTGACTCAATGATAAGAACACTCATTCAGCCGGATAATGTTACAGGTTGAGTTGCCGCCACCACCGCATGTGGTTTGTGGTTTGAACTCATCCGTATTCATAAAATTTAGAGAAACTTTCCATAAAAAGTCTCTATTATTATTATTATTATTATTATTATTATATATAATCTTCTAATTTCCTAAATAACCTTTACTTTGTGAATAAACTTTACCAAAACTGAAATAGGTAATATAATATAATAAAATACTGTATAATGAAGTATAATATTTAAATCTATGTTTGCTCAATCACATTTCACTGTTGATAAATTCATCAATGGCAGCGGGTGGCTTCCAGCATTAGACGTGCCTTATATTGGTGGATTCATATGGGATTGTGTTTAGGAACAACAAATTAGAGTAATATAATTTCCGTAGTTATTTATTTCTAAAGACTAAAGTAATGTGTGATATATTTTATTTGCTATTTATTTATGCAATAAATGTGTGATATATATTATTTTATTTATCTTAGAAACAATTTCTACAAATCTAAATCTCTCTCTCTAAAGTTGTTGTTATAGATTTGAATATAATATAATGTGTGGTATATAAAACCAAAAAAAAAAAAAAAAACACATTATATTATATTTGTGATTATCATCAGCATATTCGTTTTTAACATAAGTTGTAATCTCTATTTGAATATTAACAATGTTAGTAAATATATATAATTTATTTCAAAAAATTATAATAATAAATTACATATAATTCGGAGGATTAATAGGGTAATTGACTTATTTAATTATGAAAAATGTTTCTTATAAGGATTTAGCTATACTGTATAAAGATTTCGTGGCCTTAATTGGGTAATTAAATGAAACAATTTTCTTAAAATCTCTCTTTAAATACTTTCAATGTCTATCTATAATTACATAAAATACAAAATTAGTAAGGTAATAGATATAAATTAGTGAGATTTTCTTATAATAATAGTGGCTCACCGGTAAGACTAGTAGACCTGGCAAGGGGTTGAATCGAATTGAAATATTGAATACATGTCGAATAATAAATAGGTTGAACCCAATTTTACTCAAGAATATACAAATTAAAGAGTCCATTCAACTTGTTACTAAACAAGTCTAGAGTTTCCAAGTTCTTCAACTTTCCTATTTCTTCAGGAATGGATCCAATGATTTATTTTCGATCATATAAAATCTGCAAGCCTTCGGTCAACAAAGAATAGCATCCGAATTACCATGTTAATTGATATTATTATTTTTGATTATTAATGAGCTTTACTAATTTAACTAATTTAGTAATAGAGTTTTTAAAAGTAACTGGACTATCTAGCTAGAAGAGTGACCAAAGATTAATGGCATTTTCTTTAACAGGAGATTTATTTAACCTACATACGAAGCACCAACAGTAAATCTCTCTACACTAGTAAATCAAAAGTGAAATTTCACCTTGATGCCTGGAACGGGTCTCGGGATCTTCCTGGAAAGCACCAAAAGCTGAGTGGAGGAAGAGATTGTGTCTGCAGCAGCCAACAAAACATGAAGCCATGAAGGACAACTAAAGGTGAGAAATAGCAAATAAGAGGAACCATTAAAAAGTTTGAAGAGAGAAAGTAACCTACGGCATTACCATAGCACCCAGAAGTGAAATTACAAGACCAGTAGCACCATTTCTTTTTGAGTTGGGGAACAAAAAACCCATACAAGACTTCTTTGGCATCGGGCTTTGCATAGCCAAGCTGCCCCAAAAAAGCATGCGGCAATTGTAAGGACAAGAAAAACAATAAAAAATTCAAGCTTCCTAGCCTGTAAGAAAAAAGACATTTATTTGCTCAAGTTGATTTCATTTATTTGCAGTGTCTTATTCAAATGGAAACCAGTCAAACCACAGATCTCTTCTAGGTCCATGAATAGCATGTAGGAAAGATGTTTAGACTTTAGATACCCCATATTACAGTAATGCTAGAAGAACCGATATACCGAACCTAGTTAGAAGAACACCGATCCAAACTAGAATTTGGAAGAGCATATTCAATGCAAAGGCCATTCCATTCACCGGAATTAGAAGAATCAATCATTAAGTATATTATGAATAGTAGGTAAAGTAAGCCTCATATTCATTTTGTCTTCAGCATACACAAATGCGGATATATGCATATATGCATCATAAATTGATATATGCTATTAAGGCCAATAACAACAATTTCATTTTGTGTCTAAGCATCAAAGTAAGCTTCGTTTCGTTTGAGGTCTGTAGTTTCCATAGAACATATGTGCACCATCATTATCAAGTTCCAGTTGGTATGAAATGCAAACTCAATCAAATTTGCAGTATTAGAAGAAATAGCAAGTATCTCAAGCATGAAATCAGAAAAAAATTAAGACCGTTTTATAAGGGATGAAAAAAGAAAATCATAAAAATAAGGAAGATGAATCTTCAATAATAATCTACAAACCCCATTGTCATGTAGCTGAATTGCAAAAGTAACTTTATAGATTCCCTTGCAATTGAATTGAAAACATTCAAATTAATCGATTCCAAACAAACCAAAGACAATCTTACCTTTAGGTATGTCACATGCGACTATAGAAATTTCAGCAAGAACCCATTGTGAGCACTTTAGGATATGTCACATTCCTAGAGTGCTCTGCTAAATGCTTTCCTACATGCAACAAAAAGAATTTTGAGTAACGAGTTGTATTAATACTAATATAATGACAGAAAGATTTATAGCTGCTAGGGACTGAATAATAAGTGCAGCACATGAAGCAACTAATATGATCCAAAGTTACTGAAGCAAAAGAAGAAAGTCCCTCAAGAAAGAATGCAAGATGTGAAACATAAAAAAGCAAACTCCAAGTATATGCATGTGAGGGAATTAATGTAACTTTTCCAAACAGACCTTAATCCCTGTCAAGAAACTGTTTTCATTTAGTAGCTCCACTGAGACATAAATGAAACATACCACATGGAACAAAGTAGACCTCATAATATAACCATTTACTCCATAACAATATTTTCTTTGGTGAAAAGATCTTTGGAGTTGGGTGGCAAGTTATGGTTGCCTTCTAAAAAAAGAAAAGAGAAAAATTTCAAGAATTTCAGGTGTTTTAAGCATTCTTCTTTAGGTTTTGTTTCCTTATTTTTGCTATTCTTATTGATCAAGTGCATGAAGGGAATGAAATCTAGTTTCCTATATCATTTTCCTCCTTATCTTGTAAACTTTTGATATCAAATGTACAACTGAAGTAGTGTGAAGATATTTATAGCTACAAATGCCTTCTTAAATCTACATCATAATGACCATCCATTTCAATTTCAACTCTTCATAACACTTCTTTCCATGTTATCTCTCTTTCATCTTCTCACACGGTAAATTTTTGTGCTTTTCTTGATAATCGCACAAAACTATAATGCATAGAGAATTTGATATGATAAATGCATTAAACAACTAAATCTAAGAAGGAAAGTTTCGAACTACAAGGAAAAACTAAGGCTAACTTCTTCATTTTACTTATTTGGGGGACTTGGCAATTGGCATCCATTTTGGAGTCAGATAATTCCTTAATCCAGATAAACATGGTTTTTGATGTCAATAAGACATGTGAACCTGATTTTAGTCCGCAATAAGCCTAATCTATTGAGGTTTAGTGTCTCTAGAGGCAATTTTGGCAAAGAATATTGGCAACGTCCTAAAAATAAGGTGATTTTAGGCATAAACAAATTCTTCATTTGATTTCTACATGCCTTGTACCCATCAAAGAGCTGAAAAAAATTACAATTCAATGCTCTTTTCATTACCTAAATATAAGAATTAAATTGACTTCTACGATAAATCTTAACAAAAAGAATAGGACAAGATCAATTCACATCTTTGAAGATTGCAGCAAACGTGTCACTGCCAAGAGAAACTCAGTCACAGACTCATAGTTATCAGTTATCAAACACTCAGAGATCAAGATATGAAACAGAATTAACAAACAAAAGCCTCACCCTACTAAAAGTGCCATCAAATTCATCAAAACCCAAGTCACGCAGCACCACAAATTATTAACAATTGGAAAAAAAAAAAAAAAAAAGGAAAAAAAAAAGACCTTTCAATGCTTTCTCTTAACAAAATTCAATAAGTTCGCATCACATTCTTAGAGAATGCCAGAAATCAATATAAGAAATATAAACCCTTAAATGTTTCTACTAAACAATTTTAATGCTTGCAGCCCTGCTCTAGAAATCTCAAGTAATCAACTAAGAATTCAAAAACCAATATGTTACTATCAAATCAGCTTTGGCCAAAAGATAATATATGGTAAATAATTAATGATAAAAGAAAACTGACCCAAACAATGCTAACATCCAAAAGCTTCAACATTTTCCCAGCAACCAAACGAAGCCAAAAAATACCAATCTCCACTCCCAATTCGAAAACCCCCAGAAACTCATTCGACACAAAACAGCTCTCAAACCGGTAGAACCCGTTGGGCATGATCAGGATTGCTTGTGCTCCGACCATGATGGAGTTGGATCTGAGAGAAGGGTAGCGAGAAAAAGATGCTAAAGTGGAGAAGAGAAGAGTAAGAGAGAAGCAGAAGACGAAGTGGTACACAGGTTTTGTATTATTAGACCAGGTGATGACGTCATTTGATGACTTGAGTGAGCACGTCAGGGCCTTTTCAGGTACCGTGTGTTGACGTGCCCAGCAACGTCAACAATCAATTGATTACGTGTGGAGAAACTTTTCAAACCAGATGATAACGTAATTTAATAATGTGAGTGTGCACGTCGCGGCATTTTGAGGAACCGTTTTTTGATGTGTCCAGTCACATCAACACTCATTTAATAACGTGTCGATAAACTTTTCGGTAACCAATTGTGTATTGACATGTCACCAAGTATTCGATGACATGGCCGAACACGTCAATACTTATTCCGTTATCTCATGCAGGCACGTCAAAACCCTGAAATCACCGATCTCCGTCAAAAAATTCTTGTCTTTTCTCGGCTGCTTGCTTCTGCTTCAGACAAGAACAGAAATGACGAAACTGATGCGAAGTCTAAGAAAAACTCATGAAAGCCTCTCCAACTCCAACTTGTTCAACACTACAAAACAAAACCCTTCTCTCTTCACATCAAAACTGCACCCAATTTCTCGAATCACAATCAGAAACTGCGTCTCGGAGATGCCTTCCAAGACAACATTGTGAGACTCGTTTGTAGAGAGATCCAATACGAGCTTCAACACACTCCTTCGAAACAGGTTTTTAATTCTTCTCTTTGTTGTTGTTGTTGTTGTTGTTGTTGTCTCTGTAGTAATTTTTAGCTTAGGTTTGATATGTTTGTGCGTGTGCTTTTATAATTTCATTTTCTCTCAAATGAGACTCTGTTTGGTTTTTAAATACAAATTAAGTTTCTATTTTGGTACTAAAAGATGATTATTTGATTGGGCATGTGCTCTGCAAATGACATTTTGTGATATATTTTTCAAGAGAGTTTGGTTGGTTTGAGATTAGTTTTCAAGTTCTGAGAAAATGCAAAGGAGGTTGGAGTTGATTGCTTTGGGTTGCAAGAAAATGAAACAAAAACCTCACATAATTTAATAGACTTGGCTGAGGAGAGATTTAGTTACTTGAACAAGTCATTAGATTTTACTTCATGTGTCATTGAGTTCCCTTTAAATTTGAATGAAGTATATTCACAATGTTGATTGATATTTTACATGGAAGCTTGTGGTGCTCATATGAGAACATTAAATGGAAATACATTTGCTTTCTTTCCATTTGATCTGTTTTCGGGCTTACAGTTTAATTGGCTTGTCTGAGCAGATATTTATCTACTTAAATTCAAGTAAATATAAATAATTAGATTATAATTCATGTATCAACTATCATTTAGTTTCCTTTGAAATTGAATGAGGAATTCCCATAATGTTTGTTTTTCTTTCCATTTGATCTGTTTTCAGGCTTACATTTGTTTACTTTGGCTCCGTGGTGCTGGTGATAGGCTCCTTATGTGCTGGGGAGGACGCAAAGGACAAGATAAGGAAGAATATGAAAGTGGGGGTGTCGTGGTTGAAGCTTGCCAGTGTATCAGTGATCTTGGAATGCATCAAGTGGTGAAGAAAGCATTAGTCATGGCTATGGAGATGAAGAACGATAGGATGCTTGATCTCTTGTAGGAGTGTGCTTCAACGAAGGTTTAATCAGATGACCAAAGGTTTCTCCAGGATCAAGGACAGGCTTGACGATCTGGCTCTTGACATTCCAAATGCGAAGCAGAAATTCAAGAGTATGCCGAGAACAAAGGGTGGCTTGGTTCCTGCCAGTCTTTGGAGATTGCTTTGCCTTTCCCGGTTGTGGCTAATCAAGAATAGCCATATCAGTCCCCTCTCATGTTCTCTCCATCACCTCTACATGTATTGTCGTTTAATGGTCTTTCTATGCTTCAAAGATGGATAGATAATAGATAATGGGATGTTCAGATTCCTCTTATGGAGATTCTTATGATCCCAGCTAATGTATAAAAGTCAATATGTTAATTAGATTTTAGAAATGGATGTGATATCTTGTTGTTGACTTCTTGGTGATACATTGCAATATTATGGTTAGCATTGTCTGTATTTCTTTTTTTACCTTTTGGTAGAATATGGTTTGGCGCCTTTTGTTACTCTTAAAAAGACTTGAGAGTTGAGCGTCAAATTTGTCAAATTTGTTTGGTTAAGTAAATAATGGAAGGCAAAGTGGTGTAAATGCAGTCACCGCCCATAAAATCAGAAGCGGCAACGGTTGAGAGCTCACATTTTGATATTTCTAAGCCTTCTGAGGTTTCTTCTTGGTAAAATAGTGTGTGTGACATATTCTGATGTATATAAATCAGGTCCCTTGTAAAAATTGTTTTACGTTGTTCATCAATATACAGAGAAGCTTCTCAGCTTGAAAACCTCCATTAATGGAGTTACTTAAAGCTTTACTTTTCCATTTTCTCTTTTAAGCATTTCTTCGAACACTTTGTTCTTTGATCAAATACCTTGAGTGTTTTCAGCTCCAACATCAAAAGGTTCAACGTTTTCTCAGCAACCAAACGAAGCCAAAAAACCAATCTTTGAAATCAACCAACACAACTCGACCCAAATCGCAAAACCCCAGAAACTCATTCGACCCGTATGGAGTTGGATCTGAGAGAAGGGTAGCGAGAATAAGATACTAAAGTTGACAAGAGAAGAGTGAGAGAAAAGCAGAAGACGAAATGGTCTGGAGCTAACCACGATCCTCATCGTCCATTCTTCGCGGCTTCTCTGCTCAATAAAACTACACACAGTGACACAGGTTTGCTATTTTTAGACCAGGTGATGACGTCATTTAATGATGTGTGTGGACACGTCAAGCGTTTCAGGGACCATGTGTTGACATACCCTGCCACATCACCACCTATTAATGACATGTCAAAAAACTTACCGTGTTAATGATTTGCCTGGCATCACCACTAACCCGATGACGTGGCTGGGCACATCAATTGTTATTTGATGACGTGCCCAAACACTACAAAAATGAAAGTTGTCTTTTCTAATTACTCAGCTACTTCAGACACAACAAAAATGGCGAAACTGATACAAAGTCTAAGAAGAAGCCATCAGAGCCTCTCCAAATCCAACTTGTACAACACCACAAAACAAAACCCGTCTC
Organism: Acer campestre; assembly: GCA_954870605.1. NCBI lineage: Eukaryota > Viridiplantae > Streptophyta > Magnoliopsida > Sapindales > Sapindaceae > Acer > Acer campestre. The sequence goes on along the minus strand of OX940805.1, from coordinate 32,896,365 downwards.
TCTTTACAGAGAGAATTTTAGGGTTTTTGTTTTTTGGGGGTTTCCATTTTTTATTGATTGTTTGATGTTCGTTGACGACCACTTGGACTAAAAGTCTTGGAGATATGCGTGGGTTCCATATGAAAGTCGTTTAAGGATTCTCTCCAAGTTCTTGAAGCCGATATTTAACATGTAGTCTTTTTTTTTTTTTTTTTTTTTAGGACTTCATTGTTGCCTTTTTTGGCCTATCTGTGTCTGCAAAAAAGTTTCATTTTTTAGGCAGAGAAATGAAGTTTCGTTTTCAAGATGAATTTATGGGGGAAATAAATTTGTCTATTGAATTTTATCTGTTTCCTTGATTTGCGAATGAAATTCTAAAGTTATGCAAGTTCATTTTGTTCCTGCTAATTCGGTAAAGTGGTTAAACAATTCCCTTTCATATCTATAATAAGGGTTCAAGTCCCCCATTTACCTATTAAATTATAGTAAGTGGGGGATAGCTTTTCCCTAAAATTGCATTCCGAGTCATTCTCGTAGCAATTAATCTTATCAGATCCTGGTTGACCCCAACCCAATTGGTGATAAGACGACAAAAAAAAAAAAAAAAAAAAAAAACTAGATTACTCTATAATGTTACAGAGTCAACTCGATATATATATATATATATTAGATTGTAATTTTGAAATAGATTTAAAAAAATAAAAATAAAAAATCGAAAGAGAATTTTCATTTGAAGCGCATTGGTAGCTAAAGACGAATGAAAGAATAAAGAATTGTCTTTATCTAAGGATTGTCTTTTGGAGAATTAATTCAGTTTTAATTAAACTTGAAGAATCTTATGGGATAGAGTTATAAAGATTAAGGGCGCGTTTGGTATTGTTTTAAAATGGTGTTTTTAAAAACTATTTAAAAATGAAAAACATGTTTTAAAAATATTATTTTTAAAAATGTGATGTGTTTGGTAGTATTTTTTAAAAGTAGTTTTCAAAAACGGAAAACGATGTAAATGTGTTTGGTATTATTTTTAAGATGAGTGAAATAGTTGTTTGGAGGGAAAAGTTGTGGTTTATTTTGAAAACCTGTTTTGAAAACATTAGAAAACAATAAAAAGTTGTTTTTAACTTTTTAGTTGTAACTTTTAAAAATTTGTTTTTTGTTTTTAAAAACAAGTTTTATAAAACATCTATCCAAACATTATAAAGTTGTTTTTTGTTTTTAAAAACAAAAAACTATTTTTAAAAACAATACCAAACACCATCTTATATTCTGCATGCTTTGCAGTTTGCAGTTTCATACATCAATCCCCTATCATTGTACACGTTGTTCCCAAGAAATCAAGTGTATAGATTATAGAGAGTTGAAGTATGCACGCGCCACGCGAAGACATACTCTTTGGACTTATAGATTTTCATTTTCTCGAGAAAATATATATTACATTGACCATTTTACTTGGAATTTGAAAAAGAAAAAAAATAAAGAAGAGAAAGTTGTTTCGATAAGGGCCTGTCCTGTATCGTTTTACAAGGGTGTTTTTGTTTTTGTTTTTGTTTTCCAAATCCGATTTCGAATACACGTTCGTTACCGTTTTTCATTTTGTTTTCCGTTTTATTTTCCAAAACAAAAACAAAAACAAAAACAACTACAGTGTTAAAAGTGAAAAATTTCCAAAACAACTTTTTGATGTTTTTCATTTTGTTTTTCGTTTTATTTTTCAGTTAAAATAAAAAACTTAAATTTATTTTTCTTTTTTTCTTTTTTTTTTCTTCCTTTCACCGATCTCCTCCTTCTCCTTCTCCTTCTCCTTCTTCTTCTTCCCGCCCGTCAGCCTCCTTCTCCTCCTCCTCCTCCTCCTCCTTCTTCTTTCGTCAGATCAGATCTTCTTCTTCTTCTTCTTCTTCCCGCCCGTCAGCCTCCTCCTCCTCCTCCTCCTCCTCCTCCTCCTTCTTCTTCTTCTTCTTCTCCTTCTTCTCCTTCTTCTTCCGTCAGATCACGATCAGATCAGATCCGTTCTTCTCCTTCCTCTCCTTCTTTCTCCTTCTTCTTCTTCTTCTTCTTCTTCTTCTTCTTCTTCTCCTTCTTCTTCCGTCAGATCAGATCCAATCCGTCAGCTTCTTCTCGTCAGATCACGATCGCACCGCTTCTTCTTCCGTCAGATCACGATCGCGGCACCTCCGTCAGCAAATCCTTCAGCTTCTTCTTCCCGTCAGATCACGACCGCGCCACCTCCGTCAGATCAGATCCGTCAGCATCTTCTTCCTCTACTGGGCGTTGCCCATATCAGACCAAAAAAAATAATAATAATAAAATTCAACTCATTAATTTTGGCCTGTAAAATGATACTAGACGCGTTTTTTACGTTTTCATATTCGGAATCCAGCTTTCAGGATATGCTACCAGACGCGTATTTGGATTTCGAAACTGAAACCAAAAACACTGTTTTCATTTTCATTTTTATTTTCGAAAAATAAAAACAAAAACAGCCTTTGAAAAACGTTTCAGGACGGGCCCTAAATTATCCAATTAAAGGCACGAAATCCTTATACAGTATAGCTAAATCCTTATAAGAAACTCATACCTTTTTCATAATTAAATAAGTCAATTACCCTATTAATCCTCCGAATTATATGTAATTATTTATTTTAATTTTTTTGAAATAAATTATATATAATTATTAACATTGTTAATATTCAAATAGAGATTATAACTCAAGTTAAAAACGAATATGCTGATGATAATCACAAATTATATATAATGTACGTGTTTGTTTGTTTGTTTGTTTTGGATTTTAAATACCACATAGGCTATTCGAAATTTCGAATCTATAACACCAACTTTAGAGAGAGAGAGAGATTTAGATGTGTAGAAATTGTTGCTAAGATAAATAAAATAATATATATCACACATTTATTTCATAAATAAATAGCAAATGAAATATATCACACATTACTTTAGTCTTTAGAAATAAATAACTATGGAAATTATATTACTCTAATTTGCTGTTTCTAAACACTATCTGATATGAGTCCACCAATATAAGGCACGTCTAATGCTAGAAGCCACTCGCTGCCATTGATGAATTTATCAACCGTGAAATGACGAACATCATTAGGATTATTCAGGATGTGATACCCGGGCCATTTCACCCTGCCTTTAGTATATGCTCCACGTCCACGATTCTTGTATTCAGTATAGTACAATGCAGCTAGATCAGAGTTGTCATCAAATTTCATCCAACCTTCACGATCAATAAATCCATCTAAATAAGATTCCATTATAATCGTCCATGAAAATTTCTTCCATAGCCTTCCTAGATAAGTTTTGACATCGGGCCTCGTTGCAAGCTCAGGTGTTGGGATTATAGTGCAATTGTGGATCACGATTGCAGTATCAGACATATCGTCATCTCTTCCCTCAGCAGTAATCACGTCTCCAAGCCCTTCACTTGGTAATCTAACATGAAGAATCGAATTTTGAAGTACAACTGATGCATCACCAAAAATAAAGTCAGTAGTAGTACCATATATATGACACTCGTAGAAAAATTGATTTTGTCCATGATTCACGTATAAAGTATCCTAATTCCCCTCGATCGAGCATCTATGGCAAGCCATGTAATCGCTTGCGGTTCTGCAGAGTTGATGATACTGATATCTCTGGCTAAAAAATGTGGAGAATTTATATCTGTAGAAACATATAAAAAAAATCAGATAAAATTTTGGATGGATAAAAGGATTACACAATTAGTAAGGGAGCATGAGGTGGAATTGAAAATAATCAAATAAAGCTTTGGATGGCATGAGATATTTAACTAAATCAAATCAACTGATTACTAAATGTATAATAAAATAAATAAATTGTGTATATGAGGATATAAAATAAAACCTATAAGTTATATATATATATATATATGTGTGTACAACTCACCCAGAGCAGAGTGGCAGACTCGTTAGTTTTGAATCCTGTACTATTACTCTTGTCGAAAGATATTTTTGTTTTATCCATTCCATCACCGAACATAACAACATTTCTTTTCTCATTGCCAATGTAAATGGACTCATTATACGTGCCCTCTTTGATATAAATATAATAAGAAGTATCACTGTTATTCGGAATAGTCACCACAGCCTCTCCAATGGAATGAAAATTACCTGTTCCATCGAGTGCCACAGTTACATTCGGCTTTTGTGTATAAACTAAGCCGAAAAACAGTGATAACATAAGAACAAAAATAAAAGAAGAATTTGCCATTGGAACTTGGAAGTAGTCGAAGAAAATCAGAAGAATAATATCAAAGAAATATTAGTAATGTATGGTGGATCATTGAGCTTGTGCATGACCCTATATATATTATAGATGAGTGGGGATTGGTTTTTATGTAATTAATACACGCCGTTTACTAGATAGCGTATCAATATTCTTTAATTAATTCAATCTGTGCTAACAAAGGCAACTCAGAGATTTTCGATATAATTGAAAATATTATTAATCAATTATTATTATTTTGAAAGATATTTACTTTTTTTATTACATGTAATTATGTAAAGTGTAACATGGATGCATGCATATCCTCTCCTCCCACGATATTTCCTAGCAGAATATGTCTACTTTCAGATTAAAAATTATTGCATCGTTAACTATCTTAAATTTGGCTAGTGAAACATATAAAAACATTCTAATTAATTAATTATCTGATATATTATTTGCATCGTAAATTCATAATCAATTTACAATTCATTATATTTAAAAATAGCAATTTCCATATATCTCCTTTACAATTTTCATTGAAAATTCAATTATCTTAAAAAAAAAAAATAATAATAATAATAAAAACTTTATCTATCTGAGTGAATTTTTATTTTTATTTTTATCTAATGATGTGCTATTGAGCAGACGACAAAATTTGGTTTTATCTTTTAAAATCTAATAGATTTTAATTTATAATATATGATGACATGTCATTGAGCAAACATAAATTTTAAATATTATCCTTCATTATATTTTATTAGATTATATTACCTATTTCAGTTTTCGTAAAATTTATTCACAAAGTAAAGGTTATTTAGGAAATTAGAGGATTATATAATAATGCATTCAAAATAATAATAATAATAGAGACTCCGTATGGAAAGTTTCTCTAGATTTTATTAATGTGGATGACTTTAAACCACATACTGTGGTGGTGGCAGCGACTTAACCTGTAACATTATCCATCTGGACGAGTGCTTTTATCAATCAAATCATGTTGGGTAGTGATAGTGGGTAGGATATCCATTAAAAAATCAGTTTTAGAAAATTTCTTTTTAAGAAGTGTAAATATTTTTGAGAAACTTCTGAAGTGATCAATCTTGGATCAGATGACCCGAATACAAACTTAATTTTTAACGAGTTCAAATATCTCTGCTACTTTAGAAATCCATTATTAAGTGGCCCAGCCCAACCAACTGAAGGTCAGCTATGAATCGTCTCACATAGCAGAAATTGCTTTTGTGACTATAGATACCGTAGCCCAATTTCGATTTCGTGTTTGCTAAGCGGCTTGGGGGGATATATCTGTCATCAACAACAACAAAAAAAGCCTTATTTTGATTTTAACAAAATTTAAGCGGACTAATTAACTTAAATGAAATTCAGGATTTCTGGTACAAATTAACTCAAATTTTATCTGCATTATGCAAATTCATATTGAGATATGTGATTAACTATCACTTTAGGAAATACAATGGAAGTGATGAAATGAGGTTGGTCCGATGATAAACCCCTTACACTTGCACCACGAGGTTGTGAGTTCGATTATATCAGTCTTATAGGACTAATTGTATTTATTTTTCTATTATATATCAGTTTAAGTTTTTCTTACGTAACGATTAGGAAGATTGGAGATTAACAACACAAGGCTGCAACCAATTGACCATAATCAGCTACAGCAGGTAGTCATTAACAAATTTCAGTTTTGGAATTATATCATCATTCCTTTCCGGGTCTTAAAATTTACAGCATGACCCGCCCATTTAAAAGAAGAAAGTGTTTTCGACTGATTTTATAAATATGATTTGAGTTATATTACATGAATGAAGTAGTTAAAACCCAGATACTGGTATTTAAAAATGATTTTAGTCAATCTAGCTTTACACATACTGAATTTTTAAAAACAATAAGAACAAATTTTGATATCATATGGGGTCTCTTAATGGATCAATTTCCATGATCCTCTACCAAAAGTCAAAGACTACAATGGAGTTAAGGGATTAATTTCTTGTGTTGACTATTGAACCTTGACCTTTCTAATTTTATGATCAATAATGAAGTATTATGCACCATTTAGACATCAAAGTAGGATTAAGCCCAAGCCTATCCTGTAAAGCTAAGAGACCAAGCCCATGCACTATTATAACTGTATGGCCATGCGATCCTTGTATGGAAAAAATCCAATTTCCCAAAACCCAATATCAAAGTAAAGGAAAAAAAATCTCTTATAATAATTTTCATACAAAATCTACTAGTGTTGTCATTTTCAAGCGTATTTTAATTGTTTTAAGAGTTTTATTTATTTATTTATTTTTATTTTAATGTGATAATTGTTTTAAGACTGTGGTAAAGGAAAAAAAAAAAAAAAAAAAAAAAAAAAAAAAAAAAAAAAAAAAAACTACGTAACACTTATATCATTTACCATAAGGTTGATTCACGCCTCATATTATTTAGAATAAGTTTTCAGATACAAAATTTAAATTAAGTGATATTACTCTTTGTGATTAATCCATGTTCATATATGTCTTAGAGAAGTTCAAAATAAATTCAATCAGTTTTAATTAATTATTTTTCTTTATTCTGAGAAGAATTAAACAGAATTTAAAATGGACAAAAAAAAAAGGGGGATATTTGCAATTGAGTCCTTATATTTTTTTGAAATATTTATCTTTCACTCACTTATATATTTTTGGAGGATTGAGCCCTATATATTCAAAAACCACTCAATTTGGTCCCTTTGGCCTGATTTTTAATGGTCAACGGTTACAAAAAATGCTGAATTACTATTTTACCCATGAATAATATCCCAAATCAAAATAAAATCAAAAGAAAACTTTTATTTTCTTAATTTTATTTATAATTATATATTAATTAAAAAATTTTTAAAAAAGAAATAAATATAAATATTATTTTCTTAATTTATTTTTTTGGTCATCTAATCATTAAAATTAAGCTCCGGTGGTAAAAAAAATTAAAAATTAAAAATTAAGCAATTTTTTTTTTTTTTTTTTTTTTTTGTCATCTCAATAATCTAATTTAGTTTTTCTTTTGATAAAAAAAGAGAAGAAAATTTAAAGAAAAATGGAAACAAATTAAAAAAAAAATCTACATGTTGAGGAGGAAATCCTACATGTTGTTCAACAATGGAGGTCAGTCAGTTTTCCGCTATATATATATATATCTATATATATATATATATATCTATTACACTCAACGCCGATTACACATATGAGACTTGATGATTTCTTCTTGATTACAGGTAGTAATACTCATAATACCAATATCAACAATAATAATCAACGCAAAAGAGGAAGAGAAGTTACAGCTCCCAATACAACAACAACTAGTACTACCACACCAATCAATCCCTTCTCTGTGCAAAATCAAAATCAAAACCTGACTCCTCCATTAATAAGCCTCTCACAGCTACACAATCATCAACAACACCCCACTCGTGAGAACGAGCCCGTAACTTGAATTGGATGAACTTAATTGTCTAACAAACCATTAGGTGTGCATTTATGTATGGTGAGCATAAGCATCTTATGTAATCATAATCCTACATCTCTCTAAGCCATCATTTTATTATTTGTATTTTTAAACATCATTCTCACCCCTCCATATTCTTTTTGTTTTTTTTTTTTTTTTTTTTTGAACAGCAAAAGACAAAAAATTTATTGATAAAACCTGGCGACAGCCAGCCAGAGGAGCAGCCCCCTACACACCCCACAACAACACAAAGAGTCAAAGAAACAAAACCAAAAGCAAGGCCAAAAACAAACGAAAAAAACCCCCAAGAAGAAGCAAAACACCAGAAGCGCCACAAACAAAACCAAAAAAAAAAGAGAAACAGCAGAGGAAAAACAACGACCCATCAGAGAGCCAGAGAACAGCGCAGAGAGGAAAAATCCACAAGAAAGAAGAGCTTCAGTCCACCTCCCAAATCACCATGTCCCCCTCCTTATTCGAACCACTCTTAGCCAGAGAATCCGCGAAACAATTGCTTGATCTTGGATTAAAACAAACATCTGTTCTGCCCAAGTAGTTCAATATATTCCGAATATCATAAATTAAGTTAACATGAACCAAACTTCCAAAAGCAACCCCTTTCACCCAAGAAACAGCCACTTTCGAATCACTAACAATTGAGACTTTCTTTCCTTTCAAAACAGAAGAATTGGCACACAAAACGCAGGCTTGGTGTATAGCCATTATTTCCGCTGTATTAGCATCCTCAAAACCCACATATTTGGAAAAAGAACCAAGCACCTTTCCTTTATGATCACGGATAACTCCCCCTATACCAGCATCTCCCGGATTTCCTTTCGCCGAACCGTCTACATTGAATTTAAGAGAATCTTGAGAAGGAGGGGTCCAATTTGCAGTCTTGACAGCCTTCCTTGGTTTCAAAACAGAGCAACTGTCCACAATGTTCTGAAGCATCACTGAAATCGAATCAGCACAGCCTTCCTTGTGGTGTTTAAACCACCAAGCGACTCTGAATTTTATGGTATCGATGTCTTGAGTAACCTCTTGAACAGAATTCTGAAAAACTAATTTGTTCCTTGACTCCCAAATTGTCCAAACAATGGCAAAGAACAAAATCATCCAAGCTCTGCCCTGTTTTTCATTCGGAGAGAGCCCAAACCAGCCAGCTGCCCAATCCAAAATAGACTTGTTAGCACACCAAGACACCCCCCACCATGCCATACATTTCTGCCAAATCTCTGTAGCCCTTTTGCAGTGCAAGAAAAGATGCTCTGTCGACTCCTCAGCACTTCTACACCAAGGGCACTCCAGCAGCCTGTTGGGATCAAAACCAAACTTTTCCAACACTTGTCTCACCATTATCCTTCCCCTTAACAGCTGCCAAGTGAATATTTCCACCTTAAGAGGACAAATTCCTTGCCAAACCATCGAGTAATTTTTCGAATCAACCTCTAAATCCCACTCCTCCAAACTACGACGAAAGGAACTCACAGAAAAAATTCCATTTGGACAAAAAGACCAAGCAAGAGCGTCCGCTATGAGCTTCCGAATTTTGTGAAACTCTAGTCTACAAATGAGAGCATTCCATTGCTCTTTTTCCCAATCAAAAACCTGTCTTCTCAAAGGAATATTCCAACGCCAAATCTGACCTTGCCAAGAGCCGAAATCTTCCACCTTACCAGATTTTTTAGAGCAGAGGGCATAAATTCTAGGATAAGCTCTCCCAAGAGACATTTCCTCTCCTCCCAACTCCTTCCAAAAATCAATCCTACTTCCATCACCTAAAACTAATTTCATACCCTTCTTGAGAACCAGTTCAGATGTTGTACCTGCAGCAAAAAGGCTGCTCACAGCCTTCACAAAGTGAGAACACGACCTAGTAGTCTTCCAATCCCACGCCAATGACTTAGTACCAACTCCATACTTAGCGCAAATGATCCTCCTCCACAACGAGGTCTCCTCATTCCCAAACCTCCACACCCATTTAGCTAAAAGGCTTCGGTTTTTGTCCTTCATTCTTCCAATTCCCAAACCCCCATTTTTCTTACTCCTACACATCGAAATCCAGTCCACAGCATGCATTTTTTTCTTCAAAATCTCATCACCCCAAAAAAATGAACGTTGAAGTTTTTCCATACTTTTAGCAATGCCTATTGGAAGATTGAAAACAGACAGAAAATAATTTGGGATGCTAGATAAAACTGCTTTGATAAGCACCAAACGTCCCCCTTTGTTCAGAAACTTTCTCTTCCAAGGAGCCAACCTATTATTCATACGAGACAATAAAGAATCCCAAAAAGCTTTGGCACAAGGTCTTGCTCCCAAAGGGAATCCAAGATAAGAAATGGGGAGTTCCGCCCTCTTACATCTAAACGCCTCCGCCCACTCCAAACTTGACGATCTTTTTTTTCCCACTTTAACCAAACACGATTTATGAAAATTAATTTGCAGACCGGAAGCCAGCTCGAAACATCTAAGAATTCTCCTAGTATTACGAACAAAATCCAGGTTAGGTTGAAGAAACAGGATCGTATCATCTGCGAATTGCAAGTGCGTCAAATGTACCTCATTGTCCCCGAAAACCACACCTTTTAGTAACCCCATCCCCGTAGCTTTTCTAAGTAGACAATTGAGACCCTCACTTACAATGTTAAACAAGAAAGGGGACAAAGGATCTCCTTGTCTTAATCCCCTTTCCACCCCAAACTGATGTGAGGGACTACCATTCACAAGAACCGACATCCTAGGAGTGGATATGCAACTCTTCATCCACATTCTCCATCTCTCACCGAAACCCATTTTTCTCATCATAGCATCCACAAACCCATGATCCACACTGTCATAAGCTTTCTCGAAATCCAGCTTAATGATAAGACCCCCCTCTGTATCTTTCCTCCATAAATGAATAACCTCTTCAGCAATCACAAAGCTATCCGTAATCTGACGACCTTTTACAAACGCCATCTGAGTCTCACCAATTAACGAATCCATCACATCTTTTAAGCGATTTGCCAAGACCTTAGAGAGAACTTTATACAAAGAACTCACTAAACTGATGGGTCTGAAGTCCTTCATGGAATCAGGATTCCCACACTTAGGAATAAGAGCTAGGAAAGTGTTGTTCAGATTTGTAACAGTAGACCCATCATTAAAAAATTCGTTAATGAATCTCCCAAAATCTTCCTGAATCTCCCCCCAATTACCTTTAATAAAATTTAGATTCATACCGTCCGGTCCTGGAGCTTTATTACCATCACACCCGCTAACCGCTTCCCAAATCTCTTCCTTGGTAAAAGGTTTTTCCAACCCCTCCCTTTGGTGAACCGACAGCTGCTTCACCTCTAAATTTGATAAATCCGGCCTTTGATCTAACTTCTTCTGAAAATGATTTTTGAAGAAATCCGCTATCCCCTCTCTAACCTCTGAAGGCTTTGAGACCTTTCTCCCCTCCATGTTAATCTCCCCAATAAAATTCATTCTTCTTCTTCCATTCGCCAAGTTATGAAAAAACTTGGTATTTTTGTCTCCCTCCTTTAACCACTTTACCCTTGATTTTTGACACCACATTTGTTCCTCCAACCTTATACCTTTCCACATCTCCCCCATGATAGCCAACCTATCCTTCCTCAAACTATCGGTCCACCCTCCCGTAACAGCCTTTTTATCCACCTCAAGCAGCCGGTCTTCAAACTCTTTTAAGGAAAAAAACTCCCTCTTCCTACTCGGCAAAAATCTCTTCAAGTGACCTTTAGAGGCCCTAAGTTTTGCCGCCAAAACAAACCCCTTGGAACCTCTCACACTGCACCCCTTCCAGCCCTCCATCGCCTGTTTCATCAATTCTTTGTCTTCCAACCAGCTGTTATAGAATCTAAACGGGGAAGGACCCCAATCTTCCTTTGGTTCCCCTAAAGTTATCGCATTGTGGTCGGAAACGGATCTAGGAATGGACTTCTGAACCAAATTAGGAAACCAAGAGAAAACATCCGGCGATAACAAGAATCTATCAAGGCGCGCCCAAGAGGCCTCCTCTCTATTATTCGACCATGTAAAACTCGAACCACACATAGGGAGATCCACCACTCTCGCTTGGTGAATAAAGTTATTGAAATTCCGGATGGAGCCCAAATCACACACCCGACCTCTCCTCTCCGAAGGGCTCAGAACTGTATTGAAATCACCTCCTATACACCACGGATAGGGAAACGAGGATTGCGCATGAATAATGAAGTCCCACAACTCTTTTCTCTCCCTCTCAGTATTTGCCGCGTAAACATTGCAAAACACCATCATTTCTTTCAACTTAAGAAGCTCTCCGGCGACTATAATGCACCTTTGATTATTGATGCAAGCTTTAACCGAAAGAAGATCATCATTCCACAAAGTTATAACACCACCAGCTGACCCTTGCGCTTCCATACCCATGCCTCTCGAAAGCCAACTCCCACCAAGAGAATTCACAATACCACTGTCGAAACTATCCAACTTTGTTTCCTGAAGGAAAAGGATCATAGGCTTTGAATTCCTCACCAAATTCTTAACCACCCTCCTTTTATCCTTCCTTCCCAAACCTCTTATGTTCCATGATACGGCTAACATTAAAGAACTTAAACAACCCAAAAAGAAAAATAACAAAGAGGACAGAAAGTCACTGACCTCCATTCTGACCGATTCGGCCAGCTTCCTCTAGCTCCCTTCTTCTAATGTAATCAGCCATCTCCCTTTCCTTCCCATTGAAATTGATCCCCAGTAAAGCTCCTATTTCCAAAACCTTGCTCACTTCTTTCTCCACGTCCCAATCACCTTTCTGCATCCCGTCATCTCCTCTGGTACCAGCAAACTTCGTCATTTCATTTCCTTTTTTACTGACATTTCGTTGGCCCTCTTTGCTCTTCCTTCGTCTCGGAACAGTAAACTCACTCTCCATTTCCGCCCCCTCTCTAGTTGCTGAAATAGAGACGAAACTGCTCCCTTCTTCATCTGCATCAGAATTTTCCGCTTCCGAAACTTCTCTATCCGATGTGTCTTTTGTTTCTTTGACGAAGGAAACAGAGTTTACGGTGATGTCTTCACTTGACTCTGTTCTCTGTTTGCTGTGATTTGAGACTGACTTAGTCCCAGTGGGCTGATTTTTCAGATATAGCCCCTTTCTGAATTGAGCCCTTATAAAGGCCTGCTCTATGTTATCTAAATACTCCTTTAAAGGTCCTTCTAAGGATTGGCTTTTAGAGTAATTCATCTCATTGAAATTCTCCTTAAAACCCGGCCCAACCCCCCCTTCAACTTTCTCCAAGAAAGCTTTCAGTGGCCCATCCAAAGAAGGGCTTATTGAAAAATTAATCCCCTGTTGGCCCTTTTTAGAATCACATAAAGCCTGCCCCTGATCCACTACTTCGGGTCCCTCCTTCTGTATTTCCTTCCTTGAACACTCCCCCCTCCATCTCTTGAAATCCATGCCTCCTCCTTCCTCCACTGATGTTGACATACTGTCAGACTCCACCCCCTTTCCTAATTGACTTTGCCTCTCCCGAATCACCAAATTTCCCCATCTTTCTCTGTGCACTTTCTGACTTGCTTTGGGAACCCATTTCTTCTTACCTTTTTCTTGAGACTTTCTCCTAGCTATCTTAGGAAAATCTCTCTCATCTTCTGACCTCTCCGAGCTGTATATTGTGGACTCCTTTTTCCTCTTCTCTTCAACTTTCCTACCTCTAAACTGACACCTATTCTGCCAGCTACCAGCTGCCCCCTGCTCCTCGCTACCTACTACCCTATTCTGACGTCTTGAGCCCAACTTCTCCCCTACTGTCTCCCATACCTCTTCCACGTCATCTTCATCTTCATCTCTTTGTTTCTGCCAATCCTGAAAGACTTCCATCTGCAGTCCCAAATACTGTTCTATCCATTTTCCTTTCACCTGTTTTGTGTCCTCCTTAACTCTGACTGTGAACCCGCCATTTCCAACATCAACTCTAACATTAGCAGACACCACCTCTTCCTGTCCCACTAGGATCAACATTCTTGCCATGTCCAACCTTTTGCGGTAAATGGTCTCCTCCTCCACCAAAAGAGGTTCCCCGATCACCCATCCTAATTTCATAAAAAAATCTGTGCTCCAATAACAAAGTGGAATTCCAGTGCAATTGATCCATGCCATACGTTGATTCGGATATGTATTCGTGGACCAGTTTCTCATTGATACAAAGCAATCCTCCCAAAAAAACCTATTGTTAATGAATCCTTCCTTATCAAGTTCGGACTCAAAACACCATAAAACATCTTTGGAACCCATGAAATGTGAGGTAAATTGAAAGCCTCTGTTTTTTAATCTCTCATTTACGCATTCCACATTCTTGAAAGACTTCAAAGTTCCCATCGCACTTCTCCTTAACCATGCCTCTTCTCGCTGATGGCCATTCCAAGACATGGACAAATCCCTCAAACTGCCTTTCTCTCTTCCCATCTGAGTATGAGCGTCCCCGATACCCACCTGAGATCCCTGTCTGCCCTTATTACCTTTCAGAACCTCCACGAAAGATTTGCTTCCTCTATTCCTCTTCTCATATACCCCTCCTTTTGACTCCTTCTCGCTGTAACCAGAATCGTTTCTGTGTCCCTCTGCAGTTCTTCTTTTGTTCCATCCAAAAGAAGCAACCTTTGCCTGAATCGGCCACCCATATAAGTGCATTCCATTTGTCAATCATGCCACCTTGGTGGCTTCTTCCAAAGTTTCAAATCGGATGAAAGCATACAAACATCTCCTTGAAACATTCTTTGGCGAAAGATAGACATCTCGGACCCTTCCGAACGGTTTGAAAATGCTCCATAAACCAGAAACATCCACGATTGGGTTGATATTGTCGATATGAACAGAAACAAGCTTATCCCTAAAATCTTCACTTCTTCCATAACCTCTGAACCTAAGTGAATCAGAGCCTCTCTCTCTAACTCTCTCTCTCATCATGTTCTCTTTTTGTTTTTATTTGCATTCTTTTCTTTACATTTCCACACACATCACACCACAATATGCATACACCTCACACACATCATTCTCACCACATCCGCATTCTATTTACTTGCCCGCTTTCAATAAAACAATAGAACTCGAAATGGTCGACGGATGCCACATTGCCACCATGATGTCGAGGTACTTTATTTAAATTTTACCCTATATGTTTTGTTATATAAATTTTTTATTAAAATTTTATTAATTTTTTAAGTTGACCCCAGACCCTCCAAATTTGATGAATCTGGCTTCACCCTTACACACAGTACTCGAACCCCCTCACAAAGATTGAGGATATGCACAAACAACTTAACTAAATGTAAATATATTTAAATTTATAATGTATAAATTATTCAAAATTTAATTTCTATTTTCATATTTCTTTATGCGAAATTAATTTCCCGGAGAAAAGAGTAGGTTAAATGTGTCAAGGAAGCTAGCCATCTTGGATTTCCTAGGATGAAAGTGTAGTGAGAAACTGTGTGAAAAGGGCTGCCGGATCCATGGGGGTGATGGTGGTTTTTGTTGCCAGATTTCATGTAGCTTGTTCCATTAACAATATCTGCAACTCCACACTGAGGCATCGCCATTTTCAACAAGGTTTTCTTGTCTAAAACTCCAGTGGAGTTCACATGGAAATTGAGCTGGCAAATCTTGATAGTAGACTCCAACGATTCGTCAAAGTCATTGTCGTTTTCATGGGTTCGGTTCTTGGAATTCTTGTAATTCAAGTAACCGAACTGTTCGAGGTATTTCTTGAGCTGGAGGATGCCTTTAACCTTGTCACCTTTGTGACATCCTTGAAGATGTTTCAGAAACTCAACTGGGGATTTCTTTTTAGTGTCTGCTGATGTGACTGACTGAGCAGACAGGAGAGACAGGAGGACAAGGAGGGCAAAGGAGAAGAAAGAAAAAGATTTGGACGCCATTGTTGTGAATTGTAGTAGCAGAGAGAATATTAATTAGTTTTTGGTTTTGCTGTGAATTGTAGTTCATATTTTGATGGATATTTATAGAGTTCTTAGGAGGAATGTGAAAAGGATGTGATTTTTCTTATAAGTTGAACGACTTCATATGCATATATATGAGAGGTTAAATATGTAGGAGTCTTGTTTGGATGAAAAATGTGGAATTTTAGATGAGATATGTAACATTACTGATAAAACAATTGACTCAAATTCCACACATAGAAACAACAATTAATTCTAGTACCCAAAAATCAAAGTCTCCCATGCCTCTTGTACTTGTCGGTATGCTTAAGTATTGTCCGATGCTTTTCTCAATTCATTTAAAAAAGAGAGATATTCTCCACTAAACCAGTTTGAGTTTCGGTAACCTAAGTAGATGATGTTGCCTCTCAAAACCATCAAGCAACATCATGAATTACACTACTGATTCTTTAATCATGAATTACACTAACATAAAAAATTGCAATTACTGATTCTTTGTTAGTAAATTGCATGAATTACAAAAGGAATTAAAGGGCATGGGACGCACCATTTTACTTCCTGTCTGAAACGACAGCGTTTTATGCTCGGTGGAGTTCACTGGGCTGATCCCTGAACATTTTTTAGAATGGGCCTGTTTATACTTTATTTGATAACTGATGAGATTATATACGGCCCATCAACCAATGAATGACGCATTGAAAAGAAGAAAGAGAAATAGAAATTGCTTGAATAATATTATTAACGTTGAAACAGGTATTTGTACAAGAGGTATTCTAAACAAAGTAGGAAATTCTAATTCTAATTACATCAGGAACTCTAACTACATTACAGGGTGTATTGCTACAATATAGGTAACGTAATAGGAAAGGAAATATACACTAATGATTAATTACTAAATGTAAAATATATGTGAGTTTTAACTTCCTAACACTCCCCCTCAAGTTGGAGAGTGGATATCCTGCAGTCCCAACTTGCGAATCATAGGAACAAAAATTTCCTTCCCCAAAGGCTTAGTTAAAACATCTGCCAATTGATGTGCAGAGTTTACATATCTTGTGATAACAGAGCCATCTTGAATCTTGTCTCTAATGTAGTGGCAATCCATCTCGATGTGCCTAGTTCGCTCATGAAAAACTGGATTAGCTGCGATGTGTAATGCAGCCTTGTTGTCACAATATAGTAAGGCGGGTTCATGATGCGTAAATCCCAAATCCTTTAATAAACATCGTAGCCAAGTCAGCTCACAGCAAGCTCCCGTCATTGCACGGTATTCTGCTTCGGCAGAAGAAAGGGAGACCGTTTTCTGTCGTTTTGATCTCCAGGAAATCAATGAGGGTCCAAGAAAGACACAATAACCCGAAGTGGATCTTCTAGTGAGTGGGCAGCCTGCCCAATCCGAATCACAATAAGCCCTCAACTTGAAATCGCTGTTTGAAGAGAAAAACAGACCTTGACCAGGTGCACTTTTCAGATATCGGACAACACGGAGAGCTGCATCCATATGAAGTCTTCGTGGCTGATGCATAAATCTACTAAGAACATGCACTGCATATGTTATGTCTGGCCTCGACACAGTCAAGTAAATAAGCCTACCAACCAGTCTTCTATACTGACCTGGGTCTTTGAGTAAATCACTGTTGTCAGATAATTTCAAGCCACGCTCCATAGGTGTATCAATAGGAGCTGCGCCCAACAAGCCTGAATCCTTAATGATTTCTAGAGCATATTTACGTTGAGAAATAAATATCCCATTCTTAGATGCAGAGAATTCAATACCAAGAAAGTATTTCAATTTACCAAGGTCTTTGAGATGAAAATGACTATGTAGGAAGGCTTTAGTTTCAGCAATGCTAATAGGATCATTACCGGTAATCAAAATGTCGTCAACATAAATTAAGAGAGCAGTGAATGACTTGCCTGTGGTTTTAGTGAACAGAGAGTAATCAGCTCGGGACTGAGTGTAGCCGGCAGAACAAATGGCCTCCGAGAATTTGGCGAACCACTGGCGGGATGCTTGTTTCAAGCCGTACAATGATTTATGAAGACGACAAACCATATGTTCCTCCCCCTGTCGCCGAAGACCTGGCGGCGGAGACATATATATCTCTTCAGT
The DNA here is from genome assembly GCA_954870605.1 of Acer campestre. Lineage (NCBI taxonomy): Eukaryota > Viridiplantae > Streptophyta > Magnoliopsida > Sapindales > Sapindaceae > Acer > Acer campestre. The sequence continues at coordinate 32,878,586 of OX940805.1, read as the reverse complement.
CAAATCACCGTGAAGAAAGGCGTTATTGACATCCATTTGATGAAGAGACCAACCGCGAGCTGCAGCCAAGGCAAGCAAACAGCGAACGGAGATGATCTTGGCAGTAGGAGAAAAAGTATCCTGGTAATCGACACCTTCAAGCTGAGTGAAACCTTTCGCGACTAATCTGGCTTTGTATCTCTCGATAGACCCATCGGAACGACGATTAATCTTATACACCCAACGGCAACCAATCGGAGTTTTGCCAGACGGGAGAGTAGTGAGGGTCCATGTACCGTTGGCCTGAAGGGCCTGTAATTCAGAATGCATAGCTGCCTGCCATTCAGGATGAGTGACAGCTTCCGAAAAAGACCGAGGTTCAGAGATATGACCAAGTTGAGCAGCAAAAGAGAGATGAGCAGGCCTGTATCTGTGATAAGAAACAAAATTTGCCAGAGGATATCGTGTACCTTTATTCGGACCCGGTAGCAAAGAGGAGGATTGGTCAGAGGAAACATGAGAGCAAACATAATCGGAAAGCTTGATTGGAGGACCAGATTGACGACCTGAGCGACGAAGGGGAGCTGGTTGGGGGTCGGTTTCAGGAGAGGAGAGGGGCGATTGTGGAGTGGGATTGGGGAGGGATGAGGACGCCGGCACCAGAGATGGAGGGCTGTCAGCGGTGATGAGGGATGGTGGATCGAGTTGGACAGGGGAGGCAGGAAGATTAATTGGGCCAGAATTGGCGTTGGGGAAGGTCGAAGGAGGGTGAGGTGATGATTCCGGCTGAAAAGAGAAGGTAGGCGTGGATTGGGAATGTGGAGAAGAAGGATTCGATGGAACTGGTGTGGTGGAGATGGGGTGGTCGTGTGGTAAAGTGGGTGAATTGGAAGAAGAGGGATAAGAAAAATCAGGGGCTGCAAAAGGTATTGGGCCAAAATTCTCTGGAGAAGATAAATCACATATGGGCTGTGCAGATGCATAAGGAAAAATATGCTCATGAAACCTGACATCGCGACTAGTAAAAACCTTTTTGTTTGATAAATCAAATAATTTGTATGCCTTTTGACCAATCGGATAACCGATAAAAATGGAAGGTACGGAACGATGATCAAATTTGTGCGAAGGATGAACGTTAGTGGCATATGCAAGACAACCAAAAACACGAAGATGAGAGAAAATAGGTGGTTTGGAATAAAGAATTTCAAAAGGTGTTTTAAAAGAAAGAACTGGTGAAGGAAGACGATTTATGATGTGGACAGCAGTAAGTGCACACTCCCCCCAAAATAGGGAAGGGAGTTGAGCCTGAAATTTCAAAGCTCGAGCAACTTGTAAGATGTGACGATGCTTGCGTTCCACTACCCCATTCTGTTGAGGTGTGTAAACACAAGAATGCTGAAAAATGACACCATTATCTTGAAAAAAAGAACGAAGTGATATAAATTCCCCACCATTATCACTGCGAACAGTTTTAATGTGAGAATCAAACTGAGTGAAAACATAACTAAAAAATCGTTTTAAAAGTGATTGTGTTTCATCTTTGTGCCGCATTAAAAAAATCCATGTAAAACGAGTATAGTCATCAACAATAGTAAGAAAATAATAAGCACCAGAAAGAGAAGAGTGTCGATAACGACCCCAAATGTCACAATGAATTATTTCAAAAGGTTTAACAGAAGATATTACACTAGAATTGAAAGGCAAACGACTCTGCTTCGCCAAAGGACATATATGGCAAGCATTATTTGACACAGCTGAAAAATTCAAATAATTTTTTGCAATGTAATGTAAGCGAGAGAATGATGTATGGCCCAAACGATTATGCCAGAGATTGGTGGATGAGATTGTGAGATTGCAGGTTGGTCTATTTGTGAGTGTGGTAGAGTTGGTCATGGATTGTTTCGTTGCTAGCGCCACCAAATAGTATAGTCCGTCACGTAGTTTACCCAAACCAATCATCCTCCTCGTAGCCAGATCCTGCAATATACACCAATAAGGAAAAAAAATTACTGAACAATTTAAGCCTCTCGTCAAACGACTAACAGACATTAAATCAACTTTGAATGTTGGTACACAAAGCACATCATGTAAATAGTAGGCGGAATTTAAAGGTAATGATCCTTTTGCAGTAATAACGGCCGTTTCTCCACTAGGTAGTAGCACAGGAGGCAAAGAGCACTTTTTATTTTTGCGGAAAAATAATTTGGATGATGAAGAAATATGGTCCGTCGCCCCACTATCAATGATCCAATTATTTGAAGCGATTTTAGACAAACCTGGCTTGGTTATGACATTAGCTTGAGAGCTAGATCCTTCACTTTTGTTGTCAAGAAGTGATAAAAGCTGTTGTAGTTGGGCTTCAGAAATCCCAACTAAATGATTTCCGTCCACTTTGGTAATGGGCTGCTCGGACACATGATTTGCTGCAGGTTTGTTACTGTTGTTAAAACGTTTTGGGCCTTGATTGTACCTTGCCTTTGGATGACCGACTGGGTAGCCATTAAGTGCATAACATGTTTGGACCCAATGGCCCATTTCTCCACAGTGTGTGCAATGAGGACGACCTCTGCCTGCTCCTGATCTTCGCCTGTCTTGACGTCCCAAATTGAAGTTCTCTGACTGTTTTTCTTGCGATCGGAAGTCATGCGATCCATGGGAGTGATCGAACCGTTCAGATCGTGTCGGGACGAATTTGTTGCTGCTGTTGTTGCTCCTGACAGCCATGGCAGCGCTGTTGCTTGAATCAATTGCAGCGGTTAGGGTTGTTGTGCTCAGAAGTCGTTGCTTCTCTTCTTGAGAAATAGAGGAGTACGCCTGGCGAACCGAAGGAAGGGGATTCATGAGAAGAATCTGTCCACGAATTGCACTGTAAGTATCATTTAAACCCATCAAAAATTGCATCAATTTTTGTTGATCATGCTGTGCCCCATGTGTTGCATCGTTATAGGAAGAGAGTTCATCCCATAGGCCTTTCAATTTTGTGTAATAAGCAGAAACGGAGAGTTGTTCTTGTCTGAGATAAGCAATGTCTCGTTGGATTTCAAAAATACGAGGTGCATTACTTTGTGAGAATCGCTCACGGAGATCCTCCCAAACCTCATGAGCGGCTGAATAATATATGACACTGTCTGAAATTTCTGGACTTAGAGTATTGACAATCCAAGAGTGAACCATGTCGTTGCAACGAGACCATGTTGCATATCCTTCAGGGTCTGATTCTACTGAAGGGGCTTTGATAGAGCCATTGACGAAACCTAGTTTGTTTTTGGAGTTTAGAGCCAGAGTCATTGCCCTTTTCCAAGTAGAATAATTGTCTCCATTCAAAGGTTTGGAGATCAAAATTAGGCCTGGATGATCTGAATGATGGGTGAAGTAGGGATTTGAGATATTTACTCTGGTAGGATCTGTAGAACTGCTAGGAATAGCAATTTCTTTGCCAGTTGCAGTAGACGTTGATGGTGGAGGCAATTCATCATTAGCCATGATTGCTGAAGATGAGTATTGCTGCACTAGAGATTAAGATGTAGTGATAGGTTAGGATCTTAGTCCTGCTTTGATACCATGAAAAGAAGAAAGAGAAATAGAAATTGCTTGAATAATATTATTAACGTTGAAACAGGTATTTGTACAAGAGGCATTCTAAACAAAGTAGGAAATTCTAATTCTAATTACATCAGGAACTCTAACTACATTACAGGGTGTATTGCTACAATATAGGTAACGTAATAGGAAAGGAAATATACACTAATGATTAATTACTAAATGTAAAATATATGTGAGTTTTAACTTCCTAACACGCATTAACTTTTACATTATAAACATTATTTAAATTATCGAAGGCAATCGCTTCGTCGACTCTACTGCGAATTAGCATCCAGCAATTCTAATCACCATGACTGTTCTCTCCTCTCTGCGTCCAGGGTTCGTATTTTTTTTTTATTCTTAATAATTGTTTGTCTTCAAATTTTAATACATATGATTTTATATAAGCCGATTCAGCTGGCATTGTTGTTTTTATGTGAGGTATCGAATGGATCATATATGAAGAATAGAAGATGATTTTCGATTGTGAAAATTCGTGAAAATGTATTCAATCTCATAAATTGCGGTATAGAATTTATGAGATTGGAATTAATAGATATAGAATGATATGTAGAAAATTTGATTTTTGATGCTTACGAGTGGAGATTATTAAATGTAAATCCAAGTTTTGATGTTTTTAATCATCGTAAATATGGATACAGAGAGTTAATTTGAAAGGCTATTTGTTTTACATACATATATTTATATTTATTTCAGCTGGTTTTAGCGATTTCGTTATTTGTTTGGGGAAATGACTTTAGCTGCTTTATGATCGAATTTGTGCGGTGAAAGGTATAATTAATTTACTTATCATTGATGTGGCACAGATGAGGTTGACGAAAATGCAAGAAGTTCTTATTTCAATTTACCAGCATTGGATGTTTCCATTGCATTTACTCAAGCAACTCCAGTGTCCCAGTTTCCTCCTTGTGGTAAGAATGATGATCAAATCACACACTGTCTTCAGTCACGCTAGAGAATTTTATGGATTGGATTGGATTAGATCTAATTGATCTATATTTGCTACATTGATGCATCTAAAACTTGTTGAGTTGGGCATGAATTATGTCATTGTGTTGTCAACTTTAATCTTGGGAGATTAAATATCTAGAATTATGAGTTTTGGTAGATCATCCGTATTATGTTCTTTTTCTATGGTATAATTGACATCTAGTTCTTTAGATATTCTCATGTTCTATTGTCCACAAATATTCTTTCATTTTCTTTTCTTTTTTCTTTTTAAAAAAATAGTAATCATAATAAATAAAACCAGTTTCATTATATTGCTCTCTTTTTCTGTTTTTCTTCTTGTTCTGTATTATATATATATTTTTTTGAAAGCTTCTGTTACGTTGTTATATAAAGTTGGTTTTCCATTTTCTTTAAAAGTAAATTTTGGTTATAAGATACTTTATCTGTTCTGTGCATAAGAACCGTGCATAAGAACTGCTGTCATTGACATGTTATTTTTTTTCTTGAAAGGTGAAACACTTTAACTTGTTGCAAGTTCTATATGTATGCTGACTTCAGCCAAAACTTTTTTATTTTTGCATATTTTCATGTCTTGGTCTTTGAATGTTACAGCATCAGATTATTACCAATTTGATGATCTATTGACTTTTGATTAAAATTTTTGATTAATAATATCTACTTCTTAAGGAGACGATACTTGTTAAGAGTGACCGTTTATAATCTTTGTAGTGTTTTTATCCTTCGAATAGCAATTTTGTGTCTTATCCATTCGGACCATTCCACCTCTTAAAATTACCTATATCTATATGACATTTTGTTGAAGGAAATATAAACTACTGAGATAAAATTACCATGTGTATGCGTAAGTATTTGTCTGTATCTCAAATTCTTGAATTAGGAATGACCCTTTGCTTATTTTGAAGGCATATGCAGTTACATCACTAATGAAGATATATGCATTTGAAATAGCTGCTGGGAGGAAAGTTGATATGCTGCCTGAGGTATGTTTTATCATGATCTATTTGATTGATTCATATATTTGATTTGGCTAATGGATTTAAATAGTCCTTAATTATTCCTTTTGTTTTGGATTTTTGAACTCCATTACTGGAATATTTATATATAGTTTGTATGTCTTAATGTTACTGTAGCTTTTATCATTAGTGATGCACTTATATCCTGTTTATTGTCTTCCACTCTTCCCTGTGTTTGATCTATGTGTATTTGTGTGAGAATTAATGGAGTTTTTGTTGAATAATCTGTTGTAATCATTGTCTTCTTCTCTTGTTGCAGTGTCAGTCTTTGATCGAGGAATTATCAGCTTCCCACTCAACAGACTTGCAGCAGCGTGCCTATGAACTCCAAGCAGTCATTGGATTAGATGCTAGTGCTGTTGAGATTGTAATGCCTTCAGATGCAGTTGCGAAGACATCGAGGTCATTTAATTACAAAATCAGATTATTTATATCACCTGGGATTTTTCCAGACTTGTAGTTTTCTAGTTGCATTTGATCAACTCTGTGTTCAAATTATTTACATTATTTTATATCAAAAAATAATGTCTTTATATTGTCTTGTAGATTGATAAGAACCATTCATTTCTAGACGGTTATGTACAGCAGGCAATAGAGGAAGGGGCGCAGCCCTATATTTAATGAAAGTTCTGGGATGTTAAATATAGGCAACTTTAGAAACCAAGACCACCATTGCAAAGTTTTAGGTTTGAGGCATATGAGCTTCCCATACCTTCGATGCCATCAAGGATTCCTCTAGTTTCCCTTGTGTCGACTACGGAACTTTTTCTAGTACCTGAGCCATCCATCTGTATCCAACACAGATCCATCAGAACTCCGACTACGTCTTGATGGGGTTCAGAAGAAGTGGGGTAGACCTACTTATTCGTCTTCTGAAACATCTAGCTCGAGTTCCTCTTCTCAGAAAACAGTGAATGGAATATCGAAAGTAGATGCAACAGGCACAGTAAACTCAAAAGCTCATGACAACTCTTACAATTCAAGGAAACCACAAGTTGAAATTTCTCTAGAGAAGCAGAAACTTGTTGCATCATTATTTGGGGGTTCATCAAAAACGGAAAAGAGGGGATCTACAGTTGGCCATAAAGCCGGAAAGGCAAGCAGTCATGTTGCACAGAAGCCTCAAACAACAAGAGCACTGGTTAAAACTGCAGTGGAGAAGATCGTTGTTCAACCACCTCCGGACTTGCTTGACTTGGGTGAACCAACCGTGGTTAGCAGCAGTCCACCATCTGTGGATCCATTTAAGCAATTGGAAGAGCTTATTGATCCAACCCAAGTTACCTCAAGTGTGAATCATGATGCTAACACCTGATCTCATGGGACTATATGTGGAGACAGCTGGGACTGGGCCAAGTACAGATGATGTCAATCCTCTATCCGGGTTGACAAATTCAGCTGTCAAAAGCGCTCAGGAAGGAACTACAACAACTACATACCCATCACAATTGAGTAAAGGCCCAAATACTAAAGAATCTCCGGAAAAGGATGAACTGGTGAGGCAGATGGGAGTGACACCGACTTATTCAAAGATTTGCTTGGCTGAAAGGTTAAAAACTCTATTTTTCAAGGTTAATTGCCGTGTATTTCAGCTTTGGACTTGCAGAGTGCTGACTATCTTATAGGCAATGGTTCAAATTTCAACAAAATGGGTTACAAGGAGAATGCGCATGAGCCAAGAATGTAGAGATACGAACTCCTGTAACGCTGTTACAATCACGTACATGATTGTATTTGTGAGTGGATGGACAATATAGGTTTTTGTAGGAAATTAGGAACAATTAATTAAGTTGAGAAAATAAGTGCAAAGCTCTCTTACAGCCTTTCCATTTTGGGTTTGACAGCATCCAAATGTCATATTGTATTTATTTACTACTTTGTATTTGAGATTCAACATCGATGTCCTAATTAGCTTGTCTGTTTTTGTGAATGTTAAAGTGATGATGTAGAAACATGTGATGAGATAGAAGCCTTGATCATAAAAGCTAATTAAACTTGGATTTGAAATAGAAACATGTCATGAGATAGAAACATGTCATGGGAAGATGCAGCTCATTGAACTTGGATTTGAAATCATAAAAGCTAATTAAAAGCTAGCAATACTTCATATTCATATCAGCAATACTTCATATTCATACAGTTGAGACATTTTGAGTTTGCATCCTTGTATACCAACTGCTTTTTAGAGATATGCTAGTTTTGTTCTGATTTCTACTCTTCAATGAAACATATTCTAAATATACGAATTCAGAGTCTCAAAATAATTGTCTAGAGAAATAAATATATTTGGATTGTATTTCTTAAGAGAAATGCATTTATAACTAAAGCATGACCATCTAAATTCAATAAGATGGTTTATTTTATTTCTTTTTAAGCAAACCTCGACGGTACGAAGAAAATTTATTAATGATAACAAAATAGGTACACCTAATAGGGGGGGACGTAATGAGCCTTACCCCTAAAAAAAAGACACAAAACTAGAACAAAATCTCAAAAGATAAGAAAAATGCATGAAAAAATGCAATACAAAAGGCACCATTAACTACGTACACCTGCAATTGGAAAAACCATTAGCATCATGACTAAAAAGCAGCCAAAATCTAGCTACCAGAAATTTGAAACTGAATGGTACAGATGATGCATAAATGTACAAGCTCATACACAACAGTGAAGTCACATAACTCTCTTCAAATGATCATGAAACAATAGTGACACTCCCTAGGAAACAAAAGGATCTCTTCAAATGGAGAAAATGAGCTGCATTGTTCACAAACCACAAAAGACTTGCCTTGTTCCAGCTTGTATTTGAGAGGATGATTTCAATCTTCTTTACAACTCTGGCCATTATGTATTTATAAAGAATTATATTAGTAATAAATCATTCTTTAACTATAACATAAATGTTCTCTGTATTATTATTAAATATAAACTACAATGAGACCATACCCAAAAATATCATTCAATTCTTTAACAAAAAAAACTTCTAAAATATGGAGAAAAAAAGTGTTTATAAACCGTCCCCCAATACATGAAAGTGTTTATTTCACCATATTCTTAATGAGGAAATAGGGGTATATAGCACTTTTTCAAAATGGATTTGTGTAACTACAACCACTTTAATAACTCATGTTTTAATAGCACCAAAAATGGAATTTGGACAAAAATACCCCTCAGCTTCTTTTCTTTTCTCTTCTCTGTCCTTCATCTTCTTTCTTCTTCTTTTTCCCCAAACCTCCATTGATGGAGCTTCAATGGAGGTGTCACCGTCGACCGGCGAGTTGATGGACAAAACCACCGGCAAAACGTCCGTCATGCTCCACTGATTGTGACGGAAGTATCCATTTTCAGTTTCGAGCTGTATCGAGAGAGAAACGAAGCCAAACCCGAATAGTTTTCGAACCTTTATCTTCAGATCTACGACAATCCATCGCGAATCTGACGAAACCGATGGCACCAATGAACTCGACGTCATCCAATCTTCCAGATCCGACTATCTCCGGAGTCAACCGGCGCCGTCGTCGGAGCTGTCACCATTGATGGAGGTCGAACAGAATAAGTCTCGAACAAACTGGGATTAAGTCTCGAAACGTATCAATAAGTCTCGAAAATGTCACAATAAGTCTTGAATTTTCGAGAAAAAAAAAAGCAACAAACTGGGATTAAGTCTCGAAACGCATCAATAAGTCTCGAAAATGTCACAATAAGTCTCGAATTTTCGAGAAAAAAAAAAACAAAGGAAAAGAGTAAGTGGGGGTATTTTGGTCTCATTACCTATTTTGGTGCTATTAAAACATGACTTATTAATGTGGTGCTATTTGCACAAGCCCTCCCCCAAAAAGTGCTATTTAATTTTTGAACCCTATTCTTAATTGGATGTAGTTGAAGCATAGTATTCAACAAGAAGATTAATCATAGTGTCAAACAGATGAACAAAAGAATCAACTCATGTCTTCATTACAATTCTTAGACATCTTATAATATATAAAGCATAGCATGATAGAGTCCAGATTTAATTGAATTGATTTTCAATTACTCATGTAATTCAAAACTTATTTTAATAATATTCGTTATCAATTGTCATTTGGATTTTTATCATGAACAATTTTGCAACCACAAAATCTCAGCTCTCATTACTCCACCGAGAACTCTCAAATTCATTTAGAAAACAGAAAATTGAAACAACAGACAATATCTTCCAGCTTCTAACAATTCAATTATTTCATTTTAAGTAGCAAAATATATTTCCACACCATAGAGAGAATAAGGTAAAAATAAAATGTAAGGGAGATGAAAAAATTTGGTTAATTCATGCTTACCTCTATGAATAGATGTTCTATAGTAGTATTTAGGTTCCCTTTCCAAAATCCTTTACCCTCTGCTGCTTCTGTTATATGCAGTCTGTCCAGCATTGGTGCGCTTAAAACTCCCCCAGAAAAAGTCTTCATGTTTGGGCATTCTCTCACAATTACTTGTTGCAAAGATGGAAATTCAGTAGGATAATTCCCAGAGTAGAAGCTTGTGAGGCTTGGTAAACATTGAAGTTCCAAATTTCTCAATTTCTTGAAGATGATCCGATCTTCCATTTCATCTCCCTCATGCATTATGATTTCTTCAATCATTTTGCATTCGGATATACTCAATTTTGTAAGTTGCATCATACTTTTAGCAGTTGGGACTGTTGCTAAATTAAGCAATCCATTACACTTCCACACTTAACGTTGTCAAATTTTGGAAAGACACGGAGGATGGCACTAAACTTTTTAAGTTGCCACAACTGAATACATATAGAATTTTCAGATTTTGAAAAACATTACTGGATATAGAATTCTCCTCCCACAAATGCAACGAGTCAAACAAGTCAAAAAACCATAAGTGGTTTAATTCACTTGGTGTTTCAACATGTTTTTCTTCACAACCAAATCCTTTATATGAGAATATTTCCTTGAATAAACCTTGACGAATGACAAGTATCTCAAGATGGGGTAGTTTGTGAAGAAAACATGATACACAAATATCAGCTTCACTATGAGAACCTACTAATGTAAGAAATTTTAATTTGCAAGAGTACTCTGGAAGTTTTTCGTGCAAAGCTTCTTTCACAATCCACTTCCAGTCCAATGCCAAACTTTCCAATTTGTTTAATGGAACCTGGAAATTGAACGAAAGCATTAGTAGGTGTAGACATTGAATGTGGTGCGGTGGACCGATTGTAATTATATAAGAAAAAAATAAGTGGATTCCTATGATTTTCTAGAAGATTGTTCAATGTGTTGTTAAATGTAATCATGCAGAAACTATCGAATGATGCAGGAAGCTAGAACTTTGATATTAATTGTGCAGAAATTTGATAAATGACTAGGGTTCGTACCTTGTCAAGTAAGAGCAGGGGTTGTTCCAATGGCATCTCATGTTGGCTCTCCCCCTGGGTCACTTGAAAGCTCAGATATTTTGATGCAGATACCTCTATTTTGTCACATTTCCAAAAATGCAACTTCTTCAACATTGGCAACTCTGAAACATGTACCATTGGGTAGAAACTTCGGAGCCTTGGTAGCTCTGCTAGTCTCAGAAACGTTAATTGAGGAAATCTAGGCACTGCTTCATCTACTTGTTCTTCCTTGGCAAAAATTTCCTCCACCATGCAACACTTTTCTATACAAAGTTGTTCAAGTTGAAGAAGATTTCTACCTACTGAGGCTGGAAAGATGCTTTTCAGACTGTCACAACGTAGAACATCTATTGAGATTAGATTCTGACAGGTTAGAAGACCTTGTGAGTCCACATCCCATATATGCTTCAGCTTTGGCAAATCATTTAGCACCAATTTACTCAATTGAATGGCAGTTATAGCTTGTGTTTTCCCACTATTGGAAGCTTCAAGTTCAAATATTTCATCCAGTGAACTACAATTTATTAGCCACAACTCATCTAGTTTTTGGAGCCTTCCAAGCATGTTTGATGGAAAAACATTCAACACATTATGGCAGTTATGTACCCCGAAAGAATCTAATTTGCAGATGGAATCCGAAGTGAGCTGATGGTGCCATATTTTTCTCAATTTATCCATCTTACCTAGTCGTAAAATATTTAAATTAGGGAGTCGTACCTGGAAAATTCAATTGATTGCATGTATTAATAAAACAATAATCAAATAATCAACACATTATAACACACCTGAAATGGATATGGATGAGATAGCAAAAGGAGGAAAGAAATGCGAATGAAGAATTTCATGCAGATACGTGAAAAAAGAAAAAGAAAACCTTTTCATCAAAGAGAGGTTGTATGTCTCTGTGGAGGTTGTCCTTGCTTGTTGACATGTCTGCCTCTATAGAATTTGAGATAAATGTTTGCATGTTGGGGCAATTCTCAATCCTTAATGTTGCCAAGGAGGGCAGTTCAATTGCATTTCCAGCAAAGGTGCAGAAACTTGAGAGTTTTGGAAGATCTATGAGCTTCAGTGTATGTAGATTGGGAAACAGAGTGTTCCCTATCGTTTCTTCTTCAATGACTATTATGGCTTCCAAAACAGCACTGTTTTTTAATTCCAATCCCTGGAGTTGCACTAGGCCCAAAGCCACAGATGGAGTAAATACATATGTCAAGCTGCTACATTTATCATCCACCACCAGCGATTTTAAATTGCTGAGGTAGCAGCCTAGAAGTTGTTTATGCCATACATCTTTCAAATGGGGAAAGTCAGAGACCGTAAAATTTTCTATACCATGGAATCCATCCTGTCAAACCAAAATATTTAATTTATATTCTTTTAGAATAAAGAAAAAGAATGATGATAGATTACCTCTCTTAAATTACAACAGATCTTATAAATTGAGAAAAAGAAAAGGGAAAAATCACACAAAGTGAATCAATAAGCATTAGTAGTGCAAGGAATATACTGAAATCTGGTGAATGATCAATACATACCATGTCTTTGAACAATTTTTGTACGGTCGTATTAAGACTGCCTTCCCAAAAACCTTCATCTGCTTCTTTTGTTTGTAATTTGTGCAGACTTGGTGTGCTTAATGCTCCATGTGAAAAAAACTTCATATTCGGGCATTGTCTTACAATTATTTATTGCAAAGATGGAAATTCAATACCATAATTCCCATTGTAGAAGCTTGTAAGCCTTGGTAGACAATGAAGTTCCAAATATTCAAGTTTGCTAAAAATAATTGGGTTTTCCTCTCTATCTCCCCCATGTATTATGATTTCTTCAATCATTTTGCATTCGATTATTTTCAATCTTGAAAGCTGAACCAAACTTTTAGCTGTTGAAATCGCCATTAAATTGACTAATCCACCACTCTTCGATACTTCCAAAGTTGTCAAATTTTGAAATGTCACCGTGAATGACACTAAAGCTTTTTATTTGTTACAACTTGATACTTCAAGAGTTGTCAGATTTTGAAATATTTTACAAAGTAGAGAATTCTCTTCCCCTAGATTCAACGTGTCATTTAATCTCGTGAGACGTAAGCAGTTCAATTTATTAGGAGCCTCTGCCATATATTTTTCCTTGCAACCATGTCCTTTACATATGAACATATCCTCAAGAACACCATAGGCAACTTGAAGTTTCTCAAGATTGGGTAATGTGTGAAGGAAAAAACATGGGCAAAGACTGGTCTCTTTACTGGCGTCTATCAACTCAAGATCTTTGAGTTTGCATGAGTTCCCTGAAAAGTTTTCATTCATAGACTCTTTCGCAATGTAATTCCACTCCAATGATAATTCTTCTAAGTTGGGGAATGCAACCTGGAGTATGAATAAAAGTTTAGTTGGTGTAGATATAAAATATTACACAATAAAGTTGATGTTAGACAATTCTTCAAAGTTGGGAATTGCAGTCTGAACTATGGTGTGATAAGAGTGAATTTGGGATTGCAGTTTGACAATTCTTCATCACTCAGTCAAAACCCAAACACCAAGTACCATGATTTTCCAAAAGAAAAAATCCAAGTCAAATCAAAACCAGCAACATCAACACCATTCACAAAACAAAAACCTCCAATCTAATCCAGTTATAGCCCATTTGTCTTGGGCCATTTCAAATCTCGGACAAAAAAAAAACTCAGAATACCATACCACAAATCCAGACTCAAATAGGACAGTGCACTTTATTGGAGAATTCAGAAGAAGAGAGGATGGAAAATACTAGGATAACTCACATAAATCCGTGAGATCATGACTAGAAACTGTAACCCTTGTGGTAAAAGGTTAATCTTTTACCACAAGGGTTACATAACAAAATAATAATAAATAAGTATTCCAATAATATAAAAACCGTAAAAATAAAATAATGACTAGAAACTGCTATAAAATAACACAAATTAAAATTTATAATAATAAAAAAAAATTACTATTAAATAATATAATCAGGTGGACAACTCGGTCATGGTGGAGGTGCTCTACTTTATTGTTTTTTTCAATTTATTTCAATTTTTCATTTTCATTTAAATTAATAATTAATTTTAGATGTTTACTTGATTTATAACAATATTTTTGTCCTTTAAAAAGTCATCATCAACTATGGTTATTTTATGAAAGTTAGGGAATAAGATGCCATGATCAATTGATCATGAAAATTTATGGACCATTTCTATCTATTTTACAAATAACAGAAAGAATGGTATGCTGTGAAAAACATAAATTTCTTTTTAATATTTCCTCTAAATATTTAAACTGATTTCGATTCTTTTTTCTATTGAAAATTTGATCTAAATCTAATTTTTAGTCTGTTTTTTAATTTTAATGATATTTTGGATATTATCCTAACTAAAGTTAAAATATGAATAAACTAATACTTTTTTTTTTCTTGCATGAATTTTAAACTAATACCTTGTCAACTATGAACAACAGTTGTTGAATTGAAATATTCTGGTGTTGAGTCTCCCCATGGTTCTCTTGGAGGCTCTGAAATTCTGAAGTAAGTTTCTCTACTTTCTTACATCCCCATATCCTCAATGTCTTTAACATTGGCCACTCTGAAATGTGTAATCCTCGATACAATACTCTTAGTCTTGGTAGATCAGCTAGTTTCAGCAATGTTAACTGAGGAAACACTAGATTAGGGACTGCTTTTACATCTTCCTTGGCAACAATTTCCTCCACCATGCAAGAAGATATCTCAGGCTCTTCAAATATCACTTCCACTGATTTACAATTTGATACCACCAACTGTTCTAGTTTTTGGAGTCTTCCAAGCATATTAGATGGAAAAACATTCAATAGGTTATGACAATCATATACCTCGAAAGAATCTATTTTGGAGAAGGAGTCTGGAATGAGTTGATGGTGCCATATTTTTCTCATGTTATCCATTTTGCCTATTCTCAAAAACTTTAGATTAGGGATTTGTACCTGAATAAATCGATTGATTGCATTAATTAATAAAATAGCCATGATTAATAATAAAAAGCAATTAAATATACATAAAACACCAAGAATATATGAGATGACTGATTAGATTTGGAAAATAAAAGATTTAAAATTAAAAAAAAAAAATTTAACAGAAAATAACTCTCTTTCACATAACTGCCCCTGCAATTATGCAATTCCTATATCAAAGCTAGATCCTTAGTGGATATATTGTGTTCAAAGCCGCTTTGTTTTTGATAAGATGAGGTTGAACTAGTGGTTTACCCGGGTTCAAGTCAATCCCCCTCTCAAATCCCGAATTATTGTAATATTTCAAAAAAAAAAAAATTATTTTATTTTATTAATATTTTAATTCTACAAAACAAAAATGACTTGATTATCTCTCTTGGCTTGTGTATCACTACTCTTTACCATTGCCAAATGAATGAAATAAATTGAGTCATCTATGAGTTGGGTGAGAAATAATTAATTCGAATGTAAAACAAAGATTTTATACATTCAAATTATAACTACGGATGGATGCGATGCCATTTCATCAAAGAATATTCAAATCTCAAAAGCAGTGACTTAACAAACGAGGAAAGAATTTCAATTGTGAAAAAATAATACAGTATAAGAAAGAAAGAATACCTTTTCATTAAAGAAGGGTTGTATGTCTTTGTGGAAGTTCTCCTTGCTCGCTGGCATGTCTGCATCGATAGAATCGAAGATAAATGTTTCCATGTTGGGACAATTTTCAATCCACAATTGGGTCAAGGAGGGCAGTTTAATTGAATTTCCAGCAAAGTTGCAGAATCTTGAGAGTTTTGGAAGATCTTTGAGATCCAATCTATTTAGATTTGGGAACAAAGTGTTATCTATCCTTTCTTCATCAATGAATATTATGGCTTCTAGAATAGCACAATTTTTTATTTTCAATTCCTGGAGTTGCACAAGGTCCAAGGCCACAGATGGAATAAAAATGTATCTCAAGCTGCTACAATCATTATCCACCACCAGCGATTTCAAATTGCTGAAGAAACTGACAGGAAATTTGTTGTGCCATACTTCTTTTAGATGGGGAAATTCAGAGAGTGTCAAATTCTCCATGCCACGAAATCCAACCTGTATGCCAATTAACCAAAATATTTCATTTTCATTCTTTTTACAACTAAGAAAATAAGTGATGTTAGTTTTCGAACTTTAAACAATGGCAAATATTTCCGTTAAATTCGAAAATACTTTCTTTTGGGATAGCAGGAAAGAGCAGTACTTTTTCTGCTGAATGAGACAAATTTGACTAATTGGGAAAAAGGAAATAGAAAAAACAACACAAAATAAATGTGATAACACAAAATAATAGTGTAAGGAAGATACATACCATCTCTTTAAACATTTTATGTATGGTGGTATTAAGACTGCCTTCCAAAAATCCATCCTCCTCTACTTCTGTTATTCGTAGGTTGTGCAACCTCGGTGTGTTTAAGGCTCTCTGCGAAAAAATCTTCATATTCGGACATTGTCTCACAACTATTTTTTGCAAAGATGGAAATTCAATAGCATGACTCCCTGTGTAGAAGCTTGTAAGCCTTGGTAGACAATGAAGTTCCAAATATTCAAGTTTGCTGAAAATGATTGGGATTTCCTCTCTATCTCCCCCGTGTATTATGATTTCTTCAATCATTTCACATTCGATTATTTTCAATCTTGCAAGCTGGACCAAACTTTTAGCTGTTGAAATTGCCATTAAATTGATTAATCCACCACTCTTCGATACTTCTAAAGTTGTCAAATTTTGAAATGTCACCGTGGATGACACTAAAGCTTTTAATTTGTTACAACTTGATACTTCAAGAGTTATCAGATTTTGAAATATTTTACAAAGTAGAGAATTCTCCTCCCCTAGATTCAACGAGTCATTTAATCTCGTGAGACGTAAGCAGTTCAATTTACTAGGAGCCTCTGCCATATATTTTTCCTTGCAACCATTTCCTTTACATATGAACATATCCTCGAGAACACCATAGCCAACTTGAAGTTCCTCAAGATTGGGTAATTTGTAAAGGAAAAAACATGGACAAAGAGCAGCCTCTTTACTGGCACTTATCAACGCAAGATGTTTGAGTTTGCATGAGTTCCCTGAAAAGTTTTCATTCATCCACTCTTTCGCAATGTAATTCCACTCCAGTGAGAATTCTTCTAAGTTGGGGAATGCAACCTGGAGTATGAATAAAAGTTTAGTCGGTGTAGAGATAAAATATTACACAATAAACTTGATGTTAGACAATTCTTCAAAGTTGGGGATTGCAGTCTGAACAATGGTGTGATAAGAGTGAATTTGGTATCGGAAAACTCACATGTGAAGTTAAGAGAAATTAAGTTTGGTATCAGAAAACTTGTCGTTTCTTTGGTATGAAACCTTTTTAAAATGAGAGAATTGCGCTGACTCTCCCTAAGGTTTGTTAAAACAGAAGTCAGATGAGCGAAGGTGGTGTTTGCTTGACCAAGGCTGTTTTTTGAAATATCGAAATTGCCCTTGGATTAAAATAAAAAAGAATAAATAAAACTAAATGAAATAGATAAATAAAAAATGGACACAACTTAGGACTTTTGTCAAACAATGAGTATGCATGAACCCCTTGCATATTTACCAACAAAACAAAAGGACACTCAAAACCTTCATCACTCGAAGTAGATAGGTTACAGAAATAGTGGTGGAGGGTGAAGAGAAAATAAAGCAAGGTGAGAGAGTAGTGGAGGTAAGGTACCAACCCGAAGTGAACAACCTTCATCACTCGACACTCAGTCAAAACCCAAACACCACGTACCATAATTTTCCAAAAGAAAAAAAATCCATTTGTCTTTGGCCATTTCAAATCAAGGACAAAAAAAATCCCAGAATACCTACCACAAATCCAGATTGATATCGGAAGGTACACTTTATTAGAGAAGTCAGAAGAAGAGAGGATAGAAAATTCTCGGATAACTCACATAAATCCGTAGAGAAGAGAAAAGTCAAACTCGAGTGATGCAGGTAAGTGGAATGTTAAAACCCATTAATAACCACAAACCGAAAACCAATGGAGGAAAACCGGTGGGGAGGCCTGCATTCTCCATTGATTTCGGTTGTAGGAGAAACAGCTAAGCTTAAGTTGGTCTACAACAAATCCCTGCCCCATTTCCTTTCTTTTTTTTAACGTTTTTATTTGTATTTTTTAGAGTGAGATGATCCGAAATGACCATAATGCCCCTACAATGTTAGTTAATTATAGATGTCTGTTAAGTCCTAGGAGTCTTACTGTGTATAAACCATTTCAGTTCATATGGCTGCAATTATGTTAAACCTTAGGGGATGTGAGTAAAACTCTCGCTTTTAAAATTTCCTAAATCATAATGAAAATGCTTCTAGATCTTACCAACAATTCCAGAGAAAATAAACAATAAATAAATAACAATAAAATAGTTAAAAATAAGTACAATTGCAAAGCGACAAATAAGAATAGATTGAAATTTTGATACTTTAAAAGAAATTAGGGTTTATAAGTATTTTGATTTATTTATTTTTTGTTAAATTATTTTGTCCTTAATTATAGTCATATTGTTTTAGAGATGTTTTTATAATAAAAATTTTAATATAAAATTGGAGTAGAATTTCGAATTTTGAAGGCAATCTGGACACCCATTTTATTTCTTTTAACTGTTGAAATGATCCTAATATTTCAATAATTACCAAATGGAGAATGCTATCTACCTTTCCGATTTGTCTTTCCCATTTACCTTTCCCACTCATTGTTTGACACGTATACATTTTTTTCATTTAATAAAAAGCTCTCACTTTTTTCTATAAAACTTGTTTACGTCTTTACCCCCTATTAATGAAATGATAGAAGCAACCATCAAGGGTAACATTCCCCTTACCAAATTAGTTCGTGAGATCAAGCTTCAGCTAGTAAGTAGTAACCCTTATGGGAAAAGGTTAATCTTTATGTTACATAACAAAATAATAATAAATAAGTATTCCAATAATATAAAAATCGTAAAAATAAAATAATGACTAGAAACTGCTATAAAATAAGAAATATTAAATAAAAATACTAAAATAACACAAATTAAAATTAAAATTTATAATAAATTAAAAAAAAACTATTAAATAATATAATCAGGTGGATACCTCGGCCATGGTGGAGGTGCTCTACTTTATTGTTTTTTTCAATTTATTTCAATTTTTTATTTTTATTTAAATTAATAATTAATTTTAAATATTTACTTGATTTATAACAATATTTTTGTCTTTTAAAAAGTCATCATCAACTGGTTTGTAAATGAACGCCCATGACAATGGACATTTATGGTTATTTTATGAAAGTTAGGGAATAAGATGCCATTATCAATTGATCATGAAAATTTATGGACCATTTCTATCAATTTTACAAATAACAGAAAGAATGGTATGCTGTGAAAAACATAAATTTCTTTAAACTGATCTATTCTTTTTTCTATTGAAAGTTTGTTCTAAATCTAATTTTTTGTCTCTTTTTTAATTTTAATGATATTTTGGATATTATCCTAATTAAAGTTAAAATATGAATAAACTAATACTTTTTTTTTTTTTTTGGCATGAATTAAAAATTAGTACCTTGTCAACTATGAACAATGGTTGTTGAATTGAAAAATTCAGGTGTTGAGTCTCCCCATGGTTCTCTTGGAGGCTCTGAAATTCTGAAGTAAGTTTCTCTACTTTCTTACATCCCCATATCCTCAATGTCTTTAACATTGGCCACTTTGAAATGTGTAATCCTGGATAGAATACTCTTAGTCTTGGTAGATCAGTTAGTCCCAGAAATGTTAATCGAGGAAACACTAGCTTAGGGACTGCTTTTACATTTTCTTGATCGGCAACAATTTCCTCCACCATGCAAGAAGATATGTCAACCTCTTCAAATATCACTTCCACTGATTTACAATTTGATACCACCAACTGTTCTAGTTTTTGGAGTCTTCCAAGCATATTAGATGGAAAAACATTCAACAGGTTATGACAATCAAATACCCCGAAATAATTTATTTTGGAGAAGGAGTCTGGAGTGAGTTGATGGTGCCATATTTTTCTCATGTTATCCATTTTGCCTATTCTCAAAAACTTTAGATTAGGGATTTGTACCTAAATAATTCAATTGATTAGGGATTTGTACCTAAATAATTCAATTGATTATATTAATTAATATTGCCAATTGGAAGAAAAAGTTCCTGTCAAGAGGGGGCAGATTAGTTCTCGTTAAATCTGTCCTATCGAGTATCCCCACATATTTTCTCTCGGTTTTTAAAATTCCGGTTGAAGTGGCTAACAAGATTGAGAAGTTGCAAAGGAACTTTCTATGGGGTGATGGTGTGAATCGGAAGAAAATTCATGCGGTTAAGTGGGGTGACATTTGTAGAAGTAAAGAGAATGGGGGTTTGGGTGTTGGGAAAATTTTGGATAAAAACAAAGCGTTGCTTGCGAAATGGATTTGGAGATTTGGGAGAGAGGATGGGGCTTTGTGGAAGAGAGTCATTTGCTCTATTTACAAGATTAAAAGGAATTCCTTGTTTTGGAATTGGCTGGCCAAAAAAGGTGCCTCTGCCTTTGTGAAATCGGTGGGGAGCCTTTTAAACCCGAATTCCCTGTCTGCAGGTATTTTAAAGGATGGCTTTTTAACAGTGGTGGGTGATGGTAACAGGGCTGCCCTATGGTCTGAGTTGTGCGTGGAGGGCATTCAGCTGAAGACAGCCTTTCCTAGGTGTTATGCACTTGCTACCAACAAAGATGGTGTTATCCAAGATTATGGCTGCTGGGAAGGGCCGAATTGGAGGTGGAATTTGGGCTTTAGACGCCCTCTCTTTGATTGGGAAAAAGAGCAGGAAAGTTGCCTGATGAAGTGCTTGGATTGCATCTCTATTCGAAGAAACATTGCTGATGAGTTAGCCTGGAAGCATTGTTCTTCAGGTCTTTTTTCTGTGGGTTCCTTTCGTAAATTGCTAGAGAAGGCTGCTATCCCCAGCCAGCCTGTTCCGAATTTTCTATGGCAAGGCAGCTGTCCTAAGAAAATTGAAATATTTCTCTGGCAGCTATGGAAAGGAAAAGTGTTGGTTAAGAAAGTTCTCCAGCGTCATGGGATGAGTCAGATCATTGATATTTTCTGTCCTTTCTGCAGCAAGGAGGAGGAGACTGTGGATCATTTGTTTCTTCATTGCAAGTGGTCGAGGACAATTTGGGAAAGAGGGATGTCCTGGTGGGGGGTTGTGTTTTGTGCGAATGGCAACTTGAAAGATTGGCTTGAGGGTTGGTTGGGGTTGTGCCCGAATTCTAGGAATGAAAGAGCTTGGATTTATTTGTTATACTCCACTGTTTGGACCATTTGGGGCAGCAGAAATCTCCTTGTTTTTGAAGGAAAGGATCCGTGTATGGATCAAATTCTGGACTTGGTCAAGTTTAGAATTGTGTGGTGGTTCAAACACCTTGAGAGGGGTTCGAGTGATTCGGTGGATGACTTATTTCGCAACATCAGCAGGCTTTGTACTGATCGGTTACAAGTTAAGAGAAGGAGGATTGTGGACTGGATTCCCCCTGCTCTAGACAACCTCAAGTTCAACGTTGATGGCTCCTCTAGAGGGAATCCTGGCCCAACTGGAATGGGTGGCGTTCTAAGGGATTGCAAAGGAAAAGTTATATGTCTTTTTTCGGAATTTCTGGGGATTCTTGACTCTAATGCTGCCGAGTTAATGGCCATCAGAAAAGCTGTTGCGCTCTGTATTTCTAATCCTTTCCTCCGGAACCGTGACATTACGGTGGTTAGTGATTCCAAAGTTGCGGTCTCGTGGGCAAATTCGAAAGATTTTGGTAATGTTAATCTTGTTGATTGTATCTACGACATCCGCAGTATGTTGAAAGATAGAGGGGATATTCAAGTTGTTTTCGATTCCAGAATTTTTAACTCTTTTGCGGACAGCTTGGCCAAGATGGGTGCTGATAACAGGGGTGATTTCATTGAGTGGTGTGATTCCTGACTGTTCTTCTTCTGTTGTGGTTCTGCTGGGGGTTGTGGCGGGCTGCTGGGCTGCTTTTTTGTTGTCTTTTGTTGGCCTTTTGCTGGCTGTTTCGGTGCTTGTCGCTTTTTTCTGGTGCTGCTCTGTTTTCTTTGTGTTTGGCTGGGTTGTTGTGTGTGGGCGTCCTTTGTTTTGTTGCTTGTGTTGCTGCTGGCCTTGTGCCTTTGAATAAAATTGCCTTTTCAAAAAAAAATTGATTATATTAATTAATAAATACTCATGATTAATAATAAAAAGCAATTAGATGACTGATTAGATTTGGAAACTAAAGATTAAACAAAGCTCTGCACCAAATTAAAAAAGAAAAAGAAAAAGAGAGAGGTAATAATATGAAGACACGAAAAGAATACCTTTTCATCAAAAAGAGGTTGTACTTGTGATTGGAGATTCTCCTCTGCTGAGTTCACTGTTTCTTCCTTGCTTGCAAGTGGAGAATTAGAGACAAATGTATGCATTTTAGGGCAATTCTCAAGCCACAAATCAGCCAAGGAGGGCAATTCAATTGAATTTCTGGCAAAGCTACAGAAGCTTGTGAGTTCCGAAAGGTGGTTGAGGTACAGCTGGTACAATCTAGGGAACAGATTGTTGCTTATTCTTTCTCCATCGGTGATTATCACTCCTTCCATGAACTTACAATTGGAAATCTCAAGGACCTCAAGTTGGATGAGACTTTCAACCATATAAGATGAAAATAGATATTTTAAAGTATCACAACCATACACAATAAGTTTTGTTAATTTCTGGAAGCAAGATGACATTGGCTGAAGTTGTTTGTGCCATATGGTTTGGATACAGATGGAGGACAGATTCAAGGATGCCAATGTGGGTAATGCAACCTAAATGGAAAAAAAAAATGTCATTGTTTAATTTGTATAGCTAAGCGAGGAACAAGTAAATGTGAATTTAAAACTAAGAATTTCCATTAATTGCACTTTAGAATAAAACAGAATTACCTTTTGGTCGAACAAAGGATGAATGTCATCTTGGCAGTTTATTTCTTCAACTTCTTCGCTCTGTTTTATGTCCGCAGACATAACGGCAGTGGAGAATGTCTTCAACTTTGGACAATCCTGAATTGATAGTTGAGTCAAGGAGGGGAATTCAACTGAATTTCCAGAGGTAAATTGTGTGAGGCTTTGAAGACCTTTGAGCTGCAGGTTGATTAGTTTAGGGAAAACCATATTAACCACTCTTCCTTCTCTTCTTAATTCTTCTATGTTGATTATCCCTTCAATCGACTTACAATTTTGTATCTCAAGTTTTTCTAGTAGCACAAGACTCTTAACCATTGAATACGAAAACAGAAATTTCAGATTACCACTACACTCCTCCAAAGTCAAGCTTGTTAAAGTTTGACAACAAGAAGACATTGCTGGAAGTTGATCAAGCCACATACATTCAATGTTAATTGAAGATAACTTCAAATTCTCCAAGCGTGGGAGCAAAACCTGTGAGTACACATTTTTTGTTATTTTTGATTAAAAATCATGGCCTATAAACACAAAATAATATACCTTTTTTACATCACCAACCTCCAAAACAAAACAGAAAAGAAAAGAGGAGAACAAGAAGAAGAAGAACATACATTTTGACAGAATGATGGCATGAAACCGCCAATCTCATCTTCAACAAGGATTTCTTGAGATCCAGTATTAGGCATGAAGTCTTTAAAGCCAAAACTTGTGAGACGTGGTAGGCATTGCAGTCTCAGGGTGCGCAATAGAGTGAACTCGATCCTACTAACCTTGTCATTTTGTTGGAATTGTTCATCAATTTCCTTAAAAACAATCTCTTCTAACTTCTTGCAGTCAGTGATTTCGATTTCTTGAAGCTGTAAAAGGTTTTTGGCCATGGAAAATGAGAAGAGTTGCTTCAATCTATCACATTTTCCAACTTTCAAGACTTTTAACTCGTTGAAAGATCCTGTTGCAAGTTGGACATGGCATATCTTCTCCAAGTTAATCAAACTATTAAGAAACAGTGACTCTAGCTTGGGAAAGACATTGCATAGCACCCATCCAATTGAGTTAATAAAATACTGAATCTCAAGAGCATTTTGTACACGAAGATGCTTCAATTGCGGGAAACCTTCACCATTGAGTTCATACAGAACATTCTTAACACCCTTCAGTTCATCTAGATAGAGATCTTCAGTTCTACTCAACAAACTTTTAATCCCGCCATTTCCCAAATAAATGCTATTATTCAGTTTCAGTTTCAACATCCTTGAGGCTTTATAATTACGAGGCCACTCCCACGCATCTCCAATAACTATTCTATATCTTTCCAACTTCTCAAAGATCAATAGGTCTTGTGGCATAATTTGGGCATCAAGAGCATGTATATCTAAAGTTGTTAGATGAGGCAATTGCTTCAACTCAGAAAGACTAGCATTACTTTGCCCTTCAACCTCCCACCGGATAAAACTATTTCCCATATAGAGCTCTTCTAACCGAGTCAAACTTGCTATAACATTTGGTGAGATCACTTTAAGTTTAGAACAATTGCTCAATTCTAACAACCTTAATCGAGTTAGCTGTCCAATTTGTGTCGGCAATTGTTCAATATCAGAACCCCATAAGCAAAGAATTTCTAATCTCTTTAGCTCTCCAATAATTGCTACATTTCTTAGCTGGCATTGGTCCAAACATAATGTTTGAATGATTGTTAGCTTGCCAAGCGATGAAGGTAGTGATAACATATGAATTTTAGTCAAATCTAAAACTTTAAGTTCCTTCATCCCTTCAAAGAAAGTGTTTGGAATTTGTAAAGAAAATTCTTTCATAAACAAAAAAAATAACTTGAGTTTAGGATATTCCAACCTTTCAGGAAGCATAGAGACATCTTTGAAAAACAGAGAAATAGCAGTTGAATTTTTGGGCAATTTCTCCTCTAACATTTCTTTTAGGTCGGTGACATCTTGAATATTAAACATAAGCTTTTCGGTGGATTCAATTGAAACAGCAACGGCATGAATAATGTCATGCATTTTAACATTATCGCTTGTGTTACCCTCTAACAATAGACATGAAGCTTTGAGATGATTGATTAACATGTGCAATCTGTTCCTTCCTTGTTCCAATGTATAAACATTTTGAAACAAACCAAAACCCATGCAATATCTCAACAAGTAATCGAAGTCCATATCGGGACCTGCATTTTTAAGACTGCAAAGTAGAAATAGTGATTTTGCTTCCTCACTCTCCAAAAAATCGTAACTCAATTTTATGGCAGAGTATACATGTGCATCCATCCCTTTGATGTGTCTTGGATTAGACCTTCTTAGCTGATCCAAGGCATCCTTCCAATCAAAAAGACTCTTTTTTTTCAATGCACTTGCAATTGTTGCAATTGCAACTGGCAATCCAGCACAAAACCGTACTATCTCAATTCCAATAGCATCAAAATCAGATTTTTTGGCTGAATCACCCACCGTCTTCCAAAATAAATTCCCTGCTTCCTCGTGAGATAAAATGTTAATCAAGAAATTATTTTCAACATTCATATCGTTGCTTAACACAGCTTCACTTCTAGATGTCAACAATATTTTGCGTAGTCTCTGATCATCATTTCTTCCTTTCCGATCTTTTTCTTGCATGGCACTTCTCTTCTCCTCTTCCCCCAGAGGAATTCCAACAGCCTCAAGGTCAAGTTTTGCCCAAATATTATCTAACACAAGGAGGACCCTCTTTTCTTTCTTCAACCTGTCACGCAATCGAGCAGCTCTACCAGATAAACTCTCCTCTTCAAATTTCAGGCCTAGCTCATCAGCAATTTGTCCTTGAATATTCTTAATGTTAGGGGTCTCCGTTACCTCAGCAATAGCCACCACATCAAATAACTTGTCTTCTATAGCTTGAGCAACAACTCTTTTGACAAGTGTGGTTTTACCCACGCCTCCCATGCCGTACACTCCAATCAAGTTGACATCAGCATTCCTTAACGTCTCCATCAGATTATTGAAAATTGGCTTTCTTGAATCAAAGTCTCCATAGCCTCTGCTATAGAAGGAAGTTGTTTTTTGAAGGGGTGGACGATATGAAACTTTCTCAAACTTTCCTTCTCCCAAGAGGTCTACCACGTCCTTTGTCGTCTTCAATGCTTTCTTGCTGAGGGAGTAGCGTGCCATCAGATTAGGAAACAAGCCTATGAAACACCGTTTCTTTGCATTATCTTCATCATCAGTGATGGTTTTGACGACTCCTTGAGTGAACTCATCAACGCTATTCAGCCAATTCGTAACAACCTTTTCGATCTCATCGCCTTGTTTCTTTGCCTCGTCAACAGAATGCTGCACCATTTCTCTTACATCTTTCAGCTTCTTGACTTGTTTCTTCAGGCCCTCTATGTTGCTCTGGCACTTGAAGGGATAACATACGTGCTTTCCAATGGGAACAACCAACAGCTCTGCAACTTTTGTTGCAATCTCTGCCATTCCTGTTTCTTGCCACTCCTTGTTTTCTCTGTCTTTTTTTTTTTTTTTTTTTTTTGAAAAACTTGACAAAGTGAAGCTGACGACAGAGTAGAAATAATTTGTTTTCTTAAAAAAAAAAAAGGGGGGAAAACGAAACTGAAAAACAGAGTAATGATTGTGTTTATTTTTTTTAAGCAAGAGTTTTTTTTTTTTTTTTCAACTTAACAAAGAGATTATAATGGCAGAATGACAATAACAATTTGTTTAAAAAAAAATCACAATTACAATTACAATTAAAAAAAAATCAGAATGATTCAACACTAGATCAACAATACAGATAAATCTTAGAAACAACACCAACAAAAGAATTAATAAGAGAATTCAATAGTTACTCTGGGTAGGATTTTTTAATTTTTTTTGGATTATTTTGAAAAAGCAGAAACTGAAAGAAAAACAAACAGCAAAGCAGATGCAATAATCAATAACAAGTATTAAAAGAAGAAAGTTGAGAAAGGTTTGGAGCAAAGTGCACCTCTTATGGATGGCAAGAGCAGTCCGAGCAGAGAGCTGGTTTTTTTTTTTTTTTGTGTGTGTTGAGAGTTTTTGCTGTTTTTTCTTCTTCTGTGAGAACAACAAAATAATCAATTGGATGGCAATACCAAACTTGAAATCGTTCCATCACTTTGCTAAAAACTAAAAGAAAAGAAAAAGAAAAAGAAAAAGGAATCGTACTTGTAACTTGTAGGGTCATTCATGCCTTTAATATGGAAATTCTTTTGTTGCTTCCTTTATTTTCTCGGTCTTTGTATAAATGTTAAGGGGAATGCTATCTACCTTTCCATTTACCTTTCCCACTCATTACTACAATAAAATGCATACATTTGAATGGTAACAATGAACTCTTAAAATGATACATATTTGAACAGTAGAGATTTTGCTATTATACTAAACTGTAAAGTTACAATAAATGTCACATTTTTTTTTTATAAAAAAAAAAAATCGAACATTATCAAGCTGAATTAACATCATTTATCATCAGGCTACCTTGGTTTAAACCCTCAAAATATAAAATTTTGTCAAATCTCATATTTGTTAACATAACTGGGATTGAAACGTAGTCGAAAATCACTAGATGTGGTGGATGGAATTAACATTTAACTTAAAAATTAAAGTTGAATATGTTAAAAGTTAAAGTTAATCTAATTAAATGGAAATTAGAATCCTTGATCAACAGTAGACAATTCATTTTAATGAACACTTGAGCATCAATCCATTCCAATCCCAGTATTGTATCAAAAACCAATATTCCAAATCTCACCAAAACTTGGAATTGAATGATTTAATATCACATCTTAGCATATATTCTGTTTTCATGGACATTGCAGAGGGACCTCCACAAAAAGAAAAAGTGAGGAAGCTGTCCCTACAAAATTGCTGTTTTCCTGGAACTAGAATATGATACCTTTAGTGTTACTTAGTTTTACATATCAAGAAGCAAAGCATTTTCACTTACAGATAAAGAAAACAAATATAATTGCTGCAAGAAATAGTTTAAATCATCAACCTTTTTCTGTTACCCAGATGTCCTTATTTTGTGACATTCCTTGCGTGTTTATCTGGCAAATTTGCAATATATGGCTGCTCATACTCTGGCCAAGTATGCATTGTCTTGTGATAATGATAGGGTGTGGGTACATAAATGCTATACGGGCATGGGCTTCTATTTACAATATCAAGGTTTAGCTTCATTTCGAAGTCTCCAGGACTCCAACTACTAAGGAAATGGATTGTGATAAATATCATTGTACTCAGCATATTGTTTGTTCTAAATTTTATCAATAATATATGTTGCAAAGGCAATTTCGAAAAAAAAAAAAAATTAAAATCCTGAAGAAAGCTTTAAGCCAACAAAAAAATACGAAAGCAAGCCCAATCCATGAAATTTAAATCCATCTATCAGGAGAACAAATCAGGCCCATTCCTCGGTTGAACAAAACAAGTCCAGTCCCTAGTCGACTGGCTGCTTTAGAAATAAGATGTTTTTTTTATTATTATTATCACTTAACTGTCTCATTTATTCCGGTAGCTCAGTTTAGAGATGGGTATTTCCCCTCGAATCCCTAAGGGTCTGTCCTGTATCGTTTTACAGGCCTGTTTTCGTTTTTGTTTTCTAAATCTGATTTCGAATACGCGTTCGTTACTATTTTTCATTTTGTTTTCCATTTTACTTTCCAAAACAAAAACAAAAACAAAAACAACTACAGTGTTAAAAGTGAAAAATTTCCAAAACAACTTTTTGATGTTTTTCATTTTGTTTTTCGTTTTGTTTTTCATTTAAAATAAAAAACTCAATTTTTTTTTTCTTTTTTTCTTTTTTTCTTCCTTCCACCGATCTCCTCCTCCTCCTCCTTCTCCTTCTCCTTCTTCTTCCCGCCTGTCAGCCTCCTCTTCTTCTTCTTCTTCTTCTTCCCGTCGGTCAGACCGACAGCCCCTCCTCCTCCTCCTCCTCCTCTTCTTCTTCTTCTTCTTCTTCCCGTCGGTCAAACCAACGGCCCTTCTCCTTCTTCTCCTTCTTCTTCCCGTCGGTCAGATCTCGCCTCCTCCTCCTCCTCCTCCTCCTCCTCCTCCTCCTCCTCATCCTCTTCTTCTTCTTCTTCTTCTTCTTCTTCCCGTCGGTCAGACCAACGGCCCTTCTCCTTCTTCTCCTTCTTCTCCTTCTTCTCCTTCTTCTTCTTCTTCTTCTTCTTCTTCCAGTCGGTCAGATCTGGCCGCCGTCCGTCGCCTCCGTCAGCTCCCCCCTTCTACTCCTCCTCCTCCTCCTCCTCCTTCTTCTTTATCAGACCAAATAATAATAATAATAAAATAAATAATAATAAAATTTAACTCATTAATTTTAGTCTGTAAAATGATACCAGACGCGTTTTTTACGTTTTCATATTCGGAATCCAGC
Organism: Acer campestre; assembly: GCA_954870605.1. NCBI lineage: Eukaryota > Viridiplantae > Streptophyta > Magnoliopsida > Sapindales > Sapindaceae > Acer > Acer campestre. Next base: position 32,849,209 of record OX940805.1, on the reverse strand, counting down.
TTTCAGGAAATGTTACCAGACGCGTATTTGGATTTCAAAACTGAAACCAAAAACACTGTTTTCATTTTCATTTTTATTTTCGAAAAACAAAAACAAAAACGGCCTTTCAAAAACGTTACAGGACGGGCCCTAAATCCCTATGTTCTCAATCCCATTCGGGGGAAAAAAAATCATCCCCAAACTTAAATGGGGATGGGGACTGCCCATTGTCCTTGAAATTGTTTTGAAATGGAAATGGGGATGGGGATGGAGGAATGTCCCCCATTTTCCCTGATATATATATAATATTTATTATTTTCCTTAATTTCCCCATTTCCACGCTTTCTTAATTTGAACCCTAATTATAAATAATTTATTAACTTCATATTGAAATTAGTGTTATGAACTTATTATGTTTAGTTTTTATTTGTATTTGTATTTGTATTTTTTTTATAGGGAAAATTTCACAAAAGTCATATATTTTTCACGATTTGTCACCATTTTAAATATCTTTACCACATTCATCACTTTAGTCCCTTCTTTTTTCAAAACTCATTACTTTAATCCATTTGATCAAATATTTAATAGTCAACTTTAACAAAATGGGTTAAAGTACACTTTTACCCTTATTTTTATTTAATTTAGATAAAATTACAATTTTAGCTTCATATTAAAATAAAAATAATAAACTTATTTAATAAAATCTTAAATAAACTAAAAATCAAACAGCAAACCCATTTTCAATTTTATTTTTTTTTAAAAAAAATCCATAATCAAATACAAAAAAAAATCAAGTTTTTTTTTTTTTTTTTTTTTTTTATAAATATTTTTTATTTTAATTTTTATAAATATTTCATAAATATCTCATTATTATTATTATTTTATTTTTACACAATTTTTATTATTGTCTTTTTTTAAGAGACACTTATTATTATTTCAATTTTTACACAATTTTATTATTATTATTTTATTAATATAATTATTTGAAGGTTTTGTAAAAAAAAAAATGATTTTAAAGTACTTTTTCATTGGACATGTTTTCATTTAATTTTTTTTTTTTTTACAAGTGTCATCTTATTTACGGATCTAATGCATGAAGACTAGAATGCACCTAGATCTATCATGCTGCACGGATTTTTGCATTAAGAATGCAGATTGTAGAGGAGGCATATGTAGGGATGGCCATTTTCCCCCGGGGCCCCAAATCCCCGCTCCCCCATCCCCATTTGGAGGAAATTTATTAGGAAAAATGAGGAAATTGGGGAGGGGTGTGGATGATGAAAATCATCCCTATTTCCCCATTTCCCCCAAATATAATATATAATATATTAATATATTTTTATTTTTCAATATTTGTATTTTTACTAACTATATATACATCTTTATTATGTAATTTTTGTATTTAATGTTATTTTGTATTTGAATTTAATGGATTGTGTATTTTTTTTATTATGTAATTTTTAATGATATGGGAAAATGGGGAAATGGGGAAACGGAAGACCCGGGGGAAATAGGGAAACGTGGAAATGCGGATGGGGGTGGGGGGACCTCCCCCCAAAACTACCCCATCCCCGTTTTCCCCGGGGGGGAGGGTTTGGCAAATGGGGATGGGGGGACCTATATCCATTAGCATTTCCCCATTGGCCATCCTTAGGCATATGCAAGGGCATAGAGCTGTGCAATTGTTATTAATAGATAATAATGGAAAATATTGACTCTTATTTCTCCATTTGATTCAGTTTTTATTAGAATTTCAGATCTCCTGTATGGCCATGCGTTCCTTGTATGGAAAAATCCAATTTCCCAAAATCTACTAGTGTTGTCATTTTCATACAAAATCTCTTATAATAATTTTCATACAAAATCTACTAGTGTTGTCATTTTCATACAAGGAACTTTGATGCGTTCCTTGTATCAAAGTTAAGGAAAAAAAATCTCTTATAATAATTTTCATACAAAATCTACTAGTGTTGTCATTTTTAAGCGTATTTTTTATTGTTTTAAGAGTTTTTTTTTTTTTTTTAATTTATTTATTTATTTGATAATTGTTTTAAGACTGTGGTACTTGAAGAAAAAAAAATACATAACTACGTGACACTTATTATATCATTTACCATAAGATTGATTCACGCCTCATATTATTTAGAATAAGTTTTCAGATAAAAAATTCAAATTAAGTGGTATTACTCTTTGTGATTAATCCATGTTCATATATGTCTTAGAGAAGTTTAAAATAAATTCAATCAGTTTTAATTAATTATTTTTCTTTATTCTGAGAAGAATTAAACATAATTTAAAATGGAAAAAAAAAAAAAAAACCAAATCAAAATAAAATCAAAATAAAACTTTTGTTTTCTTAATTTTATTTATAATTATATATTAATTAGAAAAATAAAAAAGGAAATAAATATAAAAATTATTTTCTTAATTTTTTTTTTGTCATCTAATCATTAAAATTAAGCTCTGGTGGTAAAAAAAAAAAATTAAAAATTAAAAATTAAGCAATTTTTTTTTTTTTTTTGTCATCTCAATAAACTAATTTAGTTTTTCTTTTGATAAAAAAAGAAAAGAAAATTTAAAGAAAAATGGAAACAAATTAAAAAATATATATAAATGTTGAGGAGGAGGTTTTCTTGATCAATCCTACATGTTGTTCAACAATGGAGGTCAGTCAATTTTTCGCTATATATATATATATATATTACGCTCAACGCCGATTACACATATGAGATTTGATGATTTCTTCTTGATTACAGGTAGTAGTACTCATAATACCAATATCAATAATAATAATCAACGCAAAAGAGGAAGAGAAGTTACAGCTCCCAGTACAACAACAACTAGTACTACCACACCAATCAATCCCTTCTCTGTGCAAAATCAAAATCAAAACCAGACTCCTCAATTAATAAGCCTCTCTCAGCTACACAATCATCAACAACACCCCAATCGTGAGAACAAGCACGTAACTTGAATTGGATGAACTTAATTGTTTAACAACCAACTAGGTGTGCATTTATGTATGGTGAGCATAAACATCTTATGTAATCATAATCCAACATCTCTCCAAGCCACGTAGTGAAATTAACCCCTTTATTTTCTCGGTCCTATGTCCTTATATATATATATATTATATATCAATTTGTGGATATGACGACTCAAATTTTGGAAATTATGAGATGAATGAGCACTCTTTACATATGCCACATTGGCGGGTGGTTACACCATACATATTTGTGTTGTAGAGATTTTACTATTATACTAAATGGGTTCAAAATTTAAATGTCACTATTTAGGGTGGTTTTTGTGAAAATAGCAGTGGTTTAATAATCTAAGTTTAAAAGGCACCTATTTCGGTGTCCAGACAAAAATACCCTTATTTTTGTCTGCTTGTGGCTTTTCAAAGTTGAGAGAAAAAACCAAAGAGAGAGAGAGAAACACGACAAAAACAGTGACTGGTCAAACAAATCTGACAGAAATACCCACAGCATACTCACCGGCGGTGGACCTACAGTAATTTCAGTGGAGGAGAAAGCTTTTCTGATTGACAGTGGTAAGTTTATTTTTCGATTTCGTTTTCCTTTATGTTGTTGAAAAATATATGTTCGTTGTTGTTTCCATTAGGTTTTTGTTGTTAGTTTATGTGTGTTTCATTTAGATTAGGGTTCTGGGTTAGTTTAGGTTTAGATTAGGGTTTGAATCTGTACAGTAGGGAGGTAGAAGACGATGAAAATTTGAGATTCCGAGCCTTTTAAAACCTTGTCCGAGCCTTTTCCGAGCCTTTTCCGAGCCTTTTTAAACAGTATCCGAGCCTTTTTAAGGGAATATGAATAGTTGTTTCTCCGAGCCTTTTAAAGCTTTGTCCGAGCCTTTTAAACCATGATCCGAGCCTTTTTCGAGCCTTTTAAGGAATATGAATAGGTTTGTGCATTTTAATCTCCGAGCCTTTTAAACCTTAATCCGAGCCTTTTCCGAGCCTTTTCACAAATACTCCGAGCCTTTTAAGAATTTAAATAGTTTTCTCTGCAATTTCAATATCCGAGCCTTTTAAACCTTGATCCGAGCCTTTTCCGAGCCTTTTCACAAATACTCCGAGCCTTTTAAGAATTTCAATAGTTTTCTCTGCTTTTTCAATCTCCGAGCCTTTTCAACCTTGATCCGAGCTTTTTCCGAGCCTTTTCACAAATAATCCGAGCCTTTTAAGGAATATGAATAGGTTTGTGCATTTTCAATCTCCGAGGCTTTTAAAACTTAATCCGAGCCTTTTCCGAGCCTTTTAACAAATACTCCGAGCCTTTTAAGAATTTCAATAGTTTTCTCTGCTTTTTCAATCTCCGAGCCTTTTCAACCTTTATCCGAGCCTTTTAACCCTTTAGCCGAGCTTTTTCCGAGCCTTTTTATATAATGTCCGAGCCTTTTGATATAGTGTCCGAGCTTTTTGATTTACTTTCCGAGCCTTTTCATGAACTGATATATGTATATTTTTATTGTGATTATGCAGATGAGGAATCCGCTGAAAGATTTCCTTAAAACTCCAGAGGAGGAAAGGTACTCAGGGAAAATAACTCGCCATGACCATTTTGACGACCTTACAGATATCGACAATGCATTGAGTAGGGTACCTGAACATTTTCAGGCTGAAGATCGTCGTCGTTATACTGAGTCATGTTTTGGACACTTCCTCTCGATGCATCGGCAGATGACGTTTTCAGCTGGAATTGTCCATCGGTTGCTTATTCGGGAGTTGCATCACGATGGGCCGGAAGATGAGATGAGGTTTCTGTTGGGTAGACATTTAGTCCGGTTCTCGAAGGTCGAGTTTTGTCTGATCACCGGATTGAAGTTCGGAGAACTTCCCGACACGTCGACCTACAATATGGTGCAGAATGGCATACATCAGCGGTACTTCGAGGGTCGAGATGACATCGAGTATGGAGAGTTGAGAGCCGTACTGCGGATTGGTGTTTTCCATGAGCAGTATGATGCGGTTAAGCTATGCTTATTGTATATGCTTAACTGGATATTGATGGGGTTGGACGAGAGACAGAAAGTTCCAGTATGGCAGTTTCGCCTAGTCGAGGACTTGGACGCATTTGATGCCTTCCCCTGGGGTGCACATGTGTTTAGGCAGTCTATTTCTTGGTTCAAGCATGCGTTGGACGATCGACGGCGGCGGTTTGAACAATGACAACGAAGAAAGGGCGCTGACCAGCACAAGGTGGAGACATACAATATATACGGTCTTACGCATGCACTGTTGGTAAGAATTTAGAAATTTAATCCGTAAGTTAATTGTATTTTTTTATTTCATATAACTGATGTATTGGATTCTTAATGCAGATATTTGCTTTTGAGGTCATCCTTGAGCTTGGCAACACCGGATGTGGAACTCGCAGGGACATCGACCTATCCCCCCGTATTCTAAAATGGCAGTTGACTCAGCGACCAAGGAGTGAGAAGCTGGATGCCATTTTCATTGAAAGGGTAAGCATTTTTTATGTTGTTAATGTTCATAGTTATTAGTATATACAATTCACAATGGTCTAACTATGATTTCAGATGTTTGCGAGGGTGGAGTTGGTGCCGACCGCAGCTGAGCGGGCTGAGCGATACTTCGAGGGCATTTCTGAGGGAGGCAATCTGTATGATGCCGATTTTGTACATGCTGACATCCCGAATCCTGACCAGACTACGACTGCCCGAGACAGTGATACTGAGGGTCCAATTTCCGACCGCAGTGATATGGAGTGTTCTGATATGGAGGGCACTAGTGGGAGTCGTAGGCGGGTTCGGTTCGTGTTACCCAGACAGCCTCGAGCTGGAGGTGACTCCAGACGAGGCGATGGAGGGGTTCCTGACTCAGGAGGAGGCGATGGAGGGGTTCCTGAGGTATGTACAAATATTTCTGTCGCCTTATTTTCTCTGAATTTAGTATTCAATGATTTTAGTACTGAAACAGTTCTAAATTTAATCAGGACCATCGGTATACTGAACTGATGGATGCGGTCCGAGGGTTACGTGCTGAAATGAAGAAGAACGAGGAGAAACGAGATCAACAGCATCAGGAGTTGCTGGATTTGATTCGGGGTCTTCAGGGATCGACGTCGACGTCGCAGCCCCGTAGTTCAGGTCCACGGTTCGATGACCCACCGTTCGATGGCCGAGACCAGGACTTCACTCCTAGGGATAGGACGGGTAGTCATCAGGACGGGGCAGAGCCACACACCAGGCATCATACTACGCACTTCTCCGATCCAGATCAACAGGGGCCTGGTGGCACTGGCGGTACAGGGACATCGCCTATGGATACAGAGCAGATACATAATCCCTCCATTCGTAGAGGCGATCCCAGCGGGTTTACCCCAGCGGAGCTGACACCTACAGGTGATCCATCCTTACTGAGTTCCTTCGGACAGCGCACCTCTCCCGCAGGGGATCGACGGGGACAGAGTCCCTCGTTGCAGGGCACCCTAGCAGCAGATCCACAGGGACAGAGTCCTTCCTCAGAATGCCACCATTCAGTTGATCCGAGCTCAGTTCTCCCCTCCAGGCAATCCATGGGAGATGATTTGGTCCCTCGCGACGCACCTCTCCGGTCCATCCCACCCGATGAACAGGGAGGGAGTTCCCCCTCACACCGCACCGATCCCAGTGATTTGGAACGGACTCCCCCACCCCTAAGGCGTGGACACCGAATTCGACGTCGAGGTTGGAGGGACCGGACCCCATACACGGACCCATGTAGACCGAAGAGACCACGAATGTTGCCGCCGCCAACACATGAATGGATGCCACACGCATTGGTAGATCCTGAGCACCTTGCGGCGTACATGGAGTACAAGAGGAACCCGGGGACTGAATTGTAAGTATAATAGTAAAAATTACAATATGTTTATACTTTTTTCGACATATATGCAAGTAAGTATTGTGTAACGTGTTCAACAATTATGCAGGCGTGATGTGGATCTGCACGACCCAGTTGGTGTCGATGTGCTTTGGTTCCACCGGTTTCAAACCAACTTGATGGAGTTGGAGGATACGGTATGTTTCTTACTTGAATTGTCCGTATAAGTTTCATTCAGAAATGGTGGAATCCTAACAATACAAATTGTTGAAATTGTCAGCACATTGATGCATACTTGAACATTCTCCGGAATCGTCAGCGAGCATTCCCCACTGTCTACAGTTCGAGGGTCAACATACTGGATTCTCAATTCTATGTAAGTGTTTATATTGTACGGTTTTCGCTTCAACTTCTTTCATTCAAATATTTGTTGCCTAACATTTTTTAAATTTAATCTATACAGTCATTGTTATATCATGACTGGGACAAAATCGCCACTGGTGAGGAGAGGAAACCTCGAAAGGGTTGGTCTGTGTTCAACCACCGGTGGGCCCGTGATGAGCTTGCGGTGGTACGTGGAGAGCTCCCGTCAGGAATCCGACCATGGCACGATGTTGACTTGGTGAGTATTTATTTTTAATTTGCGTCCATGTGTATAATAACAAAATGTGATAACACTTTGGAGAAACACCTACAGGTTCTGATTCCTTGCAACCTTGGACGTATGCATTGGGTCATGGCCAGCGTCGACCTCATGAAAGGCCAAATTCTCGTGTTTGACCCGTTCAGACGACAGGTCCCATTTAGGCACAGGAATGCCCAGTTCGCGTGCTTACGGTGGTTGCTACCGTCGATGTTGGATGCGGTGCACTTTCACAGGAACAGACAGAGGGGTGATCCGACGTACAAATCGAAGAATGGGCCCTTTCGGATGTTGTTCGTGTCAGCCGACCGCGTGCCCCAACAGACAGAGGGGTATGAATGTTTCAAGTTAATATTCTTTCCCAATTGGTTTTAATAACATTCCATTCTAATGGTTGTTCATTTTATCCCAATTGTAGGGGAAATTGTGGTGCCCATACTCTGAGAATGATTGAGTACCTGACGGCGAACAGGGATACGTTCGACTGGTCAGAGGACGATATGACCACTATCCGAGAGAAGATGGCTGTGGAGGTTTATTGTAACTCCAAGGCCATGTAGTTGATGTACATAACGTTTGACTAATGAAATGAAGACATTTTTTATTTTTTATTTTCAAGTGTTTGCAGTTATCAGTTAAAGACACATTTCATACATTGAGCACCTTCAACAATACAGGAAATTCATGAACACTATAACAAAGGATCAAGTAGACGAAGATTTAATTCAAATAAAATTTCGAACATAAAATCAATCAAATTAGGACATAAAAGCATAAAAACCCCGAATGTCATAAAACAACTATATCGAGCATGGTTCCCAAAGTTTGAACGATGTTGGAAGACATCAAGTTGGAGACATGTTCCTCAATTGCAAGCTTTTCTGGTGGCAATTCCTCTTCCTCTTCTACTGTCTTGTTATGTTTGATCACTTTTATTCATTCAACGGTAGAGTCCTTCTCAGGGCATGTTTGTTTGTTGTGTCCAATTGAGTGACAGATGCTGCACTTGCGACGGTATTCATCGGGGACAATGGTGCTAGGACCTTCATTAACCATAGGCGGGTTGGAACACCTCCTACTATTATGTCCTGGTTGTCCACATCTTCTACACGACTGTGTGGTTATCCTCTCTGAAGACGAGGCATGTCGACCCTCCATCGGGCGACCTGATTGTCTCTTCGTATTTGGATTTAAAACCACCCGCGCTGCGATGTCAGATGGCACTACCCATGAAGAAGGATGGCCAATAGGCATAATAGGAACCGAGTACGCATCAATAAGTGTCTCCCTCTTGTAGTAGTCTGCACACAGAGATGTGAAATCCAAGTTCCGCTCCCTACAATAAGGAAAATGGTGAGATTCACGTTTGGGTAATATAAAGCGTTAACTGTAACTTTTCATGTACCTTGCCGATGCGAGTGCGTGTGAACATGGTAAAAAGTCCATTTGGAATTTGTTACATGTGCAAGTCTTCCGGGCCAAGTCAACCGTCCACTGTTTTCCCTTGTGTCTGACGGAGAATATGTTCCAGTCAACTGGATTTACGGTCATATAACCGCACTTCTCGACACGTTTCAAGATCGCAAGATGTGCTGCATCAGTCAATCGATGACGCATGGACTGTGCAGCTGCATGACGATCGTGAAACCACCTTTGTAGCATATTCCTAATGAACTCTGCCAGGGTCATCAGTGGCAATTGCCTTGCGAATTTTAGGCATGAGTTTATGCACTCTGCAACATTTGTGGTCATCACCCTGTACCTTCTTTGGGGACAGTGAACGCGGGACCACTTGTGCGGACCGGCATCAATGGCATAATCGAATGCAGCCTTGTGCAGCTTACGTAACTCCTCCATGTGGCGGTCATACTCGATTTCACTGTACGATCTAGCTGCGTTATCCATTATTTTGGCAACATCCTTTCTGTGGAATCTCTTCTTCATATTTTCAGCAAAATGCCAGCAACATATGGTATGTGTTGCATAAGGGAACACTTTAGAAATCCCTGCTTCAATGCTTGCATGACGATCTGAAATGAAAACCAGATCATCTATATGACCAAGGGCACCCCTCAAGCATTCCAAAAACCATTCCCACGAAAGGTTGTTTTCTGAGTCACCGTACCCAAAACCAATTGGATACACCTGTTCATTTCCATCTTGTGCAGTTGCAACAAACATTGTACCCCCGAATCTTCCCTTCAAATGGGTACCATCAACTGCAATCACAGGACGCATACACCTCCGGAAACCTCTAATTGAGGACCCTAACGACATGAAAAAGTAGAGGAATTTACCATCGTCAGTGCACTGTAACTCAGTGATTGTGCCAGGATTTTGTTGTTCCAAAACGTATGCAAAAGATGGCAGTAGTTGGAAAGTTTCTTCATGCGTTCCATAGGTCAATGACAATGCATATTGCAGGGCATCATGTGCCTTACTGTACATGATTTGGATGCCATACATTGTTTTCATATCGGCAATTATGTCCTTCGGACGCATAAGACGACCATCATGTTGTTGAAGTCTAGGTGCCACGACTTCTCCGATTGTGACTGCACTAGCTTGTCGGTGGCGACGGTGAATCTCCTCCAAGGGACAACTGTGTTCATTGACAAAACTTCTGACTTGAAAGTAAGTCCCTTCATTTCTCCTTACCGCTCTTAATTTCCACGTACAGTCGTCAATGATGCACACCAGATGTAAAGTTGTCTTATTGGACCTTTTGACCTTCCATTCAAAGTTCTGCTGCATCGCAAAATGGCCAATTAGCCTCTTCAAATCCTTTTTACTTGGAAAAAATTGACCTTTATAAATCATGGTTCTAGGTTCTGGCGCTGCCAAGGTGCTGCTTCTACCAATACCAAACGAGTATGAATTTGCTCCGGGAATAACCCACGTTGGCGTATTAGCAAAATCAGATGTTGTTACATTATTACGGACCTCGGAACTCCCAGGCATATCTGGTGCAGTGCAACTAACTCCTTGTACACGTCTACCACGTGTTTCAATTTCTGCAGGCTCTTCATCGATATTTTGTAGATCATGAACCTGTTCATTATTGGCCTCATTATCCACCTCATGGTTCGGGCAATTGTTCTGGTCATTGTACTGCTCATTGTACTGTTCATTACACGGCTCAATTCCACAACCAAACATATGACCAATTTGAGGTTCAACTGCATCTGCATGGTTGACCGCTACCGGTGGGACACCACACATGTTTCCCCCATCTTCGGTGGCGCTTCTTTGGCTTAACACTTGGTTGCTACCACTGAAGGATCCTAATTGTTGGGTATTTTCAGTAGGGGGAATATCATTCCCTATCACATCTCCAGCTGTCCTCTCAGTTAGACTGACACATACTTGAGGGATCACCCGATCTTCCCCTAGCATAAATTGGACATCGTCGTCATTTCTTATAAATGTTCGACATGTACTGCCAGGAACGATTGATATCGATGACAGATCCACATTGAATTTGTTTACATCATACTTCACAATGGTATGCACGATCGCCACCAATTCTTCGTAAGTCATATTCCGTGACACATACATTCCCCGGTTATCGGATCCAACAAACCTCTGACTTCCGTCGGGTAACTGCTCCCATCGACCGTTGTAAGATATTACTATTCTAGCCCGATTCATGATGCTGTCAAATTAATAATCCCATTGATAAGAACCCAGGACTATAAAATATTTTCAGATATTAATTTTATAAAGGCTCGGACAACACTTGCAAAGTGTAGGAGAAGACTTCAAAAGTCTCGGAGAAGACTGGAAAAGGCTCGGAGAAGACATGCAAAGTCTCGGAGGGGACTTGAAAATTCACAGAAGATACTTATTCATTTAAAAGGCAACAAGACATCAAAAGTCTCGGAGGAGACTTTCAAAAGGCTCGGATAAGTCTCGAGAAGATTGGAAAAGGCTCGATACTTATTCATTTAAAAGGCTCGGAAAAAACATCAAAAGTCTCGGAGGAGACTTCAAAAGGCTCGGAGAAGGCTGGAAAAGGCTCGATACTTATTCATTTAAAAGGCTCGGAAATAACATCTAAAGGCTCGGAGAAGGCTCGGAGAAGGCTGGAAAAGGCTCGGAGAAGGCTCGGAGAAGGCTGGAAAAGGCTCGGAAAAGGCTCGGAGAAGGCTGGAAAAGGCTCGGAGAAGGCTCGGAGAAGGCTGGAAAAGGCTCGGAGAAGGCTCGGACATAATTTTAAATAGCTAGGACAGAACTTACAAAGTCTCGAAGATCAAAAATTCTCACAATGGCTTAAGGTTTACAACTACTACAACAGATTTGTTTATCTACAAATGAAAATGTGAACAAATAAAAAGAAGTATTTGCAAGAAATATTACCTTGTTGTTGAGAAAGCACGTCCAGTTCTTTATAAGTTGAAGAAGAAACCCGAGATAGAGAGAGAGAGAGAGAGGGTTACTCTGAGAAATTTTTTTATTGGAAGTGACGACAGAGAAAAGTACAAACAGATTAACATAAATGATTATCTAAGGTCAATTTTGGTAGTTCACCATAATAGGTGCCTTTTAAACTTAACTTATTAAACTAGTGCCTTTCTCACCACATCAATTTAAAAAGGTGACATTTCTCACCAATTCCACTATACTAAATTGTATGGTTACTATAGATATCACATTCTAAAGAAATTTTGAATATTATCAAACTGAATGAACATCATTTATCACTAAGTCATATTGGACAGTGATGAATTTTATTCTTTTTTAAACGTAAAATATAAAAGAACAAGCATTAACCACTTAATAATTATACAAGCCTTGTATAGCAACATTACACATATTGACGGCATGATGTATTGTAGAATAAGGATGATGTTGATCGAATACGTGTTGCATTTTAAATGACGATCCTAAGAAGAAAAAGAAAGTGAGGAATAAGTTCCTACCCTACATTAGTTGGATTTCACCTTTAGGTTAGACCAAAAGAAGAGGTGAGGAATAATTTTGACAAGGATGTCTCTAAATTTGTTGGATGTTTGGCGTGTAATTTTGTCCAATCTTATATTTGTTACGTAGCTGGGATTAAATCCTGATCTCAGCTACTCCAAGTTGAAAATCACTAGACGTACGTGGGGATGGAATTAACATTTAACATTTTTTTTGTTGAGGAAAATTAACATTTAACTTGAAAATTAAAGTGAATCTAGTAATTAAATGGAAATTAGAATCCTTGATTAACACTAGACGATTCATTTTAATGAACACTTGTGCATCAATCCATTCCAATCCCAGTATTGTATCAAAAACAAATATTCCATATCTCACCAAATCTTGGACTTGAATGATATAATATCACATCTTTTGAAACTTTAAATTAGTATATATTCTGTTTTCATGTACATTGTAGAGGGACCTCCACAAAAAGAAAAAGTGAGGAAGTTGTCCCTACAAAATTGCTGTTTTCCTGGAATAACATTATACCTTTCGTGTTACAAGTTTTACATATCAAGAAGCAAAGCATTTTCACTTATAGATAAAAAAAATTTGCTGCAAGATATGATTTAAAAGAATGAAAAAAAAAAAAAAAAAAAAAAACAAATGGACCATGTCAAACAGAATATTCAACGGTTACCAAATTTTGCTACCAATTTTTAATTAATTAAAAGCAAGTAGCGATTCATTTGATAAATAAAACACTAGAAGAATATACAATACCAAAAATTTTATATCATTTGACAGATATTAAATTTATTTTATTCCTCCAAAACTTTCATTCCTTGATTGCTGCGCGTGAGGTATGGTGTGAATCATAGTTCCACATCACTTGAATATTAAGAAGAAGTGCAATTGATAAGTGTGAGAGCAACCCTCACCCTATGAGCTAGCTTTTAGGGGTTGAGATATGTCCAAGACCACTTTCACATGTGGTTCTTGCTCTTTCGAATCATCCCTCTTGTGTTTATCTCCGAACTTGCAATATGGCTTTTAACTGTATATATGTTCAAAATAATAAACCCAATAACTTTTATTTCCAAGCAAACAATTTGTATCCTTCTGAATTATTTGGCAAACATTATTGCTATTAAATTCCTGTGGTTTCAAACAGAGCAATAAACAATTCACCGAATTCTACTCCCAAATTATAATTAATTAAAAAAACATGTGGCAATTCATTTGGAAAATTAATCATGTTAACATGAGGATGAGGTGAGGTGAGGATCCTTGTCCCTTTTTATATAAGTATTCTTTTAATGTTAACAATGAACCCAAAAAAAAGAAAAAAAAAAAATAGCTGGTGTCAATTTACATTTTAATTGATTTGGGTTTTGTTTTGTTTAAATATCCAATGGGCCATTCTTTAATATTGGATTAAAAGCCCAACTTTTCAATCTCTTCCGATTGGATTAAGAGTGTCAATATTTGTACCCCTGAAAAACTGTATATGCACCCCTTTTGTTTGTATACCCCATTGATTTTTTTTTAAAAGATGAAATCTCGTAAGCACACCCCACGCATTATCAAATATGCCCTTCCTTTTAATTTTAGACAAATATTATAAATAAAAAACATTATAAGATAATTAAAATTAAAATTAATATATATATATATATATAATGGGAGGAGCCGAACACCGGGAAGCCTTCTCTTTGTAATTTGAAGATCGATGAAGATAATCCTCATTGCAAAAATTCTCAAGAGAAATTAAAAGATTTCACTTTTTTTAGTTAACCCTCCCTCTTCTTCGATGTCTGTAAATTTATAAGGACTTTCAAAACCAACCCAATTACAAATATAGAAAAATCTGACTGTGTAATTAAGTAGGGAAAAAAAAAACGTAGGAGGGTGAGTTTCCAGGTACTTGTAATGCTTTTATTATTTTTTGTGATATGCAACCAGTTATGCACGAAAATTATTTTCAGGGAGGAGGTCCTCCATCTTTTCCGATCTAGGATGGAGCAGCCACCTCCATCTTTTCAAGCTTGGGAGAATGTTGTTGAGTTCTCCAGATTTTTTTTTCAGTATTTTTATTTAATTATTTAATTCGTTTTAGTTTGTTAAAATTTTGAAAAGCTAAGATATTTAGAAAAATTATTATATCTTTTAATTAAAATATTTATAATTTAATTTAAGGGTAATATTAGAATTTTAAAATATATAAATTTAGGGGTGTACATACGGTTTTAGAGGGGTGTAAATATCGTCACTCTTGGATTAAATGCCGGTGTTTAATTGAATTTGTTTAAGAGCGATGATATTTGCATCCCATAAAAACTGTATATACACCTCTAAATTAGTATATTTTTAGAATACCAATATTAACCTTAAGTATCATTATTAAAATAATTATAAATACTCTTTTTTCAAAATATTAACTATTTATTAATTAAAAACTTAAAAATTAATTATTAAAAATATAAAATAACTGTTTTAATAATTAAGGGAATTGAAGAAAAAAATCATCGTATCTAATTAAAAATCTAAGCTAAAATAAAAATTAAATTAAATTATTTTAGAATTTGTTAATTTATAGTATTTAATAATAAGAAAAAAAAAAAACTAAATAAAAGGATATTTTGGTAATATGTGGGGTGTACTTACAAGTTATAACATTTGAAAAGAATTTAATGTGGATATAAATACAAAAAGGGGTGTACAAACGGTTTTTGAGGGGTGCAAATATCGCTACTCTTTGTTTAATTTTAATTTAATTTACAGCCCAATTTTAATAAATTTTTAATTCTAAATTGAATCGCCAAAATTCATTTTCTCTTTTAACAATATTTTACCGTCAAAATATATTCTCTCTTCTGTGCACCTTCTCTCTTCAAGCCCTAATTTCTCATCAAACAGAAACAGAATCAAAAATGCAAATTCACAAGAACAAAGCCGTTCATTTTCTTCGTTTCGCATTTTATAGGATTTTATGAAAACGAAGATGATTGTTACTCTCAAGTAAGTAAAACAAATCCAAGTCGTTCTTCTTCTTCGTTTCGCATTTTATCACGTTTAAATCTAAGTCGTTTTATCGTTTGCTGCTTCTGATGTTGTTCAGAGCCGAAGAACAAAGCCACTTACAGCTCATGGAGTGAGAAGACGTTGATGACGAAGAAGACTTTTTTGAAGCGATTGATTATTGTAGGTAAGCCTTAGAAAATCTTCGATTTCCACTTTGTTTTGTAAAGTTGATTTTCAATTCTCGTATAGTTTTGTGCGTATTTAGTGAGATTCAACATCATATAGTTGAAGCTGATTATTCCTGTTGCTAATCCATGGTAGTTGTCAAATTGTTATTTTGATAATCGTCTTGAGCTCTTTGATAATCGTCTGAAATTGATTGAACTCGACTTCCGATTTTGCTCTGTAACTTGATTTTGTTTGTATATGTATTGTGTTTGATTTGATTGTTGTTGTTGTGAATTTTGTTCCAGGGATGCCGATATGCGAGGCTTTTGCACAAATTGAACAGCAGCCTAACATTTACGATGTTGTTCATGCGAAGTATTTTGACGAGGTTTGACTAAGCAAAAAACAATTGAAGTTAAAACATTTTTGTTCTCTTTGTGATTGAGACTGTATTTGAATTGATTATGATTTTAGGTAGAACTGTGACGCAGTTAAAAATTGTTGCATTCACTACTATTATTGCCTGTTTTATGTAGGAGCCACTCAAGCTTGATATCGTTATCAGCTTTCCGGATCATGGTTTTCACCTTCGTTTTGATCATTGGTCTTAGGTATTATTATTTTTATGTGTGGATAGTTTGTTATTCATTTCCATATTTTTATATGCAGTCATTTATTGCTATTCAATCGTTACTTGTGTGTGCTTATCTCTATAAAATGTAACACTGTGATTTAACTTTGAGTTTGTATCGGAGATTACACCTTATCGAAATTTTTGATATCAAACGGCTTCAAATGCACTATGCGACTTCTTTGATTGGATGGGTCGTTATAGAATTTATGTTTTATAGCTTAATACTTCAACATATATATTGACCTGCATGCCCAATTCAGGGGACCATCAACTCTAGCTACTTTTGTAGCTGTATATGCACTTTTCGGGCCAACATTTTCTAGAATTTATGATAAAGATTGAGGTGTTTATATGCTATTCTACCCGGTATACCTTTAATGTGTAATTAGTGCTTTATTATATTTTTGCAAATACCTGTACTCTGCTAGCATTCGTATGCTGTATATATTTTTCAGGGTCTGCCCTTTGCATTTCCAATTCCCAGCCAGTATACAGATTGCTGCCATGACCCATGATAGAGAAGGTACAAATATACTATTTTCTATCACATAAACTACTTTTACCTAGTCTTCAACTTCCAATTAATTAACAATTTAACATCATCCCTATTCTCTTGGAAGCAGAATTACCATTAGAGTTTCCTGATGGCACTACACCAGTTACATGTCCCGTCTCTATATATGATGGTTCTACAGATAAACAAGTTGGTGTTGGATCGTTAATGGCTAAGGGTGTTGCTCCTCCATTACCTCCTGGAAACCTATACATGGAAGAGGTGCATGTTAAGGTTTGAACTATTTCCTAATAAACCTGACATTATTTTTGTTTCATTGTTTTGACATACTAGTTCTGCTTAGCTTTCATCTTACGACATCCAGACTAAGAAAAAATGTTTAGTTGCCCTCGTTTACTACAATGCCCAGATATAACATCATGAGCTCAACATCATATAGGTGAAGCTGATTATTCCTGTTGCTAATCTGTGGTAGTTATCAAATTGTTATTTTGATAATCATAACGAGCTTGTTAATTGCTATTTTAAATGAGTCAAATGACATAAGCTATGTTATGATGCCATAGGATTTTTTTCCATTTATGGTAGTTATAATTTGTATTCCACTATTCCTATATTTATCCGTGTAGTATATTGGAGGTAAAGTTGCTTATGCACTTTCTCAATGCTTGAAAGTGATTGCTTGTGTTGGAGAGACTCTTGAGCAGTGAGAATCAGGATATACAGTGGCTGTTGTTGCTGCACAAACAAAAGCAATAGCAGATACTTCAATTAGGAAAAAAGTTATCATTTCTAAGTTGTTAGGTATATTATGTTCGTAATCTATATTGGTATATGAAATGCTTATAGCCTTATATATGTAGATGATGAGTGCTGTATACAAAGTGTTTTTATCTGGAATACTGCATATTTAATTCAATCATTGGATGGACGATGTCTCCGTGAAGTCCCTTTTATTTGTAATATTAGTCTTTATTTATTTATGTATTATGAATATGTGCAATTTGTTGCGCCTCTTTTAGTTTGTAGTTGCAACGACTTTGTATTTACAATTTGAGAAATCAATTTAGAAGTGTTTAATTGTCATGTCTTTATTACTTGAGCAAGAATGTACTTTTAATAGTAATTTTTAGATCTAGATTTATTTTGCAATTGGATAAATAATTTTTTTTTTTAAAAAAAAACAAAAAAAAACACACACACACATTAGACAACATGCAAGTGATGTTGTCAATAAGAATTTCACAACAATATATGAATGTTATAATATTTTAGATGAATGACAATTTGCCTTGTTGTAAAAGATGAAAAATGTTTTAACATCTTTATAGACAAAATGCATATGCATGTTGTGGAGCACATTAACAACATGCATTTCATGTTGTTAAATGCTTGTTTTGTTGTAGTGTCTCTAAATCCTACAATAAAAATGTGGTATCTTAGGTTTTTTATTTATAAATTATGTGCAATAAACCAAGTTATATTATAAGTTTGTTGAACATTTATATATCAATGGATAGTCATGATGAGAAGGGTGCCAAATTATATAGGTAACTAACCAAATGGTGACAATTTATCTTAAAACCAAAATAATTTGATATGGATAAGTTACACTAATATGCATAAGAAGAATATTTTGAATTATTTCTACTTAGTTTCGTATATTCTTACAATATTGGAAAAGACTCTTACCATAGGAGTTTTCATGCGAATAAAAGGTTATTAGGCCTGTCAAAAAAATCGCAGGATAATGGGATGGATATGGGATTTACATGCATGCAAAGTTTAATAGTTTATATCCCCTAACTTCCCACCTTTTTTTGGTTCTTATAATCAGTTACCGAAAATGAGACTTTTTTTTGGGTGGGTAGGTGGAATCATATCTGAGCATTATTGGAGAGCCAAAGCTTCCGTCTGTACTTCTTAAGTATGTGCTGTCCTATATAGGTCTTTTTTTCTTTGATTTGTATTCCTACATTTGTTTCTTACTGTAAAAAGAAAACCAATCTTCTTCTTTACCATTAAATCTGTTGTTTTTGGTTACAGGTCATTTGTTGGGTCTTATGGGAGTATGACATTATATTTACTGGAAAGTTTTCTGCTTCCTATATTACTGGAAAATTATGTGATGTTGCTGAGGCATATTCTAATGATGAAACTGTTAAGGTATCACTAATGTCTTAGAAAGATTAGTCTGTAATATAAACATTATATTTGTGCTTGCTGGCCCTACTTCAATTTCTGTGCTTTATTTTTATGACATATCCCCTGTATCAGCTTCTAAGCTTCATGTGAAGGTAATAATAGTGTTCCTTCGAATTTTGGACTGCATCCCTTTCACTTTTGAAGTTGTTTTCTACTCAGACTGTATCTTAAAGCTGCATTCCGTTACCATATGAAATTTTAGAAAGTGGGTATGTTAGTTTGCAGATACTTTTATATTTAAATGCATTGCCTTTGCACCGCATATTTTTCGTTGGATTTTTGTATGTACTTGAAGTGAAAATATGCTTGATGTATACAGTCAGGATCTGGTTGCATTAGTGAAATGCTGTCTGTTTGGTTCCTTTTAATTTGATATATGATGTTATTAGAGCCTCAAGTTTGTTATATCAGGTGACATCAAGACAATTTAGTTCTGATTCCACCTCCTTGATTATTGAGATTATCTTTGAAAAATGTACTTTCAATTTCTAATCTATTGCTGAAAAGTTGTAGACAATATGTGTGTGTTTTTTATTATATATATATATTTTAATTTTTGATTAATAATATCTGCTTCTGAAGGAGATGCTACTTGTTAAGAATGACTGTTTATAATCTCTGTAGTACTTTTATCCTTCTAATAGCAATTTTGTGTCTTATCCATTCCACCTCTTAAAATACCTGCATCTACTGAGATAAAATTACCATGTGTATGAATGAGTATTTGTCTGTATCTTAAATTCTTGAATTAGGAATGACCCTTTGCTTATTTTGAAGGCATATGTAGTTACATCACTAATGAAGATATATGCATTTGAAATAGCTGCTGGGAGGAAAGTTGATATGCTGCCTGAGGTATGTTTTATCTTGATTTATTTGATTGATTCATATAATTGATCTGGATAATGGATTTAAATAGTCCTTAATTATTCCTTTTGTTTTGGATTTTTGAACTCCATTACTGGAATATTTATGTATAATTTGTATGTTTTAATGTTACTGTAGTTTTATTGTTAGTTATGCACTTATCTCCTGTTTATTGTCTTTCCTGTGTTTGATCTATGTGTATTTGTGTCAGAATTAATGGACTTTTTGCTGTATAATCCTTCTCTTGTTGCAGTGTCAGTCTTTGATCGAGGAATTATCAGCTTCCCACTCAGGGCAGCTTGCCTATGAAATCCAAGCAGTCATTGGATTAGATGCTCGTGCTGTTGAGATTATAATGCCTTCAGATCCAAGTTGCGAAGACATTGAGGTCACTTTATAACACAATCAGATTATTTATATTAATTTCTTATAGGGACCCTGGGGCTTTTAATAATTTTTGGCTTTGCTAATCAGACAGAGACTCTTCTTATACTGCCTATGCTCATTCTTTCCAGACTTGTAGTTTTCCTAGTTGCACTTGATCGACTGTGATTTCAAATTCTTTACATTATTTTATGTCAAAAAATAATATCTTTATATTGTCTTGCAGATTGATAAGAACCTTTCATTTCTCGACAGTTATGTATAGCAGGCAATAGAGAAAGGAGCGAAGCCGTATATTTCCGAGAATGAACATTCTGGGATGTTAAATATAAGCAACTTTAGAAACCAAGACCAGCATGAAGCTTCATCAATTCACAGTCTTAGGTTTGAGGCATATGAGCTTCCCAAACCTTCAATGCCATCAAGGATTCCTCCAGTTTCCCTTGCTTTGACTATTGAACTTGTTCCAGTTCCTGAGCCTACGACTTGCTGGGGTTCAGAAGAAGTGGGGTAGACCTACTTATTCGTCTTCTGAAACATCTACC
Organism: Acer campestre; assembly: GCA_954870605.1. Lineage (NCBI taxonomy): Eukaryota > Viridiplantae > Streptophyta > Magnoliopsida > Sapindales > Sapindaceae > Acer > Acer campestre. The sequence goes on along the minus strand of OX940805.1, from coordinate 32,828,494 downwards.
TCAAGTTCCACTTCCCAAAAAACAGTGAATGGGGTATCAAAAGTAGATGCAACAGGCACAGTAAACTCAAAAGCTCATGACAACTCTTACAATTCAAGGAAACAGCAAGTTGAAATTTCTCCAGAGAAGCAGAAGCTTGCTGCATCATTATTTGGGGGTTCATCGAAAACTGATAAGAGGGGGTCTATGGTTGGCCATAAAGCTGGAAAGGTGGAGAAGCCTGAAACAACCAAAGCACTGGTTAAAAGTACTGCAGTGGAGAAGATAGTTGTTCAACCACCTCCGGACTTGCTCGACTTGGGCGAAACAACCGTGGTTAGCAGCAGTCCACCATCTGTGGATCCATTTAAGCAATTGGAAGGGCTTATTGAACCAACCCAAGTTACTTCAAGTGTGAATCATGGTGTGGTAGGTGCTAATAAATCACCTGATCTCTTGGAACTATATGTGGAGACAGCTGGGAGTGGGCCAAGTACAGATGATGCCAATCCTTTATCCGGGTTGACAAATTCAGCTATCAAAAACGCTCATGAAGGAACTGCAACACAAATACACAATTGAGTAAGGGTCCAAATACTAAACATTCTCTGGAAAAGGATGCACTGGTGAGGCAGATGGGAGTGACACCAACTAGTCATAATCCCAACTTATTCAAAGATTTGCTAGGCTGAAAGGTTATAATCTGTAATTTTCAAGGTTAATTGCTTTGTATTCCAGCTTTGGACTTGCTGAGTGCTGCCTATGTTATAGGCAATGGTTCAAATAACAACGAAATGGGTTAAAAGGAGCCAAGAAATGGAGAGATAACGACCTCCTGTAACATTGTTACAATCAGGTACAGGATTGTATTTGTGAGTGGACGGATAATATAGGTTTTTGTAGGAAATTAGGAACAATTAAGTTGATGTAAATGGGGGTGTTCCCTTGAGAAAATAAGTGCAAAGCTCTTTTACAGCTTTTCCATTTGGGTTTTACAGCATCCTAAGAGCAAGGACTTGAAATTTGTTTGATTTTGCACTGCTTGATGTTGAGAATCATATTGTTATAATGGTGTATCATTGAGTTTCTTTACGGAATTTTCGTTTCTTTTTAATATCAATTTGCTTGTGAACACGTCATATTTATTTATTTACTAATTTGTATTTGAGATTCGACATTGATGTTCTAGGCTTCATAAATCATATGTTTTTGTGAATGTTGATGTAGAAACAGGTAATGAGATAGAAGCTGTGATCACTGATCAAGGAAGATACAGCACATTGAACTTGGATTCGATATCATAAAAGCTAATTGAAAGAAAAGAGATGTATGTACCAACTGCTTTTTTGAGATATTCTATTTTTGTTTTGATTTCTTTTCTTCAAAGAAACATATTCTAAATATATATATATGAATACCTCCGTATTTACACCTGATAACTATGACAAAATCTTAGAAGTTCAGTAAAATGCATGAAAAGTTGCATCATGACTAAGAAACCTGCCTAAATCTACAAGAAATTCGAAATTGAATAGTACAAATGATCTAATCATAGTATCATATAGTTGGAAAACAAACAAGAAATTCGAAAATGGATAATACAAATGATGCATAAATGGACAAGTTCACATACACCATTTTTCAACCACAAATGATGAAGAACACTAATGAAGTACATAACTCCTTTTTTATAGGTTGTCGGTGATCGGAATCAGTAGGTGCACCGGGACATCCCAACTATGTTGGCACCTCCTTAGCACCCTCATCATCTATCCTGTCCCAACATATTATTAAAATAAATAAAGAAAACTTTATTATGATGAATAAATGCACAAGGTCAGATACACAATAACACAAATGATGAGTAACAACAGTGAAGTCACATAACTCTCTTCAAATGATGAAACAATAGTGCCACTTCCAAGGAAACAAAAGGATCTCTTCAGATGGAGAAAATGAGTTGCATTGTTCACAAACCACAAAAGACTTGTCTTGTTCCAGCTTGTATTTGAGAGGATGATTTCAATCTTCTTTAGAACTCTGGCCATTATATATTTATAAAGAATTATATTAGTAATAAATAATTCTTTAACTATAACATAAATTGATCGACTGGTATTTTTAAATGTTCTCTGTATTATTATTAAATATATACTACAATGGGAGATGATAACCAAAATATCGTTCTTTAAAAAAAAAAAAAAAAAAAAAAAAAAAAGGTTATATGCTTATAAATCGTCCCCCAACACATGAAAGTGAAAATGCTTTATTTTAATTGGATTTAGTTGAAGCATAATATTCAACAAGAAGGTTAATCATAGTGTCAAATAGATAAACAAAAGAATCAACTCATGTTTTCATTACAATTCTTAGACATCTTATAATATATAAAGCATAGCTTGATAGAATCCAGATTTTCAATTACTCATGTAATTCAAAACTTGTTTTAATAATATTCGTTATCAATGGTCATTTGGATTTTTATCATGAACAATTTTGCAACCACAAAATCTCAGCTCTCATTACTCCACCGAGGACTCTCAAATTCATTTAGAAAACAGAAAATTGAAACAACAGACAATATCTTCCACACCATAGCTTCTAACAATTCAATTATTTCATTTCAAGTAGCAAAATATATTTCCACACCATAGAGAGAATAAGGTAAAAATAAAATGTAAGGGAGATGAAAAAATTTGGCTTACCTCTATGAATAGATTTTCTATGGTAGTATTAAGGTTGCCTTCCCAAAATCCTTTACCCTCTGCTGCTTCTGTTATATGCAGTCTGTCCAGCATTGGTGCGCTTATAACTCCCCCAGAAAAAGTCTTCATGTTTGGGCATTCTCTCACAATTACTTGTTGCAAAGATGGAAATTCAGTAGTATAATTCCCAGAATAGAAGCTTGTGAGGCTCGGTAAACATTGAAGTTCCAAATTTCTCAATTTCTTGAAGATGATCCGATCTTCCACTTCATCTCCCTCATGTATTATGATTTCTTCAATCATTTCGCATTCGGATATACTCAATTTTGTAAGTTGCATCATACTTTTAGCAGTTGGGACTGCTGCTAAATTGAGCAATCCATTACACTTCCACACTTTTAATGTTGTCAAATTTTGGAAAGACATGGAGGATGGTACTAAACATTTTAAGTTGCCACAACTTAATACGTCTAGAATTTTCAGATTTTGAAAAACATTACTAGATATAGAATTTTCCTCCCACAAATGCAACGAGTCAAACAAGTCACAAAGCCATAAGCCGCTTAATTCACTTGGTGTTTCAAAGTGTTTTTCTTCACAGCCAAATCCTTTATATGAGAATATTTCCTTGAATAAGCCTTGACGAATGTGAAGCGTCTCAAGATGGGGTAGTTTGTGAAGAAAACATGATACACAAATATCAGCTTCACTATGAGAACCTACGAATATAAGAAATTTTAATTTGCAAGAGTACTCTGGAAGTTTTTCGTGCAAAGCTTCTTTCACTATCCACTTCCAGTCCAATGCCAAACTTTCCAATTTGTTTAATGGAACCTGGAAATTGAACGAAAGCGTTAGTAGGTGTAGACATTGAATGTGGTGCGGTGGACTGAATGTAATTATATAAGAAAAAAATAAGTGGATTCCTATGATTTTCTATAAGATTGTTCAATGTGTTGTTAAATGTAATCATGCAGAAACTATCGAATGATGCAGGAAGCTAGAACTTTGATATTAATTGTGCTTTTGATAAATGACTAGGGTTCGTACCTTGTCAAGTACGAGCAGGGGTTGTTCCAATGGCATCTCATGTTGGCTCTCCCCCTGGGTCACTTGAAAGCTCAGATATTTTGATGCAGATACCTCTATTTTGTCACATTTCCAAAAATGCAACTTCTTCAACATTGGCCACTCTGAAACATGTACCTTTGGGTAGAAACTTCGGAGCCTTGGTAGCTCTGCTAGTCTCAGAAACGTTAATTGAGGAAATCTAGGCACTGCTTCATCTACTTGTTCTTCCTTGGCAAAAATTTCCTCCACCATGCAACACTTTTCTATCCAAAGTTGTTCAAGTCGAAGAAGATTTCTACCTACTGAGGCTGGAAAGATGCTTTTCAGACTGTTACAACCTGTAACTTCTATGTAGATTAGATTCTGACAAATTAGTAGACCTTGTGAGCCCACATCCCATATATGCTTCAACTTTGGCAAATCACGTAACACCAATTTTCTCATTTGAGTGGCAGTTATAGCTTGTGTTTTCCCACTACTGGAAGCTTCAAGTTCAAATATTTCATCCAGTGAACTACAATTTATTAGCCACAACTCGTCTAGTTTTTGGAGTCTTACCAGCATATTGGATGGAAATACATTCAACACATTATGGCAGTTAAATACCATAAAAGTGTCTAATTTGCAGAAGGAATCCGAAGTGAGCTGATAGTGCCATACTTTTCTCAATTTATCCACCTTGTCTAGTTGTAAAAACTTTAAATTTGGAAGTCGTACCTGAACAATTCAATTGATTAATTGCAGTTATTAAAAAATCAATAATCAAACAAAGTTACACATTATAAGACACTGGAAATGGATATGGATGAGATAACAAAAGGGGGAAAGAAATGTGAACGAAGTATTTCAAGTGATGTTGCAGAAACGTGAAAAAAGAAAAAGAAAACCTTTTCATCAAAGAGAGGTTGTATGTCTGTGTGGAGGTTGTCCTTGCTTGTTGACATGTTTGCCCCTATAGAATTTGAGATAAATGTTTGCATGTTGGGGCAATTCTCAATGCTTAATGTTGCCAAGGAGGGCAGTTCAATTGGATTTCCAGCAAAGTTGCAGAAACTTGAGAGTTTTGGAAGATCTATGAGCTTCAGTGTATGTAGATTGGGAAACAGAGTGTTCCCTATCGTTTCTTCTTCAATGACTATTATGGCTTCCAAAACAGCACAGTTTTTTAATTCCAATTCCTGGAGTTGCACTAGGCCCAAAGCCATAGATGGAGTAAATACATATGTCAAGCTGCAACATTTATCATCTACCACCAATGACTTTAAATTGCTGAAGTAGCAGCCTATAAATTGTTTATGCCATACTTCTTTCAAATGGGGAAAGTCGGAGACCGTAAAATATTCTATACCACTGAATCGATTCTGTCAAACCAAAATATTTAATTTATATTCTTTTAGAATAAAGAAAAAGAATGATGATAGTTTACTTCTCTTAAATTACAACTGGTCTTATAAATTGAGAAAAAGAAAAGGGAAAAACCACACAAAATAAATCAATAAGCATTAGTAGTGCAAGGAATATACTGAAATCTGGTGAATGATCAATACATACCATGTCATTGAACAATTTTTGTACAGTGGTATTAAGACTGCCTTCCCAAAATCCTTCCTCTGCTTCTTTTGTTTGTAATTTGCGCAGACTTGGTGTGCTTAATGCTCCATGCGAAAAAATCTTCATATTCGGGCATTGTCTCACAATTATTTGTTGCAAAGATGGAAATTCAATACCATAATTCCCAGTGTAGAAGCTTGTAAGCCTTGGTAGACAACGAAGTTCCAAATATTCAAGTTTGCTGAAAATGATCGGGATTTCCTCTCTGTCTCCCCCATGTATAATGATTTCTTCAATCATTTTGCATTCGATTATTTTCAATCTTGAAAGCTGAACCAAACTTTTAGCTGTTGAAATTGCCATTAAATTGATTAATCCACCACTCTTCGATACTTCTAAAGTTGTCAAATTTTGAAATGTCACCGTGGATGACACTAAAGCTTTTAATTTGTTACAACTTGATACTTCAAGAGTTGTCAGATTTTGAAATATTTTACAAAGTAGAGAATTCTCCTCCCCTAGATTCAACGAGTCATTTAATATGCCAAGGCTTAAGTGGTTCAATTTACTAGGAGCCTCTGCCATATGTTTTTCCTTGCAACCATGTCCTTTACATATGAACATTTCCTCAAGAATACCATTGCCAACTCGAAGTATCTCAAGATTGGGCAATTTGTAAAGGAAAAAACATGGACAAAGAGCAGCCTCTTTACTGGCACCTATCAATGCAAGATCTTTGAGTTTGCATGAGTTCCCTGAAAAGTTTTCATTCATCAACTCTTTCGCAATGCAATTCCACTCCAATGACAATGTTTCTAAGTTGGGGAATGCAACCTGGAGTATGAATAAAAGTTTAGTTGGTGTAGAGATAAAATATTACACAATAAAGTTGATGTTAGACAATTCTTTAAAGTTGGGGATTGCAGTCTGAACTATGGTGTGATAAGAGTGAATTTGGGATTGCAGTTTTGACAATTCTTCATCACTCAATCAAAACCCAAACACCACGTACCATGATTTTCCAAAAGAAAAAAAATTTAAGTCAAATCAAAACCAGCAACATCAACACCAATCTCAAAAAAAAAACCCCCAATCTAATCCAGTTATAGCCCATTTGTCTTTGGCCAGAATACCACCACAAATCCAGACTCAAATAGGAAGGTACACTTTATTAGAGAATTCAGAAGAAGAGAGGATATAAAATCCGTAGAGAAGAGAAAAGTCAAACTTTATTACAGGTAAGTGGCATGTTAAAACCCATTAATAACCACAAACCCATCCAAATCCGAAAAACAATGTAGGAAAACTGGTGGAGAGGCCTGCATTCTCCATTGATTTCGGTTGTAGGAGAAACAGCTTAATTCAGTTGGTGAAGACTGAAGACTACTGTCTACTACAAATCCCTGTCCCGTTTCCTTTTTGACAATTCTTCATCACTCTGTCAAAACCCAAACACCACGTACCATGATTTTCCAAAAGAAAAAAATCAAAACCAGCAACATCAACACCAATCTCAAAACAAAAACCCCCAATCTAATCCAGTTATAGCCCATTTGTCTTTGGCCATTTCAAATCTAGTACAAAAAAAAAAAAAAAAAAAAAAAAAAAAACAGAATACCATACCACACCACAAATCCAGACTCAAATCGGAAGGTACTCATTAATAACCGAAATCCATTAATGCTCGAGTGATGTTAAAATCAACAGGTAAGTGGAATGTTAAAATCCATTAATACCACGAACCCATCCAAAACCGAAAAACTGGTGGGAGAAGCAGCTAAGCTTCAGTTGGTAAAGACCGAAGACTACTGTCTACTGCAAATCCCTGCCAGATTTCCTTTTATTTTTTATTTTGTTTTTAACGTTTTTATTTGTATTTTTTAAAGTGGATGATCCAAAATGATCATAATACCCATACGATGTTAGTTAATTATAGATGTCTTTTAAGTCCAAGGAGTCTTACTGTGTATAAACCATTTTAGTTCATATGGCTGCAATTATGTGAGTACAATTCTCCCTTTTAAAATTTCCTACATCATAATGAAAATGCTTCTCGATCTTATCAACAATTCTAGAGAAAATAAACAATAAATAAATAACAATAAAATAATTAAAAAGAAGTACAATTGCAAAATGACGAATAAGAATGGATTAAAATTTTGATACTTTAAAAGAAATTAGGGTTTATAAGTATTTTGATTTATTTATTTTTTGTTAAATTATTTTGTCCTTAATTATAGTCATATTGTTTCAGAGATATTTTAATAATTAAATTTTTAATAAAAATATTGGAGTAGAATTTCAAATTTTGAAGGCAATCTAGATACCCATTTTATTTCTTTTAACTGCTAAAATGATTTTAAATTCCTAATTTTTCAAAAATTACTAAATTAGTTCATGAGATCAAGCTTCTGCTAGTAAGTAGTAACCCTTATGGTAAAAGGTTAATCTTTATGTTATAGAACAAAATAATAATAAATAAGTATTTCAATAATATAAAAACCGTAAAAAGAATAAAATGACTAGAAAAAGCTATAAAATAAGAAATATTTTAAAAAATACTAAAATAACACAAATTAAAATTAAAATTTATAATAAATTTTTAAAAAATTACTATTAAAAATATAATCAGGTGGACACCTCGGGCATGGTGGAGTTGCTCTACTTTATTGTTTTTTCAATTTATTTCAATTTTTCATTTTTATTTAAATTAATAATTAATTTAAAATATTTACTTTATTTATAACAATATTTTTGTCTTTTAAAATGTCATCAACTAATGGTTTGAAAATGAACGCCCATGACAATGGACATTTACGGTTATTTTATGAATGTTAGGGAATAAGATGCCATAAATTTATAGACCATTTCTATCAATTTTACAAATAGCGGAAAGAATGGTATGCTGAGAAAAACATAAATTTCTTTTTAATATTTCCTCTAAATATTTAAACCGATTTCGATTCTTTTTTCTATTGAAAATTTGTTCTAAATCTAATTTTTAGTCTGTTTTTTAATTTTAATGATATTTTGGATAGTATACTAATTAAAGTTAAAATATGAATAAACTAATACCTTCTCTCTCTTTTTTTCTCGCATGAATTTAAAACTAGTACCTTGTCAACTATGAACAACGGTTGTTGAATTGAAAAATTCTGGTGTTGAATCTCCCCATGGTTCTCTTGGAGGCTCTGAAATTCTGAAGTAAGTTTCTCTACTTTCGTACATCCCCATATCCTCAATGTCTTTAACATTGGCCACTCTGAAATGTATAGTCCTAGATACAATACTCTTAGTCTTGGTAGATCCACCAGTCTCAGAAATGTTAATTGAGGAAACACTAGATTAGGGACTGCTTTTACATTTTCTTTATCGGCAACAATTTCCTCCACCACGCAAGAAGATATGTCAAGCTCTTCAAATATCACTTCCACTGATTTACAATTTGATACCACCAACACCTCTAGTTTTTGGAGTCTTCCAAGCATATTAGATGGGAAAACATTCAATAGGTTATGACAATCATACACCCCGAAAGAATCTATTTTGGAGAAGGAGTCTGGAGTGAGTTGATGGTGCCATATTTTTCTCATGTTATCCATTTTGTCTATTCTCAAAGACTTTAGATTAGGGATTTGTACCTAAATAATTTAATTGATTGCATTAATTAATAAATACTCATGATTAATAATAAAAAAGCAATCAGATATATAAAAAACGCCAAGAATATAAGAGATGACAGATTAGATTAGGAAAATAAAAGACTTAAAAATTAAATAAATATAAAAATTAACGGATAATAACCCTTTTTCACATAACTGCCCCTGCAATTATACAGTTCCTGTATCATAGATAAATCCTCGGTTGATATATTGTGTTCAAAGTCACCTTGTTTTCGATAAGATGAGGTTGAACTAGTAGTTTGCTCGGGTTCGAGTCAATCCCGCTCCCAAATTTGAAATCCCAAATTATTGTAATATATTTCTTTTAAATTATTTTATTTTATTAAGATTTTAATTCGACAAAACAAAAATGACTTAATTATCCCTCTTGGCTTGTGTATCACTATTCTTTACCATTGCCAAATGAATGAAATAAATTGAGTCATCTGTGGGTTGGGTGAGAAATAAGTAATTTGAATGTAAAACAAAGATTTTATACATTCAAATTATAACCATGGATGGATGAGATGCCATTTCATCAAATTATAACAAACGAGGAAAGAATTTCAAGTGAAACAAAAATACAGAGTCTAAGAAAGAAAGAATACCTTTTCATCAAAGAAAGGTCGTTTTTCTCTGTGGAAGTTCTCCTTGCTTGCTGGCATATCTGCATCAATAGAATCGAAGATAAATGTTTCCATGTTGGGACAATTTTCAATCCGCAATTGGGTTAAGGAGGGCAGTTTAATTGAATTTCCAGCAAAGTTACAGAATCTTGAGAGTTTTGGAAGATCTTCGAGCTCCAAATTTTCCAGATTAGGAAACAGAGTGTTATCTATCCTTTCTTCATCAATGACTATTATGGCTTCTAGAATAGCACAATTTTTTATCTTCAATTCCTGTAGTTGCACAAGGTCCAAGGCCACAGATGGAATAAAAATGTATCTCAAGCTGCTACAATCATTATCCACCACTAGCGATTTCAAATTGCTGAAGAAACTGACAGGAAATCTGTTGTGCCATACTTCTTTTAGATGGGGAAATTCAGAGAGTGTCAAATTCTCCATGCCATGAAATCCAACCTGTACACCAACCAAAGCATTTCATTTCATTCTTTTACAACTAAGAAAAAAAGTGATGTTAGTTTTCGAACTTTAAACAATGGCAAATGTTTCTGTTAAATTCGAAAATAATTTCTTTGGGGATGGGAGGGAAGAGCAGTACTTTTTCTGCTGAATGAGGCAAATTGGTCTAATTGAAGGAAATAAAAAAAAACAAAACAAAATAAATGTATCTAGCTGTAATAGTGTAAGGAAGATACATACCATGTCTTTGAACATTTTTTGTATGGTGGTATTAAGACTACCTTCCCAAAATATTTCCTTTGCTTCTTTTGTTTGTAATTTGTGCAAACTTGGTGTGCTTAAGGCTCCATGCGAAAAAAACTTCATATTCGGGCATTGTCTCACAACTATTTGTTGCAAAGATGGAAATTCAATACCATAATTCCCGGTGTAGAAGCTTGTAAGCCTTGGTAGACAACGAAGTTCCAAATATTCAAGTTTGCTGAAAATGATCGGGATTTCCTCTCTGTCTCCCCCATGTATAATGATTTCTTCAATCATTTTGCATTCGATTATTTTCAATCTTGCAAGCTGAACCAAACTTTTAGCTGTTGAAATTGCCATTAAATTGATTAATCCACCACTCTTCGATACTTCTAAAGTTGTCAAATTTTGAAATGTCACCGTGGATGACACTAAAGCTTTTAATTTGTTACAACTTGATACTTCAAGAGTTGTCAGATTTTGAAATATTTTACAAAGTAGAGAATTCTCCTCCCCTAGATTCAACGAGTCATTTAATCCCGAGAGCATTAAGTAGTTCAATTTACTAGGAGCCTCTGCAATATATTTTTCCTTGCAACCATGTCCTTTACATATGAACATTTCCTCGAGAACACCATCGGTATGAACATGACCGGTAACTATAAGTTTCTCAAGATTGGGTAATTTATAAAGGAAAAAACATAGACAAAGAGCAGCCTCTTTACTGGGATCTATCAATGCAAGATCTTTGAGTTTGCATGAGTTCCCTGAAAAGTTTTCATTCATCAACTCTTTCGCAATGCAATTCCACTCCAATGACGATGTTTCTAAGTTGGGGAATGCAACCTGGAGTATGAATAAAAGTTTAGTTGGTGTAGAGATAAAATATTACACAATAAAGTTGATGTTAGACAATTCTTTAAAGTTGGGGATTGCAGTCTGAACTATGGTGTGATAAGAGTGAATTTGGGATTGCAGTTTTGACAATTCTTCATCACTCAATCAAAACCCAAACACCACGTACCATGATTTTCCAAAAGAAAAAAAATTTAAGTCAAATCAAAACCAGCAACATCAACACCAATCTCAAAAAAAAAACCCCCAATCTAATCCAGTTATAGCCCATTTGTCTTTGGCCAGAATACCACCACAAATCCAGACTCAAATAGGAAGGTACACTTTATTAGAGAATTCAGAAGAAGAGAGGATATAAAATCCGTAGAGAAGAGAAAAGTCAAACTTTATTACAGGTAAGTGGCATGTTAAAACCCATTAATAACCACAAACCCATCCAAATCCGAAAAACAATGTAGGAAAACTGGTGGAGAGGCCTGCATTCTCCATTGATTTCGGTTGTAGGAGAAACAGCTTAATTCAGTTGGTGAAGACTGAAGACTACTGTCTACTACAAATCCCTGTCCCGTTTCCTTTTTGACAATTCTTCATCACTCTGTCAAAACCCAAACACCACGTACCATGATTTTCCAAAAGAAAAAAATCAAAACCAGCAACATCAACACCAATCTCAAAACAAAAACCCCCAATCTAATCCAGTTATAGCCCATTTGTCTTTGGCCATTTCAAATCTAGTACAAAAAAAAAAAAAAAAAAAAAAAAAAAAAACAGAATACCATACCACACCACAAATCCAGACTCAAATCGGAAGGTACTCATTAATAACCGAAATCCATTAATGCTCGAGTGATGTTAAAATCAACAGGTAAGTGGAATGTTAAAATCCATTAATACCACGAACCCATCCAAAACCGAAAAACTGGTGGGAGAAGCAGCTAAGCTTCAGTTGGTAAAGACCGAAGACTACTGTCTACTGCAAATCCCTGCCAGATTTCCTTTTATTTTTTATTTTGTTTTTAACGTTTTTATTTGTATTTTTTAAAGTGGATGATCCAAAATGATCATAATACCCATACGATGTTAGTTAATTATAGATGTCTTTTAAGTCCAAGGAGTCTTACTGTGTATAAACCATTTTAGTTCATATGGCTGCAATTATGTGAGTACAATTCTCCCTTTTAAAATTTCCTACATCATAATGAAAATGCTTCTCGATCTTATCAACAATTCTAGAGAAAATAAACAATAAATAAATAACAATAAAATAATTAAAAAGAAGTACAATTGCAAAATGACGAATAAGAATGGATTAAAATTTTGATACTTTAAAAGAAATTAGGGTTTATAAGTATTTTGATTTATTTATTTTTTGTTAAATTATTTTGTCCTTAATTATAGTCATATTGTTTCAGAGATATTTTAATAATTAAATTTTTAATAAAAATATTGGAGTAGAATTTCAAATTTTGAAGGCAATCTAGATACCCATTTTATTTCTTTTAACTGCTAAAATGATTTTAAATTCCTAATTTTTCAAAAATTACTAAATTAGTTCATGAGATCAAGCTTCTGCTAGTAAGTAGTAACCCTTATGGTAAAAGGTTAATCTTTATGTTATAGAACAAAATAATAATAAATAAGTATTTCAATAATATAAAAACCGTAAAAAGAATAAAATGACTAGAAAAAGCTATAAAATAAGAAATATTTTAAAAAATACTAAAATAACACAAATTAAAATTAAAATTTATAATAAATTTTTAAAAAATTACTATTAAAAATATAATCAGGTGGACACCTCGGGCATGGTGGAGTTGCTCTACTTTATTGTTTTTTCAATTTATTTCAATTTTTCATTTTTATTTAAATTAATAATTAATTTAAAATATTTACTTTATTTATAACAATATTTTTGTCTTTTAAAATGTCATCAACTAATGGTTTGAAAATGAACGCCCATGACAATGGACATTTACGGTTATTTTATGAATGTTAGGGAATAAGATGCCATAAATTTATAGACCATTTCTATCAATTTTACAAATAGCGGAAAGAATGGTATGCTGAGAAAAACATAAATTTCTTTTTAATATTTCCTCTAAATATTTAAACCGATTTCGATTCTTTTTTCTATTGAAAATTTGTTCTAAATCTAATTTTTAGTCTGTTTTTTAATTTTAATGATATTTTGGATAGTATACTAATTAAAGTTAAAATATGAATAAACTAATACCTTCTCTCTCTTTTTTTCTCGCATGAATTTAAAACTAGTACCTTGTCAACTATGAACAACGGTTGTTGAATTGAAAAATTCTGGTGTTGAATCTCCCCATGGTTCTCTTGGAGGCTCTGAAATTCTGAAGTAAGTTTCTCTACTTTCGTACATCCCCATATCCTCAATGTCTTTAACATTGGCCACTCTGAAATGTATAGTCCTAGATACAATACTCTTAGTCTTGGTAGATCCACCAGTCTCAGAAATGTTAATTGAGGAAACACTAGATTAGGGACTGCTTTTACATTTTCTTTATCGGCAACAATTTCCTCCACCACGCAAGAAGATATGTCAAGCTCTTCAAATATCACTTCCACTGATTTACAATTTGATACCACCAACACCTCTAGTTTTTGGAGTCTTCCAAGCATATTAGATGGGAAAACATTCAATAGGTTATGACAATCATACACCCCGAAAGAATCTATTTTGGAGAAGGAGTCTGGAGTGAGTTGATGGTGCCATATTTTTCTCATGTTATCCATTTTGTCTATTCTCAAAGACTTTAGATTAGGGATTTGTACCTAAATAATTTAATTGATTGCATTAATTAATAAATACTCATGATTAATAATAAAAAAGCAATCAGATATATAAAAAACGCCAAGAATATAAGAGATGACAGATTAGATTAGGAAAATAAAAGACTTAAAAATTAAATAAATATAAAAATTAACGGATAATAACCCTTTTTCACATAACTGCCCCTGCAATTATACAGTTCCTGTATCATAGATAAATCCTCGGTTGATATATTGTGTTCAAAGTCACCTTGTTTTCGATAAGATGAGGTTGAACTAGTAGTTTGCTCGGGTTCGAGTCAATCCCGCTCCCAAATTTGAAATCCCAAATTATTGTAATATATTTCTTTTAAATTATTTTATTTTATTAAGATTTTAATTCGACAAAACAAAAATGACTTAATTATCCCTCTTGGCTTGTGTATCACTATTCTTTACCATTGCCAAATGAATGAAATAAATTGAGTCATCTGTGGGTTGGGTGAGAAATAAGTAATTTGAATGTAAAACAAAGATTTTATACATTCAAATTATAACCATGGATGGATGAGATGCCATTTCATCAAATTATAACAAACGAGGAAAGAATTTCAAGTGAAACAAAAATACAGAGTCTAAGAAAGAAAGAATACCTTTTCATCAAAGAAAGGTCGTTTTTCTCTGTGGAAGTTCTCCTTGCTTGCTGGCATATCTGCATCAATAGAATCGAAGATAAATGTTTCCATGTTGGGACAATTTTCAATCCGCAATTGGGTTAAGGAGGGCAGTTTAATTGAATTTCCAGCAAAGTTACAGAATCTTGAGAGTTTTGGAAGATCTTCGAGCTCCAAATTTTCCAGATTAGGAAACAGAGTGTTATCTATCCTTTCTTCATCAATGACTATTATGGCTTCTAGAATAGCACAATTTTTTATCTTCAATTCCTGTAGTTGCACAAGGTCCAAGGCCACAGATGGAATAAAAATGTATCTCAAGCTGCTACAATCATTATCCACCACTAGCGATTTCAAATTGCTGAAGAAACTGACAGGAAATCTGTTGTGCCATACTTCTTTTAGATGGGGAAATTCAGAGAGTGTCAAATTCTCCATGCCATGAAATCCAACCTGTACACCAACCAAAGCATTTCATTTCATTCTTTTACAACTAAGAAAAAAAGTGATGTTAGTTTTCGAACTTTAAACAATGGCAAATGTTTCTGTTAAATTCGAAAATAATTTCTTTGGGGATGGGAGGGAAGAGCAGTACTTTTTCTGCTGAATGAGGCAAATTGGTCTAATTGAAGGAAATAAAAAAAAACAAAACAAAATAAATGTATCTAGCTGTAATAGTGTAAGGAAGATACATACCATGTCTTTGAACATTTTTTGTATGGTGGTATTAAGACTACCTTCCCAAAATATTTCCTTTGCTTCTTTTGTTTGTAATTTGTGCAAACTTGGTGTGCTTAAGGCTCCATGCGAAAAAAACTTCATATTCGGGCATTGTCTCACAACTATTTGTTGCAAAGATGGAAATTCAATACCATAATTCCCGGTGTAGAAGCTTGTAAGCCTTGGTAGACAACGAAGTTCCAAATATTCAAGTTTGCTGAAAATGATCGGGATTTCCTCTCTGTCTCCCCCATGTATAATGATTTCTTCAATCATTTTGCATTCGATTATTTTCAATCTTGCAAGCTGAACCAAACTTTTAGCTGTTGAAATTGCCATTAAATTGATTAATCCACCACTCTTCGATACTTCTAAAGTTGTCAAATTTTGAAATGTCACCGTGGATGACACTAAAGCTTTTAATTTGTTACAACTTGATACTTCAAGAGTTGTCAGATTTTGAAATATTTTACAAAGTAGAGAATTCTCCTCCCCTAGATTCAACGAGTCATTTAATCCCGAGAGCATTAAGTAGTTCAATTTACTAGGAGCTTCTGCAATATATTTTTCCTTGCAACCATGTCCTTTACATATGAACATTTCCTCGAGAACACCATCGGTATGAACATGACCGGTAACTATAAGTTTCTCAAGATTGGGTAATTTATAAAGGAAAAAACATAGACAAAGAGCAGCCTCTTTATTGGGATCTATCAACTGAAGATCTTTGAGTTTGCATGAGTTCCCTGAAAAGTTTTCATTCATCAACTCTTTCGCATTGCAATTCCACTCCAATGACGATGTTTCTAAGTTGGGGAATGCAACCTGGAGTATGAATAAAAGTTTAGTTGGTGTAGAGATTAAATATTACACAATAAACTTGATGTTAGACAATTCTTCAAAGTTGGGGATTGCAGCCTGAACAATGGTGTGATAAGAGTGAATTTGGTATCGGAAAACTCACATGTGAAGTTAAGAGAAATTAAGTTTGGTATCGGAAAACTTGTCGTTTCTTTGGTATGAAACCTTTTTAAAATGAGAGAATTGCACCGACTCTCCCTAAGGTTTGTTAAAACAGCAGTCAGATGAGTGAAGATGGCGTCAGCTTGACCAAGGCTGTTTTGTGAAATATCGAAATTGCCCTTTGCTTAAAATAAAAAAGAATAAATCAAACTAAATGAAATAGATAGATAAAAAATAGACACAACTTACGACTCTTGTCAAACAATGAGTATGCATGAACCCATTGCATATTTACCAACAAAACAAAACCAATGGAAAGAGAGAAAGAGAGAGGTTACAGAAATAGTGGTGGAGGGTGAAGAGAAAATAAAGCAAGGTGAGAACCCGAAGTGAACAACCTTCATCACTCGACACTCGGTCAAAACCCAAACACCACGTACCATGATTTTCCAAAAGAAAAAAAATCCAGTTATAGCCCATTTGTCGTTGGCCATTTCAAATCAAGGACAAAAAAAATACCCAGAATACCGTAACACAAATCCAGATTGAAATCGGAAGGTACACTTTATTAGAGAAGTCAGAAGAAGAGAGGATAGAAAATTCTCGGATAACTCGAGTGATGCTTCTTATACAGGTAAGTGGAAGGTTAAAACCCATTATTAATCACAAACCGAAAAACAATGGAGGAAAACCGGTGGGGAGGCCTGCATTCTCCATTGATTTCGGTTTTTAGGAGAAACAGCTAAGGTTAAGTTGGTGAAGACTGAAGACTACTGTCTACTACAAATCCCTGCCCCATTTCCTTTTTTTTTTTTAACGTTTTTATTTGTATTTTTTAGTGAGATGATCCGAA
This sequence comes from Acer campestre, assembly GCA_954870605.1. Lineage (NCBI taxonomy): Eukaryota > Viridiplantae > Streptophyta > Magnoliopsida > Sapindales > Sapindaceae > Acer > Acer campestre. The sequence goes on along the minus strand of OX940805.1, from coordinate 32,811,358 downwards.
ATGACCATAATGCCCCTACGATGTTAGTTAATTATAGATGTCTGTTAAGTCCAAGGAGTCTTACTGTGTATAAACCATTTTAGTTCATATGGCTGCAATTATGTTAAACCTTAGGGATATGAGTACAATTCTCCCTTTTAAAATTTCCTAAATCATAATGAAAATGCTTCTCGATCTTACCAACAATTCCAGAGAAAATAAACAATAAATAAATAACAATAAAATAATTAAAAATAAGTACAGCTACAAAATTTTGATAATTTAAAAGAAATTAGGGTTTATAAGTATTTTGTTTTTTTTTTTTTTCGTTAAATTATTTTGTCCTTAAGTATAGTCATATTGTTTTAGAGATGTTTTTATAATTAAATTTTTAATATAAAATTGGAGTAGAATTTCAAATTTTAAAGGCAATCTGGACACCCATTTTATTTCTTTTAACTGTTGAAATGATCCTAAATTCCCAATGTTTCAAAACTTACCAAATTAGTTTGTGAGATCAAGCTTCTGCTAGTAAATAGTAAACCTTATGGTAAACGGTTAATCTTTATGTTACATAACAAAATAATAATAAATAAGTATTCCAATAAACTAAAAAATCATAAAAATAAAATAATGACTAGAAACTGCTATAAAATAAGAAATATTTAAAAAAAAAATACTAAAATAACACAAATTAAAGTTAAAATTTATAATAACTTTTAAAAAAATTACTATTAAATAATATAATCAGGTGGACACCTCGGCCATGGTGAAGGTGCTCTACTTTATTGTTTTTTTCAATTTATTTCAATTTTTCATTTTTATTGAAATTAAAAATTAATTCTAAATATTTACTTGATTTATAACAATATTTTTGTCTTTTAAAAAGTCATCAACTAACGGTTTGAAAATGAACGCCCATGACAATGAAGATTTACGGTTATTTTATGAAAGTTAGGGACTAAGATGCCATGATCAATTGATCATGAAAATTTATGGACCATTTCTATCAATTTACAAATAATAGAAAGAATGGTATACTGTGAAAATCATAAATTTCTTTCTAATATTTCTTCTAAATATTTAAACTGATTTCGATTCTTTTTTCTATTGAAAATTTGTTCTAAATCTAATTTTAGTCTGTTTTTTAATTTTAATGATATTTTGGATATTATCCTAATTAAAGTTAAAATATGAATAAACTACTACTTTTTTTTTTTTTTTTGTGCATGAATTTAAAAATAGTACCTTGTCAACTATGAACAACGGTTGTTGAATTGAAAAATTCTGGTGTTGAGTCTCCCCATGGTTCAATTGGAGGCTCTGAAATTCTGAAGTAAGTTTCATTACTTTCTTACATCCCCATATCCTTAAAGTCTTTAACATTGGCCACTCTGAAATGTATAATCCTGGATACAATACTCTTAGTCTTGGTAGATCCTCTAGTCCCAGGGATGTTAATTGAGGAAACACTAGCTTTGGGACTGCTTTTACATCTTCCTTGGCAACATTTTCCTCCACCATCCACGAAGATATGTCAAGCTCTTCAAATATCACTTCCACTGATTTACAATTTGATACCAACAACAGCTCTAGTTTTTGGAGTCTTCCAAGCATATTAGATGGAAAAACATTCAATAGGCTATGACAATCAACTACCACGAAATAATCTATTTTGGAGAAGGAGTCTGGAGTGAGTTGATGGTGCCATATCTTTCTCATGTTATCCAATTTGTCTATTCTCAAATACTTCAAATTAGGGATTTGTACCTGAATAAATAGATTGATTGCATTAATTAATAAAATAGCCATGATTAATAATTGAACACAATTAGATATAAGAAACTAAGAAGAGATGAGAGGACAAATTAGATATAGAAACTAAAAATTAAACAAAGCTCTACAACAATGAGATTAAATCTTTTAATATGTATATATTAAAAAAAAAAAGTAAAAAACAAACAAAGAGAGAGAGGAAAGAAATAATACCCTTTTATCAAAAAGAGGTTGTACATGTGAATGGAGATTCTTCTCTAAATTCAACTGTTCTTCCTTGCTTGCTACCGTATCTTCATGTGGAGAATTAGAGACAAATGCATGCATTTTGGGGCAATTCTTAAGCAACAATTCAGCCAAGGAGGGCAACTCAATTAAATTTCCGACGAACTTGCAGAAGCTTGTGAGTTTGGGAAGGTGTTCGAGGCGCAGGTGGTACAATTTATGGAAAACCATCTTAATCGTTTTTCCCTCTCCTCTTAATCCTTCTGTGTTGATTATCCCTTCAATCGACTTACAATTCAGTATTTCAAGCTTTTGTAGTAGCACAAGACTTTGAACCATAGAATACGAAAACAGAAATTTCAAACCATTACATTCCTTCAAAGTCAAATTTGTTAAAGCTTGACAACAAGAAGACATTACTGGAAGTTGATCAAGCCATTTGGATTGAACGGTAATTGAAGACAGTTTCAAATTCTCCAACCTTGGGAGCACAACCTGCAGAAAAAAATTTCACATTAGAAAGCAAGATCTACAAACCCATAATAGAATCAACTCAAAATGAAAAATAAAAATAAGAAGGAACATACGTTTTGACTGAAAAGTGACGTGAAACCACCACTCTCATCTTCAGCAACGATTTCTTGAGATCCAATGTCAGGTGTGAAAGTGTTGAAACCCAAACTAGTTAGTCGTGGTAGGCATTCTAGTGTTAGGGTGCGCAGTTGAGTGAACTCGATCCTCTGAATACTTTCAACTTGGATTAATTCCTCACTTTCCTTTAAAATAATCTCTTCGAGCTTCTTACAATCAGCCACTTCGATTTCTTGAAGCTGCAAAAGCTTCTTGGCCATGGAAAATGGGAAGAGATGCTTCAATCTATCACATTTCGAAACTTTCAAGATTTTTAATTTGTTAAATGACATTGTTGCAAGTTGGCCATGACATATCTTCTCTAAGCTAATCAAATTATCAAGAAACAATGACTCTAGCCGTGGAAAGACATTGCATAGACCCCATTCAATTGAGTTAGCAATATACAGAATCTCAGAACCATTTTGTACATGTAGATGCTTCAATTGTTGGAAACCTTCCCTATTAAGTTCATAAACAACATTCTTAACACCCTTTAGTTTATCTAGATAGACGTCTTCAGTTCTGTTCAACAGACTTTTAATCTCATGTCTCAAGTAAATGCTACTACTCAACTTCAGTTTCAACGTCTTTGAGGTTTCTGATTTACCAGACCAGTCCCACACATCTCCTATAAATATTCGATATCTTTCCAATTTTCCAAAAGATAAGTCTTGTGGAATGATCTCTGCATTCAGAACATGTATGTCTAGAGCTGTCAGTCGAGACAGCTGCTTCAACTCTGCAAGACTAGCATTACTCTGTCCTTCAACATCCCATTGAACAAAACTATTACCCATATAGAGCTCCTCTAAACAAGTCAAACTTGAAATGACATTTGGTTTGATTACTTTAAGTTTTGAACAATGACTCAATTTTAACAACCTTAAATGACTCAACTGTCCAATTTCTCCGGGCAACTGCTCAATATCAGATCCCACAAAGCTAAGAATTTCTAGTTCCTTGAGCTCTCCAATAATTGATACATCTTCTAACCGGCAGCGAACCAAACAGAGTGTATGAAGGTTTATCAGGCAGCGAAGGGATGAAGGTGGTGACAACATATGAATTCCACAAATATCTATTACTTTGAGACCTTTCATTCCTTCAAAAATGACATCTGGAACTTGTAAAGAGCTGGCATCTTCCATCAATAACATAAATACCTCAAGTTTTGGAAACTCCATTCTTTCAGGAAGCTCATAAATATCTATATACAGTAAAGAAACAGCAGCTGAATCTTTCGGCAGTTTCTTCTCTAGCGTCTCTTTCAAGCTAGCAGAATCTTGAAGAATAAACCAAAGCTTAGTGGTGGAAGCTATTGAAATAGCAACAGCATGAATGATGTCGTGCATTTTCACAAAGTTGCTATAAACCTCATCATCCATCAACAGACACGAAGTTTTGAGATAATCGATCAACATATGCAGTTTGATCCTTCCTTCTTCTAATGTATAAGCATCCTGAAACAAACCCAAACCCATGCCATATTGCAACAAGTTATCAATAAATATATCGGATCCGGTATTACATAGACTGCAAAGCAGAAATAGAGATTTCGCTTCTTCACTTTCCAAAAACTTGAAACTCAATTCTATGGTAGCGTACACATCTGCTTCCATTCCTTTGATGTTTTTTGGATTAGCCTTTTTTAGCTGATCCAAAGCATTCTTCCAAAAGGGAAGACTCTTATTTTTCAGTGCATTTGCTATTGTTTTAATTGCAACCGGCAAGCCACCACATTTTCCAACTACCTCAACTGCAATAGGCTTTAAATCAGATTTTTCTTCGGAATACCCCACAGTCTTCCAAAATAAACTCTCTGCTTCTGCATCGGATAAAATTTCAACCTTGAAATTCTCCTTAGTATCCATATCATTGCGTAATACATCTAGACTTCTAGATGTCAACAACAATTTACATTGCCTTTTATTAGCATTTTCTCCTTCCTGATCTACCTTTTGCATGATACTTACTTTCTCATCACCCCTTAATGGAATTCCGATTGAATCCAGATCAAGTTTTGCCCAAACATTATCTAATATTATAAGGATTCTCTTTTCTTTCTTCAGGCTATCACGTATTCGATAAGCTCTTCCTGATAAACTCTCCTCCTGCAATTTCAGACCCAACTCATCAGCAATTTGTCCTTGAATTTTCTTTATATCCGGGGTCTCTGTTACCTCAGCCACAACCACATCATCAAATAACTTATCTTCTATGGCTTGTGCAGCAACTCTTTTGACAAGTGTAGTTTTACCCACACCTCCCATGCCGTACACCCCAATCAAGTTGACATCCGTATCAGTTACTGCCTTCATAAGATCATTAAAAACTCGATTTCTTGAATCAAAATCCTCATAGCCTCTGTTATAAATTGAAGTTGTTTTTTGAAGGGGTGGACGATATGAAACTTTATCAAAGTCACCTTCTCCCAAGAGGTCGGCCGCTTTCCCTGTTGTCTTGGCTGCTTTCCTGCTAAGGGAGTAACGAGCCATCAGACTGGGGCAGAAGCCGAATGAACACAGCTTCCCTGCTTTGACTTGATCATCATCAATGATGGGTTTTACAACCCCATCAGTGAACTCATCTACTCTATTCAGCCAATACTGGACATCATTTTCAATCTCATCCCCTTGTCTCTTGGCCTCATTAACAGAATGCTGCACCCTCTCTTTTGCATTTGTCAGCTTCGTAACCTGTTTCTCTAGCTCCTCCATGTTGCTCTTGTATTTGAAAGGATACAATATGAACTTTCCGATTGGAACAACCAACAGCTCTACAAGTTTTCCCGCAACGGAAATAACTGCATCCACCATTTCTTGCTTCTTCTTCTTTTATTTTTATTTTTATCACTCTTTGCTATCTCTTTGTTTCTTTGTTTCTTTTCTTTCTTTTTGATTTGAAAATTTTGACAAAGTGAAGCTAAATAACAGACTAGAAATTAAAAAAAAAAAAAAAAAATTGCTAAGGTCAGACTAGAAATAAAATGTTTCTTAAGAAAACGAAAAAAAAAAAAAAAACAGAAGTGAAGATGACAATAATGATTTTTGTTGTTTTTTAATTTCAAAAACAGAGTTTTTTTTTTTTTTTTTTCTTCTCACTTTTCTATTTCCAACTTAACAAAGAGAAGCTTATGGCAGAATGAAAATAACAATTTTTCTTAAAGAAAAAAAGTGAAGATGACAATTTTTTTTTTTTTTTTAAACTCCAAACTGAGTAACAATAACAATAATTAAGAGGAGACAAAAAAAAAACAAATATCGAGGTGCTCTTGAAAAAGCATAAATCTATAAGAAATTTTCAATAAACAGAATGATTCAACACTAGATCACTAATACAGGTAAATTTAAGAAGCTAACACCAACAAAGAACAAGAGAACTTAAGAGTAATTCTAGATATGAAATTTTTTATTTTTTTGGATGATTTTCAAAAGGCAAAAACTAAAAGAAAAACGAACAGCAAAGCAAAAGCAATAATGAATGACAAGTATTAAAAGAAGAAAGTTGAGAAAGGTTTGGAGCAAAGTGCACCTCTTATGGTTGGCCAGAGCAGAGCTTTTTTTTTTTTTTTTTTTTTGAGAGTTTTTGCTGTTTTCCTTCTTCTGTGAGTCTAAGAACAACAAATAATCAATTGGATAGCAAGACCAAATGAAAGTCTCTCTATGCACAGCATGTGACAACTGTTTTTTCATTTTTTTTTATTTCTTTTTATTAAAAAAAATGCCTTTTTTGAACTATTATTATTATTACTTTTAAAGTATAACATTTTTTTTTAAAGGGAGAGGACTCGAATCCATAACCTTGCAGTGTAGGTGGGAGAGGTATACCACTGAGGCACCGACCAACCTCATCAATTTTTTTTTGAACTATTAAGAAAATGCTTTTGTTGCTATATAGTATATACCATATAGATGTGACATTTTTTAATTTTTTTTTTAATATAAAAAATTACTTTTAAAAACTCTAAAAATACAGTCTCAAAAGTACTAACCATTTAATAAGTCATGTATAGCAACCTTTGCACGAATTCGATTAACCACCGATCATAAAACCATAGCCATCGTTGAATCACATAATGAAAAAAAAAATGGAGTCGCATAATCGTCTTTTGAAACTTTAATCGGTATTTATTATGTTTACACGGACATTGTGTACGATGTACCTAATTTGAAGTCACATAGATATCTTTTTAGTCTTCGATGAGAATGACCATTCAAAAGACAAGGAGGGAGTGAGGGACCACGACTAGAAAAGGAAAAGTTGTAGAGTCATTCATGCTTGCTACTTTTATTTTCTCGGTCCTTGTGTCCTCATATAAATGTTATATGGAAATGCTACCCTACAATACAAATTTATTTGTACGGCAGAGATTTTGCTATTATACTAAATTTTATAGTTACTATAGATGTCACATTTTTAAAAGTTTTAAAAGAGTTCGAACTAATCCAATTTAAATTTCTGATTTTATTTTTTCAGAAATTTAAATTTAAATTGGTCTAACCCTTGTTAAATTTTTTTGAACTTCTCACTTTTTTAAACCATAAAATAAGTATTAGCTAGCCACTTAGTAATTATACAAAGTCTTGCATAACAATATTAATACAAGTCTTGTATAGCAATATTATAAGTATTGACAACTTGACATAGTGTAGAATAAGGGTTATCTTGATCCAATATTAATATGTGTTGCATTTGAATGATGACCTTGGAAGAGAAAGATAGTGAGAAATAATTTGGTGAGGATGTACCTACCCTACATTTGTTGGATTTCATTTTAGGTGCATTTACATTTGGTTCCACGGGTGTATGATATTGTCCAATCTCATATTTGTTAACCAAACTCACACTAATATTCTACACTTAATCAAAATTATTCAAACTTCAAATAAAACTTGGGCCGTATTAAAAACCAATACTCCATATCTCACCAATAACTTGGATTTGAAAGATGTAATCACATATTGCATATTAAAAAAAGGAAAGAAAAAAATAAAGAAAGAAAGATTAAACTTTAATTAGTAATTCAGTATATATTATGTTTACATGGACATTGTGTACGGTGTACCTAATTTGGTGTTCACATGGATATTTTATTACTCTTTGATTAGAATGGTCATTGAATAGAGTCACAGACACAAAGTCCTCCACTAAAGAAAAAAAGTGAGGAAGATGTCCCTACAATTTAGAGGTGGCACCGGTCCGGTTTGGTTCCGGTTTCGGTTCCGAACCGCCGGTTTCGGTTTGGGAGGAACCCAAAACCAAAACCGAAACCGAAACCGGAAAAACCGGTTTGTAACCGGTTTGGAACCGCCGGTTTGGCGGTTCCGGTTCCGATTTCGGTTTCAAAACCAGCGGTTTTGGTATGGTTTGGGCGGTTTTTCAAAAAAAAAAAATAATTATTATTTTTTTTATTTTATAAACCGGCGGTTTAACCGCCGGTTTTGGGCGGTTTAACCGCCGGTTTTGGGCGGTTAAACCGCCAGTTTTGGACCGTTTGGAGGAATCCCAAACCGAAACCGGAACCGGAACCGGAACCGGAACCACCGGTTTCCAAACCGGCGGTTCCGGTTCCGGTTCCGGTTTTCGGTTCCGGTTTGGCCAATCCGGTTCCGATTAAACCGCGGACAAAACCGACGGTTTAACCAAACCGTGGTCAGCTCTACTACAATTGCTGTTTTCCTGGAACTTCTTACCTTTCGTGTTACACGTTTTGCACAACAAAACAAATGAACGTAAGTTTAAAAAAAAAATAAAAATAAAAAAAAAATTATTGAAACACAACCCCTCTATGACCCTATGATAGAAGCAAAGCCTTTTTCACTTGCATATATAGGAAAAAAACATAACTGATGCAAGAAATAGTTTAAAAGAGAGGGACAAAAAATCGACCTTTTTCAAAAAGAACATTCAATAATTTACCCCATTTTAATTAATTAAAAGCAAGTACCGAATGGCGATTCATTTGGAAAATAAAAGACCATAAGAATATAAAATACCTAAACTTCTATATAAAATATCTAAACTATTGGAAAATTTTGTGATAAACACGCATTTTGAGAGCATTATTTGATTATAATTGATTTCATAAAAATGTAAGATCAAAGTATATTCGAATTCTACTTCGTAAGAGCATCGAATTGGTATACTCAAACTCCCAAAATAATTAATGGGTGAATAAAAAATTAAATCTCAAAATAAGCCCATTGTGTAGGGAAAAATGTGAATCACACATTGGTTAGGGAAAGCAATTATATGTATTATCACATGTGCAAATCACAGAGCAAGCCAAAGCAGAGCATCCAATGGAAGAAGCAGAACAAAAACAGAGTTCCTCATCAATTTTATTAATAAATACAGCAGAAAATCTTCAAGGACACAACTTGAATGACTTGGATCTTCCTTACAAATCTTGGACATTCTGTAATTATAAATAAATTTATATTCAGGATATATAAAAATCAGAATTTGTGAAAACAACTATTTATAGTGAAAATGAAAATAACAACATTCAATTGTAAATAAATATATCATATGTGAAAGTCCATAATCAATATGATTGCTGCAAATTAGATTGTCAGATCCTTTGAACAATTTATTACATTACTCTCTATTTTCTTCCATTAACTATTATTATTATTATTTTTATTAGTCAGTGGAAGACTTGAAGTCGTCTCATCACTACAAAAGAGGGAAAGTTGTAGGGTCATTCATGCCTTTAATATGGAAATATTTTTTGTCGCTTTCTTTATTTTCTTGGTCCATTTGTCATTGTATAAATGTTATATAGAAATGCTACGACACAATACGTCTGTATTGTATTGTAACATATATACATGGTCTCATAAAATGAACCATACATACATGTATTGTAGAAATTTAGATACTAAACTTAGTTTTGTAGTTACTAGAGATGTCACTGTTGTTGTTTTTTATTTTTAAAATTAGAATAATCCAATAAATAATATTCATTTGATAGTTAATTATATACAAGTCTTGTAAGTTGTATAGTAAAATTACTCGTATTAACGTATTGTATAACAATGGTAATGTTAATCCAAAATGTATTACAATTTTTTTATTAAAGATGACCTTTGGTTGGGGATGTGATATTGTGATGTCCCTACATTTGTTGGATATAAACTTTAGGTTAGGCCAAAAGAAAAATGAATAATTTGATAAGGATGTCTATACTGTACATTTGTTTGATTTCATTCCACCTTTATTGGGTGCGTTTGCATTTGCTCCACATGATGTGTGGGGGATTGAATTCACCCAAATTTAAAAAATAAATAAATAAATAAATAAAAATTGGTAATATTTTATTGATTATCGAAAGATAAAGCTGTAACTTTATTAAAACAATATTAAAAAGAAAGAAAAAGCTAAAAGGAAACGAAGACAACAGCCAAAGCAATATTAGATTATTGAAGAAAAGACCAATTTGTTGAGTCATTCAACACTAGCTCACCAAACCAGGAGAAAAGCCTCACTAGTGTTCCCACTTAGCATAATTACAAAAGATTTTAGATTATAATTCTTATAATTTCTTTTTCAATCTTCCATTCTAATTAGTTCATACTTGATATGAAACAACAAAAGTGGCTTTTGCAGCATTAGAAAGAGTTCTACTAAATGTGCAAAAATTAGCTAAGGATTTGATCAATATCATGGATAAAGATCTTGAATTGTGAAAATCAACCTTTCTTGTTACTCGTTTTCCACAGATGTAAAGATTTTTCACTTACAGATAAAGAAAAAAAAAACATAATTGATGCAATAAACACTTTAAGAGAGAGAAAAAAAAAATTATAACTAAGCATGAGTCATGAGTGCATGATCTCCTCAAATTCAATAAGATGGCTTTATTATTATTGATATTATAATGGAATTTAATTAATAATATCTTCAACATTATATTGCACTAAAGTCTACGAAATCTATATTATTTATGTGAACAAAATTTAAATTTAGAATCGAGATGCATTTTAAGTACAGCTCATTCTTTCTTTCTTTTTTTTCTTAACAACAATTATATATCTATGGGCACGTTTGGTGCATCGTTTGTACTATATAGGGTTGGATTGGATTGAATTATCTTTATAAAGTCTCGTGTTGTATAAAGTTGACACAATGATCGATGTATAACTATATTTTATTTTTATTTAATTAAATTATTTTCAAAATCATATTATAATTAATTTTTAATTTTTAATATTTTACATCATTTTTAATATTATAAATAATTATTTTAAAAATATTAATTTAATTAATATTTTTAATATTATATATAATTATATTAATATTTGTATAACTCTCTCCAAGCTGTTTCAAAGGATCACTGTTTTTGCTGTTTAATGAATATTTTGATGTCAAAACAACAGAGAAGAAAGAAAGAGCTGAGAATCACTGTATGTCTTTCTCAAAGCCACGTAATGATATGATTATTTTAATACAAGTTGGTTTATTAAAATCGACTAGATTTGACCGTCTAACTACTCCATACAATCAATATGTACAATAAATCAAATTTAAAACATGCAAATTCAACTTAATAAGAAAAATTACTGCCTTCCATTAGGCCTGTGTTGGCTCTGTTATCAAATTCTTGACATCTTTATACTTGATTACAGTCATGTTGGAAAAGGTTATATTTTGTTAGATATTTCAATTGAGATAGCAATATAATTTTAGGGTTTTATTGATAATGTAATGTTATATATATAAGTGTGTGTTAATTAATACGAATCTTAACTAGAGAAAAGAAACCGAATATAATGATGACGTAATTTTAAATTTATAAAAATAGGTCCTTCGATTTTTATTTTATTTTATAAAAATAGGGACAATTTGCATTACTCATGTCAATTTAATTAATTATATTGATAAGTGATAGGTAAAATTTTTAATTAATTATAATTAATGTATGTCCAATTTAATTTCGAAAGAATATCATTTACCACCAAATCACTTTTACGATGTTTATATATGTTTTTTATATATATATATATTTTTAATGAATATCAATATATCATTAGCTTATCGCAGTTTGTTTTACAAGCATGAAAGGTGAGGGAAAGAGTAATTGTTTATTCGTATAAAATAAATAAAAGAGTGTGAATTGAATGGCAAAAGAAGAAAAAAGTGAAGAGTAGCTAAAAGGCAAAAGCTACCTAATCATTAGTTATTTAATACAAATTGATTTATAAAAGTAGACTACAATTGACAACAATATTTAAGAACAATAATGCTAAATATTCCACCTACAATCTAATAATTTTCATCCTAACACACGTGACAACTGAAATGTCACTTGGTGAGTGGACATACATTAATTGATACTTATCACTCTTACCTATGGATTCACTCACCAAGTGATACCTCAACTGCCACGTGTGTAGCATTACTGATTTAAGAATGACCAGTACAATAAAAACAATTAATATCACAATAAGCCTGCAGATTCATTTCAGGTGAGATTCAAATAATGAAATTCAACTTTAGTTAAATAAATTATTTTGCTATCAATTTTTAGTTAATTAAAAAATTAGCAATTAATATGGAAAATGGATCAGAATTATATGTTGATGGTAATTGTTTGGGCTGGTTTATTGATTATGTTTCCTATTAGACTGATCGACTCTGTTTTCAAATCCTGGCACCATTTTATGCTGCAAGTCATTTTATTGTTTGATTTCTTTTTTCTCTTTTGAACAAACCTAAAGACTAAAGTAGAAATGGATTTAATTTAATACAAATTGCAATGTAAAAACGACCCTTATTAATTTGACTGGTATAGCCACTAACATAGGATTTAATTTAATATAAATTTATATTAAAAAAATGCACTACAACTACCTAATTAACAATGATCAAAATATATATAACAATGACCAAATTATAATTATCAATGACCAGGATATGACAAAAGGTAGAGCGACATCGTGGTCAATTAGATCTTCACACTCATAATAATGAGATTCTTGTTCAAATTGTGTCCTTGTTTTACAATTGCCAAGTTTATAATAATTCACCAAAAAAAAAAAAAAAAAAAGATGACCATAAAACTCAAACAATGTTGTAACAGTACGTTGCTTCTTGAATTCCCTTGGATGGACTAGAGAGAGAGATTAGAGATTCCCCTATAAGATAGTTTTGTTTGTGAATTGTTCCATAGCTTCTCATGTAGATTGATGATAATGGTGTTCTGTTCAGTGGGAAAAAACCTAGAAGTCACACACACAGTGGACAAACATTTGTTGCTACCAAACTTTTCAACTTTCCATTGAGAAAAGAGAAAACGCGTACTCACTTTAATTTTTACCCAATTATTTATTTATTTATTTATTTATTTTGAAATCTGACACTAATTGGTCAAGAGTTTCTCCGGATCTAACGAGATTAACTGCTACAAGCACGGTCCAAAATACAACTCCCACTATAGCTGATGGATCTCCCCACACTTTACGATCTAATGAGCAAATGTGAGATAATCAATCACTTGAAAATCTAAAATTCAGAGATTCTTTGGAGTTACTCTTGTTTCTTTCTTTTTTTCAAGTTAAGATTCTTTCCTAATCTAATATTTTCTACCGATCCTTTTCAAATAAACTTTGGTGTCATGTGATGTTTTTATTCTCAGAGGTCACCGGATTAGGAAAAGACCAAGAATATGAGCTGTTCTTTCTCAAGGCTATCTAATGGTATGGTTAATTGTGGTGAGAGATTGAAATGGGGGATATTCACTTCTTAAGTTCGTTTTGCTTTCTGCTTCGTGGGGGTTTGCAGCTGGCTGTTCTGTCGCTGTTTTGCTGCTTTTGTTGTGGTCGTTGCTGTCTCTGTTTTCTTTCTGCTTTCTGTTCTAGTTGTGTTGCTGTTTGTGTTGTGGTCTTGTTTTTCATGTTTGGGTTGTTGCTGTGGGGTGGCTTGTTGTAGCCTTTTGGCCTGGTGTCTCTGTTCTGTGGGTTGGGGGGGCCTCTGCTGGCTTGTTGTTTTTGGTTTTCTGCTGTTGTCTCGTTTTGCCTCTTGGCTTTCTAATAAATTCTGCCGTTTTCAAAAAAAAAAAATGGTATGGTTAATTTAATACAATTTGATTTATATAAAATGGATTAGAAAAGGATAAATATGATTAAGAATGACCAAGTATAAATAAATAAAGAAATCAATTTTGAAACATCAGCAACCAATCATTATGAAACCTAGAGAATTAAAATTAAACCTTGACCTAGCTAGTCAGTCCTAGCTAATACTCTATTTGCTAACATCAATTCATTTGACCAGTTTATCTCAAACCTACCTTATCATTATTAATATAATGATTAATATAATGCAAATTGATTTATAAAAATAAACAAGAATTGACGATTTATAATAAAGAATGACCAAATGACTCAGCATAATTAAAATAGCCTATATTTGAAACATCCAAATAGACTTGAATTTCAGGTGAGCGGCAAGTAATGAAATTAATTTAATACAAATTTCTATATAGAAGTGGACTACAACTACCAAATTGTAATTAACAATGACCAAAATGAAGTTTCAGTGTGTTCAATAGTAATTTCACCTAATTAAATTAAGAGAATATTGCAATAGAAAACTCAGAAGCTTCCAAATCTTTGAAGTAAAAAAAAAAAAAAAAAGCATCAGAGAATTTGTTGTGTAATTCACATTATGAAATGAAGCTATATTAATAAGTTCAAATGTTTGTTAAAAAAAATCAACATTTTATTTAAACATGTGATTGTTGTTGGTCGTCCTGAAATTATAATTTGTCAAATCTATCTCAAAGCTACCTAATCATTAGATTAATTTAATGCAAATTGATTTATAAAAACAAACTAGAATTGACAACATATAAATTAAGAATAACCCTATATAATTAAAACAATTTATATCATATTAGAGAAGGAATATGATCAAAATGCGGTTGGCTACATACAAAGGGATTGAGTGTGCCAAGGTGCACCATACACACTCAAGAGACATGCCTTTAGCAAGAGAGAGTAGATAATTCACACATCTCTCGTTGCTAAAATGATGTGCACATTTCATCTCCCGTGTGGCGGAAGTTTCAAGTCCTAATATATATATTTATCGACATCCCTAAAGAGTTTTTTCCTACTATCGTAGAAGTAGATTAATTATTGGATTATACGTTTGTCTTCTTTTTGCCGGTCTTGTTTCCATTCGGACATAACTAATTTTCATTTTATATACTAAACACCCTAATAAATTTAACAGCTATAGCCACCTAACATAGGATTAAATATAGGGAAATTATCATTTTCCGCCCTGAGGTTTGCCATATTAGATAATTTGGTGCCTCTAGTTTCAATATTGAACCTTCAACCTTGTGATCAAAAGCCACAAACCCTAACTAACTGAGCTACTCAAGCTTATTATTGTTGTTTTGTTGATTTAAATTTATATATAGCTACATAGTTATATAATTTGTGTAAAATAATGTAAATCTGTTTATATAATATAAAATAAACTCATATATATATAATTTAAATAAAATCATATTTTATAATAATATATAAAAACAAATTTATAAAAAAGAAAAAGAAAATAAGAAAACAAAAGGAAAAAAAAATACAAAAAAAAAATCTTTCTTTTAAATTTTTTTTTTTTCTTTTCAAAAAATATATTATTTCAATTTGATATAAAATCCAGAAAATCAACGCCCAAAAATTAAAATGGGAAAAAAAAAATCAAAAACGAAAAAGAAAGAAAGAAAAAAAAATTCCTAATTTTTTGAATTTTTTTCCTTTTCCTTTTGTTTTCTTATTTTCTTTTTCTTTTTCTTAAATCTATTTTTATATATTATTATTAAATATTATATTATTTAAATTATATATATGATTTTATTTTAAATTATATATAAGTTTATGTTAAATTATTTATATATATGAGTTTATTTTAAATTATATAAACAGATTTAAATTATTTTTCATAAATTATATAACTATATAGCTATATACTGTATATACATTTAAATCAACAAACCAACAACAATGAGTTGGGGTAGCCTAGCTAGGCAAGGCTTGTAGCTTTTGATCACATGGTTGATGGTTCAATCACTGATGAGGCCTTTTAATTTTGCAATTAAAGGTCAATGTTAGTTTGGATGGAAAACTTGACAGAAGGGGAGAATGACTAATATTTTGGGTTTCAGGGGGTTTACCGGCTATTATTGAAACTAGAGGGACCAGATTATCTAATATGGCAAACCTCATGGGGGAAATGATAATTTTCCTTAAATATAATACAAATTACATGCAATATAAAACTAACCCTTAATAATTTAATTGTTAAAATAGCCACCTAACATAGTACTTAATTTAATAATTTAATTTAAAAGTGGACTACAATTACCAAATTATTATTAACAATGACCAAAACATTTTAAAACAAAATTATTACAATAGAAACTCCAAATTAGAAACGTCCAAATCAAGTAGAAAAACAAAAAAGCATCATCGGAGAAGATGCAGTGCAATTCACATTAAGAAATGAAGTTATAGTGCATTCAATAGTAACTTCACCTAATTCAGAATCTAATTAACTGATTTATAATTAATCGTCAGAAAACTTTGAGAACCTAATTCTCTGGAGTTATGGAGTCACTTAGCTTGAAAGAATTAATATAAACTCAAATAAATTAAAAGGCTCTCCACTTACCAGGTGATCAATGATTATTATTTATTTCATTTAATTTTATTCTTGAACCAATAGACTACTAAAACACCAAAAATGAAAAATGAAACTTGAGTGTTACAACTGTGTAATTAAAAGCAAGAAAGATAAGGAAGATTTGGATGGCAAAATAAGAATTATTAGAGGCAAGACTGCAAGAGTCAATGCCCGAGTCTTTCTCAAATTGATTAGAATTGACAAATATAATTAAGAATGACCTAGATAATTTATATATATCAAAACAGATCAACCAATCATTTGAACACCTTGAGAATCCAAATGCTAAAGGAAGAAAAAGAAATATTATCAAGTTCTGGAGTTGAAACAAGTCTTTTAAATAGTAAATGGTTACTGTGTTAATTAGACTCTCTTCGCTCTGCATAATTTCTTGCAACTTTCTTGGGGCTTATGCTCAGCATTTTAACTAAATGTGGAATTACTCAACAAAGACCAAGACAAATTAAATTATCATTAGCCACCTAACATCGAATTAATTATTTAATATAAAATTCATTGAAAAAAAAAAATGGACTTCACCTAAAATGAGCTTGCTCAGTTGCCCTTGTCCATGTCTGAACCCCATTTTTGGATGGAGGAGGTCCTCCTCCTGCTACTGTTGAACCCAGTTGTTGCTTCTGCCTCTTGAAGTCTTGATGTTTATGTGTTTTGTTAAAAAAAAAAAAAAAAAAACTAGTGGATTTGTGGTTCATCCAAATTATAAGAATTCATTATTATCAGGTCAGCCCATCTGGACACCAATCCTCCTGTAATCAAGCCCATTGTAAAAAAAACAGCTCATCAAAGTAGTAATTGGAACGACGACGTTTCCGATTGGTATATAATACAAAATCCAATCGTCTTCCATAAGTAGATAGAACCAGAAGCTGTTTCTTTCTTCAATCTCGTAATATACAAAAACAGACCAATTTAATTCTAGGTAAAATTTTTAATTAATTATAATTAAGGTAGTTCAATTTAATTTGAAAGAATATCATTTATCACCAAATCACTTTTACGATGTTTATATATGTTTTTTTTTTTTTTAATGAATATCAATATATCATTGTTCTATTGCAGTTTGTTTTACAAGAACGAAAGATGAAGGAAAGAGTTATTGTTTATTTGTGTAAAATAAATAAAAGAGTGTGAACTGAACGGCAAAAGAAGAAGAACGTGAAGAGTAGCTAAAAGGCAAAAGCTACCTAATCATTAGTTATTTAATACAAATTGATTTATAAATGTAGACTACAAGTCTATAATTGACAGTATATATTTAAGAATGACCAGTACAATTAAAACAATTAATATCACAATAGGACTGCAGATTCATTTCAGGTGAGCTTCAAATTGTAGAAGAGAGGGAGCAACTTGTAGACAAGTCACAATCGACGAAATTGTCGGATCATCAACCCAAAACAACAAAGGTCATCCACCCAACCAAACCGACCATGTAGACGGTTTAAGTGCAACAAATGTAGAGAAGAAGACACAACGTAGCAAATTGACCATGTATACTATTTTGTTATTGTGTTGTATTTTGAGACTAATAACGTTTGAATTACAAATTACCATTTCACAACTAATAACGTTTAAATTTAAGTCTATTTGTTTATTTGAATATCATGAAAAGTGTTTAAATTTAAGTCTATTCGTTTATTTGAATTGAAAGTTATTGAATTCCAAATTATTTACAGTTGTATAAATTTACATGTTAATTAGATTTCAAGTTACATGCTAGTTGAATTGGACGTAACATACTAGTTGTATTCTAAGTTACATGCCACGTGAATTTCAAATTACATGTCAATTGATTTCTAATTTTCATCTCAGTTGTATTGCAATTTATATAATAATTGATGTCACGTGAATTTCAAGTTACATGTCAATTGATTTCCAAGTAACATATCAATTGCATTACAATTTTACATGCTAATTGATTTCCAAGTTAATTTACATGCAAATTGATTTCCAATTTACATGCTAGAGAAGATACAGCGAGAGAAGATTTTATTCGAGCAAATGATATGTACAAAGCATCATTTGCTAGTTATAAAAATTATCATTAGTATAATTTGCTAGTTTTCAGGGAGAAATGACGTATTGATTATAAATCTTTATAATCAATATGAATCTTTATTTTCCTTTTCTTTTTGACTAAATTTTTATTTTAAAATGGCGTGTTAATAGAAAACAATGAGGATATAATAGTAATTATCAGGTCAGGTATTATTAAAAAATTTCATGAATACCTTTATGTAGGGATGGCAAAATTCCCCTTGGGGATGGAGCCCCGTGGGGACCCGCACTTTTGGGGTGGGGATGGGTTTCAATTTGGTGGGGATGGGGCGGGGATGGGGATAGATAGTATAACCCGCAATGGGTATGGGGTGGGGATGAGTTTTATACTCCCCTCCCCGCCCCGCCCCACCCCGCTTAAAATAATACTTAGTTAAACTACGTAGTTTTAAAGAAAATTTTGATTTCATACTTTATGTTTATGTTTGAAAATGATTGAATTACTTGTGAGAATTATGTTTATGAGTTTTTTTTAATAGTTTCTTGGAATTATTTACTACTTTATATATTATATCATATTCAATGGTTATATATTTATTATTTAAATTAAAAATATATATAAATGGGGTAAATGGGTGGGGATGGGGAAAGCACTCCCCGTTGTACCCCGCCCTGCCTCGCCCCGCTCCATCTTTGGTGGGGTTTTATGAGGGGATGGGTTTTCAAAAAATAAATGGGGTGGGGTACGGGGAAGGCCACCCCGCCCCGAACCCGCCCCATTGCCATCCCTACCTTTATGGCAGCTGGATCAAGACTGTACTAAAAGAAATTTAAAAAAAAAACCTTAAAAACTTGAACTTGACAGACAGAATATAATGAAGATTTACAAGCACAAGCGTACTTTATATTTCATCTAATAATGGGTAAGACTCTGTGGTACTTAAAAAAAATTAAAAAAATTAAAAAAAAAAATTAAAAAAAAAAACTATATATGTGTTACTTATATCATTTACTATAAGAGATTCACGCTTCATATTATTTGGAATAAGTTTTCAGATAA
The DNA here is from genome assembly GCA_954870605.1 of Acer campestre. Classification (NCBI taxonomy): domain Eukaryota; kingdom Viridiplantae; phylum Streptophyta; class Magnoliopsida; order Sapindales; family Sapindaceae; genus Acer; species Acer campestre. The sequence goes on along the minus strand of OX940805.1, from coordinate 32,791,971 downwards.
AAAAATTTAAATTAAGTGGTATTACTCTTTGTGATTAATCCATTGTTCATATATATGCCTTAGAGAAGTTCAAAATAAATTCAATCAGTTTTAATTAATTATTTTTCTTTATTCTGAGAAGAATTAAACAGAATTTAAAATGGACAAAAAAGAAAAAGAAAAAAATATTAAGCCCATAGACAAGTTCCTATAATTAGGCCCGTAGATAGAATGAGCCCATCAAAACGGTATCCTAAACGATGCCGTTTGCTTATCCATTATAACATAAACTAATTAACATTTCTCTCTTCTCCCCTCCATTTATTTAAGTATTCAACTAAATACTCTCATTAATTTATTCTCTAATCACTTGATAATAATATTCCTCTCAGACTTGATACAAAGCCTTAATACCATCAATATCATCTCTATGCAACCCCTTAGTGACTCCAGTAGAGATGGAAGGATACATGATAGCTCCTTCAACTTCGCTATGTCCAAGTCCGAGAAGGTAGGTGGTGGCTTGGGTTAATAGTGCGGGAGTGGGGGATTGGAAGTTTTATAACTTGATCCTGGATATTAGAAATATGTTGGGGAAAAGAGGACTGTGGTCTGTGGAGTTCAATTACAGAGAAACTAACTCTGCTGCAGATGATTTGGCGAAAATGGGGGCTGGTGGTGATGGTGATCTGCTGGAATGGAACCTGGAGCAGTAGGTTCTGCCTTTTCAAAGGGTTGCGTCAGGGGTGGTGCTTTCCTTCTTGTCGCAGGCCTTTGTTTTTTGGGGTTAGCTGGCTGCCTTTTGTGTTGTTCTGCTTGGTACTGGGTTCGAAGGTCCTGAGTCTAGGTCTCATGAATCAAGGGGAGGAGCTGAACAAGTTTGGAGGGTTGTTTGTGCAGAGGAAGCCAGAGATGATAATGAAGGTGGTGGATGGGTCTAGTTTAGCAGTAGCAGTATTTTTAATCAGCATTCCAAAAGGATCAACTCAAGTGCTGCTTAGAGGCAAACTCTCCAAGGTCGTTTTTGCCATTGTCTCTGCTCTGTGGTGTTCAATTACAGAGAAACTATCTCTGCTGCAGTTGATTAGGCGTAAATGGGTGCTGGTGGTGTTAGTGTTTTGCTGGATTGGATTCTGGTGCAGTAGGTTCTGCCTTTTCAAAGGGTTGCGACAGGGGTGGTGCTTTCCTTCTTGTCGCAGGCCTTTGATTTTGGGGTGTGCTGGCTGCCTTTTGTGTTGTTCTGCCTGGTACTGGGTTTGTAGGAGTGTTTCTTTCTTGGTGTTTTTTCTGGTATGGGCTGCTGGCTTTTGTTGTGTGGCTGTCTGTTTTTTGGTGGTTTTCTTGGTTTTGCTCGCTTGTGTTGCTCTGTTTTTCTGGGTGTTTTCTTCCTGGTGTGTTGCCTGTTGTTTCCGTGCCTTTTGTGGCTCTTATTTATAAGATCTTGCTTTTCAAAAAAAAGTCCGAGAAGGTGACCGATTTCATGCAATGCAACAGTTTCCAAGTCAAACGAATTCGGAGTTGCGCCCACAGCCCATAGCTCGTCTGCATCGTAATGGAACCTCCCATCGGTGGGTGGAAATGCATGAGCTATGGTTCGACCCGGACCGTCGAACGCTTTACTCCTCCCATCTCCATGATCACCACGCCCAAAACCGATCTTGATGTTAGAATTTGACGAGTCTTGTACTCTTGTGAATCTGAAGTGTGTGTTCCCTTGCCATGTCTGAAATGCTTTTGCAACAGGATTTATTGCATCACTTCTTGTCCCTGTATGAAAAAATGCATAGATTGTTAGTAAATTTGATAGTAAGATTTTATCGGGAACTGTCTCAATCAAACACTGCTAATGTAGTCTGGATAGTTATTCCGAAGCCACCATGATGTCAAGGAGCTTTATTTAAATTTTACCCTATATTGTTATTTTAAATTTTATTAATGTTTTAAGTTGACCCCATACCCTCCAAATTTGATGAATCTGGTTTCGCCCTTACACACAGTACTCAAACCCGCTCACAATGATTGAGGATATGCACAAACAACTTAACTAAATGTATATATTTAAATTTATAATGTATAAATGATTCAAAATTTAATTTCTATTTTCATATTTCTTTATGCGAAATTAATTACCTGGAAGAAAAGAGTAGGTTAAATGTGTCTGGGAAGCTGGCCATCTAGGATTTCTTGGTAGGAAAGTGTAGTGAGAAACTGTGTGAAAAGGGCTGCCAGAGCCATTGCGGTGATGGTGGTTTTTGTTGCCAGATTTCATGCAGTTTGTTCCATTAACAATATCTGCAACTCCACACCGAGGCATTGCCATTTTTGACAAGGTTTTCTTGTCCAAAACTCCAGTGGAGTTCACATGGAAATTGAGCTGGTAAGTCTTGATAGCAGACTCCAACGATTCGTCAAAGTCATCGTCGTTTTCGTGGGTTCGGTTCTTGGAATTCTTGTAATTCAAGTAACCGAACTGTTCGAGGTATTTCTTGAGCTGGAGGATGCCTTTAACCTTGTCACCTTTGTGACATCCTTGAAGATGTTTCAGAAACTCAACTGGGGATTTCTTTTTAGTGTCTGCTGATGAGACTGACTGAGCAGACAGGAGAGACAGGAGGACAAGGAGGGCAAAGGAGAAGAGAGAAAAAGATTTTAGACGCCATTGTAGCAGAGAGAATATTAATTAGTTTTTGGTTTTGCTGTGAATTGTTGTTCATGTTTTGATGGGTATTTATAGAGTTCCTACGAGGAATGTGAAAAGGATGCGATTTGTCTTATAAGTTGAAGGACTTCATATGCATATGATATGAGTGGTTATGTAATAGTGTTTTTGACAAGGTTTTCTTGTCCAAAACTCCAGTGGAGTTCACATGGAAATTGAGCTGGTAAGTCTTGCATATGATATGGGTGGGTAATTTCCACTATGTGGATGGTAACAGTGTTATTTACGTTGAAGAATTGACCCAGTTTTCCACTTACGAAAACAACGATTTAATTAATTTATAAGAATTAAAATGAATAATGAAAAGATGATTGGTGCTATATTTTAGAATTGCTACATCATTTGTGATGAAAATTTTAGAATAAATTTTGGTTTAATATTCTGTAATTTTGTTAATCAATAGCTTTTTGTAAATGAATTTAATTTTTTTTTTCATCAAATAGATATTTTCTTAGTTTTTGATTTATACATAAGAAAAAAATTGAAAATGACAATTACCAATAATCCTTAAATTTTTCTCTTGAAGACCAAGAAAAATTCAAAGAGTCAACAACAAAGCATGTTCGTAAATTGGAAAATATTTGTATTGTCATTATCAAAGGAAGACCCCTAATTTGCAAGTCACATTATTATTTCTATATTTCATAATCACAAGTCACTCATAATTGTCTATATATTTAAGAAGTTAGTATCATATTTAAAAATTATAATGATAATAATAATTAATATTAATATTAATATTAATATTGGCATAAAATTGTTAATATATATTAACTTTCAAATGAGGGATCCTTTACTTTAATTTCGGTAAGGACCTTGATGAAGTCATATGGATTTTTATAAATTTTGATTTGAATTGTTTTATAGATGACAAGTTTAATGAAATTTATCTATAAATAAAATTTGAGAATTTTTCAAGCATTAAAACCATTTATCCCAATACTATTTATCCCGATTTTATTAAATATAAAAACATAAAAAAAAAATGTAAAAAAAATATAGGAAAATTCAAAATAAGAATGTGCTGATAGGAAAAGTTCACACTCCTGAAAGCAAAAGTTCACACACACACACACATATATATATATATATATATAGGCCTGAAATTCTAGAAAGAAACAAGGAAAAAGAGATATTGACCCATAATTCCACACAAAAGAAACAAAGACTTGTTTGCATTTATCAATGGAAGACTCCTATCATGAAGGTAAGGTAATTTAGGTCGTTTATCATGTTTTCTTCTTGACTATATATATACATGTTGTTAGAGGTTTACTTCTATAATAATATTAATAATATATTAATATGACAATTGAATATAATTCCACACATAGAAACAACAATTCTAGTACCCAAAAATCAAAGTCATTTGTGCAAGATTTTGTCTCCCTTGCCTTTTGTACTTGTTAGCATGCTTAAGTCTTCTCCGATGCTTTTCTTAATTCATTTAAATGAGTTCAAATGGAAGAAAAAAGTCGGTTGATAAATGAATTCAAATTTATTGACTATTACTTATCAAATTTTGCTCTATAATCTGGTTGGATCGTGTAGTCCAAATAATCCCGTACTACGACGTATCTAGAATAGTAGTAAGGACAAAAAAAATACCTGTACAAACCAAAGAAGTAACTCCATCCCCAATAGTCCAAAGATTCAAATGAAAATCATTGGAATAATCTGAACCATTCATGAACATTACAGCAAAGATGATTAAAACATTTACAGCTCCTACATAAATAAGGAGTTATGCAATAGCTGCAAAAGGCGAATTTGATAGAATATAGAATAAGGAAATATAAAGAAGAATGAATCCCAATGTTGAACCAGTTTGAGCTCCGGTAGTCTAAGTAGATGATGTTGCCTTTCTCAAAACCATCAAGTAATATAATAAGATCATGACTCAAACCCGACCCGAACCCCATTTTAAATGCTCCAAACCTACCCCAAACGGATCGGTGCCTCGCCGGTTTTGGACGAGTCGGGGATTTTTGCCACCCCTAATCTTGAGTTAAGGATTTTAAATCTCTTTTTTGTATGATAAGCTTCTCTCCATTTGATAACCAACCAACTATATATAGCTACGTACACAGATAAAAAAAAAAAATGACAATTAATGATTCTTTGTTAGAGCCTAGAGGAACAAAAGGAATTAAAGGGTCTGAGATGCATCGTTTTACTTACAGTCTGAAACGACAGCGTTTTATGATTGGTGGAGTCCATTGGGCTGAGACCCAAACATTTTTTAGAATGGGCCTATTTAAATTTTATTTGATAATATTATATACGGCCCATCAACCAATGAATGGCTCATTACAATTATTAACTTGTAAGTTATTTAATTCATAATTAATGTATATTTGACTATTTGTATGTTTGTGCAAGGCGATAAATGATGATTGATTAATTTCACAAACTTATAAATATATATTAATTACGATATTATATATATATATATTTCTGAAATATTACAATAATTCAGGTTTTTTGGATAAGGAAGAGACTCGATGCCACAATCTCGTTGTGTGGGTGTGAGGGGCTTAACCAATCTCATTTTGTCTATGATATTATTATATTCAACACCCATTGATTACATAATCAAATTGTCATGTCAATTAGAATTCAAAATATGACTTAAAAAGACCATACGATGCGAGGTTGGTCTCAAAAATCTAGAATTTATTTAATATTTTAAAAAAAATACTTAAAATAAATTATTTGTACAGTCTTAGGGGTCGTTTGTTTTTTTTTGTCTCAAGATTGAATAGTTCTGAATTTTTCTGAAAACTGAATAGAAATTGAAATCTGAAATCGAATAACATGTTTTTTTTTTCCTCACATCTGAATGTACTGTTAACATGTTTGTTTTTTAAAAATAAAATTATCTGAAAATAAATAATTTTACATTTATACACATACTAATTAAAAGAAATAATTTAATATGCACCATTCTTTATAACATTTTGTATGTTTTTTATTTATTTTTTATTTTTAACAAACAAAGTTCAATTTAATAAAAAAAAATTCATAAAAAAAATTATAATTTTGCATGTTCTGCAAGTAAAGTTTAAGTTCAATTTATTGTAAAAAAAGTTCAAGTTCAAGTTCAAGTTCAATTTTGTATGTTGTCCACATTTCTGATGTATATAATTCATGAAACCATTTTTGTTTTTTTGGTTTCCTGGATCATATGCACCGAAAACCAAATAAAAAAAATCCAGGAAACCAAATAAAAAAAAGGTTCTTGAATTTTTTATATACAACTACTCTATAATATCTTCAAACCTCGAAATCTACTCAATATGATAGACACATTTATTGAGCACTATACGAATAGTTAGACAAAAAAATAAAAAAATAAAGAGTTCTTACCGGGATTTGGTAAGAGAGAAATTCAATTGTTCGATCCTTGAAAATTTTCAATATGATAAGTAATTAGGTTTTTTTTTTTTTTTTTTTTTTCCTAAAACCTGTTTAAAATAATAAATATGTTAAAAGAAAAAATTCTACACCATATCAAATTAAGATAAATTTGGAAATATATTTTATTTGGGTGGATAGATTTGGAAGAGAATATTTTAATTGTAATCTTGGCGATTTGGAATTAAATTAAAAGTCATAATTTCTTACTTTTTATTTGAAGTTGTTTTTTTTTATTTTTATATATTTTAAAATTGTTTGACCACTTAAAAAAAACAAACAAAATAAGTTAATGAGTTTAATTCAGACATATTAAGTGAAAAAAACAAACGACCCCTTACTTTCCATATTTTATGTGATCCTAAATTAATGATGAATGACTAAATTAAGCATAATCAGCGTTCAATTTTATTTTTTTTTTCTAAAAGAATTTTTTTTATAAAAGTAAGAAGAATAAATGAAGAACAATTAATTAAATAAGTGAGAGAGATAGAGGAAGAAATATATGAGAGATGAGAGATGAGAGAGAGAGAGATTAGTAACAAAATGAAATAACAGAGATGTGGGAAGTGAGAGTATATTAACTGTGAATTGTTTTTCTTGAACTTCGGCTAACCTGTTTACAAATGATGAGACTATTATATAGATAATTTTCAAAGCCAGCCCATTTGCATGATTGCATAACTTACTTACACAAGAGGCAAAACAATATCAAGTGGAGTTCTCTCAACAGGATAGGCGGTGGGAAATCTATAATTATTTTTAACAATATCTACAAAAACTGTTATTATTTCTATCTAAACAGCAATTAAATTTGGAGTTTTATTATTCGAATTTTTAACTTGTGTCAAATAATATAATATTAAATAGAGAAAAAAAAAACATAAATTTGCGTGCCAACTCTATCTTGTTATATTGTACACGTCATACTCATACGAATATATAATTTCCCGTTGAATTTTTGTTCTAAAAATCTACTCGCAATCGAAGGCAATCGCTTTGTCGACTCTATCGCGAATTAGCTTCCAACAATTCTAATCACCATGACTGTTCTCTCCTCTCTACGTCAAGGTTCGTTTTTTTTTTTTTTTTTTTTTTTGGCTTCAAATTTCAATACATGTGATTTTATATAAGCCGATTCAGCTGGCATTGTTGTTTTTATGTGAGGTATCGAATGGATCATATATGAAGATTAGAAGATGATTTTCGATTGTGAATAATTGTGAAAATGTATTCAATCTCATAAATTGCAGTATAGAATTTATGAGATTGGAATTGATAGATATAGAATGATATGTAGAAAATTTGATTTTTGATATGTAGAAAATTTATGTAGAATGATATGTAGAATTTATGCTTACGAGTGGAGATTATTTAATGTAAATCCAAGTTTTAATGTTTTTAATCGTTGTAAATATGCATAATTGTGAAAGAATATACTAAAAATATGGATACAGAGAGTTAATTCGAAAGGTTATTTGTTTTACATAATTACATACATATATATTTCAGCTGGTTTTAGCGATTTCGTTATTTGTTTGGGGAAATGACTTTAGCTGCTTTATGATCAAATTTGTGCGGTGAAAGGTATAATTAATTTACTTATCATTGATTTGGCACAGATGAGGTTGACGAAAATGCAAGAAGTTCTTATTTCAATTTACCAGCATTGGATGTTTCTGTTGCATTCCCTCAAGCAACTCCAGTGTCCCAGTTTCCTCCTTGTGGTAAGAATGATGATCAAATCACAGAGCGACTTCAGTCACGCTAGAGAATTTTATGGATTGGATTGGATTAGATGTAATTGATCTATATTTGCTACATTGGTGCATCTAAAACTTGTTGAGTTGGGCATGAATTATGTGATTGTGTTGTCAACTTTAATCTTGGGAGATTAAATATCTAGAATTATGAGTCTAGGTAGATAATCTGTATTATGTTCCTTGTTCTATGGTATAATTTTGGTAGATCATCTGCACTTTAGCTTGTTGCAAGTTCTATTTGTATGCTGCCTTCAACCAAAACTTAATTTTTTATTTTTTTTTGCATTTTCATGTCTTGGTATTTGAATGTTACAGCATCAGATTATTACCAATTTGATGATCTATTGACTTCTAAAGAGCGGGCTATTCGGATGAAAGTAAGGGAGTGTATGGAAAAAGATATAGCACCAATTATGACAAAGGTGTCTTTCTCATGTCACTAACAGCTTCTTTTTGAAATATAACAGTGTCTTTGTTTGCATGTATAGCATCTAACTGTTGGTTTTTAGGTTGATTTAATGTACTGCAATTGTATGCTCACAAAGAAAGAGATTATATATATTTTCTTTTTATTCCAGTACTGGGAGAAGGCTGAGTTTCCGTTTCATGTAGTTCCGAAGTTTGCTGCCCTGCATATTGCTGGTGGTACGATCAAGGTACTTTATACATCTGGTATAGTTTTTACTTTTTTCTGTTTCCTGTGGTAGAAAATGTAGTGAGTTGAATATTGAACTTCTTGTGACTCAGGGTTATGGGTGTCCTGGTCACTCTATTACTGCATCTGCAATAGCTGTGGCAGAAGTTGCTAGAGTTGATGCGAGTTGTTGTACTTTCTTTTCTGTGCATTCCTGTCTGGCAATGCTTACTATTGGTGAGATCTTGATGTAACTTCTTTCTCCAATAATGTGTTATTCATTGGACCTTTTCTCCCTTTTGGGTTTGGTTTTAACAAAAGCTGTGACAAACCATGACCTTGTATAACTTGTCCGGAATGTCAAAAATAGCACTCTGTGGGTCAGAAGCACAGAAGCAGAAATATTTACCTTCTATGGCACAGTTAAACACCGTCGGCTGTTGGGTAAGTAGTTGGCTTTTGGTATTTTATGGTATCAGGAAACTGTTGATTTGATAAAATTGAACTACTAAAAATTCAAATATCTTTTTTTAGGCTTTGACTGAACCTGACTATGGAAGTGATGCAAGTTCTCTGAGAACAATCGCAACAAAGGTCCAAGCTCTCATCCTCTTATATTTATGTTTAGTTTTTTTTTAATAATTTTTTATATACATATACACACACTTTATTCATAAAAGCAATTGGGTTCTTGCTATGTCATATTATTCTATGCCCTCTGATGATCAGGTTGAAGGAGGTTGGATACTTGAGGGCCAAAAGTGCTGGATAGGAAACAGTACCTTTGCCGATGTGTTAATTATTTTTGCAAGGAATACCACAACAAATCAGATAAATGGGTATGTTTAAAGTCATATGAAAAGTAGGAAACTATCTTCCATTTTTCTTTCAAATGTTGGAATCTCATTTTCAAGGCACCTACTTAGCACTTGATTGGAACCTCAACATCATCTTCTCTAATTTACTAGGAAGATACACATTGACGCTTTTTTGTTGTCTTATAACATACATTCAAACTTAGATTAATATGCATGTTCTACGGGTTTTTTATTTGCAAGTTATGTGTAATAGTTGGTTTTGTTCACCGGCATGCTCGTTTTCTTAACATGTAGAGTTTTTCTGCTTTTTGATTCAGTTATATGGTAAAGAAGAATGCTCCTGGATTAACAGCTACAAAAATAGAAAACAAAATTGGTCTACGGATGGTGCAAAATGGAGACATTCTCTTAAAGAAAGTATTTGTACCAGATGAGGACAGACTAACTGGTGTCAATTCTTTCCAGGATACAAACAAGGTGCTCTTCTAGCTAGTTTTCATAAATAATTATCTCGTCATTATTATTATTATTTTTTCTATACTATGTGCTATTTCGTGATCGACACTATGGGAGATTGTAATTTTATAGAAAATGTCTTCTTTGGTAGGCTTGGTGGATACAAAGATGAATAAATAGAAATCTTTAAATCTTTAGTTCGTCTAAATGGCAGCTTAAATGAAACTGTTATCATAACATGCTACTACCACTCCTTGGAAGTAAGCATTTTACTGCCAAAGAAAGTTTACTGACCATTTTTCCCTTTTACTCCTTGGAAGTAAGATTTCTTAATTGACTATTCAACATTATGTTCTGTCTGTCTATACTCTATAGTAATTATGGGAAATTTGCAAGCATCGTGTATATTGTTGGTTCCTTCTTTTTTTCAATATACTGCTATAAATCTTGAATTCACATGTTCGACTATCAAGCCATCTAATTAAATACTACTATGTCAATACAGGTTCTGGCTGTTTCACGTATAATGGTGGCCTGGCAACCTATTGGTATGTCAATGGGCGTCTATGATATGTGTCACAGGTAATACAGTCTGCTGTTGTATGCCTAATTATTTTGAGATTTCATTATGGATTTGAAATTTATGTTATTCGAAGGTATCTGAAGGAGAGAAAACAGTTTGGAGCACCATTGGCAGCTTTCCAACTCAACCAACAGAAACTTGTTCAAATGCTGGGCAATGTCCAAGCAATGACTCTTGTTGGCTGGCGCCTTTGCAAATTGTATGATAAGGGTAACATGACCCACGGACAAGCCAGCTTAGCAAAGGTAATAAATTTGGAGTAAATTAGACTTCTCTGCAGTGCTTCATAGCCCTGAAAAATAATATAACTTTCAGGCTTGGATCAGCTCAAAGGCTAGGGAAACAATTTCTCTTGGACGTGAATTACTAGGTGGCAATGGAGTTTTGGCTGATTTTCTGGTTGCAAAGGTCTTGTTTATTTCATTGTTCTTCACTAAGAATTTTGTAGTAGATTTAAGTTTAATTGCTACTGGTTTTCATGATAAACTAGATTTAATTCATGTTTAATCGTCCTGGTTTGTTTAGAACGACAGAGGGTGCCAATTGAACCACTGATTTTAACATTTATTATTTACTGTCTGTTTTGGATAACATTGCAGGCATTCTGTGATTTGGAGCCCATCTACACTTACGAAGGCACTTATGATATTAACACCTTGGTTACCGGCAGAGAAATCACTGGCATTGCCAGCTTCAAGCCGGCTTTCTCAGCGCAGCAAAGCCGCCTGTGATTGCACACACACTTTCTCTGCACTCGTATATTGACAGATACAGTCTTCTTATTGATAAAATCCGTGTAATCCACTTAATATAGAATAATTTATGTATAATGTATAAATGAATAAAAAATAAAAAAGTTGCTCAATCTCTCTAGTGCTAATGTGCTATGGACTTGGCTTCCCACTTTAATATGTGCTCTTTCAAGGAATTCATTTCTTAATCGTCTAGGCATATCTCCTTACAATATTCAATTCATCAATGGAATTTAATAATTTAAGAGTTCATGATCTCACAAGAACAACCCACATAATTAAGAAGAAATTCTAAAAGCAAAATCATTATTATAGTATTACACAAGCAGAAAAACTGCATTGAGATTTTCTCTTGTCTATCTTCTGATCTCCCCTCCATTTATTTAATTATATATGCAACTAATTTATTCTCAGCTTTAATTTATTCTTATATCATACTATTATCTAAAGCTTCCAACTCTATACATGATCACTTGTTATACAAAACCCTAATACCTCGAATATCATCTATATGCAACCCCTTGGTCACTCCATTAGAGATGGAAGGATACATGATAGCTCCTTCAACTTTGCTATGTCCGAGTCCAAGAAGGTGACCGATTTCATGCAATGCAACAGTTTCCAAGTCGAACGAATTCGAACCAGGGGCAGCACCTGCTGACCTGCAGCACCATTGCTCGTCCACATCATAATGGAGCCTCCCATCGGTGGGTGCAAATGCATGAGCTAAGACTCGACCTGGCCCATCAAACGGGAACCCATCTCCATGATCACCACTGCCGAAACCAATCCTGAGGTTAGCATTTGTCGGAGCTTCAACGCCAGAGAATGTGAAGTGTGCATTCCCTTGTCATGTCCGAAAAGCTCCTGCCACAGGTTCCATTGCATCACCTCTAGTCCCTAAAGTTACTATATATATAGGGCCTCCGTTTGGGCCCCGCTTGCTTTTTGTTCGGTTTGGTAGGTTTTTTTTTTTTTTTTTTTTTGTTCTTTTGGGCCTTTTTGGGTGTTGTTTCATCTGGTTGCTTTTGGTTTGGGCCTGTTCTGCTTTTGTAGTGGGCTGTTGTGGTCTGTGACTCTGTGGGGTCTGTTTGCTGGTTGTTTGGTTTTTCTTGTGTTGGGTTGTTTGTTTTTGGGCTTAGGGTGTGTTTTGGCCGTTGGGTATTTGTAGCTCCTTGCTTTTCGGCCTTTATGCTAATGGAATATAATTTGCTGTTCAATATATATATATACAAGGTCTCAATTTGGTCAGTGCATCCTGATATAACTTTATCAGAATATTGAATGTTACTAGTTCTTCTTTCAAATAGTTGTTGCTTGTTGAAATTTAGTTATAGTACAATTTAATTGGTGGAATATTTTGTGTTGAATATCAACAGAAAATGTTCAATGCCAAGAGTGAAACAAAAAAAAAAAAGTTTGAATATTCAATCTGTTTTAACTGACATGATGTAACCTGATCTGTTGGACCATTTCATGCAGTTCTGATAGGTCTGAAGTTTCTCTTGTTATCGGCTTGATAATGAAAGTTCAGCGTTTGAACAAGAGAATTTGAATTTGAATTTGAATTCTCATGTCATTGTTGGGTAAGTTTATTTCCTGCCTTCACAATTCTCACATTTCACATTTCCTGCCTTCCCATTTCTCAACTTTGAACAAGAGAATTGCCCCTAGAAATACAATGTTGAAAACTTCAAACAGACAAATGATATATATATATATATTTTTCTTTTTATACCAGTGGCAGCATCTGAGCTATCATCTGTCCAGTTCAAAAGGCAAGATCTAATTAGCAAGAAAAACTTGTGTCGGACGGGGTCTCACCATGTGGCTATATATGAGACTGTCCGATGTAATTATACATCCAGCATAATATGTTTTGGAAATATAAAATAGATTTTGAAACCATAATAAGTTTATTACATGACACAATTACATTGGGTGGTCTCACCGTTGACGTGGTGAGACCGTCCGACGCAAGTTTTTCTCCTAATTAACACTGGTTGGCTTAATTTAGTTAGTGCATCATCATTGCAAACCCTCAAGCCCTTCACCGTCAGGCCACATATGGGTGGTGCTGCAGTGGTAAGATGAGTTCACGGTGATATCACATTAAGGAGTAAAAACTTTTTACTACTATAGACACACCACACACACAAGTGTTATACAAGTCAACATGTTAAATACTTTGACTCGTGAGAATCACGCTGGATACTTTTCTATTAAGTTCATATTTTGGAAGATTAATGCAAGTAGACCTTGACTCGTGAGAATCACGCTGGATACTTTTCTAGCTGATCACATTACTTTTTTGGGATAGGTTGGTCCACTGAGCTGACACTGATATTCCAACAAAAATTTCAGATTACATGTCTCTTAATTTCCTGGAAATTCTTAACTCCGCGTCATCCTGGAAAAAAAAAAGTCATGAAAACTTTCATTTTAGTTTGAACTTTGACATAAATTTGCTGTAGCTTGTAGCAGAATCAACCAAATCATGTGAGATAGATATGGTGTTCTCAGTATTTCCTCCAAGCTCACCTGATACAACATATGACATCACTCTCTTCTTCACAATATTTCTACCAATCAGCACACTTACTCCCTTAGTATTTTTTGGATTCTTTTTTCTCCTAAAAAAATGCGGGGATAGGAAAACTAAGCTCAACGCTGAAGCAACAAAGAGTGTAGATACATTCTCGATATGGAATTATGATGGTAGAATTGCATTTGAAGATATCATTGAAGCTACGGAGGATTTCGACATTAAGTATTGCATTGGAACAGGAGGCTATGGCAGCGTGTACAAAGCGCAACTGTCTAATGACAGAGTTTTTGCCTTGAAGAAGCTTCATCGTTCAGAATTTGAGAAGTCGATTTTTATGAAGAGTTTTGAAAACGAGGCTCGTGTTCTGTCCAAGATACGTCATCGAAACATCGTAAAGCTTTATGGTTTTTGTTTGCATAAGAAATGTATGTTTTTGATATACGAATACATGTCGAAAGGAAGCTTATTTTGCGTTCTACGTTATCATAATAAAGCTATAAAGTTGGATTGGAGTAAGAGAGTGAACATTGTCAAGAGTGTGGCACATGCCTTGTCATATTTGCATCATAGTTGCACACCATCGATTGTTCATCGTGACATATCAAGCAACAACGTTCTACTAAACCAAGAATCGAAGGCATTTCTTGCTGACTTTGGCACAGCTAAATTTCTACGTCCTGACTCATCTAATAGAACTTTACTAGCAGGCACTCGTGGATATATTGCTCCAGGTAAAATAGTTTTATCCGTATTTCTTATTTTTTTTTAACATATTTATTTTCATTGTTAGTATAGTTAATGACCACATGTTTATTAGCTAGAAAGTGAGACTGTATATAGTTGGATGTTATCAATTTCTTGACCGGTGATCATCTCGTAATTCATTTTTCTTGTGACAGAACTTGCTTACACAATGGTTGTGACCGAAAAATGTGATGTTTATAGCTTTGGAGTGGTAGTTTTAGAGATACTAATGGGAAGACATCCAGGAGAACTCCTCTCACTTTTATCATCGTCATCATTAGATCATAACATAATGCTAATTGATATATTAGACAGACGGCCTATGCCTGCAATGGATGCAACAGTTGTGCAAGACATTATTCTTGCTTCGGCTATAGCATTTGCATGCTTGCAATCAGAACCGAAGTCTCGACCTACAATGAAATACGTGTCTCAGAAGTTTCTAGCCCGGAAGACATTAAAGTCAAGGACTCCTTTACATAAGATCTCCCTTGCAGAACTTAAACAACAAGACTTGTATTTTGTTGATGAAATTAACAGTTCATATATAATAGATGTACATATATAAATGATGAAGGTGATAGTTAATCACACCTCATACTTCCAATGTGAGCATATATTAATTTGTACTTCCATTGTATTTTTTTTTTTTTTTTTTTTAAGTATTACATAATTATATAAATTGAGATTTTTTAAGGAAAGGAAAGACTCGAACTCACAATTTCATGGTGCAGGTGTGAGGAATTTTATCCAAATGAGAGCTTAATTTAGGAATACTTGGGCAATTATCATTTTTCATTTATATTTCTCAATAGTACTTGCCTACTTGGCCAATTATCATACATATATTGCAGAGTTGACTACGTCTACGTACACAAGTCAAACGTGTACGAGTATGACAAGTCAATTGGGCCTTCTTCATGCACAACAATAAGTAATTATTGATCGGTCTTAATTGGGCTACATTCTTTATAGCATACAAAATCAACTTCTGCTCTGTGTGCCGATTCATAGCTGCTTTTCGGTTGATTGGGTTGGGCCACCTAATAATGGATTTTGATCAAATCAAAATCTTTCTAAGATGAGGTGTGATATTTGTACTCCTTACAATTTAAGATCGTATTCGGACCATCTGATTCAAGATAGATTATTTCAAAAATTCCTCAAAAATATTTGCACTTCTTAAATAGAAATTTTCTAAAACCGATTTTATGATTGAAATCATACCCACAATCATTTAATGTGACTTAATGATAAGAGCGTTTATTCAGCCGGATAATGTTACAGGTTGAGTCGCCACCACCACCGCATGTGGTTTGAACTCATCCGCATTCATAAAATCTAGAGAAACTTTCCATAAAAAGTCTCTATTATTATTATTATTATTATTATTATTATCTTCTAATTTCCTAAATAACCTTTACTTTGTGAATAAACTTTACCAAAACTGAAATAGGTAATATAATATAATAAAATATAATGAAGTATAATATTATATAAATACTAAAACTCCAAATGAAATTGAACTATTTATATGAACAGTAAATTTGAGAGGATTTCAATTTATTAACAAAAATACTATTGATGGGTTCTAAAAAAAAAAAAAAATACATAATAAAATAGCAGGTACACGTGCTTCAACCACTACCACTACTTGACTCCCACTATCACCACACCTCTCTCTCTCTATTAATTTATTTATGTTTTTTATATGTTTTTGATGTGTTTTTTTTTTTTTTTTTTTTGATTACCAATTATAATATGGTTATAACAATTGCAATAATTGTTTATGTTTATTGCTACTTTTATTTCACATATTAATATTCAATACTATGCATATATTGTTATTTGCATATATATATATATAATTGATATTTTTATTTGGTATAAAGTTATTGTTTTACTTGATTATCTTTGTTTGTTGGATTAAACTTAGGACATCTGTTAAAATCTAATTGTATTGAATAAATGAAAATAATTAGTTGAATCTAATTAATAAGTTTTTAAATGCACACATTTGTGGTCAAATTAGATCTAAAAATTTGGTTTGATCCCTAAATTGCAGGAAAATTTATAATCAAAATTCCTTTAATATTTCTGATTTGAAATTCAATTACAATTTAAGGAACTAAGTTTGTCCATCAATCAAATCTTACCTGCATTTCTTTAATTACTAGCATTGCAATTGAAGAAAGGTAGGTAAGATTGTTCGATGAACAATCTTACCTACCTTTCTTCAATTGCAATGCTAGCTGAATAACTACTAGCAATTGAAATGACAGATTCATTTCAAAATAACAATTCAAACTTCAATAAATTAGTCAAAAAATGCTAGACTTGCTTGCTCCTTAAATAATTTGGTTGATGAACAAAGTTTTCTTTATAGTGCAACCGAATTTCAAATCACAAATATTGAAAAAAAAAATTACTATAAAATAAATCTAAAGTTTCGAGATCCAATTTGACTTGACTACAAATTTATGCATCCAAAAATCAAAAATAAGACTCAACTTATTTCCTTTCACTCATTTAGTTTGCTTATCTTTTAAGAGATATCATAAGTTTAATATTAAATACATTTAAGTTCACTACACTTACCTATTTAATTAAATAAATTCATTTTAATAGACAAAATATGTGTAATGCATGATACTTTTGTTTCACATTAATATTTAATGTATAGATTTTTGTTTCTCATATTAATATTCAATACACTATGAATATATTATTTTCGTATTTACACGTATACATACCAATATAACTGATATTTAGAATTATTATTTTACTTGGTTATCATTTTATTTTTGTTTAAGTTATTTTTTATATTTTAATTTTGTTTGTTTCATAACTTAGATCAATAAATTTATTAAAATTAAAAATAATATATAAAACGGTATAAAACTCCCGCAGCAAAGCGAGGGCCATTTTACTAGTTTAAATCTATATTTGCTCAATGACATTTCACTGTTGATAAATTCATCAATGGCAGGGGGTGGCTTCCAGCATTAGACGTGCCTTATATTGGTGGACTCATATCGGATTGTGTTTAGGAACAACAAATTAGAGTAATATAATTTCCATAGTTATTTATTTCTAAAGGCTAAAGTAATGTGTGATATATTTCACATGTTTTTAACATAAGTTGTAATCTCTATTTGAATATTAACAATGTTAGTAAATATATATAATTTATTTCAAAAAAATTATAATAAAAAATTACATATAATTTGGAGGATTAATAGGGTAATTGACTATTTAATTATGAAAAATGTTTCTTATAAGGATTTAGCTATACTGTATAAGGATTTCGTGGCCTTAATTGGGTAAATAAATGAAACAATTTTCTTAAAATCTCTCTTTAAATACTTTCAATGTCTATCTATAATTACATAAAATACAAAATTAATAAGGTAATAGATATAAATTAGTGAGATTTTCTTATAATAATAATGGCTCACCAGTAAGACTAGTAGACTTGGCAAAGGGTTGAATTGAATTGAATACGTGTCGAATAATAAATAGGTTGAACCCAATTTTACTCACGAATATACAAATTAAAGAGTCATCCATTCAACTTGTTACTAAACAAGTCTAGAGTTTCCAGGTTCTTCAACTTTCCTATGTCTTCAGGAATGGATCCAATGATTTATTTTCGATCATATAAAATCTGCAAGCCTCCGGTCAACAAAGAATAGCATCCGAATTACCATGTTAATTAATATTATTATTTTTGATTATCAATGAGCTTTACTAATTTAACTAATTTAGTAATAGAGTTTTTAAAAGTAACTGGGCTATCTAGCTAGAAGAGTGACCAAAGATTAATGGCATTTTTTTTAGCAGGAGATTTATTTAACCAACATATGAAGCACCAACAGTAAATCTCTCTACACTAGTAAATCAAAAGTGAAATTTCATCTTGATGCCTTGAACGGGTCTCGGAATCTTCCTGGAAAGCACCAAAAGCTGAGTGGAGGAAGAGATTGTGTCTGAAGCAGCCAACAAGACATGAAGTCATGAAGGACAACTAAAGGTGAGAAATAGCAAATAAGAGGAACCATTCAAAAGTTTGAAGAGAGAAAGTAACCTACGGCATTACCATAGCACCCAGAAGTGAAATTACAAGACCAGTAGCACCGTTTCCTTTTGAGTTGGGGAACAAAAAACCCATACAAAACTTCTTTGGCATCAGGCTTTGCAAAGCCAAGCTGCCCCAAAAAAGCACACGGCAATTGTAAGGACAAGAAAAACAAAAAAAAATTTCAAGCTTCCTAACCTGTAAGAAAAAAGACATTTATTTGCTCAAGTTGATTTCATTTATTTGCAGTGTCTTATTCAAATGGAAACCACAGATCTCTTCTGGGTCCATGAATAGCATATAGGAAAGATGTTTAGACTTTAGATGCCCCATATTGCTGTAATGCTAGAAGAACCAATGTACCAAACCTAGTTAGAAGAACACCAATCCAAACTGGAATTTGGAAGAGCATATTCAATGCAAAGGCCATTCCAATCACCGGAATTAGAAGAATCAATCATTAAGTACATTATGAACAGCAGGTAAAGTACGCCTCAAATCCATTCTGTCGTATGCATACACAAATGCGGATATATGCATATATGCATGATAAATTGATATATGCTATGAAGGCCAGTAACAACAATTTCGTTTTGTGTCTAAGCATCAAAGTAAGCTTCGTTTCGTTTGAGGTCTGTAGTTTCCATAGAACATATGTGCACCATCGTTATCAAGTTCCAGTTGGTATGAAATGCAAACTCAATAAAATTTGCAGTATTAGAAGAAATGGCAAGTATCTCAAGCATGAAATCAGAAAAAAATTAAGACCGTTTTATAAGGGATGAAAAAAGAAAATCATAAAAGTAAGGAAGATGAATCCTCAATAATAATCTACAAACCCCATTGTAATGTGGGCTGAATTGCAAGAGTAACTTTATAGATTCCCTTGCAATTGAATTGAAAACATTCAAATTAATCGATTCCAAACAAACCAAAGACAATCTTACCTACAGGTATGTCACATGCGACTATAGAAATTTCAGCACGAACCCATAGTGAGCACTTTAGGATATGTCACATTTCTAAAGTGCTCTGCTAAATGCTTTCCTACAAGCAACAAAAAGAATTTTGAGTAACGAGTTGTATTAATACTAATATAATGACAGAAAGATTTATAGCTGCTAGGGACTGGATAATAAGTGCAGCACATGAAGCAACTAATATGATCCAAAGTTACTAAAGCAAAAGTAGAAAGTCCCTCAAGAAAGAATACAAGATGTGAAAGATAAAAAAGCAAACTCCAGGTATATGCATGTGAGGGAATTAATGTAACTTTTCCAAACAGACCTTAATCTCTGTCAAGAAACTATTTTCATTTAGTAGCTCCACTGAGACATAAATGAAACATACCATATGGAACAAAGTAGACCTCATAATATAACCATTTACTCCATAACAATTTTTTCTTTGGTGAAAAGATCTTTGGAGTTGGGTGGCAAGTTATGGTTGCCTTCTAAAAAAAGAAAAGAGAGAAAAATTTCAAGAGTTTCTGGTGTTTTAAGCGTTCTTCTTTAGGTTTTGTTTCCTTATTTTTGCTATTCTTATTGATCAAGTGCATAAAGGGATTGAAATCTAGTTTCCTA
The DNA here is from genome assembly GCA_954870605.1 of Acer campestre. Taxonomy (NCBI): domain Eukaryota; kingdom Viridiplantae; phylum Streptophyta; class Magnoliopsida; order Sapindales; family Sapindaceae; genus Acer; species Acer campestre. The sequence goes on along the minus strand of OX940805.1, from coordinate 32,771,897 downwards.
TGTCATTTTCCTCCTTATCTTGTAAACTTTTGATATCAAATGTTCAAGTAAAGTAGTGTGAAGATATTTCTAGCTACAAATGCCTTCTTAAATCTACATCATAACGACCATCCATTTCAATTTCAGCTCTTCATAACACTTCGTTTCATGTTATCTCTCTTTCATCTTCTCACACGGTAAATTTTTGTGCTTTCCTTGATAATTGCACAAAACTATAATGCACAGAGAATTTGATATGATAAATGCATTAAACAACTAAATCCAAAAAGGAAAGTTTCGAACTACACAAGGAAAAACTAAAGCTAACTTCTCATTTCACTTATTTGGGGGACTTGGCAATTGGCATCCATTTTGGAGTCAGATAATTTCATAATCCAGATAAACATGGTTTTTGATGTCAATAAGACACGTTAACCTGATTTTAGTCCGCAATAAGCCTAATCTATTGAGGTTTAGTGTCTCTAGAGGCAATTTTGCCAAAGAATATTGGCAACGTCCTTAAAATAAGGTGATTTTAGGCACAAACAAATTCTTCATGCCTTGTACCCATCAAAGAGTTGAAAAAATTACAATTCAATGCTCTTTTCATTTGCCTAAATATAAGAATTAAACTGACTTCTATGATAAATGTTATCAAAAAGAATAGGACAAGATCAATTCACATCTTTGAAGATTGCAGCAAACATGTCACTGCCAAGAGAAACTCAGTCATAGACTCATAGTTATCAGTTATCAAACACTCAGATATCAAGATATGAAACAGAATTAACAAACAAAAGCCTCACCCTACTAAAAGTGCCATCAAATTCCTCAAAACCCAAGTCACGCAGCACCACAAATTATTAACCATTAAAAAAGAAAAAGAAAAAAAAAAGACCTTTCAATGTTTTCTCTTAACAAAATTCGATAAGTTCGCATCACATTCTTAAAGAATGCCAGAAATCTCAAGTAATCAACTAAACAATTCAAAAACCAATATTTTACGATCAAATAAGCTTTGGCCAAAAGATAATATCAGATAAATAATTAATGATAAAAGATAACTGACCCAAACAATGCTAACATCCAAAAGCTTCAACATTTTCCCAGCAACCAAACGAAGCCAAAAAAACCAATCTCCACTCCCAATTCGAAAACCCCCAGAAACTCATTCGACACAAAACAGCTCCCAAACCGGTAGAACCCGTCGGGCATGCTCAGGATCGCTTGTGCTCCGACCCGGATGGAGTTGGATCTGAGAGAAGGGTAGCGAGAAAAAGATGCTAAAGTGGAGAAGAGAAGAGAACAGTGAGAGAGAAGCAGAAGACGAAGTGGTACACAGGTTTTGTATTATTAGACCAGGTGATGACGTCATTTGATGACTTGAGTGGGCACGTCACAGCCTTTTGAGGTACCGTGTGTTGACGTGCCCAGCAACGTCAACAAGCAATTGATTACGTGTGGAGAAACTTTTCAAACCAGATGATTACGTAATTTAATAATGTGAGTGTGCACGTCACGGCATTTTCAGGAACCGTTTGTTGATGTGTCCAGCCACATCAACACTCATTTAATGACGTGTCGACAAATTTTTCGGTAACCAATTGTGTATTGACATGTCACCAAGTATTCGATGACATGACCGAACATGTCAGTTCTTATTCCGTTATATTATGATGACGTGCTCACATGCACATCAAAACCCTGAAACCACCGATCTCCGTCAAAAAATCCTTGTCTTTTCTCAGCTGCTTGCTTCTGCTTCAGACAAGAACAAAAATGACGAAACTGATGTGAAGTCTAAGAAAAACTCATGAAAGCCTCTCCAACTCCAACTTGTTCAACACGACAAAACAAAACCCTTCTCTCTTCACATCGAAACTGCACCCGGTTTCTCGAATCACAATCAGAAACTGCGTCTCGGAGATGCCTTCCAAGACAACATTGTGAGACTCGTTTGTAGAGAGATCCAATACGAGCTTCAACACACTCCTTCTAAACAGGTTTTTATTTCTTCTCTTTATTATTATTGTTGTTGTTGTTGTTGTCTCTGTAGTAATTTTTAGCTTAGGTTTGATATGTTTGTGCTTGTGCTTTTATAATTTCATTTTCTCTCAAATGAGACTCTGTTGGTTTTTGAATAGAAATTAAGTTTCTATTTTGGTACTAAAAGATGATTATTTGAAGTGGGTCTGTGTATGTGCTCTGCAAATGACATTTTGTGATATTTTTTTCAAGAGAGTTTTGTTGGTTTGAGATTAGTTTTCAAGTTCTGAGAAAATGCAAAGGAGGTTGGAGTTGATTGCAAAGTAAATATAAATCATTAGATTATAATTCATGTATCAACTGTCATTTAGTTTCCTTTGAAATTGAATGAGGAATTCCCATAATGTTTGTTGAAAGCACAACATTAAATGGAAATAAATTTGTTTTCTTTCCATTTGATCTGCTTTCAGGCTTACATTTGTTTACTTTGGCTCCGTGGTGCTGGTGATAGGCTCCTTATGTGCTGAGGAGGATGCAAAGGACAATATAAGGAAGAATATGAAAGTGGGGGTGTCGTGGTTGAAGCTTGCCAGTGTATCAGTGATCTTGGAATGCATCAAGTGGTGAAGAAAGCATTAGTCATGGCTATGGAGATGAAGAACGATAGGATGCTAGATCTCTTGTAGGAGTGTGCTTCAACGAAGGTCTAATCAGATGACCAAAGGCTTCTCCAGGATCAAGGACGGACTTGACGATCTGGCTCTTGACATTCCAAATGTGAAGCAGAAATTCAAGAGTATGTCAAGAACAAAGGGTGGCTTAGCTCCTGCCAGTCTTTGGAGATTGCTTTGCCTATCCCGGCTGTGGCTAGTTAAGCATAGCCATATCGGTCCCCTCTCATGTTCTCTCTATCACCTCTACATGTATTGTCGTTTAATGGTCTTTCTATGCTTCAAAGATGGATAGATAATAGATAACGGGATGTTCGGATTCCTCTGTTGGAGATTCTTATGATCCTAGCTAATGTATAAAAGTCAGTATGTTAATTAGATTTTAGAAATGGATGTGATATTTTGTTGTTGACTTCTTGGTGATACATTGCAATATTATGGTTAGCATTGTCTGTATTTCATTTTTATCTGGAATCTCACAGTGGTGCCTTTTGGTAAAATATGGTTTGGCGCCTTTTGTTACTCTTAAAAAGACTTGAGAGTTGAGCGTCAAATTTGTCAAATTTGTTTGGTTGAGTAAATAATGGAAGGCAAAGTGGTGTAAATGCAGTCACCGCCCATAAAATCAGAAGCGGCAACGGTTTAGAGCTCACATTTTGATATTTCTAAGCCTTCTGAGGTTTCTTCTTGGTAAAATAGCGTGTGTGACATATTCTGATGTATGTAAATCAGGTCCCTTGTAAAAATTGTTTTACGTTGTTCATCAATATGCAGAGAAGCTTCTCAGCTTGAAAACCTCCATTAATGGAGTTACTTACAGCTTTACTTTTCCATTTTCTCTTTTAAGCATTTCTTCGAACACTTTGTTCTTTGATCAAATACCTTGAGTGTTTTCAGCTCCAACATCAAAAGGTTCAACTTTTTCTCAGCAACCAAACGAAGCCAAAAAACCAATCTTTGAAATCAACCAACACAACTCGACCCAAATCGCAAAACCCCAGAAACTCATTCGACCCGTATGGAGTTGGATCTGAGAGAAGGGTAGCGAGAATAAGATACTAAAGTTGACAAGAGAAGAGTGAGAGAAAAGCAGAAGACGAAATGGTCTGGAGCTAACCACGATCCTCATCGTCCATGCTTCGCGGCTTCTCTGCTTAATAAAACTACACACAGTGACACAGGTTTGCTATTTTTAGACCAGGTGATGACGTCATTTAATGATGTGTGTGGACACGTCAGGCGTTTCAGGGACCATGTGTTGACATACCCTGCCACATCACCACCTATTAATGACATGTCATAAAACTTACCGTGTTAATGATTTGCCTGGCATCACCACTAACCCGATGACGTGGCTGGACACATCAATTGTTATTTCGTTATATTGTGATGACGTGCCCAAACACTACAAAAATGAAAGTCTTGTCTTTTCTAATTACTCAGCTGCTTCAGACACAACAAAAATGGCGAAACTGATACAAAGTCTAAGAAGAAGCCATCAGAGCCTCTCCAAATCCAACAAAACCCGTCTCTCTTTACAGAGAGAATTTTAGGGTTTTTGTTTTTTGGGGGTTTCCATTTTTTATTGATTGTTTGATGTTCGTTGACGACCACTTGGACTAAAAGTCTTGGAGATATGCGTTCTTGAAGCCGATATGAAAGTCGTTTAAGGATTCTCTCCAAGTTCTTGAAGCCGATATTTAACATGTAGTCTTTTTTTTTTTTTTTTAGGACTTCATTATTGCCTTTTTTGGCCTATCTGTGTCTGCAAAAAAGTTTCATTTTTTAGGCAGAGAAATGAAGTTTCGTTTTCAAGATGAATTTATGGGGGAAATAAATTTGTCTATTGAATTTTATCTGTTTCCTTGATTTGCGAATGAAATTCTAAAGTTATGCAAGTTCATTTTGTTGCTGAAATGCCCTGAAAATTCGATAGAAAATAGCACACAACACACAAACACAGATATTTACGTGGTTCGACAATTGCCTACGTCCACGGGAGGCAGCAAACTGATATTATTGGAGAAATTAATACAAATTACAGAAAACAGAATTTCTCTCAACTCTCTCTGGAACTCTCTCTGACTTCAGGAAGCTTTGCTTCTTTTCTGATTGCTCTCTCTTGCTTGCTTTGCTAAGGGTCTTATTTATAATGGAAAGGTAGAGACAATCCATCCCCACTTTCCCTTAAACAATTGCATGTAGGTGGTAAGTGGAAGACAATTGTAGGTGGAAAGTGGAAGACAATTGTAGCTGGAAAGTGGAAGACAATTGTAGGTGGTTGCCGAAAGTGAAAGTTGAGCCATGTGCCAACAATCTCCACCTTGGCGAGAATTCACCGATCAATGCTGCCTCCATTACGCCCTTAGGCGATACGAGCTCGAGAGATATTGATCAAGTCCAAACAATGTTGGAACTTGATCCCTGTTACCACCTTTGTTAGCATATCTGCAGGATTGTCTGCAGTTCTGATTTTCTGGAGTAGAATGTTCCCTTCATCTACTATTTCTCGAACAAAGTGGTAACGGACATCTATATGCTTGGTGCGAGCATGATGGACCTGGTTCTTTGCCAAACAAATGGCACTCTGGCTGTCGCAGAAAATCTCCACATTTTCCTGAACAATGCCCAAATCCCTAATCAAACCACGAAACCAGATGGCTTCTTTGAAAGCTTCTGTTACAGCCATATACTCTGCCTCAGTAGTAGACAAAGCCACTGTTGACTGTAAAGTCGATCTCCAACTTACTGGTCCTCCTGCCATAGTGAACACATAACCAGTAGTAGATCGACGCTTGTCAAGATCACCAGCATAATCAGAATCAACATATCCTTTGATATGTTTGTCACCCGTCTGATCTCTCTCGAACTTCAAACCAACATCTACAGTACCCTGAATGTACCGTAGAATCCATTTCACTGCTTGCCAGTGGCCTTTGCCAGGATTGTGCATGTAACGGCTCACCATACTTACAGCATGTGAAATGTCAGGTCTAGTACACACCATCGCATACATCAAGGCACCAACAGCATTTGCATATGGAACATGATCCATTTGCCTCTTTTCATCATCAGTAGTCGGTGACATTAGTGCACTCAGTTTGAAATGTGGAGCTAACGGTGTACTTACAGGTTTAGACTTGCTATCAATGCCAAACCTCTGAAGTACAGTCTTCAAGTACTGAGTCTGTGTCAAACAGATGGTACCTTTTGCTCTGTCCCTTTTGATCTCCATACCAAGAATCTTCTTGGCCTCTCCAAGATCCTTCATGTCAAACTCTGAGCTCAATTGAGCCTTCAACCTGTTGATCTCCACCTTGCTCTTAGATGCTATCAGCATATCATCCACATATAAGAGCAAATAGACAAATGTACCATCTTAGAGTTTGCGGAAATATACACAGTGATCAAAATGGCTACGTGTGTACTTCTGAGTTATCATGAAGCTGTCAAACCGTTTGTACCACTGTCTTGGTGACTGCTTCAAACCATACAGGGACTTGTTCAGCTTGCAAGCCCAATTTTCACGTCCTGGGACTTTGAACCCTTCTGGCTGAGACATATAAATTTCTTCGTTCAAAGTACCATGGAGGAATGCGGTCTTCACGTCGAGTTGAGCTAACTCGAGATCAAATTGTGCAACCAAAGCTAATAGGATCCGAATAGACGAATGCTTAACAACAGGTGAAAATACCTCATTATAGTTTATTCCTTCCTTATGTGCGTAGCCTTTCGCTACTAATCTGGCTTTATATCTGATGTTGTCTTTGCCAGGAGCACCTTCCTTTTTGGCATAGACCCATTTGCACCCTATAGCTCTCTTTCCCTTTGGAAGTTGTGTCAGCTTCCAAGTTTCATTCTGGTGAAGTGATTGCATTTCCTCATCCATCGCCTTCTTCCACTTGACATTGTCTGTACTGTCCATAGCTTCTCTATAGGTGTACGGGACATCATCATCAGTCACTGGAAGAGCGTATGCCACCATGTTTGTGTAACGGGCAGGCCTCCGAATGTCTCTTTTCGGTCTACTAGTGGCAATAGACTCTGGTTGTTGTCTGATCTCAGATAATGGTGCTGAATCCTCCACCTCAACTGATATCTCGTCCTGGTTATCAAAATCATCATCAGGACAATCAACTGTCGGAGAAGCCTTTTCTAATTTCTTGGGAGTTTCAAACTCCACCTGTTGCAGAGAGTTTGGATTCTCATTCTCTGTGCCTTGAGGTATTTGTTTCAGCATTACAGATTCGTCAAAGGTAACATCTCGGCTTAAGATGATCTTCTTTGACTCGGAATTCCATAGTCTGAATCCCTTGACTCCTTCACTAAAGCCCACGAAAACAGCTTTCTTGGCTCTAGGATCCAGTTTGGATTCAGTAACATGAAAGTATGCTGGACATCCGAATATATGCAATCGATCATAATCAGAAACAGGTTGTCCAGACCATACCTCTTTGGGAGTTTTCCCATCAAGTGCAGAAGCGGGTAGTCTGTTGACTATATAAGAGGCATACATCAAAGCCTCTGCCCAGAATGCCTTCCTTAGGCCAGATTGAGAAAGCATACACCGAACTTTCTCCACCAACGTACGGTTCATCCGTTCTGCTATACCATTCTGCTGTGGCGTGCCAGGAACTGTAAAATGTCTGATTATCCCTTCATCCTGACAGTACTTCATGAAAGGATCTGATTTGTATTCCCCGCCATTATCTGATCTGAGTCTTTTAATCTTTTTGCCTGTCTGAGTTTCAATCATCTTCTTCCATTGAAGAAAGATATCCAGAACTTCATCCTTATGCTTCATGGTGTATACCCAGACATACCTGGAGAAATCATCAATAAATGTTACAAAATAATGTTTACCTCCCAATGAAGCATTTTTGGAAGGCCCCCAAACATCAGTGTGAACATAATCCAGTGTTGCTTTTGTACGATGAATAGCGGTGCCAAACTTGACTCTTGTCTGCTTGCCCATGACACAATGCTCGCAGAAATCAAGTTTACCGGTCTTTGCACCTTTCAGGAGACCTTGCTTCACCAAACCTTGCAAAGTCTTCTCCCCGACATGCCCTAAGCGCATATGCCAGAGTCGGGAAGTATCAGATGCCTCATCGTCGGAACTGCTAGAGACGGCTGCTCTTCCTGTGACTGTGTACCCGTCCAGAAAATATAAATTTCTCTGTCGAGTACCTTTCATTGCCAAGAATGCACCTCGTACAACCTTCAGGACTCCACCTTCCATGGTCACCTTGTAACCGCTGGAGTCTAAGACCCCCAGTGAAATTAGATTCTTCTTCAGATCAGGGACATACCTGACGTCTGTTAGTCGTCTGATTGTACCATCGTGCATTTTCAGGTGAACAGTTCCTATCCCTTTTGTCTGGCATGTGTTGTCATTGCCCATAAGCACAACTCCTCCGTCAAGCTCTTGGAAGCTTGAGAACCACTGCCTGTTGGGACACATATGATAGGAACAGCCGGAATCTAGAATCCATCTATCAGAATGGCTTTCTGATGATGAAACTGTAAAAGCTGAATCCTCTTCATTATCAGCTTTAATTGCAACATTCACATTAGATTTGTCCTTGTTTGGACAATCTTTCTTCCAGTGCCCTTTCTGGTGACAATAGGCACACTCATCCTTCGCAGGACGTCTGAATGATGATTCTCCTTTTGGCTTTGAGTGAGATGGTCCTCTTGATTTTGAGCGAGATTTACCACGCTCACTAGGCATTCCAGATCTTCTATTGTTTGTCCTTCCTCGAGCAACAGTCAGTGCTTCTGATGTTGAGTCTCTGTGATCAAGCTGATCCTTCTTCCGATACTCATTATTCACCAGAGCATTAGAAACGTCTATGAATTTAACCTCATCCTTTCCATATAACAGAGTTGTGGTTAAGTGTTCATAGGTATCAGGCAAGGAATTTAACAACAGTAGTGCCTTATCTTCATCGCTAATTTCAACATCTAAATTTTGTAAATCAGCGAGAATTTTAATATAATTATCCAAATGCTCAATCATAGAAATACCTTTCTTGTACTGGAAACGAAAGAGCTTCTTCTTCAGGTAGAGACGGTTCTCTATGCTTTTCGTCATGTATTTGTCCTCCAGCTTTTTCCAGAGACTTGATGCCATAGTCTCCTTCATAACAAAGTACTTCTGGTCCTTGGCTAAACACAACCGAATTGTGCCACAGGCTTGACGATTTACATACTTCCAATCTTCATCAGACATATCCTTGGGTTTGGAACTCAAGGCAATATCGGATCCTTCCCGGAATAATAGATCCATAACTTCGCATTGCCACATACCGAAGTTGTTGCTGCCGTCAAACTTCTCAATATCAAACTTCGCGTTTGACATCGAGCTCCTTTGCCAAGAACTGCTGGTTGATGCTGATGTACTGCTGGTTGATGCTGATGGTTGAGCTTCAGTTGTTTTTTTTTCCAAAATTTCTCCAGCTTTTGGATCTTCCATCGTGCCTATTAAAGCTTGTCTTTCTAAAAACAGTATTTAGAAGCGGATTTAGCAGAAACTGATGGCACGGTTGCGTCCGGAACGGTCGAAATAGTTGGAAACAGGTCCGACTCGGTTGAAAACGGGTGAAAATTGCACTGAGTTGGGCAAAAAACACTTCTGGACCGAGTTGACTCGGGAATATTCCGTTAGGATAACGGAATATTCTCTGACGGAATATTCTTTATGGACGGAATATTCTCTGACTGTGGGATGCTGACTTGTGCTGACGTGGCGCTGACTGGTGCTGACCAGGCACTGACGTGGCGATGACGTGGCGCTGACGTGGCGATGACGTGGCGATGACTGGGCGATGACGTGGCGATGACGTGGCGCTGACTGGGTGCTGACTGAGCGCTGATGTGGCGATGACTGGGCGATGACGTGGCGCTGACGTGGTCGTCTTCTTCGTTGAGAAATTTGCAGAAAATTTCTGGAAAATTTTCCAGGTTTGACCAAACTTTGACCGGAGCTAGAGAGTTCGTTAGAGCTCCAATTGAGACGCGGTCAGGTGCGTTGGAATCGTATTTCCGAGAGGAACACAACGGTATCCTCCAAACATAGATTCGAGCACTTCGAATTTTCTGGACTTGATCAAAAACCAAAGCTCTGATACCAATTTGTTGCTGAAATGCCCTGAAAATTCGATAGAAAATAGCACACAACACACAAACACAGATATTTACGTGGTTCGGCAATTGCCTACGTCCACGGGAGGCAGCAAACTGATATTATTGGAGAAATTAATACAAATTACAGAAAACAGAATTTCTCTCAACTCTCTCTGGAACTCTCTCTGACTTCAGGAAGCTTTGCTTCTTTTCTGATTGCTCTCTCTTGCTTGCTTTGCTAAGGGTCTTATTTATAATGGAAAGGTAGAGACAATCCATCCCCACTTTCCCTTAAACAATTGCATGTAGGTGGTAAGTGGAAGACAATTGTAGGTGGAAAGTGGAAGACAATTGTAGCTGGAAAGTGGAAGACAATTGTAGGTGGTTGCCGAAAGTGAAAGTTGAGCCATGTGCCAACACATTTTGTTCCTGCTAATTCGGTAAAGTGGTTAAACAATTCCCTTTCACATCTATAATAAGGGTTTAAGTCCCCCATTTACCTATTAAATTATAGTAAGTGGGGGATAGCTTTTCCCTCAAATTGCATTCCAAGTCATTCTCGTAGCAATTAGTCTTATTAGATCCCGGTTGACCCCAATCCAATTGGTGATAAGACGACGACAAAAAATAAAAAATAAAAAAAAATAAAAAAAAATAAAAAAATCGAAAGAGAATTTTCATTTGAAGCGTATTGGTAGCTAAAGACGAATGAAAGAATAAAGAATTGTCTTTATCTAAGGATTGTCTTTTGGAGAATTAATTCAGTTTTAATTAAACTTGAAGAATCTTATGGGATAGAGTTATAAAGATTATATTATGCATGCTTTGCAGTTTGCAGTTTGCAGTTTCATACATCAATCCCCTATCATTGTACACGTTGTTCCCAAGAAAATCAAGTATATAGATTATAGAGAGTTGAAGTATGCACGCGCCACGCGAAGACATACTCTTTGGAGTTTGGACTTATAGATTTTCATTTTCTCGAGAAAATATATATTACATTGACCATTTTACTTGGAATTTGAAAAAGAAAAAAATAAGGTTGCGTCCTGCAGCGCGTTTTCAGCCTGTTTTCGTTTTTATTTTCCAAAAACGATTTCGAATTCGCGTCCTGTAAACCGTTTTTCATTTTATTTTCGAAATACAAAAACAAAATGAAAAACAAAAGTAGTGTTAACAGTGGAAGTTTTGAAATACAAAAAAAAGTTGTTTTTGTTTTTGTTTTTGTTTTTGTTTTTGTTTTTCATTAAAGTGGGTCCCATGTCATTTTAAATTATTTTTTTTCTTTTTTCTCTTCACTGTGCATCATCAGATCATCTTCTTTCTTCCTCATCTTCTCTCTTCCCATCTTCATCTTCTCTCTTCCCGATCTGGTCTTCTTCTTCACCTCGTCGCCGCCGATGATCAGCTCCCGGTCGCCGTCGTCGATCTGCTCTTCTTCACCGTCGCTGATCAGCTGGTCGTCGCGTCGTCGTCTTCTTCGCTGGTCGCCGCCGTCGTCTTCAGCTGGTCGCCGCCGTCGTCTTCTTCAGCTGGTCGCCGTCGTCTTCTTCTTCCGGCCACCTCCTCTTCTTCTTCTTCCTCCTCTTCTTCTTCTTCTTCTTCCTCTTCTTCTTCTTCCTCTTCTTCTTCTTCTTCTTGGTCGCCGTCGTCTTCTTCTTCCGGCCACCTCCTCTTCTTCTTCTTCCTCTTCTTCTTCTTCTTCTTCTTCTTCTTCTTCCTCTTCTTCTTCTTCCGGATCCGATCTGGTCTCCATTGTTTTTTTTTTTTTTTTTTTTTAATTATTTAATCATTTATTTATATTGTTATAATATTAAACAAAAATTAAAAATTAATATTTTATAATTTTCGAAAGTTTTCAGTTATCCTACCGGACGCGTTTTTTCCGTTTTTATTTTCAAAATACGGATTCCAGTAAATGCTACCAGACGCGTATTCGGATTTCAAAAATAAATCCAAAAACACTGTTTTTGTTTTTGTTTTTCTTTTCGAAAAACAAAAACAAAAAACAGCTTACAGGACGGGCCCTAAAGAAGAGAAAGTTGTTTCGTTAAATTATCCAATTAAAGGCACGAAATCCTTATACAGCTAAATCCTTATAAGAAACTCATACCTTTTTCATAATTAAATAAGTCAATTACCCTATTAATCCTCCGAATTATATGTAATTATTTATTTTAATTTTTTTGAAATAAATTATATATAATTATTAACATTGTTAATATTCAAATAGAGATTATAACTCAAGTTAAAAACGAATATGCTGATGATAATCACAAATTATATATAATGTACGTGTTTGTTTGTTTGTTTTTTTTGGATTTTATATACCACATAGGCTATTCGAAATTTCGAATCTATAACACCAACTTTAGAGAGAGAGAGAGATTTAGATGTGTAGAAATTGTTGCTAAGATAAATAAAATAATATATATCACACATTTATTTCATAAATAAATAGCAAATAAAATATATCACACATTACTTTAGTCTTTAGAAATAAATAACTATGGAAATTATATTACTCTAATTTGCTGTTTCTAAACACTATCCGATATGAGTCCACCAATATAAGGCACGTCTAATGCTAGAAGCCACTCGCTGCCATTGAAGAATTTATCAACCGTGAAATGCCAAACATCATTAGGATTATTCAAGATGTGATACCCGGGCCATTTCACCCTGCCTTTAGTCTATGCTCCACGTCCACGATTCTTGTATTCAGTATAGTACAATGCAACTAGATCAGAGTTGTCATCAAATTTCATCCAACCTTCACGATCAATAAATCCATCTAAATAAGATTCCATTATAATCGTCTGTGAAAATTTCTTCCATAGCCTTCCTAGATAAGTTTTGACATCGGGCCTCGTTGCAAGCTCAGGTGTTGGGATTATAGTGCAATTGTGGATCACGATTGCAGTATCAGACATATCGTCATCTCTTCCCTCAGTAGTAATCACGTTTCCATGCCCTTCACTTGGTAATCTAACATGAAGAATCGAATTTTGAAGTACAACTGATGCATCACCAAAAATAAAGTCAGTAGTACCATATATATGACACTCATAGAAAAATTGATTTTGTCCATGATTCACGTATAAAGTATCCTAATTCCCCTCGATCGAGCATCTATGGCAAGCCATGTAATCGCTTGCGGTTCTGCGGAGTTGATGATACTGATATCTCTGGCTAAAAAATGTGGAGAATTTATATCTGTAGAAACATATAAAAAAAATCAGATAAAATTTTGGATGGATAAAAGGATTACACAATTAGTAAGGGAGCATGAGGTGGAATTGAAAATAATCAAATAAAGCTTTGGATGGCATGAGATATTTAACTAAATCAAATCAACTGATTACTAAATGTATAGAGGATTATATAATAATAATGCATTCAAAATAATAATAATAATAGAGACTCTATATGGAAAGTTTCTCTAGATTTTATTAATGTGGATGACTTCAAACCACATACTGTGGTGGCAGCGACTCAACCTGTAAGGCTGTAACACTATCCATCTGGACGAGTGCTTTTATCAATCAAATTATGTTGGGCAGTGATAGTGGGTAGGATATCTATTAAAAAATCAGTTTTAGAAAATTTCTTTTTAAGAAGTGTAAATATTTTTTAGGAACTTCTGAAGTGATCAATCTTTGATCAGATGACCCGAATACAAACTTAATTTTTAACGAGTTCAAATATCGCTGCTACTTTAGAAATCCATTATTAAGTGGCCCAGCCCAACCAACTGAAGAGCAGCTATGAATCGTCTCACATGGGAGAAATTGCTTTTGTGACTATAGAGACCGTAGCCCAATTTCGATTTCGTGTTTGCTAAGCGGCTTAGGGCTGCGGGATATATCTGTCATCAACCAAAAAAAAAAAAAAGGCTTATTTTGATTTTAATAAAATTTAAGCGAACTAATCTATGAAACAAATTAACTTATTACTTTTTAGTAGTGTGTAATTAATTAAAAGCTAAAAGACTGATCATTATTTCTTTTAAATAAATCAATAATTAACTTAAATGAAATTCGGGATTTCTTGTACAAATTAACTCAAAATTTAGCTGCATTATGCAAATTCATATTGAGATATGTGATTAACTATCACCTTAGGAAATACAATGGAAGTGACGAGATAAGGTTGGTCCGGTGGTAAACCCCTTACACCTGCACCACGAGGTTGTGAGTTTGATTATATTAGTCTTTTAGGACTAATTGTATTTGTTTTCCTATTATATATCAGTTTAAGTTTTTCTTACGTAACGATTAGGAAGATTGGAGATTAACAACACAAGGCTGCAACCAATTGACCATAATCAGCTACAGCAGGTAGTCATTAACAAATTTCAGTTTTGGAATTATATCATCATGCCTTTCCGGGTCTTAAAATTTACAGCATGACCCGCCCATTTAAAAGAAGAAAATGTTTTCGACTGATTTTATAAATATGACTGAGTTATATTACATGAATGAAGTAGTTAAAACCCAGACACTGGTATTTAAAAATGATTTTAGTCAATCTAGCTTTACAAATTTTTAAAAGCAATAAGAACAAATTTTATATCACATGGGGTCTCTTAATGGATCAATTTCTTGTGTTGACTATTGAACCTTGACCTTTCTAATTTTATGATCAATAATGAAGTATTATGCACCACCATTTAGACATCCAAGTAGGGTTAAGCCCAAGCCCATCCTGTAAAGATAAGAAACCAAACCCATAAACTATTATAACTGTATGAGCAGTTATCGTAAGTAAAACTGTTTAAACAGAATTTTTTTTTTTTTTTTTTTAATTTTTTTTAAACAGATTACAACACAGATCAACGTGATTGTTTTTTCAAATAATTTTTAGTATTTTTTTTTTCCTTTAAATACCACTAACCCCAATTCATGCCTGGAGCATTATCAGATTGAATTGAGCACTCTTACCACCAAACCATATTAGGTAAAAATAACATTGAACAAGATAAATCAAAGTCCACGGCCTTTATTGAACAACTTTTTTTTCTTTTGACATTTTGGAATACATTAACCAAGACTTGAATTGGTTTTTATAATGATTATCTTACTTGAAATTTCTTTTTTTGAATTTACTTTTGAATTGTTTTATTAAGTTTCCTTTTTTTGATTTGTTCCCATGTTGTTTTGTGTTTTCAATTATAATCACAACAATGAATTTTTATTTTTTTGAGTAAGAAGGTTTTAATTAAGTAACATTTGCCAAGATTATTGTTAGAGAATAAGTAATTAATTTGTATGAATTAAGCAGGATTCTAGAAAAGATTGTTATGAAACACATTCCAGGTGCCTAACTTCCAAGTCTCCTTACATATAGTGCATGTAAAACATATTTCTTCCCATTGTTGCCAGCACACTCGTGTAAACATAGAATTGAAAAACAGACACTACCTACAATGCAAATACACACACAATTCACTAGTATGAAACCAAACAAACTTATGATGGCTGGTTTGGTGTGAATCGGTTCCGTGCATACCAATAAATTTCTTGGAAATGCATTCATATTTTAATTGTTGCGTTGATTGTACGGGCTCCAATAAAATCTCAGAAGCGTAAATCATGGAGTTAATGCTTTTAGATGCGTAAACTATACATCATTATAGACATTTTAATCATTACAAAAGAAAATAAACGATACACAACTAGCAGAATATTTGTGTGTGTATTTTCTGCATTTGTGTGTCACATTTATATCAGCGTCTCAATCTCCAGGAAGTCTTCAGAGAAAAAGACTTTGAGCTACATTATTATTATTATTATTATTATTTTGAACAGCAAGAGCTACATTATTGAAGTATTAGGTTTCTCCTGTACAGGTAACACTGTTTTTGGGCGAAAATTTATCATTATAATTTTCTAAAGAATCATAATGAAAAGGTACTAATGTGGAAAAATTTGAGCCACGGGAGTGGAGAATCAAAGTTTACAGATCGACCAAAAAAAAAAAAGATATCGAAGTCCAAGGCTAGGATTGAACAAATCTTTGTTGTCTTTGTTTCAGGGCTGTTCTGTTTTTGTTGTTGCGTTTTTTCTGGCTTCTTGCCGTTTGAATAAAGGTAGCTTTTCAAAAAAAAAAAAAAAAAAAAAAATCCTTTTTCTGGGTGGTAATTAAGTTTGATATTTTGGAATACCAAGACTTGAATTGGTTTTTTTATAATGATGAATTGTTGATTTTCAGCAATTTTAGCTAATAATATATCAATTTCGTTAAACAGTAACTTACTTGAATTTTTATTTTATTTTTTAAAATTTAATTTTGAATTGTTTCCATATTGTTTTATGTTTTCAATTTATTGTAATAGCTTATGCCTATAAATAGGTAACAGAAATTATAATCACAATAATAATTTTTTTGAGTGACAATGTTTTAATTTAATTAATTAACATTTGCATTTCCCAAGATTATTGTTAGAGAATTTGTAATTAATATGTATAAAGCAGGATTTTAAAAAGAATCTGGGGGTGCCTTCCATAAGTTCCATTCCTCATCAAAGGATGACCAGGACTTGGTGTAAATTCATCTGAGAAATCTTTCAGTACCTCAGGCGCAAAACATAACATGGTCCAGCTGGCTTCCATTTTCGTTTATATATAAGTTAGGGTTCAAAAATTAAATTGCACTTTTTTAAGGTGTAATTTTAAGAGGAGTGGTGCTATTAGCACACCCCTACCGGACTATTTATGCCCCACTTTTTTAATTATGTAGTATTCTGTTTTTTTTTTTTCCATTATCAAATTTACTTAACGAGGCATACAATTTAAGGAAAAAAATCTTCTACAAATTAATCTATTAAAACCCTACATGCCTTTTCCAAAATAAATAAATAACTAAATTATTAACTCTTAAACCCTAAAATTTGCTTTTTGCACATATACAAAATATTATGGAAGAATCTGAGAAAGATATCAAGGATACGGAAGAATTGTCTAAAAATAATATCAAATATCTAGAAAAATTGTTTGAGAATGATATCAAGCATCTACAAGAATTGTCTAACAATGATATCAAACATTCACAATAATTGTCTGAGAATGATATAAAGCATCCGCAAGAATTGTTTGAGAATGATATCAAGTATCTAGAAACAATTCATTCTCTAGAAGTAAGTTTGAAGTTTATTTTTTCTTTAGAATGATATCAATCTGCCGTTGTGTTGAAGAGATTCTGTTATTATTTTTTTCTTTTTTCTTTTACACCATGAAAGAAGAAGAAGAAAAAACTAAAAAAAAAAGGGAGAAAAAATAAATAGTTCAATGGAGGTGAGAGAGAAACGTATACAGATATCAGAGATAGAGAGATGAGAGGTGTATTAAGTCTGAAAAATATGAAAAAAAAATGGTAGTTTTGAAAATAAATTAAAAAAATTAATAAAAACATTTAATTTTATTTAATTAAATCAAAAATTTTAAAAATGGGGCAAAAATAGATCGCAGGGTGTGCCAATAGCAACACTCTTTTAAGAGTATCACTATTTTAATAATGTTAGTTTAAATAGCACATAAAGTGTGGATCTAACAAAAATACCCTTAAAACACACTCACAAAAATAAGTCTCGCGCATTTTTGTGTTTCTGAGACTTATTTTGTATTTTCGAGACTTTTTGGTAATTTTTGAGTTTTTTTGGTAATTTCCGAGACTTTCTGGGTAACAATTAAAATTTTCAATTTTTTTTGTCATCTTCTTCATTGAAACCTCCATCGAAGGTCGAACAGAATTCAACCTCCAATGGAGGTCTTTCATCTCCATTGGTCTTCCATCGATGGAGGTTTTTGAAGGAAAAAAAACCCTAAAATGGCACAAAAGTAATAAAAGAAGAAGATAAAGGTATTTTAGTATTTCAGTACCATTTAAACTTAACTTAAATAGTGATACTCTATAAATTCAACCTAAAAAAATTGTTATTTTTAATGGAAGCTTAATTAATACATTTGCTACTAAAAATGTGAAAAAGGTAAGGTTTAAATGATATATTCTTTGATGTATTTATAAAAAATAATTTTGGTAACTTTTTAGTTACTATTTTGTTGTCTTATAGTCTTGAGTTTGTGTTATTATATTGATTTTTATAAGTATTTACTAGAAAAAAAAATAATAATCAAGTAAACATACATAAAATATCGATGCCTCATTTTCTATAATTCGTCTCAGGTCCCAAAAATCTCATGGCCGGCCCTGCACATATGCATAAGTCGGAGTCAGTCCTCATTTTGACACAAATAGGAGAATAATTCTGCATCACATGTATATCACCATCTCAATCTGTACACACTTGAGCCATGCCCAGTGATTTATTAGTCCTCGCAGACACATTTTTTTTTTTCTAAAACTCATAATCAAAAGGTACTGATGTGGAAAAATCATCCACCAAAGTCTATGTCGTATACAACGTGGCTAATGACTGTTGTAATTGTATGTCATCCACGGTCATGCTGTAAGGGATTAGTATTAACTTCTTGTGTTGACTATTGAACCTTGACCTTTCTAATTTTATGGTCAATAATGAAGTATTATGTACCATTCAGACAACCAAGTAGGCCCAAGCCCAAGCCTAAGCCCATGCTGTAAAGCTAAGAGACCAAGCACATGCACTATTATAACTGCATGTGCAGTTATAACTTATCATAAGTAAAACTGTTTAAACAGTTTACAACACATATCAACGTGATTGTTTCAAATGTTGGGTTGTCTGGCATAGTGTATGCAAAAGTGCATGTGTGCTTGTGTTTACAGAGAGCAATATAGAGAAATACAGATAGATGTGGAGAAAATTCGATATAGAGAAATACAGATAGATGTGGAGAAAATCAAGAGAATTTTCTCCCATCTTTGATCAGTGTGTAGGTACTTGTATCGTGATTAGAGGGAACTTTTCGGAAAAATTATTTTATATATACACATGTACAGAAGACTGGCTGATGCTGAATAATCACCATTAGAATTGGAAAGGGAAGCTCTACTTAAGAGTGGTTGGTGGAACGATAGAGGAAGCTTTATTGCTTCAGATACTTGTCAGTCGTCAGATATCACTTGCAATTCGGCAGGAAGCATCACTGCATTAAAAAATAAAGACAAATTCTTCAAAGATGTGGTCAGTTAACCACTTTGATAGATTTGAATTTGTGTTGTAACAGCCTTGTCGGTCCAATGCCTTCAAATCTAGGTAATTTGATCAACTTGAAAGTGACAACAATCTAATCGGACCTATTCCTAGTAACGACATACAAGGTACCAATCCCACATGAGCTTATCCAGTTAACCCAACTTTGACTTCTCAAGCTTTCTTTAAACCAACCGAAAAGAGCAGCTATGAATCGGATCACAGAGCAGAAGTTGCTTTTGTGTACTATAGAAACTGTAGCCCAATTTCAAATTCAGACTCGCTAACCGGAATAGGGGGATTTAATATTGGTCATCAACAAAAAAAAAAAAAAAAAAAAAAAAAAAAAAAAAGGCCTTATTCTGTTTTTAATAAAATTTAAACTTATTAGTCTGTGAAACAAATAAATGATTTCTTTTAATTAAAGCCTTATTCTGATTTAGTAGTGTGTGATCACTGATTAATTAAAAGCTAGGAGGCTGATCATTATTTCTTTTAAATAAATCAATAATTAATTTAAATAAAATTCAGGATTTCTAGTACAAATTAACTCAAATTTTAGCTGCATTATGCACATTCATATTGAGATATGTGATTAACTATCACCTTTAGAAATACAATGGAAGTGACGAGATGAGGTTGGTCTGGTGGTAAACCCCTTACATCTACACAACGAGGTTGTGGGTTCGAGTTCTCCCCCTCCCCAACAAATCCCAAATTTATGTAATTGTATAATACTTAATAAAAAAAATAAAATAAAAAAAAAGAAATACAGTGGAAGTACAAATTAATGCTCACATTGGAAGAACGAGATGTGTGATTAACTATCACCTTCATCAATTATATATGTACATCTATTATATATGAACTATTAATTTCATCAACAAAATACAAGTCTTGTTGTTTAAGTTTTGCAATGGAGATCTTATGTAAAGGAGTCCTTGACATTAATGTCTTCCGGGCTAGAAACTTTTGAGACACATATTTCATTGTAGGTCGAGACTTCGGTTCTGATTGCAAGCATGCAAATGCTATAGCTGAAGCAAGAATAATGTCTTGCACAACCGTTGCATCCAATGCAGGCATAAGCCGTCTGTCTAAAATATCAATTAGCATTATGTTATGATCTAATGTCGACGATGATAAAAACGAGAGGAGTTCTCCTGGATGTCTTCCCATTAGTATCTCTAAAACTACCACTTCAAAGCTATAAACATCACATCTTTCGGTCACAACCATAGTGTAAGCAAGTTCTGCCACAAGAAAAATGAAGTAAGAGATGATCAGTACCGGTCAAGAAATTGATAACATATCCAACTATATATAGTCTCATTTTCTAGCTAATAAACATGTGATCATTAATAATTAACTATACTAACAATGAAAATAAATATGCTTAAAAAAAAAAAAAATACAAATAAAACTATTTTACCTGGAGCAATATATCCGCGAGTGCCAGCTAGTAAAGTTATATTAGACGAGTCAGGGTGTAGAAATTTAGCTGTGCCAAAGTCAGCAAGAAATGCCTTCGATTCTTGGTTTAGTAGAACGTTGAACAATCGATGGTGTGCAACTATGATGCAAATAAGACAAGGCATGTGCCACACTCTTGACAATGTTCACTCTCTTACACCAATCCAACTTAATGGCTTTATTATGATAACGTAGGACACAAAATAAGCTTCCTTTTGACATGTACTCGTATATCAAAAACATACATTTCTTATGCAAACAAAAACCATAAAGCTTTACGATGTTTCGATGACGTATCTTGGACAGTACACGAGCCTCGGTTTCAAAACTTTTCATGAAAATTGACTCCTCAAATTCTGAACGGTGAAGCTTCTTCAAAGCAAAAACTCCGTCATTAGACAGTTGTGCTTTGTACACGCTGCCATAACTTCCTGTTCCAATGCAATACTTAATGTCGAAGTCCTCCGTCGCTTCAATGATGTCTTCAAAAGCAATTCTACCATCAAAATTCCATATCGAGAATGTATCTACACTCTTGGTTTCTTCCGTGTTGAGCTTAGTTTTCCTATTTCTGCATTTTTTTAAGAGGAAAAAGAATCCGAGAAACACGAAGGGAATAAGTGCGCTTGGTATAAATACTGTAAAGAAGAGAGTGATATTAGATGTTGTTGTATCAGATGAGTTTGGATGAAATTCTAAGAACACCATATCTCACATGTTTTGGTTGATTCTGATACAAGTTTCAGCCAATATAATTATGTCGAGGATCAATCTAAATTATAAAGTGATTATTATTATTTATTTTTTTCCAAGGAAACGCGGAGTTAAGAATTTCCAGGAAATTGAGAGGCACGTAAATGCAGTCTATCATATTTTGTGAGAATTCCAGAGTCTAGAGTGGACCAACGTATCCGAAAATAGCAATGTGAACAGCTAGAAAAGTATCCAGCTTGTTTATCACGAGTCAAGGTCTACCAGTAATCTTCCAAAATATAAATAAAACTATGTCCCTACATTGAAAAGAACTCAATCACATTGACTTATAGTAAAAAGTTTACAAAAAATAAAAATAAAATAAAAAAATTTACCTAATTCAGGCAAATAGTATCCTAAGGTTCAGTGTGGTTCAAAACTGAGGCCAAAGGTTCCAGAGACTGAGAGATATGATTTGGTTGGCCGAGTCGAGGTGTCAAATAGTGCACCTGTACGTAAGGAGAGGTGTCAAATAAAGGGTCAGGCGGGACAAGCCCCTGTTAAATGGGTTGGCCGGGCTGGACTATCAAATCGCATGGTTCGGAGGTTGGGTTTTCACGGGTTTGATGGCAGGATCGGACTTAAAATTAAAAATAGAAAATAATTCAATTATATTACATGCATAATGAGGTAAAGCTTGCCGCCTGTACGGCTGTACCCCATCCCTCAAGCCCTGCCGGATCTTTAAATTTATGGTCCGACCTACCCATTTGAAAGAATAACGTATTTTTGACTGACTTTATAATAGGATTGAGTTATTTTTTTGTTGTTGAAACTTGAAATATTACATAAATTAGGGGATTTTGAGGAGGGGGAAAGCTCGAACTTACAATCTCTTGACGTAGATGTGAGAGTTATACCACTAAACCAATCTTATGTTGTCCATAATACGACAGATACTGATATTTAAAAAATATTTTAGTTGGTCTAGCTTTACACATGCTGAATTTTTAATAACAATAAGAACAAATTTTGTACTACATGAGGTATCTTTTAATGGGTCAATTTCCATGATCTCTACCAAGAGTCAAAGACTACAAGGGAGTTAAGGGATTAGTATAAACTTCTTGTGCTGACTATTCTCAACAGTGACTATTCTAGCTTCCAAGAAGAATTCTTCTCTTTGACAACTCGCAAAGGCGGCTCTTCTCAATCAACACCATCAGTTGGAGCAAATACGTCAACAACATTGTCCCTTTCAACCAAAACAGAAAATTTTTTTGGAAATAGCAGAATTTATTTGTGGAGTTAGTATGTTAATAATAGGATTAGGAGTGTTAAGCCTTTTTTACTAAAATAAATTACTTTCTTTTTATTATAGGTTTAGGTTTTTCTTACATAACTAGGCATGTTCTCTTCATCATTCATTCATTATAATAAAGTAAATAGAAGTTCTATAATTTTTTCTCCCTAAATTCTTTTCTTTCTGCTCTTCTTTTCTCATTTACTGAATTCTTATGTGCAGATCCAACAACACATTAAGAATCCTCATGCAATGTAGATCCATGAGCAAAACAATGTGCATGCAAGCACTTGAAAAGGGTGATTATATATGTTAATTGTCCCTTTACATATAATAAATACTCAGGAAATGTTATTGTCAGAAAAGAAAAAAAAAATACTCAGGAAATGAAACTATACTGGTGAAACCAGGAGAGAATGCAATTTCATATGTTACTAAACTAATATAAGAATAAGAAAATTGAATCTTATCTTCTTTTGGATCAAAACGTGAAGATTTACCGAGAAAAACATCATAGCTTATTATGATCCACATTATACACAATCAGGAAGCAAAGACTATGAAACATATTTCCTATCATCCTAGTATGAAGCCGAAAATCTGCATTCTTTCATATATTTTTTTTACAAAATTATTTGGATACCTCTCTATGTCATGTAAATGAATTAATAAATTATATCACAGTCTATTATAATCATAAATTGAAAAAATATAGTCAATATATACTTCGTATTAGAATTTTTTAAATGTTTCAAACACAAATGAGC
The DNA here is from genome assembly GCA_954870605.1 of Acer campestre. Taxonomy (NCBI): domain Eukaryota; kingdom Viridiplantae; phylum Streptophyta; class Magnoliopsida; order Sapindales; family Sapindaceae; genus Acer; species Acer campestre. Next base: position 32,748,764 of record OX940805.1, on the reverse strand, counting down.
CATTATGTGAAAACAGGGGATGTCTACAGGCAGGGGATGCTTGTCTAATAAAGTTTGCTAATAAAGTCTACAGGCAGGGGATGCTTGTCTAAAAAAATAGAAGGTTTTAGATGAAGATAATAAATCTATCAAATTGGAAAGGAAATTTTCTATATACTGATAACATTTATTTTACAGGCTTTTACAACTATCAATTTAAAAGAAATATATATTGATGATTATAAGTATCAATGAAAGTAAAGATGACGTAGAAACAAAGTCACCTGGAGAAATAAACCCATAAGTGCCTGCAACAATGTTTCTATTGGATGAGTTACCATGTAGAAGTCTAGCCAATTCAAAGTCACCAACAAGTGCCTTTGATTCCGAGTTTAGTAAAATGTTATTGGTTGATATGTCAAGCTGAGCAATTGTTCGTCCGCAATCATGATGCAAGTAAGACAAAGCACGTGCAACACCTTTGATAATGTTAACTCTCCTAACCCAGTTTAACTCGACAGCTTCATCCTCATTATGTACAACAGAGATTCCATAAACTCATAAACTAAAATCATACCCTTTTTTTTTTCAAGCAAAACCATAAAGCTTTACAATATATCAAGCAAAAACCATAAAGCAATTTGCTCCATCTACGATGAGATGGAGATTTTGTTTTGTTTTGTTTTTTTTGTTTTTTTTTTTGTTTTTAAATAATAAAAGAAATCAATTTTTTTTATTTGGTCAAATAGTCTAAATTGCCCACAACCGTTAGCGGTTCCAAATTAACAATAGGGGATGTTTATGCAATATTTTTCAAAGGTTAGGGGAAGTTTGTGCATATATGACCAAAACTGCAATATCCATGCAATTTTGTTAAACTTCAGGGGATGTTTATGCAATTACCCCTAATTTAAAAATAGAAGAACACTATCAATTTCTTTACTGAAATCTTGTGCTATTAGTAATTTAAATATAGAAGAACTCCATCAATTTTACGGCACTAAATATTCACATCATGATACATTCTTCAACAGCATATAATTATACATATACATTCACTGAGAAGATAAAGAAAACTTGTTGAAATTTATAATTTTGGAGAAAAATAGAACAAATTGGAATAAACTAGCGAGGTGCTAACCTTAAGAGTTACATGTATCTGCTTATGTTTTTTTCCAGATGCAGATGTAAAACTATCAACAGGACAGGAATCTTCTTTGACATAAGAGTTGCAATAGTCATTAACAAATTGGACTTCTGGAATTATATCATCTTGGCTCTTCAAATCAATTCTCAACAATGAATTCTTGAATTTCTATTCCTGTATGTCGAGCCGCTCCTTGTAATCTCAGCAAAACTTCATCCCCCACTTTCAATGAGGTCACAGGAATGGCAGTTTTCTGCTCTCCATTTCCTGCAGACAAGTTGTAAAATGAGCAAAATAACAAATGAATCCACAATTTCAACAACCAAACATGACAATCATAACAAACCTTGGCAGGGACCGATTAAGGCAACGGTCTCCACGTTCTGAAGAATTATGCTGTAAATGGATTCATTGTCTGAATCTCTCTGCACCAGTAAGTAGTATTCAAGGATTAGAACCTAATAAATCCAATGAATCAAGCACACCCTATATTGATTCATATGTATAGATGAGCTCATATGCAAGACTATCAAACGGAGGAAACTCAAATCTTGTTCAGCAAACAACGGTTCGTAACACACAAACCTTTGCCTCTACTAGAAGAAGTGGTCTGGACTCTATCTTCACGCGGCCAACAATTGCTGTTCGCTGATGACCTTTCTGATCAACCACAATCACTTCTTTACCTGATTTTAACTCCGAAAGGTAGCAAGTTTTTCCTCCTGGAACTAGTACATAGGCATGTACCGGCCCCTGCAAATTACCATAACAGTTTGACAAGAACATCACACTTCACACATCAATAAATCCAGGAACAACCATCATTCTTGTATATGGAAAATCAAATTATAGCCAAAAAAGGCTCTTTAATGATCATATGGAAGATGAGTCTTCATATAATTTTTTTCCTAGGAAATGAGCCTTGCATTGCATATATGTTCCTCATTCACCATCATGGAGAATACTTGGCCAATTTTCATAAAAATTATCATGCATGACATTCATGAAAATACCATCAGAGAACAACTTCAAAGCCAAAACTCACTGCGTTGACTCGAAAAGGCCTGCTGGCAATGTAATTTGACTCTAAGCATTCGGAGTGAACAAGGAATAGTCCCCTAGCGAAGGATCCAACCTATCAAACAGCATTCGAGAATTAAGAATGGAGCATCATATATGATCAGCTTATGAACAAACCACAAGTGCCATTGAATAGTAGAAGAGAGGCTAGGACCGTACTAGAAGTCCTTCACCAGGTCTCATTAGGCTACAGAGATCCACACAGACTCGATCACCCATTCCGGCTACACCGACTCGAGTTACAGTGGCTTTGGTCAAGCTCAAGAGATTGCTCACTTCACTCCTTCTGTCAAAATATTCCTGACAATTTTAACAGAGATAAGGAGCAATGCCTTACTACTGAAGAAGCTGAGCCCGAGAACAAATTACCTTTAGCTCAAGAACAGCTTCGACATCCTCGACTTTCAGAACAACTCCACCCAGACCTTGCTCCAAGGCCTGCATACACAAATGATTGATTATAATTTTGAAGCAACAAACTATCAATTTAACGAATCTCAGCATTTCAAACAAAACCTTTCTTGTTCTCGATGTAGAGATTAAGAGATACCTCAAGAAACGTTTGTGCTTCAGTAGGAGTCTTTGAGATGGCAAACACTGTTTTACTACTGCCTTGAAATGCTGCAACTATATTTTCCGCAGGTATTATCTACAAAATACAAAACCAGATCAAGAGGGAGTAATACAGTTGAACAATTTTTAAGAGAATATGTCGTCACACATGAGCAGTTGACAGGGTCGCCATGGTAACAATTAATGAATTATAAATTATGTTACTAGTCAAAACATCAATGAATTTGATCAGGAAGAACACAAATGTTAAGATGAATGTACTATACTACGAGGGAAAATGAATAACATGACCAAAACAGCTTCCAAAGCCACAGAAGGAAAGTCATAGCAGAAAAGAAATGTAATTATGTAAGGAATTCAACTGGATTGATTTATACAAGCTTGAGGGAAGAAAATATCTGCATTTCAAAAGATCCCCAACTACATTTTATGGTAACGAGTAATGAATTACAAATTATGTTACTAGTCAAAACATTGATGAATGTACAATGTAAAGTGAATAACAAGACCAAAACAGCTTCCAGATGCTAAAAGAATAAAGAAAGCTACGATAGAAGCCACGGAAGGAACATCACAGTTGAAAGGAAATCTCAACAAAAGACAGTGAAATGTAAGATGATACCGCTAGCTTTCACTAAATGTAAGAATTCAATTGGATTGATTTATACCATACTCGAGGCAAAAAAAATATATATATAAAAAATTCTGCATTTCAAAACATCCCCAACTACACATTTTACAAAAAATTAACTACAACATCTGGAATAGCATCTAAGTCACTATTTGGTGGTCACTTGACGGTAATAAATCCCCATAATTTCAAGATCTTAATTTCATAGTCTCACATTCAAGTTGATTTTATCTGCCACAAAACAACCAAAAACAATTAACACACCTGCCAATTCAGCAAATCAATGACAATATTTTCCGCCTGCTCATCCGCTGGTTGGAGTTGCTGCAATTCTTTTGGAGTGGAAACCTCAAAGATAGTAGCTACCCTTCGTTCCACTATATCGAAAACCTCTCCTTCTTTGATGAACAGGGGATCTAACAAAGCCATGGCTGTGCATTCAACCACCAAAAATCTCAAATTAAGAACTTTAAACGCAAATTCTAATATGGGAATTCACAAGAAACTATAAATAACCTCACATGACCAATCATTGGCAAGTTCGTGATTCTGTGGTGAGAAAATGAAAGTGTTCCATCCTCTCTCCACTGCCGCACACATGACTTGCTTGCTCTCTGTCCACATCCACACCCTCTTCGATTTCTCATACAGAATCGAAACATTTGAAGAAGATGAATTAGGAACAGAACACATTTTCACAGAAAAATCCTTGTATAATTGAGTTGCCTGGTTAGTGCCAATTCTATATGATTGAATGTGCCAAGAATTAAGTCTACAAATGTTCCATACATCTGTGCATTATAATTGAAATGTATCAGAGTTGCAAGTGAATTTTGTCATATAATAACACATAAATACATGTATAAAATTGAAAAAGACCTGTTTTGAAAGAGGAGCAGGAGAGTTGTTGTCTGGAGATTCCACTGAGAGAAGACAAAAGAGCCATGTCTTCAGACTTCTTGTGGACTGGTTTAGTAGTTAGTTTGCTATCAAGTATAATTTGGACTTGATTGGATCCTGTCACTGGGCTTTTGTCGAGTCAGGTCCAGTGGGCTATAAAGGTTAAAAGACTTTCTAGTTACATTTTTTTCTTTTTCCTTTTTCATTTTTTTCTCACCGAACCTTGAACAGTCAGAGAAAACTATCCACACATACATGTAAAATGTGCATGGTGAGACTTAAAACCCCACCATTGTGGAAAGAGAGGTGCACCACCACCTCCACCCGTGCTAACAATCCATTTATAATTTAATGCATTTTTCTCTAAGAAATAATTGAAATCGGAATCAAGAAAAAAAAAAAAAAAAAAAAAAAAAAATTAAAACCAACATCATTAAGAATTCAAAACATTCCTCATGATATAGAAAATCAATCAACAATAAAAGTTTTGCATAGCTTAACCAAAGATTACAACATATATTGCTTTAGCAAAAGAATACATCTCAGTTTCCTCATGAAAAAAGGCCAAAAAGGCCGGATACCAGTTCGTTATGTATAAGATGGAGCAGTAACTGAAAACTTAAACAGCATCTTATGCTTGTAAGTCTGCCCTGGAGTCACAATGGTTGAAGGGAAATTCGGGTGATTCACTGCGTCAGGGAAGCCTTGAGTCTCCAAACACAGTGCGGCATGAGGTTGATACACAAACCCGTCTTTCCCTGTTACATTAATTACAAAGTTAGCTGTATAAAACTGTACGCCAGGTGCAGTTGTCCACAGCTCCATAATCCTTCCTGTCTTCTTATCGTGCACATTGGCTACCGGCTTCATTTTCTTTCCAGCACCACCGTCAAGCACATAGTTAATGTCGTAACCATTAGCAAGCTTGTTGATGCTGCTGCCAACCGTGTAGGGCTTGAGGAAATCATAGGGAGTTCCTTTCACGGACACAATCTCACCTGTGGGAATCATTTGGCTATTGACAGGTGTGTAGTGGGATGCAAAGATCTGGATTTCTTCCGAAAGGATATCACCACTGTCGTGACCTCCTAGGTTCCAGTAAGTGTGTTGTGCTAGATTTACCGGTGTAGCCTTGTTTAGAGCTTTGGCCCTCATTCTTACACTCAAATTCGAGTCTCCAATGAGAGTATAAGCCACAGTGACAAAGAGATCACCAGGAAATCCTGCAACAGATTAATGAAAATTTAAACATTTACTCGCACTTTCTGTGCATGAATAGATTTTATAATCACAATGATAAAAAAACCAACCTTGTTCGCCATCATAGCTATAGTAGGAAAAGACAACGCGAGGAGCGTGACCTTTAGTCTTGTACGTCCTAACTTTCCAGACAACATCACTGAAGCCTCTTAGGCCACCTATAGTAATATGGAGAAGTCGTTATGATAACATCAGATATATAGCTAAACAAAGACATGAAGAAGCAGTTATAAATCAAGAAAAGGAAACTCAAAAGAAGAGTGTACCATGAAGCGTGTTGTTGCCTTCATTTGCGACCACTTTATAAGTGGTTCCATCTAATGTAAATTGAGCACCTCCAATTCTGTTTGCAAAGCGTCCAACAATGGCACCAAAGTAACCTGAATCATTCTGCACATTGTCGAAAATTGAGTGTATAAGGGTTAAATGCGATGGATCATGAATGGTCCTTTTTCATTGATAAAGTCAGAAGAAAATGATCCTCATCACAGTAAACCAAAAGATGAAGAAACTTTATATATTGATATCTGAAAATTCACTAAGAAAAACATTATTTAACATTACGGTCCACTTTATACACGATCAGGAAGCAAAACTACTAATCATATATTAACTTAACAATCTTACTATGAAGCTATAAGTTCAACAGTCAAAATCATTTCAATAACAAGCTAATAACTCTATATATTTATAATGGAGATATACAAAATATGATTGTTTCTTATCGCAGAGAGAGACATAATAACAGGAATTCTCCACATGATGTGACAGTCATGTGTTACGACTTATGATCAATAATGCAAATTTTCTTATAGCTTATTATAAATGTCACTTGTTAAAGAGAATTAACAGATCAGAGTGTGAAGCAGAAACAACACAAAAGTTTGACTTCTTAGAGAACTAACTCACCAATCTCAATCATGTGTTATAATAAAAAAAAAAAATGTAAATTTCAAATGTAGCATTGACAATTCAAGTCGATGCAATGGAAATTTAGCCAACTTGTTGGACATGTGCCTCCCGAAATTCAAGACTTTAACTAATATAAAATTTAACAAAAGAAAAAAAAAATTAAAGTAGGGGCAAATATTGTACATCAAGTTATTGAGGTTTGCTGGCAGAAATGATTAAAAAGTTAGATAGTTTTTGTTCTTTTTTCTTTTTATCTCCTAATTGTAATTGATATCGATATCAAAACAATCATTCTAGAAAGCTTTATGGAGACAACACTTGAAATTGAAAAAGTAAAACAGAGAAAGCTTATCCAACTCACATAAAAGGTATGGACTTTTTACAAAATTTAAGATATTATTAAGAGGCACAAGATTCATCACCATATAAACCATCTTGAAATTAAGAAATTCAAATTTTAATAATATTGATTCTGTTCTGTTCATGTAATTGGAGTCAACAGATTTGGTTTTCTTATTTAACAGTAAGAAAATGATGACAAAAACAAGACACCCTTTTAATAAAATAATAAGTTGTTAAGTCCAAAGCTCAGATCCCAACCTATCAGATGCATAAGACAAATAATTCAGCAAACTTAGCTATATTTTTCTTATTGTCTCATATGGCATTACAATTCAAGCAGTCCTGTATATCACTTTTTTTTGTCAATCAATCTCTCTAATGGAATGTGCAATCTTCTTATGAAAGCTAAAACAACAAACAAGAAAATAGTTACAAAAGAAGAAAAAAAAAAACTCACCTTGTAGGTCTCGACTGAATCGTATCCAAGAACAACGTCACCGAGCTTTCCTGAAAAGTAAAACATAAGAACAACAGATGCCATGAGAACAAAATTCTGAAAATTGAAAGAAAACAAAAGAAAATAAATAAGAAAGTGAAACTTGCAAAGGAAATAACGAACTAGACACACCGTTCTTGTCAGGAAGAACAACAGAGATAATAGTAGCACCCCAGTTGGTAAACTTCACAGAGAAATTCCCTTTCTTGAGTTCATAAACTCCAACTTCTTCTGTAGTAGCCATGGAGCCATGAACAAACCCAAAAGCAACAAATACAACAAAACACAACAACAAAGAGACCTTCACCATTTTTTTTTCTCACAAAAAGATATGGTGTTAAAAAGAATGCTTCAATGCTTTGTACAGGTTCTCACATACATACATACACATATATATAATGTAAAAGAGAAGGTGATGGTTGAATATTTGATAATTGAGAATCAATAAGTTAAAAGGGCCATCCAGAATTCATAAATGCACATGTGGCAACTTAGTATTTAATAATGGCTTTCGCCGGTCCATATAGTTGACTTGGTAAAGTCTTGCTGGATTGAGATGCTTCATTGACCCATTGTGAGATTTTTTTCACTTATTTTATACTCAATCAAATAAATACAAATATACAATAATGAATGAGATAACTAGGAGTTGATTCTGTGACTATCTTCTCATAGACTGTTCAACTCTATGTCATCTAATAACAACTACACTCACAAAGAATGAAAATTATGCAATGATTTGCAAAATGACATTACTCAAAAAAATAAAAAAAATTAAAATTAAAATTAAAGCACTAAATCAAAGATAAATTTCAATTTTCTGATTTCCAATTTAGGGTATTAATTAGATACCTCAAGAAGTATATGAGCTTCATCAAAAAGGTGTCTTTGAGATGGCAAATGCTGTTTTGTTGACTGCCTTGAAATGCTTCAACAATGGTTTCTGCTGGTATCACCAGGGCCTGACTTAGTAGTAGATTTGACCTTTTTAAAGAGAACTAATGAATTTCATCAAAAACCCAGAACCAAATGCTAATAAGCAACGGTTTTTTCCTCTGCAATTCCACTCAAACGGGTGGTTGATAGATATTCAGAGAAATAGAGGACAGCATAGACATTTCTTGTTTTGTGTCTCTTCTTGTTGGTGGTGAGGACTGGTTTGTAATTTAGTAGTTTTATAGGGGTTGATTTGGAGTTTGGATATCTTCTTTTGTCAAACTTGGTGGGCTTGACAAGCCCAATTCACAGCAGTCGATTACTGCTGTGATGGGCAGTTCTGTCTATGGGCATGATTACAGATATACAATTGGATTTTTTAAGGTAGGACCAGCCCATCTCCTGACTCGATGAGCGAGTCCAGTTGGTAGTCTCGATAGAAAATATTTTCTATCAGCATAATATGAAGCCAAAAAATAGGATGCTTATAAGTTCTATGCAATATAACTTTATTCCTTGTGTTGGAGGCTGATGCTACAAATGCCCCGACTTGGCGAGACTAAAATGTTACCCGTAATCTCAATTATTTGTACACCCGACTTGGCGAGGCTAAAATGTTACCCGTAATCTCAATTATTTGTACACCGTAATGGCCTAAAAGATGTTTAGATACTAAAAGTAGTGTACATACGTCTAAGAAGATGGGGCGGCTGTTGAAAACTTATACAGCATATGATGCTTGTAATTCTTTCCCGGATTCACAATAGTTGAAGGGAAGTTCGGGTGGTTTGCCGAGTCAGGGAAGGCTTGAGTCTCCAAACATAACCCTGCATGTTTGTGATAAATGAATCTGCCTTTCCCCGTCACATCCTTTAGAAGGCCACTGGTGTAGAACTGCAATCCAGGTGCACTTGTAAGCAGCTCCATCGTTCTTCCTGTCTTCTTGTCACGCACTATTGCTGCTCGCTTCAGATTGTTTCCGGTACTGCCATCCAGCACATAGTTAATGTCATAACCACTAGCAAGCTTGTTGATGTTGCTGCTGATGGGGTGGGACTTGAGGAAATCGTAGGGGGTTCCTTTCACCGAAACAATTTTGCCGGTGGGAAGCAGTTGGCTATCGACAGGTGTGTAGTTAGAAGCAAAGATCTGAATTTCTTCGGACAGGATATCGCCACTGTTATGCCCTCCTAGGTTCCAGTAGGTGTGTTGAGCTAGATTGACAGGAGTAGCCTTGTTTAGAGCTTTGGCTTTCATTCTTACACTCAGTTGATTGTTTCCGATGAGAGTATAAGTGACAGTAACAAAGAGATCACCAGGGAATCCTACGAAAAAATTAGAGAAACATAAACTTCATAATCATACTGTCAACTGCTGAACTGCATAGTGCAAAAATAGAGAAAAATAAGAGTGAAAATATAAACAAAACAAAAAAAAAATCACACCAACCTTCTTCAGCATCAAAGCTTTTATAAGCAAAGACAATGTGAGGAGCAGGACCTTTATTCATATACTTCCTCACTGTCCAGACAACATCACTAAAGCCTTTGGGGCCACCTAATATACATATGAAGAATTCATAAGACACTATAATAGTTCTCAGATTGAAAAATAAAAATAAAAGTAATTTTTCACTTTGCCAAGTAAATGAAGAGAATTTGAGTTAGAAAAAGAAGTATACCATGGAGCATGTTTTTCTCTTCATTAGCAACTAGTTTATAATGCTTTCCGTCCAAAGTAAATTGAGCACCTCCGATTCTGTTTGCAACTCGTCCAACAATGGCACCGAAGTAACTTGCATCAGTCTGCACATTGTCGAAAATTTGTGCAAAAGGGATGAATTGAATGTAATCGACAACTACGTAATAAGAATCCACATGCAGTGCAGAACCATGTACAAAACAATGTGCAAGCGCTAAGAAAATGGTGATTATATGTGATGGATGGTCCCTTTACAATGAAACTAATACCAATGAAACTGGGTGATAAAGAAATTTATCAGTTACTTAGCTAATATAAGAAAATTGAAACTTATCTTCTTTTGGATCAATACATGAAAATTCACCAAGAAAAACATCATAGCTTATTATGATCCACATTATACACAACGAGGAAGCAAAGACTATGAAACGATTTTTCCTATCATCATAGTATGAAGCAAAAAATCAGCATCATAAGTTTTGCAAATATTCCAGTAAAAATTACTACCTGCATATGCATCTGTCATACAATATACATCTTGTAACAACAAAAGCATTGGTAGCCCACCAATCCAAATCATGGGTTACAGTCAACACTCAACAATGCAAATTCCAAAGAAAAGAATGACATTTCAAGTAAATATGAAGAGATGTAAAAGGTATCACACAGTATAGCTATAAGTATACACTCCTTGAGTTTATTACATGACCTAACCTGTTTTTAAATAGCAAACTTTGAGAAACATATATTTCTCTTTGTACAATTCTACCACTGTTACCCAAAATTCAAGACTTTAGCTCATATAAGATTGACCAAAAGTTAAAAATTTGTAGAGAGAAAAATGTGCATCTCTCCAACACAAAAGCTGTGATCTTCTTTTCAAAAGCAAAAACAACAAGCATGAAGAAAATTACAGAAACCAAAAAGAGAAAAAAACTGACCTTGTAGTCATTGACTGAATCATATCCAAGAACAACATCAGCCAGCTTTCCTGAAAAAAATCACCAACAAAAAAAAAAAACAATTAACAACATTCTTCACACAGAAAACAGAAAATAAACAAAACCAGAGACAAAACCAACCCAGAAAAACAAAAGAAAACTACAATTAAATCAAAAGGAAACAATAAATTAAATCAAATTACCATTTTTGTCAGGAAGAACAACAGAGATTATAGTGGCACCCCAGTTAGTGAACTTCACAGAGAAATTCCCTTCCTTGAGCTCAAAAGTTCCAATCTTTTCAGCAGCTAAGGATCCATGAAGAAACCCAAAAGCAACCAAGCCAAGAAAACACAGCAAAAGAGAGACCTTCACCATTTTCCTTCCACAAATTGATGAAAAAAATCTGGTCTTGCGAGAATGTCTGAAATCTTCAAGTGAGTTCTTACATATATACACAATTCTTCTGACCACACTAGTGAATATATTGTAAAACATAGATTTAAATAATAAATAGGGTACCTATTGAAAAATCTACAATGAATTACCAAAAGAAAACATTAAAAAAAAAGGTAATCTAAGAAAAAGTTAGCAGGAGATGACACTTCTGTTTTTTTTTTTTTTTCTTTTTTTCTTTTTTTGATAAGACTTCCGTCTCTTTATATTTTATTGTTGTTTTAGACTTTTAGCCAAAAAATTTCATGAGTTGTTAAATGCTCATAGAGTGAAAGCAAGCTTTGATAGTCCTTTTATGGGCCCCATTTTTACTTATTTTATATAAGTTTTTTTTTTTTTTTTTTTTTTTTTTTTTTTTTTTTGGGACCTATAATATTTTTATGTTAACTCATATTTAGTTGAATAAGATTATCCTATGATAATGTAGGAAATTAAATAGCATTATTTCTTTCAATTTGGTGTTGTGGAGTGTCCAAACTTATGTCATATGGTCACACCTACACTCATAAAGAATGAAAATTTATATTTGTAAAATAGAGTTATCAATTTTTCGAACAATCTACATTTAGCATCGTAAATGAAACAGGAATAAATACTTCTATAACAAAAGATAAGATCGGCATAAACTATAAATGGATAGTGATTGAGCTTCACTAATATATGTTACAATGTTACACCAATAAAAATATTTGGAAATTTTATTTAACTAGTATTCTTTGATAAATAATACATAAATATTTTATTTGTAATAAAACTATAAAATAAACAATTTTCAATGGCTATTTACAATCAAACATTAAACTCTTAAATCAGAGAATTGGGCTAATCATTGATATTAATTAAACCATGGGCCTATGGGCCCTATTTGTTAGGCCCATTTTTCTTTTTTTGGGTATCAAGATTTGCTATGGTCCATAAAAGTCCACTACTTGTTCACAATTTATTATTATTATTTCATCTATATAAACAAGTAAGCATATGAAATCCACCAATATTTTGTAAGAAAACAACTTGAATCTCACTTCAATGGCACCTCCTACATTCTACCAACAAAACCATCTTCTTCTTCTTCTTCTTCTTTTACTCTGCATGCTAATTTCTCTACTCAGCTTCACATCTACTGCAGCCTCAGATGTAAATCTCTCTCTAACACAAATTTTATGATTCTTATAGTGCACTTTTTATTACTTATTTCGGTACATTACTAGACTGAATGAGTGTTTAGTGGTACTTGAAGTGTTTAATTTTTTACAAATAATTTTTCGAGTTTTAATAACAGACATACATATATATACTTTTTCAATTGGTTGCAGTGGCATGGTATACAAAAGAGACATGAAGCTACAGAGAACTGGTTAAACCATGGTGGAGATTTATACAACAGGAGATATGCAAGTAAGGAGACCAAAATCAGCCTCAAAACAGTTTCCAAGCTGAGTTTAAAGTGGGAATTCTATGCAGGAAAAAACATAAGTGCAACACCATCTATTTTCAATGGAACCCTTTATTTTCCAAGCTGGAATGGACAAATCTATGCAGTTAAGGCCTCTGATGGTTCTCTTGTTTGGAAGAAAAACCTGCAGAATCTAACAGGTTTTAGTCCAACACCAGGCTTGGTTGCAAATGTTAATTGGACAGTTTCAAGATCAACTCCAACAATCGTAGTCGATGATCATCATGATCGTGATCTGCTCATTATTGGAGTGTATGGACCAGCTTTTGTTGTTGCTGTATTTGGTCTACCCAACTTGATCATAATCCTGCTTCTGTTATAACAATGTCTGGCACTTATTACAAAGGGTTAGTCTTTTTTATTCGTTTTCTAGATCACAGAAGGTTTCAGGTACGGAATCCCGTACATTTTTCTGTGTAGGATCATGCTCCCGATAATTTATATTCAAAATTAATTATAAAGGGTTAGTCTTTTTTATTCTTTGTTTTTAAGATTACAATAGGTTTGAGGAGTGGGATCCTAATTAAATTATTAGACTTGAGGATTATTAGGTCTAATAATCTAAGGTCCCGCCATGTTTTTCCGTGTAGGATCTAATAATTTATATTCAAGATTAATTATAAAATGAGCTACCTTAAAAATATTATTCATATCAGGAATTTAACAGAGTGGTTTTATATAAAATTGTTATCATAAAAAGTATTTGTGATCAATTAATCCTATATCTTGACTGATTCCATACAATTTTTTAGCTATTCAAAGAAGAAGCAAAGTCTGACTTTCTACATGATCTCATCTCAGGATATGTATCACATCAGATACCAATATTGTTAACAATCATTCAATACTGTGATTTTTTTCCTGCATGCATCACACAACACAATTCAGAAAGTCAAATTCATCAAAGTCAATAATAAGATTTTTAGTTTAATTTATACTATTATTGCTAATAATCATTAAATAATATGATTTTTTTTTTTTGTTCTCCGGATAGGAGTTTCTATGTTGGTACATCATCACAGGAAGAAGGCCTAAGCATCCAGCAATGCTGCACTTTCCGTGGCAGTTTCTGCAAATTAGACATCAAAACTGGCGAAATCCTGTGGAAAACCTTCATGCTTCCTGATAACAATGGCAAGACTGGAGCATATGCGGGGGCAGCAATCTGGGGAAGCAGCCCATCAATTGATATTCATAGAAACCATGTATATATTGCCACAGGAAATTTGTACTCAGTTCCTCCACATATAGAAGAATGTCAGAAAAGAGAAAATAATCAAACGGTTCCAACTCATCCTGACGAGTGTGTGGATCCTGATAACCATTCGGATTCAATTCTGGCCTTGGATTTGGACTCGGGGAAGATCAAATGGTACCATCAACTTGGGGGATATGATGTATGGTTTGGTGCATGTAACAATTTTTCCACCCCAGGATGCCCACCCGGACCTAACCCTGATGCAGATTTTGGAGAGGCACCAATGATGCTTAGCATACAAGTTAATGGAATCAAGAAAGACATTGTTGTTGCTGTTCAGAAAAGTGGATTTGCTTGGGCTCTGGATCGCGATAATGGCACCCTTATGTGGGCTACTGTAAGTTTTTTCAAGCATAGACAATGGTGTTATCATACATAATTTTGCTCACAATTAGCATTTTATCACACTAATATCTAGGATATTCTAGATGTTGAAACTATTAGAATGTTTAAATAATGTTTAAATAATATTGTTGAGATATTTCTAATCAATTTAACTAACATGATATCAGAGTCTTGGTTGTCGCGAGAGTCCTGGGTTCAAGTCCCCTATACACATTTGTTTCTGTATTTATTTTGCAATCTGTATATTTATGATGGTTACTAACAGAAACATAGTTAACTAACAACACAACTGTAATTGTAGGAGGCCGGACCTGGTGGCCTTGGAGGAGGGGGAAGTTGGGGAGCAGCCACTGATGAAAAGAGGATCTATACAAACATTGCCAACTTAGAACGCAAGAATTTCACTCTAAAACCATCAAACAAGACCACAAACTCTGGTGGGTGGGTGGCAATGGATGCTCGAAATGGCAAGATTCTGTGGTCTATTGCTGATCCAAGCAATGCTGCTGCCTTTGGTCCTGTCAGTGTGGCTAATAGTGTCGTTTTTGTTGGATCAACACATCTGAAAGGACCCATATATGCCATGAATGCCGAAACCGGAAAAGTTGTATGGTGGAATGTCAATTGGCAATGGATGCATATACGTTGGTAATGGATACAATGTTAGTATTGGAGCTGGTCTTGCCACTGATGGAACCTCACTCTTTGCCTTCTGTGTCTGATAAAAGTATCTTGTGTGCTTGCATTGGTTTGAAATTTTATGATTATGCAGAATAAATGGAATCTTAAGGATCCAGAGGAGTGAGTCCCAAGTCATTGTCTACATTTGAAAGTTGGATCCAATAAAGACAACCGATTTAACCCAAGTGCTTTGACGGGCTGTTCTTGCTATAATACTATGGGCCCAATAATATAATTTTGTAACAAACTAAGAATGGGCTAACCCAATAATAATAGAAGGTTAATGGGCCCATATATTTTTTAATATATATATTTCGCCCATTTTTCCGATGTTTTAATATTTAAAAAATGGGGATAAATAGTTTCAGTGCTTGAAATTTTTTCAAATTTTATCATAGATATATTTCAATGAACTTATCGTTTGTAAAAAAATTATGATCAAAATTCATTCAAATCAATGTGATTTAATAGTGGTCCTTATCGAAATTAAAATAAATGATCATTTGCGAGAGATTCACTCATATATATATATATACAATCTTTCTATTGTTAGTTCGTCCTAAGTCCTGACAATAAATATATCAGGACGAAGAATATGGACTATAGATTATGGAGAAGTTTTGACAAGTGTATACACTTTGAGTCAAAGTATATAAATCTAGTGGTCCACATTTTTTGTTCTGATATAAAATATATCAGGACGAACTCATAATAGAAAATCTATATATATATATACATGAATGGATTTGGATCCTCTCCTCACATATTTTCCTCATTGTGTCCCCACTTCCATAATTTATTAACACGTGTCTGATATAACAAATGAATGATCTGAATTATTTATATTAACTTTTATGTTTTTACTCTATAAAGATATAATCAATCAAGACCATTGATTTAGGTAAAGACAAGGTGAGAAGTGAGAACAAGATGAGGTGGGGAGATAATCCAAATCCATTACATTAATTATCAATTGATGACGCCAGATGGGCAATTAGATCACTGTTATTTGTGATTGCTTGGATATCGCTTTTTTACAGCTGGAGTTTGTATATACTTTGACCATCGAAGTTTTTTTATTTATTACCATTATGTGCTATTAATTAACACAGATCTTAATGCAAAATTAAGCAGGAATAACTGGTATTAGAAAATAAATAAATAAATGAAAAGTGCTCCGAATAACAGCACAAAGTGCGTGAAATCATGAAGAATAATAAGAGAGACTCGACCAAAACGGCACCACCTAAATGCAAGGCACTCTACAACGCGTGTGCTTTGAATCTTCTCTTCACTCTCTCGATCAATACCCTCCATTTTTAGTAAAACCATATCTCTTTCTTTCCTTTTGTTAATTATATTTCTTAAATTTAGCTATTATACATTACCTGTATAATTACGTGAGATTTAAAATCCGAGGAATAATAAAAACCCAGCAATTATACTGAAACTGTATAGTATCTGAACTCATATTTCTTCATATTTTTTTTTTCTCTTTTATTTTATATACACTCAGTACCCTACAAAACAAACGTAAAGCCACCTTTTTGTGATGTGTATTTTTTTTTATTTTTTTTTTTATATTTCCATTTTAAACGTAATTTAATATCTTGTAGATAGTAGGGTTTATCAAGTTGGATTGGATTGGAAATCACGAATCCATTTTTGTTTCGGATCAAAGATTGATGGGTGCACTTCTGATTTTCTTCATCTTCTTCTCCTTCATCGGTTTTATATCACCTTCTTGTAAGTACCCTTTTATTTTAATCATTTTGTTTTTAATTGTTGTTTTGTTTTTTTAATTAATTTGTTTCCACATAAATAAATTTTTATTATTTTTTGGGGAAAATTTTGGTGATATGCAGATGGGTATGATCCATTGGATCCTCATTCCAACATAACTATCACTTGGGATCTTCTACAATCGAATGGAGATACAAATGATGTATGTATACAAATTAAAAATTCTCCTCCTTTTTTGTTTCTTAATTTTTACATTTCTTATTTCTTCTTCTCTTTTGTTGTTATATATTGAAATTTGAAACTGTTCATGTTCCTATATATATATATTTTTTTTTGGGATTATAAGAACTGATATTGATTGATAAAGAATAGTAATCGATTAGGGCAGAGAAGATAGAAGATCGATTTTGTTCATATTTTAATTACATTTTGGTATAATTTGAAGTTATAATAAAAATAAAAAAATAAAAAGAAATTATAGTTTGGAAGAATGTTTTTTTTTTTTTTTTGGTTTTTGATTCAGTGATCTGACAGAAAACCTCTGTTTGATCTCTTGACTAATTGTCTTTTGGAAGGCTTTTTGGTGGTCCTCAGTCCATCTCCAACCGGTCTTCAATTTTTTCTTCAATTTGAAGACTGGAAATGGAATATTTCATCTTCGTAATTTTACTACTTCAACTATTCTTCATTTTACGATATCTAAACAATAAAATATTATTCTTTTACTTTATAAATAATATTTTAAACTTTCTTTAATAAAATTGTTTTCTCTATATTATCTTATTAGATAAAAATTAAAATATAGTCAATATTATACTCAGTTGAAAAATCTCAACAAAATATTTCTAATGGTATAATTTTTATACTAATTACATTTATAATTAAAAAAATTATATATGTTTAACTGAGTTTAATTAAAAAAGTGAAAAAGGAGATAGAAAGAGAAAATAATAATATTTTAATCAAATAGTGAAATGAAGATCCAATTTTGAATATTCAATTTTGAAGAACTAAAAACCATTTTCATTTTGTGATCTTCATTTTGAAGAATGGTTAGAGTTAATATTTTCTTCATTTTGAAGAAATGAAGGATGGTTGGAGAAGGCCTCACAAAGTTCGATCTGTCTTAGGTTGAATTTTTGTCCAATCACTTTCCACCACATCATCATGCCAAGGGTATAACTGTCTTTTAAACTAAAAGGTATATGACTTTTTAATTAGGATTTAGGATTCTAATATGTCTATATTAATAGCATTATTGAAATCCCAAAATATTTGGTTAGGTTTTTGACTTTTTAAAATGATCAATCGAGGTTTTTTTAAAAGATTTATTTATTTATTTAATTTTATTTTTTTTATGACTACAAATACAAAATTTTGAAAATATGTATATGGTTAAATTAAATCCAAAGATAGCTTTTAAATACAATTAAAAAAAAAAAGGGAAAATGAATAAAAGGTTGTTTTCCAAAAAGTAGTTTAGAAATTAGAATCCACAATTACATGAAACTTTTTTAAACTACTTGGGGGATTGTGAATCAAACGAGTGGAATTCCATATTCTAATAAACAGAGCTCTGAAAATAAGTGGTTGATTTGTTGTGTTCTACATTCTACTCATGTAGAATCTGAAATAAAAGTTGTTTGATTTCAGGTTACAGTGTCTATATTCAACTTCCAAAGCTATAGACATGTCGATGAGCCTGGTTGGAGAGTGAGTTGGGCATGGTCAGCAGATGAAGTAATATGGAGCATGGTGGGAGCCGAGGCCACGGAGCAAGGTAACTGCTCTGCCTTCAGAGCCAGAGTCCCACTCCCTCATTGTTGCGAAAAGAGGCCAGTCATTGTTGATCTTTTGCCTGGAGCCCCTTACAATCAACAGACCAAGAATTGTTGCAAGGGTGGTGTTCTAACTTCCATGTCACAGGATCCTTCCAAGTCTGCTTCAACTTTCCAGATGAATGTTGGTGGTGTCGTTAACTACACAGGTTTCACGATGCCTGTAAATTTCAGTCTTGGTGTTCCAGGTTATACCTGTGGGGATCCATTTGAGGTCCCTCCAAGCAGGTTTTCTACAGATAAAGGCCGTCGATGGACACAAGCTCTTAGTAAGCAACCTTAATTACCACATTAACATTTCCATTATTTCTTGCACTAACACTGTCTAATTATCTAAATCTTAATTATTATTTTTTGTAGGGACATGGAATGTGACATGTATGTACTCTCAATTCATAGCATCACAAAATCCAAAGTGCTGCGTTTCATTGTCTGCATTCTACAATGATACAATTATTCCTTGCCCTAGATGTTCCTGCCAGTGTCAAGATGATCGCAATGCAAATTGCATAAAGTAAAACCCTCGTCTTTCTCCTGACTGAATTTTTTTTTCATACTGTTTCATTGATTATCACATGATAATTTATGGTATGTATGCTGTCTAAAAACTGTCAAGGTATGGAGAAACACCTTCTTTGTTGCAACAAAAGCATGATCCGAATGAAGAACCACCACAAGCAGTCATCTGTTCGGAGCATATGTGTCCGATAAGGGTTCATTGGCATGTGAAGCAAAGCTATAAAGAGTATTGGAGAGTGAAGATCACAGTGACAAATCTGAATGTGATGAGAAATTATTCTCAATGGAACATGGTGGTGCTTCATCCTAACTTGCAGAGTGTCACACAGGTTTTCAGCTTCAATTACAAGCCACTTAACCAATATGATGGTTACATAAGTAAGTTTGATCGAAACCCTTTTGATCATTATCAATATTAGGGTTCAGCTACCGTACAGTTTCAGTTATTAATATTATATTTGTTGTCTGATTTTGCCAACAGATGATACTGGGATGTTTTGGGGGATCCAATACTACAATGACATGTTACTCCAAGCTGGTGAGAGTGGAAATGTACAAACAGAAATGTTATTCCACAAAGATGAAGCGATATTCACTTTCGGTCAAGGATGGGCTTTTCCGAGAAGAATTATGTTCAATGGAGATGAATGTGTGATGCCTCCTCCAGATCAATACCCAACACTCCCCAATACTGCCCACCACTCTGAATCCACACCAATTTTCATAACCATTCTCTTCTCCTTCTTGTTGTTTCTTAAACTTGTCTTGTGAAATGTCAGTCTCACTAGTTAGAGAAATTTTTTAAGAATTATTTCCTAGTGTTTGCAAATTATGTTATTAGCTCTAGTATCGGATTAATACATGAAATTTGTTGGAAGAGGAAGGAATGATACATACAATTAATGTCTTTAATCAGTAGGAATTCTGTTTTATCATTCTTTTAATTAAGTTACTTTCTTACAATTCTGATAACTTCTCTTCCCATTCTTTTAACATGAGAAGGCCTAGGAGAGAAATTAAAAATCGTAAACTATGAATTTATTCATGACGCAATTGAATTTATATTGATATTGAGAATTTGAGATCATACAAGTATCTTGAGTACTTGGCTACAATTTACTGTTGGTGCTTGTATTGGTTCCAAATTGTATGGTTTGGTCAATGAATATTTATATACTTATGCAGAATAAAAGCAGTCTTAAGAATCCAGAGGAGTGAGTCCCAAGTCATTGTCTACATTTGGTTGACAACCATATGATATTAAAAGCTTTTGGTATTTGTTATAAATGGTTTCGATTGTGTATTATGAAATGCTTATTGAGTTTACAGCTCACCCCTTGTCATTTAACATTTTGCGGACAAAAATTCTTAAGAGCTTACCGTTAGGGCAATAGACTTGGAGTTGAAAGTGATTGAGATTTTATGCAACGATTCCCTTTTATTTGTTACTTAGGATTTGAATTTAAGATTCTTGGGACTGTTTTAATTTCCTTTAGATCATTTTGGACCCCTTTTATTGGTTTTATTTGGAGATATATTTTCGTTGGAGAATGATTTATTTGGAGGTATTTTATAATCATCAATTTTCTTTGGAGAATAATTTTATGGTTTATGATAGAACATTCCATATCAAAGTACTTAATTAATCTTTGAGTTTTGGGGTGTTACAGTAACACTAATGCTAGACAACCAAAAAATTTAGCCTAAATTTCAACCCAAATAATGTGGCAAGTGATTTTTTCATTAATCACATCATCACAACTCACTTGTCACATCATTTGGGTTGAAATTTGGGCTAAATTTTTGGGTTCTCTAGCATTAGTGTTACATTAATTCCTAAAAAAACGAATTACATACCATTAATTTGGTATTACAATTGATATTTAAATTTGTTTAAAAAAATATTTATTTATTACAAGAATAATTAAAATTCAAAAAATTTATTTTTGGAAATAATAATAGCGTATTTAATGTATATTCTATACATTCTAAAAAAACGAGAAGAAAAGAAAACAAAAAGGATAAAAATAGAAAGAAAAATATTGGGTAAATTTTCCATAAAAAAATCCAGCTATTTGATACCCGAAGACCGGGTGTATGTGGATATGTGTATTTTTTTTTTTTTTTTTTTTGAAAGGGGGCGGATACAGACTTATAGTGTTAGAACCAAATACTATAACCCTAACATATGTTATAAACTTAATTATATTTATTTATTTCTATATGAAATAAAAAGAAATTAGAGTTTAGCTACAAATATACTCATTTGCATTGCACGTTATAAATTGTGTAGCTTGTCGATCCACACAAATATACACCTCCTTCAGATGACCCCTATGGTATAATATTATTATATTGTCCTTCACCTTGAGCCTTAATTCTATTTACCGTGAGATCCTTCGGCATATATATTATTATTTTACAATGCTTTCAACAAATTTGCCCTACAACGTCTCTTCAATGCAATAGTTTTTTATTTAAATTTATAACAGGATTGTTGTTGGTAGGATCCGCATTACCATAGTCTTCACACTCATGTGACCAAAAAGAAAAGTCATTGTTTCGATCACGTATAGATTGCCAGTATTTTACCATATAATTATAAAGAGAACGATCAGATCGCTGAAATAATAAAAACAAAAGTTAATTAAAACAAGACTAATATATCCAAAAAAAAAAAAAAAAAAAAAACTTAAGGGTTTTTAAGAAAATTACGATATCATGTAGAACAGCACGTGGAGCATTGAGATCTATCTCTCTCTATAGTTGCTCCAGCATTAACTATTGGCCAAAGGCCATGTATACCAAATCAACATTTTCTTGTCCTGATAGTGTCTGCCGTTATATTCAAACGGTAATAGCTAGGTGGTAGCAACGGCGGAAGCGGCCTCTATAGCCTAATAGTTGTAATCATGATAATCAATGCAGCTATAGCTAATAATTCAGATAATTGTTTATATAAGAAGAGAACAATCCCTAGTTATGTAGGAAAGTAATTTAAATTGTAATAGAAAATCCTAATTCCGATAGTCCTAATTAAAACTTAAAACTAATACTAATTACTATAGGAATTCTAACAGCGAACTATCTCCATACCGACCGACAAACGGAAATCTTTTCATATTCAGGTTTGGTTTTATATCCATTTTCTTCAATTCCATTCTCACATTTTAATTTACAACAATACCAACTTTCTTTCAAAAGTTTGGCTCAATTTACAAGATTGGTGCTTCGCATATTTTGACTCAGAGTTCTTAAGTTGAACCTACATGCAGCATGCATATTAAAAAAACACACACACACACAAAAAGGTGGCTACCGGTCAAACGTGGCATATCCAATACCACGGTTATCTTTTGATAACTCATTTGCATTGCACTTTATGAATTGTGTAGCTTGTCCATCCACACAAATATATGCCTCATTCATATGACCCCTATGGCATAACATTATTATACTGTCCTTTACCCTGAGCCTTGATTCCATGGTGATCTTGTAATAACCTTTACAGTAAGATCCTCCGGAATATATATTATTATTTTTCAATGCTTTCAACAGATTTGCCTATGACGTCTCCTCAATGCAATAGTTTTTTTTTTTTTTTGAAATATATAATAGGATCGTTGTTGGTAGGATCCGCATTACCATGGTCTTCCCACTCATGTGACCAAAAAGAAAAGTCATTGTTTCGACCATATAGATCGCCAGTATTTTACCATATAATTATAAAGAGAACAATAAGATCGCTGAGATAATAAAAACAAAAGTTAATTAAAACATGACTAATATATCAAAAAAAAAAAAAAAAAAACTTAAGGATGTTTAAGAAAATTACGATATCACGTAGAACAATACGTAGGGCATTAGGATCTCCCTGTATAGTTGCTCCAGCAATGTTTATTGGCCAAAGGCCATGTATACCAAATCGATGTTTTCTTGCCTTGAAAGGGTCTGCCATTCTATTCAAACGGCAATAGTCAAGTGGCCATATTTGGACAAGCAAAAAATGATGATTTTGGCTCGGTGCGGATCATTATTATTCTTGAACATAATTTTTTTTCTCAAACATGAAGCATAAAGGGTGGCTACAAACTCTACATGTAACATGCATGTAAAAATAAAAAATAAAATACACACACAAAAAGGTGACTACCAATTAAACATGACATATTTATAAACCACAACATGGGGCTATGGTTGGAAGTATTTTGCACACACTATTCTTGTCGGGGTGCTTGCGTGGTCTACCGTTCACTTTGGTTGACGAGTCCTATTCCATTAACATAGCTGAAAAATATTTGGATATGCATTATCCACAAGTCAATAGTTATTATGATTGGAAGATGTTGCTTGACCAGATTGCTGTTTGGGTATTTATTGAGCAGTGGTTGGATACGGTGAACAAAGGTGAGCTGTATTCTAGGTCGAATGTACAGACTCAGTTGTTTTTGGGAGCGCTTGGAAACAAAGGTGGTTTTGTGATATGCATTGGAAGTTGGTTTGTTGTCATCTAGTAGCGTAAAATGAAATGCTTTGAATCATTGCCTAATTACAATTATGGTTTGCAAAATCTATAGTTTTTTGTCAAAGCGATTTAAATAAACCTTTAAAAAAAATAAAAAATAAATAAATCCAGTACCACAGTTATCTTTTGATAACGCATGTTATGAATTGTGTAGCTTGTCCATCAACACAAATATACATCTCCTTCAGATAACCCCTATGGGGTAACATTATTATACTGTCCTTCACCCTGAGCCTTGATTCCATGGCGATCTTGTAATCACCTTTACTGTAAGATTCTTCGGGATATATATTATTATTTTTCAGTGCTTTCAACAGATTTCTCCTACGATGTCTCCACAATGCAATAGTTTTTTAATATATATATATATATATACAGGATCGTTGTTGGTAGGATCCGCACTACCATGCTCTTCCCACTCACGTGACCAAAAAGAAAAGTCATTGTTTCGACCATGTATAGATCGCCGGTATTTTACCATATAATTATAAAGAGAACAATCAAATCACTTAGACAATAAAAACAAAAGTTAATTAAAACAAGACTAATATATCAACTAAAAAAAAAAAACTTAAGGGTGTTTAAGAAAATTACGATATCACGTAGAACAACAAGTGGGGCATTGGGATCTCTCTGTATAGTTGCTCTAGCATTGTCTATTGGCCAAAGGCCATGTATACCAAATTGACATTTTCTTGCCCTGACAGGGTTTGCCATTATATTCAAACGGTAATAACCAAGTGGCCATATTTGGACAAACCAAAAATGATGATTTTGGCTCGACGACGGAGGTGGAGGTGGAGGCAGAGGCGGAGGTGTCTGCCGAAGTAGCGGTAGCAACGACGAAAGTTGCCGCTGTCGCTATAGCCTAATAGTTGTAATCATGTAGCTATATATAGCTAATAACTCAAAAACAAAATACATTCCAAAGTACTACGTTTGACAGTAGCCATCTCTGAAGAAGAGAGAAAATAAACTGAGGAGGGCAGATGGGAGAATTGGTGAGACAACTACAATGAATTCAAATGAATTCAGATAATTGTTTATATAGGAAGAGAACAATCCCTAGTTATGTAGGAAAGTAATAAATTGTAATAGGAAATCCTAATTCTTATAATCCTAATTAAAACTTAAAACTAATACTAATTACTATAGGAATTCTAACAGCTAATTATCTTCACACCGACTGACATACGAAAATCTTTTCATCTTCAGGTTTGATTTTATATCCATTTTCTTTCATTCTCACCTTTTAATTTACAACAATACCAACTTTCTTCTAAAAACTTTCACTCAATTTACAAGATTAGTGCTTCACAAATTTCGTCTCAGAGTTCTTAAGTTGAACCTACATGCAACATGTATGTACAAAAATACACACACACAAAAAGGTGGTTACCGGTCAAATGTGTCCTTTATATTAAAAATATATATATGATAAAATAATTGTTGTTTGTTTATGTGATCTTTTGCATGAAATGAGAAGGGGGTATTTGTAAAAATTCTGGCTTACTTGAAGCGGTAGTGGTGTTGTTGACTAATTGGGGATAAAATCAATATTTGATGAGGAATGTTTCAGTGTGAAATTTCATTATTCTCTTTCAAGTCGATATAAATGTCCACTTGGATTGAAAGTGAACATGCATATTTCAATTGATCAATCTATGAGAAATTAATTGGTGATAACTATTTATCTATATAGTTTAAGTGATGAGCAAACATTTAGACAAAATAGAGAAGAATAAGAAAACACTCAGTGGGGATGGCAAAAAGGACCGAGTCCTAAGGATTTGGCCCTTACCCGCATGATGCGGTCCGGGTTTAAACCCGGACCACATCATTTTTTTTTTTGAAACTGCTCGAATTTATTAAACACCAAACGGCAAAAACAAAGGCCACACCCCAGGCAAAGAAAGAAAACGCAAACACCACACACCCAAAACAGACAGAGGCACCGCCAAAACACACCAAAAACCAACAGAAGCAAACGCAAACCCAAGGCAGCTAGGCATAGCGCCAAAAAAGAGCAAAAACAAAAAGCGAGACACAACCAGAAACCAGGACAGGAAGCAGAGCCCAACAAAGAGTCAAACCACCTCCCACCAGACGCAATCCCCTTCCATGAGCGCTCCTTTCTTAGCCAAAGAATCGGCAAAACTATTGGTAGTTCTCGGATTAAAAGAAACAGAAGTTCTCCCCAAGCGATCCAACATGGCCCGAATATCATAAATCAAATTAATGTGCTTCAGGCTACCAAACCCAGGTTTATTAATCCAGGAAACAACCGTTTTAGAGTCACTAATAATAGTGATCTTCTTCCCAATCAAGGATTGAGAGCTATCACACAGGAAACAAGCTTGATGGATAGCCGAGATTTCTGCCGTACCAACATCAGAGAAGCCTATATTCCTGGAGAAGGTACCAAGAACCTTCCCGCAATGATCCCGCAAGACACCCCCTATGCCAGCCACGCCCAGATTGCCTAAAACAGACCCATCAACGTTAAACAAAAGGGACCCAACAGCAGGGGGAGTCCACTTCCCCGACGGCACAGCCTTAGGCACCTTCGTAACCGTACATCTTTCCGCAATGTTATTGAGAATAACCGAAATCGGATCCTGGCACCCTTCCTTAAAGTGTTTAAACCACCAAGCAACTCTGATTTTGATCATGTCAACAGCTTGGAGGACCCCTCGCTCCGAAACTTTAAACACCACCTGATTCCTGCAATCCCAGATTGTCCAAACGGTAGCAAAGAAAAGGGTATTCCATGCTCTTCCTTGGCTTCTCTTCGGACACAAACCACACCACCCACTGGCCCAATCAACTAAAGAATTATTGGCACACCACTTCACACCCCACCAAGCCATACTCTGCCTCCACACATCTCCCGCCCAATTACAATGAAGAAAAAGGTGGTCAACCGATTCTTCCTTGCTCTCACACATCGGGCAAACCTGAGCCATATTAAGACAGAACCCAAACCTGCTCAGCACTCCTCTGACCAAAACTCTGCCCTTTAACAGCTGCCAAACAAAAATTTCAATCTTGAGGGGGCAAATCCCTTGCCAAACGATCGACGGATCCTCCCTAATCATCCCCAAATTAGATTCCTCCAGTTTCCTGCGAAAAGAAGCAACAGAGAAAGCACCTTTGGGGCAGAAAGCCCAAGCGATCGAGTCTCTAAAAAGACTTCGGGGATTGAACTGCTCAAGCCTACTAACAAAAGCATCCCAAAGATCTTTCTCCCAATCAAAACAAGCACGCCTCAGAGGAACATTCCAAACCCACTTAAAATCACTCCAACAGCCAAACTCATGAACCGGACCACTCCTCTTAGAAGATAAGGAAAAAATTCTAGGAAAAGCATCCTTGAGAGGCATATCTTCACTACCCAACTCACTCCAAAAGTCCACCCTCCTTCCATCACCTAAGACCGTAACCAAACCCTCCTTAAAAATTCTCCTCGAAACAGAACCAGCTGAAAAAAGGCTGTTAACAGCCTTCACAAAAGAGGACGCCCCCTTCGAACCCGCAAAGTCCCACTTCCAGACCAAAGAATCGGAGCTAATGTTGTACTTAGCACACAACACCCTCCTCCACAGGCTATTTTCCTCTTTACCGAATCGCCAAACCCATTTAGCAAGAAGGCTTTTATTCTTATCTTCCATCCTTCCAATACCCAAACCCCCATGTTTCTTGCTCCTACAAACGAAACTCCAATCCACCGCATGGATTTTCCTCTTGAGAATCTCATCCCCCCAGAAAAATGACCGCTGAATTCTTTCCAAGTTATGAGCAACACCTCTAGGCAATTTGAAGACTGATAAATAGTAATTCGGAATACTAGAGAGGACAGATTTTATGAGAACTAGCCGACCCCCTTTGCTAAGAAACCTTTTCTTCCACGGCGCAAGCCTATTCTCCACACGACGCACCATAATGTCCCAAAAGATTTTAGAGTGGGGTTTTGCCCCCAGGGGAAACCCGAGGTACGTAATGGGCAGCGAAGCACTCTTGCATTTGAAGACCTTTGCCCAATCAGAATTACAGGCACCCTTTTTGCCCACCTTCACCACACAAGATTTATGGAAATTTATGTGGAGACCCGAGGCCATCTCAAAGCATCTCAAAATCCTCCTAGTATTGTTAACATAATCCACATTCGGTTTGAGAAATAGGATCGTGTCATCAGCAAATTGCAGATGAGTCAAATGCACTCCATTTTCCCCAAAAACCATGCCTCTCATCAAACCCAATTCCGTAGCTTTTCGGAAAAGACAACTGAGACCTTCACTTACAATGTTAAACAGAAACGGGGACAAGGGGTCACCTTGCCTAAGTCCTCTACCCACTCCAAACTCCGAAGTGGGGCTACCATTCACCAAAATAGAAATCATAGGGGTGGAAATACAACACTTCATCCACATTCTCCATCTATCCCGAAAACCCATTTTCTTCAACATGTCATCTAAGAACTCATGATCAACGCTATCATATGCTTTTTCAAAGTCCAATTTGAAAATGAGACCACCCTCCGGATCCTTCCTCCAAGAATGAATAACCTCCTCCGCTATTACGAGACTATCCAAGATTTGACGATTGGACACGAAAGCCATTTGAGTTTCACCAATGACCGTACCCATAACCCGTTTCAATCTATTGGCTAAAATCTTAGAAAGAACTTTATAAAGAGCACCAACCAAGCTTATAGGTCTAAAATCATTCAAAGATTCCGGCTTCCCACATTTCGGTATGAGAGCTATAAATGTTTTGTTCAGCTCTTTAATAATACTACCATCATGATAGAACTCGTTGATAAACACCCAAAAATCATCTTGAATAAACTCCCAATTAGCTCTAATAAAGTTGAGATTCATACCGTCCGGACCTGGCGCTTTGTTGCCGTCACAACCCTTGACCACCTCCCAGATTTCCTCCTTACAAAAAGGCCTCTCAAGCGTCTCTGCCTCCAACCCCGAAAGACACTTCAAGCCCGTTCCCAACACAGCAGGCTGGACATGCAATTTTTTCGAATAATGGCTCTTGAAAAAATCTAAAACCCCTTGTCTTACTTCGGTGGGCCTAGACACTTTTCTCCCATCAATGATAATGTCCCCTATAAAATTCATCATCTTTCTCCCACTTGCCACACAGTGAAAGAATTTGGAATTACTATCCCCCTCCTTGAGCCACCGAACTCTTGAATAACCTCCTCCGCTATTACGAGACTATCCAAGATTTGACGATTGGACACGAAAGCCATTTGAGTTTCACCAATGACCGTACCCATAACCCGTTTCAATCTATTGGCTAAAATCTTAGAAAGAACTTTATAAAGAGCACCAACCAAGCTTATAGGTCTAAAATCATTCAAAGATTCCGGCTTCCCACATTTCGGTATGAGAGCTATAAATGTTTTGTTCAGCTCTTTAATAATACTACCATCATGATAGAACTCGTTGATAAACACCCAAAAATCATCTTGAATAAACTCCCAATTAGCTCTAATAAAGTTGAGATTCATACCGTCCGGACCTGGCGCTTTGTTGCCGTCACAACCCTTGACCACCTCCCAGATTTCCTCCTTACAAAAAGGCCTCTCAAGCGTCTCTGCCTCCAACCCCGAAAGACACTTCAAGCCCGTTCCCAACACAGCAGGCTGGACATGCAATTTTTTCGAATAATGGCTCTTGAAAAAATCTAAAACCCCTTGTCTTACTTCGGTGGGCCTAGACACTTTTCTCCCATCAATGATAATGTCCCCTATAAAATTCATCCTCTTTCTCCCACTTGCCACACAGTGAAAGAATTTGGAATTACTATCCCCCTCCTTGAGCCACCGAACTCTTGAATAACCTCCTCCGCTATTACGAGACTATCCAAGATTTGACGATTGGACACGAAAGCCATTTGAGTTTCACCAATGACCGTACCCATAACCCGTTTCAATCTATTGGCTAAAATCTTAGAAAGAACTTTATAAAGAGCACCAACCAAGCTTATAGGTCTAAAATCATTCAAAGATTCCGGCTTCCCACATTTCGGTATGAGAGCTATAAATGTTTTGTTCAGCTCTTTAATAATACTACCATCATGATAGAACTCGTTGATAAACACCCAAAAATCATCTTGAATAAACTCCCAATTAGCTCTAATAAAGTTGAGATTCATACCGTCCGGACCTGGCGCTTTGTTGCCGTCACAACCCTTGACCACCTCCCAGATTTCCTCCTTACAAAAAGGCCTCTCAAGCGTCTCTGCCTCCAACCCCGAAAGACACTTCAAGCCCGTTCCCAACACAGCAGGCTGGACATGCAATTTTTTCGAATAATGGCTCTTGAAAAAATCTAAAACCCCTTGTCTTACTTCGGTGGGCCTAGACACTTTTCTCCCATCAATGATAATGTCCCCTATAAAATTCATCCTCTTTCTCCCACTTGCCACACAGTGAAAGAATTTGGAATTACTATCCCCCTCCTTGAGCCACCGAACTCTTGATTTCTGGTTCCAATTCTGCTCGTCTCTTCTAACAGCATCCCACATTTCTCCCATAATCTTCAGCCTCTCCTGCCTCAAGACGTCAGTCCAACCCTCCACAACAGCTCTCCTGTCCACCTCAGACAGCCTGGTTTCGAACTCCTTCAAGGAGCAAGGCTCTCTTTTCCTACCTGCCATCACCCGCTTGATGGCCCTTTTGGTGGCTCTAATTTTCGCTGCCAACACCGAGCCAGAGGACCCCAAAACTCTACACCCCTTCCAACCTTCCTTGGCTTGCTTCATAATTTCCCCATCCTCTATCCAACTGTTGAAGAATCTGAAAGGAGACGGTCCCCAATCTTCCTTATCTTCACCAATAGTCACGGCGCTATGGTCCGACACACTTCTAGGCAGCACAGATTGAAAAAGGTTAGGAAACCAAGAAAAAATCTCAGGAGACATTAGAAACCTATCCAAGCGCGCCCAAGAAGCCTCCGTTCTATTATTCGACCAAGTGAAACGAGGCCCTCTGGAAGGGAGATCAACCACTCCAGCCTGCAAGATAAAATTATTGAAATTTCTCATAGAACTCAAGCTACAGGCACCACCCTTCCTTTCAGAGGGATTCAAGACACAATTAAAATCACCCCCTATGCACCATGGAAAAGGGAACGACACCTGAGCTTGAAGGATGAATTCCCAAAGAACCTGACGTTCCTTCTCTGTATTTGCAGCATACACGTTGCAAAAGACCATACGTTTTTTGATCCTCAAAAGCTCACCGGCTAAAATAATACATCTAGACACATCATTAAAAGTAAACTCGGACCACATCATTAAAAAGCCCAAAATTTGCAGGTTTTTAAAAACCCTCATCAGTTGTGGGCCGGTAAGGGTTTAGACCGGGGTTATTTGAAACCCGCAAATGACCCGCATAAAACAAGAAAAATAAGTTTGTTTGTTTGTTTGTTTGTTTGTTTTTTTTTGTTTTGTTTTGTTTTTTTTTTCTTTCTTTCAAAACCTTCTCAGCCTCTCTCATTTATGCTCACTAGCCACCGCCTCATCTCTCGTCATCGTCGACATGGCACGTCTTCTGCCGCTGTCGACACGGCACATCTTCTGCCGCTAGCGCATCACGTTCCTGTCATCGCCGATCTCTCTCCCTTCTTTCTTGATCTCTCTCTAATCTATCTTTCGATCTCCCGCCGGCCGCCGCGAAACCTAGGATTCATGGTGGCTTGTGGTGGTTGTTTGATTTTGGTGGTGGGAGAGGTTTTTGGGTTGGGTTTTGGTGGTGGGAGGGGGTTTCTCGCGGTGGATGGTGGTTGGGGGTGTTTGGCTTCGGCGGCGACGATGGTTGTTAGCGTCGGCGGCGATGGTTACTGGTTTCAGCGGTGGGGTGGCGCCATGGCGGTCTTGGAGAGGAGATTGAAAAGAAGAGAATAGGAGAGAGATAGAGAAGAGAGAAAGTTAGGGTTTGTAATATAAATTTTTTTAATTTATGTTAATATTAATTAATGAAAATATATATATTTTTAATTTTGGATCCAAATCCAGATTCAATAGATGTAAAAGAGTGGAGGAAATGGGCCTAAATAGGGGTTTGGGTAAAACCATTACTTTTGCGGGCCGGGCTTCAACCCTGCCCACATACATAAATTTATGATATAGGTAGGGTTGAGGCCTTTTGAAAAATTTAGGGCTTTTTGAGGGTTTGGGTCTGGTGCGGGCTTGGGCTTAAATTGCCAACCCTTATTGTCAATCATGGATTTTTGAATTTTATAGGAGAGGTTATTAATTTCTTGCTTAAGTTCAAAAGGAAAGACTTATTTCTACTGCAGAGGGCATTTCCTGGGAAAAACTTTTATTATATTTGTTTCCTTTGAACTGCTTATGTTTACCGTTAGCTGCGTGACCTTAGAAATGTAAATCCAGTTAGCTACTTGATTTCATTGATCCTTCTACTAATTAAACAGTCGGAGTTGGCAGATTCTTCAATATAGTTTACTAAACATTGCAGCTCATCAAGTTATTAATGTTGAAGTCAGATGACAGATATGGTGGGAATGCAATTCTGTTTCTATCTTCATTGTTCTACTTTAGTTTTTTCCTTCATTTCATAATGATGTTGCTACAGCACTTGTGTTTTCTTTGATTTGATCTTCTAAGATTGAATGGTGAGAGGTTGCTTTCGATTTTCTAGCTGTTGCATTGGTGCTTGGCTACAATTTGCTGACAGTGCTTGCATTGGTTTGAAATTGTATGATTTTGTCAATGATTATTATTATATTTACATATGCAGAATAAATGCAGTCTTAAGGATCAAGACGAGTGAGTCCCAAGTCATTGCCGGCAAATTAGACATTGAGACTGGTGAAGTCCTGTGGAAAACCTTCATGCTGCCTGATAACAATGGCATCAATCTGATCGCGATAATGGCACCCTCGTGTGGGCTACTGTAAGTTTTTTCAAACATAGACAGTGGTCTTATGCACATAATTTTACTCACAATTATCTGTTTATCATACTAATATCTAGGATTTTAGATGTTAAAACAAAAATAACTAGCAATAGAAACTGTAACTGTAGGAGGCCGGACCTGGTGGCCTTGGTTGGGGGAATCTGGGGAGCAGCCACTGATGAAAGAGGATATATACAAATATTGCCAACTTAGAAGGCAAGAATTTCACTCTCAAACCATCAAACAAGACCACATGCATACTCTGGTGGGTGGCAAGGTATTTGGAGCTGGTCTTGCCACTGATGGAGCCTCGCTCTTCGCCTTCTGCATCTGACTAAATATGCCGTTCATAATCCTCCTACCCGATGTAGGAGAGAAATTAGAAATCGTAAACCA
Organism: Acer campestre; assembly: GCA_954870605.1. Lineage (NCBI taxonomy): Eukaryota > Viridiplantae > Streptophyta > Magnoliopsida > Sapindales > Sapindaceae > Acer > Acer campestre. The sequence continues at coordinate 32,715,711 of OX940805.1, read as the reverse complement.
TGAATGTATTCATGATGCAATTGGATTTGTATTGATATTGTGATCATAATAGAAGTATCTTGTGTGCTAATTGGTTACTAATAGTACTGATAGTGCTTGCATTGCATTTGCATTGGTTCAACTAGAATCAGTGGCCAGCAGAAATTTACATATTTGAATAAGAAAAACTGTAAACCTTTCAAAACTCAAAAGAGATTAATGATAATACACATACTTCATATTTCATTCCTAGTAAATATATTTTGTTCCACACGGCTAACATGGTCACACACTTCCATTTCAAATATTATGGCTAAGTAAACTAGCAGCATTAGACAAAAATTCAAAAGGAAAAAGAAACATATCATCCAACATTAGATGCTCAAAACTTTGTACTAGTAGTAGATAAAACGCATAATGTTTACTTGTATTTTCTTGTTTATGATTCTTCGGTTGCGTTGTAAGCAGCATCGGCTGAAGAGATGTCAATATCGTTAAGACCAAATTCCTCGTTCTGCTCCCACGAACTCTCATCCTCCTCAAATGTTAACCTGTGGTCCGTTTAAATATCATCAGTCACCGACGCAATGAAAGAATTCGCTAATGCATCATGGAGAATTAAAGTCCAAGATTCTTCCAGACTCAGTAGCTTGTTCAACCTTGCTTTGAAGTCTAGCCACTTGTTTCCTTTAGAATCCTCAAGGCTGTCTCCAAAAGTAAATCCATGCACTCTCTCAAAGCTTTCACTAATTTTTGTGATCAACCCCTCAACAGTGGTAACGATAACCAATTCCAAGTCACGCTCTGGAACTTCAACACTGGCATAGAATCTGACTTTATTACATCACGGCTTAAATCCTTAATGTTCTTCATACACAGAGTAATCTTTTTTCCTTTTTCAGGAACCCGCCCACCAGGCTTCAGCTCAGAATTGCGGTAACCACAGGCATTGCAAGTAAATGCCATGAAAATTACTTCTTGGAAGTACAGAATCCTGGTTACAAACATTCCAGTCTCGCAATAGGCAGAACAAGTTCCACATGTGGATGGGAAAATCATCACCTCTTCAGGAGCTGAGTGCCGGAATAAAGCATCAGCAATTTCTGCACTATTGCTCTGAGCAATGGCCCAGTGGCCAGCTGCTGCTCCAACTGATTCATGTGGTTTTCTTTTCATTTGATCAGAAGCACTGATGGCTTCCTCTGTTGACTGAGATGGATCAACAAGATACCCCAACAATGCCTGCTGCTCATAGAATTTGATACTCAAATGATGGATCAGGAGAGGGAGCATACGGATTCTCAATGAAGCCGTTCCGAGCAGGATCATCAAGGATCAAAGTGAAGGGTGAATCGCCTTTAGCACAAGCTTCAGTAGTTTGTGGTTCCACTTTCTTGCATTCTTCTTGAAGGGCCTGCAATTCATCTGCAGCTCGTACCAAAGTTGACAGACTTCCACGCTGAGTCTCTGGTGGAATCTCAAAATCCAGTTCAGGAATCTTAATGGTTGCAGACTCTGATTTAATTACTTGGTGGTGGAACAGCTTTTGATCACCAGATGGAACCTCCAGCCGGTAACAACAACCTCAGGGTTGGATTTCACCATCAAACTGAACCTCATTGTTCCTCTCACCACAATGTGTAGTGTGTACACTCAAAGGCTGACAACAAGACCTTTCGGAAGTGCAGAATCAAAGTCATCAAGGACGTTGTTATCCCATTTTCGCCTCTCAACCTTGTAAAGAGGAGCATCACTGTCTTCCGAGGAAACGGCCTCCACCACACTTCCAACATCCACTATTTGTTCTGTATTCTTGTTGCCCATCTCCATTATTAGCTTCTCTCTCGAAGTGTCTGTGTGCGTGAGTGCGTCTTGTTGCTGTCTCTCTCCCACTCTATTTCTCTTTATACTTTCTCCTTTTAAAACAAAATCTTAAATCTGTTTTAAAATATAAAATTAATAGAACTCTCACAGTTTGCAAGAATAGTCGTCCAGTCAATCAAAAACAACGAGAAATAAATATATGAACAGGCAAACGAAGACGATTACCATGAAACCAAAAAGTCTAAACATATTCAAATCAAATCCAATAATCAATCAACCTATTTCCAATCCAATCATCAATCAATCAATTAATCAAAATTGGTTCTACACAATGCCCTAATTTTCAAAATTATTGATTGGTGATAAATATGATAACAAACAAAGAAATCAAACGAAACCTATGGAGGACTCCGTGTAATTGAAAATGTACTCACCCTAACAACCATTGTTGGAGAGGATCGTTGAACTTTGAAGAGTTCCCACTCGAATCGCCGTTTCTGGATCTACATTCTCCATTTCTGCGATTTTCTTTCTCTTTTCTTCTGTTTCCAGACAAAAACAACCTCCTTTCGATGACGTGTTTGAGCACGTCACTCACTTTGGCTGACGTTTCGGATCACGTCACCCACCTCTCGCGGACGTGTCATGACAAGTCACAACGTTCTAGCTGACATGCTTGGGCACGCCTCTGACTTTTCGCCGATGTGTAAGCACGTCACCTACTTTGGCCGACGTGGCCTATCACGTCCCCGCCTCTCGCTGACGTGGTACGACACTACCCTCTGGCTGACTTGTTCGGGCACTCCTCTGTTCTTTCGCTGATGTGTGAGCACGTCACCCACTTTGGTCCAGCACGTCACCCGCCATGTCATCCTTTCCTCTGACTTTCCTGGGCACGTCACTCATTTTGCTGACGTGCCATGACATGTCATCTCCTTCTTTGAACGCACATCCCCTTGGAAAAACCAGTCTCAATTTTTCAATTCCTTCTAAAACCCCCCAAACAACGGGTCTGTACAGAGCCTAAAAACCCTAAAACAACACAAACACACACTCTCTTCAATCCTCAGAATCAATCCACTAAACCCCAGATGCGACCAAACCCAACACCACCAAACTTTTGTTGAATCCGACTCGTTCCTTTTGTTCCACAAATTCAATCAGAAACTTGACCCAGTACCCACCTGAGAGAATCTGAAACTTTTCGATCATTGCCCACATCGATCATGGAAAATCTATGGGACTATCAGAAGAGGGCATGGACAGCCTCAGTATCTTGATAAGTTGCAGGTAAAAATGCGATCTTTATAAAATAAAATGATAAAAGAATTGTTGTTTGTTTATATGATCTTTTGATTGAAACGAGAAGTGGGTGTTAGTAAAAATCTGACTTGCTTGAAGTGGTAGTGGTGTTGTTGTCTTGTTGACTAACTGGGGATAAAATCAATACTTGATGAGAAATGTTTCATTGTCAAATTTTCAGTAGTCTGTTTCAAGTCAATATACATGTTCACTTGGATTGAAGGTGGGCATGCATATTTCTGTTGAAAAGACAATTTGATCAATCTCTGGGAAATACAAAGCTGGACAAAAGAATTATAAGACTGTTGTTATCCATGACCATTTGTGTTTGAAAATTGAAAACTTTGTAATGAACTTCTGCATTTATTTATTACTACTATCCATTGCTCAATTTCTGATACTGCTTTCCAACTTTATGATCAAGTCATCTTATTTAATTTCAAAAGACTTCAATTACTTTTCATCAAAAGAAGTTCTATTGATAGTGAAGGGTATAAAAGAAGTTCTAGAAACTTTAGATTGTGTAAACAACCCGTTTTTACTAATGTAGTAAATATTGATGGTTTTTTTAACTGTGTAATTATTCTGAGCTATTGATATGTGATAACGAAAATAGGGTGTATATGATTTAAGGGCTCTGGATTGCGATAATTAATGGCACCCTCATCTAGACTATTGTAAGTTTTTCAAGCATAGACAACTAGAAATTATGCATATTTATGATCAACTAGAAATTAACATGTTTTCCTTGCATCATAATTTTGCTCACAAAGTCACAATTAGCATTTTACTGCACTACTAACTTGGATTCTAGATGTCGAAACAAAGATAAATAAGAACAGAAACTGTAATTGTTGGAGGAGGGGGAAGTTGGGGAGCGGCCACAGATGAAAAGAGGATCAAGTAGTACAAATCATCAAACAAGACCACATGCAAACTCTGGTGGGTGGCAATGGTATTTGGAGCTGGTCTTGCCACTGATGGAACCTCACTAAATATGCCATTCATAATCCTCCTACCAGAGCTGGTACTTGTTACTTGCTCTATGATGGCTGTTTCCTATCTAGAATTTTAATGAATTGAAAGAAGAACGCAGAGTGGTTCCATTACCTTTATGTGCTGTTTTGGATGGGATGTATTCGCTGTCTCTCCAATTCTTCTGAATCATGGAAATTACAAATTTTGGTTTTTGAATATGTGAAGTCAATCTGGAGCTAAGTTCATAGTAATCAACCGTTAGAAATACTATTATTTTTGGATAAGATGCTCGTACATGGTTTTCTTATTTTGTGGTTAAAATCTTGTGCAACTATAAAAACTTGAGATACGGAATTGTAAGTCGATTGAAGGGTAAGAAGATGGAGGAATGATTACGATGGTTTCCCTTCAACTAATCAACCTACAGGCTACAGCTCAAAGGTCTTTCCCTTCAAGTTGAGCTGAATAAACATCAACTTGAAACATATATGAATTATTACCATTCAAATTATTTAAAAATAAAACTATACAAATATCTTTTAAATAAAATAAAAAAGTTAGTTGATTGTGGTAATATTGATGTAAATTATAGCTGCAGCACTGACATCAAGTATGGCAGGTCAACGAGGCTATACTGTTTGGGTGAGCCAGTGTTTTCAAGTTTCAACGAGGCTTTGGTGTTCTAAGGAATTAGAAATATTAATCAATTAGGAAAAAATATATTAATTAATGTTCTAAGGAATTAGAAAATATCATAATTGCCATAACAGGACATGAGAAAAATCGAAAAATCTTTACACAGCAAATTTTTAGAACACTGTTAAGGAAAACAGCATCTTAGAAGATCTCGATTGATTGATTATCAATTAATTCTTAAATGTGTAAATCAATCACAGCCGTCTGATCTTTATAGAACCCTCTAAGAATCCACCATATATTTTATTATAAGTATGGTCTCTCTCTGAGAATGGAATTTGATTAATTACTTCCATCACAAGCAAAAGAAACAAACATGATTGCTATCAAGAAGACTAAAGGTCGTCAAAAGATAGAGATGAAGAGAGTGGAACATGAAGCCAAAAGAGAAGTGACTTTTTCCAAGAGAAAAAAAGGGCTTTTCAACAAAGCTTCTGAGCTTTGTGAGCTATGTGGTGCTGAGGTTGCATTAATCCTATTCTCACCACATCTCAAACCATTCACTTTTGGGCACTTGGACGCCAACGAAGTCCTCCAACGATACCTCACCGGAAGAGACGATCACTCTCCAGGACCAGTGAGCAGGAATGTCCTCCACGGGCTCAATGGGGTCCGAGAACAGTACAATGAGTCACTCAAGAGGCTAGAAGAGGAAGAGAAGAAGAGCAAGGATCAAAAAAGTGGAGGGTTTTGGTGGGATGATCAACAAATTGAAAATTTTAATGAATTGGATGAGCTTGAACAATATGTGGAGTCCATGGAAAAATTGAAGAAAATTGTTCAAGCTAGGGTTGATGAAATTGATTTGAGTGGGAATTATTTTGCTAATGAGTTCATTAATGATCAAAATTTGTTAGACCAGAATAATTTCAGTTTAATTCCTCATAGTAATGACTTTTATGGGGTTTGAAGTAGTTTTATAAATTTAATAATTTATGTTGCTCTTTGCAGTTGTTTAGGTTTTAATTATCTTTGATTTTATTCTATTTTCATGTTTAATATGTATTTATATAAATAAATAGACTCTTTTATTCTTATTTATTGAAATCGGTTCATAAATATATTGTTTTTATTGTTTCCACTTTCTTATGTTGTAATTTGATCATATCTTAAAGCAGTTTAATAGTAATTTTATAGATTCATTCTTGTTTGTTGTATCACAAATATTAATTAATGTTCTAAGGAATTAGAAAAAAAGGGACAATAAGCACCTACAATGGCAGGAGGTCAGCCATGACCGACGGCATGGGTCCGCAACCACCATCACTTTCTATGGGCCTGGATATATTTGCACGGTTATGCTATCGAAGACGAGCAGAGAGAGGTGTAAAAGCAGGAGTATGGAGTATAGAGCTGAGCAAGAAAAGGACACTTGAAGAAGTCTTTGTGAGCATTCGGGTATGTATGACTTCCCAGCCACAAACCCACCCATTTCTCTATGCCTTGGTCAAGCATCCTGATTCGATTGTTTGATGCAAATTGCAAACCACGGATGGCAACAAATATTTTCTATTGAAATCTGAGGTGTGATTCAAGTTTTAACATTTCAAGTGTAATGATTTTGTATGTTTTCGGACTGAAAGAGTAGTACTTAGGACATTATCATGTTGTTTTTGGTCTGGCAAATCAAGAATTATAGGCATTTGTCTGTCCTATGTTGTCTATGAAATTTTTCAGATTGCTAAGTTTGGAAAATGCTCGAAGTTATGGATGAATTGGAGGCAAGAATTGCATCTCAAACAAAAGAGATAAATTGCAATTATCAATCGAACATGATCGGTAGCTTCACACATTACAATGTTCAAGAGTTTAGGTTGGCAAGTCCAGAAAATCTTTCGGAGATCTCCCAAATTGACCGCTAGACCTCCATGAATGGGAGTAACATGGACCTGGTGATTTTGATGGAGGACTTGGAGGTCACCAATATGGTCTTGTAGAAGCTAACTTTCAGTGTGGCTGCTAGTTCTCACTTCTCAGTCACTAATCTAGTTTTGGGGTGATTAGGAGTACTCCTTGAGAAAAGATCTTCATATTCGGACATTGAACCACAAACACATGTTGCAAGGATGGAAATTGAACAATACAATTCCCTGAGTGGAAGCTTGTAAGGCTCGGTAAACAATCAAGTACCAAATATTTCAATTTCTTGAAAATGATCATCCGATCTTCCACTTCATCTCCCACGTGTGTTAGGATTTTTTCTATCACTTCAGCTACCTACCCCTAATTTTGAAGAGCTTTAAGTGGCTCAATTTGCAAGGTACCTGAGAGGAAGTTTTTCCTTGCAGGTTGGTCCTTCACGTAGGAACACTTTCTCGAAATCACTACGAGCAACAGCAAGTTTCTTAAGATTCAGTACTGTGGAAAGGAAACAGGTTGGACAAATAGCAACTCAAGTGAATTCAAATAGCTTAACTTAAGGTATGTAGATTTTACAACTAATAACGCATAACCTATGAATCTTATTATGTGCGAGAAGTCTATATGTAGGAATTCACAACTATATATATATATATATGAATCTTAATTGTAATGAATAACAATTTATATTACAATAAAGAAAACCCACAGAAAAAACAAAAGCAAAGAAAAATTGGTAGGGCAGAGGGTGAAACACGAAAACGAGTAAAAGTGAATAGGCCTGACTACTGAGCAGTTGATATGCAGAAAGAGTTAAGACTAGGGGTGGGCACGGTTCAATTCGGTTCGGTTTTGGGTAAAATCGGATTGAACCCAAAATATTTCGGTTCACCCAAAATTGAACCGGTTTAAGCCGAATAAGAAATGGTAACCGAACTGAACTGAACTGATTTTAATCAGTTCATTTCGGTTAACTTAAGACTAAAGCTGAAATCCAGCAAATGTAGCAGGACACCATCCTCACATTTATTTATTTTGGAGCTTTTGGCCAGAATTAAAAATAGGGAGTGGGATAAGGAGCCTATTGAAACACTTTCCGATTGAGGCTCCCTAAATATAGTCAATGAGGTCCCCAATTCCGGCTTATTGGGGATGCTCTTAGGCCCCAATTAGTAAAACACGTTGGTGGTTTTGAGCCCAAAGTGAAATGGATGCTGTTCAAATTAACCTCAATTTACAAGGCTTTTATCTTTGATATTTCTTTCTTTTGTATTTTAATGCTGATTTTCCAAACGAATTGCTGATTACAATTCAGTAGCATAAATGGGTTAATCTTTTCCTAATAGTTTGGTGAAATACAAATTGTTTGCTTAGAATATTATAGTTTTTTGAGTTTATAATTTTACTTGGGTTGTAATGGATATTATTAAATCAATTCAATTACAACCAAGGACGTCATTTAAATTGTGTACAATTGTACACATATATAATATAGTGTTCGTAGATTTAGTGCAAGCCTGCAAGGTATTCCATTCTAATATTATATAATGTTTAAGATATATATATATATATATTTTTTGTTTTGATAAAATATAATGTTTAAGATATTATTAATTAATAATTACATTACACTCTAATATATTATTAATTAATAAATTAATAATAAAGTCATCTTATTGTAATTAATTAACTACAATTTGGTGACATAAATTGGGTGAATTGTTGAATGCTCTGTTAGAAACCACCGGAATTTAATAGCAGTACTAATGTTTAATAAATAGCTAAGATCAGAGAGATACAAATTGTTTACTTGGAAATAAAAGTTAATTTGAGTTTATAATTCGTTTCAAAATTATTATAGTTTTGTGTGTCTTTTTCTATGCATGGACATCCTCACATGAACATTTACCTCATCTCAATTATTTTCAAAGAATCATATCTATTTAAGAATTATGTGGTTGAGAATTTTGGCCACTGATTGGAACGATTTTTACACCTTTTGAGGTCCCCATTTCCTATCGTTTGCTTTCGTTTTCGAGCGTTTTTGTGAATATAATATGTTTTGTGAGTCTTGTGTAGGTTCATTTTATTTTGGGAAGTCATTTTGTGGAAATGGGGTGTTTCCAGGCCAAAACGCAACGTGAAAGAACAAAAGAGTTTTCATTGAAAATTTCCAGATTTCGTCGAAGTGTACCACGTCAGGCAAATTGGCGTATCACGTTTTTGAAGACCTGATGCACTACCAACTTTCGTGGTTGGACGTTAAAGCGTATCACGTTTTTGAAGACCTGATGCACTGCCAACTTTCGTGGTTGGACGTTAAAGCGTACCACGTTAGGCAAAAATGCGTATCACGAGTTTTGGCAGTGTGTCCAGATGAGTTTCGTCAAACAATTTCGTTAAAGCGTACTGCGAGACGTACCACGAGATGACAGCCACCACCAACTTTTCCTCTTTTTGACCCACTCTTTGACCTACCTATATATATATAACTTTACCAATTTTTCTAAGTGTGCTTCATAATCCCTAACATCCCACACTCCATCTCTCTCTCTTCTCCTCTCTCACGCCCAACTCCATTTTCTTCCATCTTCTTCATCTTCTCCACCTTCTTCACCCAATAAGTTGAGAGACCCATGCTCCCATGGAGGTTCTTCCTCCATGGGAGTCCACCGTACACCTCCACAACCCCATTTCTCACTTCCTCCATCCATTTTAGAACTGAAATTTCAAGGAATTAGGAGCAATTTCGAGCTAGGAAAGATTTGGAGCATCTTTGGAGGCTTGTCTTCAAGGGTTTGCTTTTATTTACTCTTTTCTTTGTAATTTTCGTTTCTTTGATGTGTAACCCCAATTTGGGGAATATTATAAACCTTCACATGTGCTATATATATGTATTTTGTTCATAAATTCATATCGGTTTTGTTTTACTCTTTGTTAATTTCATGATTTAAGCTTTAATTGCAATATCCATGAGTGTTGAGGTCCAAATTGACATGTATGCTTGAATGAGATTAGGAGTAGAGTAAATTAAATTAGGAATAATGTAATTTAGCATCCCATAATTGTTTGTATGTTGATGGATGGCTAAAATACCATGTCTAGAGTAATTTGAGTGTTAGGGATTTTATCCCCAAAGAGTAGAAAATGTTAGTTTATACATTTAGTTGCTAAATTGGTTTTGGTTCACATCCTTGTGCTTAATGAATCTTTTTAAGACACATTTGCCCATCTTTGACCGGAATGGGTGATGAATTGATTTAGGGAAAATTCCCAAGTCAAGAGGAGAACCCTTAATTCATTTGAATGTTCTTAATGTTTAACAATTTGTATTGATGCACATTAGTGTTAGGTGGACTTGTTTCCCTTTTTTTTTGCCATTCCAGGGAGATTGATAAAACTGAATCCGTATCTAGAGTAAAGACCAACTGAATTCCTCTTGTGCTCATGTAGTTATAGGGGTATTTCATTGCTTAATGCTTTCATTCGGTTAGCCACCTTGTGAATGATATTTAGGTTGCGTGTTAAATATCGCGTGGTGTCGCATTGACATGCTCAGCGTGATATCCTCTGCATTTGACCAGAAAGATGAGAGATCACTAGGTTGGCGTGTAGAGCTCGTGTGTGTGTCCCACAGTCCTTAATGAATTCAAGCATTTATGCATGGATGTAATCTCTATGTCGCTCGAAAGAGGGTAGAAATTAATTAAGGGGACACGAGCATATAACATTCGTGTTATATGGGTATCTCGTATTCTTAATGCTTTCACTTGGTTGCCATCCCGTATTTGGTTAGCCCTGTGGATGAATTATTGGCTGTAGTATGGCCCACGCGGTTGCGCATTACATGCCCAACGAAATAACCAATGTATTTGACCGGATGATAACTCTTATTTCTACACAAAGTGTAGCCCCCTTATTTGTATCTTTTATGCTCAAATCCCGGGTAAAACTGTGTTTTTAACGGATTTAATAAGCGTTTCAGGATTCCTTCCAGAAGAGGGGCTTATGTGCAAAGATGTAGGAATTCTGGGGCAAATGTGCAATTTCAGAAAGTCGTTCTGCGCCCTTGTGGTTTTGCGTTTAGGGGCCGCAGAAAAGGACGCCGATTTCTTGGCAGAGGATCACATTTCCTCATTTCTGCGCCCTTGGCCGTAGAACAGGGCGCAGATAAGGGCGCATTTTCCTTGGTAGAGAATCATATTTTTGTAGTTCTGCGCCCTTGGCCGCAGAATTGGGCGCATAACAGGGCGCAAATTTCACCCGATGCTGTCAACTTCAGTTGCCATTTTCAGATCCTTGGGCTCCCAAATTTCGGCCAACCAGAGATCTTGTCTCTGACCCCTGCCTTTGCTGAGAGAGGGGAGGTAATGATGAGGAAATCTTGGTGGGCCCACTTCATTTAAGAAGCATGGAGTTGGTTGTCATTGGGAGAAGAGAGGGAAGACTTTGAAGGACCCATTCTTTCCTTCATTGAGGAGACACACGACCACACTCATCTCTCTGCAGAAAACCTTCTCTTTTCTCTCTGTTTTGGTGGTTCTTCATCAACCTTGGAGCTTGGAAGAGTGATTCTTGGAGAAGGAAGCCATAGGAGATCAAGCATTGCAAGAAGGAGATCATCATCTTAGTTTATCTCTTAAACTCTACCTTTTATCTTCTTGTAATTGTTATGGTCTGTGTTTATTGGAGACTTTGTATGGTTTTTATGTGTAATATGAGCTAAATACTCTTGTGTTAGAACAATGATGAAACCAAACCCTTAATCTATTGTTAATGATTCCTTAGTTTCTCTACAAGTGTTTGTGTAGTTATATGAATGTTTTGTATGCTTAATGCTTTTGTCTTGATTGGCCATCTTGTTGAATGATCACTAGATAAACAAAACATTTACTATATATGACTAGAAAGTGAGAGATACACTAGGCTAGCATATAGGGTTCATGTATGTGTTCCACTATTCTTAATGAGTTCATCCATATTATGTATGTTTGGATACAATCTCTAAGACATCGAGAGAGATTAGAGATTGATTTAAGGGTATACGAACTTATAATCTATATTTGCACAAATGAGGGATTAAGTGAGTCGAGTTAATTGAAGGGTTAGGTGGATTCATGTTCTAGCACACTTTTCTCATATCATCACATTCAATTTAGTTGTGGTTGGTGTTTTACTTGCTTTAGAATTAATCTTTATATTGTTAGAAGTTAAAAACTCTCATTTTCAGTTGTCCAAATAGTATATAAGCCGATAAAAGCCGGTAATCAATCCTTAGTCCTCGTGGGAACGATCCCTACTCGGTCATTATATTACACCCCGACCTCGTACATTTGCGAGAGTCTTACCGTGTGAGTTTAGACCCATCACCGGAAAGTTGAGAGATCACTAGGCCGGCATACATGGCTCGTATGTGTGTCTCACGGTACTTAATGAATCCATACATATGTGTGGATGTGATTTCTAAGACTCGAGAGAGATTAGAGATCAATTAAGGGGACACGAGTCTATTACATACTTGCATATTGAGGGACCAAGTGAGTCTAGCACTTAATTAGGAGGATTATTACGGTTGAATCGTTTCCCTAGTGTAACTGCATTTCATGCATCTCTCCATTCCATTCTATCCATGTACATATTATAGTATGTAGTTTATTTATTTATATTATTATTTACATTTTCTACACCCGCAACACACGAGTTCTCTCGGCCTCGTGTGTTGCAATAATAGCTAGAACCGGTAACGGTCGAAGAATCTCACCTCCCTGCGGAATGATACCCTCACTTGCCGCTGTGCTAGTCTCTGTGACTCGCGCGCTAGCGAGGTCGAACTTAAATGTTCATCTTTTGACCGACACTGCAACGACGTGTCGTCAGCCACTCACCCATCAAACAACTTGTCAAGCGAGTAATTGATTACTTGGAAATTTTAAAAAATAGACTAAGAACACAAAGGTAAACTTGTGCATTGACTCATAATATACTGGTAAATGAAATAATTATAAGACTGTCACTTGGTGATTGTAATGACTATAAAATCAAGACGGTCAACTGGTTTGATTCCGCTATGAGGGCTAACAAACGTACGGTTGTGATTTAGTTGTAACTTGTAAGATTTGAAATACATACAAAACTGCATAAGAAACACACTTTAGTTTTAGAAATCATTCATCTTCTTGTTTGTCCACCATAACTTTGTAAGAAGCTAATACTTAGGCCCCGATTAGTGAAAAACACGTTAATGGTTTTGGGCCAAAAGTGAAATGGATGATGATCAAACCTCAGTTTACAGGATCAAGTTCAAATAGTAATTTTTTTTATTTTATTTTTTTTAGGGGGGGTGTTTGGAATTGCATAAATATCTATCAAGGTTTGATGATGAAATTACACAGATAAGACAGTTTTGGCCATATACACACAAACTTCCCTCAGCATTTGAAAATTGTTGCACAAACATCCCCTGCCGTTAGATGGATCCGTTAGTCAATGGTCAAAAGTGTAAAAAGTCTAAAATACCCTTTATTTTTATTTTAAATAAACTAAAAAATTAAAAAATAAGATAAAAAAATAAAAAAATATATATATTTTAGATAATATGAATGTATTTTAAATCTGAAACCTGGAAAAAGAAATTCATCTTTACAAAGAAAAAAAATAGTATTTTAAACAATTTAATAATAAATAATTTTTAAATTTTAAATTTATTTAAAATCAAGGGGGATTGCACAAACAATTTTTATTTTTTTAAGATGAATTTTTTTTTTCTAGCTTTCTGATTTAAGATACATTCATATTTTCTAAAAAAAATTTAAATATTTTTTTATCTTATTTTTTAATTTTTAATTTTGTTTAAAATAAAAATATAGGATATTTTAGACTTCTTACGTGCTTGACCATTAACTAACGGATCTATCTAACGGTAAGGGATGTTTGTGCAATAATTTTTAAATATTGAGGGAAGTTTGTGCATATATAGTCAAAACTGTCTTATTTGTGCAATTTTATCAAACCTCGAAGGATGTTTGTGCAATTTCCCCTTTTTTTTTTACAACTTTGTGTAGGTACAAATGTTTGATTCCGGCTATTTGTAATATATGAAATTGGCCATTTTTCAATAAATATAGTAGTTCATATTAAGCCTACAACCCCATAACTTATTTACTTGCACATAAAATGAAAAACTCAGAAAATAAAATATTAAACAAAAAAAAAAAAAAAAAAAAGTGGAGCATAATTGGTTGATGAAGAAGAGATTGTCATTTAAAAAATGGGAGAATCGCAAATACCCCCCCGACTTTTAAGCTAATGGCAAATCAAACCCTCTGGTTTGAACAATCAGCAAACAACCCCCTACAAATTTGAACAATCAGCAAATAACCTCCTACAAATCAGCAAATAACCCCCTACATGCAGCAAAAAATGCAAGGGTTCTTAACGGTAGGGGGTTGTTTGCTGATTGTTCAAACCAGAGGGTTTGATTTGCCATTTGGTTAAAAGTCGGGGGGTATTTGCGATTCTCCCTTAAAAAATAAATAAAAATATTTTGTTTTGTATTTACTTTCTTAATTTTTTTTAATTTTTTAATTTTGTATTTTTAGTTATTATAATAATGCTAAATTTTGATGTTGGGGTATCTTGGACATTTTATAAATTTTGACCACACCCCATAGTTTTAATCATTCATTTTGCACAGAAGTGGGCTCTACTTGCAATCATTCAGTTTGATCACATACTCCCTGCACTTTCTTCTTCTCTTGCAATATGCACTCACTGATTCTTGTTCTTACTGAAGCAGACGTGTAGCAAACCCTGAATCCTCAACAGCTCTGAGATAGTTACACAGGTGCAATCTATTCAAAGTCTTGATTTTATAACTTTGTTTTTTTCATTAATAATTTTGTTGCTTGTCAGTTTTCCTTTTTGTCGTTCACTGTTTTTTCTTCTTCATTTTATTGGTTTTTCTTCCACTTTCTAAAATCTCACTTGTTTCTTTCAGTTATTGATCTTTAGTTTTACAGTCATTTGAGTTTATACCTTTCGCCAAATAATTCAAAAAAAAAAAAAAAAAAAAAAATCCAGTGTTATTCTCATCTTTCTTATTCACTATTTTTCATGCTTGTTGGAATTTTCTGTTGTACCTCCCCCTTGTTTAAAATAAATTTCCTAAATATCGTTTTTGTTACTATGTTTCTTTCCTCAAAAGAAGGAAAAAAAATTTCTAATCTTTCTTTAGCTTCACTTTGTTAAGTCTTTTTTAGAGAAAAAAATAATATAAAAAACTGAGAGTGAGCAAATATAAGTATCAGGAAATGGCGCAGATAGTTATTTCCATCGCATCAAAAGTTACAGAGTTACTGGTTGATCCCTTTCGACGGCAGATTTGTTATGTGTTCAAGTACCAGAGCAACATGGAGGAGTTAACGAAACAGGTTGAGAAGCTGACAGATGTAAGACAGATGGTGCAGCATTCTGTTGATGAGGCCACTAGACAAGGGGATGAGATCGAAGAGCATGTTGAAGAATGGCTCAACAGCGTGCATAAGTTCACTAATGGGGTTGTAAAACCCATCTTTGATGATCAACACAAAGCAGGGAAGCTCTGTTCAATCGGCTTCTGCCCCAATCTGATGGCACGTTACTCCCTCAGCAAAAAAGCTGTGAAGACGACAGAGGACGGGGTTGACCTCTTGCGAGAAGGAAAATTTCAGAAAGTTTCGTACTGTCCAGCCATTCAAAATGCAATCTATGTCAGAGGCTATGAGGACTTTGATTCCAGAAATCGAGTTTTTAATGATCTAATGAAGGCATTAATGGAGGCCAAGTTCAACTTGATTGGGGTTTATGGAATGGGGGGTGTGGGTAAAACCACACTTGTTAAAAGAGTTATTGCGCAAGCTATTCAAGACAAGTTGTTTGATGATGTGGTTATGGCTGAGGTAACAGTGGCCCCAGACATTAAGAATATTCAAGGACAAATTGCTGATGAGTTAGGCCTACAATTGGAAGAGGAGAGTTTATCCGGAAGAGCTGATCGATTACGTGATAGGTTGAAGAAGGAAAAGAGGCTCCTCCTAGTGTTAGATAATATCTGGGCAAAACTTGACCTTGAGGCGGTTGGAATTCCTTTAGGTGAAGAGGAGGAAGGAAGTAGCTTGCAAGCAGAGGATCAAAAAGGAAGAAATGCTGGACAGAGACGATGCAAAATATTGCTGACATCTAGAAGTGAAGCTGTATTATGCAATGATATGAATACCGAGAAGACTTTCTTCATTAATACTTTATCTGGTGAAGAAGCAGAAAATTTATTTTGGGAGATTGTGGGTCATTCGGATGAGAAGCCTGATTTAGACCCTGTTGCAGTTGAGATTGTTGGAATGTGTGCTGGCCTGCCAGTTGCAATTGCAACAATTGCATATGCACTGAAAAATAAGAGTCCTTCTATTTGGAAGAATGCCCTTGAACAACTAAGAGCGTTTAATCCAATAAACATCCAAGGAATGGAGGCAAATGTCTACTCTACCATTGAACTGAGTTACAAATTTTTGGAAAGTGAGGAAGCTAAGTCACTGTTTCTACTTTGTAGCCTTCTTCGTAGTTTTCAAAATGCAAGTTCAAATATAAGCTTTGATTATCTGTTGAGATATGGGATGGGCTTGGGTTTGTTTCAAGATGTTTATACATTGGAAGAAGGAAGGAACAAGTTGCACATGTTAATCAATATTCTCAAAGATTCAAGTCTGTTGTTGGACGGTAACACAAACGAGGATATTATAATGCATAACCTTATTCATGTCGTTGCTGTTTCAATTGCATCCAAAGCTAAGCTTATGTTTAATATTCAAGATGCTCCTGGCCTGAAAGAGATCCTAGAGGAGAAACTGCCAAAAGATTCATCTGCTGTCTCTCTACTTTACAGAGATATTCATGAGCTCCCTGAAAAGTTGGAGTTTCCAAAACTTAAGCTATTTTTGTTGAATATGGAAGATGCATCTATAGAAATTCCTGATGCCTTTTTTGAAGGGACGAATAGTCTCAAAGTGTTGGGTATTAATGGAATTCATTTGTTGTCACCACCTTCATCCCTTTGTTGCCTAAAAAACCTTCATACACTCAGTTTGGATTGCTGTCAGTTGGGAAATGTAGCAGTTATTGGAGAGCTAAAGGAACTAGAAATTCTTAGCTTTTGGAAATCAGATATTAAACAGTTGCCTATAGAAATTAGACAATTGACCCGTTTAAGATTGTTAGACTTGAGCGATTGTTCAAAACTTAAAGTAATCAGACCAAATGTCATCTCAAGCTTGACTCGTTTAGAGGAGCTTTATATGGGTAACAGTTTTGTTCAATGGGATGTTGAAGGACAAAGTAACGCTAGTCTTGTTGAGTTGAAGGAATTGCCTCGCCTGACAACTTTAGATGTACATGTTCCTAATGCACAGATCATGCCACAAGACTTGTCATTTGAGAAAATGGAAAGATTTCGAATACTTATTGGAGAGGTGTGGGACTGGTCTGGTAAATATGAAACCTCAAGGACAGTGAAGTTGGAATTGAGCAATAGCAATTATTTGAGCAATGGGATTAAAAGTTTGCTGAACAGAACTGAAAGTGTTTATCTAGATAAAATGAAGGGTGGTAGTAATGTTGTTTATGAACTTAATGGGGGAGGTTTCCCACAATTGAAGCATCTACATGTACAAAATGCTTCTGAGATTCGATATATTGCTAACTCAACTGGAGAGGGTCTAAGCATTGTCTTTCCTCAGCTAGAGTCATTGTTTCTTAATAATCTGCTTAACTTGGAAAAGATTTGTTATGGCCAACTTGCAGCAATGTCTTTCAGCAAATTAAGAATCGTGAAAGTTGAAAGATGTGATAGATTGAAGTATCTCTTTTCATTTTCCATGGCCAAAAACCTCTTTCAGCTTCAAGAAATCGAACTGACTGATTGCAACAAGCTAGAAGAGATTTCTTTTGAGGAAAGCGAGGAACAAGATCACCAAAATGAAAGACTTCGGAAGATTGAGTTCACTCAACTGCGCACCCTAACACTAGAATGCCTAGCACAGCTCTCAAGTTTTGCCGGCTTCACATCAGTTTTTAGTCAAAATGTATGTTTCTTCTTCTTATTTTTGTAAAATGGTATACATATTGTTATGGGTTTGTAGATATTGCTTTTCAATCGTTAAGAAAAACTGAAATTTTTGTTTGCAGGTTTTGCTGCCAAACTTGGAGAACCTGAAACTGTCCTCAATTAAAATTGGATGCTTATGGCTTGATCAACTTCGAGTAGTGTCTTCTTGTTGTCAAACTTTAACAAGCTTGACTTTGGAGGATTGTAGTGGCAATCTGAAATTTCTGTTTTCGTATTCTTCGGTTAAAAGTCTTGTGCTGCTACAAAAGCTTGAAATACGGAATTGTAAGTCGATTGAAGGAATAATCATCACAGAAGAATTTGAAGAAGACGGGAGAATGATTCAGATGATTTTCCCTAAACTAATTAACCTACAGCTCAAAGGTCTTCTAGAACTCATACAATTCGGCTCCGGAAATTCAGTTGAATTCCCCTCCTTGACTCAACTATCCATCGAGGATTGTCCAAAGTTTAAGACATTTTTCTCTGCCTTTATGTCTGAAGACATAAAACAAAGCAACGAAGTTGAAGAAATGATCTGCCAAGATGACATTTATCCTTTGTTCAATGAAACGGTAACTTTTTTTATTCTTTGTTCTATATTTATAGTACTTATTCCTCTCATAGCTGATAGTTGAATTCCAGTTTATTTGATTCATTTGGCAAAGCAACATTGAACAGGTCATAATTTTGATAACATTATCCATCCTTACAGTTTCCTGCTTGCTAAGCATCAAACGAGTATATCTTCTCTTAATTTGTTTTTGCTTTGTCTTGATTTCCCCATGTAGTAGCTTTTGTAATCTTCTAGGAATTTAATTATCCTCTTTCCTTAATTTTTTTTTATATCTATACTTTAATTACATTCAGTTGGATTAAACAAATACTGCAGGTTGAATTCCCTATCTTGGAGAAAATGGTAATTTCCGGTATGGATAACTTGGAGTCAATATGGCACCATCAATTTCTTTGGGGTTCCTTCTATAATTTAAAATCAGTGGAGGTTAATGACTGTCAGGAGCTAAAGACTATATTTCCATCATGCATTTGTGAAAGACTTTTGAGGTTGGAGTCCCTAACCGTCAAAAGTTGTGGTTCAGTAATAGAAATATTTGATCTTACAGAAAAGCATTCCATACAAACAATTCCTCAATTAAGAGAATTGTATGTTGATCATATGTCAAACTTGAAGCACATATGGAATGAGGATCCCAGAGGAATGCTCTCATTTGAAAAACTAGAGAAAGTGACCATTTTCCTTTGTCCGAATCTGGAATATCTTTTTCCAGCATCTGCTGCCAAGAGTCTTTTGAATCTTGATTCTCTTGAGGTATCTGATTGTGGAGTGGAGGAGATTATTGCTAAGGGAGGAGGAGTAAAAGAAGCAGCTGATAGGTTTCTCTTTCCGAAATTAAGCTCCCTGCAACTCCATAATTTACCGCAACTTAGAACTTTCTACCCAGGGCATACTGTGGAAGGGCCGTGCTTAAAAAGGTTGGGTCTGCATCAATGTGACAAAGTTAAATTATTCATTTCAGAATTTCTTGGCTTCTATGAAACAATTGAGGAGGGGCAACATGATCTTTTACCACCCTTCTTCTTGGTCTGAGAGGTATGATCATCAAGTTAACACAACTACAATGAAACATGAAAATGTTTATATTCAGTGCATGCTTTGTAAAACGTAATAACTATTTTCTGTACAATATGCATGTTATTATGTGAAACAGGTTGAAGGAATGAACCACGGTTCCCCCAACTTCGAGGAATTGCAATTAAGCGGAAAAGCAATTACAATGGAATGGCCAAACCAGGTTCCAGGACACGTCTTTTGCTCGCTTAAGAGTCTTGAGCTCAACGACCATGAATCAACAGTTTTGCCACTAGATTTTATTCAGAGATTTGACAGTCTGGGAAAGCTTTCGTTGAATTCTAGTTCATACAAAGAAATATTTTCATATGGGGCGGTCAAGGAACATCCACAAATAAAGCATTTAATTCTTAGTGGACTTACTGATTTGAAGCAAATATGGAAACAAGGCTCAAAAATACACTTCAATTTCCAAAATCTCGAAATTCTAGAAGTACGGTCATGTTTCAATTTGATTAATCTAATGCCATCTTCAACGTCTTTCCAGAATCTTATGATTCTAGAAGTATGGGGTTGTGACGGATTGAAAAACTTATTGACATCCTCAACGGCCAAAAGTCTGGTACTACTTGAGAAACTGGAAGTATTTGACTGCAAAATACTGACAGAAGTGGTAGCAAATGAGGGAGCTGTACCTGAAGAGATTGTTTTCAGAAATTTGAAGAGTTTGTCACTAGTGTATTTACAAAGTCTTGCAAGCTTCTGCACTACAAAGCACATTTTAAACTTTCCAATTTTAGAAAGTTTAGTTGTGAATGAATGCCCCAAGATGAAGATTTTCTCTGAAGGAGTCATGAGCACACCAAAGTTGCACAAACTTGAATTAAATTGGAAAGCAATTGAACTAAGTTGGGAAGTTGGCGTGAATACAACCATTCAACAAAACATGGAAAAACGGTATGTATTGAAATTCTCCTTCATATATCAATGAGATTTTGTAAAGTAATTAACATCTCTATACAATTTTTGCTCTTTTACAGATTGCTTGGAAGAGAAGATTGCACTGATCCTTCTACTGATTAAACCGTCTGAGTTGGCAGATTCTTCAATATTGTTTGCTAAACATCGCTGCTCATCAAGTTATTTTTGTTGAAGTCAGCTATGGTGGGAATGCAATTCTGTTTCTATCTTCATTGTTCTACTTTAGTTTTTCCTTCATAATGGTGTTGCTATAGCACTTGTGTTTTCTTTGATTTGATCGTCTAAGATTGAACGGTGGGAGGTTGCGAGAGAAAAAAGAATACTCTGTAAACTTCAAATTTGATAGTAGAAGTCGAGTATTGTTGCATTCCGTGGATGTAGGCTTACGCCGAACCACGTAAAATCCCGTATCTCTCTTTATTATTCTTTATTTGCTTTCGTGTGTGATTGATTGATTGTCTTTGCGTTTGCATAATCCATAACACTATCTACATTGTTCTACTTTAGTTATTTCCTTCATAATGATGCTACGACACTTGGTGTTTTCTTTGATTTGATCATCTAAGATTGAATGATGGGATCATGGGAGGTAAGAGGTTGCTTATCATGTAGTTTTTGGTCTCAAATGGTGATGAGATATGTAACATTATTGTGGCAGATAAGCAGGCAAATCAAGAGTTATAGGCATTGGTCTTTCTTTGTACACTTAAAATATACGTTATTATCTTAGAAGAAAATCTTATCACTTCAAAAAAAAAAAAAAATTCTTAATTAAATTATTATTCTTTTGTATTGATCGATGGAGATTTTTGTTTGCAATGGATTCTTTTCAAATCACATGTTAATACATGTTTGATTATATATATAATATATATATATATATTTGATCACATAAATTTATTTTATCAATTATTAATCTATTCTTTTTCTCTTTTTCAATTTTGAACTTCTTATTTGTCAAATTGGGCTGACAAACCCAATACTAATGTATTAATGTTGGGCCTATATACGATTGGGTTTTTTTTGCACAGGCCCAGCCCATCTCCTGAACATTTGTTTGAATTTGCACAGAAATTGCTAGACAATTAATTAATTTGTAAAGCATGGAAGGAGCAGGAGTGTACACTGTTGAAGTTTTCAACCTTATGACATTATATAAACAAGCAAATGATATGAAATCCACCAATAATATTTGTAACAACATCATAACTTAAAAATCCCAATTCCATGGCACCTCCTAAATTCTAACAACAAATTCATTTTCTTCCTTTACTCATCATCTGTATGCTTTCTCAGCTCACTGCCTTCCCAGCTCTTGCAGAAAACTCGTTAAACCATGGTGGGGATAATTTATACAACAGGAGACATGCAAGCAAGGATACCAAAATCAGCCCCAAAACAGTTTCCAAGTTGAATTTAAAGTGGGAATTCTATGCAGGAAAAGACATAAGTGCAACACCATCTATTTTCAATGGAACCCTTTATTTTCCAAGCTGGAATGGACAAATCTATGCAGTCAATGCCTCTGATGGTTCACTGGTCGGAAGAAAAACATTCATAATCTGACAGGTTTGAGCCTGAAACCAGGCTTGGTTGTGAATGTTAATTGGACAGTTTCCAGAGCAACTCCAACAATTGTAGTTGATGAGGATCATGATCTGCTGATTATTGGAGTGTATGGACCTGCTTTTGTTGTTGCTGTGAGAAGATCTACTGGAGAGCTTGTCTGGTTGACCCAACTTAATCAAAATCCTGCTGCTGTTATCACCATGTCTGGCACTTACTACAAAGGGTTAGTCTTTTTTTTCTTCTACTCTTTTTCAAACATTACAAAATGTAATTTTTATGCAACCTGAAGGCAGTCATCTTAATAGGTAACTTGGTGTTCAAGTCACTTGTTTTTAAAACAACAGATCAAGTCTGACTTCTAAACTGTTGTTGATAAAAATTGAATGAATAAATTCAATTGATAATTAAAGTCAATGATTGATGATGACAACAACAATAATAAACTAATCAATTATACAATTTTTTTTTTTTTTTTTAAATGATCTCATTTACATTTTGCTGCAATGACAAATTTGGGTTGAATTTCAGCTCAAAATAAGCAGAAAATCAACTTGATGCTTGATCAGGACAGGCATCACATCACATGCAATACAGACTTTATCGGATAAGAGTACCTAATTTTTAGTTTTTTTTCCTTTGGATAAGAGTTTCTATGTAATTACATCATCACCGGAAGAAGAACTAAGCATTGAAGAATGCTGCCGTTTTCGTGGCAGCTTCTGCAAATTAGAAGTTGAATCTGGTGAAATCCTGTGGAAGACCTTCACGCTTCCTGATAACTTCGGCAAGACCGGAGCATATGCAGGGGCAGCAATCTGGGGAAGCAGCCCATCAATTGATATTCAAAGAAACCATGTATTTATTGCCACAGGAAATTTGTACTCAGTTCCTCCACATATAGAAGAATGTCAGGAAAGGGAAAATAATCAAACAGTTCCAACTCATTCGGACGAGTGTGTGGAGCCCGATAAACCATTCGAATTCAATCCTGGCCTTAGATTTGGACTCAGGAAAGATCAAGTGGTACCATCAACTTGGGGGATATGATTTATGGTTTTTCGCATGTAATAATCTTTCCACTCCTGGCTGCCCACCTGGACCTAACCCAGATGCAGATTTCGGGGAGGCACCAATGATGCTTAGCATACAAGTTAAAGGAATTAAGAAAGACAGTGTTGCTGCTGTTCAGAAAAGTGGATTTGCTTGGGCTCTGGATTGCGACAATGGCAGCTTCTTGAGGTCTACTGTAAGTTATTCGATCCCAGACAATTAACAATTCTGAACCAACCTATCTAGATGTTGAAACAAAGGTAAATAAAAATACTAATTGTTCTGCAGGAGGCTGGACCTGGTAGCATTGGAGGAGGAGGAACTTGGGGAGCAGCCACCGATGAGAAGAGGATCTATACAAACATTGTTAACTCAGATGGCAAGAATTTCACTCTCAAACCATCCAACAAGACCTCAACCTCTGGTGAATGGGTGGCAATGGATGCTCGAAATGGCGAAATTCTATGGTCTATAGCTGATCCAAGCAATGCACTTGCATTTGGCCCTGTCACATTGGCTAATGGTGTCCTTTTTGCTGGTTCAACACATGAAAAAGGTCCCATATAAGCCATGAATGCCAAAACCGGAAAAGTTCTATGGTCCTACGACACAGGAGGTACAGTAAATCGTGGAATGTCAGTGAGCAATGGACGCATATACATATGTAACATCAGAAGACATATGTATATGATAACCCTTCACTGCTGGAACCTCACTCTTTACCTTATGTGTCTAATAACCCCTCACTGAATAACATAGTAACATCAGAAGACATATGTATATGATTTGCTATTCGTAATCCTGCTACTGAACCTATGTATATGATTTCAAAATAAATGTATCCTATGCATTTGGATACTATGTACCGATAATACTTGGTTACCATCCATATTAAATAATATCAATTTACTTACCCAGCATAAATGTATTTTGTAAGGGTCCAGAGGATTTAGTGAAGTCACAGCTCTCTATTTCAATTACTAAATGAAAGAGTGAAGTTCCATAAAATGTTGCAGAGAGAAGCCTTCCTGTAGCCCAGAAACAGAAAATTTTCAATTAAAATACCATAATTGAAAGTTTTCTCAATTAAAATTTTCAAGAAGCTACAAAAAAAATAAAATAATATACGGGATACAATCCCTGCAGACTTAAGCAATAGTTTAATAGGTGCATAAAAAACCAATCTAAATTAAATTAATCCACATTTTGTGTTCTCTAAGTCAAAGTAATAATAAGTTGAGAGCCACTAAATCACTCTATATGTTTTAAACAGACTAAGAATTGTAAGTCTTTGCACTTTCAGGAAACCTTTAAAGGTTGTACTTCAATGGCAGTTCCTGGATGCTACAACAATCTCTCTGCATGTTCTTCTCCTCAGCATTTTTTGTCTGCTCACCATCACAGCTACTACAGATTCTGATGTAATCTCTGTCTCTGATACACACACAAACGCAAACACACCACTCTTTAAAGGGAAAATAAACAGAGCTTTAAATATGATGTTTTATTCCAATGGTGGAGACTTGTATAACAGGAGATATGCAAACAAGGAGAAAAAGATCAGCCCCAAAACCGTGTCCAAACTCCATATGAAGTGGAAATTCAATGACACCATATACTTTCCAAGCTGGAATGGAAACCTCTATGCAGTTAAAGCTTCTGATGGGTCACTTGTTTGGAAGAAGAACGCTGGCTTTAACAATGCTGGTTTCGTTCTCAATGTCAACTCAATGGTATCAAGATCAACACTAACAATAGCTGGAGATTTGCTCCTTGTTGGACTCTTTGGGCCTGCAGTTGTCATTGCTGTCAAACTATCCAACGATAACCTCGTGTGGTCGACCTGGCTAGATGATCATGCCAGAGGTTTCATAACCATGTCTGGAACTTATTACAAGGGGTTAGTTCTTGCCATTTTTAGCATTATCTTATTTTTTGTTTTCAATTTATTGGGAGGGTTCCTCCATTGAGAATCAGAAACCAAGAAAATAGAAAATTTATCCACCATTTCAGTGAACTAGGCCTAGCTCACAAGCAGATTGGAAATGTTACCTCTTCTTTCACTTAAATCTTTCATATATTGAAAAAATCACTTACACTATCAAATAAAAATATAGATAAATATTTTATACAATCTTCAACACAGAAATAAAAAGTGATAAATATTTTATACAATCTTCACTTATATTATGCTTTTTTCGTTTCAACTAGAATCACGTGGTTTTATATATATTAGACTTCATTAGCAGAACCAAGAAATCATTATCTAGACTTGATTTTAATATTCAAAACTGCATACTGCCAGTCTTCATTTGTCTCAAGGTTTATTTTAATGTTTACTTTATATTAATAACTGTGTGACCTGTGGGCAACTTGACCTTCAACATGTCATATTAATAATAACAAAAATAGATCTAACCATCAATTATTAAATTGTTTTTGTCTTACATGTTGTCTTAAGACTCTTAGCCATACACTACAAACTTCATTTATCATTAAATTTGTCTACTTCCTATTCACTCATAACAAAATCATCAAACCACAAGATCAATCCTTATCTATACCTATTTAAGTTCTCTTATTTATTTAGATTTCTCACAGGGGATTCTATGTTGGAACATCTTCAATAAATGAAGGCCTTAGTGTTGAGCTATGCTGCACTTTTCGTGGCAGCCTAGCCATATTAGATGCCAAAACAGGCAGAATCCTGTGGCAAACCTTCATGCTGCCAGATAATTTTGGCAAGACCGGAGAATATGCGGGGGCAGCCATATGGGGAAGCAGCCCAGCAATTGACCTGGTCCGAAACAATTTTTACATTGCCACAGGAAACCTATATTCTGCTCCTCTTCACATACAGCAATGACAAGAAGCACAAAACAATCAAATAACACCAACAAGCTTGGACAAGTGTACTGAACCTGAAAACCGCTCAAACTCTATCCTGGCACTTGACATAAACACTGGCAAAATCAAGTGGTACAAACAGTTAGGAGGCTATGATGTATGGTTTGAAGCTTGTAACTGGCATTTAAATTCTAGTTGCCCACCTGGACCTAGCCTGGATGCTGATTTTGCAGAAGCACTAATGATGCTTAGCATATATGTAAACAGAGTCAAGCATGATATAGTAGTTGCTGTTCAAAAAAGTGGTTTTGCCTGGGCTTTAGATCGTGATAATGGCAGCCTAGTCTGGTCTATGGTGAGTTTAGTCCCTACAGCAATGACTTGAATTCAATGAACTCTCTTCTTTTCACTAGTTTATAGCAAACAAAACAGCTGTGATATTATTATTCTTTTTGAACCCAAGAATTGCCTAGCTAAAAGGTTTTTCCATTGAGGGGCTATGTGGATACACCAACATTGCCAACAGCCAACATAAGAACTTCACTCTCAAGCCATCAAAGAACACCACTATTGCTCGTGGATGGGTGGCAATGGATACTAGAAACGGCAATCTCCTCTGGTCCACAGCCAATCCTAGCAATGCTACTGCCCCAGGACCTGTCAGTCTGTCACCATAGCTAACAGTGTACTGTTTTCTGGGTCCACATAATGTCAAGGACCCGTCTATGCATTGAATGCCATGACTAGAAAGATTCTGTGGTCATATGATACTGGAGCCACAATTTATGGGGGTGGTTCAGTGAGCAATGGATGCATATATATGGGTACCGGTTATAAGGTTACTGTTGGATTTGTTAATCCAAACTTTACTTCTGGAACCTCAGTGTTTGCCTTCTGTGTCTAGTGAACTATTTGAGTGTAAAAAAAGCATAGAAACGGGAACATATGTAAGCCTTTATGTGATGCAAGTTCAATTTCTATTGATAAGAAAATAAGTTGTTCATGTTTTCAAAATATACAAAATTCAGTGCTTGTGAGCCAATTAATAGGTCTGCCATTTACAGAAGCGTCAGAAAAATCAAGCTCAATTCAGTACGAAAACATAAATGCAAACAGAAACAGAAATCAGAGCAACTCAACTGCATCATTAGATCAAAATTTTGAACAAATCCACCTCATATGTGAGGACATGATTCTGTAGCAAATTAATCAAAAATCTGAATCTTTCTTCCTAATTGAACATATGAATCAAATTCTAGGCCTATTACCAGACATTATGTACATGTAACCCAATACATGATCAAGACAACTTGACTTCCAATTACAACTTGATCATGAAGCAAAACTTGTAAAAAGATAGTAAAAAAAAACAAACAATCAAACTTAGAGGAAAATTCAGGCCATCATATCAGGAGGAAAACTTAGCTGTGATAACTCAGCTCAGCTCAAGAGCCTCAACAGTATCACGCACATTCTGGTTGTAGTCCTGCTTCTCCATATATGCCAACCAGATCATCCTTGTAGAGTCGTAGTGTTCTCCACAAACCGGAAATGCCTCTTGAACCCACCATTTAATACGCCTTCAATATATAACAGGAACAAACATCAAATCAAATCAAAAATAAAAATCATTTCTTCAGTACATATTTGTTCAACAGTTTCCGTCTACGATGAGAAAAACGAAGGTGAATGTAAATAAAGTAGGTGACACAAATGGTTCTACAAAATGCCCTAATTTTCTATATTATTGATTGGTGATAAATATGATAATAAACAAAAAAAATCAAACGAAACCTAGGGAGGATTCTGTGTAATTGAAAATGTACTCATCCTAATTGAAATCAAACGAGAAGACGAACGTTGAAGAGTTCCCACTCGAGACACCGTTTCTGGATCTCTCTGCGATTTTCTTCTGTTTCCAGACAAACAACCAGCTTTCGATGACGTGTCTGGGCACGTCAACCACTTTGGCCGACGTGGCCTAGCACGTCACCACCCGCCCTATCGATGACATGTCATATCATACCATTTAGTTGACGTGTCATCAACTTTTATGGATGTGTCCGAGCACGTCACCCACTTTGGCCGACGTGGACTAGCACGTCACCCACCATTTCACGGATATGTCATTCAGGCCTCCATTCCGATGATGTGGCTTGGCACGTCATCCCATTTAGCTTACACATGATCATTTCCTCTGACTTTAGCCGACATGTCACT
Source organism: Acer campestre (assembly GCA_954870605.1). Lineage (NCBI taxonomy): Eukaryota > Viridiplantae > Streptophyta > Magnoliopsida > Sapindales > Sapindaceae > Acer > Acer campestre. The sequence continues at coordinate 32,687,680 of OX940805.1, read as the reverse complement.
CATTTGGCGGACGTGGCATGACACGTCATCCCCTTCTTTGAACTCATATCTCCTCCTCCAAAAACCAGTCTCAATTTTTTCATTCTCTGATACTCTCTACACAGCCACAAATACCCTAAAACAACACAAACACACACTCTCTTCGGTCCCCAGATTCAACCAAACCCAACAGCACCAACTTTTGTTGAATCCGAATCGTTCGTTTTGTTCTCATCCTCGCCAGAACAGCAACAGAGAAAAGGACAACATAGACTTGACCTGGTACTCACCTGAGAGAATCAGAAACTTTTCGATCACGGAAAATCTACACTGGCTGACCGGCTCCTGGAGCTCACTGGGTCTATCAGAAGAGGGCACGGGCAGCCTCAGTATCTTGATAAGTTGCAGGTAAAAATGTCTCCTTCATATATATATATTAAAAAATTGATAAAAGTATTGTACTATTGTCGTTTATGTTTGCATATTATGAGAAGTGGGTATTTGTAAAAATTCGGCCTTGCTTGAAGTGGTAGTGTTGTTGAATTGTTGACTAACCGGGGATAAAATGAATATTTGATGAGGAATGTTGTTTCAGTATTCTCTTTCAAGTCAATATAAATGTTCACTTGGATTGATGGTGGACATGCATATTTCAGTTGATCAATCTATGGGAAATTAATTGGTGATAACTATTTATCTATAGTTTAAGTGATGAGCAAACATTCAGCCAAAATAGGGAAGAATAAGAAAACAGTCATGATTTTTTTAATTTTATACGAGAGGTTATTAATTTCTTCCTTGGAGTTCAAAAGGAAAGAGTTATTTCTACTGCTGAGGGCATTTCCTGGGATAAACTTTTATTATATTTCGTTTCCTTTGAACTGCTGATGTTTACTGTTAGCTGCGTGATCTTAGAAATGTTAATCCAGTTAGCTACTTGATTGGCTTGAGATACTGGACTTTTATAGTCCTTCAACTGATGAGAGCCTTACTGTTTGTTGTTGCAATCTTCTCTCTTTTGCTCTATCTTCTTTCCCTTGGAATGGAAATGATATTGCCTCAGAAGAATTATATGATTGATGTTATTCATGACCATTTGTGCTTGAAAATTGAAAATTCTGTATGTGAACTTCTGCATTTATTAATTACTGCTTGTACTATTCAGTGCTCAATTTCTGGTTTTGCTTTCCAACTTTATGATCAAGTCATCTTATTGAATTTCAAAAGACCATTTTTTTTTTTTTTGACATTATGTTAGAATTCAGTTTTAGTGACTTGATTTTTTTTATTACAAGTACATTACAAGTACATTTTAATGCGATGGAGGAAAGATGTAATTAGATGTCACACTAAGGTGAAAATAGGTTATAATAATTGGAGCATCAAACCTGATCATAACCGGAGCATCAAACCTGAAAGGCATCGAATTGATAAAATGTGTAATTCATTTTATGAGGTAGCACACTTAGCAACAAGTAATGATGATAAGTATAACATTGTGTTGGAAATGATAAATGATCTGAAAATGAAATTGATATCGTATGAAGGTGATGATGGAAGTATTCAATGTCTCATCAATTTGAGTGATGATACAGCTGATAAAAACTTTCATGGTGCTTCGAAGTAAAGGTCGTCCTCCATTCAAACGGAAGCAATCCAAGGTTGATCAAGTAATTCAAAAAAGAAAACAAAATAAATCAAGGGCGAAATCTAATCCTCAAAAAACAATGGTATTGGATGTCCTTTGTATGTTGATGGGGTTGAGTCAATTGACCATGTTTTTCTGTTATGTGAATGGTCTAGTGAGGTGTGGAGGACTTGTTTGGGTTGGTGGGATGTTAATGTATGCTCTTCAGAGTCAGTTTCGGATTGGGTTTTAGGTTGGTGTGCCTAATGTCCCTCTAAGTCGAGGAGAAGAGTATGGAGTATTCTATTCTTTGCAGTTGTATGGTCTATATGGGAATGTAGAAATGAGGTGGTATTCAATGGTAATGCTGCTAATATGGGAAAGGTGTTGGACACAATTAAATTTCGGGTGGCCCTTTGGTTTAAGAATTTTGGATGTGGGTCTGTGGTTGACTTGTCCTTGCTAGTTTTGGATGTAAAGGAAAGGTGTGTGGACTTGCGTATGGCCAAATTTGTAGTGGATAAACGCTGGATCCCTCTGGCTGCTTTGAAATTGTGTTTTTATGTAGATGGATCGTCTAGAGGCAATCCTGGAGACGCTGGAATTGGTGGGGTGCTTCGGGATAATAATGGGAAGATTCTTTGTCTATTTTCGTATTTTGTGGGGGAATCGAATGCGATTTCAGCTGAAATTTATGCTATTCACAAAGCGTGTCAATTACTGATCGACAAACAAGTATTTTTTGATCGCAGTATTTCTATTCTAAGTGATTCGAAATCTGCGGTATCATGGTGTAATGGCGAAGACTTTGGAAATTTCAATTTGGTTCATCTGGTGCATGATGTAAGACAATTTTGAGCTTGTTTGGTTGGGTTTTTGAAAAACCTCTACTAGTAAAAGATCTATTTATAGTAGATCTATTAGAAATAGAGTTTTTGAAAAAAAAAATTATAGTTGTTTGGTTGGTAGACTTTTTTAAAAAAAATGTCTATTTGGAGAAGTACCTCCCTATGAGTTTTTGTCTAATAGAGGTTTAAACTCTACTAGCCTCTATTCAATTTAAAATAGACAATTTTAAAAGCTTAACCAAACAACTCTAAAAAACTTAAATAGACGTTAATAGACCTTTTGAGGCAGTAGAAAGCTCAACCAAACAAGCACCTTCTTCTTTCTTGGGAGGGTTTAGAGATAATATATGTACCAAGAGATATGAATTCTTTGGCGGATTGTTTAGCAAAAACTGGATCTAGAGGTCATAGGAATAGATTAGAATGGGCAGTTTCTGGTTGAGTTTTTGTGTTTTTTTTTTTCTCGTTTTGCTTCCAGTTTTGGGTTGCTCTTGTATTGGGTTAAGTTGATTTGTTTTTAAGGGGTAACTGGTTGTAAGATGTGGATTGTTTTGGTTCCTGGTTTCTAAATAAAGTCGCAGCTTTCAAAAAAAAAAAAAAAAAATTTGTGAGGCAGTGTTTTTAGGTGTAAGATGGATGTTTCAGGTTTCTTGGGTTGCTTTTTTTTTTTTTCTTTTCTTTTCAGTTTTTGTAAGCTGTGTACTTGGTCGGTTTTATTTATATTAATAAATTGGCAGCTTCAAAAAAATATATATATTCTTTTTTTATTTGTTCTTGTTATTAATATATAGTGTTTTTAATTTTTAATTTTTTTTGAAGAATCTTGAAAGACTTCAAAGTGAAGGATATGTTACGATTACGGTCGATAAAGTGAAGGACTAATTTATCAGAGTAAGTTGTCATTTCTATTCTATATGTTATTTTTGTTATTGTTATAATTTATTTAAAATAATATGTGAAATATGATTTTTTTTCTTTTTCTTTTTCTTTTCTAATGTAGTTGTTGATGTTATGAGAAGTAGCTAACTGCAAATCAGATGACCGCATGAAGAACATTTTAAGGGAGGCTTTTGGAAGTTCTAAATGAACATTTTCTTTTTTAATGTTAATTTTTATCATTTATTTATTTTCATTTTTTATGACATTATGTTAGAATTCAGTTTTAGTGACTTGATTTTTTTTTTTTTTTTTTTTTTTTTTTTTGAATGGTAGAGATGATTGTTTTAAAACTTGCAAGACCATGTTTAATGGAAACCAATTTACGATTATTTTTTTTCCTTGCATATAACATTTATTCAAAGCGACAACACTTATATGGTTGCAACACTGTACAAGGGAAGAAATTTTATTGATATCATTCATTAGATGAGCTATTTTTCAATATATACCTTTATCTTGATATTAAATTTTGTCATAATTCTATGTATCAAAATTGTTAATAGAGCACTGTTAGTAATGTAAGTTGAGTTTTCTATTTTATTTTGTTCGTCGGCAAAATTATTGAACCCACTATTAACAATTTTGACAACAAACAAAATGAAAAACAAAACACAACTTAAATCACAAAGGAGGTAATGTTTGTTTGCAACGGCCAACTACTTGTATGTGCATGCCGAGCTTCGAATCAATTCCCTGATGTCTCAGTATTGTCTACAGGGCTGAATCCTACATTTTATTTCCAGGTGAAGTTTGTACATGTGCATGCCATTTTATCTTTTTGTATATGCATACAAGTCTGATTTTGCTGATGGGGATGTTTTGCTGCAGCTGGGTTTTCAGAAGCTTGGACACAAGAGCTTCCACAGAAAATCATTGCAGAGTACTGAAATCATGTCCCTCATTTGGCAAATTAAACAATACGATAGTTTAAAGGAATCAATCTTCCTGAATATAGTCAGCTCTTGAACAAGTTTAATAATTCTATGTACGTACATATATAATTTAAGACCGGTTTTAAATCAGATATCGTTCTTGTCCTAAATGGTGCTAATGGTTGTGTAACAAACAGCTAGGACTATGTTCAAGTGCCATTTTTTTTTTTTTTTTTTAAATTCCATCTTGATTTGATTTGAATATCCATCATTAAAATATTCATTATATCGAAGAACATAAACGGAAAAAAAAAAAAAGTTTCCACAACAAAAAATAATTTCAGAGCCATGAGAAATTCCATGAGAAATAATATCGGCACCCTATATAACATCCATTAAATCCAATATTTTATTGTCTTATTATTTTTAGTTTTTTTGGATTATGTTGGACTTAGTTCCTTTATGGTATGCAAATATGTATTGATTAAGAAGTGCATACCAACTTCTTTTTGGCTTTCAATGGTATGCACTATGCAACAATTCGCAAAAAGGACTCTAGCTTGGACTCCTTGTCATAATTTATGGCAGTAGAAAAGCAGCAGCGAGTGCAGAAGACAAATACTTGTACTAAAATTCACAAAAGCAATAATGAACATCTAGAAGAACACTCCAAACAATCTCACAAATTTATCTATTAGAAGTATGAGAAGAGAAAGCATCAGCTGCACCTCTATTCAAAGCTCTCTCCAACCTTGTCTCAAACGGTGTAGAATGCCAATTGACTCTCTTATCCTGCATATCCATGAAAACAAATCAGACCCCGCAAACCCTTTTATGCTAAAACTCCCATCAAAACCTCACTTGGTATAATGTACCTCTCTGTACTTGCTGGTTGTGTTTGGTATTCCTTTATAAGAAGAGGCGGAGCCAGAATCCTTAACCATGTTGCCTGTGTGATTCCAGTAGGTCCCAACAGTCCCTATTATTGGCATTTCATCAGGGCTACGACTTGGTGACTTCCTCCGTGAAGAAGAAGCAGAAAACTGCTTGATTTCTTCAAGAGTTAGTGCCCCTAAAATAGGCCTATCTTCTTGACTCCACAGTGAATTTGATCCCTGTGACCTGTTTTTCTCAGGCGTGGAGTTCAAAGAAATCGTGTTCTAGTTTTTTTTGGGTGTAGCTTCTGATGAAGACAACCAGTTTGAAAGGCTAGCATCCACTGCGATTTCTAGGTTTGACTTGTTGGATTGATAATTTGAAACTGAGAGATACGATATGTGTAATTTAAGGAAAGAAGAAAAGCAGGAAGAATGAGAAGTAGAGAGAAGGTTATTTGCTTAACAATTCAATGAATTTATTCCCAGTTCCTACAGAGCTATAAAGCATAACAAGTTAACAGCAACAAACAACTAAGCTATGAGCCTAAGAAATAGGAAATATTACAGAGTGGGTCATTATTTAATGGAACCATCAACTGGCATAACAAATTGACTTGTGAAACTTGGCTCCCAGCTAAACGAAGCTCGAGGTTCTTCATCCAAAGCAAAATTCACTTTCTGTTGCTCCAATTTTGGTTTCCCTTTCATCTTGAGAGCCTTCCATTGAGTGAGATTTTCAACTGGGTTCCGAACAGAATGAATATAAGCACTCCTATCTCTTGCACTTCCATTAACCCTGATTGGCTTCACTGCTTCCTCAATCTCTTCTTTAGCCACAGCAATTTTCGATTCAACAATCCCATCCTTCTCATACATATCGTCATAATCCAGTACACCATCATCATCCTCATCATCAAAATCACTGTCTTCATAATCTATTCGTCCTCTTCATCGTCACATTCTCTGCAATTCTGTTGCTTCAATTGCAGTTTCCCTTTTGTCTTGAGAGCCTTCCATTGATTGAGATTTTCAACTGGGTTCCGAACAGAATGAATATAGGCACTCCTATCTCTTGCACTTCCATTAACCCTGATTAGCTTCACTGTTTCCTCAATCTCTTCTTTAGCCACAGCAATTTTCGATTCAACAATCCCATCCTCCTCATACATATCGTCATAATCCAGTACACCATCATCATCCTCATCATCAAGATCAGTATAGTCTATTTCATCCTCTTCATCGTCACATTCTCTGCAATTCTGGTACCAGTGATTAGGAGGGTAAGATCCTGAGCTCGATGTGATTGAACTAGCTTCAGAAGAAGGCTGAGAATGGCCTGATTTCCCCAAACTCTCTTCCTCTTTCGTCCCAACTTCATCTTTCTCATGTAAAGCACCAGAAACATGTTCAGGCAAAACATACTCATAAATTCTGACATTAGAATCAAACGTCACTTTCTTTCGAGTACCCGAGCTGGAGGATTGTGATTGTTCCTCAGCCTTAACCCTACAACACCCACAACCACGAAACATTATGGCCCCAACAATAACAAACAGAATGGCAATTAAAATCAAAAGAAACCCTCCAATTTCCACAACTCACCCAACTTCTGGCTTTTCTGGGGTATTCCTCAACTATAGAAACAGTAGACTGCACATGAATGTAGTTTGTGTTTCTCTGCTGCAAAATCAAAACACAGTCAAGCTAATAATATAGGGGATCGGTTTGGATTCCTAAATCAAACCGGAGATTAGGGTGCTTTCGGATTGGATTCCTAAATCAAACCAGAGATTAAAGTGGTTTCCTAAAGAAACAGGGAATTCAAATTTTCCAAGTTCAAAATAATAATAATAATAATAATAAAACAAAAAAGGAAAAACACGTCTAATTAAAGAAGGGTTGAAGAAATAACACATGGTCGCAAGGATGTAGCTTCTGTCTCTGTTTCCGACCAAAGCAACCGAGAAAGCAACCCTCGCAATGTTGAAGAAATAATTCATGCCGATCGCAATGTTAAAAATAATAATAATAAAATATATTAAATTAATTTAAAAATAAATTTAATTAAAATAAGAAGAAAAAAAAAAAAAAAAAAGCAAATACATAACAAAAGCTGGGACAAAATTTTTGCTCACCCCCTTGAACATTACCCCACTCCCATACACATGACATGTGTCTATGGAGGGGTAATATTGTCTAAAAATTTACTCATCTATGACACATGTCATCTATTTAAGAGGGGGATAATGGTTACCTCCCTTGAAGGGAGGTGAGCAAAAGTATTCTCATTGTAGAATCATATGGTGGATTTTCACCATGCCCTGTCATTTAGAAGTGTTTGCATATGATGACACTTGTCACATATGCTCAGAAACAGACCCAGGAAATATTTGTAGACCAGCCTAAATTATATATACAAACAGTTTACACTAGTAGTATATAGTCAATTCATTAGATATCAATTGTTAGATTTATCTATTTTAATTTAGTCAATATATTCTAATACTTAATTAGTGGCTCACAAACCCTCACAATGAATTGTTTAGTTTATATATTTGAATGCTTAATCAATGACTCATAGTCTCATAGACTCTCACATTGATGTGTTTGTCAATATATATCTTGTTTTTAAATAGATTATACATATTATTTAGTTTTGAAAATGTATTAGTGTATTACAAACCGGGGTTTCAAATTTCAATAGGCAGTTAATTGGGGGCTCAGCTAATACTTGGGCCTAAATTAGTAAAACACGTTGGGCTTTCTGGGCCCAAAATGAAATGGACGCTGCTCAAACTTCAATTTACAACAGCAAAGAATCAAGTCCAAGTAGCAGCTATTAATAAAGGAGTTTAAGGGCCTGTCCTGTATCGTTTTACAGGCCCGTTTTCGTTTTTGTTTTCCAAATCCGATTTCGAATACGCGTTCGTTATCGTTTTTCATTTTGTTTTCCATTTTATTTTCCAAAACAAAAACAAAAACAAAAACAACTACAGTGTTAAAAGTGAAAAATTCCCAAAACAACTTTTTGATGTTTTTCATTTTGTTTTTCGTTTTGTTTTTCACTTAAAATAAAAAACTCAAATTTTTTTTTTTCTTTTTTTTCTTCCTTTCACTGATCTCCTCCTCCTCCTTCTCCTTCTCCTTCTTCTTCTTCTTCTTCCCGCCGGTCACCCTCCACCTCCTCCTTCTTCTTCTTCTTCTTCTTCTTCTCCTTCTTCTTCCTTCTTCTCGGTCAGATCGGGCCCTTCTTCTTCTCCTTCTTCTTCTTCTTCTTCCCGCCGGTCACCCTCCACCTCCTCCTCCTTCTTCTTCTTCTTCTCCTTCTTCTTCCTTCTTCTCGGTCAGATCGGGCCCTTCTTCTTCTCCTTCTTCTCCTTCTTCTTCCCGCCGGTCACCCTCCACCTCCTCCTCCTTCTTCTTCTTCTTCTCCTTCTTCTTCCTTCTTCTCGGTCAGATCGGGCCCTTCTTCTTCTTCTTCCGTCAGATCGGGCCTTCTTCTTCCGTCAGATCGCGCCCTTCTTCTTCTTCTTCTTCTTCTCCTTCTCCTTCCTTCTTCTCGGTCAGATCGGGCCCTTCTTCTTCTTCTTCTTCTTCCCTTCTTCTTCTTCCCTTCTTCTTTCCGATCTGCCGCCGATCCCTTCTTCCTCTTCTTCTTCTTCTTCTTCTTCTTCTTCCCTTCTTCTTCCCGATCTGCGCCGATCTCTTCTTCCTCTTTTTCTTCTTCTTCTTCCCTTCTTCTTCCCGATCTGCTTAAGAGAGGAAATCTGAAAATTTTCCAAAAAATTTCCAGATTTCCAGATTTCCTATGTGTTTTGTAAATCTGTCTGACTTTTTTTTTTTTTTTTTTTTTTGGTTGTTGTTTCCAGGACATGTTCTTGACAAAAAAAAAAAAAAATAAATAAATAAATAAAATTCAACTCATTAATTATGGCTTGTAAAATGATACCAGACGCGTTTTTTACGTTTTCATATTCGGAATCCAGCTTTCAGGAAATGTTACCAGACGCGTATTTGGATTTCGAAACTGAAACCAAAAACACTGTTTTCATTTTCATTTTTATTTTCGAAAAACAAAAACAAAAACAACCTTTGAAAAACGTTACAGGACGGGCCCTAATATTTCTTTTTTCTGTATTTTAATATTCTTCTAGTCGTTGATTTTCCGAGTGAATTGCTACTTGTTTTTAATTAATTAATTACAATTTAGTAGCAGAATTGGGTTAATTGTTTAACGATAATGCTACTATACCTACATTTAGTGCTCAAATCCATTCATCTAAATTGTATTAGATTTGCTTAATTTAAATGAATGGATTATAGTGATGCCACATCATTTGGACACCAAATTTGGACAAAGTAGCATTACTTATTGTTTAATGCTCTACTTAAAACCACATGACTTTAATCTATTTAGAGAGATACAAATTGTCTGTTTAGAAATAAAACTTATTTTGAGTTTATAATTTTCATTTTATAGATGAAATTTTCAAACAGATAAAGAGGCGAATCAAGAATCATAGGCATTGGTCTTTCTTTGTGACTGTTTATGAACACTTAAAAGATACATTCAAGAAGAAAATCTTAATTAGCTTATTCTTCTTTTGTATTGATCAATGGAGAATTTTGTTTTTATTGTATTCTTTTAAAATCATATGTTAATACCTGATACTTGTTTGATCACTTGAATTTATTTTATCAATTATTGAACTATTTTTATTTATTTATTATTATTTGAAAGCTGACACCATTGTGGATCAAGGGTCTACCGAGACCGGCTCTTAAGCACAGTTTGAAATATGTGTCTCACTTAAAGATAGGGATCTCCCCACACTTTACGGGTTTGAAACCTGGTGATGGAGCTTCAAATTGAAGTCTCCAACAACCATCAAGGCAATGGGCTTGATAAACCCAATAGTAATGTATTAATATTGGGCCCATATACGATTGGATTTTTTATGCACAGGTCCAGCCCATTTCCTGAACATTTGTTTGAATTTGCACAAAAATTCCTAGACAATTAATTAATAACTTGTTTGGTTGGATTTTTGAAAAACCTATATTTGTAAAATATATATTAAAAATAGAGTTTTTAAGAAAAATTTTATAGTTGTTCGGTTGGTAGACATTTTTTTTTTCAAAAAAGGTCTATTTGGAAAAGCTTCTCCCCATGAGCTTTTGCCTAGTAGAGGTTTAAACTCTACTAGCCTCTACTGAATTTAAAATAAACAATCTCAAAAATCCAACTAAACAATTCTAAAAAAACTCAAATAGAAATGTGTAGAACTTTTGAGGCAGTAGAAAGCCCAACCAAACAAGCATGGAAGGAGAGTGCACTGTTGAAGTTTTAAACCTTGTGATACAAGTCACCAGGGGCAACAGGGTCCATAAACATTATATAAACAAGAAGTAAGTATATGAATATATGATATGAAATCCACCAATAATTTTGGTAACAACATCATAACTTAAAAATCCCAATTCCATGGCACCTCATAAATTCTACCAACAAATTCATTTTCTTTCTTTACTCATCATCTGTATGCTTTCTCTGCTCACCACTTTCACAGCTCTTGCAGAAAACTGGTTAAACCATGGTGGGGATTTATACAACAGGAGATATGCAAGCAAGGAGACCAAAATCAGCCCAAAAACAGCTTCCAAGCTGAGTTTGAAGTGGGAATTCTATGCAGGAAAAGACATAAGTGCAACACGATCTATTTTCAATGGAACCCTTTATTTTCCAAGCTGGAATGGAGAAATCTATGCAGTCAATGCCTTTGATGGTTCACTGGTTTGGAAAAAAGACATTCGTAATCTGACAGGTTTAAGCCTGAGACCAAGCTTGGTTGCGAATGTTAATTGGACAGTTTCGAGAGCAACTCCAATATATAATTGTAGTTGATGATGATCATGATCATGATCTGCTCATTATTGGAGTGTATGGACCTGCTTTTGTGGTTGCTGTGAGAAGATCTACTGGAGAGTTTGTCTGGTCAACCCAACTTGATCAAAATCCTGCTGCAGTTATCACCACGTCTGGCACTTACTACAAAGGGTTAGTCCTTTTTTATTTTATTTATTTTTTTAATTCTTTTTCAACATTACAGAATGTATTTTTTATGCAACCTGAAGCTTCAAGGCAGTCAGCTTAATAGGTATCTTGGCGTTCAAGTCACTTGTTCTTTAAACAACAAGCCAAGTTTGACTTCTAAGAATTATGTGGTTGGAAATTTTGGCCACTCACCCATCAAACAACTTGTCAAGCGAGTAATTGATTACTTGGAAATTTTCAAAAATGGACTAAGAACACAAAGGTAGACTTGTGCATTGATTCATAATATACTGGTAAATGAAATAATTATAAGACTGTCACTTGGTGATTGTAATGACTGTAAAATCAGGACGGTCTACTGGTTTGATTCCGCTGTGAGGGCTAACAAACGTACGGTTATGATTTAGTTGTAACTTGTAAGATTTGAAATACATACAAAACTGCAGAAGAAACACACTTTAGTTTTAGAGATCATTCATCTTCTTGTTTGTCCACCACAACTTTGCAAGAAGGTAATACTTAGGCCCCGATTAGTGAAAAACACGTTGGTGGTTTTGGGCCCAAAGTGAAATGGATGATGATCAAACCTCAATTTACAGGATCTTGCAAAAACATCCCTTGCCGTTAGATGAATTTGTTAATCAATGGTCAAAAGTGTAAAGAGTAAAATACTCTTTATTTTTATTTTAAATAAACTAAAAAAATTAAAAAATAAGATAAAAAATATAAAAAATAAATATTTTAGATAACATGAATGTATTTTAAATCTGAAACCTGGAAAAAGAAATTCATCTTTACAAATAAAAAAAATAGTATTTTAAACAATTTAATAATAAATAATTTTTAAATTTTAAATTTATTTAAAATCAAGGAGGGATTGCATAAACAATTTTTATTATTTTAAGATGAATTTTTTTTTCCAGCTTTCTGATTTAAGATACATTCATATTTTCTAAAAGATTTTTTAATATTTTTTTTATCTTATTTTTGAATTTTGAATTTTGTTTAAAATAAAAATATAGGATATTTTAGACTTTTTACATGCTTGACCATTAACTAACGGATCTATCTAACGGTAAGGGATGTTTATGCAATAATTTTCAAATATTGAGGGAAGTTTGTGCATATATAGTCAAAACTACCTTATTTGTGCAATTTTGTCAAACCTCAGAGGATGTTTGTGCAATTCCCCCTTTTTTTTTACAAATTTGTGTAGGTACAAATGTTTGATTCCGGCTATTTGTAATATATGAAATTGGCCATTTTTCAATAAATATAGTAGTTTATATTAAGCCTACAACCCCATAACTTATTTACTTGCACATAAAATGAAAAACTCAAAAAATAAAATATTAAACAAAAAATAAAATAAAAAAGTGGAGCATATTGGTTGATGAAGAAGAGATTGTCATTTTAGAAAAATATATATATTTTTTGTTTTGTATTTACTTTCTTAATTTTTTTTAATTTTTTAATTTTGTATTTTTAGTTATTATAATAATGCTAAATTTTGTTGTTTGGGTATCTTAGACATTTTATAAATTTTGACCACACCGCAGAGTTTTAATCATTCATTTTGCACAGAAGTGGGATCTATTTGCAATCATTCAGTTTGATCACATACTCCCTGCACTTGAAGAAGTCTTTGTGAGCATTCGGGTATGTATGACTTCCCAGCCACAAACCCACCCATTTCTCTATGCCTTGGTCAAGCATCCTGATTCGATTGTTTGATGCAAATTGCAAACCACGGATGGCAACAAATATTTTCTATTGAAATCTGAGGTGTGATTCAAGTTTTAACATTTCAAGTGTAATGATTTTGTATGTTTTCGGACTGAAAGAGTAGTACTTAGGACATTATCATGTTGTTTTTGGTCTGGCAAATCAAGAATTATAGGCATTTGTCTGTCCTATGTTGTCTATGAAATTTTTCAGATTGCTAAGTTTGGAAAATGCTCGAAGTTATGGATGAATTGGAGGCAAGAATTGCATCTCAAACAAAAGAGATAAATTGCAATTATCAATCGAACATGATCGGTAGCTTCACACATTACAATGTTCAAGAGTTTAGGTTGGCAAGTCCAGAAAATCTTTCGGAGATCTCCCAAATTGACCGCTAGACCTCCATGAATGGGAGTAACATGGACCTGGTGATTTTGATGGAGGACTTGGAGGTCACCAATATGGTCTTGTAGAAGCTAACTTTCAGTGTGGCTGCTAGTTCTCACTTCTCAGTCACTAATCTAGTTTTGGGGTGATTAGGAGTACTCCTTGAGAAAAGATCTTCATATTCGGACATTGAACCACAAACACATGTTGCAAGGATGGAAATTGAACAATACAATTCCCTGAGTGGAAGCTTGTAAGGCTCGGTAAACAATCAAGTACCAAATATTTCAATTTCTTGAAAATGATCATCCGATCTTCCACTTCATCTCCCACGTGTGTTAGGATTTTTTCTATCACTTCAGCTACCTACCCCTAATTTTGAAGAGCTTTAAGTGGCTCAATTTGCAAGGTACCTGAGAGGAAGTTTTTCCTTGCAGGTTGGTCCTTCACGTAGGAACACTTTCTCGAAATCACTACGAGCAACAGCAAGTTTCTTAAGATTCAGTACTGTGGAAAGGAAACAGGTTGGACAAATAGCAACTCAAGTGAATTCAAATAGCTTAACTTAAGGTATGTAGATTTTACAACTAATAACGCATAACCTATGAATCTTATTATGTGCGAGAAGTCTATATGTAGGAATTCACAACTATATATATATATATGAATCTTAATTGTAATGAATAACAATTTATATTACAATAAAGAAAACCCACAGAAAAAACAAAAGCAAAGAAAAATTGGTAGGGCAGAGGGTGAAACACGAAAACGAGTAAAAGTGAATAGGCCTGACTACTGAGCAGTTGATATGCAGAAAGAGTTAAGACTAGGGGTGGGCACGGTTCAATTCGGTTCGGTTTTGGGTAAAATCGGATTGAACCCAAAATATTTCGGTTCACCCAAAATTGAACCGGTTTAAGCCGAATAAGAAATGGTAACCGAACTGAACTGAACTGATTTTAATCAGTTCATTTCGGTTAACTTAAGACTAAAGCTGAAATCCAGCAAATGTAGCAGGACACCATCCTCACATTTATTTATTTTGGAGCTTTTGGCCAGAATTAAAAATAGGGAGTGGGATAAGGAGCCTATTGAAACACTTTCCGATTGAGGCTCCCTAAATATAGTCAATGAGGTCCCCAATTCCGGCTTATTGGGGATGCTCTTAGGCCCCAATTAGTAAAACACGTTGGTGGTTTTGAGCCCAAAGTGAAATGGATGCTGTTCAAATTAACCTCAATTTACAAGGCTTTTATCTTTGATATTTCTTTCTTTTGTATTTTAATGCTGATTTTCCAAACGAATTGCTGATTACAATTCAGTAGCATAAATGGGTTAATCTTTTCCTAATAGTTTGGTGAAATACAAATTGTTTGCTTAGAATATTATAGTTTTTTGAGTTTATAATTTTACTTGGGTTGTAATGGATATTATTAAATCAATTCAATTACAACCAAGGACGTCATTTAAATTGTGTACAATTGTACACATATATAATATAGTGTTCGTAGATTTAGTGCAAGCCTGCAAGGTATTCCATTCTAATATTATATAATGTTTAAGATATATATATATATATATTTTTTGTTTTGATAAAATATAATGTTTAAGATATTATTAATTAATAATTACATTACACTCTAATATATTATTAATTAATAAATTAATAATAAAGTCATCTTATTGTAATTAATTAACTACAATTTGGTGACATAAATTGGGTGAATTGTTGAATGCTCTGTTAGAAACCACCGGAATTTAATAGCAGTACTAATGTTTAATAAATAGCTAAGATCAGAGAGATACAAATTGTTTACTTGGAAATAAAAGTTAATTTGAGTTTATAATTCGTTTCAAAATTATTATAGTTTTGTGTGTCTTTTTCTATGCATGGACATCCTCACATGAACATTTACCTCATCTCAATTATTTTCAAAGAATCATATCTATTTAAGAATTATGTGGTTGAGAATTTTGGCCACTCACCCAACAACTTGTCAAGCGAGTAATTGATTACTTGGAAATTTTCAAAAATGGACTAAGAACACAAAGGTAGGCTTGTGCATTGACTCATAATTTACTGGTAAATGAAATAATTATAAGACTGTCACTTGGTGATTGTAATGACTATAAAATCAGGACGGTCAACTGGTTTGATTTTGCTGTGAGGGCTAACAAACGTATGGTTGTGATTTAGTTGTAACTTGTAAGATTTGAAATACATACAAAACTGCAGAAGAAACACACTTAGGGGTTGTTTGTTTTTTTGTCTGAAGACTAAATAGTCATGAATTTTACTGAAGACTGAATAGTGATTGAAACCTGAATCTGAATGACAGGTTTGTTTGTTTTTGTTTGTTTGTTTTTTTTTTTTTTTTTTTTTTTTAAAAAAATAAAATTGTTTGAAAAAAAGTAATTTTACATCTATACCTATATTAAACAATTATAGCAATTTTTTTTTTTTATTATTATTTTTTTTTGGGGGGGGGGGGGGGGGCGGTAGGAATTGCACAAACATTCCTCGAGGTTTAATGAAATTGCATAGATATTGCAGTTTTGGCTATATACACACAAACTTCCCTCAGCATTTGAAAATTATTGCACAAACATCCCCTGCTATTAGATGAATCCGCTAGTCAATGGTCAAAAGTGTAAAAAGTCTAAAATACCCTTTATTTTTATTTTAAATAAACTAAATAAACTAAAAAAATTAAAAAAAAAAGAAAGATAAAAAATATAAAAAATATATTTTAGATAACATGAATGTATTTTAAATCTGAAAACCTGGAAAAAGAAATTCATCTTTACAAATAAAAAAATAGTATTTTAGACAATTTAATAATAAATAATTTTTAAATTTTAAATTTATTTAAAATCAGGGGGGGATTGCACAAACAATTATTATTTTTTTTAAGATGAATTTTTTTTCCAGCTTTCTGATTTAAGATACATTCATATTTTCTAAAATATTTTTAAATATTTTTTTATCTTATTTTTTAATTTTGAATTTTGTTTAAAATAATAATATAGGATATTTTAGACTTTTTACATGTTTGACCATTGACTAACGGATCTATCTAACGGTAGGGTATGTTTATACAACAATTTTCAAATGTTGAGGGAAATTTGTGCATATATAGTCAAAACTGCCTTCTTTATGCAATTCTATCAAACCTCGGGGGCTGTTTGTGCAATTCCCCCCCCCCCCCCCCCCCTTCTTTTTTTTACAACTTTGTGTAAGCACAAATGTTTGATTCCGGCTTTTTGTAATATATGAAATTGACTATTTTTTTAATAAATATAGTAGTTCATATTAAGCCTACAACCCCATAACTTATTTACTTGCACAAAAAAAGAAAAATTCAGAAAATATAATATTAAACAAAAAATAAAATAAAAAAGTGGAGCATATTGGTTGAAGACGAGATTGTCATTTAAAAAATATATATATATATATATATATTGTTTTGTATTTACTTTCTTAATTTTTTAAAATTTTTTTATTTTGTATTTTTAGTTATTATAATAATGCTAAATTTTGTTGTTGGGGTATCTTGGACATTTTATAAATTTTGACCACACCTTGCACAGACGTGGGCTCAAGTTGCAATCATTCAGTTTGATCAAATACTCCCTGCACTTTCTTCTTCCCTTGCAATATTCACTCACTGATTCTTGTTCTTACTGAAGCAGAAGTGTAGCAAACCCTGAATCCTCAACAGCTCTGAGATAGTTACACAGGTGCAATCTATTCAAAGTCTTGATTTTATCACTTAGTTTTTTTCATTAATAATTTTGTTGATTGTCATTTTTCTTTTTTGTCGTTCACTGTTTTTTTTCCTTCATTTTATTGGTTTTTCTTCCACTTTTTAAAATCTCACTTGTTTCTTTCAGTTATTGATCTTTAGTTTTACAGTCATTTGAGTTTATATCTTTCGCCAAATAATTCAAAAAAAAAAAAAAAAAAAAAATCCATTGTTATTTTTGTTACTCTGTTTCTTGCCTCAAAAGAAGGAAAAAAAATTCTAATCTTTCTTTAGCTTCGCTTTGTTAAGTTTTTTTAGTGGAAAAAAATAAATAAATAACTGAGAGTGAGCAAATATAAGAAACAGGAAATGGCGGAGACACTTATTGTCATCGCATCAGAAGTTACAGAGTTTCTGGTTAATCCCATTCGACGGCAGATCTGTTATGTGTTCAAGTACCAGAGAAACATGGACGAGCTAAAGAAACTAGTTGAGAAGCTGATAGATGCAAGAGACTGGGTGCAGCATTCTGTTGACGAGGCTCACAGACAAGGTGATGAGATTGAAACGGATGTTGTGAAATGGATGGATAGTGTGGATGAATTCATTAATGAGGTTATAAAACCCATCATTGATAATCAACACAAAGCAAACAAGCGGTGTTTCATAGGCTTATGCCCTAATCTGATACACTACTCACTAAGCAAGAAAGCTGTGAAGGCCACGAGGGACGGGGTTGACCTTTTGGGAGAAGGAAAATTTCAGAAAGTTTCGTACCGTCCTCTCCGAAGAACAACTTCCTTCTATGTCAAAGGCTACGAGGATTTTGATTCAAGAATGCCAATTTTTAATGATCTTAAGGAGGCATTAATGTGTGCTGATATCAAGTTGATTGGGGTGTACGGTATGGGAGGTGTGGGTAAAACCGCACTAGTTAAAAGAGTTGTTGCGCATGCCATTGCAAACAAGTTATTTGATGTGGTGGCTATAGCTGAGGTAACTGAGAGCCCTGACATTAAGAAGATTCAAGAACAAATTGCTGATGAGCTAGGCCTGGAATTTAAAGAGGAGAGTTTACCACGTAGAGCTATTCGATTGCGTGACAGGTTGAAAGAAAAGAGGGTCCTCCTAGTGCTTGATAATATTTGGGCAAAACTTGACCTTGAGGCTATTGGAATTCCTCTTTTTTGGGAAGAAGCTCGGAAAGGAAGAAATGATGATCAGATCAGACAATGCAAAATATTGCTGACATCTAGAAATCTACAAGTATTACGGGATGATGTGAATACTCAGAAAAATTTCTTGGTTGAAATTTTATCTATGGAAGAAGCAGAAACTTTATTTTGGAAGATTGTGGGTCATTTAGAAGAAAAACCTGATTTTGACCCAGTTGCAGTTGACATAGTTCAATGTTGTGCTGGATTGCCAGTTGCAATTGTAACAATTGCAAGTGCATTGAAAAAAAAGAGTCTTTTTGATTGGAAGGATGCCTTGAATAAACTAAGAAGCTCCAATCCAAGACACATCAGAGGGATGGAAGCAAACGTATATTCTGCCATCCTATTGAGTTACAATTTTTTGGAGAGTGAGGAAGCAAAATCACTATTTCTACTTTGTAGTCTTTATAATGCAAATTCAAATATAAGCTTTGATTACTTGTTGAGATGTTGCATGGGTTTGGGTTTGTTTTCCGATATTACTACATTGGAACAAGGAAGAAACTGGCTACACACGTTAATAGATATTCTCAAAGCTTCATGTCTATTGTTGGACGGTAACGATTACAAGGATGTTAAAATGCATCACATTATTTACACTGTTGCTGTTTCAATTGCATCCACAAATGAGCTTATGTTTAATATTCAAGATGTTACTGACTTGAAAGAGTTACTAGAGGAGAAACTGCCAAAACATTCAGTTGCTGTTTCTCTACTTCACAGAGATATTCATGATCTCCCTGAAAAGTTGGAGTTTCCAAAACTTAAGCTACTTCTGTTGAATATGGAAGGTGCCTCTATACAAATTCCTGATGCCTTTTTTGAAGGGACGAATAGTCTCAGAGTGTTGGATATTAATGGAATTCATTTGTTGTCACCACCTTCATCCCTTTGTTGCCTAAAAAACCTTCATACACTCAGTTTGGATTGCTGTCAGTTAGGAAATGTAGCAGTTATTGGAGAGCTAAAGGAACTAGAAATTCTTAGCTTTCGGAAATCAGATATTGAGCAGTTGCCTATAGAAATTAGAGAACTGACCCGTTTAAGGTTGTTAGACTTGAGCGATTGTTCAAAACTTAAAGTAATCAAACCAAATGTCATCTCAAGCTTGACTCGTTTAGAGGAGCTCTATATGGGTAACGGTTTTGTTCAATGGGATATCGAAGGACAAAGTAATGCTAGTATTGCTGAGTTGAAGCGATTGACTCACCTTATGGCTTTAGACATACATATTCCTAATGCCCAGATCATACCACAAGACTTATCATTTGAGAAATTGGAAAGATTTCAAATATTTATTGGAGAGGTGTGGGACTGGTCTGGTAAATATGAAACCTCAAGGACAGTGAAGTTGGAATTGAGCAGTCGCAATTATTTGAGCAATGGGATTAAAAGTTTGTTAAACAGAACTGAAAGTGTTTATCTAGATAAAATGAAGGGTGGTAGTAATGTTGTTTATGAACTTGATGGGGAAGGTTTCCCACAATTGAAGCATCTACATGTACAAAATGCTTCTGAGATTCGATATATTGCTAACTCTACTGGAGAGGGTCTAAGCATTGTCTTTCCTCGGCTAGAGTCATTGTTTCTTAATAATCTGCTTAACTTGGAAAAGATTTGTTATGGCCAACTTGCAGCAATGTCTTTCAGCAAATTAAGAATCGTGAAAGTTGAAAGATGTGATAGATTGAAGTATCTCTTTTCATTTTCCATGGCCAAAAACCTTTTTCAGCTTCAAGAAATCAAACTGACTGATTGCAACAAGCTAGAAGAGATTTTTTTTGAGGAAAGCAAGGAACAAGATCACCAAAATGAAAGTCTTCAGAAGATTGAGTTCATTCAACTGCGCACCCTAACACTAGAATGCCTACCACAGCTCACAAGTTTTGCCAGTTTCACATCGGTTTTTAGTCAAAATGTATGTTTCTTCTTCTTATTTGTGTAAAATGGTATACATATTGTTATGGGTTTGTAGATATTGCTTTTCAAGCGTTAAGAAAAAAATTGAAATTTTTGTTTGCAGGTTGTGCTACCAAACTTGGAGAACCTGAAACTGTCCTCAATTAACATTGGATGCTTATGGCTTGATCAACTTCGAGTAGTGTCTTCTTGTTGTCAAACTTTAACAAGCTTGACTTTGGAGGATTGTAGTGGCAATCTGAAATTTCTGTTTTCGTATTCTTCGGTTGAAAGTCTTGTGCTGCTACAAACGCTTGAAATACGGAATTGTAAGTCGATTGAAGGAATAATCAACACAGAAGAATTTGGAGAAGACGGGAGAATGATTCAGATGGTTTTCCCTAAACTAATTAACCTACAGCTCAAAGGTCTTACAGAACTCACACAATTCGGCTCCGGAAATTCAGTTGTATTCCTCTCCTTGATTCAACTATCCATCGAGGATTGTCCAAAGTTTAAGACATTTTTCTCTGCCTTGATGTCTGGGGACATAAAACAGAGTAACGAAGTTGAAGAAATGAACTGCATAGATGACATTTATCCTTTGTTCGATGAAAAGGTAACTTTTTTTATTCTTTGTTCTATATTTATATTACTTATTCCTCTCATAGTTGATAGTTGAGTTTCAGTTATTTGAATCATTTGGTAATGTTAAACGATAGTACAACACGAGAGGATTAAATAAGTCATATTTGTTTTCATGAATTTTCTTTTAATCCAACGATCAAACCATAATGCAACATTGAACGGGTCATAATTGTGATAACATTATCCATCCTTACAGTATCCTGCTTGCTAAGCATCAAACGAGTATATCTTCTCTTAATTTGTTTTTGCTTTGTCTTGATTTCCCCATGTAGTAGCTTTTGTAATCTTCGGAAGTTAATTATCCTCTTTCCTTAATTTTTTTTTTTATATCTATACTTAAATTACATTCAGTTGGATTAAACAAATACTGCAGGTTGAATTCCCTATCTTGGAGAAAATGGTAATTTCCGGTATGGATAACTTGGAGTCAATATGGCACCATCAATTTCTTGGGGGTTCCTTCTATAATTTAAAATCAGTGGAGGTTAATGACTGTCAGGAGCTAAAGACTATATTTCCATCATGCATTTGTGAAAGACTTTTGAGGTTGGAGTCCCTAACCGTCAAAAGTTGTGGTTCAGTAATAGAAATATTTGATCTTATAGAAAAGCATTCCATACAAACAATTCCTCAATTAAGAGAATTGTATGTTGATCATATGTCAAACTTGAAGCACATATGGAATGAGGATCCCAGAGGAATGCTCTCATTTGAAAAACTAGAGAAAGTGACCATTTTCCTTTGTCCGAATCTGGAATATCTTTTTCCAGCATCTGCTGCCAAGAGTCTTTTGAATCTTGATTCTCTCGAGGTATCTGATTGTGGAGTGGAGGAGATTATTGCTAAGGGAGGAGGAGTAAAAGAAGCAGCTGATAGGTTTCTCTTTCCGAAATTAAGCTCCCTGCAACTCCATAATTTACCGCAACTTAGAACTTTCTACCCGGGGCATACTGTGGAAGGGCCATGCTTAAAAAGGTTGGGTCTGCATCAATGTGACAAAGTTAAATTATTCATTTCAGAATTTCTTGGCTTCTATGAAACAATTGAGGAGGGGAAACATGATCTTTCACCACCCTTCTTCTTGGTCCGAGAGGTATGATCATCAAGTTAACACAACTACAATGAAACATGAAAATGTTTATATTCAGTGCATGCTTTGTAAAACTTAATAACTATTTTCTGTACAATATGCATGTTATTATGTGAAACAGGTTGAAGGAATGAACCACGGTTCCCCCAACTTGGAGGAATTGCAATTAAGTGGAAAAGCAATTACAATGGAATGGCCGGACCAAGTTCCAGGACACGTCTTTCGCTCACTTAAGAGTCTTGAGCTCAATGACCATGAATCAACAGTTTTGCCACTAGATTTTATTCAGAGATTTGACAGTCTGGGAAAGCTTTCGCTGAATTCTAGTTCATACAAAGAGATATTTTCATATGGGGCGGTCAAGGAACATCCACAAATAAAGCATTTAGTTCTTAGTGGACTTACTGATTTGAAGCAAATATGGAAACAAGGCTCAAAAATACACTTCAATTTCCAAAATCTTGAAATTCTAGAAGTACGGTTGTGTTTCAATTTGATTAATCTAATGCCATCTTCAACATCTTTCCAGAATCTTATGATTCTAGAAGTATGGGGTTGCGATGGATTGAAAAACTTATTGACATCCTCAACGGCCAAAAGTCTGGTACTACTTGAGAAACTGGAAGTATTTGACTGCAAAATACTGACAGAAGTGGTAGCAAATGAGGGAGATGTACCTGAAGAGATTGTTTTCAGAAATTTGAAGAGTTTGTCACTAGTGTATTTACAAAGTCTTGCAAGCTTCTGCTCTACAAAGCACATTTTAAACTTTCCAATTTTAGAAAGTTTAGTTGTGAACGAATGCCCCAAGATGAAGATTTTCTCTGAAGGAGTCATGAGCACACCAAAGTTGCACAAACTTGAATTAAATTGGAAAGCAATTGAATGTTGGGAAGTTGGCGTGAATACAACCATTCAACAAAACATGGAAAAACGGTATGTATTGAAATTCTCCTACATACATCAATGAGATTTTGTAAAGTAATTAACATCTCTATACAATTTTTGCTCTTTTACAGATTGCTTGGAAGAGAAGATTGCACTGATCCTTCTACTGATTAAACCGTCTGAGTTGGCAGATTCTTCAATATTGTTTGCTAAACATCGCTGCTCATCAAGTTATTTTTGTTGAAGTCAGATATGGTGGGACTGCAATTCTGTTTCTATCTTCATTGTTCTACTTTAGTTTTTCCTTCATAATGGTGTTGCTAGCACTTGTGTTTTCTTTGATTTGATCGTCTAAGATTGAATGGTGGGAGGTTGCGAGAGAAAAAAGAATACACTGTAAACTTCAAATTTGATAGTAGAAGTCAAGTATTGTTGCATTCCGTGGATGTAGGCTTACGCCGAACCACGTAAAATCCCGTATCTCTCTTTATTATTCTTTATTTGCTTTCGTGTATGATTGATTGATTGTCTTTGCGTTTGCATATTCCATAACACTATCTTCATTGTTCTACTTTAGTTTTTTCCTTCATAATGATGCTACAACACTTGGTGTTTTCTTTGATTTGATCATCTAAGATTGAATGATGGGATCATGGGAGGTAAGAGGTTGCTTTCCATTTTCTAGCTGTTAACTGCGGATGGAAATAAAGATTTTCTGTCGAATTCTGACATTTTTTAATGTTACAAGTTATAACATTTCAAGAGTTACAGGCATTGGTCTTTCTTTGTACACTTAAAAGATACGTTATTATCTTAGAAGAAAATCTTATTACTTCAAAAAAAATATATATATATATATATTCTTAATTAAATTATTATTCTTTTGTATTGATCGATGGAGATTTTTGTTTGTAATGGATTCTTTTCAAATCACATGTTAATACATGTTTGATTATATATATAAAATATATATATTTTTTTTTGATCTCGTAAATTTATTTTATCAATTATTAATCTATTCTTTTTCTCTTTTTCAATTTTGAACTTCTTACTTCTGATTTCAGGTTTTTGTCAAATTGGGCTTGACAAACCCAATACTAATGTATTAATGTTTGGCCTCTATACGATTGGATTTTTTATGCAAAGGCCCAGCCCATCTCCTGAACATTTGTTTGAATTTGCACAGAAATCCCTAGACAATTAATTAATTGTAAAGCATGGAAGGAGATTTCAACCTTGTGACATTATATAAACAAGATTTATATGACATGAAATCTGTAACACTCGTAAATCTTAAATTTTGAATAAGATGATGATAACGTAAAGTGATTCCTAAGATATTAGGTTAATCTAGAATTCTTTTAAAATTCTTGAAAGAAACTCTAATCAGATTGAATTCCTAGTAAATGATAGAGTTAAAACTCCTAACTTTATTTAATTCCTAAACTCTTAAAGTTAATTTAAGGTGTTAGTTTTGACAACTTATGCATTTAAGAAAGTAATAATAATAATAATTTAAAATATTAGTAACATCATTCTCTTTTTTCAACCAATCTAAATACTCTCTGTAAAAACAACAAGAAATGAGAATTACTTGAAGAACCCTTTGAGCTAAGTTTGAGTGATTCTTGATCTTCTAGAGCTAGAACGGATTCGTACGTGTTCGAGGTGAGTAGATTCATTCATGCTTTGCTATCGCTTATGTTTGAAATATAAAATTACAAGTATATAATGTATATTAATTGTTTTCTACTTCTTTGTTTTATTTATTTAATGTTTTCTACTTCATTACGATTGGTTTAACTTCTCTTATTCAACGAAATTGTTTTGATAATAAGATTATATGAAACGTTTTGGAACCAATTCTTTCCTCAAAACTATTCAAGGATTTACTAAATTGTTGATTGCTTTTAAAATATATTTAGAACAAATTACTACTGATATAAATACACTATTACTGTTTTGGTTTATACTGTTATGGTTATACAAAAAAGAAAGTGTTATTTAATTATTTGTAATTTTATAAAACTGTTTTGGCTCATTGTTTCGTAGTTACTGTTATTGCCGCGTCACACGGGTAATTGTGACATACTGTTGCCGCGTCACACGGTTAATTGTGATATACTGTTGCCGTGTCACACGGGTACTTGTGACACTATGGTACATGAGCTAACTAATTTGTCGATTATTAGTATATATATATATATTTTTTATGAAGCATTTATTCACTGTTTTAATTATTATTTATGCTTACGAGCATGATACTGATTTTAGCACTTGAAATTATTATTATATGTTTATAAGGTTATATTAAGGTTTGTAAATGTATTTCCATATATTGATATCAAATGTCATGCATGAATTTACTTACCGAGTTGACGGCTCACCCCTCGTCATTACCATTTTGCAAAGTAGTACCAGTTTATGGGAGATGAGTATTTAGGTCATGGAATTGCTTCAGTAGAGAATTTGATCGCTAGAGCTTGATTTCTTATATTTTATTTATAAGAGAACGTTGTTAGTTTTCATTTGTTGGATTTTCCAATTGTAAGGATTGAATCTTGATTAAACGGTTATTTTGGAGGATACATTTCAAGTATTGATGAATAAATCTTTTCTTTTGGGAATGTTTAGTCATTATAGTTTGTAAGATTAGAAGTTTTACGAAATTTTGACCGAGTATTATCTTAGTCCGTTGGTATCGGATTTGGGGTTTTACAAAATCCACCAATAATATTTGTAACAACATCATAACTTAAAAATCCCAATTCCATGGCACCTCCTAAATTCTACCAACAAAGTCATTTTCTTCCTTTACTCATCATCTGTATGCTTTCTCAGTTCACTGCCTTCCCAGCTCTTGCAGAAAACTTGTTAAACCATGGTGGGGATAATTTATACAACAGGAGACATGCAAGCAAGGAGACCAAAATCAGCCCCAAAACAGTTTCCAAGTTGAATTTAAAGTGGGAATTCTATGCAGGAAAAGGCATAAGTGCAACACCATCTATTTCAAAGGAACCCCTTATTTTCCAAGCTGGAATGGACAAATCTATGCAGTCAATGCCTCTGATGGTTCACTGGTTTGGAAGAAAAACATTCATAATCTGACAGGTTTGAGCCCGAAACCAGGCTTGGTTGTGAATGCTAATTGGACAGTTTCCAGAGCAACTCCAACAATTGTAGTTGATGAGGATCATGATCTGCTGATTATTGGAGTGTATGGACCTGCTT
The DNA here is from genome assembly GCA_954870605.1 of Acer campestre. Lineage (NCBI taxonomy): Eukaryota > Viridiplantae > Streptophyta > Magnoliopsida > Sapindales > Sapindaceae > Acer > Acer campestre. Next base: position 32,661,648 of record OX940805.1, on the reverse strand, counting down.
TTGTTGTTGCTGTGAGAAGATCTACTGGAGAGATTGTCTGGTCAACCCAACTTGGTCAAAATCCTGTTGCCGTTATCACCATGTCTGGCACTTATTACAAAGGGTTAGTCTTTTTTTTCTACTCTTTTTCAAACATTACAAAATGTAATTTTTATGCAACCTGAAGGCAGTCAGCTTAATAGGTAACTTGGTGTTCAAGTCACTTGTTTTTTAAACAACAGATAAAGTCTGACTTCTAAACTGTTGTTGATAAAAATTGAATGAATTAATTCAATTGATAATAAAAGTCAATGATTGATGATGACGATAACAATAATAAACTAATCAATTATACAATTTTTTTTTTTAAAAAAAATGATCTCGTTTACATTTTGCTGCAATGACAAATTTGGGTTGAATTTCAGCTCAAAATAAGCAGAAAATCAACTTGATCAGGACAGGCATCACATCACATGCAATACAGACTTATCACTGGATAAGAGTACCTAATTTTTAGTTTTTTTTTTTTTTGGATAAGAGTTTCTATGTAGGTACATCATCACTGGAAGAAGAACTAAGCATTGAAGAATGCTGCCATTTTCGTGGCAGCTTCTGCAAATTAGAAGTTGAATCTGGTGAAATCTTGTGGAAGACCTTCACGCTTCCTGATAACTTCGGCAAGACCGGAGCATATGCAGGGGCAGCAATCTGGGGAAGCAGCCCATCAATTGATATTCATAGAAACCATGTATTTATTGCCACAGGAAATTTGTACTCAGTTCCTCCACATATAGAAGAATGTCAGGAAAGGGAAAATAATCAAACAGTTCCAACTCATTCGGACAAGTGTGTGGAGCCCGATAACCATTCGAATTCAATCCTGGCCTTAGATTTGGACTCGGGAAAGATCAAGTGGTACCATCAACTTGGGGGATATGATTTATGGTTTTTCGCATGTAATAATCTTTCCTCTCCTGGCTGCCCACCTGGAACTAACCCAGATGCAGATTTCAAGGAGGCACCAATGATGCTTAGCATACAAGTTAAAGAATTAAGAAAGACATTGTTGCTGCTGTTCAGAAAAGTGGATTTGCAATGGCAGCCTCCTGTGGTCTACTGTAAGTTATTCGATCCCAGACAATTAACAATTCTGAACCAACCTATCTAGATGTTGAAACAAAGGTAAATAAAAATACTAATTGTTCTGCAGTAGGCTGGACCTGGTAGCATCGGAGGAGGAAGAACTTGGGGAGCAGCCACCGATGAGAAGAGGATCTATACAAACATTGTTAACTCAGATGGCAAGAATTTCACTCTCAAACCATCCAACAAGACCTCAACCTCTAGTGGATGGGTGGCAATGGATGCTCGAAATGGTGAAATTCTATGGTCTATAGCTGATCCAAGCAATGCACTTGCATTTGGCCCTGTCACATTGGCTAATGGTGTCCTTTTTGCTGGTTCAACACATGGAAAAGGTCCCATATAAGCCATGAATGCCAAAACCGGAAAAGTTCTATGGTTCTACGACACAGGAGGTACAGTACATCTTGGAATGTCAGTGAGTAATGGACGCATATACATTGGGAATGGATATACAGTTAGTAATGGAGCTTTTTTTCCTTCCTTCACTGCTGGAACCTCACTCTTTACCTTTTGTGTCTAATAACCCTTCACTGAATAACATAGTAACATCAGAAGACATATGTATATGATTTGCTATTCGTAATCCTGCTACTGAACATAGGGAAGATAATAAAAATCATAATTGACAAACTTATGTATATGATTTCAAAATAAATGTATCCTATACATTTGGATACTATGTACCGATAATACTTGGTTACCATCCATATTAAATAATATCAATTTACTTACCCAGCATAAATGTATTTTGTAAGGGTTCAGAGGATTTAGTGAAGTTACAGCTCTCTATTTCAATTACTAAATGAAAGAGTGAAGTTCCATAAAATGTTGTAGACAGAAGCCTTCCTGTAGCCCAGAAACAGAAAATTTTCAATTAAAATACCATAATTGAAAGTTTTCTCAATTAAAATTTTCAAGAAGCTACAAAAAAAAAAAAAAAAAAAAAAAAAAAAAAAAAATCATATACGGGATACAATCCCTGCAGACTTAAGCAATAGTTTAATAGGTGCATATAAAACCAATCTAAATTAAATAAATCCAGATTTTGTGTTCTCTAAGTCAAAGTAATAATAAGTTGAGAGCCACTAAATCACTCTATATGTTTTAAACAGACTAAGAATTGTAATTCTTTGCACTTTCAGGAAACCTTTAAAGGTTGTACTTCAATGGCAGTTCCTGGATGCTACAACAATCTCTCTGCATGTTCTTCTCCTCAGCATTTTTTGTCTGCTCACCATCACAGCTGCTACAGATTCTGATGTAATCTCTCTCTCTCATACACACCACTCTTTAAAGGGAAAATAAACAGAGCTTTAAATTTGATGTTTTATTCCAATGGTAGGTTAATACCAAAGCAAGCGGCACAAAACTGGCCAAACCAAGGTGGAGACTTGTATAACAGGAGATATGCAAACAAGGAGAAAAAGATCAGCCCCAAAACTGTGTCCAAACTCCATCTGAAGTGGAAATTCAATGACACCATTTACTTTCCAAGCTGGAATGGAAACCTCTATGCAGTTAATGCTTCTGATGGGTCACTTGTTTGGAAGAAGAACGCTGGCTTTAACAACGCTGGTTTCGTTCTCAATGTCAACTCAACGGTATCAAGATCAACACCAACAATAGCTGGAGATTTGCTTCTTGTTGGACTCTTTGGGCCTGCAGTTGTTATTGCTGTCAAACGATCCAACAGGAACCTCATGTGGTCGACCAGGCTAGATGATCATGCCAGAGGTTTCATAACCATGTCTGGAACTTATTACAAGGGGTTAGTTCTTGCCATTTTTAACATAATCTTATTTTTTGTTTTCAATTTATTGGGAGGGTTCCTCCATCGAGAATCAGAAACCAAGTAAATAGAAAATTTATCCACCATTTCAGTGAACTAGGCCTAGCTCAAAAGCAGATTGGAAAAGTTACCTCTCTTCAACACAGAAACAGAAAGTGAGAAACATATATATTATGCCTTTTTCTTTTGAACTAGAATCACGTGGTTCATAGGCTTCATTAGCAGAACCAAGAAATCATTATCTAGACTTGATTTTAATATTCTAGTTTAGTTTAATGTTTACTTTATATTAATAACTGTGTGACCTGTGGGCAACTTGACCTTCAACATGTCATATTAATAATAACAAAAATAGATCTAACCATCAATTATTAAATTGTTTTTGTCTTACATGTTGTCTTAAGACTCTTAGCCATACATTACAGACTTCATTTATCATTAAATTTGTCTACTTCCTATTCACTCATAACAAAATCATCAAACCACAAGATCAATCCTTATCTATACCTATTTAAGTTCTCTTATTTATTTAGATGTATCACAGGGGATTCTATGTTGGAACATCTTCAATAAATGAAGGCCTTAGTGTTGAGCTATGCTGCACTTTTCGTGGCAGCCTAGCCATATTAGATGCCAAAACAGGCAGAATCCTGTGGCAAACCTTCATGCTGCCAGATAATTTTGGCAAGACTGGAGAATATGCGGGGGTAGCCATATGGGGAAGCAGCCCAGCAATTGACCTGGTCCGAAACAATGTTTACATTGCCACAGGAAACCTCTATTCTGCTCCTCTTCACATACAGCAATGACAAGAAGCAGAAAACAATCAAACAACACCAACAAGGACAAGTGTATTGAACCTGAAAACCGCTCAAACTCTATCCTGGCACTTGACATAAACACTGGCAAAATCAAGTGGTACAAACAGTTAGAAGGCTATGATGTATGGTTTGAAGCTTGTAAAGGCATTTAAATTCTAGTTGCCCGCCTGGACCTAGCCTGGATGCTGATTTTGCACAAGCACTAATGATGCTTAGCATATATGTAAACAGAGTCAAGTATGATATAGTAGTTGCTGTTCAAAAAAGTTGTTTTGCCTGGGCTTTAGATCGCAATAATGGCAGCCTAGTCTGGTCTATGGTGAGTTTAGTCCCTACAGCAATGACTTGAATTCAATGAACTCTCTTCTTTTCAATAGTTTATAGCAAACAAAACAGCTGTGATATTATTATTCTTTTTGAATCCAAGAATTGCCTAGCTAAAAGGTTTTTCCATTGAGGGGCTATGTGGGGCGCAGCCATGGATGAGAGAAGGATATACACCAACATTGCCAACAGCCAACATAAGAACTTCACTCTCAAGCCATCCAAGAACACCACTATTGCTCGTGGATGGGTGGCAATGGATACTAGAAACGGCAATCTCCTCTGGTCCACAGCCAATCCTAGCAATGCTACTGCCCCAGGACCTGTCACCATAGCTAACACTGGGTCCTCGTAATGTCAAGGACCCGTCTATGTATTGAATGCCATGACTAGAAAGATTCTGTGGTCATATAATACTGGAACCACAATTTATGGGGGTGGTTCAGTGAGCAGTGGATGCATATATATGGGCACCGGTTATAAGGTTACTGTTGGATTTGTTAATCCAAACTTTACTTCTGGAACCTCAGTGTTTGCCTTCTGTTTCTAGTGAACTAATTGAGTGTAAAAAAAGCATAGAAACGGGAACATATGTAAGCATTTATGTGATGCAAGTTCAATTTCTATTGATAATAAAATAAGTTGTTCATGTTTTCAAAATATACAAAATTCAGTGCTTGTGAGCCAATTAATAGGTCTGCCATTCACAGAAACATCAGAAAACATAAATGCAAACAGAAACAGAAATCAGAGCAACTCAACTGCATCATTATATCAAAAATTTGAACAAATCCACCTCATATGTGAGGACATGATTCTGTAGCAAATTAATCACAAATCTGAATCTTTCTTCCTAATTGAACATATGAATCAAATTCTAGGCCTATTACCAGACATTATGTACATGTAACCCAATACATGATCAAGACAACTTGACTTCCAATTACAACTTGATCATGAAGCAAAACTTGTAAAAAGATAGTAAAAAAAAACAAACAATCAAACTTAGAGGAAAATTCAGGCCATCATATCAGGAGGAAAACTTAGCTGTGACAACTCAGCTCAGCTCAAGAGCCTCAACAGTATCACGCACATTCTGGTTGTAGTCCTGCTTCTCCACATATTCCAACCAGATCATCCTTGTAGAGTCGTAGTGTTCTCCACAAACCGGAAATGCCTCTTGAACCCACCATTTAATACGCCTTCAATATATAACAGGAACAAACATCAAATCAAATCAAAAATAAAGATCATTTCTTCAGTACATATTTGTTCAACAGTTTCCGTCTACGATGAGAAACACGAAGTGAATGTAAATAAAGTAGGTGACACAAATGGTTCTATAAAATGCCCTAATTTTCTATATTATTGATTGGTGATAAATATGATAATAAACAAAAAAAAATCAAACGAAACCTAGGGAGGATTCTGTGTAATTGAAAATGAACTCACCCTAATTGAAATCAAACGAGAAGACGAACGTTGAAGAGTTCCCACTCGAGACACCGTTTCTGGATCCCTCTGCGATTTTCTCCTGTTTCCAGACAAACAACCGGCTTTCGATGATGTGTCTGGGCACGTCAACCACTTTGGCCGACGTGGCCTAGCACGTCACCGCCCGCCCTATCGATGACATGTCCTGTCATACCATTTAGTTGATGTGTCATCAACTTTTGTGGATGTGTCCGAGCACGTCACCCACTTTGGCCGATGTGGACTAGCATGTCACCCACCATTTCACGGATATGTCATTCAGGCCTCTATTCCGATGATGTGGCTTGGCACGTTATCCCATTTAGCTTACACGTGATCATTTCCTCTGACTTTATCCGACACGTCACTCATTTGGCGGACGTGGCATGACACGTCATCCCCTTCTTTGAACTCATATCTCCTCCTTCAAAAACCAGTCTCAATTTTTTCATTCTCTAATATTCTCTACACAGCCACAAATACCCTAAAACAACACAAACACACACTCTCTTCAGTCCCCAGATTCAACCAAACCCAACAGCAGCAACTTTTGTTGAATCCGAATCGTTCGTTTTGTTCTCATCCTCGCCAAAACAGCAACAGAGAAAAGGACAACATAGACTTGACCCGGTACCCACCTGAGAGAATCAGAAACTTTTCGATCACGGAAAATCTACGCTGGCTGACCGGCTCTTGGAGCTCACTGGGTCTATCAGAAGAGGGCACGGGCAGCCTCAGCATCTTGATAAGTTGCAGGTAAAAATGTCTCCTTCATATATATATATATATATATATATTAAAAAATTGATAAAAGTAATGTCGTTTATGTTTGCATATTATGAGAAGTGGGTATTTGTAAAAATTCGGCCTTGCTTGAAGTGGTAGTGTTGTTGACTTGTTGACTAACTGGGGATAAAATGAATATTTGATGAGGAATGTTGTTTCATTATTCTCTTTTAAGTCAATATAAATGTTCACTTGGATTGATGGTGGTGATAACTATTTATCTATAGTTTAAGTGATGAGCAAACATTCAGACAAAATAGGGAAGAATAAGAAAACAGTCATGATTTTTTTAATTTTATACGAGAGGTTATTAATTTCTTCCTTGAAGTTCAAAAGGAAAGAGTTATTTCTACTGCTGAGGGCATTTCCTGGGATAAACTTTTATTATATTTCGTTTCCTTTGAACTGCTGATGTTTACTGTTAGCTTCGTGATTTTAGAAATGTTAATCCAGTTAGCTACTTGATTGGCTTGAGATACTAGACTTTTATAGTCCTTCAACTGATGAGAGCCTTACTGTTTGTTGTTGCAATCTTCTCTCTTTTGCTTTATCTTCTTTCCCTTGGAATGGCAATGATATTGCCTCAGAAGAATTATATGATTGATGTTATTCATGACCATTTGTGCTTGAAAATTGAAAATTCTGTATGTGAACTTCTGCATTTATTCATTACTGCTTGTCCTATTCAGTGCTCAATTTCTGGTTTTGCTTTCCAACTTTATGATCAAGTCATCTTATTGAATTTCAAAAGACCATTTTTTTATTGACATTATGTTAGAATTCATCAGTTTTAGTGACTTGATTTTTTTTTATTACAAGTACATTTTAATGCGATGGAGGAAAAATGTAATTAGATGTCACACTAAGGTGAAAATAGGTTATGATAACTGGAGCATCAAACCTGAAGGGCATCGAATTGATAAAATGTGTAATTCATTTTATGAGGTAGCACACTTAGCAACAAGTAATGATGATAAGTGTAACATTGTGCTAGAGATGATAAATGTATCATCAATTTGAGTGATGATACGGCTGATAAAAACTTTTATGGTGCTTCGAAGTAAAGGTTGTCCTCCATTCAAACGGAAGCAATCCAAGGTTGATCAAGTAATTCAAAAAAGAAAACAAAATAAATCAAGGGCGAAATCTAATCCTCAAAAAACAATGAAGGTAATATATATTCTTTTTTTATTTGTTCTTGTTATTAATATATAGTGTTTTTAATTTTTAATTTTTTTTTGAAGAATCTTGAAGGACTTCAAAGTGAAGGACATGTTACGATTACGGTCGGTGAAAGACTAATTTATCAGAGTAAGTTGTCATTTCTATTCTATATGTTATTTTTGTTATTGTTATAATTTATTTAAAATAATATGTGAAATATGATTTTTTTTTTTTTTTTTCTTTTTCTTTTCTAATGTAGTTGTTGATGTCATGAGAAGTAGCTAACTGCAAATCAGATGACCGCATGAAGAACATTTTAAGGGAGGCTTTTGGAAGTTCTAAATTAACATTTTCTTTTTTAATGTTGATTTTTATCATTTATTTATTTTAATTTTTTATGATATTATGTTAGAATTCAGTTTTAGTGAATTTTTTTTTTATTAGACTTTTTTTTTTTTTGAATGGTAGGGATGACTGTTTTAAAACTTGCAAGACCATGTTTAATGAAAACCAATTTACGATTTTTATTTTCCTTGCATATAACATTTATTCAAAGCAACAACATTTATATGGTTGCAGCACTGTACAAGGGATGAAATTTTATTGATATCATTCATTAGATAAGCTATTTTTCAATAAATACCTTTATCTTGATATTAAATTTTGTCATAATTCTATGTATCAAAATTGTTAATAGAGCACTACTAGTAATGTAAGTTGAGTTTTCTATTTTATTTTGTTCGTCGGTAAAATTATCGAACCCACTATTAACAATTTTGACAACAAACAAAATGAAAAACAAAACACAACTTAAATCACAAAGGAGGTAATGTTTGTTTGCAACAGCCAACAACTTGTATATGTGCATGTCGAGCTTCGAATCAATTCCCTGATGTCTCAGTATTGTCTACAGGGCTGAATCCTACATTTTATTTACAGGTGAAGTTTGAATATGTGCATGCCATTTTATCTTTTTGTATATGCATACAAGTCTGATTTTGCTGATGGGGATGTTTTGCTGCAGCTGGGTTTTCAGAAGCTTGGACACAAGAGCTTCCACAGAAAATCATTGCAGAGTACTGAAATCATGTCCCTCATTTGGCAAATTAAACAATACGATAGTTTAAAGGAATCAATCTTCCTGAATATAGTCAGCTCTTGAACAAGTTTAATAATTCTATGTCCGTACATATATAATTTAAGACTGGTTTTAAATCAGATATCGTTCTTGTCCTAAATGGTGCTAATGGTTGTGTAACAAACAGCTAGGACTATGTTCAAGTGCCATTTTTTTTTTTTTATATATATTCCATCTTGATTTGATTTGAATATCCATCATTAAAATATTCATTATATCGAAGAACATAAACGGAAAAAACAAATGTTTCCACAACAAAAAATAATTTCAGAGCCATGAGAAATTTCATGAGAAATAATATCGGCACCCTATATAACATCCATTAAATCCAATATTTTATTGTCTTATTATTTTTAGTTTTTTTGGATTATGTTGGACTTAGTTCCTTTATGGTATCCAAATATGTATTGATAAAGAAGTGCATACCAACTTCTTTTTGGCTTTCAATGGTATGCACTATGCAACGATTCGCAAAAAGGACTCTAGCTTGGACTCCTTGTCATAATTTATGGTAGTAGAAAAGCAGCAGCGAGTGCAGAAGACAAATACTTGTACTAAAATTCACAAAAGCAATTATGAACATCTTGAAGAACACTCCAACTAATCTCACAAATTTATCTCTTAGAAGTATGAGAAGAGAAAGCATCAGCTGCACCTCTATTCAAAGCTCTCTCCAACCTTGTCTCAAACGGTGTAGAATGCCAATTGACTCTCTTATCCTGCATATCCATGAAAACAAATCAGACTCCGCAAATTCTTTTATGCTAAAACTCCCATCAAAACCTCACTTGGTATAATGTACCTCTCTGTACTTGCTGGTTGTGTTCGGTATTCCTTTATAAGAAGAGGCTGAGCCAGAATCCTTAACCATGTTGCCTGTGTGATTCCAGTAGGTCCCAACAGTCCCTATTATTGGCATTTCATCAGGGCTACGACTTGGTGACTTCCTCCGTGAAGAAGAAGCAGAAAACTGCTTGATTTCTTCAAGAGTTAGTGCCCCTAAAATAGGCCTATCTTCTTGACTCCACAGTGAATTTGATCCCTGTGACCTGTTTTTCTCAGGCTTGGAGTTCAAAGAAATCGTGTTCTAGATTTTTATGGTTGTAGCTTCTGATGAAGACAACCAGTTTGAAAGGCTAGCATCCACTGCGATTTCTAGGTTTGACTTGTTGCATTGATAATCAGATTTTGATTTGAAACTGAGAGATACGATATGTGTAATTTAAGAAAAGAAGAAGAGCAGGAAGAATGAGAAGTAGAGAGAAGGTTATTTGCTTAACAATTCAATGAATTTATTCCCAGTTCCTACAGAGCTATAAAGCATAACAAGTTAACAGCAACAAACAACTAAGCTAAGAGCCTAAGAAATAGGAAATATAACAAAGCACTAGCACCACTTTCACAGAGTGGGTCATTATTTAATGGAACCATCAACTGGCATAACAAATTGACTTGTGAAACTTGGCTCCAAGCTAAACGAAGCTCGAGGTTCTTCATCCAAAGCAAAATTCACTTTTTGTTGCTCCAATTGCGGTTTCCCTTTCATCTTGAGAGCCTTCCATTGAGTGAGATTTTCAACTGGGTTCCGAACAGAACGAATATAAGCACTCCTATCTCTTGCACTTCCATTAACCCTGATTGGATTCACTGCTTCCTCAATCTCTTCTTTAGCCACAGCAATTTTCGATTCAACAATCCCATCCTTCTCATACATATCGTCATAATCCAGTACACCATCATCATCCTCATCATCAAGATCACTGTCTTCATAGTCTATTTCGTCCTCTTCATCGTCACATTCTCTGCAATTCTGTTGCTTCAATTGCAGTTTCCCTTTCGTCTTGAGAGCCTTCCATTGATTGAGATTTTCAACTGGGTTCCGAACAGAAAGAATATAGGCACTCCTATCTCTTGCACTTCCATTAACCCTGATTAGCTTCACTGCTTCCTCAATCTCTTCTTTAGCCACAGCAATTTTCGATTCAACAATCCCATCCTCCTCATACATATCGTCATAATCCAGTACACCATCATCATCCTCATCATCAAGATCAGTGTCTTCATAGTCTATTTCGTCCTCTTCATTGTCACATTCTCTGCAATTCTGGTACCAATGATTAGGAGGGTAAGATCCTGAGCTCGATGTGATTGAACTAGCTTCAGAAGAAGGCTGAGAATGGCCTGATTTCCCCAAACTCTCTTCCTCTTTCGTCCCAACTTCATCTTTCTCATGTAAAACACCAGAAACATGTTCAGGCAAAACATACTCATAAATTCTGACAGTAGAATCAAACGTCACTTTCTTTCGAGTACCCGAGCTGGAGGATTGTGATTGTTCCTCAGCCTTAACCCTACAACACCCACAACCACGAAACATTATGGCCCCAACAATAACAAACAGAATGGCAATTAAAATCAAAAGAAACCCCTCCAATTTCCACAACTCACCCAACTTCTGGCTTTTCTGGGGTATTCCTCAACTATAGAAACAGTAGACTGCACAGGAATGTAGTTTGTGTTTCTCTGCTGCAAAATCAAAACACTGTCAAGCTAATAATATAGGGGATCGGTTTGGATTCCTAAATGAAACCGGAGATTAGGGTGCTTTCGGATTGGATTCCTAAATCAAACCGGAGATTAAAGTGGTTTCCTAAAGAAACAGGGAATTCAAATTTTCCAAGTTCAAAATAATAATAATAATAATAAAACAAAAAGGGAAAAACACGTCTAATTAAAGAAGGGTTGAAGAAATAACACATGGTCGCAAGGATGTAGCTTCTGTCTCTGTTTCCGACCAAAGCAACCGAGAAAGCAACCCTCGCAATGTTGAAGAAATAATTCATGCTGATCGCAATGTTAAAAATAATAATAATAAAATATATTAAATTAATTTTAAAATAAATTTAATTAAAATAAGAAGAAAAAAAAAAAAAAAACAAAGCAAATGCATAACAAAAGCTGGGACAAAATTTTTGCTCACCCCTCTCCCATACACATAACATGTGTTTATGGAGGGGCAAAATTGTCTAAAAATTTACTCCTCTATGACACATGTCATCTATTTAAGAGGGGGGTAATGATTACCTCCCTTGAGCAAAAGTATTATCATTGTAGAATCATATGGTGGATTTTCATCATGCCCTGTCATTCAGAGGTGTTTGCATATGGTGACACTTGTCGCATATGCTTAGAAACGGACCCAGGAAATATTTATAGACTAAGCTAAATTATATATACAAACAGTTTTTTTTTTTTTTTTTCTCAGTATACACTAGTAGTATATAGTCAATTCATTAGATATCAATTGTTAGATTTATCTATTTTTGTTTAGTCAATATATTCTAATACTTAATTAGTGGCTCACAAACCCTCACAATGAATTGTTTAGTTTATATATTTGAATGCTTAATCAATGACTCACAGACTCTCACATTAATGTGTTTGTCAATATATATCTTGTTTTTAAATAGATTATACATATTATTTAGTTTTGAAAATGTATTAGTGTATTACAAACCGGAGTTTCAAATTTCAATAGGCAGTTAATTGGGGTCTCAGCTAATACTTGGGCCCAAATTAGTAAAACACGTTGGGCTTTCTGGGCCCAAAATGAAATGGACACTGCTCAAACTTCAATTTACAACAGCATAGAATCAAGTCCAAGTAGCAGCTATTAATAAAGGAGTTTAATATTTCTTTTTTCTGTATTTTAATATTCTTCTAGTCGTTGATTTTCCGAGTGAATTGCTACTTGTTTTTAATTAATTAATTACAATTTAGTAGCAGAATTGGGTTAATTGTTTAACGATAATGCTACTATACCTAAATTTAGTGCTCAAATCCATTCATCTAAATTGTATTAGATTTGCTTAATTTAAATGAATGGATTATAGTGATGCCACATCATTTGGACACCAAATTTGGACAAAGTAACATTACTTATTGTTTAATGCTCTACTTAAAACCACATGACTTTAATCTATTTAGAGAGATACAAATTGTCTGTTTAGAAATAAAACTTATTTTGAGTTTATAATTTTCATTTTATGGATGAAATTTTCAAACAGATAAAGAGGCGAATGAAGAATCATAGGCATTGGTCTTTCTTTGTGACTGTTTATGAACACTTAAAAGATACATTCAAGAAGAAAATCTTAATTAGATTATTCTTCTTTTGTATTGATCAATGGAGAATTTTGTTTTTATTGTATTCTTTTAAAATCATATGTTAATACCTAATACTTGTTTGATCACTTGAATTTATTTTATCAATTATTGAACTGTTATTTATTTATTTATTATTATTTGAAAGCTGACACCATTGTGGATCAAGGGTTTACCGAGACCGGCTCTTAAGCACAGTTTGAAATATGTGTCTCACTTAAAAGTAGGGGTCTCCCCACACTTTATGGGTTTGAAACCTGGTGATGGAGCTTCAAATTGAAGTCTCCAACAACCATCAAAGCAATGGGCTTGATAAACCCAATAGTAATGATTAATATTGGGCCCATATACGATTGGATTTTTATGAACAGTCCAGCCCATCTCTTGAACATTTGTTTGAATTTGCACAAAAATTTCTAGACAATTAATTATAACTTGTTTGGTTGGACTTTTGAAAAACCTCTATTAAGATATATTAAAAATAGAGTTTTTAAGAAAAAATTAATAGTTGTTCGGTTGGTAGACATTTTTTTTTCAAAAAAGGTCTATTTGGAGAAGCTTCTACCTATGTGTTTTTGCCTAGTAGAAGTTTAAACTCTACTACCATCTACTGAATTTAAAATAAACAATCTCAAAAACCCAACTAAACAATTCTAAAAAAACTCAAATAGAAATGTGTAGAGCTTTTGAGGCAGTAGAAAGCCCAACCAAACAAGCATGGAAGGAGAGTGCACTGTTGAAGTTTTAAACCTTGTGATACAAGTCACCAGGGGCAACAGGGTCCATAAACATTATATAAACAAGAAGTAAGCATATGAATAAATGATATGAAATCCACCAATAATTTTGGTAACAACATCATAACTTAAAAATCCCAATTCCATGGCACCTCATAAATTCTACCAACAAATTCATTTTCTTCCTTTACTCATCATCTGTATGCTTTCTCTGCTCACCACTTTCACAGCTCTTGCAGAAAACTGGTTAAACCATGGTGGGGATTTATATAACAGGAGATATGCAAGCAAGGAGACCAAAATCAGCCCAAAAACAGCTTCCAAGCTGAGTTTGAAGTGGGAATTCTATGCAGGAAAAGACATAAGTGCAGCACGATCTATTTTCAATGGAACCCTTTATTTTCCAAGCTGGAATGGAGAAATCTATGCAGTCAATGCCTTTGATGGTTCACTGGTTTGGAAAAAAGACATTCGTAATCTGACAGGTTTAAGCCTGAGACCAAGCTTGGTTGCGAATGTTAATTGGACAGTTTCGAGAGCAACTCCAATAATTGTAGTTGATGATGATCAAGATCATGATCTGCTCATTATTGGAGTGTATGGACCTGCTTTTGTTGTTGCTGTGAGAAGATCTACTGGAGAGTTTGTCTGGTCAACCCAACTTGATCAAAATCCTGCTGCAGTTATCACCACGTCTGGCACTTACCACAAAGGGTTAGTCTTTTTTTTTTTTTTTTTTAATTCTTTTTCAACATTACAGAATGTATTTTTTATGCAACCTGAAGCTTCAAGGCAGTCAGCTTAATAGGTAACTTGGCGTTCAAGTCACTTGTTCTTTAAACAACAAGTCAAGTTTGACTTCTAAACTGTTGTAGACAAAAATTGAATGAATTGATTCAATTGATAATTAAAGTCAATGGTTGATGATGACAATAACAATAATAAAGTAATCAATTATAGAAAAATGTTTAAAAAATGATCTCATTAACATTTGCTGCAATGACATATTTGGGATGAATTTCAGCTCAAGATCAGTAGAAAATCAACTTGATCAGGACAGACATTACATAAAGTCAATAATACCTAATTTTTGGTCTTTTTTTTTTCTTTGAATAGGAGTTTCTATGTAGGTACATCATCACTGGAAGAAGAACTAAGCATTGAAGAATGCTGCCGTTTTCGTGGCAGCTTCTACAAATTAGGCGTCGAATCTGGTGAAATCCTATGGAAGTGATCGGTCCACAAACACACGGTGAGACTCTCACAAGTGTACGAGGTCAGAGTGTAATATAATGGCCGAGTAGGGATCATTCCCACGAGGACTAAGAATTGATTATCGGCTTTTATCGGCTTATATACTATTTAAACAATTGAAAATGAGAGTTTTTAATTTCTAACAATAAAAAGATTAATTCTAACGCAAATAAAACACTAACCACAACTAAAGTGAATGTGATGATATGATGAAAGTGTGCTAGAACTCGAATCCACCAAACCCTTCTAATTAACATCCAAATTTTTAGAACACTGTTAAGGAAAACAGCATCTTAGAAGATCTCGATTGATTGATTATCAATTAATTCTTAAACGTGTAAATCAATACAGCCGTCTAATCTTTATAGAACCCTCTAAGCATCCACCATATATTTTATTATAAGTATGGTCTCTCTCTGAGAATGGAATTTGATTAATTACTTCCATCACAAGCAAAAGAAACAAACATGATTGCTATCAAGAAGACTAAAGGTCATCAAAAAATAGAGATGAAGAGAGTGGAACATGAAGCCAAAAGAGAAGTGACTTTTTCCAAGAGAAAAAAAGGGCTTTTCAACAAAGCTTCTGAGCTTTGTGAGCTATGTGGTGCTGAGGTTGCATTAATCCTATTCTCACCACATCTCAAACCCTTCACTTTCGGGCACCTGGACGTCAATGAAGTCCTCCAACGAAACCTCACCGGAAGAGACGATCACTCTCCAGGATCAGTGAGCAGGAATGTCCTCCACGGGCTCAACTGGGTTCAAGAACAGTACAATGAGTCACTCAAGAGGCTAGAAGAGGAAGAGAAGAAGAGCAAGGATAGAAAAAAATGGTACTTCTAGTAGTCAAGGGTTTTGGTGGGATGATCAACAAATTGAAAATTTTAATGAATTGGATGAGCTTGAACAATATGTAGAGTCCATGGAAAAATTGAAGAAAATTGTTCAAGCTAGGGATGATGAAATTGATTTGAGTGGGAATTATTTTGCTAATGAGTTCATTAATAATCAAAACTTTTTAGACCAGAATAATTTCAGTTTAATTCCTCATAGTACTGACTTTTATGGGGTTTGAAGTAGTTTTATAAATTTAGCAATTTAGGTTACTCTTTGCAGTTGTTTAGGTTTTAATTATCTTTGATTTTATTCTATTTTTGTCAAGGACCAAGTATCATGGGATGGGAGTGATTGATGCTTACCATCAATCAACTAAAATTAGGGACCAAGCATCATGGGATGGAGTGATTAATGCTTACAATCAATCAATTAAAATCAATGTTATTTCCTTTCATAAATTTGTGCTAGAATTATGCAATTGTAATTTCCCTTTCCCTAAGAGCTGTTCGACTATTTAATAGCTTGAAGCCATGAATAAAATGATCACATGATTATTACTCAACCTAGAGTTAACTTGGAGTCGTAGTTTTCCTCGAATTAAACCAAACTAAGGAGGCCTAGGATCCCTCGAAGTATCCTACAAACTTATCATCATAGGTAGAAAACGCAAGGATGATCCTTTTTCTCTACCCGTTCATAAACCCACCACAAGATCACAAACTTCGGCACGTAACAATTTTCGTGTTCAATATGTATTATATAAATAAATAGACTCTTTTATTCTTAGAATCTTAGTTATTGAAATCGGTTCATAAATATATTGTTTTTATTGTTTCCACTTTCTTATGTTGTAATTTGATCATATCTGAAAGCAGTTTAATAGTAATTTTATAGATTCATTCTTGTTTTTGTTATATGACAAATGTTGATGTTTGTCTCAAAGTAACATGTATTTTGTATTTGGGGCATATTTATAATTTGGGGTTTTATTGGGCTATGTTGTAATTAGCTAAAAGTCTCACTATATAAGTAAGTTATTAGTTGAGCTTTTAGACCAAGTGTGTGTGCAATTGTGTAGAGACAACAAAAGCTAGAGAGAAAAACCTAGAACAAAGAGTGATTGTGAGGTTGAAGGATTGAGACCTAGAGGAAGAGAGAAGGCTTGTGGGTTAGAGGTAATCTCTTGTACTTATCATTCTCATTATCTAGTGAAATCGGTGCCTCTGTGGATGTAGCCAATTTTTAGTGAACCACGTAAAATTGCTTGTGTTGTTTTATGGTTTGATTGCTTTTAGTTGATTATGTTTCCTTATTGCTAGGATTACATTATTGTGCTTGTAAGTCCATTCAAACAAGGTCTTGGAAGAAGTTGGTGGTAGTTTTCGATTTTGCCTACAAGGTGTTCGACAAAATTACCAAGTGAACTTAAGAGAGGTGTTGTCACACCGCTTACAAGTGGTATTAGAGCTTAGGCTATTTTGAGTTGTTTGCAATGGCCGAGAGGGGTAGTACATCGTTCGGAAGCTCTGGTGGGGTGAAGTTTGAAGTGAAGTCATTTGATGGGAAATCAAACTTTACATTATGGCAAAGGAAAATGAAGAATATCCTTATCCAACAAGACTTGTATTTCATGGTTGATGGGGCAGAGAAAAAGCCCAAGGATATGTCAACAGAAATGTGGAAGGTGTTGGATGAGAAGGCTATGAGTTCCATTGAGTTGCATCTTTCCGATGAAGTGATATGCAATGTTATGAAAGAGAAGAGCGCTAAAGGGACTTGGCAGAAGCTTGAGAAGCTTTACATGGGTAAAACCTTGTCCAACAAATTGACTCTCAAAGACCAACTCTATGGACTAAAAATGGAGGAGGGTGGAGATGTCATGTCACATTTGAATGACTTTAATCGGTGTATTAGCGACTTGATACGGGTTGATGTGAAGTACGAAGAGAATGATAAAGCTCTTTTATTGTTGAGATCTTTACCGGATTCCTTTAAGCATTTTCGGACTACTTTGTTGTTTGGCAAGGAAACTCTCCAATGTGATGCCGTTGTTTCTGACATAATTTCTTATGTGAAATGAACAAGGCAAGTGAGAGGGATGCTCAAGGGGAAGGACTCTTCGTTAAGGAGTCTAGTGAGCGGGGCCGAACAAGAGAAAGAAGTAAGTCGGAGAAGAACTCTAGATCGAAATCTAGAAAGAAAAATGTTTAGTGTTACGGTTGTGGCAAGAAAGGGCATTATAAACGGGATTGTAGGAAGCTTAAGGCGGAGATCAAGGAATGAAAGAAAGCTGAGACAAGCTCTACGGCTAATGTGGTATCTAATGATAATGGTGAGTTATTATCTGTAGCTTCGACTAGTTATGCTTCCGATGCATGGATTCTTGATTCCGGATGCTCTTTTCACATGTGTGCAAATCGGGATTGGTTTGACACATATGAGTCTCAAAGTGGAGGTGATGTCCTAATGGGTAACAATGCAACTTGCAAGGTCATTGGGATAGGTACAATCAAGATCAAAACGTTTAATGAGATTGTGAAAACCTTAGGTAGTGTGAGACATGTTCCGGCACTCAAGAAGAATTTGATATCTCTAGGCACACTTGATACAAATGGGTGTTCTTTCACGGCAAAGGATGGTGTGATTAAGGTGTGTAAGGGATCCATGGTGATTATGCGAGGTACAAAATTGGGCAACAATCTTTACAGGCTTTCGAGGAACACAATTTTAGGTGGAGTGGCTATCTTCACGAAAGAAGAAAATTGCAAAGATGACACTCAACTTTGGCATTTAAGGCTAGGGCATATGAGTGAGAGAGTATTGCAAGAACTACATAGGCGATAATTGTTGAAAGGTGTGGGGTCATGCAAGCTAGAATTTTGCAAGTATTGTGTTATGGGAAAGCAATGCAAAGTGAGCTTCAAAGTTCCAAGCAAGGAAAATGGAAACAAGGGGTTGTTCGATTATATACACTCCGATGTGTAAGGGCCCGCACCAACTAGATCAAATGGTGGAGCTCGCTACTTTGTTACTTTCAAGGATGATTTTTCTAGGAAAGTTTGGGTTTACTTCATGAAGGAAAAAGCCGAAGTCTTTGAAAAGTTCAAGGAATGGAAGGCGGAAGTAGAGAACCAAACGGGGAGAAAGATCAAGTATTTGAGAAGTGACAACGGAGGTGAGTACAAGAGTTGTAAATTTATTAAATTTTGCAAAGTTGAAGGCATTACTAGACATTTCACCGTGAAGAAAAATCCTCAACAAAATGGTGCCGTGGAGAGGATGAATAGAACGTTCTTTGAGAGAGCTAGATGCATGAGACTTCATGCGGGGATGCCCGAATCCTTTTGGGCGGAAGCGGGTAATCATACTTGTTATTTGGTTAACCGGTCACCATCAAAAGTACTTGAGTTTAAATCGGCGGAAGAAGTATGGATGGGCAAGGAAGTTGATTACTCTAATTTGAAGGTTTTCGGGTGCAAGGCATATGCTCTTATTCCTAGTGATGAGAGGAACAAGCTACAATCAAAGTCACTTGAATGCATATTTCTCGGGTTTGAGAAAGGAGTGAAGGGATTCAAGCTTTATGATATAGCCAACAAGAAGAAAATTCTTAGTAGATATAATCTTTGATGAAGCCTCCATGTCGAAGGAAGAAACTAAGGATGATGGTGAGAGGGGAGTTGTGACCAAAATTCCTATTACTACAAAGATTAGTGATAGCGAAAATGAGGAGGTACAACAAGAAGTGGTTCTTGAGGTACCTAGATCCATAGCTCAAGAAAGGCCAATGAGAGTCTCAAAGCCACTGCAAAGGTACAGTTGAGATGATGAGAATGATGAAGTGCATTTTGCACTCATGGCTAGTGAGGGAGATCCTACTACATTTAATGAAGCAATTGGTTGCCATGATAGAGAAAGTTGGGTGAATGCTATGATGGAAGAGATGGAATCTCTCGAAAAGAGCTTTGTTTGGGAGTTGGTTCCTAAACCTAAAGACCGAAAGATTGTTGGTTGTAAATGGGTATTTAGGAAGAAAGAAGGCATACATGAGAATGAAGCACGAAAGTTCAAAGCACGGTTGGTTGCTAAAGGATACTCACAAAAGGAAGGCGTTGATTACAATGAGATTTTCTCACCGGTAGTGAAGCACACATCTATTCGGGTATTGTTAGCCTTGGTAGCTCAATTTGACATGGAGTTGGAACAACTTGATGTGAAGACCGCATTTCTTCATGGGGATTTGGAAGATGTCATTTATATGGCTCAACCAGAAGCATTCAAGGAAGCGGGAAATGAGAACCTTGTTTGTAGATTAAAGAAGTCACTCTATGGACTCAAACAATCTCCAAGACAATGGTACAAACGCTTTGATTCCTACATGTTGAAGATTGGCTACAAGAGAAGTGAGTATGATTGTTGTGTTTATTCTCATGTGTTTGATAATGGTACAATTATCTTGTTAATGTTGTATGTGGATGATATGCTTATAGCATGTCAGGATATGTCAAAAATTAATGAACTCAAAAGGCTTTTGGGTAGAGAATTTGACATGAAGGATCTTGGTGTTGCTAAAAAGATCCTAGGGATGGAGATAAAAAGAGATCGGAAAGCGGGAAAGTTGTGGTTATCTCAAAAGAGGTATATTCACAAGGTGCTTGAGAAGTTTAGCATGCTTGATGCTAAATCCGTATCTACTTGATAACTCTTATTTTTACACGTTGTGTAGCCCCTTACTTTTATCTTTTATGCTTGTTTTCCAGGTAAAACCGGGTATTTAATGGCTTAAATAAGTGTTTCAGGATTTTTTCCAGTGAGGGGCGTTTTTGCAAAAATGTAGAAATTTTGGGGCAAAAGTGCAATTTTTGAAAGTTGGATTCTGCACCCTTGTTTGCGTTTAGGGGCCGCAGAAAAGGGCGCAAATTCTTGGCAAAGATCACATTTTCTTAATTCTGCGGCCTAGGGCGCATAATAGGGCGCATAATTGCATAGTTTGGGTTTGGCGAAAGCTTCCTACATAAGGGTCAACTTTCGGGGGTCATATCTCTCTCCTCAGAACGAATTGGGTTTCTTTCTACATATGGTTGTAAAGATCCAGAAGTCTTCTTTCTAACGGTTCTTCAAGATCACGATTTCGATAATTGTGGAGGAAGTTATGCCCGTTTCCGTAACGGTGCGCGTTGCTGGAAACCCATCCGCGAGAGGCCCAATTTTCAGCCACTTTTGCAAGGGCATTCTCGTCCTTTCACCCAATTTATGCCCTAAGACCCCTCCCCACTATATATACCCTGTTTTCTCTCAGTTTTCCAAAAACCCCAACTTCTCCTCTCTCTCTCTTCCGCCCCACTCTCTCTCTCTTCCATTTTCTTCAACTTCTTCCATCTTCTCCACCAAATAAGGAGAGATCCAAGCTCCCATGGAGGTTCTTCCTCCATGGGAGCTCACCATACACCTCCACCACCCTTTTTACACTACATCCACCCATCTAGGAGTAGATTACAAGAAGAATGGAGTGGTCTTTGAACCAAAAACGAGCTAGGAAATCAAGGAGAGCTTGGAGGAGTTGTCTTCAAGGGTTGTCTCCTTTACACTCATTTCTTTTTGTATTTCTTGTTTTCCTAGATGTAATCACCAATTTGGGAATTTTGTAAACCTACACTTATTGCAATATATGTATGATTGTTCTTAATTTTCTTTGAGTTTTGTTTTACTCTTTGCTTATTCATGATTAAATCTCTTGTTGTGATATTCATGTGTGTGATGGGTCTAAATTAATGTGTCCATGAATGGGATTAGGAGTAGTGTAATTTAATTTAGGAGTAGAGTAATTTAGCATCCCATAATTGTTGATTGATTGATGGATGATCCAAAATACCATGTTTAGAATGATTTGAGTGTTGAGTATTAGCTCTAAAGAGTGGGAGAAGTTTGATTGATGCATGTACTTGCTAAATTAGACTTTGGTTTAATATTCTTGTACTTAATGGGCCTTTGTTTTCAAAGGCACAATTGCTCACCCATGGTTTGGGTTGGGTGATGGATTGATTTAGGGATAATTCCCAAATCAAAAGAATGAACCCCTAGCTTAAATTGAGTGGTCTTAATGAACAACAATCAACTTGTTGCAGGTAGTTGTTTGGTAAGCTTGTTTCCATTTTTAGCCATCCTAGGGAGATTGATAAAACCGAATCCGTATCTAGAGTAAAGACAAATTGAATTCCTCTTATTGCTCGTGTAATTATAGGGGTATTTCATTGCTTAATGCTTTCACTCGGTTGGCCACCTTGTGGATGATATTTAGGCTGTGTGTTATATATTGCGTGGTTCACATTAACATGTCCAGCGTGATATCCTCTACATTTGACCAGTAAGTTGAGAGATCACTAGGCTGGCGTGTAGAGCTCATGTGTGTGTCCCACAGTCCTTAATGAATCCAAGCATTTATGCATGGATGTAATCTCTAAAACATCGAGAGAGATTAGAGATTAATTAAGGGGACACGAGCATATAACATACGTGTTGTATGGGTATCTCGTATTCTTAATGCTTTTACTTGGTTGCCATCTCGTATTTGGTTAGCCATTGTGAATGAATTATTGGCTGTAGTATGGCCCACGCGGTTGTGCATTACATGCCCAACGAAATAACCACTGTATATGACCAGACAGTTGAGAGATCACTAGGCTGGCGTACGGAGCTTGTGTAGGTGTCCCAAAGTACTTAATGAATCCATGCATTGTGTGGATGCGATTTCTAAGACTCGAGAGAGATTAGAGATCAATTAAGGGGACACGAGCCTATGATATACTTGCACATTGAGGGACTAAGTGAGTCTAGAGCTTAATTAGGAGGATTGTCATGGTTGAATCATTTCCTTAGTGTAACCACATTTCATGCATCTCTCCATTCCATCCTATCCATGTATATATTATGGTAGTTAGTTTATTTATTTATATTATTACTTACTTTTCCGCACCTGCAACACACGAGTTCTCTCGGAGTGTTGTAATAATAGCTAGAACCGGTGACGGTCGGCGAATCCCACCTCCCTGCGGAACGATACCCTCACTTGCCGTTGTGCTAGTCCCTGTGACTCGCGCGCTAGCGAGGTCGAACTTAAATGTTCATCTTTTGACCGACATCGCAACGACGTGTCGTCACTACTCCACTTGCTTCACACTTCGTCTTGAGTGCAAAACAATGTCCTTCCACGGATGCCGAGATGGAAGAGATGGTGAAGGTTCCGTATGCAAATGTGGTTGGTTGTTTGATGTATGCCATGGTATGTACAAGACCCGATATCTCCCAAACGGTTAATGTGGTTGCCAAATACATGGCAAATCCGGGAAAAGAGCATTGGAATGCCATTAAATGGATTTTGCGGTATTTGAAGGGTACTAAGGAGTTGGGTATTATGTTTGAAAGACAACATGGTGAAACTAATATTGTTGGGTTTGTTGATTCCGACTATGCGGGTGACTTAGACAAGAGGAGGTCTACAACAGGGTATGTATTTACATGTGCAGATGGACCAATTAATTAGAGGTCTATGCTCCAACCTACTAGTGCCTTGTCTACTACCGAAGAAGAATACATGGCAATCACGGAAGCATCAAAGGAAACAATTTGGTTGAGAGGTTTGGTGAATGATATGGGATTGAAGCAAAATTCGGTGTTGCTTAGGTGTGATAGTCAAAGTGTGATTGCTCTAACCAAGAATCAAGTATTCCATGCGAGAACGAAGCACATTGACATCTGATTCCATAGAATATGAGATCAGATTATCTCAGGTGAAGTCTCTAATGAGAAAGTTCACACGAATGAGAATGCATCCGATATGCTTACCAAGCCGGTTACAAAAGACAAGTTTGAGCATTGCTTAAGCTTGCTAAACCTTTTCTCTTGTTGAGTTTAGGTATGCACCTCACCACTTGAGGTGTGTGGAGACAAGAGATTTTCTTGTCAAGGTGGAGGTGTTATAAACACGGCGTTATCCAATGATTTCTAAGGGTTGAAGTTTCTTTTTGATAAGGTGGAGATTGTTGATGTTTGTCTCAAAGTAACATGTATTTTGTATTTGGGGCATATTTATAATTTGGGGTTTTATTGGGCTATGTTGTAATTAGCTAAAAGTCTCACTATATAAGTAAGTTATTAGTTGAGCTTTTAGACCAAGTGTGTGTGCAATTGTGTAGAGACAACAAAAGCTAGAGAGAAAAACCTAGAACAAAGAGTGATTGTGAGGTTGAAGGATTGAGACCTAGAGGGAGAGAGAAGGCTTGTGGGTTAGAGGTAATCTCTTGTACTTATCATTCTCATTATCTAGTGAAATCGGTGTCTCCATGGATGTAGCCAATTTTTGGTGAACCACGTAAAATTGTTTGTGTTGTGTTGTGGTTTGATTGCTTTTAGTTGATTATGTTTCCTTATTGCTAGTATTACATTATTGTGCTTGTAAGTCCATTCAAACAAGGTATTGGAAGAAGTTGGTGGTAGTTTTCGATTTTACCTACAAGGTGTTCGACGAAATTACCAAGTGAACTTAAGAGAGGTGTTGTCACACCACTTACAACAAATATTAATTAATGTTCTAAGGAATTAGAAAATAAGGGACAATATGCACCTACAATGGCTGGAGGTCAGCCGCGACCGACGGGCATGGGTCCGCAACCACTACCACTTTCTATTGGCCTGGATATATTTGCACGGTTAACCTATCGAAGACGATGAAATTTTCGAGCAGAGAGAGGTGGAAAAGCAGGAGGATGGAGTATAGAGCTGAGCAAGAAAAGGACACTTAGAGCTTGTTTGGTTGGGCTTTTGAAAAACCTCTATTAGTAAAAGATCTACTTGCAGTAGATCTATTAGAAATAAAGTTTTTGAACAAATAATTATAGTTGTTTGGTTGGTAGAATTTTTTTTAAAAAAAAATGTCTATTTGGAGAAGCACCTCCCTATGAGTTTTTACCTAGTAGAGGTTTAAACTCTGACCACTCTTTAAACGAGCGTCCGCAATAGCACGGAGCCGAAAGAGTAGTACAATGGTGAATAAGATTCGTCCCACGAGGATTGATGAAATCGATTACCACAATTGATTGATTTGGTTACTATTTAGACAAGCCAATTTTTTGATAATGAAATTACATTACTCAAATTAACTAGATTAAACTACCACTAATGCAAACAATGAAACAAGACAATGTAAGTAAATAAGGCTAAACCAAACACAAGCAAGTGATTGTAATATGTATGAGAAATTAGGCTAAAACCAAGACTCCACCTATCCAATCCTTAACAATTTTAGGCACACCATATAAGTAAAGTATGCAAGTGATTATGTAGATTCGTATGCCCTTAATTAGTCTCTAACCTCTCTCAAGTGATAAAGACAACATTCATATGCACCAATAACCTATTTCTCAATGGTTATCCGAACTACACACAAATTCATTAAGCATAATGGCACACAAATGGAATCCTACAAGCTAGCATCTCATATTTCTATCTTACTAGACTTGTATCGGGCATTTCGTCGAGCACGTTGTGTGCTTCTCCTCTCGGTACTTCACACAACAACCAAACATCAACCAAGTGTTAGCTAGACACCTAGAAGCATTAAGCAATTGAAATGCACATACATAACACAAGCAATGAAGATAAAAAGGTGGCCTTTACTATCAATTCATGGAAAAGGTCTCATCTTGGCCTTAGCCAAGATGGATTTAGTTCATATTACAAGTAGAGACTACAAAATATATGAAATGAGTACAAGTCATGATTAAGAACAAGTAAAAACAAAGAGAGAAAGGATTAGAAGAAACTATGATGAAGATCTCCTCCTCTCTTGCTTGGATGTGCTTGGCTTCTTCTCTCCTTGACTCCTTTAGCTCCAAGATGGGATTTTTATGGTAGATGGATGTGAAGGAATGAAGTGGTGAAGAGGGATTTGTGTTTAGATGGTGGATTGATGGAAGAGTTGAGTGATTTGGTGAAGGATTTGAGTTAAAAATGAGTTCTTGGGAGGTTTGGAGTGAAATGGATGTGTTTGGAACTTCAAGGGTCGTGGTCAAGGTGGTTAGAAATGAGCTGAAGGGAAGTATATATAGTGTGTGGAATTAGGGCACAAAAATCGAGTAAAAAGAGTGGCACTGTGGGCGCCCTACGTAGGGCGCTTCTGTAGGGCGCCTATAGGGCGCCATTTCTCTGATCTTGTGGGCGCCCTACGTGGGCGCTCTACGTAGGGCGCCCGTAGGGCGCTTCTTGTTCTTCAGTGGTTTTCAGCAACGCGCACTGTCACGGAAATGGGCATAACTTCCTCTAGAGACATCGGAATCGTGTTCTGTAAAAACCATTGGAAAGAAGACAGCCGGGGCTTTCCGAAAATAGGTGGCACAAAACCTAATTCAATTTGAGGAGAGAGATATGGCCCCCGAAAGTTTGGTGTTCTGCACGGGCCATTTCCGTTTCAGCCCTTTTAACTTCCAAAACTCATCAATTTAGCTCAAAAACCTTATTTATGGTGAATAACCTACAAAAAGCTCACAAAACACATTATATACAAAAATACGCTCGAAAACGAGTACAAACGATAGGAAATGGGGACCTCAAATAGGTGTAAATATGGTCCGATCAAACTCTACTAGCCTCTACTCAATTTAAAATACACAATCTTAAAAGTCTAACCAAACAACTTTAAAAAACTAAAATAAACGTTGGTA
Source organism: Acer campestre (assembly GCA_954870605.1). NCBI lineage: Eukaryota > Viridiplantae > Streptophyta > Magnoliopsida > Sapindales > Sapindaceae > Acer > Acer campestre. The sequence continues at coordinate 32,635,319 of OX940805.1, read as the reverse complement.
GACCTTTTGAGACAGTAGAAAGCTCAACAAAACGAGCACTTATTGAAGAAGCCTTTGTGAGCATTTGGGTATGTATGACTTCTCAGCCACTAACATGTACACCCATTTCTCCATGCCTTGGTCAAGCATCCTGATTCGATTGTTTGATGCAAATTGCAAACCACGGATGGCAACAAAGATTTTCTGTCGAAATCTGAGGTGTGAGTCAAGTTTTAACATTTCAAGTGTAATGATTTTGTATGTTATCAGACTGAACGAGTAGTACTTAGGACATTATCATGTTGTTTTTGGTCTCAACTGGTGTTGAGATATCAGATATTTAATATTATTGTGACAAATAAAGAGGCAAATAAAGAATTATAGGCATTTGTCTGTCCTATGTCTATGAAATTTTTCAGATTGCTAAGTTTGGAAAATGCTCGAAGTTATGGATGAATTGGAGGCAGAATTGAATCTCAAACAAAAGAGATAAATTGCAATTATCAATCAAACATGATCGGTAGCTTCACACATTACAAATCTTTCGGAGATCTCCCAAATTGACCGCTAGGTCTCCATGAATGGGAGTAACATGGACCTAGTGATTTTGATGGAGGACTTGGAGGTCACCAATATGGTCTTGTAGAAGCCAACTTTCAGTGTGGCTGCTAGTTCTCACTTCTCAGTCATCAATTCCAGTTCATAAATTTAAGTTGAATCCCTCCACAAACTATCAGGCATGCACTCAAGTTGATTGAATACCGTTAAACGAAAACAGAACTCAATAGGGAAATTCGATATATATTAATCAGAGGAGTATATCAAACAAACAATCACGAATTTGAAAGGAAAAAAATAACGTCAAGTTTAATTTAGAATTCTAAATCAAAACTATATCCTTATAATCTAATGTGAAAATAGAGTAGAAAATTCAATATAGATAACACAAAAAGTAATGCATGGAACACAACCAGAGTACTAGAACATGAAGCTCTCAACCATTCAACTAAAAATCAAGAAACATAAATCGTGTAAACTCTTCTGAAGGAAAAAGTAAAACAAATAGAATACCTGAAACTTGTGCATTGATTTCATCGACTGCTATTAAAATCTTAGCTTAACGTATTTACAATCAAATTTCTCTTTGATTATTATGGGAAATTTTATGAACCTTTTTGCTACAAAAAAGCCTAATCAAGATATATCAAGAAAGTTTGCAACCACAAAAAGCATGGTCACCGGATAAAAAAGATCATATTTCCACCAATATATTCATCCTCTGTTTCAAGTCCTTTTTCATCTTCCGTTTCAAACCCTATTCCATCCTCCGTTTCATCCTCTGTTTCACATTTGAATTCATTTGTTTATTGTACTTTGTCTAGTTGAGAACATTTTTGCTCAACCCCCTTCAAGGGAGGTAACCATTACCCCCTCCCAAATGGATAACATGTGTTTAAAGAGGTAATCATGTTTGAACAAATCTACCCTTTATGGACATATGTCATTTATTTGGGAGGGGGTAATGCTTACCCCCTTGTAGGGGTGAGCAAAAATGGTCTCTATCTAGTTTTGGCGTGATTTATTGACGCCAAAACCCATGCACATGCACAAACTTAATTTATTGACTCTCCTTGTCAATAACTCTGAATGGTTTTTGGTTGAATAAATTTGTAATGATATTATAAATCAACTTGTATTTAATTTAATTTACTATAAATTTATCAATATTCGTGGTTGGGGCTTGACTGTTGTGTTGTTTTGTTTCAATCAATACTCAACAGCACTTACTCAGTCACGCACGTGAACTACCTGAAATGGCGGAACTTTCAGTGGAGATCTCAAAACAAAAGTTGTGTCTAACATTATTCGTGGTTCGAGATTCACGCTCATTGTCCTTGGAGTGCCAAACTAAATTTTGTTTTTTTTTTTTTTAATAATAAAATCAATTTGTATTAAATTAATCTAAAATGCTTTCTTCTTCTCTTACCATATTCCAATTATTCACTCACTCCAAACTCCAAAGACCGGCAAAAATATCAGTTTAGAAAAGGATCTTAACTTGAAAAAGAGAGTAACTCCAAAGAATCTCTGAATTTGTTACTAACATGATTTTTATTTTTTGTTACTAACATGATTTTATGATGAAAAAAAAAGAGTGATTTTTTTTTTCTTGATTTGGATTTGATTTGAGTTCAATTATTGCTCAGAAAAAGAAAAAGAAAGTTACGGGTTATGTAGTAGAATACTTTTTTTTTTTTTGTTGTTGAAAGAATAGAATACTTTGTGTTTGCGTGTTTGCATGTGTTGACGTGTGAGAAACTTAAAACTAAAAGAAAAAAAAAAATCTAAAGTGAGAGACATGAGCAGCGAAATAGTGAAGGACACATACAACACACAAAAATACTCTAAAAAAACTAATCTTCTTTTCTCAGATAGGTTTGCTCAAAATAGGACATGAGAACAAATTGAAGGGGTTTTTGGTGGTTGCCCAGATTTTTTTCTTTTATTATTTTTTTTTTAGAGAAAAGGCCTAATTATGAGAAAATCATTGTTGAATTCTGAAAGGCCTATCTTCTCTTCTATATGCTATGGTATTACATTAGAGTAGGATCATTTCATTGTCCTTGTTTTTTCTTGGCATTCTTCAAATGCAATTCAAATATCAAGTTGCATAAGAGAGAAAAAAGTGAACAAATCTTAACCATGTATTTTGTATTTTGCTTAGGTGCTATTGGATAATGGAAAGTCAAGGAAAAACAAGTCAATGAGAGAATCTTGATCATTAGCCAAGGAGAGGATATTTTCCACATATAAAAAATAGAATGGGGTTGGTGATAATGGTTTTGATGGCTTGGTGAAGATTGTTGAAAATGTTATGGGATTGGGTGAAAATGGAAGCTTGAAGGTTCCTTTGATAAAAATGATTTAGCTTGATTCATTGATATTGTACTGAAGGTGATTATTGCAATTTGTGATGTTATGTTTTTTTTTTTTATATAATATTATTTAATAAATATATTTTTATTTTTTTTAATATCTAAAAATAGAAAAATCAATTAACTTATGGGTATTTTGGACACTTCACACATAAAGGCTGGTCAACTGTTAGAGTTGACAGAAGTCAACTAACAGGAGGGTATGTTTGTGTAATTATAGTAAAAATTTGTATATGGCTGCAATTATATAAAATATTGGGATGTTTGTGCAATTTACCCCCTTTACTTGACAACTTTTCATGAGAACACTCCCCATTGCTTTTTCTTGACATCTTGTCATCCCACATTCTAGACCCACCTTTACCGCCTCCCACGTGTTCACAAACACAAGAAGGAGAGTCCCCATCACCTTTTCCTGATATCAAGTCAAAAATCACCTTATCTGGACTATGGAGAAGGATCCACAGCCTGTTGAGCACCCATCGGATGATGGGATTATTCAGACAAGCACTCATATAAAAATGTATTTGATGAGAGAGAAAGCTATAGAGAGAGGCTCTATGTCTCTCGGCCATGGTGAAGAAAATTTAAGAGATTCAAGTTGTGAGAAGAGATTTTAGAGAAAGCTTGTTTTCGATCTTGTGGATAACTTGAATCCCAAAGTGGATTCAGCTTGTTTGTGGAGTGTTTTCAAATCTTTTGGTAGCTCACTCTAACTTTTGTCATATTTCCACCAATTCATCCTCTGTTTCAAGTCCTTTTTCATCTTCCGTTTCAAATCTTATTCCATCCTTAGCTTGTTCCTCCGTTTCAGATTTGTATTCATTTGTTTATTGACTTATTGTACTCTGTCTAGTTTTGGCGTGATTTATGGACGCCAAAACCCATGCACAAACTTAATTTATTGACACTCCTTGTCTGTCTCTGAATGGTTTTTGGTTGAATAAATTTGTAATGATATTATAAATCAAATTGTATTTAATTTACTGTAAATTTATCAATATTCGTGGTTGGGGCTTGACTGTTGTGTTGTTTTGTTTCAATCAATACTCAACAGCACTTACCCAGTCACGCACGCGAACTACCTGAAATGGCGGAACTTTCATCGGAGGTCTCAAAACAAAAGTTGTGTCTAACATTATTCATGGTTCGAGATTCACGCTCATTGTCCTTGGAGTGCCAAACCAAAACTTTGTTTTTTTTTTTTTTAATAATAAAATCAATCTGTATTAAATTAATCTTAAATGTTTTCTTCTTCTCTTAGACTATCTTCAATGCATATATCTATATCAATACCATATTTGGCACAAAAAAGAGTAAAATGTTATATTTAGCACATCAATTTAGTATTGTGCTCTAATGCATAATTTTATTTAAAATGTTATTTTTATTATTTTATTAATTAAAATTATAAAAGTAAACACTTACCATTAATGTATTCATTATTTCTTTTAATGCTCAAATGCAAAGTTCTATTAATGCATTCATTATTTCATTTAAAATATAAATATAATGGTATTTTTGTAATTAAAAAATGAGCATTTATTGCTGTACCAAATTTGGCATATGCTATATTGTGTGCTAAATTTGGCACATAAGAGCATCTCCAATGCAATGCTAAATCATTATACCAATGCTATAATTTAGCACAAAATAAAAAAAGCATGCTCCATGCAATGTTAAAAGCTGTGCCAAATTTGGCATATGTTATATACTGTGCCAAATTTGGCACAGTGTATAACATATGTCAAATTTGGCATAGCAATAAATACAGCCGTATTTGTTAACTTTTTAATTTTAAATAATAAAAATTTAACAAATTTGGTAGGGAAAATTGAGATTGAAACAATTTAAACAAAATATTCAATACATTCATTAAATGCATTAGTTGTATTTGTTGACTTTTATAATTTTAAATAATTAAAAAATAAAAAATTACATATCAAATATTTTGCATTAGAGTACAATGTTGTTATATTTGGCAATGACGTGCCAAATATAACATTTTACTACATTTTGTGCCAAATTTAACATTGACATTGGCATATGAATTAGAGATGGTCTAATAAAATATTCAATGCATTTATTGAATGCATTTGTTGTATTTATTGACTTTTATAATTTTAAATAATTAAAAAATAAAAAATAGCATAAAATATAGAATTTTGCATTGGAGTACAATGCTAAAATGATATGTCAAATATGACATTTCACTATATTTCGTGCTAAATTTGGCATTGGCATTCACATGTGCATTGAAGATGGTCTAATATAGCATATGTCAAATTTGGCAAATCATTTGGCACTGTATTGGAGGATGGTTTTTGCACCCTGTGCTAAATTTTAGCATTGGCACAATAACGTGCCTAGAATCATATGTCAACTATGTGACAAACCCAGACACTCGACCAAGACTTGTCGGTCCAAACCAAGATCATTCCCTCAACCTAACTAGCAGCCACAAGCAAACTTTATGAATGGTGATCCTAGTGCCTTCTCAAACAACTGGGTTCTTGACTCCGGAGCTACTCATCACATTACTTCCAATCTACAAAATCTACCAATGCACTCTGACTATGCAGGCAATGAAGATGTGATCGTTGGCAATGGTAATGGAATTTCGATTTCCCATATTGGTTCTTCTTTTCTCAATTCTCTTAATGCTTCGTTGTGTGCCCCTGCCATTAAGAAAAATATAATATTTGTTTCTCAATTTTGTAGGCAAAACAAAGCTTCTATAGAATTCTTTCCTAACCATTTTCTTGTGAAAGATTTGAGTATGGGGGCATCCTTGGTCCAAGGCTGGAGTAACAACAACCTCTATGAGTGGCCAAGTTCTACCTATCAAGCCTCCATGCCGTCCTCATACCAATGACGAAAGCTTTCAAAAAAATACTTGGTCCTTGATTAATAGATATTATCAAAAAAAAAATTGTCCCGGTCATTCTTAATATATATGTTATCAATTCTACTATATTTTAGTGTTACCTAATAACAAAGGAAATAAAAATAAAAATAAACAACCAAGAGCCTCTTGCCTCGGTGGTTAGAATCTTCAAGGTGAAGTTCCACACCTGGATTCAAGCCTCAGCAGTCGTAAATAATTATAACGAGTTGTGGTTGGTCCTATGGTATACACCCCACAACTACATAATATAATATGGTTACCTCTATTGAAATATCTAAACATGGGTAGTGTTAACCTGTACCCTAAGGGTGCAAGTTAAGAACATAAAAGTTGCTGTAGAAGGAAAGTCAACCACAGTATTTATTGTATTATTACAATAAATATAATGATTGAGTTTACTATAAAAACAACTTTTATCTAACATAATATAACCTTTTCCAACGTGACAAGTCATCAAGAATCAAGATGTTAAGAATATGAAGTAGGGTCCTCTCCTCACCTCACCTCACCTCATCCTCACATTTTCCTCATCTTTTAAAAGCATGTGATTGGTTGTTAATAAAGTTTCAATCACATCTTAACCATTCATTCATTGCAATGCTTTTGTGTCATGAGATTAAGGTGAGGTGAGGAGAGGATCCTTATCCTCAGAATATGATAATAGAGCCGAGCCAAATGGTATATAGTTGTATTAAATTAACTATTTTATCAAAAAAGAAATAGTTGTATTAAATTAACTTCTATGTTAGGTGGCTATAACAGTTACATTAATAACGATTTTTTTTTCTTATATTGCAATTTGTATTAAATTAAATCCTACGTCAGGTTTCTTCAAAAGAAATAAAAACTCCTAAGTAATATGTTATTAATTAGGTGGCTATATTCTCACATAATCTGATTTTTTTTATTTTTTTTTTGTTGGTCTTTTCCTATCCCAGTGATTTCTAAGAATAAAAACATCACATTACACCTAAGTTTAGGTGTCATTAGATTAGAAAAAGACCACTAATTAAAAAGCCAAACTAAGAGAGGATCTTAACTCAAAAAAGACTTGGCAGTGGTAATGGTTGATCTCCCTAGATCTCGGCAAACCTCTGACCAAATTGGAAAGGCAGACTTCTGACCCAATTGGAAGCCAGGTGAAATTATTTTGAATAATGCATTGTAGGTTAATTCATAATTTGTTCTATTACAACATTGTTTTGAGTTTTACAGTCGTTTTTTTTTTCTCTTTGAAATATTATAAACTTGGCAGTTGTAGAACAAAGACATATTGATTCGAATCAAAAACTCATTAATATGGTGTGAAGAACTCACTATTAAGGTGTTCCAATACTTTTTGTCGTATTATAGTCATTGTTAATTATAATTTGGTGGCCGCCAACGTATTTTTATCATTGTTAATTATGTAGTTGTGCATTTTTTTTAATAAAAATTTATATTAAATAAAATCTTATGCTAGTGGCTATAACAGTCAAATTAATAAGGATCGTTTTCACATTACAACTTGTATTAAATTAAATCCATTCCCACGTTAGGTTTGTTCAAAAAGAGAAAAAATAAAGTGGTTATATAAAATAAAAATACTTACATCATAAAATTAAAATGATATCAGAATGCAATTCACCTCTTAATACAAGTGGTATATTAAGCAGTGTTCTAGTAATCGCCCTAGTCGGCCGATTAATCGGAGCAAAACAGCTAGGCGGCCGGAAAACGTACCGAAAAGGTGAAAATCGGACCCTTTCTACGGTGGGCGTGTAATCGGACACGTGGCCGCGTAATCGGGATAGGCGGGTCAAAGCCGTTGACTCCGCCGTTATTCTGCACCGGAAATCAGCTAGAATAAGGTGTGGGATGTCGTTTCCGGCAACTGGAACAGCTTGGGTTGGTCGGCAATGGAGATAGGCGTGAGGTTGAAGATGAAGTTGAAGAAGATGGGGTGCGTTTAGCAGCGGACAGGGGTGCATGCAGGCTTCACTTGAGTTAGGTTGGGCCAATGTTTGGGCTTGTGTTTGGGCTGGTGGCTTGAGCTCTGATTTGTGTGGCAAATAACGAAACGTGCCCCCAATCTCTTATAAAATCACAATAAATTCAATCTTACTTCAATAATTACACTTATATCCCTATTGTGATTTTGATGCCTTAACGTGATTTTGATGCCTTAGCATGGGTTTTATTGGGTCAATTGAGGCTTATTGGGCCAATTGAGGCTTATTGGGTTAGATACAACATTGGGCCTAGGCTTAGTGGGTTTTCTTTGGATTTGATATGTGGAATTTGCTTGTAATTGTGTTTTCCGATTAATCGCCGATTAATCCCCGATTAATCGGCCTAGGCGCTAGGCGCTGGGTCTCCGCCCGACTAGCGCCTAACGCTTACTAGAACACTGATATTAAGAGGTAGTGCTTCTCCCGTTCACATTGGTGATTAGGGGTTCAAGTCCCCCGATTTGTATGGGGAATTTTCTCCCGGTTTATGAAAGTAGATATTTGGACAATGTATTGTCTACTTCTCTCCCGATCTAGATATTTGGGTAATGTATTGTCTAATTTTGGTAGGTCTCGATAGTCTTATTGTAATAGTTGTAATATTAAAAAAAAATGGTGGCAGGATTTGAAAACAGAGTCAATCAATCTAATTGGAAACGGTAAACCAGGACAAACAAAACTCTAACACAATTGCCCAATAAACCATCAAACTGATCAACATATATATTATTCTGATCAATTGCCATGTTAAATTTTACATTTTTTTTTTTTTTGAACAATTACAATTAATTCGGGTTTTTTAGGGAGGATGAAGACTGAAACTCACAATCTCAAAGTTGTAAATGTAAGGGGCATACCACTGGATTAACTTCATCTTGCATTCTTGTGCAGTTGTTATTCTTTTTTTTAATTAACTAAAAATGGATAGCAGAATTGGGTAAATTATTGAAAGTGTTGGATATGGCTCGAATTACCAATGATTACCAAACACGATTTACCAATGCGGAGACTTTCTGGAAACGTGAGAGCGTTTGGAAGTATGAGGTTATGTTTGAGGGAGGCTTGGAAAAGACATGAAGAGAAGCGACGGACAGCTCAAACCGCTGCCGCGCAGCTGCCATTTTGGCAGCGGTACCGGCAGCTGTTTGCAACGGAGTGACACAATTTAGGCAGCGGTAGTGGCAGCTGTGCGGCAGCTGTTCGGCAGCTGTCCGCAGCGGTTTGACACCGCTGCTATTTTTTGGCAGCGCATCAACAGCAGTTCCAATTCCAGTGTTTCACGCTGTGGAAAGCGCTGTGGCTTTCACAGCGGTTCGACAAGGTTTGGCGCGTGGATCACGGTCTTCTGAGTGGTCAAATTCAACACGGTTTAGGAAGCAGGTGGCCAACTGCAACTTGAGTCGTAGTTAATCACAAGCACGTGTGGAATCAGGAAATATGCATGGAAGAAGAAATATGTTGCTTCTAGAGTTCGAATGGGAAAAGGATTTCTCCTTGAAGTAAAGACTTGTCATAAATAGGAAATAGTATTTATGTGGAACAAGTAAATCTTGTATGACTAGGAGATAGATTTCCTTGTTAGTTTAAACTCCCTGTAATACATATAAATAGACCATAATAACTAGGTTATTAGTGGTGGAGCAAAATAGAAAATACTAGAGAGATCTCAAAGTGAGCATTGGGTGTAATTGGGTTTGGGGTATTATTTAGAGAGAGATCCTGAGTGTGTGGTTGTAACAATTTACTACATATTGGAACTTTCTCTTGTCGTCCTGACAGCCGTGGTTTTTTCCCTGATTTGGGTTTCCACGTAAATTCTTGTGTTGTGTGTGCTTGGATTTGATTAATTCTCTTCATCTATCTTTTCTTTGTTATTGTTGTTTGTTTGTGTTCTATCCGGCAACGCTTCCGCGCATATAGTGAAAGGTTTGTTCGCTAACAGAAAGCTCTACCTGAAACGACCGAAACAATTTGAAGTCGGCAATTGCTCTTTTGAGAGGAAATTAAGGTCTCTAAAGTTGAATTTCATTATTCGAAGCTCACCTGAAACGAAATTGGGCTAATGTGATATTAATTGTTTTACTGTACTATTACTGTCTAGTTAGACAGTACTATTAAAATAATCGCTTTTGAGAAAGACCGTGATTCTAACCTCTTCATTAAACAGCAAAAACTCAGATCCTTTGAAAAAGCTTTGAGAGAGATATAAACAAGTACAACTGGCTCTAAATCTTTCAAAAATTTCCATTGTTTAGTGATTATTTCAGGGAGATAGAGAAAGGGAGAGACTTTCCTTTGTTCTTGCTCAGAGATACAAACACAGGTGCACTTTACTCTCAACTTTTCACACCTTTCTTTATTTTAACACCTTTTTTTTTTTTTTGTGGTTTTTGTCACTGTTTGTTCTTCCGTTTGTTGGCTTTACTCTGTAGTTTGCATCCACTTTTAACATCCCAAAAGAAGAAAAAAAATTACTATCAATTTCTCTTATTCTTTGTTGGTTTCGTTTCTTAGATTTATCTGTATCAATGATCTTTTTGCTTTTTGAAGAGCTCCGATCCTATAACATTTTTTTTTTAAAAAAAAATTAAAAAAATATTCTCTGTTTGTTTTAGAAACTCTGGTGGCTAAGCAGCTAAGCAATTAAATTTAAGAGGGTATATTTATATATATATATATATATATAAATATATAGTAACTTTCAAGTGAGGAATCTCATACTTTAATTTTGATCCACACCTTGATAAAATCATATCGATTAAAATTTGGGAATTTTTAAAGCACTAAAACTAGTTTTTTGAATTTTCCTATATATATCTCTCATTTTTTCAATATCTTTATATTTAACAAAATCGAGATAAATTGTTCTAATGCTTGAATAATGCATCAAATGTTAATTCATAATTTGTTCTATTACAAAATTGTTTTAAGTTTTATGGTTGTTTTTTTCACTAATGATATTCAATGCAAAAATTGAGCCCGATAACCGTTTCCCTCACCTTTCATGCTTGTAAAACAAACTGCAATAGGTTAACGATATTCATTAAAAATACATTGAATCTAAATCTTTCAAAATTTTCTCTTTTTCAGTGATTATTCCAGGGAGATAGTGAAAGGGAAGGACTTTCTTTTGTTCTTGCTCTGAGATACAAACAGAAGTGCACTTTGCTCTTAACTTTTCACACTTTTCTTCTTCACTTTGTTACTCTGTTTCCAAATCCTCGCTTTTCTTTTGTTCATTTGAGTTTATAACTTAAGCAAAATAATTTCTTTCTTCTTCTAATTAATAGTTTTGTTGGTTTCCATTATTCTTTTGTCAACCTATTGTCTCTGTTTTTTATTTAATTTTATTGGCTTTGCTTTCATTTTCCAAAATCTCAGTTTTTCTTTCGGTTGCTTTGATCTTTCGTTTTTCTGTCATTTGAGGTTATAACTTCTGTTGGATAATTGAAACAAAAAATAGAATAAGGAAAAAAAAAATCAGTTTTACCGTCTTCTTTTTTACTATTTATCCCGCTTTTAGAATTATCTATAGCAGTGATTTATAATTTTATCATTTTGCTTGTTGAACCTTTTTCTTATCAATATCTGTATTCAAGAACAAAGCTTTTATTAGTTGGTGTTAGTCTTTTTTTTTTCTTTCAAAAAATTACATTTTCCTCTGAAATATCGTTTTTTGTTACTCTGTTTCTTGTTTAAAAAAAAAAAAAAAAAAAAAAACAATAACCGTTATTACTACTCTTTCTTTAGCTTCACTGTGTTAAGTTTTTTTTTTGTTAAGAGTAACAAAACAGAAAAAAGAAAAGAAAGAAAAACAGATCGAGAGCAAGAGCAAGAAACAGGAAATGGCGGATGTAGGTTTTTCCATCGTAGCAAGAGTTGCAGAGTTGCTGGTTGATCCCATTCTACGGCAGATAAGTTATGCGTTCAAATACCAGAGGAACATGGAGGAGCTAAAGAAACAAGTAAAGATGCTGACCAATCAAAGAGAGAGTGTGCAGCATTCTGTCGACGAGGCCAATAGACAAGGGGATGAGATTGAAAAGGAAGTTCAGGAATGGCTGGATAGCGTCGATGAGTTTGCTGAAAAGGTTGCCAAACCCATCATTGACATCATTGATGATACTGATAGTGTCAAAGCAAAGAAGCTGCTTTCAATAGGCTTCTGCCCTAATCCGATGACGCGTTACTCTCTCAGCAAGAAAGCAGTGAAGACTGCAAAGGATGGGGACGATCTCTTGGGCAAAGCAAAATTTCAGAAAGTTTCTTACCGTCCTCCTCCTCGAAGAACAAATTCCATCAACATCAAGGGCTATGAGGACTTTGCTTCGAGAATGTCACTTTCTAAGAGTATTATGGAGGCATTGGCAGATGCTGATGTCAACATGATTGGAGTATACGGAATGGGCGGCGTGGGTAAAACCACATTAGTCAAAAAAGTTGCTCAGCAAGCCAAAGAGAATAAGTTATTTGATCTTGTGGTTACGGCTGTGGTAACCGAGACACCTGACATCAGAAAAATTCAAGGTCAAATTGCTGATGAACTGGGTCTGAAATTTCAGGAGGAGACTGAACCTGGAAGAGCTGCTAGATTACATGAGAGGATGAAGAAAGAAAATAAGATCCTTGTAATATTAGATAATGTTTGGGCACAACTTGATTTCGAGTCCATCGGAATTCCTGTAGCGGGTGATGAGATAAAAAGTATCACACAAAAAGGAAATCAGGAGGAAGGAGAAACTGCTAATAAAAGGCATTGCAAAATATTGTTGACATCTAGACGACTAGATGTATTACGCGATGATATGGATATTCAGAAGAATTTCAAAGTTGAAATTTTGTCTGATCCAGAAGCGGAGAATTTATTTTGGAAGACCATGGGGTATTCAAAAGAAAAATCTGATTTAAATCCTACTGCAGTTGAGATAGTTAGAAAATGTGCTGGCTTGCCTGTTGCAATTAAAACAATTGCAAATGCACTAAAAAATAAGAGTCTTCCTGTTTGGAAGAATGCTCTGGATCAGCTTAAAAAGGCTAATCCGAAAGCCATCAAAGGAATGAATGCAGGTGTGTACTCTACCATAGAATTGACTTTCAATTTATTGGAAAATGAAGAAGCAAAATCACTATTTCTGTTTTGCGGTCTATGTAATGGAGGTTACGGTGTACATATTACTGACTTGTTGAAATATAGCATGGGTTTGAGATTGTTTCAAGATTTTTATACATTAGAAGAAGGAAGGAACAAGCTGCATACGTTGATCGATTATCTCAAAACTTCATGTCTGTTAATGGATGATGATAGCGATCGTGTGAAAATCCATGACATCATTCACGCTGTTTCTGTTTCCATGTCATCCACGACTAAGCTCTGGTTTAATCTCCAAGATGCTGCTGGCTTGAAGGAGGCGCAAGGGAAGAAACTGCCAGAAGATTCGGCTGCTGTTTCTCTACTTTATAGAGATATTTATGAGCTTCCTGAGAAAATGGAATTTCCAAAACTTGAACAATTTTTGTTATATATGAAAGATGCCTCTTTACAAATTCCAGATGCCCTTTTTGAAGGAATGAAAGGTCTCAAAGTGTTAGATATGAGTGGAATTCATTTGTTGTCACCACCTTCATCCCTTTTCTGCCTAATAAACCTTCGTACGCTCTGTTTGGATCGCTGCCGGTTTAAAGATGTGGCATTTATTGGAGAGCTAAAGGAACTAGAAATTCTTAGCCTTATGGATTCTGCTATTGAGCAGTTGCCTAGAGAAATCGGGCAATTGACACGTTTAAGGTTGTTAGACTTGAGATATTGTTCAAAACTTAAAGTAATCCATCCAAATGTCATATCGAGCTTGACTCATTTAGAGGAACTCTATATGGGTGATAGTTTTGATCAATGGGATATTGATGGACAAAGGAATGCTAGTCTTGTTGAGTTGAAGCAATTGTCTTACCTTACAGCTTTAGACATACATGTTCCTAATGCTCGGATCATACCACAAGGCTTATCATTTGAGAAATTGGAAAGATATCGAATATTTGTTGGAGAAGAGTGGGACTGGTCCAGTAAATGTGAAACCTCAAGGACATTGAAGTTGAAATTGAGTAGTAGCATTTATTTGAGCAATGAGATTAAAAGTCTGTTGAACAAAACTCAAGATGTCCATCTAGATAAACTAAAGGGTGTTAAGAATGTTGTTTATGAACTTAATGGGGAAGGTTTCCCACAATTGAAGCATTTACATGTTCAAAATGATTCTGAGATTCAGCATATTGCTAACTCATTTGGATGCGGTCCATGCATTGTCTTTCCACGGCTAGAATCACTGTTTCTTGATAATTTGATCAACTTGGAGAAGATATGTCATGGCCCACTAGCAGCAAAGTTTTTCGGCAAATTAAGAATCATGAAAGTTAGAAACTGTGATAGATTGAAACATCTCTTCTCTTTTTCCATGGTCAATAACCTTTTGCTGCTTCAAGAAATCGAAGTGGCCAATTGCAAGAAGCTAGAAGAGATTATTTCCAAGGAAAGCATGGAACTAGTCCACCAAAATGAAAGTATACGGAGGATTGAGTTCACTCAACTGCACACCCTAACACTTGAATGCCTACCACAAGTCACAAGTTTTAGCTTCGATGCTTCCACAACTGATATTGGATCTCAAGAAATCGTTGCTGAAGATGTGGCTGATGGTTTCCTGTCACTTTTCAGTCAAAATGTATGTTCCTTTGTCTTATTTTTCTTTTTCATTTTGAGTTGGCAGTGTATATGGTACATGTATATCATTATTATAGGTTTATATATCTTGCTTTTCAATCTTTAAGAAAAAGTGAAATATGTGACTGCAGGTTGTGCTTCCAAGCTTGAAGAACCTGAAACTTTCCTCAATTAACATAAGATGCACATGGCTTGATCAACTTCCAGTAATATCTTCTTGTTGTCAAGCTTTAACAAACTTGACTTTGCAGGAATGTAATGATTTGAAGTTTCTGTTTTCGTATTCTGTGGTTAAAAATCTTGTGCAACTACAAAAACTTGAGATACTGAATTGTAAGTCGATTGAAGGGATAATCAACACAGAAGAATTAAGAGGAGATGAAAAAAAGATTATGATGGTGTTTCCTAAACTACTCAACCTGCAGCTCATAGGCCTTCCGAAACTCGCACAATTTGGGTCCGGAAATTCAATTGAATTCCTCTCCTTGACTCAAATATCCATTGAGGATTGCCCAAAGTTGAAAACATTCTTCTCTGGCTCTATGTATGCGAACATTAAACAGAGCAAAGAAATTGAAGAAATGAACTGTCATGATGACATCCATCATCTCTTCAATGAAAAGGTAACTCTTTTTTATTCTCGATTGCAATTAGTAGAAATTCTATGCATGTTTTATATTAACATTACTTATTCCTCACCTAGAAAATAATTGACTTTTAATGATGTGGTTTGACAGTAAGAGCCTCATTTATATTGAAATGTCTCAAGTTTGAGTGACTGCCACCTGTGGTATATAAAATAATAATAATAATTTTCAATTCATTTGATTCATTTGGCAATGGTAAACCAATACAGTAGTCCAACATGAGAGGGTTAATCAAGTCATTCTCGTTTTGTTGAATTAAAACATTAATAAAATAAAAGAAAAATGCAACTTTCAACACAAAGAAAACCTAGAAATTTTAACACCTCCCTTCCATATATAGTGGTGGTGAGTGGTTCGAGTCCACCATGTGTATTTTACAAACATGTGTGGGGAGTTTTCTCCTGGTTTGTGAGGGTAGTTATCCGGATCGCATATGTATCATTTGATCTTGGTAGATCTCGATAATCCAATTGTAATAGTTGTAACTTGTAAAACTTAAAAAATAAAAAATAAAAAGTGAATGAAGATTTTAAAATCTTAATTTAATTGAGAATAAATTTTGTATATTTTTTAATTAAGATATGTAGATACTAGAATGATTGCCGTTCTTCTTAATAAGTACACGACAGGGGGCACAGAAACAAATTGGGCTGAATATATAAATAGGAACTTTTTTTTAAAGAACAAACAGGAACTTTTCATTTAACTTAACCCCGTTTCTTACGTGGAATATGTTTATGACCACACGGAAAATTGTGATTGTTAATAATTAATTATAGTTAACCTTAGGTAAATTTATGTTAAAGCCTTCAATTTTTACTTGAAGAATGACCGAGAGCTAATATTAGATGCTAGCTTTTAGTATTTATCAAACTAATAGTTGAGCTGATTATTTATTATTACAAAAACTTGGATATTCATAATATAAGAATTTTATCTGCAGGTTGGATTACCCACCTTGGCATCCTTGAAGCTGTCCTCCATTGCTAGACAAACCATATGGCACAACCAACTTCAGCCACACTCTGCTTGCTTCCATAATTTAACAGAGTTGACCATTGATGGCTGTGATAATTTGAAATATCTATTTCTATTTTCTGTCGATGAAAGTCTTGACCATCTCGAAGTCCTTGTTATACGGAATTGCAATCTCATGGAAGGGGTAATAATCACTCAAGGAGAAAGAAAAAGTAGCACTCTGTTCCCTAAATTAAAGCAGTTGAAACTTTATAATCTTTCAGAACTAATAAGATTCTGCAACTTCCATGGAAATTCAATTGAACTGCCCTCCTTGTCTGAATTGAATATCCGTAATTGCCCTAAAATGCAAACATTTGCATCCGATTCTCTACCGGGTATTGAAGAACCTGAGGAAGTGAATACAGAGACCAAGGATAACCTTCCTTCTTTCTTTGATGAAAAGGTTAATTATTCCCCTGTTAGCTTCTTTCATTCTTTCTTCACATTTCCTCTTCCCCTTTGCTGTGCTTTTTATAGCTTTGTATACTTTAATCTTGAGTTTCCTATGATGCTTTTCTTCACTTGATTGATGTGATTTATTAAAAAAAGAAAATTATTCTATTGATCCTCTCAGTTAATGTTTTTCATCTCCAATGTTGATTATTAAAAGAAGAAAAAAAACACTTTGTAGCTAGTTATCAAATAACTATTAATAGATTTTTGTTAAAGTTCTAGTTACAGACATTTCATTGCTCTACAATTTATTTATAAAGTTTAGCTTTATAGAGATTTAAAGTTGAATGCACTATTTTAGCTCCAAATTTTTAAATTTCTGTAATAAAATTATACAAGATATATGTATTTTATAAATAAAAGTGATCTAATAGTTTTAATTAAAATAAAAAGAATTAGTTGAAAATAATAAATAATAAATGTTGGAGGTGGAGACCAGTGATGAGACTGGCCTGCTCTGCTCTTTATACAAGACTAGAAGCTTTTTCTCCCTTTCTAGACTAGGAGTATAATATGGCATACATTAATCGGCTACTGCTAGAGATGATGCGTCTGTAATCGGCCATGATCATTCTCTTCTTGTTTAATTGCTATGCACTCTCATATGATCATCAAGATCAGCTAATCGATGATAATTCAAACATGTTTTTCATAGCAATAACATATGAATTTTATCTACAGGTTGAATTACCCACTCTGGCATGCTTGTTCCTGTACTCCTCCATTGCTAGTCAAACCATATGGCACAACCAACTTCAGCCACACTCTACTTGCTTCCATAATTTAACAGAGTTGACCATTGATAGATGTGATAATTTGAAATATCTATTTCCATTTTCTGTCGCTGAAAGTCTTGACCATCTCGAAGTCCTTGTTATATGGAATTGCAAGCTCATGGAAGGGGTAATAATCACTCAAGGAGAAAGAAAAAGTAGCACTCTGTTCCCTAAATTAAAGCTGTTGAAACTTCGTAATCTTTCGGAACTAATAAGATTCTGCAACTTCCATGGAAATTCAATTGAACTGCCCTCCTTGTCTGAATTGAATATCCGTAACTGCCCTAAAATGCAAACATTTGCATCCGATTCTCTACTGGGTATTGAAGAACCTGAGGAAGTGAATACAGAGACCGAGGATAACCTTCCTTCTTTCTTTGATGAAAAGGTTAATTATTCCCCTGTTAGCTTCTTTCATTCTTTCTTCACATTTCCTTTTCCCCTTTGCTGTGCTTTTTATAGCTTTGTATACTTTAATCTTGAGTTTTCTATGATGCTTTTCTTCACTTGATTGATGTGATTTATTAAAAAAAGAAAATTATTCTATTGATCCTCTCAGTTAATGTTTTTCATCTCCAATGTTGATTATTAAAAGAAGAAAAAAACACTTTGTAGCTAGTTATCAAATAACTATTAATAGATTTTTGTTAAAGTTCTAGTTACAGACATTTCATTGCTCTACAATTTATTTATAAAGTTTAGCTTTATAGAGATTTAAAGTTGAATGCACTATTTTAGCTCCAAATTTTTAAATTTCTGTAATAAAATTATACAAGAGATATGTATTTTATAAATAAAAGTGATCTAATAGTTTTAACTAAAATAAAATGAATTAGTTGAAACTAAAAAATAAAAAATGTTGGAGGTGGAGACCAGTGATGAGACTGATGCCTGCTCTGCTCTTTATACAAGACTAGAAGCTTTTTCTCCCTTTCTAGACTAGGAGTATAACATGGCATACATTAATCGGCTACTGCTAGAGCTGATGCGTCTGTAATCGGCCGTGATCATTCTCTTCTTGCTTAATTGCTATGCACTCTCATATGATCATCAAGATCAGCTAATCAATGATAATTCAAACATGTTTTTCATAGCAATAACATATGAATTTTATCTACAGGTTGAATTACCCACTCTGGCATCCTTGTACCTCTACTCCTCCATTGCTAGTCAAACCATATGGCACAACCAACTTCAGCCACACTCCACTTGCTTCCATAATTTAACAGAGTTGACCATTGATGGATGTGATAATTGGAAATATCTATTTCCATTTTCTGTCGCTGAAAGTCTTGACCATCTCGAAGTCCTTGTTATACGGAATTGCAATCTCATGGAAGGGGTAATAATCACTCAAGGAGAAAGAAAAAGTAGCACTCTGTTCCCTAAATTAAAGCAGTTGAAACTTCGTAATCTTTCGGAACTAATAAGATTCTGCAACTTCCATGGAAATTCAATTGAATTGCCCTCCTTGTCTGAATTGAATATCCGTAATTGCCCTAAAATGCAAACATTTGCATCCGATTCTCTACCGGGTATTGAAGAACCTGAGGAAGTGAATACAGAGACCGAGGATAACCTTCCTTCTTTCTTTGATGAAAAGGTTAAATATTCCCCTGTTAGCTTCTTTCATTCTTTCTTCACATTTCCTTTTCCCCTTTGCTGTGCTTTTTATAGCTTTGTATACTTTAATCTTGAGTTTTCTATGATGCTTTTCTTCACTTGATGGATGCGATTTATTAAAAAAAGAAAATTATTCTATTGATCCTCTCAGTTAATGTTTTTCATCTCCAATGTTGATTATTAAAAGAAGAAAAAAACACTTTGTAGCTAGTTATCAAATAACTATTAATAGGTTTTTGTTAAAGTTCTAGTTACAGACATTCCATTGCTCTACAATTTATTTATAAAGTTTAGCTTTATAGAGATTTAAAGTTGAATGCACTATTTTAGCTCCAAATTTTTAAATTTCTGTAATAAAATTATACAAGATATATGTATTTTATAAATAAAAGTGATCTAATAGTTTTAATTAAAATAAAAAGAATTAGTTGAAACCAAAAAATAAAAAATGTTGGAGCTGGAAACCAGTGATGAGACTGATGCCTGCTCTGCTCTTTATTTCTTTATTTCTCTCTTTCTTTGAATTTTTTGTTTCTGTTTATATTTTAAACTTTGGTTTTGATTAAAACAGAAAAAGACAGAAAATTAAAGAAGTTAGACCGACCATTCTTTGGTTGCCATGCTCAAGTTAGCAATAACCTTCTTTTTTTTTTTTTTCATATTTCAAAAAATTACATTTAATTTATAAAAAAATAAAATGTTAGAAAGGACATTATAGATTATAGAGTATTGCACCGCAGCCCATAACCCTTGTCCAAGTAAATAAGTTAGCTCCAAATTCATAAATTTCTGTAATAAAATTATACAAGATATATGAATTTTATAAATAAAAGTGATCTAATAGTTTTAATTAAAATAAAAAGAATTAGTTGAAACTAAAAAATAAAAATGTTGGAGGTGGAGACCAGTGATGAGTCTGATGGCCTGCTCTTCTCTATATTTCTTTATATCTTTCTTTCTTTGAATTTTTTGTTTTTGTTTTATATTTTAAACTTTGGTTTTGATTAAAAGTTAAAACAGAAAAAGACTAAAAAAATTAAACAAGTTAGACCGACCATTCTTTGATTGCCATGCTCAAGTTAGTAATAACCTTGTTGGTATCAACACTGTAATATCACCCTGCTATATTACAAATGTTCAATCAAAGCAGTTTTGTCTAGAATTATGTTTTTTTTTTAAATTTTTATTTGCAGTTCATCTCTCCTTTTTGATTCAGTATCTTTATTGAATTTTCAGGTTTCATTCCCCTGCTTGAAGAAATTAAAGTTGAGTAAACTGCCTGAGTTGTTGCATCTGTTGAAGAAAAATTCTCAACCTAGAAAAGTTTTCGAAAATTTGGCATATCTAGAAGTATCGGGTTGTAGCAACTTAAAAACGGTGTCTCTTCAAAACTTGGAGACTTTGGAAGTACGAAATTGTGATGGATTGATAAGTTTGGTGACATTCTCAACAGTTAAAAGTTTGGAGCAATTGAAAAGAATGGAAATAATTAATTGCAAATTGATGGAAGAAATTATAATAGACACAGGAGATGAAATAAAGGATGGGATTGTTTTCAACCAACTGGAATATCTGAAACTTGATTGTTTGCCAAGCCTTACAAGCTTTTGCAAGGGGAATTTCACAATTGAATTTCCATATTTGCAACGAGTACTTGTGATAGGATGTTTAAAGATGATGAATTTTTCACAAGGAGTCTTGAGCACACCAAAGCTACAAAGTCTACAAATGACAGAAAGCAGCGATGAATGGAGGTGGAAATTTAAAGAGCCTGAAGAGGTTTGGGAGGGTGAAGAGGATGAAGGATGTTGGGAAGGTGACCTTAATACCACCATACAAAAGAATTTTAGTGACATGGTACGTATATCCTTAATCATTAAGCTTTCTCGGTGGACAATAATCACGTTGAAATAGATTTATTAGTTCAGATGAAATAGTTCCCATTTTTAGACCAAGTAAAATCTTAAGAAACTGCCATGATCATCCTATTTGAGTGTTATATATATAGTTGAAACTTTGTTTATTTTCTATATTCTAAGAGAATTAAAACTACATATTTGGGTGTTTGACAGGTTGGATTACGTTATATAGAAAATTTTACAGTCTCCGATTTTCCTCATTTGAAAGAAGTATGGCACGAGAAATTTCTTGTTAGCTACTTCAGCAATTTAAAATCATTGGTGGTGGATGATAAATGTTGCAGCTTGAGATATATATTTACTCCATCTGTGGCCTTGGGCCTTGCGCAACTCCAGTATTTGGAAATAAAAAACTGTGTTGTTTTGGAAGTGATAACAGTCGTAGAAGAAGAAACAATAAGTAACACTATGTTTCCTAATCTAAATAGTCTGGAGCTCATAAATCTTCCGAATCTCACATGTTTCTGCAACTTTACTGGAAATTCATTTGAATTGCCCTCCTTGACACAATTGTCGATTGAGAATTGCCCCAACATGGAAACATTTATCTCCAATTTTCCGGGTGTAGACATGTCAACAAGCAAGGACAACTGCCACACTGGCATACAACCACTCTTCGATGAAAAGGTATTCTTTCTCTTCATCTTTTATTACACGTTTCTGCAAATATCACCTAAAATTCTTTATTCACATTTCTTTCCTCCTTTAATTATCTCATACATATCCATTCTTGGTGTCTTACAAATAATCCATAATTTCGTTTGATTATTGTTCTATTAATGAATGCAATCAATTGAATTGTTTAGGTAGGGCTCCCTAATCTAGAGTTTTTACGACTAGACAAGATGGATAAATTGAGAAAAATATGGCATCATCAGCTCAGTTCGGATTCTTTCTGCAAATTAGATTCTTTTGGAGTACATAACTGCCATAACGTGTTGAATGTTATTCCTTCAAACATGCTTGGAAGACTCCAAAAACTAGATGAGTTGTGGCTAACAAATTGTAGCTCACTATGTGAGATATTTGAACTCCAAGCTTCCGATTGTGGAAAAACACAAGCTATAACC
This sequence comes from Acer campestre, assembly GCA_954870605.1. Taxonomy (NCBI): domain Eukaryota; kingdom Viridiplantae; phylum Streptophyta; class Magnoliopsida; order Sapindales; family Sapindaceae; genus Acer; species Acer campestre. The sequence goes on along the minus strand of OX940805.1, from coordinate 32,613,282 downwards.
GCCACTCAATTGGAAAAATTGGTGCTAAAAGATTTGCCAAAGCTGAAGCATATATGGGATGTGGACTCACAAGGTCTTCTAACTTGTCAGAATCTAATCTCAATAGAAGTTGAAGTTTGTGGCAGTCTGAAAAGCATCTTTCCAGCCTCAGTAGGTAGAAATCTTCTTCGACTTGAAGAACTTTGTATAGAAAAGTGTTGCATGGTGGAGGAAATTTTTGCCAAGGAAGAACAAGTAGATGAAGCAGTGCCTAGGTTTCCTCGATTAACCTTTTTGAGACTAGCAGAGTTACCAAGGCTTCGAAGTTTCTACCCAAGGGTACATATTTCAGAATGGCCAGTGTTGAAGAAGTTGCATGTTTGGAAGTGTGACAGAATAGAGATATCTGCATCAAATCTTTTGAGGTTTCAAGTAACCGATGAGGAGAGCCAGCAAGAGAAGCCAACGGAACAACCTCTGCTCTTACTTGACAAGGTACGGAGCCAAGTATTTCCACAAAAAATTTCACAAATATCAGAGTTCTCACCTCAAGCATATAGTTTTTATATTATTACGTACATTTAAGAATCTACTAGAAAGTCATAGGTTATGCAAGATTGTGTGAATTATATACCATACACGCAAATTAATTAAAGTCTGCTAATTCTTGTACACTTGGTTTTAGCTATAACCATTTATTATTTCTTATATAATTTACACCCGGACCACCCTTGTGGCACCACATCCAATGTCTACACCAACTAATATTTTGGTTCATTTTCCAGGTTCCATTCAACAATCTGGAAAGTTTGATGCTGGATTGGAAGTGGATTGCGAAGGAATCATTGCATGAAAAACTTCCAGTGTACTCATGCAAATTAAACGTCCTTACATTCGTAGGCTTCCATAATGAAGCTAATATCTGTGTATCATGTTTTCTTCACAAACTTCCCAATCTTGAGAGACTTCAAGTTCAGCAAGGCTTTTTCAAGGAAATTTTCTCATTTAAAGGATTTAGTTGTGAAGAAAAACATGTTGAAGCACCAAGTAAATTAAGCATCTTACGGCTTTTTGACTTGTTTGACTCGTTGCATCTGTGGGAGGAAAATTCTCTATCCGGTAAAGTTTTTCAAAACCTGACAATTCTTGAAGTAGTCATTTGTGGCAACTTAAAATGTTTAGTGCCATCTTCTGCGTCTTTCAAAAATTTGACAACATTGGAAGTGTTTAAGTGTGACGGATTGCTCAATTTAGTGGCGGCCCCAACGGCTAAAAGTATGATGCAACTTACAAAATTGAGTATATTTGAATGCGAAAAGATTGAAGAAATCATAATACATGAGGGAGATGAAGTGGAAGATATAATCATTTTCAAGAAACTGAGTTGTTTGGAACTTCAATGTTTACCCAGCCTCACGAGCTTCTACTCCGGGAATTATATTACTGAATTTCCATCTTTGGAACAATTAGTTGTGAGAGAATGTAAGAATTTGAAGACTTTTTCTCAGGGAGTTTTAAGGGCACCAAGGTTGTACGGACTACAAATAACAGAAACAGCAGAGGGTAAAGGGTATTGGAAAGGCAACCTAAATACTACCATAGAGCATCTATTCACAGAGGTAATATATTTGCTACTTGAAATGAAATAATTAAATTATTTGTTTCATTGTTCTGTTTGCTAAATGAATTTGAGACTCAATGGAACAATGAGAGTTTGAGATTTCATAGTTGCAAAATTGTTCAAAAAATTTCAAATGAGCACAGAACATTAGTTGTTGAGAATTAGTTTGATTAAATCAGGATTCTGTGATTGAATCATTGAAGTATTGAATTGCTTAATTGACTGAATATTGACAATCATTGATTTGTTTTTATAACTCCCACTTTTGTCTTTGTTATGAAAACATGAGTTGATTCTTTTGTTAATCTCTATTGAGTTTTTCACACTATATGATTATATCTTCATGTTGAATATCAAATAATATATTACTAATACAATTCTTTATAATTACAGAATGGCCAGAGTTCTAAAGAAACTTGAGATCTTCCTTTCAAATACAAGCTGGGACAAGACAAATCTTTTACAGTCTGTTGAATATCAAGCAGGTCATATTCCTCCATTTAAAGAGCGCCTTTTGTTTCATTGGAGTGGCACTACTGTTTCATCATTTGAAAAGAGTTTGTGTGAAAATGGTTTATGTGGATTTTTGCATTTACCATCATTTGTACTATTCAATTTCGAATTTCTGATTTGTTTTCCAACTGCATGATTAAATCATCTTATTGCTACTGCAACAGATTTTGGCAAGGTTCCTAGTCATAATGCTAATGTTTTTCCAATGATAGTTGTAGTTGATGATGCCATTTATATTGCATTTTTTCTTTCATTTTATTTATAGTTTGAGATTTTGTAATAGTTTCATACATTTTCTTTGGGTAAGACTTGTTACCTTCCCATTATTAGGTATACCTATTTTGTTTTCATAAATAATTTTACTATTACTGTCGAGGTCAGTGGTGAGGGGTTTGAGTCACATCATATACAATTTACAAATATGTGTTGAGAGTTTTCTATCCTGATATTGTGGGAGTAAATATCTCCCGTTATGAAAGAAGAGTTTTCTACCCTGTTCGGTGTCAATACTTAAAAACATTCAAAAGTATTATTGATTCAATCAAAATCAATATTTAGTCTTGAAAATGTATTAGTGTAACAAAATACAAACTGGGGTTTTAAATTTCAATTGGCAGTTAATCGGGGGCTCAGTTAATACTTGGGCCCAAATTAGTAAAAAACGTTGGGGTTTCTCGGCCCAAACTGAAATGGACGCTGCTCAAACTTCAATTTACAACAGCATAGAAACAAATCCAAGTAGCTTCAAATTGAAGTCTCTGGCAACAACCAAGGCAATGGGCTTGATAAACCCAATAGTAATGTATTGATATTGGGCCCTTATACTATCGGATTTTTTATGCACAGGTCCAGCCCATCTCCTGAACATTTGTTTGAATTTGCACAGAAATTCCTAGACAATTAATTAATTTCTAAAGCATGGAAGGAGAGTGCACAGTTGAAGTTTTAAACCTTGTGATACAAGTCACCAGGGGCAACAGGGTACATAAACATTATATAAACAAGAAATAAGCATATGAATATATGATATGAAATCCACCAATAATTTTGGTAACAACATCATAACTTAAAAATCCCAATTCCATGGCACCTCCTAAATTCTACCAACAAATTCATTTGCTTCCTTTACTCATCCTCTGTATGCTTTCTCTACTCACCACTTTCACAGCTCTTGCAGAAAACTGGTTAAACCATGGTGGCGATTTATACAACAGGAGATATGCAAGCAAGGAGACCAAAATCTGCCCAAAAACAGTTTCCAAGCTGAGTTTGAAGTGGGAATTCAATGCAGTAAAAGACATATGCAACACCATCTATTTTCAATGGAACCCTTTATTTTCCAAGTTGGAATGGAGAAATCTATGCAGTCAATGCCTCTGATGGTTCACTGGTTTGGAAGAAAGACGTTCGTAATCTGACAGGTTTAAGCCTGAGACCAAGCTTGGTTGCGAATGTTAATTGGACAGTTTCGAGAGCAACTCCAACAATTGTAGTTGATCATGATCTGCTCATTATTGGAGTGTATGGACCTGTTTTTGTTGTTGCTGTGAGAAGATCTACTGGAGAGCTTGTTTGGTCTACCCAACTTGATCAAAATCCTGCTGCAGTTATCACCATGTCTGGCACTTACTACAAAGGGTTAGTCTCTTTTTTTTTTTTTTTTTTTCTTTTTCAACATTACAGAATGTATTTTTTATGCAACCTGAAGCTTCAAGGCAGTCAGCTTAATAGGTATCTTGGCGTTCAAGTCACTTGTTCTTTAAACAACAAGCCAAGTTTGACTTCTAAACTGTTGTAGACAAAAATTGAATGAATTAATTCAATTGATAATTAAAGTCAATGGTTGATGATGACAATAACAATAATAAAGTAATCAATTATAGAAAAATATTAAAAAAATGATCTCATTAACATTTGCTGCAATGACATATTTGGGATGAATTTCAGCTCAAGATCATCAGAAAATCAACTTGATCAGGACAGACATTACATAAAGTCAATAATACCTAATTTTTGGTCTTTTTTTTTCTTTGAATAGGAGTTTCTATGTAGGTACATCATCACTGGAAGAAGAACTAAGCATTGAAGAATGCTGCTATTTTCGTGGCAGCTTCTGCAAATTAGACGTCGAATCTGGTGAAATCCTGTGGAAGACCTTCACACTTCCTGATAACTTTGGCAAGACTGGAGCATATGCAGGGGCAGCAATCTGGGGAAGCAGCCCATCAATTGATATTCATAGAAACCATGTATATATTGCCACGGGAAATTTGTACTCAGTTCCTCCACATATAGAAGAATGTCAGGAAAGGGAAAATAATCAAACAGTTCCAACTCAGTCGGACCAGTGTGTGGAGCCCGATAACCATTCGAATTCAATCCTGGCCTTAGATTTGGACTCGGGAAAGATCAAGTGGTACCATCAACTTGGGGGATATGATTTATGGTTTTTTGCATGTAATAATCTTTCTACTCCTGGCTGCCCACCTGGACCTAACCCGGATGCAGATTTAGGGGAGGCACCAATGATGCTTAGCATACAAGTTAAAGGAATTAAGAAAGACATTGTTGCTGCAGTACAGAAAAGTGGATTTGCTTGGGCTCTGGATCGCGATAATGGCAGCCTCTTGTGGTCTACTGTAAGTTTTTCGAGAACAGACAATTAGCATTTGACGTTAGCAATTCTGAACCAACCTATCTAGATGTTGAAACAAAATACTAATTGTACTGTAGGAGGCAGGACCTGGTAGCATTGGAGGAGGAGGAACTTGGGGAGCAGCAACTGATGAAAAGAGGATCTATACAAACATTGTCAACTCAGCTGGCAAGATTTTCACTCTCAAACCATCCAACAAGACCACAGCCTCTGGTGGATGGGTGGCGATGGATGCTCGAAATGGCGAAATTCTATGGTCTATAGCTGATCCAAGCAATGCACTTGCCTTTGGCCCTGTCACATTGGCTAATGGTGTTCTTTTTGCTGGTTCAACACATGGTAAAGGGCCGATATATGCCATGAATGCCAAAACCGGAAAAGTTCTGTGGTCATACAACACTGGAGGTACAGTATACAGTGGAATGTCAGTGAGCAATGGATGCATATACATTGGGAATGGATATACTGTTAGTAATGGAGCTTTTTTTCCTTCCTTCACTGCTGGAAACTCACTCTTTGCCTTTTGTGTCTGATAACCCTTCACTGAATAGCATTTGTATCATCATAAGACAAATGTAAGAACTAGATTTGCTATTCGTAATCCTGCTACCCAACCTGGGGAAGATAATAAAAATCATAATCAACAAACTTGTGCATGATTTCAGAATAAAAGTATCCTATGCAACATGCATTTGGTTACTATGTACCGATAATACTTGGATACCATCCATATTAAATAACATCAATTTGCTTACCCAGCATAAACGTATTTTGTAAGGATCCAGAGGATTGAGTCTCAAGTCAATGTCCCCTTGCAAAGTCCAATAAAATGTTACAGAGAGAAGCCATTCTGTAGCTTAGAAACAGAAAATTTTCAATTAACATACCATAATTGAAAGTTTCTTCAATTAAAAATTTCAAGAAGGTACAAAAAAAATTCATATGGGATACAATCCCTGCAGACTTCAGCAATAGTTTAATAGCCACTAAATCAGTCAATATGTTTTAAACAGACTAAGAATAACAAGTCTTTGCACTTTCAGAAAACCTTTAAAGGTTCTACTTCAATGGCAGTTCCTGGATGCTACAACAATCTTTCTCTTCTTCTCCTCAGCATTTTTTGTCTGCTCACCTTCACAGCTACTACAGATTCTGATGTAATCTCTCTCTATCTCTCTCTCTCTCTCTCTCTCTCTCTCTCTCTCTCTCTCTCTCATACACACACACACAAAAAAAACACACCTCTCTAAAGGGAAAATAAACATAGCTTTAAATTTGATGTTTTATTCCAATGGTAGGTTATTACAAAGCAGGCTGCACAAAACTGGCCAAACCATGGTGGAGACTTGTACAACAGGAGATATGCAAACAAGGAGAAAAAAATCAGCCCCGAAACCATGTCCAGACTCCATCTGAAGTGGAAATTCTACGCAGGAGGTGACATTAGTGTAACACCAGCAATTTTCAATGACACCATTTATTTTCCAAGCTGGAATGGAAACCTTTATGCAGTTACAGCCTCTAATGGGTCACTTGTTTGGAAGAAGAATTTACAGAAGCTCACGGGTTTTAACAACACTGGTTTCGTTCTCAATGTCAACTCAACGGTATCAAGATCAACACCAACAGTAGCTGGAGATTTGCTCCTTGTTGGACTCTTCGGGCCTGCAGTTGTTATTGCTGTCAAAAAATCCAACGGGAATCTCGTGTGGTCAACCAGGCTAGATGATCATGCCAGAGGTTTCATAACCATGTCTGGAACATATTACAAGGGGTTAGTTCTTGCCGTTTTTACCTTGATCTTATTTTTCTTTGTTTTCAATTCCATGGGAGGGTTCCTCTATTGAGAATCAGAAGCCTCATTATCTTATCTTGCAAGATTATCATCTTCTAACTGAAGTTGCATTTTAGCCAAAAATAATAAACTTATGGTGAGAAACCATCCAAGAAAATAGAAAATTTATCTACCATTTTCAGTGAACTAGATCTAGCTCAAAAGTCTTTCATATATTTAAAAAAACTGTTTACACTATCAAATAAAAATATTGATCAATATTTTATACAATCTTCTAAACAGAAACAGGAAGCGAGAAACAAATATATTATGTTTTTTTCTTTTCAAGTAGAATCATGTGGTTCAGAGAGTTCATTAGCAGAACCAAGAAATCACTATCTAGACTTGATTTTAATATTCAAAACTGCCAGCCTTCATTTGTATCAAGGTTTAGTTTAATATTTTCTTTATATTAATAACTGTGTGGCATGTGGGCAACTTGAGTCTTGACCTTCAACATATAAAAATATATCTAACCATCAATTATTAAATTGTTTTTGTCTTACATGTTGTCTTAGCCATACATTACAAATTTAATTTATCATTAAATTTTTCTACTTCCTATTCACTCATAACAAAATCATCACGCCACAAGATCAATCTTCATCTTTTCCAGTTTTAATTCTCTTATTTATGTAAATTTATCACAGGGCATTCTACGTTGGAACATCTTCAATAGAAGAAGGCCTTAGTGTTGAGCTATGCTGCACTTTTCGTGGCAGCCTAGCCAAATTAGATGCCAAAACAGGCAGAATCCTGTGGCAAACCTTCATGCTGCCAGACAATTTTGGCAAGACTGGAGAATATGCCGGGGCAGCCATATGGGGAAGCAGCCCGTCAATTGACTCGGTCAGAAACAATGTCTACATTGCCACAGGAAACCTCTATTCAGCCCCACTTCACATACAGCAATGCCAAGAAGAGGAAAACAATCAAACAGCACCAACCAGTCCAGACAAGTGTATCGAACCTGAAAACCACTCAAATTCTATCCTAGCACTTGACTTAGACACTGGCAAAATCAAGTGGTACAAGCAGTTGGGAGGCTATGATGTATGGTTTGGAGCATGTAACTGGCATTTAAATCCTAATTGCCCGCCTGGACCTAGTCCAGATGCTGATTTTGCAGAAGCACCAATGATGCTTAGCATATATGTAAACAGAGTCAAGCATGATATAGTAGTTGCTGTTCAAAAAAGTGGCTTTGCCTGGGCTTTAGATCGTGATAATGGCAGCCTAGTCTGGTCTATGGTGAGTTTAGTCTACAAAAATGACTTAAATTCAATGAACTCCCTTCTTTTCCCTAGTTTATAGCAAACAAAATAGCTGTGATATTATTCTTTTCGAACCCAAGAATTGCCTAACTAAAAGACATTTCCAATGTAGGAGGCTGGACCAGGTGGCTTAGGTGGAGGGGCTATGTGGGGCGCAGCCACGGATGAGAGAAGGATATACACCAACATCGCCAACAGCCAACATAAGAACTTCACTCTCAAGCCATCCAAGAACACCACAATTGCTGGTGGATGGGTGGCAATGGATGCTAAAAATGGCAATGTCCTTTGGTCCACGGCCAATCCTAGCAATGCTACTGCCCCAGGACCTGTCACCGTGGCTAACGCTGTACTGTTTGCTGGCTCCTCATATCGACAAGGACCCGTCTATGCATTGAATGCCAAGACTGGAAAAATTATGTGGTCATATGATACTGGAGCCACAATTTATGGGGGTGGTTCAATGAGCAATGGATGCATTTATATGGGTACTGGTTATAAGGTTACAGTTGGATTTGTCAATCCAAACTTCACTTCTGGAACCTCAGTGTTTGCCTTCTGTGTCTCATGAACTATTTGAGTGTTAAAAAAGCACAAGAACAGGAACATCTATAAGCATTTATATGATGCAAGTTGAATTTCTATTGATAATAAATAAGTAGTTCATATCTTCAAATACACAAAATTCAGTGCTTGTGAGCCAATGAACCACACCATCAGAAAAATCAAGCTCTAAGTCTTGAACAATTCAGTAAGAAAACATAAATGCAAATAGAAACAAAAAAACAGAACTGAACTGCATCATTAGATCAAAAATTGAACAAATCCCTCAACATCCACCCCATATGAGAAGACATGATTCTATAGCAAATTAATCACAAATCTGAATCTTTCTTCCTAATTGAGCATATGGATCAAATTCTAGGCCTATTACCAGACATTATGTACATGTAACCCAATACATGATCAAGACAGCTTGTCTTCCAATTACAATTTGATCATGAAGCCTAGAAGCAAAACTTGTAACAAGATAGTAGGAAAAAAAAAAAAAACAATCAAACTTGGAGGAAAACTTAGCTCTGACGACTCAGCTCAGCTCAACAATATCACGCACGTTCCGGTAGAAGTCCTGCTTCTCCACATATTCCAACCAGCCTGAACCCATTTAATAAACCTTCAATATATAACAGGAACAAAAATCAAATCAAATCAAAAATAAAAATCATTTCTTCAGTACATATTTGTTCAACAGTTTCCGTCTAGGAATGTAAATTAATTAGGTGACACAAATGGTTCTACAAAATGCCCAAATTTTCTATATTATTGATTGGTGATAAATATTATAACAAACAAAGAAATCAAAGAAACCTAGGGAAGACTCTGCGTAATTAAAAATGTAATCACCTTATTGGAGACGAAAGTTGAAGAGCTCCCACTCGAAGGCGGTCTCTTGTTACTGGATCTACATTCTCCATTTCTACACTCTCTCCATCTCTGCGATTTTCTTTTTCTTTTTTCTTTTTCTTTTTTTCCTTATTCTGTTTCCAGACAAACAAACAACCAGCTTTCGATGACGTGTCTATGCACGTCACCCGATGTGGCCGACGTGGCCTAACACATCACCCACACCCTCTCGCTGACGTGACATATCATCAACTTTTGACGACGTGTCCGAGCACGTCAGTCAATTTAGCTGACGTGCAAGAACACCTCACAGCCTCTCGCTTACGTGGTACGTCAATACTCTTTAGCTTACGTACGTCACTCATTTGGTTGACGTGCCATGACACGTCATCTCCTTCTTTGAACACACATCCCCTTCTTCGAAAACCAGTCTCAATTTTTTCATTCTCTGCTAAAACCCCCAAAAAAAATGGCTCTCTACAGAGCCTCAAAAACCCTAAAACAACCCAAACACACTCTCTCTTCAATCCTCAGAATCAACCCACTGAACCTCAGATTCAACCAAATTCAACGCCACCAACTTTTGTTGAATCCGGCTCGTTCGTTTTGTTCTCATCCTCGTCAGAACAGCAACAGAGAAAAGGATAACATAGACTTGACCCAGTACCCACCTGAGAGAATCAGAAACTTTTCGATAATTGCCCACATCGATCATGGAAAATCCACGCTGGCTGACCGGCTCTTGGAGCTCACTGGGACCATCAGAAGAGGGCATGGGCAGCCTCAGTATCTTGATAAGTTGCAGGTAAAAATGTGTTCTTTACATATTAAAAAAAATTGATAAAAGAATAGTTGTTTATGTGATCTTTTGAATGAAATGGGAAGTTGTATTTGTAAAAATTCTGCCTTGTTTGAAGTGGTAGTGGTGTTGTTGACTAACTGGGGATAAAATCAATATCTGATGAGGAATGTTTCAGTGTCAAATTTTCAGTATTCTCTTTCAAGTCAATATACATGTTCACTTTGATTGAAGGTGGACATGCATATTTCAGTTGAAAAGAAAATTTGATCAATCTATGGGGTTTTAAGCAATGAGAGTTATTTATCTATAGTTAAGTGATGAGCAAACATTCAGCCCAAATAAGGAAGAATAAGAAAACAGTCATAAGTTTTTGAATTTTAGAGGAGAGGTGATTAATTTCTTGCTTGAAGTTCAAAAGGAAAGAGTTATTTCTACTGCAGCGGGAATTTCCTGTGAATTTTTTTTATTATATTTCGTTTCATTTGAACTGCTTATGTTTACTGTTAGCTGCATGATCTTAGAAATGTTAAATCCAGTTAGCTACTTGGTAGGCTTGAGATACTGGCCTCAAAGTCTCCAATCTATTCTCATTTAATAATGCACTTGCATTTTTTTTTTTCCAATAGGTATTGCACTACAATAAACACTTTTTTTTTCCTGTTAAAAATATTCGTTCTAGGTTTATTTACTACATGCTGTCTATATGATGAAGTTTGTTTAATTTTAGGTAGAGAGAGAAAGGGGAATAACTGTGAAAGCTCAGACAGCAACTATGTTCTACAAACACAAGTTTAATGCCCCTGGCATTAATGAAGATAATGAATCATCGAGCGTTCTAATAAACCTTATCGATACACCCGGTCATGTTGATTTCAGCTATGAAGTGTCAAGATCTCTGGCAGCTTGCCAGGGTGCTCTTTTGGTTGTAGATGCTGCCCAAGGTGTTCAAGCGCAAACTGTTGCAAACTTTTATCTTGCCTTTGAATCTAACCTGACAATAATACCTGTGATAAACAAAATCGATCAGCCAACTGCTGATCCTGATCGTGTCAAAGCACAGCTGAAATCAATGTTTGATCTGGAGCCTAGTGATGCCCTTTTAACATCTGCTAAAACAGGAGTTGGTCTTGAGCATGTTCTTCCTGCAGTCATTGAGCGGATACCTGCTCCTCCCGGGGTTATAAGTTCAAGTTTGCGTATGCTTTTATTGGATTCCTATTACGATGAGTACAAAGGAGTCATTTGCCATGTTGCAGTTGTTGATGGCGCACTGCGCAAGGGAGATAAGATTTCATCTGCTGGTTTCGGTCAATCTTATGAAGTTCTAGATGTTGGAATCATGCATCCTGAACTCACTCCTACTGGAGTCCTTCTAACTGGACAAGTGGGTTATATTGTGACTGGCATGCGGTCAACAAAAGAGGCACGCATTGGAGATACTTTATATCACAGCAAAAGCATTGTAGAACCCCTGCCAGGTAAGTCTTCATTTTTCTCCCCACTTCAGCTAACCTAGAAGTCCATTGCTAGCTTCTGCACACAGATTTGGGTAGCAATCAAGAGTCTAGACTCTGGCATAATAATTAGAGTTTATGCTAAATCAGGCTTACAATTTGGTCATATCCTGTCTTCATGTTTCTATTTTTTTCTTAGGAAGATACAACTATGAATACTTTGCTTCTCTGCATTTGTGTTTAATAACACAATATGTAAATTTTCTGGCCACAAGGGCTCCAGTGCCCTACATTATGTCTATGCCTTTCATTATCCACTTGAATCAAGTAGTTCTGGTTGCAATGGTCCTTACACTTTTCCATTATATGTACCTCTAAATGCCTCCGTATTGTAGGTTTCAAGCCTGCCAAACATATGGTGTTTTCTGGTCTTTATCCTGCTGATGGATCTGATTTTGAAGCACTCAACCATGCAATAGAGAGACTTACATGCAATGATGCCAGTGTCTCTGTTACTAAAGAGAGCAGCACAGCCCTTGGACTGGGCTTTAGGTGTGGCATCCTCCACTGAGTATATCATTTCATTTACACTTGAATCAAAAACTGTTTTACTGTTAATTCAAAACTTTTCTTGTATGGAATTTCTTTTTCTTTTTCTTTTTTCTTATCTTCAGTAATATTGATCGTCTTCTATCTACAGGTGTGGTTTCTTAGGCTTACTTCACATGGATGTTTTTCATCAGCGACTTGAACAGGTAATTTTACCTTCTTTTGCTACTTCTTGTGAGATACAACTGGGGTTATGTATAGAGTTGTTATCTTTGGAAGATAGTATTTGCTATGGAGCATGGTTGTTGTAAAGGGGCAATTAGGGCACAATTTTGTGTTGTCATATAATATTTTCTGTTATATTGATATAAAATATGATTAATTAATTGCACTCTCCATGTAGTCTTTTAATTGTCTTCCACCATTGTTTTGGCCTTTTCTTGATGGTCATGGATGATGGATCACAACTAAACAGCATGAAAGTTTGGATCAATTGATTAAACTATAATGTTTGTTCTGTTACTTCTGTGTAGTATGGAAACACACAAGCTTAAATACATGTCTCTTGTCATGACTCTTTGTACCATATTGAATCTCTTTTTTATCTCCATGTATCCATGCCACTTGGTGTTTTCATTATGTTTAAGAACAAATTTTATTCATACACTTCTAGAAAATATTTTCTTATTCCCTCTATTAATGAATGATAGGAGTATGGAGCTCATGTCATTTCTACAGTTCCAACTGTTCCTTATATATTTGAATATTCTGATGGGAGGTACGTTGTGTAGTATTAGTGTATTACTTTGTCGGATCGTCTCTTAACATGCTTTAACAAACAATACATGGTGTATTTATTTTAGCAAAGTGGAAGTTCAGAATCCTGCTGCATTGCTCTCCAATCCCAAAAAACAGGTTACAGCTAGCTGGGAACCTACAGTATTAGCTACAATCATCATTCCTAGTGAGTAAGCTCTGATACCCCCTTTACTTGATAATTAATTTGCACCATTCCAAGCATTTATTCTTCCTGAATTGATCGTTGTCTTCTTTAAGGTATGTGGGACCTGTTATCACACTTTGCTCTGAACGGAGAGGGCAACAGTTGGAGTACACATTTATCGACAGGTAATTTTGGTGGCAGAATGGTAGGTTTGAAAATAGAGAAGTAAACTTCTTTTCCACTAGCTGATCATCCTTTGTGTTACGGTCAACTGATGAAAATCAGTACATACAGGGCAAAATGCTATAGTTTAAGGCCCAATAGCTATAAGTCTCGCTTTGATCATAAAAGTTGCAGTTGAAACTTGAAACATATGAAAACGACTCCTCCCCCCTCACCCCTTCCTGCCATCAATTTTTACATTTGTTGCTCATGTGACAAGCTTTTTATGTATCCTTTCTTTAATTAATCCATGGCTGAATATTGATTTTGAGCCCCATATGTGCAGTCAACGAGTTTTTATGAAGTATCGCCTGCCTCTGAGGGAAATTGTTGTTGATTTCTATAACGAATTGAAGAGTATAACATCAGGTTATGCATCATTCGACTATGATGATTCAGAGTAATTTCTCTCTTTTTCTCTTTCATACATGTGCATGTGCGCACCACATTCAATCACAATTTTAAAGACTAGTACCACCAGAAGAAGGTGATAATAGCATAGATTTTCTGTAAACCCACACACAGTTGGATCATAGTTGGAATTTTGTGTCTAGATATTTGTCATTTATACATGGATTATTTGAATTTGGTTTTCCCAACTTTTTACACATTGACTGTTGTCATTAACAGATATCAACAGTCTGATTTAGTGAAACTTGATATCCTCTTGAATGGACAACCAGTTGATGCAATGACAACAATAGTCCACAAATTAAAGGCACAACGTCTTGGTCGTGATCTGGTGGAGAAACTGAAGAAATTTATTGACAGGTCTTTACATTTAAAAGTTATAATCATAATGTTGTAGTCTCTTTTCTTTTGCACTGTAGCCTGAGGTGATTTGACTTTGAACAGGCAAATGTTTGAGATAATCATACAAGCTGCAATTGGATCAAAGGTTGTTGCGAGGGAAACGTAAGTCAAAAGTTTTTCATATTGTTTGTAGCTGTAAGAAACCATTCCGGTTTTTGTTTATAGAACTATAGTATCATGTTGACACATGATCATCAGACCAAAGCAGAATCTTCAAGAAGTAATTTCTTCCAGTATGCTTTTGTCTTGTGTAAATTGATTATTTTCATTTGTAAAGTTCCCTTTTTCCTTTTTCATTTGTGTAAATAGACTTATCATTCCATCTTTGCTGTTCATCTAAGCCTCTCTCTGCTGCTTTTAGGATTTCGGCTATGAGAAAAAATGTTCTTGCAAAGTGTTATGGTGGAGATATTACTAGGAAGAAGAAGTTACTGGAGAAGCAAAAGGAGGGAAAGAAGCGAATGAAGCGCGTTGGTTCTGTTGATATACCTCAAGAGGCTTTCCACGAACTATTGAAGGTTTCATAGAGAAAGATGCCTCAGAGTACCCTCCATAAATTTTTAGTGTGCTGGTAAGATCATATACTATAAGGATTATTTGTTGAGAACTGCATTTTCTGATTTATCCTTTTCAGCTAGTATATATTATTTTTTTGAAGTGTACCAAGAAGTTATAAGTTTCATTCATTGTTACAAGTCGAAAGATGGTTTTTAGAAAATAAAAAAGATAAAAGATAAAAACTTCACTAAAAAGGGGTATCCCCGATTTGTAATTTATGGTGTCTATACATATTCAATAGATGTTGAACTATATGTTTCATGAACATTTAACTTGTGTAATTGTTGTTGCAGTTTGTACGAATCGCATGAACTTGCCAAACGTTGTTGCTGAGCAACCTAGCCTCCCTCCTGCTTGTTTTTAGGAGTTTGGCAAAGAAAAGGACCCGCAAAGAGTTCCAAACATCACCCGGTGATGGAGGCTGCTGTTGGATGAATTGCGCCCGTGTCTTTTTTGTAGGGAGCTCTCTTGCAGAAACGAGCATACTTCATAATGACCGGCCAATAACAATTTTCTGCATAAATTATGCACGTTTTCGAATTGTAATATCAAGATCACTTGGATGCAGGTTAAACAAACCGCCATATTTTTTGAGGTTATTTGATTGAACTGAAGTCTCCTTATTTATTTATTGATCCAAGTATCATTTGTTGTACAATAACTTTATTTATCCATACAAATAATACCCACATAAGAGGCTTCAAATATCCAAATATCATTCATGGTTAATGTTGTGTGCACATCAGTACTGTGTTTATTGCTGTTGATCACCGCCCATCGATTCTGGGTCAGTTAGTAGATCCGAAGATAAATGCTTTACAATGCCCACATAATAATGATTTAGGTGGAGGACCATATTTTCCTTTTCTTTTTTACTTTTCTTTTCCAAAACCGGAATTTCAATGGTGTCTCCTTTATCTTGAACGTGAGAATATCCTCCCCTCGTTTTGCTTCGATCATCGCTCTCTTTTCTTCCGCTGCCTCGTGGATTATAGTATCCGCCGATAGATATGTAATTATAGTATTCAAAAATAACATTCTGTCTTACTTGTATCCACAATCGCCTGTGCTTTTTCTTTCCATGCTTTGATTAAAGCCAATCTTTTCGCCATTTCAACCTCAGAAGTTTTTTTATTGGCAGGATCAGCAACCTTTGCTGCATCAAAATTCAAACAAGTATGAAACATTGCTCTTGATAAATCTGAAGTCCGAACAGTTATGAGAAATCTGAAGTTTGAACAGTTCTGAAAAGTGTGATAGACAAATTTCAACAAGGTTTATTGATAGGTGTTGATATTAGGTTCAATCTCATTCCTATAATATTTTCCTAATTGGACATGATTTACTTTTGCTAATAAAATTTAAAAAAAAAACTGCAATATCTTTCTTCTTTTTTTTCTTCTTCTAATTAAACAAAGTTTGGCGAAATTGTAATGTCTTACGACTTACGAGTAGTAATAAAAAGTTAGATTTGGAAATTGGAAGAATTGATTTCTTATTTCTCCACAAGATTTGTTTCCCTTTTCCTTCTAGTTAGACTTTTTTTTTGTCAGACCTGCAAGCACCGGCAAGTACAATTTGATGGCTGGGCTTGGGCTTGGGCTAGCCGCCCAAGATTAGTACATTGGAAGCCCAAGAGATGTAGAACAAACAGGTTTGCACCCGCCCAAGATTAGTACATAGAAAACTCAACATTAGTTCGTCGTCCGTCCAACATAATCATATCATATACATTAGAAAATCCAATTCATGGAAAGAAAAAAAAATGATGAACAGTATATGATCAAGTCAAAACATGACTGGTTCAAGATTGCTAATTTAATGTATAAAAATTACAGATGTTACGTCTAATAGATGAAGGAAAATCTTTACACTTTGATCTTCATCATTATTATTATTTCATTACTAGCAAATTTCAACATCAAATGGGATCCAAATTCTACACCATCAACTGCCCTAATCCTTATTATTGTTAGTTGGTGTAGGGCTACTGTTGAAGATTGGAATTGGTGGTGAAGATTGAAGCAAATTACTTCCTGTTTGTGAATTATTACTAGAAGATGACAACAATCCATTGAAGTGGCTTGAAGCGCAAGCTTTTCCATTTTGGGCAGAATTCATCACTGGATTAGCAGAAACACTCTGCATCATCAGATTCTCCCCTCCTCCACCACCTTGATCACCATTGGATGCTGTATTTCCTGCAACCATTGATGATATAGCAGCAGCTATCACTGATCGAAAACTCGGGTTCGATGTGATAGCCTTAGTTAAGGATTCTGTCAGGACCTGTTGAGATGCAGCAGCAGCAGCAGCCGGTTGATAAAACTGGTCTGATTGGGATTGTTTTCCCAGATTCAAGGACCCATTTTGAGTCTGATTATTAATGTAGGATAATGCACCATAACTACTATTGTATCCATTGCCCCAAAGTGTAGGCAAAATGTTGGATTCTGGAGAGGAAAAGCTGAGACTTGTTGAAGGAAATCTTGGGGTCGAAGAAGTATTAATAAATCCTGAAGAGAACCTATTAAAATTATGAGCAAGTGAAGTGGATGGATTGGTGAGGTCTAGAGTGATTGTTGGGAACAAAAGTGAGGGGTTGTTTGGTGTGTAGAATTGTTTTGATCTTGAATTGTCATACAGACTGAAGTTGGGTAGTAATGTGGTGGCTGTGGAGCTGAGGCCTGGCTGAGATGTCGAAGAGCCGGACAGTAGCATGGAAGCAGCAGCTGAGGTGGTGGAGGCCATGGCTGTGGCTGAAACTGGAAGTGGGTGGCTGTGGGTTCCTTCATAGGTGGTGATCAATATGGACATGTCATCAGCACATCTTTGCACCTGAATTCATCAGAAAGAACACAGTTATTATCATCTGATTTGTAATAATAAGCAGTAACTCCAACTTCAACATTCAACAAATGCATCTATCTACATATATATATATATATATCAGAGGACGATTCAAGTGTTGAATCTCACACCTGATAATTTCTAATGCATATTGAATCAGTTTTTTAGGCAAGAGAATTATCAGTACCTGTTTTCTTACAGGACATCCTGGTGCAACCGTGCAACGATAGTAAGCTCGAGGACATGGATTTCCTTTTGCGATTTTCTGTCCATATTTCCTCCATTGACAACCATCATTCATCTACAACCCAAAAAAGAAAAAAAAAAAATACATCCTAAATAGGTTTAGAATACTGAATAGTCAAAATGATCAAAACAATTTCAATCCTGCTAACATTAATTTTTTCATGAACATAAAAATTCTCAAGTGTGGACCCCCGTAATTTACAACCAAGATCACTGAATTATTATCACATGTGACAATCAGTGTTTTCGGACATGAATTACGTCCGGGGGTTCACCAGTAAAACGTCAATGAGATCAATATATATAAGTAAAATTATTCAAGTACATGATCCCGCACTACAAAGTGACTATATATAAGTATAACTAACCGTTGGGGTGTCACATCTAGCTCTGACAGAAACCCTAGCTCTCTTGACATGGTTTTGTTGAGAAACTTCAGGATGATCATCTCCACTTCTCTTCAGAATCTTACTTGGAGGCCATGTTTGATGATCTCCTCCTGCTGCTTCCTCTTCCTTTGTCTCTTCCAAGCTATTCTCAGGACTGATCATCGTAATATTGGAGACAAGCTCCAAAGATGGTTGAAATTTTGAGTCCAATGCAAGACTCAAGCTTGCATCATGATCACCATCTTCTCTAGTACTACTTTTGCTAGAACTATAATTAATATTGCTTGTAATTTTCTCTTCTTTTTTGTTACTATGATGATCACTTGATGAAGTACTTGTTCTTCCAAGGCAAAGTGAGACAAGTTCGTCAGGTTCCATGATGATTTCGCTATGTGAATTAAGAGATGATGAATCTTTATCATGATTTTTGCAAGGATTAATATTATTATCGGAAGGTGGAGATTGTTGAAAGACGTCAAAGAATCGCAATTTGAGTGACTTGTAATCCTTTTCGATCCGTTCCAACATCATCTTCAACCTTTCATTCTCTTCTCTCACCTCACCCATTTCGGCTTTGGCTGATTCAAGTTCATTCTCCTATATCATTACAAAAAAAAAATGAAATTATATTATCAGAATTTCAATAAATGATCAGCATTTAACATAAGATAATTTATTGGATTATATGTCACCAAAGTGAAGAGTACTGGTCATCAGGAGCCTTTAGATCTAATCTAGACGATGGAAAACAAGTCTTGTTAGCGAATTTCGAAATTTTGAACTACTAATAGATTAATTTCCTAATGAACATGTTATCAATTTTGTTTTATAAATTCTACATGCAATCATGCATGTTAACTGTTATTAGTAAAAGTTTATATTAATAATTAACAAATAATATATTGGTTTCACTTTTCGAAATTCGATCAACTACTCTCATGAAAGTACGTGCAACCATGGAACACAAACATGCCAGTACTATATATCTATAAACTAATCAGTAATCAAATAAACAAATAGTCAAATACATAATCTTCATCATCACCTATTGTTCAAAATGATCATAAAAATTTATAAAATTCTAGTTTGTATAACTATTTTGGAGATCTAACTGATCTTTATAGTCTCTGAAGAAGATAATTAAGAAAATAGAATTCAATGAAATTATCGATGTTAATGGAGAATTTTCATAGACCAATATATATGGCAATATTTAATCTCTCTCTCTCTCTCTCTCTCTCTCTATATATATATATATATAACATGATCTTGATCAACAAAGAAAACTTGAAAAAAAGAAGGAAAAAAAAAAACGAATACTCGATCGATACACGTACAAAATGAGAAGATATTGTTTAGATATATATGTAAACATCATATGTGTACCTTTCTAGCTTCTTGACTGCAACTCTCTTCATGGCTGATAGATTCAACAATCTTTATTTCTTCCTTAACCAGATCACCAGAGCTAGCCATTTTCAGTAAAACCTCCATTAACACAACCTTTAATGAGGATATATATCAACCTAGCTTGCTCTTGTTCTTATATATCTAACACATTGATATATAGCACTTCTCTTCTTATATTAATTTACCATTATATATAAATAATATAATATAATTAACCAGTAATAATATTAGTTTTCTGACTATTGTTATTATTAATTTTTAAGCAGTTCAAACCCTACCCATTACGCAGCTAGACATAAATGTCAACTCCCCAACAACACTTCTATGGCTCTCTAATATATTTTATATATATATATTCTCTTTTTTCAATAAAACTATATCAGAAGAATTCAACTTCAACCTTTCTTTCACGGTGCAAGACATCATAACCCTAGAGAGAGAGCTAAATTTGCGGGGATATATAACCCTTAATTTATTGTACAATTAATTAAATGTGTATTGTATTTGTAGTACTCGATCATTGAAGCTGCCTATGAAGACGACATCACATGGGCTCAGAGTCAAGGTTTCAGGTAGTGACCGGTGACTGGTTTGGCCATAAAGCTTTCGCTAAGACTGTTTTAATGGTACAAACATATCAAGTTATTCATATATTTATTTAGAGTGTGTTTAATATGGCTTTTCAATTTGAGCTTCTAGAGTAGATCTTTTTGTAGTAGAGCTTCTAATGAGTAGGGCTTCTAACAAAAAAAATACTTTTTATTGTGTAAATTACAAAAAAGGTGTTGACAATATAATTTTAGAAATAGCTTTTGGTTGAGTGAATTACAAAAAAGATGTTGACAATGTATTTATAATGAAAGAGTTATAATGGAATATCTAAATTTTATAAAGGGTAGTTGAGATAATTCATATGTTTCAAAAAAGTTCAAAAAAAGCTTCTTGGAGAAGTCTAAATTTTTGGCTTCTCCAAGTAGACATAAAATGGTTTTTTAAAAGGGTAATTAAGACAATTCATATATTAAAAAAACTATTTTGAGTTTTGTCAAACAACTAAAAAAAACCTCAAAATAGCTTCTGACATTAAAAAAAACGCTTATGATCCTTTCAAAAGTCATATCAAACATACACTTAATATAATTTTACAATACATGTATTTATGTGAAAAACATAGTGTATACAAGATACGAATTCAATTAAACGGTTGACGTACGAATAACGTAATATGATCGTTTGTCAGATAAGCTTAATAATTTTCTCCAGTTTCAAATGGTGCAGCCTTTTTGGGTTGAGTTGTCAATTTTCACGGTCAATACGCTTAATTAACACGGATTTAGACATGCTAGAGGAGCATGTCGACTGATCCATTGACCTTGATCTTGTAGTGGGTTTATTATATTAATCTATTACATAATTAATTTAATTGTATAAAATATAATTATATTTATTTATACAGTTGTTAATTACAGTTGGTGTTCATGGCAACATCCAACAAGCTAGCTAGCTATAGCAACCTAGCTAGCATGCATATATAACTTCCAGGATACTTCAAAAGAAATTGAAAGTTGGCCCCTCTAAAAGAAATTTATAATAAATTCTTTCGAAAATAAAAAAATTAAGAGATAAATTTCTAAGTTCTTTAAATTGTTAGAATTGTTGAAATCTTTTAAAAACTCCTTGATCTCATAATCTGAAATCTATTCTATATCGAAAGTGTTGGATATATGAATCATGAATTATTGTTGTCAGACATATATATACTCCGGCTATTATCGTTAATGGTACTCTTGATTTGAAATTGTTGCAATAGTGAGTATAAGATGATAGCTCGTTTTAAGACCACTACTCATGATTCTTCACAAGAACATTCAAGAACAACTTTAATCAAGATTATTTACAATTATTTCAGATTTTTATTAAATTCAGACGTTAACATCTGTAATTTTCTATATCAAAAAAAATTAATCGTATTAATTAATCTTTAGGGTAGTTCAAAATAAAGGTAAAAAAAGTTTGTTAATGAATCTGTTAATTAAATCCGGGAAAAAAAATGTGTTAATTAAACCTAACAAGTTGAAAACATTTTAATATTTTATAATTAATGTTTCGTGACACAATAACTTCTGCATCTTGAAAGCTTAACTTCCTCTAATCTTCCGTATTAATTTATTGTAGCAAATTTTTTTAAGCTTCTAATAATTAAGATTTATCAATTCTCAACAAATATATATATATATCATATATAGTCGTCTATGTGACCCAGTAAACAAAGGTTTAAAGAAGTTGTTAATTATTATAATTAATTAAGATCCTACATCACACAGTCATTAATTAATTTCTTTAAAATAAAATTTCAAATGCATACCAACCGATGATAATACTTCTTTGTGACTTTTCAGTAATTATTTTATGTGATGCACAAGAAATGGTTCAGATCTATCAACATATATGTCTCTATATATCCATCTTAATGTGGAGGAAATGTTGTTATCAAAAAAAAAAAAATGTGGAGGAAATGTTTATACAATTTTTCTATTGTCAGTTCGTCCTGATATAAATTATATCATGACGAATAATATGGACCATTAGATTTACATACTTTGACTCAAAGTATATGTACTTATCAAAACTTTTCCATAATCCATGGTCCACATTCTTCGCTGATATATTTTTTATTAGGACGAACAGACAATAGAAAGACTCAATTTTATATATTTAAATATATATATAGTAATTATATTGTCAGTTCGTCCTGATAATAAATATATCAGGACGAAGAATGTGGATCACGGATTATGGAGAAGTTTTGACAAGTGCATACACTTTGAGTCAAAGTATGTAAATCTAGTGGTTAACATTCTTCATCTTTATTTATTTATTGTCAGGACGAACTGATAATATATAGATTATCTATATATATATATATATATACTAGTTAGGATCTGTTGTCCAGACCCAATAATGAGATATCAAATTTTACATGGTTCAAATACAAATGGTATAGTATGATTTAATTAATTAATTAATCAATCATACAACTTAATGTTATTGGATCTGAACAGTAACACAACTCATAATCCACATGATTTTGTTAACCAAAATTAAATTCTAACTTTAATAATTTAATAAGTCTTTCATCTATCCACTCCAAATATTTCTTGGGATCTGAGTTCGACAATTTCTATATTCTGATTGGTGAAGATGTGATCAACTTGTATCAACCAAATGAGTTTTTAATTCCATGGATATGACTGTTTGATTATTTTTATTATTATTAAACTCACCATGACTTCAATATGACTACTTAAATAATTATATATGAATGTGAATATAAATATTAAAATTTATTTAAGAATCATGACTTGTAGAGTTCATATTGCATATGATTGATCATCTAGGTCAAACATGGTGGCAATAATATATATATATATATTTTTTAAACTCGGTGGCAATAATATTTTGATCATATTTTTTAAAATATGTACATGATAATCATGGACTTTGATTTAAGACGATGAAGAGCCAATATTGCACCTCCTCAAACTTATATAATTAAGCTAATTAAATTTGTAAGTAATTTCTACTTGATTGATTTGGTTAAAATATAGACAAATTTGATTGAATTATTTTCTCTTAAATATATTTTTCTATAAGAAATATGACAAACTCTAAAGACAATTATGATGATTTGAAATAATAATAAAAAGATATATATATTTTTTGTCTTTTGTCGGTTTGTCCTGATATTTTTGATATCAGAACGAAAAATATGGACCATTAGATTTATATATTTTGACTCAAAGTGTATACACTTATCAAAACTTCTTCATAATCTATGGTCCACATTCTTCGTACTGATATATTTTATATTATGACGAACTGATAGTGGAGAGACTATATATAACTCTATATATATTATCTACTCATTTGATTATATATATATTTTAATCAAGGGGTGGTGAATAAATGTAATGGATAATATTATCCAAACCTTGCAATTACTAATGAGACAAAGAAGATGAAATGGTCAGCATGTCTTTGCACTTCTTTTTATTAAAATCAAAGACATTGACCTAATTTAACTTCTTAATTTCCATTATAATTCCCATGTTCCAACTTCCAAGGCTTTTGCAAAGCCAAGTTTTCATTAATTAATTATATACATTAAAAAATAAAAAAATAAAAAATAAATAAAAACTATATATTAAAATGGTAAGAACGCTTATTCATTCAAGCAATATTTTAGGATCGAATCGCTACCACTATTTATGGTATTTTAAAAAATAAAAAATAAATAAAAAATCTTACGGGAGTTCGAGTCTCACCGTACGCATTTACAAATATGTATGGAACTTTCACTCGGGTAGCACATGTAATGCTAGCTTGATCTCGACAAGTTCTGACAAACTCCTCGCTCCTAACTGGTACTGGTTTCATTTTCAGATTTGAAAATTATAAACAAATAAATATACAACAATGTAATTAATAGTTAATATACGTAGAAGATTGGAGGGGGCTTGGGTGGTCCACATACATTGGTTTAAGAAATGAAGACTTGAAAAAAAAATCCTTTAGTCTATTGCTAGTAGCTGCAAACAAAGACTTTTTGGCCAACTTGTGATTTCTCTATTCAACTGGGTCAATGGTTTTGATTAACCCATTAAATTTTATTATTTGAATGTGAGATTTAGGTTTTGTTTTTTTGTATATATTTTACGATTAATTTTTTTTTTTTTTAAATGAAGCATATAGACTTAAACATATTAGATTATAAGGATATCTACTGTTACACAGTCTCATCATTATCTCGCGCACATCTACCATTTAACGTATTCACATTAAATTTCACAAAATTTATATTAAAATTATATTGAGTTTACGTTAATTTCACATATTTTGTAATATTGATCATTACACAAATTAATTTAAATACCCTTGTGAACCGAATCTAAATTATGTATAATTTTTTATACGAATTTTATGAATTGTAATATGAGAGTTGTGACTTGTGACGTATATATATAAGATGTGGACATCAGCAGGTACTGTCTAAAGTAATGGTGTTTTCTTTTTAACAATTTTAACCCAAATTCATATTTGTAAGGTTGTTAATTTGATGAAGACATAAATGGTCGGTCGCGTCACGGTTTAATTTTCTATATAAAATAAGACCATTATGGTCTTATATACATATATATAATCTTTGAAACAAAGAGAAGACAGAAGATAATCAAGAATTAATTACAAGCGGCCTATATACTAATGAAACAAAATATAAGCTTAATTGGTCAATTATAGAAAACTTAATTCAGATACTAGTTAGTTAAGTTTAATTATATACTAGTTAGTTAAGTTTAATTATATAATCCAGCTCATGATATCATATATCCATATAAATTTGTAGAGCTTGCAGAAAGTCCAACAATCGTGTCATATATTCAGATTTCAGATAATATTATATTGGGTTTTTAATATTGATTAGGCAATAACCACTTAACCAGTGGTGTTTTGGCATCTTCAAATAGCTAATTAAAAGATGTAATTATATATATATATATCTATCTTGTAATGTGTTTTGGAGAAAATAGATCATCAAAGCACTTTTCGAGATTGAAAAAAAAAAAGGATTTTTAGAGAATAGCATTTGATAGCTTGGTGCTTATAATTATCTAAAAAGCATTTGTGGAAACTCAAAACTCAAAAGTAAGGGCAAGTGTGCATTGATAGATGCTTCTAGAGTTTTGGGAGAGAATCCAGTCACCAAAGATATGATATGTGGCTAACATACGTATGATACATGTACATTTCTTGTCACATATCACATTTTCATCGGTACCCGGAGCATGTGTCACTCAACAATGCAAAGTTTCTCTACTTATAAAGAACAATTTCAGATACATTCACAGATGAAAGTTGTAAGAAATTAACATTGATGAAGTTAAAGCCATAGATAATTAAGTATTTGATAGCATATTCCTTGACAAACAAATAATATATAAGATTAAATCAGTGATTAATTAGGTCTAGGAAGTGGAGATCCTGCAAGAAATGATCTGAACAATGTGAGAGACTGTGAAGGAGATGTAAAGGGGACCTCATGGGCTGCTCCCCTGACCGTTGCGAACGTCAAATATGTAACGTTTTTGCCGTCTCTCAATCTGCCAAATGACTGTGACCATCCTCCCACCTGCAATATATAATTCTCATTTTCGTTACAACGAAAAGAGAGAAAATTAAATAGTCCCGAAATAAGAAAAAACGAATTTGGGGAATTCAGATTCCATCCATTTTAAATATAAATGATATATATGCTACAGAATATTTGACATACCTGTTTTTTGTCATACCAATTAGCATATGTTGTGAAGGGCACCAGCTTCAACTCCTTAGCCAAAATATTAGCAATTATCCTTGTTTGAGTGAGAGGGATTTTTGTATCTTGGTCTCCACTGTTTTGATTTTACAAGAATAAGAAAAAATTGCATATATCATGTTAATTAAACCCTCCGGTACGTCATTAATTCTCCAGTGAGGAGGGTCGGTATGTTTACGTGTAGAATCGTTGTTGATTGACGTTTTAACAGTAAGTTTTCCTTGCTAATTATTTCAAAATGAATTTTGGTTTGAGTACTTGACAGAGATGAATATTGAGAACCTGTAAAGCAGGATGGGAATGCCTTGCATTATAAGGTTTGAGATGAGAGGTATGATGTTGATTTCAAAGCTATCGTCTTGATACACAAGTGGCCTGCAAAATTAAATACATTCATTTGATTTATTTGTTATAGAATGAATCATATGACATGTATAAGGTTATATAAAAAAAAAATCATGCGTGGACTCGGGAACATAATTTACGTCTGAGATCACTGATTGTCACATCCCCAGACATAAATTACGTTCGAGGGCTTGCATCTAAGAAGCATCCAAGGCTATATATATGTGAGAGAGAGAAAAAAAATGACCCTGAACAGAAATCCCAGTGGTAAGGAAGGTGAGTAGTGTTGGCATGAAGTGCTTTTTGAACTTGAGGCTGGTTTAGATAGTTCAATATCCTGTCTCCAAGACAAGGATCACCAACTTGAATTCCCCTCCTAGCCATCTGTTCAACAGGATAATTTATAATGATAGATATAATTATATAGTTGTAAGTTCCAAAATAAAGCACATACCTTTGCATGTATCTCCCCATGCTTGCCCATAGCCTTAAATTGTTGTGTAAAGCTTGCCGGTAAGCACAAGGGCGAGAGCAAATCGCTCCGATCAATATCATCGCCAACTTCATCGGAGACTCGTTTGAACACATTGTTGCATTCCTGAGACCGTTGTTTGTGTACGAATTCGTGGAGAAACTTGGAATCATTGCACACTTTCTTCTCCAACCTCAGTGTTTCATCCGATATTGCTCCATGCGACCACAAGTATTCTCCGGACAACACACTGATGTCTAGGTCTAGAAGTGGATTCCCAAGCTACAAAAAGAAGCAAAATTGAATTGAAACTATTTAAATCTGACACCAAACTAGTTAGGGATCTACCGAGACAACTAATTTCAAAATATTCTAATTAGAGTGGTCTTTAATACACTTAGAGAGGTTTCTCAGAAACAAAATATCATATAAGAGAAAATTCCTATGAATATGAAAGTATGAAAATACTCTGTTCGTCTGTAATTAATTAAACTCTACATTCCAGTTCAAGACTTCAAGATATCAATAAAATTTATGCATTTGTTCACAATTGAATAGATAAAACCGCAAGCAATTAGTAATAATTACAGCAATGGCTTTGAGCTTGATGGGTCTTATAATGCTAGGTTGCTTGTTGTACTCCATTAACAAGCTTGCAAGCTGTGGAATATAGTGGCCTGCATATTCAACATATATATATTACACATATATTGTAAGAGCTTTCAAGTTTTACTATAATATTTATATATATATATAAATAAAAAATAAAAAAATAAAAAAATAAAAAAAAATTAGAATATCATTACCTGCATAGCTTTCTCCAGTAAGAAAGAAATCAGAGTCTTTGTACTGTGGAAATTCTTCCAACCATTTCACAATAAATCTCAAATTGTCCTCAGCTGCAACATCAGAAAAAAACCTCCATTATAAAAAGTTAAAAAAAAAAAAAATGATTTATTTGACTGAAATTAGTAGATTTAATGTTATAAGAAATTTGTGATGCATACCAGTCCTTGTATCATTCCAGAGAATGTAATCTGAGCTTGTGTTTGAGTATGAAAATCCAACTCCAATTGGTGATTCAACATATAACATATTCGATTCTGTCCGGATATATATAATTTGATCGATCAAATAAATCATAAACCAGTCAGAGAATTTTTTTTATAAAATATGAAACGATGATCTTACCTAAGTTCCATGAATATTTATTCCTGAGAAGAATTCCATTTTGTCCAGGTTGAAATGGACCATGTTCCATGAAGGCACCAAAACCAAGTGAAGAACATCCAGGGCCTGGAATTACAACATATGTATAAAAAAGAATCATCATCATCATTTTACATCATGTCAGGACCATCTTAAAACGACTTGGGAGTTCGGATGAAATTAAAATCAGGATGCCCGAATATAAATTACAAATTACCTCCATTGAGCCACAAGGTCAAGGGAAGCGAAACCGGGTCAGGCGATTGAGCTTCAACAAAGTAATAGAAGAGAGCTCTAGTGCTTCCATGGTGAGCATCTGTGACATTAATGTATCCTGAATGTTGTTTGAAAGAAACATTGGTGGGTTGTCCTGGAAGAGCTGTTATCAGCTCAGCACTAGTAGTACAGGAGTTGTAGTGAAAGAGAAAGCACAACAAAGACAAGAACCAAAAACCCATATTCAAATTAATGATAAATTTAAATAATTAATAGACAAGGTTTCACTTATACATCAAATGTGTGTGTATATATACATGTTTCATTGGACAAATTATGGAATAAAATTGGATTAGGATGATTTTGAACTTTATTGTATTGATTTTTATTACTTGGAATATACATTAAATGATAAAATTTATTTTTTATTTATTATTATTATTTTTTTTTTGAAGAAAAACAACCGAACAAACTACTACAAACCTGGAAAAATACAAGATGGATTAAAAATATATATTTATATTTATCAAAATTCAAAAATAAAAACCTCTCTAGCATTCATCAAAATTCAAAATTGTCTCGAAGTTGGAACTTGAAATATTTTAATTAATTAAGATCCACCCATTGTACATGGACCCGGTATAGGTCTGTCCCCCCCCCCCCCCCCCCCCCCCCCCCCCCCCCCACCCACACACACATTTTTTTTTGGACTAATTGCACAAATACCCCGGACATTTAGTGTAATTGCATGCATATGGAACTTTTATCTGAAATTGCACAAACTTCCCCGTTGGTCAGTTGACTTCCGTCAACAATAACAGCTGACTAACATTTATGTGTGAAGTGTCCAAAATACCCCTAAGTTAACTTTTTTATTTTCTTTTTATTTTTAAGAAATGACTGGTTTTTAACTTTTAGATATTTAAAAATTGAAATATATATTTAGTAAATAATATAAAAAATATTTATACACAACACCAAAAATAGAATAAAAGATTTTAAAAACCCATAACTTCCTTTTATGTAATTCATACACGAGATCAGTTGATCACAAATATCACTACCAATCTCAACAACATACTCATATTCCAATATTTGAAAGAGATTATATGATCCAATATTTACCAAAATTATTTAATTAAATTATTGAGTTGTGTTGAAGAATTTTGTGTTGGAAAAAGCTCAACACCAATTCAGTTAATTTTTTTATAATGTCAAAAAAAACCCAATTAATCAATATAATAAAAATAATTAACAATTAAAAAAAAGATAAAATCATAATTTACAAGTCTGGAAAACTTTTGTTTTGACTTCAAACACAAATCTGGAAAAGCTCTACCGCCTCCACCGCAACTTTTCTAGTCGGAGACGTCTCTCCTCCCGCCGGTCACCTTCTCCAGTCGGTCTCCTCCTTCCGGTCACCTTCTCCAATCGGTCTCCTCCAGCCAGATGTGATCGACGCAGATCTCTTCCACTTGAAGGAGATTTAATGTTCATATCTCTTCCGCTTGAAGGGACGAAAATACAGTACCAACTCTCCATCTATTGTCACATTCACATCAAATTAAAAGACCAAACAAGCTTTACAAAAACATTTTGGGATTTTGTTGATCTGGCCTTGCTCTTTAATGGCAGATAGTGGTGGATTTGAAGGGGTCGTGAGCAAGTCAATGCCGCCGGCGTTATCTCCTCCGTTTGACAATAAAAGAGTCGATTTCCTCTAGTAGCGGAGGAGATCGACGCTAATCTCCTCCTGTCGAAGAACAGATCTTCTCTAAGGAGACCAACGACTTCTCTAATCGGTGACATCTCAAGGATTTCTCCATATATTTTTTTGTTTAGAAAAGAATTATTGAATTATTTCATCATCGTGTTTTATACTTCTGATCGTTTTCCTTTCTGGGTTTGGTTTAGGTCTTGTTATGAGTTAAATATTTGTAATGTGGATCTTGTGTTTGATCTCTTTTGCTTTGTTTATGTGTTTTTTTTCTATTTGGTTGATGAGAAGTACCAAAGAACGAGGAGGAAAAAATTGGAAGAAAAACTGGAAGTGGCTGTTTAAAAAAGAAATTAATAAAAATAAAAATCATTTTCATCAAATCTCCTCAATCAACGAAGATAAAAAAAAATGGACGGAGGTATTTTAAAAATAATAATTAAAAGTGATTTTATCTTATTAATTGGTCAAAAAACCTTTTTACCCTCAGCCGTTAGGTTCTAACAGATCATCACTAACGGTAGGGGATGTTTGTGTAATTTTAAGCAAAAATCCCATATAGCTGCAATTACACTTAAACTCAGGGACGCTTGTGTAATTACACCTTTTATTTTTTATTTTTTTTGATTTAGTCCCTCAACTTTAATTCAAATTTGTATCATCAATTTGAATTGATTTGGATATCCATTCGTAGCTCAAGTGGGTGGTATATACTTTATATTGATCCTAATAATAAAAGTTTCGAGTATGACTTTTACCTATAAAATATCAAATTTTCGAGAGATATCTTCTCAATTATTTTTCAAGATATATTTTTAGTGGTTGATTTTGTCCGATCTTGACCTCTATTGATTATTTTAGACCTGTTTGGGATGACTTGTCTCTTTCTATTAGCTGGTTTCAACAATAGACTTTTTAGCCAAGTTGTGTTTACCCAATTCCTGGGTCAATGGTCTTCGTTTTAGGCATTGAATTCATTTTTTTTTAAAATGTCAATTGAAGTTCCTTATCAATAGGTTTAACTCTTACCAGTAATATTTCTTCAAATTCAACTATAGAAATTCGTTACATGTATTAAAATTACATAACCCAAGTGATATCATATACTTGATCATTTATCGTATTAATATCGAAACTTAGATGGGAGACCCGTTATATTTCAGAATTCGATAGAAAAACTCCCTTATTATAGAAATTCATCAGGATACAAAACCACCTGGATCTGTCAAACATGTAAATCAATCAATGGTGATGAGGTTTAGGAAGAGGAGCTCCTGCAAGAAATGATGTGAACAAAGGGAGGGCCTGTGAAGGGGACCTCATGGGCTGCTCCCCTGATCGTTGCTTACATCAAATATGTAACGCTTTTGCCGTCTCTCAATGCACCAAATGACTCTGACCATCCTCAATCCTCCCACCTGCAATATACAACAGTGTACAAGAATCAATCGTGTGAAGATCCATTCATCTGTTGAACCAATTCAATCAATGCAATTTATGGACCTTAATTCAATCCGATACCTGTTTCTTATCAGACCAAGGACCATAGGTTTCCCCGCGCCAATGCAAATGTTGATTAAAGTGGTTCCGAAATTGGTTTTGTAATACAAATTGTATCCAGTTCCTGACTGAAATCCAGATTGACAGGCCAAGCTGGAACTAGGTAATTTGAGTTTCATTTTCTTAAGAACTAGTGAAAAAAGAAAAGAAAGAAATTTTCCAGATATCTGATATTCTATTCTAGTTTTACAATTGGTTTCCACAAGCTACATAACGCATTCTACATTCTGTGTTGCTGTTCCAAGGAATATGTAAACAACTAGACTTTCTATAACAAAAGTCCTAAAGAGGCAACCAAGCTTGTCACAGATCCCTCTCCAAAGCAATTCTGGAGTCTATGCAGCATCTTTCCAAGAGCTCATCAACCCTTTCAATACAAGGTTTTAACTTACCATGATTAAAATTATGAACCTCGACGATACTCCAGCTGCTTGGTATTTTCTACCAACACCTGCCAAGAAATTGGATGATACAATTCCCGTCATTATATACATAACCAAGCATGTCCTTTGGCAAACAATACACACATAAATGCCTTTAATATGGTTAAAACGCATAGGTTGTTAACTATATTCAAACTAAATTCAAAAGGTAAAGAGCTATAAGAATAAATGGATTTACTTCTCGAATGTAATTTGCTATGGCCTTGCAACCTTCAGTTGCGAGTTGCATGACATCTTCAAATATATTTGTCGGTAACTTAGCATCCATCTGCATTGGATAAACATAATTAATAAGTGGTCTATAAGTAAATCTTTTGAGGTTAAATTGATAAAGCTGAATTTTAGACAAAAACCTGTAGTAGAGTAACTTTGTCCAATGTAGGTAGAATTCCTACTGTGACATCAGCGCCTCCAGCACTGTCTTCAATGTAATTCAAATCTGCCCACAAGACAAATCTTATGTAGGGCAATCTTGTGCACAAAATTTATGACATACCATACAATAGAATGATTTACAAACAAGACTATAGGTGCTTAAAAGAAAGGGATGGCTGGAGAATGAATTTACCAAGTAGAGGAGTGCTATTGAGGTATCCGGCACTACAAGATGTAACAAGATCACACATTGGAATCCCAGCATCTGCAAGGGCTAATGTTGCAGCATTAATACATGCAGATCGAGTTCCTGCAGGCAACGCATTCCCAAATCAGCAAGATAATTTTTCCTACTTCTGAAGATTAATTTTTGATATAAAATGCTTTAGCAGCCAGTTGATGTCAAATGCAACTGCTAGATCTAGTTGATGTGTGCTGCTTAAGGCTTTTTTTGCCGCTCATCAAATAGAGGGGGCAGAAAATGTTCACATAGTCAGCGCCTTCCATGCCACCAAAACACTAATTATGTTTGGCGTAATCCATGGCGGAGGGTGATCAGTAAGGTAAAGAGAACAAGAGAGAGAGAGTAGGACGAAACTGAGGTAAAACATTTCCACAGCGTACTCCATTTAAGATTTATGTGAAAATTTAAAGAGGAAAGGAGGAAATATACACCAAAAACATGGTCCAGAAAACCCATGCATTCCATGAAATGGCAAGGTGAGCATCAATTCATAATAAAAAGGGTTTGTATCATCTAGGGTTTAGTATAGAGATTTACAATTGAGATTCGAGTTACCTCCATCTGCTTGCAGAACTTGTACAAATATATCTATCTGCAACAACACAAGAAATGTTTAGAAGAAGAAATTAGTAGTAGCAACTAGGCAACTAGTAAGAATTTAGAAAGGCTCTCAGGAATTTGTGATGAACCTGAGAACGAGGCATCAGATGTGTCATTATGCATGCTTCCATTGCCTGGCGAATAACTAGAGATATCTCTATCGATCGCCAGAGAGGATCACAAGAACATTCATATATAAACTAGCTATAGAAAATAGACATACAATAGGTTGTGCAGAAAATGCAAGTTCTCTAGGATTGTTCTTTCCAATCACATGTACACCTTTGAAAGCTCTAAAATTTGGTCCTAACGACAAGTTCCAAACCAAACACAGAAGAACAATCCTTCATCCACACCAGCCCTGTATTTCTAGGATTCCAACAAGCCCGTAAATCAATATTACAACTCACACTTGAAGAATGTTTTAATTACACATACTGCCAGACTATTATTCAAATTTATTTCATATTGACTTACTAATATACAATCAAGTAAAACACATGCATCCACGGATTTAGAACCATTACATCCGAAAAATTAATATACCTTCCTAAACTTTCTTTGGTTTTCACAAATTACAAATTATGCCACCATAGTGTTTCAATAGATTTCATCCTACGTACGCACATTCTAGATCCTCTCAACACATTAGACCACAAAGAAGTACACTTTTGAAAGAAAAAAATCAAAAACAATAACAAGAAAAAGTTGACAACCTGTCACCCTTTGGCTTTCTCAAGCGATCGCCAGTACTGAAATTGGCCATGCTGTACTCACAGCGTACCTACGATGCATACAATTACATACAATGAGAGAAAATAAAACTATCAACTCATTACAAATTAAAAACATTAAAAAATTCAATGTCACCAGTGCATGGTCATTAATTTGCTGGCCCTTATTTTGAACCTGAAAAGTGAAAACACAAGGCATCACAACAAATGATTATAAATAAATGCAAATTCCCATAAAAAAAAATGGTACAAGAGTACCTCTCTAGGGCCATATACAGCAGCAATGACTTTGGTGTTACCCATCTCAAACATCGCAGAACTGATAATTGAAATGCAAGTTAAGTTAAAATCTACTTCATTGGAATTGAAATTAAGATTTATTAGAAACATATCAATAAAAATAAGAATATGAAATCCAAGTACCCGTCTGTTTTGGAAACAACGCCAATCTCGGCTCGAAGTTGCCTCATCTGAGATTATAGACACAAAATATGAAATATGAAATCAAATATTCAAAATTCATAGTATATTGTAAGAATAATCTAAGAGAAAGAGATGTATACTTCGGTAGGGCGGCGACCATCCAAACGAAGTCCTTCAGGGCTCACAAATTCCATCTCTGATAAGTGATACTGTGTGAGCAAGAGCAAAAGAGAGATAGACTACGATCCACCAAAACCAAGTTCCTCAAAAGTTCATATTGAAGGAAGATGAAAACTAAACTGATTGGAAAATGGAAACCAACTAGAAACCAGTCCTAGAAAAATCCAAACAGAAGTGAGAAGCTTATTAACACATGATAAAAATGCAAACAATGGAAATGAAGTGAAGAGAAGACAATGAGACTCTTTATTATAAAATGAAATTCAATTCATCAATTTGTCAACAGAATAATATTAATAAAAAGTATAAATTAACTGATAAACTATATTGAACTACAACATATCCAGAATTCAAAATAAAAGCTTTAACAATTTCATTGCTTATAAATACCAATACACATTGAATTATAACAAGAACATAAATTAGCAAACTCAATCATTGATCGAACTATAGACTAAATTAAAATTACATATATTTAATAGTTCACTAAACCAAGTTCATTACATTGTATATGAAATTTTAAAAACATAGATACTTGAAAAATGAAGGAACAACAACTAAACAAAACAAAATTGATGGGAGATACCAGTTCTTTAGACCGTTTAGCTCTGCGTCTAAGAGAGCGAAAGAGGAAGACAGAGATGGCTCCAGCGAGGTAAATATGGACTGACGATCAGCGTCGTTTCAATTTTGCCTAATTCATAGGGTTTTTTTAGGGTAAATTGCAATTGCATCCCTACATTTGCTTATATCACTGTCAGATCGAACTTTTACCTTAATTACAGAAAGATACATTTGACCTATTTGACCACCATTTGACTTAAGTGGACTTTTTACAGCAAACAACCATATTTACTTTCAAAAAAAAAAAAATATGTAAATTGAATTCACTTTTTTGTTTTTTTTTTGAAATAGTATAATAATACTGGATTTAGAGTAAATGGCAGACTTGAATCCATAACCTCTTGACTATGAGTGAAAAATCACTAGATCAACATCATATTGTCATTGAATTCACTTTTGTTTTTTTAATGTCAATTGAGGTTCCTTGTCGATATGTTTAACTATGAGAGTAATAATTCTCCAAATTCAACTAAAGAAATTTGTTACATGTATAATTTGAAATTTCGTAACCCAAGTGATATCATATGCTTGATCATTCATATTATTATGGAAACTTAGATGAAGACCCCATTATAGTTTAGAATTCGATACAAAAGCTCCTTTATTATTGAAATTCATCGATCAGGATACAAAACCACCCGTATCCGCCAATATTTAAAACAAGATTGGCGACAAGCATAATTAACATGTTAATCAATCAATGGTGATGAGGTTTAGGAAGAGGAGCTCCTGCAAGGAATGATGTGAACAAAGTGAGGGCCTGTGAGGGGGATGTGAAGGGGACCTCATGAGCTGCTCCTCTGACCGTTGCATACATCAAATATGTAACGTTTTTGCCGTCTCTCAATGCACCAAATGACTCTGACCATCCTCCCACCTGAAATATATATAACAGTGTACAAGAATTAATCATGTAAAGATTCATCGATCTGTTGAATCAATTTCTGAGACATTAATTTGATTCGATTCGGTACCTGTTTCTTGTTATACCAAGGAGAATATTTTGTGAAAGGGACCAGCTTCAACTCCTTGGCTATATTTTCAGCAATTGTCCTTGTTTGAGTGAGAGGGATTTTTGTATCTTGGTCTCCACTGTTTTTTATATAATTGGCAAACAACAACACAATTTATCTTAATTACTTTGATTACATTTTTAACAAAAAGAAATTACTAGAAATGTGAAAATTATACATGTGAGTGTTGATGATCAGAACCTGAAAAGCAGGATGGGGATGCCTTCCATTATAAGGTTTGAGATGACAGGTATGATGTTCATATCCATATTATCTTCTTGATAAACAAGTGGCCTGCAAAAAACTAAATATTTAGTAATTATGCTAACTTTGGACCTGAAATTGTTTTTCAGGACCGACCTGACTAGAGAATTATAACTGTTAGTAATGTAAAGTGTGTATGAGAGAGAGACCCTAAACAGAAATCCCAGTGAAAAGGAAGGTGAGTGGTGTTGGCATGAAGTGCTTTTTGAACTTGGGGGTTGTTGAGATAAGTAAATATCCTGTCTTCAAGGCATGGATCACCGGCAGCAGCTGCCCTCCTAGCCATCTGATTATATCATGGTTATATATGTGCACTCCACCAACAACATTTAACTATGCATAAGAAATTTATCATTTAATTTGTAACTACGGTCCTGAATTTTTTTTTTTATTTTTTTTTTTCAGGAACAATCTAACTAGAGAATTGTTAATTGATCGTATGTATACATTTACATACCTTTGCATGTATCTTCCCATGCAAGCCCATGGGCTTGAACTGCTGTGTAGAACTTGATGACAATGTGCACAAGGGCAAGAGCAGATCATTGCGATCAATGTCATAACCAATTTCATCATCCACTATGTTGAACACATCGTTGCATCCTTGAGACCATTGATCGTGAACATATTCCCGGAGGTACTTGGAATTGTTGCACACCGTCTTCTCCAGCCACAGCGTCTCATCCGATATGGCCCCGTGTGACCACAAGTATTCTCCGGACAATACACTGATGTCCAGGTCTAGAAGTGGATTCCCAAGCTGCAAAAATTAAAATTAAGAAACAAAAGTGGTCAATTGTAAGAAACTTTCTATAATTGATCAAAATATAAGCCTAATTTAATTTTATTATTTACAGCAATGGCTTTGAGCTTGATAGGTGTTATGTTAGGCTGCTTGTTGTACTCCATTAACAAGCTTGCAAGCTGTGGAACATAGTGGCCTGCATAGCTCTCTCCAGTTAGAAAGAAATCAGAGTCCTTGTATTGTGGAAATTCTTCCAACCACTTCACAATGAATCTCAAATTATCCTCGGCTGCAATGTCATAAAATAACCTTGTTAATAACCGCTGAAACCTGGAAAAGACCGGCAGGACTCTAATACCATGTTAATTTAACAAAAACGAAAGAAAATGCATTACCAGTCGTAGTATCGTTCCATAGGATGTAATCTGAGCTTGTGTTTGAGTATGAAAATCCAACTCCAATGGGTGACTCGACGTATAACATATTTGAAGCTGCCCAACACTTAGATATTAACAGAATATCGAAAACGGGTTCAGTAGAATTGAATTTTTTTTTTTTAATAAAGATTAAACATGTATTAGAAATGAAAGTGCAATCTCACCCAAGTTCCATGAATATTTATTCTTGAGCAGGAGTCCATTTTGTCCAGGTTGAAATGGACCATGTTCCATGAATGCACCAAAACCAAGTGAAGAACATCCTGGACCTAGAATTTCAAAATTACACGACCCAAGTCCGGATGAAATTAAAATCAGGACATCTAACCGGAGAAAGACAGGATACGTAAACATACATTGATTCCGAATAAAAATTACAAACCTCCATTGAGCCACAAGGTCAAAGGAAGCGAAAGCGGGTTGGGAGAATCAGCTTCAACAAAGTAATAAAACAGAGCTCTACCATGTTGAGCATCTGTTACAATGTAACCTGAGTATTGCTTGAAAGCAACATTGGCTGGTTGTCCTGGAAGAGAGGTTATAAGCTCTGCAGTACAAGAATTGTAGAAAAAGAAAAGGAACAACAAAGAGAAGAACCAAATAGCAGCCATGAATGGATAGATTGATAGAGAGAGACTGCGAGAGTCTGCTTTCGAGTTACATGTATAAATAAGAGAAGCATTGTTGCATTGTTGCATTGTTGCATTGTATCATGGACTTTTGTATGTTTTCGTTTCAATCAAAGATGATAATACTTGTCTTCTTTATCAGAACTTGTTAGCTTTGTTTGCCTCCATGTTATAGCCGGCTGGCTTCTTGTTAAAAGTCTAATGTAATTTTTTGTAAGTATGATGTGATGGATTGTTTGCCTATGTGTTTTTTCGTGTGGGATCCCAATTGACACCGAAGTAACCTGTTGTTTTTGAAAGATTTTCTCTAAGTTAGAACTATGAACTGATGATAAAAAAGACTGATACAGAGTTATCTAAAAATGGACCAACATGGAATCAATGTTAGAAGAAGAAAGGCACAAACCAGAACCCATCTCACTTGAACACAACTTGATGATACAGATGAACACATGCACACAAACACAGTTGAGAGACAATGACATACATGGGTGACAATCACAAACAAGTAGACTTTTGAAAGAAAAAAAATCAAAAACAATAACAAGAAAAAGTTGACAACCTGTCACCCTTTGGCTTTCTCAAGCGATCGCCAGTACTGAAATTGGCCATGCTGTACTCACAGCGTACCTACGATGCATACAATTACATACAATGAGAGAAAATAAAACTATCAACTCATTGCAAATTAAAAACATTAAAAAATTTGATTCAAAATGTCACCAGTGAGTGGTCATTAATTTGCTGGCCCTTATTTTGAACCTGAAAAGTGAAAACACAAGGCATCACAACAAATGATTATAAATAAATGCAAATTCACATAAAAAAATGGAACAAGAGTACCTCTCTAGGGCCATATACAGCAGCAATGACTTTGGTGTTACCCATCTCAAACATCGCAGAACTGATAATTGAAATGCAAGTTAAGTTAAGTTAAGTTAAAATCTGCTTCATTGGAATTGAAATTAAGATTTATTAGTAGCATATCAATAAAAATAAGAATAAGAATATGAAATCCAAGTACCCATCTGATTTGGAAACAACGCCAATCTCAGCTCGAAGTTGCCTCATCTGAGATTATATACACGAAATATGAAATATGAAATCAAATATTCAAAATTCATAGTATATTGTAAGAATAATCGAAGAGAAAGAGATGTATACTTCGGTAGGGCAGCAACCATCCAAACGAAGTCCTTCGGGGCTCACAAATTCCATCTCTGATAAGTGATACTGTGCGAGCGAGAGCAAAAGAGAGAGATAGACTACGATCCACCAAAACTAAGTCCCTCAAAAGTTCATATTGAAGGAAGATGAAAACTAAACTGATTGGAAAATGGAAACCAACCAGAAACCAGTCCTAGAAAAATCCAAACAGAAGTGAGAATCTTAATAACACATCATAAAAATGCAAACAATGGAAATGAAGTGAAGAGAAGACAATGAGACTCTTTATTATAAAATGAAATTCAATTCAACAATTTGTCAACAGAATAATATTAATAAAAAGTATAAATTAACTGAAACTATATTGAACTATAACATATCCAGAATTCAAAATAGAAGCTTAACAATTTCATTGCTTATAAATACCAATACACATTGAATTATAACAAGAACATAAATTAGCAAACTCAATCACAATTATATCTACTTCATTGATCAAACTATACACTAAATTAAAATTACATATATTTAATAGTTCACTAAACCAAGTTCATTACATTGTATATGAAATTTTAACAGCATGGATACTTGAAAAATGAAGGAACAACAATTAAACAAAACAAAATTGATGGGTGATACCAGTTCTTTAGACCGTTTAGCTCGGCGTTTAAGAGAGCGAAAGAGGAAGACAGAGATGGCTCCAGCGAGGTAAATATGGACTGATGATCAGTGTCGTTTCAATTTTGCCTAATTCATCCAGCTGAGCTGATATTAGGGTTTTTTTTAGGGTAAATTGCAATTGCATCCCTACATTTGCTTATATCATTGTCAGATCGAACTTTTACCTTAATTACAAAAAGATACATTTGACCAATTTGACCACCATTAGACTTAACAGTGGACTTTTTACAGCAAACAACCATGTTTACTTTCAAAAAAAAAAATTATGTAAATTGAATTCACTTCTTTTCTTTTTTTTTGAAATAGTATAATAACTCTGGATTTAGAGTAAAAGGCAGACTCGAATCCATAACCTCTTGGCTGTGAGTGAAAAACCACTAAATCAGTCTCATCTTGTCATTAAATTCACTTTTTTTTTTAATGTCAATTGAGGTTCCTTCTCGATATGTATAACTATGAGAGTAATAATTCTCCAAATTCAACTAAAGAAATTTGTTACATGTATAATTTGAAATTATGTAACCCAAGTGATATCATATACTTGATCATTCATATTAATATGGAAACTTAGATGAAGACCCCATTACAGTTTAGAATTCGATACAAAAGCTCCTTTATTATTGAAATTCATCGATCAGGATACAAAACCACCAATATTTAATCCTCCTTCAACAACATTGGCGAAAAGCATAATAACATGTAAATCAATCAATGGTGATTAGGTTTAGGAGGAGGAGCTCCTGCAAGGAATGATGTGAACAAAGTGAGGGCCTGTGAGGGGGATGTGAAGGGGACCTCATGAGCTGCTCCTCTGACCGTTGCATACATCAAATATGTAACGTTTTTGCCGTTGCTCAATGCACCAAATGACTCTGACCATCCTCCCACCTGAAATATATATAACAGTGTACAAGAATTTAATCATGTGAAGATCCATTGATTTGTTGATTCAATTTCTGAGACATTAATTTGATTCGTTTCGATACCTGTTTATTGTTATACCAAGGAGAATATTTTGTGAAAGGGACCAGCTTCAACTCCTTAGCTATAATTTCAGCAATTGTCCTTGTTTGAGTGAGAGGGATTTTTGTATCTTGGTCTCCACTGTTTTTAATATAATTTGAACAAGAAGACAATTTATCTTATAATTACTTTGCTTACAATTTTACCAAAAAGAAATTACTAGAAATGTGAAAATTATATATGAGAGTGTTCATGATCAGAACCTGAAAAGCAGGATGGGGATGCCTTCCATTATAAGGTTTGAGATGACAGGTATGATGTTCATATCCAAATTATCTTCTTGATAATCAAGTGACCTGCAAAAAACTAAATGTTTAGTTACATAATATTATGCTAACTTTGGACCTGAAATTGTTTTTCAAGACCGACCTGACTAGAGAATTATAACTATGAGTAATGTAAAGTGTGTTTGAAAGAGAGACCCTGAACAGAAATCCCAGGAAGTGGTGTTGGCATGAAGTGCTTTTTGAACTTGGGGGTTGTTCAGATAAGTAAATATCCTGTCTCCAAGGCATGGATCACCAGCAGCAGCAGCTGCTCTCCTAGCCATCTGATTATATCATAGTTATTATATATGTGCACACACCAACAACAACATTGATCATGAATAATCATATAGTTAAATGCATGGACTAAACATAGTAACTACGTACGGTCCTGAAGTTTTATTTCAGGAACGACCGACTAGAGAATTGTTAATTGATCGCATGTATGATGTATATATTTGCATACCTTTGCATGTATCTTCCCATGCAAGCCCTTAGGCTTGAACTGCTGCGTAGAGCTTGATGATGACAATGTGCATAAGGGCAGGAGCAGATCGCTGGAATCAATGTCAGCACCAACTTCATCACTCTCTCTGTTGAACACATCGACGCATTCCTGAGACAATTGATCGTGAACCGATTCCCGGAGGAACTTGGAATTGTTGCACACTGTCTTCTCCAGCCAAAGCATCTCATCCGATATGGCCCCGTGTGACCACAAGTATTCTCCGGACAATACACTGATGTCCAGGTCTAGAAGTGGATTCCCAAGCTGCAAAAATTAAAATTAAGAAACAAAAAGTGGTCAATTGTAGAAAACTTTCTATAATTGATCAAAATATAAGCCTAATTTAATTTTATTATTTACAGCAATGGCTTTGAGCTTGATTGGTCCTATGTTAGGCTGCT
Organism: Acer campestre; assembly: GCA_954870605.1. NCBI lineage: Eukaryota > Viridiplantae > Streptophyta > Magnoliopsida > Sapindales > Sapindaceae > Acer > Acer campestre. The sequence goes on along the minus strand of OX940805.1, from coordinate 32,571,116 downwards.
TGTTGTACTCCATTATCAAGCTTGCAAGCTGTGGAACATAATGGCCTGCATAGCTCTCTCCAGTTAGAAAGAAATCAGAGTCCTTGTACTGTGGGAATTCTTCCAACCACTTCACAATGAATCTAAAATTATCCTCGGCTGCATGCAACATCATAAATTAACCCTGTTAATAACCGCTGAAACCTGGAAAAGACTGGCCAGCTCTGATACCATGTTACTCTAACAAAAACGAAAGAAAATGCATTACCAGTCGTGGTATCGTTCCAATGGATGTAATCTGAGCTTGTGTTTGAGTATGAAAATCCAACTCCAATCGGTGACTCGACGTATAACATATTCGAAGCTGCCCAACACTCCGATATTAACAGACTAGAAAACGGGTTAAATAGAATTGAAGTTTTTTTTTAATAAAGATTAAACATGTATTAGAAATGAAAGTGCATTCTCACCCAAGTTCCATGAATATTTATTCTTGAGCAGGAGTCCATTTTGTCCAGGTTGAAATGGACCATGTTCCATGAATGCACCAAAACCAAGTGAAGAACATCCTGGACCTAGAATTTCAACATTACACAACCCAAGTTCGGATGAAATTAAAATCAGGACATCTAACCAGAGAAAGACAGGATATGTAAAACAACATTGGCTCCGAATATAAATTACAAACCTCCATTAAACCACAAGGTCAAAGGAAGCGAAAGCGGGTTGGGAGAATCAGCTTCAACAAAGTAATAAAACAGAGCTCTACCATGTTGAGCATCTGTTACAATGTACCCTGAGTATTGCTTGAAAGCAACATTGGCTGGTTGTCCTGGAAGAGCTGTTATAAGCTCTGCAGTACAAGAATTGTAGAAAAAGAAAAGGAACAACAAAGAGAAGAACCAAATAGCAGCCATGAATAGATAGATTGATAGTGAGAGACTGTGAGAGTCTGCTTTCAAGTTACATGTATAAATAAGAGAAGCATTGTTGCATTGTTGCATTGTATCATAGACTGTTCTATATGTTTTCGTTTCAATCAAAGCTGATAATACTTGTCTTCTTTATTAGAACTTGTTTGCTTTGTTTGCCTCCATGTTATAGCCGGCTGGCTTCTTGTTAAAAGTCTAATGTAATTTTTTGTAAGTATGATGTGATGGATTGTTTGCCTATGTGTTTTTTTCGGATCCCAATTGACACCGAAGTAACCAGTTGTTTTCAAAGGATTTTCTCTAAGTTAGAACAATGAACTGATGATAAAAAAGACTGATACAGAGTTATCTAAAAATGGACCAACATGGAATCAATGTTAAAAGAAGAAAGGCAAAAACCAGAACCCATCTCACTTAAACACAACTTGATGATACACATAAACACATAACACACAAACACAGTTGAGAGACAATGACATACATGGGAGACAATCATCTGTTCATTGGGTTTGGATAATCGTCGGTACAAACAAGGGATTGATTTCAAGTACTACTCCAAAAGTCCGAAGACAGCTCACCATTTATGTTTCTTTTCGTTGCAAACAAAACACATCCCAAGTAGGAAAGTTGTGTTCAAAAGTTTGTCTGTCCCAAAATTACCAAACAGCTATAAGTAGAATTAATAGGTATAGTTCACATTCACCGACCGAGCTGATAAGTGAAAATAACAGGCATGTTTATTAGTTTTTGAATCAAGGAAGACACAATTTTGTGTTTGCTTTTTTATGAATCAGTCATGAGTAGTCATCATATCCATGTAAAAGAGAGAAAAAGACGAGTGAAGATAATGATGCTATCAAAAAAGGTAACTTTTAACATTTACTCATTGAGCTACAAACCTCTTCCGATGCAATTAGAAGACCATCTCTTTTTTCTTTCTTTTTTTTTTTCTTTTTGTTTGCCTTTTATGTACAGAAACTGTAGAATGAAAAAGCTAAGCACCAGCACCAGGAGGTGCTTGATGACTCACAAGAGAAAGAAACAGAATGATAAACCAAACACAAGAAGAAAATGACACGGACAAAAGTTGTCGAGCTTAACAGAACATGGAACTTGATGAGACAGGTTCAATTCTCCACTATCCTTGGACCTCTGTAGATATCTCCAACTACAGCTAACTCTCTTGGGTTCTCCCTCTCTTGAAGCCACGCATACCCTTCTCGCTCCTCTTCTGGGATTGTTACCCCATCGACTGGAATTTTTAGACCGAATCAAATGATCAAGATTTTGGTTCTTATAAACCAAAAATAGATACAATCAAGTTTGGAAGGAAGAATATAGTAAGTACCTGAGAATCTAGTAAATGGGAAGTCAAGGTAGTATGTGCAGTGTCGCCCATCAGGATCGGAGTATGGAGGGCCGAGCACATCTAGCACCGCACAAGCTGTCACAGCTGTGAAGCAATGCATGTTGCCTCCATCAGCAGGATAAAGGATGGAGGTGTTGCAAGGCGCTGTCATATCAGAATCAACCTTAACCTTTGCCAACCGTGCTTCAGGATGCTGTGCTGCAGTAAGAAAAACATTGTGTTAAGTGTTGCTTTCTGATTAATTATGGTAAGGGAAGACAATGGCACAATGCTATCAATTATCATTTTATTTCTGTATAGCAAGAACTCAAAATACAAATGAACATTCATAGATTGTCAAAATTAAAGGATTCTAAATTGATCCAGCAGAAGTTGCCATGGAAATAGAAGTTAAAAACGTGGCAGCGAAAATGTGCCATTGTCAACAAGGTTTGTTAATTATCAATTCAAAAGATTTAATTTTGATGTGTAACCATTATTTGGCATCATTATCCAAAAAACTACTTGAAACCAGATTAAGAACAGTACACATCAGGAATTATGTGTATGATTTTCAGTAATATCTAAAACTGTTGATTGTTGTTATGATGTTATCCCTGTTCGACAACTTGTTCCATCAACCAAGTACAAATATTTGTAGGCATAGATGATGCTTAAACGTCTATATCTACAATATAAAGTCTACCCATGTATAAAACAAACCAAACTTGCAAATATCTGTTTAATTGAGGACCGGAGAGATAGTTTAAATTGCGAAAATGCTTACGGACCGGAGAGATAGTTTAAATTGCGAAAATGCTTACTTTCCGAGGGATTCTCAACAGCAGCTGTGTTGACAGGCGTATCTACCACCCAATCGTACGATTTGATGTGCATGGTCCCGAAGAGAAGCTTACTGAAGACCGTCATTCCAGGGTGATTATGAAGAGGAATGACACCAGATGGTGGCAAACAGAAGATCCCAATCTGTAAATTAGAAACGTTAGTACCCAAAAAAGAATACCATAGTTCCCTCCATTTCATTGATTCTCACTCATCCATTACATGCTCTGTATTGTAAGGTCCTCAAAGAAGATTACATACCGAGAATTCGTCACAAGCATAGAGGTGCAAATATGTTATCGCAGGAGTTCGTCGAGCTGTTGTCGTACGGAAATATGGCATCTCTGGCCTGAGACCAACATCCACCGGTTCAATGTCATCTAAACAAGAGCAACCAGCCTCATAAGCATCAAAAACAAGACACAGGAGAACACACACAGCAGATGAACCAAAATCAACAAAAAGATATACAGTTCAAGCCAACATTGTCCATGTGCCAAGCTCGGCTTGAATGTCATTACCTCTCAAAATTATAAAAATCATCCATCGTATTGAGCTGGATAATATCACATCATATGGTAAAAAAACACCGCTAAATTACACAACATTGAAGATGATTAAAAGTGAAAGTTATCTGTATTGATAACCTCATGTTGTATCAAAGTTTTTTAATCAATTTTACTAGAGCATTCATAGCAAACTATATGCCTGATCAAACTATACAGAGAACACAAATGAACAATGCCAATGTCTTTCATTTACCATAAGAATCACATGCTAATGGTACTCACTGTGCATTTTTTATTGCAGAGCTTTGTCAAAACAAACACCAAGCACTGGCATATATGTACCATGTACATAGACTGCAAACAGAAACAAAAAAAAATGCATGCACCGGCCACCATGTATGTAGAAGGACTACAAACATTATAAAATAACATGGCACGCATCCCCACAACACAGAGGCAATAAAATATAAACGTCAAAGGACACTGCAATACTAACATGATCATTAGAAAGTGAATTGTGGCAGTTTCTGAACAAGTACAACACCATGAGAATAGAGAACAATAATCAGATAACAGACAGAAAACAACAAAATGAGGACACGTTCATATACGCTAACATGATCATTCAAACAATAGCCAAGTAAAAACTCAAACTTTAATCAAAATGTTAACAAAAAACAATAAGAACTTTCATGAAAACAAGTCCAAGTATAAAAGTTTCCAAATTCTGAGACACAGACACATACACCATAAAACAAACCAACCCCACTTGAATCACTCAAAAAAAGACACAATAAACGTATAAGGCAACCAACAACGTACCCAAAACAGCTCGTAGCTGTTCGATTTTCTCGGCGGAGGGAACAATACCGGTCCCGCCGGAGGCAAACACGTCCTTGCAAGTATCATACATCCTCTGAACAGGCAACATCTTCTTCTGTCGCCGCCGGTTCTTCCTCGACTTGTTAGTCCTATTTGTATTCGAATTCGGATTCGAAGGAGTCGAATTCGTAACAGCGTTCGTTTCTTTGGGCAATTCACTCAACTCTTTCTCTTTCAAATCAGTCAAAATCGTCTCAATCCCCATTCACTTCCCCAAAAATGCAGAATTCCAGGCACACACAAGACAGAGTAACAAGTAACAACCACGCACACAAAAAAGAACAGCTAACTCGACATGGGTATCACGTTAAACTCTGAAAAACATCAAAAAACGAACTGGGTGACCAAAAAAACTCAAACTTAATCAACCTCCATCAACAACCCACCGTTAATAACAGAGAAAAACAGAGGAATACAGAGGAGGAGAGAGAGAAAAAAAGGTCAACAGTGAAGCAGAAACCACTGTGTTTCCTTGTTTTTGTTTAAAAAACAAATAAAAATAAAACAGAGCAGAGCAGTTACGGAGATGTGAAACTATGCATCTCTGATGGAGAAGAGGAATGAGCAGGAGGATTGAAGTTGAAAGAAATATATAAAAGGGAGGGTTTGATGTTATTGTTGTTAGAGTGAAAAGCTGAAAGGGAAACAGAGTTGGTTTTTTCTTTGAAAGATAGAGAGAGAGTGAAAAACCAGGGGCCATTTCCAACCAAAAACTATGGGCTCTACAATACTTCCCCAACAGCGGATTTTCAATTTTATCCACTTTTTTTTTTTTTTTAACACGCCCAACATTCATTAATTTATTTGCCAGACTTGGCTTGGACATAATAAAACAGAGCAATTTTTCAAAAAAAAAATTGTTCTTGTAGTTTGGTCCTCCATTTATGGAAATATAGTATTTGGAGATGAAATATGGAAATCTTTGTAGTTTTGGGAATTGATATGAGAGCTGGTTTGTTCCTTTTATAGTATGTTATACTGTTATTGTACGTATTTTGTACATATGGGTTTATATGGTACAGTATCTAGTTTGTTTGTTTTTTTAAAGATTTAGTATCTATAATATTTATAAATATAAATCTAAATTTAAATGGTAACAAAATAATTATATTAAAAGTAAATCAAATTATGTGTGCGCATGTAGGATTCATCTATATAGGTTTCGACAAATATGGTATTGCGATTTCAATAGTTTTTCATTTAGACTGGTTTCAATGGATGTGGAATCGCAGGTTTAATAGTATTTCATCTAAAATGGTCGGTACTACGGTTTCAATAGTATTTCATCTATAATGGTCGACACCACGGTTTTAATAGTATTTTATATAAAAAGGTTTTAAACACCCCACAGTTTCAATGATATTTCATAAAAAAAGTTTTCAAAGTTGCAGTTTCAGAAGTATTTTATATAGAAAGCTTTCAGTAGTATTTCATCTAGAAAGGTCGGTGTTGTGGTTTCACTAGTATTTCATCTAGAAATGTTTCGTCCGTGATTTGTATTTTTTAAGAGGACAAAAATGATAAATCAAAGATCTCTGTCCTTTTTTGGTAAAAACATCGTGACAAAGAGTCAATGTACATATAGTACTTCAATAGACAAAATTAACATTAATGATGATATAAAACGTGTAAGAATTGCCTGATAATGTACGTTAAATAATTTAATTAAAGAAATATAAAACATAAAACACATAAATATGTAATCATAAATCTACGGTATCTACGGATCTACCACATGAATAATGTGTCTTATTATTGTACGAACAGAATGTACCCTTTTTTTTTTTTAATTCTTTTTGTTTTTTTTTTTTTCTTTTTCTTTTTTTCTTTTGACAATTCTTTGTTATCGTAATAATCTACAATTTGGATTCCAGCTAGGGGTATACGACGGATCAAATCCATTGGATTTGTCATGATCCATTGAAGAAATTAAAATCCGATCTGATCCAATTGCAATTAGATCTGATCCGATCCAATTGAAAAAATACTTAAATCCGATCTGATCTAATGGATCGAATTCATATGAAGCAATTCTTAATATATAAAAACTAAAATATTCATAAAATTAACAAATTTAAATTATTAATTCATAATGTAAATAACATTAACGAACTAATAATTAACATAAAAGTAAGACATCATTGTACACTTTAAAGTTTAAAAAGTCAAACAAATTATTATCATTAAACATAAGTTACAAATACAAACAAACATGATAAAGTCATCCAAAATTTTGAAATAAAAATATAATCACTTGTCAATTGTCATAACAAAATAAAATAGTTTCGTAAATTTGCTCAATGTTCATATGTTTAACACAAAATAAATTGACCTAATATAAATTACAACTTATATTTGGACGGATCAGGCGGATTGGCGGATTTCCATATGGAAATCCAATAGATTTTAAAATTTAGGATCCAATCCTATCCAATCATATCCTCATATCTGATCCAATCCATTGGATCGAGTTCAAAGGATTTTATTTGATTGAATTAGATCCTGCACACCCCTGATTCCAACTAAAATTGTCACAATAATTTAATTATCAATGAAATTATAAATCAAATCATGAGCTATCATTGAGTTATTTGATTCAATAATCAAATAATCGAATAATTCAATCAAACATTTAGATATTTTTATTTCTTTATACAAATTTTTTCTTACTATTTATTATATGATCCGTTATTATTTTTTTAATATCAAAACTATAAATCATTGTACATACGTATATCGAAAAGAAAAAAAGAAAAAAAAAAAAGTGACCAAAAAAAAAATTCTCGAGGAATAGTGGTCAAGACCAAAAAAAAAAAAAAAAAATCTTGAGGAATAGTGGTCAAATATAATCATAAAAAAGAAACTATTAATTTATTCTCCTTATCCATTGCTTCTTGTCCTATGCATGATTGATTCTTTTTTCTTTTTTTCCATCTTTTATTCTTTTATTCCTTTCCAAATTATGAATATATATATAAACTATAGTTGAATTTACATTTTTGGGATAAAATCAACCCAATTTTTTTTTCCCAATTTTTACTTCATTATTCCATTATTTTTTCTTATTTCATCACTTTTACTTTTTACTAGATGTTGATTTTTATCATCATATTGGGGATTATTCAATCAATCTTTTTAAATATTTTCAAATGTCCTTAAAATAAAGTATCCTAGTTATCAATGAGTGATAAGCCCTATATAGAGCAATTAAATTTCATATAAGTAGGCATTTGTATCTCTAGAATAGAGTAAGAATTTATTCAAATTTAAATTAAAAAAAAAAAGGATACAAATAAAATATTTATTTGTTTACTCTCAAAATTAATTAAAAACCAAGGATTTAGATAAGCAACCATCTAATTCTATATTATATATTTTTATGGAGGGATTCACAAAATTCTGAAAAACTAAATGTAGCATTAACAAATAATAAAAAACTATCTTACAATATTAATTAATCAATGATTATTGAGTTAAAAAAAAAAATTAAAAAAAAAACAAGGACAATACGAGAAAATGAACATAATTTCATCTGTTACAATCAAGTAATCGACTATAAAATTTCAGTATTTAAAAAAATATATATATATTCAGTGAACCACGGCATTGTATGCACCCGACAATAAAATGATCATTTATTCATATCACGTGATATGAAAAACTTATTTGATTGATTAATCACATTGGCTGAAGGAAAGGTTCATCTGTGATAATTGACTATAAAATCTTCGTATTTAGGGGAATAAAATCTTCAATAAACCGTATCATTGCATGCACTCGACAATGAAATCAATATCACGTAATATAAAAAACTTATTTGATTGATTATTCACGGGCCATGTTCCCTTCCCTCGAAAACATTTTTAAATGTTTTATAAAAAATAAAAAAAAATCATATTTACCTTTAATATTCAGTCCCTTTAAAAATAAATATATGAATCTGCTGCCCCTAAGTATTTATACAATTATACTATACATTATATGATATTGTTGAATAATATATAATTGCATCGGTTACAATGTTCAAGATTTTCTCACTATTTACTATCAAAAATTCAAAGATTTTTTCACTATTTACTATAAAAAAATTCAAAGATTTTGAAATTTCAAAACTCTCATTCTTACAGAAATTACCGCTAATTATTTGAAGCTTTATGGACATGCTTATCTAGTGATGAGTAAATTTATTGTAATGTAATTATGTAAATCTCTTGAGATATATATATATATATATATATATGTAAACACAACAAAAGGCCAAAATGGGTTGGTGAGAACCAACTTAATAATTGTAAATCCACCACCTTTCACGTGTAGATATATACATGAACTATTATGAATTTATTACGAATATGTTTTGAAGAGTTTCTTAAGTAGATTTTTTTACGGTGGTTCATTTTGCGGTAGATCTTTTAAATGAAATTCATTGGTCGTTTAGTTTTCAATTAAAAAAGAGCTTTTTTTAATGATTGAATTATCAAAATACTCTAACAAATATTAAATTATAAGGTTATATTGGAGATTTTAATATTATTGAAAAGGGGAATGTTATCTAGCTTTCCCATTTGTCTTTCCCACTTATCACTTGACACATATACACTCTTTAATTTAATAAAAAAAAACTCTCACTTTTTATTGCAAAGCTTGTTTTCGATTTTACCTCATATTAATACCAAATAACTTATCTCATGGCTGCTTCTATCTTTTGTTTTTTTTTTTCCGCCTCTTGTTTTTTATTAGCAGCATTCCAGCATGCGTACTTCAACATTGGGTGAAGTGAGAGAAAAAAAAAAATAATGTGAGAGAAAAAACAAAAAAAAGGCGAGAGATAGAATCGGCCATCAGAGAAAGTCATTGGGTATTAATAAGAGGCAAAAACGTAAACGAACTTTACAGCAAAAGTGAGAGTTTTTTATTAAATTAAAGAGTATATATGTGTCAAGTGATAAATGAGAAAAGTAAATGGGGAAGGCAAATGGGGAAGATAGATAGCATCCCCCTACTAAAAAAACTCCAAAATATCTACTTGAAAAAACTTTAAACTTTGATTTCTCAAGGTAGACGTAAAATAGTTTTTTTAATCATTTAAAAGCTATATTGAGTAACAACCAATCGATATAAAAAAAAATTTGAAAAGAGCTTTTTCAATTTAAAAAAGCTATTTTAACCGGTAGACAATCTCTTCCAAATGGACACTAAGACGTAAACGTTACATAATAGACCCCACATTAAAGTTCACAAAATCCTGAAAAACTAAACGTAGCATTAACAAATAATAAAAAACTATCTTATGATATTAATTAATCAATGATTATTGAGTTAAAAAAAAATAAGGACAATACGAGAAAATTAACATAATTTCATATGTTAAAATCGAGTAATCAACTATAAAATTCCAGTATTTAAAAAAATATATATTCAGTGAACCGCGAACATTGTATGCACCCCAACAATAAAATGATCATTTATTCATATCACGTGATATGAAAAACTTATTTGATTGATTAAACGCATTGGTTGAAGGAAAGGTTCATCTGTGATAATTGACTATAAAATCTTGGTATTTAGGGGAATAAAATCTTTAGTAAACCGCATCATTGCATGCACTCGACAATGAAATCAATATCACATAATATAAAAAACTTATTTGATTGATTATTCACGGGCCATGTTCCCTTCCCTCGAAAACATTTTTAAATGTTTTATAAAAAAAATAAAAAATAAAACATATTTACCTTTAATATTCAGTCCCTTTAAAAATAAATATATGAATCTGCTGCCCCTAAGTATTTATACAATTATACTATACATTATATGATATTGTTGAATAATATATAATTGCATCGGTTACAATGTTCAAGATTTTCTCACTATTTACTATCAAAAATTCAAAGATTTTCTCACTATTTCCTATAAAAAATTCAAAGATTTTGAAATTTCAAAACTCTCATTCTTTCAGAAATTACCGCTAATTATTTGAAGCTTTATGGACATGCTTATCTAGTGATGAGCAGGGGCGGACATAGGAGAGGGCTTGCCCGGGCTGTAGCCCAGGCAGCCCTCTAAGTAAAAAAAAAGTTCAATATGTAAAGGTATAATTACATAAACACCCATAAGGTTTAATAATATTATAAAACTATAATATTTTATCTAAATTTAGTGAAATGTAAATATTTTATTGTTCATTGTAAAAATACACATAATATTATGGCTTCTAACATTATAGAATTAAGCTGTTTACAAGTTTAAATATATATTTTTTAACCTATAAGTTTAAATAATTGTTTATGTATAAATTTTATAATGTATTTCATATTATTGAGTAGTCCATTATTGAATTGGTATCATCTTATTATTAAAAAATAAACAAATACTTTTATCAAGAATTATAATTTTTTTGTTTATTCTTAATCAATGACTTGCATGTCTTGCACTAACGTTATTAATTCCGTGTGCATTGAGGAAGAAAATCACAAGAGTTTTCTCCATAATACACACCGAATTTAATAAATTTAGTGTGAGAGAGTTTGTAAGTCATTAATTAAGTATTATAATATATTGACTAAATACAAATATATAAATAACTATCAATAGTTAAAGAGTTGACTTTATAATATTAGTGTGTACTGAGAAAAAATAATTTATATATATATATAATTTAGCCCGGGCGGTAAATATTTCCTAGGTACGCCCCCGGTGATGAGTAAATTTATTGTAATGTAATTATGTAAATCTCTTGATAATTGATATATATATATATATATACATAAACACAACAAAAGGCCAAAATGGGTTGGTGAGAACCAACTTAATAATTGTTTTTTATTCCAAAAAGATTTTTTGGCTTTTGTTTTTCCGGCTGTATGCGCAACAGAAAAAAATGTTTATCATGAACACAAACTACAGTATTATGATTTTTCGACCCTTTCGATTTTCCTTTTAGAAATCCACCACCTTTCACGTGTAGATATACATAAACTATTTACTATTATGAATTTATTACGAATACGTTTTGAAGAGTTTTTTAAGCAGTTTTTTTTTTTTGGTTGAATTTTTAAACCTCGTTTAGTTATAGATTAAAAAAGAGTTTTTTTAATAATTGACTAACTAAAATAGTCTAACAAATATTAAATTATAGAGTTATATTGGAGATTTTAGTGTTATTGAAAAAGGAAATGTTATCTAGCTTTTCCATTTACTTTTCTCACTCATCACTTCACACATATACACTCTTTAACTAAAAAAAAAAAAAAAAACTCTCACTTTTTGCTGCAAAGTTTGTTTACATTTTTACCCATTATTAATACCAAGTAACTTACCTCATGGCTGCTTCTATCTTTTTTTTTTTCCGCCGCTTGTTTTTTATTAGCAGCATTGGGTGAAGTGAGAGAAAAAAAAAACAAAAATAACGTGAAGGAAAAAACAAAAAAAAGGTGAGAGATAGAAGCGGTCATCAAAGAAAGTCATTTAGTATTAATAAGAGGCAAAAACGTAAATAAATAGTGAGAGTTTTTTATTAAATTAAATAGTATATATGTGTCAAGTGATGAATAAGAAAGGTAAATAGGAAAGACAAATAGGGAAAATAGATAGCATTCCCCTATTAAAAAAACTCCAAAAGATATACTTGAAAAAACTTAAAACTTTGACTTCTCAAAGTTGACGTAAAATAACTTTTTTAACCATTCAAAAGCTCTACTGAGTCCTGTATCAGACAGTGCCCTATGACCCTTTTGGGTCTCCCTTAGTTGCTTTTCTTTTTTGTTTTCTGGGCTTTGCCCTCCAGCGTACCAAAAAAAAAAGCTCTACTGAGTAACAACAAAACGATATAAAAAAAAAAAAAATTGCAAAGATTTTTTTTTTTTTTTTTTAAATTAAAAAAAAAACTATTTTAACCGGTAGACAATCTCTTCCAAACGGACACTAAGACGTAAACGTTACATAATATACCCCACATTAAAGTTCATAAAATTTACCATATGAGACATATATGTTATTATGTTAATATAAATATAGTTTATACATTATAAATAAATAAGCATCAAGTTAAATTTCACGAAATTTAAAGACTATTGAAATTACTCTTTTATTTAGAAAAAATAAATAAAATTTGTATGTTTGATAATATCTATTTCTTTTGCCTAAAATCTGTAAAATTTTCCTTGACTTTGAAGACAAAAAAATATTTCTTAAATTGCACCCAATACTGCCTTGACTAGTTGAAGGTCATTACTTTAAGTAAGTTTGACTAAGCAATAACTTCTTGGTATATATTAGACTAACCATGACCAATTGATAGACTTTTCAATGATCTTATCACAACTAATATCACGATTAATTAGTTTATTATATATGCTTCTAAATTTCTAATATGAACTAAAATTAAATCAAATTTTACGTCTAATTTATTTATTTATTTATTTTTAAGATTCTAGAACCTTCTAAATTTTGAAGTATAATCCAGATGATGACGAATAACAACATGATGGATCGGTATAAATTTAAATAACACATAAGTGTGTGAATGCAATCTAAAGAAAAGTCGAAGAAATTCGGAAGAATTTAAGAATAGTTTAGTCTTGGTGTATGTATATAGTCAACCGTTTTTGATAATGTAAGCATGACTATATAGTACATGAAATAACATATATTCTATCTTTCTATTCAAATTGTAAATAATGAATGTTGATGTAATGTCTTTATCTAAAATCCTTATACTTGTAAATTGGAATTTCAATGTGAATTGAAACTTGCTCATTTCTCTCTAGAAGTCGTGAAGAACCCTAACCCCACAATTCGTTTTCACATATACTTCTTCGATAAACATTCTCCAACTATTTGAATTTTTCAAAAATTTATGTCGTATAGATAACGAATGATGAGATAAATGATGTTGTTAATTACAGTTAATAGTAATGCTACGAATCTTCATATTTGACTTATTGAATTTCAGGTGAGGTAACGATTTATTTTATATTGATATACAAAATATACATTAATTAATTATTACATCTTCTCACCTACTACACTTTAAATTACAACAACTACAACAACAACGGCCGGCATCTACGAGAATTGGACTCTACAAGCACAGCCTGAATTATTACTCTCACAAATGGGAAGAGAGCATCCGTACCTAAGATGGGACAACAAAATAATATGTATGTATATATATACATATTGGGCATTGAACCGTGGTGGTGGAGTCTCCCATTGGAGAGTCACGCCACATTGGCACAACGCTTTTCAATTTAAATTGATACATTACATATGCATGTGTTTAAAAATTAAAAATATTTTTAATACAAAAACAAGTGAGAATTTCAGTCAAAATAAAACAATAAAATGCTTTTTTAGATCCGTTTATCATGTTAGTTGTTCGTTTATCTAATCAAAATGTAAGAAAGGAAAAAAAAAATTATATCTAAAAAATTACAACATTTCGTATATCCTCTCTTAGGTTTCTTCCGGGTGTTATATGTATAGATATCGAATTCTCAGATATAGTGTTTAATCTCAATAAGTTACTAAGAGCATCCCCAACAAGACTCCCTATTTTTTCCTTAGATTTATGGAGCCAATTGTATTTTTTATGAATAAAGAGCTATATAATGAGTGAAGACTCTAACAAGTCTCCCTAAAAATGGTTTCCTATTATTATTTATTTATTTTTAAATAAATAAGAAATATTATTATTTTTAAATAAATTTAAAATGTTATTATTTACAATATTATTATTTATTTTTAAATAAATTTAAAATGTTATTATTTGGGTTTAAAAAAAAAAAGAAATAAATTTAGCAGTGGCTAGCCGTTGGAAACTATAAAATGTAGGTAAAAAAGATGAATTATTTGGGTTTAAATAAAAAGAATTTAGGTTAAATAATAAATTGGATGATGAATTTGGACCATTGGATATGACGTGGACTCATCTTAACCACCCATTTCATTTGAGGAGTGATAAAAAAATAATATGGAGGATGACTTCCCTCCCTACATTTGAGGAGCCTTTGGCGGAAATAAATTTTAACGAGTAGAATAGGGAGTCTATTGGAGCACATTCCGGTTCATCCTCTCTAAATATGGTCAAGGAGGTTGCAAATTCCAACCTATCAGGGATGCTCTGACCCCGACATGGTCTGACCAGGCCGGTGTACGCTTTTGCAATGCATTCAAGTTTTTCTTTCATTTTACCATTCTCGTGCAACTCGTGTTTATGTTATCCTCTACAATCGATATTATGATAGAGCCTGTAACTGTTGCAACGTGGCATGCATCCGACTCACAAGAGACGCTAAAAATGGTTGAATAATGACGTGGACATCTGATTTTGATGGCGATGATGAGAATGTATGATGTGTGCTTGTGTGGACCCCTTCTATTAGGATGGCATGAGCATGACTCATGAGCTGACTTCACCACGTTCTAAATTGTCGATTAATTAACCCATTTAGAGGTTGGAGAATCCCAAATTCTCCCCTAAGTTCTAATCTTATTTCTGAAAGCATCCTCAAGTTTCGAATTTGTACAAACCTCCCTATAACTTACTAAGAATGACGTCGTAGTTTCAAATTTTAATAAAGAAAACCCTTCCACTTTGAATTATAAACCTACTTAATCCTAAACTATTATATATATAGAAAAATATTCAAGTCAGAACATCCTGATATAACTTTGTGAGGATATTGAATGTGAGCTACTTGTTTTACATACTTTGACTCAAGTGTGTTTACACTTGTCAAAACTAGTGGCTCACATTCAATATCCTGATAAAATTATATCAGGATGCACTGACCAGATCGGGACTGTATATATATATATATATGGTGGTTCTTTAGTAAAGACGTTATGAAATTATAAAATAAGGACAATCACCCATAGTCACACATTCACATTCGGTGTGGGTATTTATTAATGTGTTGTTGTAGACTTAATATGAATGTGTGGTTGTGGTTGTACATCAAAAAATTATAAAATCAGGACGTTCCGACTAGAGAACCATCGTGTGTGTATATATATATATACAGTAAACGGTTCATAGATTCATGGTTAGAAATGAAAAATTGTGTGTGTCTTTTTTTTTCTTTTCTATACAAATACAATTATTTTATTTTTTGTCATGATAGTTAAATTAATTAGGTCTAAATTCAAAAACTCTTACCCACTAAATCCGTTTCATATTCGTAAGCAAATTTGAAAAGGATCGAACTTAGATTAGTGAAATGGAAGTATTAAAAACACTTATCAATTGTTTCATTCATTTTATTATTTCATTTAATTTAAATAATTATAAATCTTCTACAAGTATTATGTATATTGAATACTGAATATCACCTTGATTTTCTTATAATAAAAATTTATATTCATGATAATGGATGCTTTAAAACTAACCAAATTGATATATATATATATATATTAAAAAATTGATAAATTAAAGTTTTCACGAATTATTTTCATTTACAAAACCAAAAAATAAAAAACTAGAATTTTTTTTTTCGGCTTCTCACATCATCAAACATACAAAGTTGTGTCTTGTTCACGTGGTCTCTTCAATTTATGTGGCAAACAAGAACAGCTAGCACTCAAAAAGATTCACTCTCCATTTGATTTATTATAATAATTACACATTTACATTAATAATAATAAATATTAAAGTTAGTATAATATAATAATATATTTCTCTCTTTTTATTATTATTTTTTTAATTTATTATTTGTATGTGTTATGTGCTTGATTAGGTGGACACCGTTTTTTATGGGTCGTGATAAAAAGAGGCCGGGGACCATTTCAAGTCCGGCATCTAATTATACGAACATGCAAACTAACAGTGTATTTGGTATGACTTTTTAAGTAGATATTTTAGAGTATAATTTTTTGTAGTAGAACTTCTAACAAAAAAGATATTTGGTTGTGTAAATTACAAAAAAGTGTTGACAATGTATTTTTATAAATAACTTTTGGTTGAATGAATTATAAAAAAAGTATTGATAATGTATTTATAATGAAAGAATTATGGTGAAATATTTAAAATTTATAAAGGGTAGTTAAGACAATTCATATGTTTAAAAAAACTATTTTTTTTTTGAAAAAGCCTACATCTTGGGCTTCTCCAAATAGATATAAAATGATTTTTTAAAATGGTAATTGAGACAAATCATATATTAAAAAAACTGTTTTGAGTTTTGTCAACAAAATAAAAAAATAAAAAAAAAAAAAAAAAAACTTCAAAATAGCTTATAACATTAAAAAAAACTTTTTTGATTCTTTCAAAAGTCATACCAAACATACACTAAACCTCTTTGAAAATTCTTGGATATCAATAATTCTAATAGTTTTCGTTCAGTTTCGTAATATAGTAGACAACGAACGCGACAATCTAGATAAAAACAAAATGTACTTATGAATTCCTAATTACGTGGCCTTTCAACACGAGAAGAATTACTTAAAATTGTAATATTCAATCAAAGCTAATTTTGAAAAAGTTAATTATATAGAAGAATTCAAAAGTTAAGAGTTGAGACAAAACCTACCCATGTGTGCTTGCTGTTTAAAAACAATATCTTCTAGATGTTTTTGCATGGGTCCTAATAATATGACAAAGCAACTCCTATGCTACTTATAAAAAATAAAAAAATTGCTTCCAAAGATTCGATCAACACGTATATTAGATCTATTTGTACTCACATACTTAGGTCTCTTGCCAATATGGTTGGACCCTCCCCTGGGAGCTTTCACCACCATGGTTCAACGTCCAATGTGTATATGTATATATTTATATTATTTGTCCCCCCTTGGCCATTAATCCCAAGGATGAGTGTTGTCCCATCAATTATGGGTGCTCTCTCTCCGCTTATGGGAGCTGTAGTCCGGGCTACTCTAGTAGAGCCCAATCTCACCAGGTTTTTGTTGCATATTAAAAAAAAAAAAAAAAAAAAAAAAAGATCTATCTGTACTCACTTTTTCGTATATATATGGGTAAAGTAAGATTTGTAATCTCGTTACAAATACGAAAAGAAAGATGCTCAATCGGTCAACCATGAGTGGATGTGTAGGGTGTACACCAAGCATATGGATTATGGAGTACTCTATCTATTATTTAATTAACATATAATTTGATTAATGTAAACAAAGTTAATTAAATTAAATAAGCATCAAAGTTCCCATTTTGTGTGGAAGGGATTGATTTTGTTTTTGTTTTGATTAGTTTCTTAAATCGAAAAGGTCCATTATGTTGCATGGATCTCTGAATCTCACTTTCATTAAATTGTGTTTACTTTGACCAGTTATTATTATTATTATTGTTATTTTACAATTTAAATATTAGTGTATATATTTAACATTCTATATGGATTCGATACGATAATAATTCTTTCAATAAAATATTATCAGTTTTTGTAGATCAATTGGTGTAATAATTGACGTGCATGACACACTACAATGTGTTATAGTCTTACAGAGAATGGTTTAAAATAAAGCAATTGAAAAACAAATAATTTCACAAGATGAGATTGGTCGATCGAGTGATTTGTTCCTCACACTTACATGTTATGAGTTTGAATTAGTCGGATTAGAAATTTAGCGAGATTAAGAGCTACGAGAACAGCTTAGAATACAACTACAAAGAATGGATCTTCCGATATTTTACAATTTAATGAATAAATATGAGACTCGAGACATATCTAAAAAAGACTAATTCCTCTATACATAATGTAACTAACAAGCTTATGATCATGTCAATTCCCGTACATATATAACTGTTTTGATATATGTTTTAATTTATAAAATTGAGATTTATCACGAAACAAAGGCAAGGTCTTTAGGTTATTATATTATTTTGATCATATCGAATTGCTATTATTATTATTTTATAAAAAAAAAATAGAGATAAGAAATGGATTCCGACAATAACATTTATATTGTAATTATATTTATTTAATTTTTTTTAATGCAACTAAAATAAAAACTTAATTTCATGCTTAGAATTTTCTAACTAATCAAGAAAAAACTTATTTTAACAAACGGTTATCATAAATATGAATATTCAGATTGTGCATATAGTGTTAGATCCTTAAAAAAAAAAAAAAAAAAAAAAAATCAAAATCGTGTTATATTTTTTTATGCAAAATGGGCCGAAAAAAAGGCACATATTTTTGCTGGATCGTTTTTAGCTTTTGGGCTTCAAAATTGGGTTACGTTCATGTATTATATCACATTTAACAAAACCCAAGCCCAATAGTCGAAGTAAATCTCACAGACACAAAACAAAAACAAAACGGAGGGCAAATTCGGAAATAAGAAAAAGATCTGATTAACGAAACAGATCCATTTCTACTACAATTTGATTTGTACAACACAATTACAAACTCTTCTATATCTCTCTCTCTCTCAATCTCAATCTCTCGCGCTTTCTCTTTGTTGTCCGGATTCGTACGAATTTTCGAAGAAAGATGTATGGATTCGAAGCGATGACGTTCAACATACACGGAGGCTACCTGGAGGCGATCGTCAGGGGCCACCGTTCCAGCCTCCTCACCGCCGCTGACTACAACAATCTCTGCCAGTGCGAAACCCTAGACGACATTAAGATGCATCTCTCCGCCACTGAGTATGGCCCTTACCTCCAAAACGGTGCGTTTTTTTATTTTTCGTCTCAAACGTGTCTTAATTCCATATCAATTTTGTGTTTTTGGTAGATTGATTAGAGATTATGTTAATTTGTGTTTTGATGTTGATCGCATTTCGATCGTTTCGTTTTTGTGGATTTGGAGCTGGAATGTGAGTGAAATTTTGGATCTTTAGTTATGCTAGTTGAATTGTTACTAATGTTCACCGTAGAGTGAAATTTGGATTGTATTGAACTGTTTCATGGATTACATTTATTAGAATTTGGTATAAGTAGTTGAGTAAGGAGCCACATCTTGTTGAATTTTTCCTGTTTGAAGCGAATTATGCATACTATGTTTACATGATTAATACGTTGAATAATGCAAGGGCTCTGACTTTTGATCTCATTAGTTCAAGATGGAACATTTCATCGTAATCTTTTGGCTGGCTGGTTTATGCTGCTAGATCCATCCATTTTCTACCTCAGTGGATGAGTTCAATTGGATTACTTAACCGATGACATTTTTTAAATAGTTGGTTTTGAAGTTGTTAAGCATTACTTACTGATTTTAATAACTTTGCTTGCAGAACCTTCACCGTTGCACACCACTACGATTGTGGAGAAGTGCACACTTAAGCTGGTTGACGAGTATAAGCACATGTTGTGCCAAGCCACTGAGCCTATGTCAACCTTCTTAGAGTATATTACGTATGTTATCTTTGCTTTTTTCTTAACAGAATTTCTTATGTCTTGTTTTCGGGTTTATATTCACAAATCCCACTATATATATGTGAGCTATATGTGATAAAGAATAGTAGAATGTATTTAAAACATTAGTTGTCTATGGAGTTCTATGCAATCGAACATCAGTAAAAAACCCCCATCCCATTTAACTTCATCATATGTTTAGGATCTGGGATTTGCTGACATCCTTACTCTCAAAAGCTTTTATGGCTCCAAGGATGCCTACCACTAGAATCTCATGTTACGCTTCCTGAATGTTAGACTCGGTGTTTGAATATAATTTCAACTTCATCCCAAGTTATAGTTAGCTCATGCTTCAGCCTATCCCACTAAATGATTAAGTTTGGTGGTCTGGTGTTGGGCTGGCCCTGTCCCCATGTAGGCTTGTTTGAAATAGTGTGGATGTTTAATTGGTCTACAAATTGATTTTGTACACTTAAATTGTATATAGGAATAGAGTAATATTTCAATTGTTTTGTCCAGATATGGTCACATGATAGACAATGTTGTCTTGATTGTTACTGGAACATTGCATGAGAGAGATGTTCAGGAACTATTGGAGAAATGCCATCCTTTGGGAATGTTTGACAGGTACAATAAATCCCAAATAAATTTCCTTTTGATTTTTTATTTATTTTTGTGTGTAGTTCATAAAATCTTTATTAAACTTCTCTTTTCTCCCTCAGCATTGCTACACTGGCAGTTGCTCAAAATATGCGAGAGCTTTATAGGCTGGTGCTTGTTGACACTCCACTGGCTCCGTACTTTTCTGAATGTATTACATCAGAGGTATGTCTCAACTAATTGTCTTTCATAATTTTTGACAGTTCCTTAACTTTTATGTTGGTGCTGTATCTTAGTAATAATTAACGGCTGCTTCACTGGTACTAGGGAATGTTGTGGAATTTTGACTAATTTTTACTTTTTGTGAAAAGGCCTTTGATCTTATCACTTGATTCCTAAATTTTTTTGTATTTGTTTTCCTTGTAGGACTTGGATGACATGAACATTGAAATAATGAGGAACACTCTCTACAAGGCATACCTGGAAGACTTTTACAAGTTCTGTCAGGTTAGTGTTGTTTGTTACATTTAGAAGAAAGACATTTTCTCATCAAGTTCAATTGGAATTCATTTATTTAATTTTACAATAATAGAAATTGGGTGGAGCTACACAAGAGATCATGTCCAACCTTCTAGCTTTTGAGGCTGATAGAAGGGCTGTCAATATCACCATAAACAGGTGCTGTTTCTATAGATCAATTTGCTTTCACAAAATTCTCATATAGTCATATCTAGCTTCAATGGTTATTTGCTGTGAATCTTCGAGCATGTTCTGATGTCACTGATTCAATTCACCTCATGCAGCATTGGCACTGAGCTTACCCGAGACGATCGTCGGAAATTGTACTCCAATTTTGGTTTACTGTAAGCTCTTTACTCAAGCTTGCTTATGTTTAAACTTTTGGTACTATTTGCTGCTTTGTTGTGTTTCTCTGACAACGGTTGCTTATGTAAAACAGTTTTCCCTATGGCCATGAGGAACTTGCTGTCTGTGAGGATATAGATCAGGTTTGGTTTCATTTTTAATACAATGTAGCTTTTAAGTATGGTGTTTTCGGTGGGCCTTATGCCAGTTCCTCAATCGATTATATGTATAGGTCTATCTTTGATTAATTTGCATTGCCTTATAGAATGTAACTGCAATTCTGGTGATGTAGGTTCGTGCTGTCATGGAGAAGTATCCTCCTTATCAGTCCATCTTTTCCAAATTATCCTATGGAGAAAGCCAAATGCTTGACAAGGCATTTTATGAAGAGGAGGTAAAAAGGCTTTGCTTAGCTTTCGAGCAACAGGTTCGTGTTTCTGTCTACAATCAATTATTTAGCCTGTTCTCTTTATAATCTTTCATACACACACATGACATAATAATGCATATGCATATTCCTCCTGCCTGCAGTTCCATTATGGGGTTTTCTTCGCATACATGAGGTTGAGGGAGCAGGAGATCAGAAACCTTATGTGGATATCAGAATGTGTGGCTCAGAACCAGAAGTCTAGAGTTCATGACAGCGTTGTTTTCATATTTTAGTTGCTTCTCAATTCGATAGGAAAAAAGAAAAAAAGATCATGATCCTTTCGCATATTCTGCTGTAAATCGCCCACCCCTGTCTCTATTAATCAATCATCTTGAGTGGCATCGGTGGCTGAGATTCACCACCTAGCTGCACAGTTTGCAAGATTTGTGTGTCAAAAATAAGCATCTTTATCATCTCTGTTTATTTTATTTGTTATTTCAATCCAGAGATCATGTATTCTTATATATTGTACCTATGTATTTTGTTGTGAGGATGAGGTTCGTTAATTTTTATCATGCAAAATGCAAAATGATGTTAATAAATAAGGTATTTTCAAGCCTTATTTTTCGGCTTATTGCTCCGCTTTATTTGAAATTGGAATGTGTATCTTTTTTATTGAATTTGATATATCTTTTTTGGGATTTACAATTTGATCTAAGTTTTCAAAACATGTCACTATTCCTTTTATGCGTAATTTTAATAATACTCTTTGAAGATTTAGCTACTGTACATGTAACATGATTTGTATAGTTAGTTTATGAGAGTCTCTCTCTCTCTCTCACATTTGATTTTTGTAGGCCTTTAGATAATCAACTTTAGTTAGGATATGAATCATGTATTGATCTGATTTTTTTATTTTATTTTTTTATTATTATTATTTTTTATTTTTTTTTATTTTAAGTATGTGATTGGTTATTGATAAAGTGGTTCTTAAAACTTATCACATCTTAACCACACATTTATTGTAATGCTCATGTGTCATGAAATTATGTGAGGTAAGGAAAAAGATCAGATAAGTAGAGAATTCAAATTCTTCTAGTTATATAAGGTCTATTTTCTTATTTTTTATTTTAAAATAAAATCTATAAAGGGTCTATATAGTACCAACCTTATCTTGTTGGACTTTACTAAATGTGCTAATAGTAATAGTTTTTTTTAATATGTTTTTTTTTGAAATATTATAATAATTCAGGATTTGAGGGTTGAGGATAGACTTGAACCCACAACCTTATGGGACTAATAATAATGATAAATTAACATAATTTTTTTTTTGACAGAATATAGAATTATCGGATTCCATTTTTATTTTGAGTTAACGATACAAAATGAAGCAATGGCAACAGCTACCAACCACCACATCACTGAATCCCTCCAGGCTCCATGGACTACCAAACTCTTTTTAACACGCTTATAGATTGCAGCACCCCAAAAGAAGTTCATACCCCTTAGTAAAACCACCCTATAATATTGTTGTAAAAAAAAATTGCACACATAAATCTAAACAAACACAGATAATATGATTATTATTATTATTATTATTATCATTATCATTATTATTATTATTTTTTTATTATTATTCAATTTTTTTTGTTGACATTATTAATACCCTTGTTGTTGTAAATGAACAAGTGATATTTAAATAAAAAAGATAAGTAAATAATTGTTAAATAAATTTAACTTTTTCATATCTCAATTTATTTAATTTTCTTTATCACAAAGTTTAGAATTTTATTATCATTTAACCATTATTTCAATTTAAAATTTTTCATTTTAAAATTTTAAATTTACATTTTTAAAATTTGGTCAGAGGGGTATTTATGTTATATTATTATATTTTTCCGGTTTGCTGTAATTATGTATATAATAAGGGGAACTTAGTGTAATTTGCCATAACAAAAAAAATGAATGACGTTACTATTCCGTTAGCTATTGCCAATTTATGAAAGTCTAGTGGGTATAATGGTGAAAAAAAAAAGAGTTTAGGGGATAAGGTACAAATTCGGGTATAGTTCAAAGGTCTTTGGTGCCAATTAGCCTTTTTGTTATCATTGCAACTAGAGCACACTCGGTGCAAATGAATGATTAATACTCTGCGGTGTAGTCAAAATTTATAAAATGTAAAAGATACCCCAATAAATTGTTTTTGTTTAATGTTTATTTTCTGAGTTTTTTATTTTATGTGCATACAAACGATTCATCAAACAAGTTGTAGGCTTAATATGAACTATTATAATTATTGAAAAAAAATAGCCAATTTCATATAGTATTACAAGAAGCCAGAATCAAACATTTGTACCTATGTAATTGTTATAAGCTGTAACACACAAACTGAAATCACTACTATGCAACTGGTGGCGATCAAACTTGAGATGATAACTCAATGACGTCCTTGGTTGTAATTAAATTGATTTAATAATATTCATTGCAAGTTTACAACCCAACTAAAAAAAAAGTGGAGGCAGAAAATATCTACTATAAAATCAAAATTATAAACTCAAAAAACTATAATATTCTAAGCAAACAATTTGTATTTCTCTAAACTATTTGGCAAAGATCAACCCAATTCTGCTACAGAATTGTAATTAGCAATTCATTTGGAAAATCAACATTAAAATACAAAAGAAAGAAATATCAAAAAAAAAAAAAAAAAAAAACTGCTATTTGGACTTGATCTTGTAAATTTGAGGTTTGAACAGCATCCATTTCACTTTGAGCCCAAAACCACCAACGTGTTCCACGTTTGTTTTACTAATTGGGGCATAAGTATTAGTTTCTGACAAAGTTTTATTATGAGTCTGACTGATGACCAAATTGCATCATGAATAAAGATGATGGTCAGAAGTATGTCCTAATTGAAGAACAAGAAAGAAGACACATCTTTCTCTTAATTTTTTTTTGTTGTTGTTGCTTTTGACTCTCGATGAGGATGTCAAATTGACAATACTGAGAGGGCAGGGGGACAACACTGAGAGGGCAGGGGGGCCTCCAAGAAAATAAATGTGAGGAACTGAGGATGATAGAGTTTACTTTTGCTCGTAAGCATTAAATTACCTCCTCTTCGAACACATGTTAAATGTTGTTAATGTTGGTGAGGGGTAATGCTTACCCCATCATGGGGTCGAGGATGATGCCCTGCTACATTTGCTGGATTTCAGCTCAGGAGTCAGGAGTCAGGAGTCAGGCCTATTAAATTTTACTTTGACTAAAATTATAAATATGCCTATTCACTTTTACTCGATTTCGTGTTTCACACTTTCATCATCTGTCCTACCAATTTTTCTTTGCTTTTGTTTTTTCTGTGGGTTTTCTTAATTGTAATATAAATTGTTAATTATTTTTTATATACTTTTTTATTATTTTGTTTGGTTAGCTGGTTTTAGTATAATCGATTTAGGATTAGCTAATTTTGTTTATGATTTGTTAATTGCTAGAATAAAGTATGTATGAGTATGCAAAAATAATAATAATTATAACCGATATTTAATTCAGTCCCGTATGATATAAAATCCTAGATTCACCATCGATGAAAATGGTGGGCTATGAGCATGTGACAGATAACCATTACATTACATTACATCTGTGTACTTATGTAACTTGAGGAAGACGATTGGATTTTGTATTTTTGTATTGTACATAAAGAAATAACGGCATCGTTTTACAGCAGTCAATCACTTCTATGATGGGCCAGATTAGAGGATTTTATCGAAGAGTGACGATATTGGCACCTTTAAAAAACTGTATGTATACTCCTTTTGTAAGTACACCCGTAAAATATTTCAAAAATCTCTGGTTCATAAATAAACCTCACTTAATGCCAAAAATACCCTTTCTTTAATTTATTGTATTATATTTTTGTTAGCACACCCCGATATTTTGTTATCTAATTATATTTATTTAAAATTTTATTATCTTTTTATCTTTTTATTCAAATAAATAATTTCTCTTTAAAAAAATAATTTCTGACTCTTGTAAAAACATTTGATGTCACTAAAAAATTGTATGAAAAAAATTTCTTTTCATTGCATTAAAGCTTTTTATTTTTATTTTTAATTCTTTATGTAAAAAGAGGCTCTTAGCACACAATAGTGCATCTCAATTCCTTTGTTCCTAAGAAAGTTTTTTATTTTTTATTTTTAAATAAAAAAAACAATTGTTTATAAGAAAGTCTATTGTTGGTATTGATTTTTGTTTCACTCAATTATAGCAGGAAATTGTTCGTCAACTCAATCAATTTATATTTCATAAAAGAAATTGAAATTAATAGTTAAAATAGAAGTTAGGGTTTGATAAAATAGAAAGATTTTTTATTATCATATCAAACAATTAATAGGAAACTTCATTTTTCATTTTTTACAAAGGATTGATATAAAACCAATTAATAATTATTGGTGCGTATTTACAAACTATTTAGTCCTTTTAAGTAATTTTACTTAAAGATAATATTGGATTTTTTAAAATATATTAAATTGGGGTGTACATACATTTTTTGAGGGATGCAAATATCGTCACTCAAATTCTTATCTAATTTGTTCAAATGAAAATTGCCAAAAGCTAAATTTGTTAAGAATCGGCTGTCTTGGCATCATATTAACATCCAGAGAATAAATTCAAGTATAATATAGCTAAATTTGTTGTTACATGTCTCTTAATCACCGACTAATCTCAAGCAAAATGCTTTTTTGGGCTCATAAGCAAATATTATCAATTTGGGCTCTAAAATTGACTAATCTCAAGCAAAAATATAACATGTCCAAACACATTTCAACCAGCAGCAGTTTTTCAATGCAAAACTTTTTTGGGACTCACAAGCCAAGTCTGTGCTACTTCTTAAAACAAACTAAAATGGGCTTTAAGTATGACCATCCAATGAACCATATTTTTTCACTAAAATAAGTTTTGCTGATATCCTTATTCTCAAAAGCTTTTATGGCTCCAAGGATGCCTACCACTAGAATCTCATGTTATGCTCCCTGAAAGTTAGACTTGAGTGTTTGATAATACTTTCAACTTCATCCCAAGTTTTGTGGTCGGGTGTTGGGCTGGCCCAGTCCACATGTAGGCTTGTTTGAAATAGTGTGGATGTTTAATTGGTCTACAAATTGATTTTGTACACTTAAATTGTAGATAGGAAAAGAGTAATATTTCAATTGTTTTGTCCAGATATGGTCACATGATAGACAATGCTGTCTTGATTGTTACTGGAACATTGCATGAGAGAGATGTTCAGGAACTATTGGAGAAATGCCATCCTTTGGGAATGTTTGACAGGTACAATAAATCCCAAATAATTTTTCTTTTGATTTTTTTTTGTAGTTCATAAAAAATCTTTGTTAAACTTCTCTTTTCTCCCTCAGCATTGCTACACTGGCAGTTGCTCAAAATATGCGAGAGCTTTATAGTCTGGTGCTTGTTGACACTCCACTGGCTCCATACTTTTCTGAATGTATTACATCAGAGGTATGTCTCAACTAATTGTCTTTCATAATTTTTGACAGGTCCTTCACTTTTATGTTGGTCCTTCACTGGTACTAGGGAATGTTGTGGAATTTTGACTAATTCTTACTTTTTGTGAAAAGGCCTTTGATTCCTAAATTTTTTTTTGGATTTGTTTTCCTTGTAGGACTTCATACACACACATGACATAATAATGCATATGCATATTCCTCCTGCCTGCAGTTCCATTATGGGGTTTTCTTCGCATACATGAGATTGAAGGAGCAGGAGATCAGGAACCTGATGTGGATATCCAAATGTGTGGCTCAGAACCAGAAGTCCAGAGTTTATGACAGTGTTGTTTTCATATTTTAGTCGCTTCTCAATTCGATAGAACAAAAAAAATGATCATGATCCTTTTGCATATTCTGCTGTAAATCGCCGACCTCCATCTCTATTAATCAATCATCTTGAGTGGCAGAGATCCACCACCTAGCTGCACAGTTTGCAAGATTTGTGTGTCAAAAATTAACATGTTTATCATCTATGTTTATTTTATTTGTTATTTCAATCCAGAGATCATGTATTCTTATATATTGTACCTTTGTATTTTTGTTGTGAGGAAGAGGTTCGTTAATTTTTTTCATGCAAATTTCAAAATGATGTTAATAAATAAGGTAGTTTCAAACCTTATTTTTCGGCTTATTGCTCTGCTTTATTTGAAATTGGAGTTTTATATATCTTTTTTCCCACATCTTTATTCTTTTGTAATGTCACTTTTCCTTTTGTGCGTAATTAACTTCTTTGTTTCATATTATATAAAGGTATTGTCTAATAATATTATTTGAAAAAAAAAAAATTGTTCTCAAATTTTCTTAATTATTGAACATTTGATTTTTGTAGGCCATTAGATAATCAACTCTATAGTTATACAAGGTCTATTTTTTTTATTTTTTTTTATTTTTATTTTTTATTTTTTTATAAAAAAATGAAAACTTATTTATGAAAACAAAATAGATACACCTAATAATGGGGACGGAAGCTGTACCAAAAAAAAAATGTATGAAACTATTACAAAATCACAAACTATGAATAAAATGAACGAAAAAATGCAATACAAATCACAAATGGCATCATCAACTACAGCTATCATTGGAAAAGCATTAGAAATATGACTACGAACCCTGCCAAAATCTGTCCAGTAGCAATAAGATGATTTTATCATGCAGTTGGAAAACAAATCAGAAATTCGAAATTGAATTGTGCAAATGATGTTTAAATGCACAAGTTCACATACACCATTTTTCAACCATAAAAGTTGTGGTCTAAACAATTGTGCCAATGAACAATTCGAAATTGAATAACACCAGTGAAGTCACACAACTCTCTTCAAATGATGAAACAATAGTGCCACTCCCGAGGAAAGAAAATGCTCTCTTCGAATGGAGGAATATAAGTTGCAATTTTCACAAACCCAGCTTGTATCCGAAAGGAAGATTTCAATTTTCTTTAGAGCTCTGACCATTATGCAATTATAAGGAATTGGATTAGTAATAAATAATTCTCAAATTATAACATAAATTTACCCATCTACAACTGTTAAGACATTTTTTTAGTTATAAAGACCAAATAAAGCAAGGGTTCTAAAAACAACCACTAATTGGGAAAAATTAAAGAAGACAATATTCAGTCAATTGAGCAATTCAATACTTCAATCGTCACATAATCCTGATTTAATCAAACTAATTCTCAACTACTAATGCTCATTTGGAATTTTTATGAACAATTTTACAACCATGAAACTCAACTCTCATTTTTCCATCTAGGAGTCTCAAATTCATTTAGCAAACCGAAAAAAATTAAATAAACAATTCAATTAATTATTTCATTTCAAATAGCAAATATGTTTCCTCACCATGGATATGAAGATATAAAAAATCAAAGTGTACGGGAGATTAGAAAATATTGTAAATTTTTGCGTACCTCTATGAATAGATGTTCTATTGTAGTATTAAGGTTTCCTTTCCAAAATCCTTTATCCTCTTCTTCTGTTGTTTGTAGTCTGTGCAGCCTTGGGGTGCTTAAAACTCCTCGAGAAAAAATCTTCATATTCGGACATTCACTCACAACAACTTGTTGTAAAGATGGAAATACAATAGTATAACTCCCAGGGTAGAAGCTTGTAAGGCTTGGTAAACACTTCAGTTCCAAATTTCTTAGTTTCTTGAAAATGATCCGATCTTTCACTTCATCTCCTTCATGGATTATAATTTCCTCAACCATTTTGCATTCGGATATACTCAATTCCGTAAGTTGCACAAGACTTTTAGCTGTTGGGACTGCCACTAAATTAAGCAATTCGTTACACTTAAACACTTCTAGTATCGTCAAATTCTGGAAAGACACAGAGGATGGCACTAAACTTTTTAAGTTGCTACACCAAACTACTTTTAGAATTGCCAGATTTTGAAAACCTTTACTTGATAAAGAATTTTGCACCCACAGATGCAATGAGTCATTTAACTCAACGAGCCTCAAGTGGCTTAATTTACTAGGTGCTTCAACATGTTTTTCCTCACAACCAAATCCTTCACATAAGAATAATCCCTTGAAAAAGCCTCCAGAAACTTGAAGTTTCTCAAGATTGGGTAGTTTGTGAAGGAAACAAAATACACAAATATCTGCCCCCTTATGAAAGCCTTTGATTGTAAGAAAATTTAATTTGCATGAGTACTCTGGAAGTTTTTCATGTAACGCTTCTCTCTCAAACCACTTCCAATCCAACCCCAAACTTTCCAGGTTCGTCAATGGAACCTGAAAATGAAACAAACTATTAGTTGGTGTAGGCATTGAATGCGGAGCAACAAGGGTGGACAGGGAATAATTATATATTTATTTATTTTGCTAAAACTAAATTTACAATAATTTGTGTGTAATGTATTGTTCTTGATAGAAACTATCAATTGATGTTAGAGATTAGAACTCTAATATTTGTGAAGAAATTTAATAGAGTACTTGGAGTCGTACCTTGTCAAGTAAGAGCAGGGGTTGATCCAATGGCATCTCATGGGTCACTTGAAATCTCAAAAAATTTGACGCAGACACCTCGACTTTGTCACAGTTCCAAACCTGCAATCTCTTTAACATTGGCCATTCTGAAATATGTACCCTTGGGTAGAAACTTCGAAGCCGTGGTAGCTCTCCTAGTCTCAGAAGTGTTAATTGAGGAAACTGGGGCACCGCTTCATCTACTTGTTCTTCCTTGGCAAAAATTTCCTCCACCATGCAACAATCATCTATCCAAAGTTTTTCAAGTCGAAGAAGATTTCTACCTACCGAGGCTGGAAAGATGCTTTTCAGACTGCCACAACCTGTAACTTCTATTGAGATTAGATTCTGACAAGTTAGAAGACCTTGTGAGTCCACATCCCATATATGCTTCATCTGTGGCAAATCATTTAGCACCAATTTTTTCAATTGAGTGGCGGTTATAGCTTGTGTTTTTCCACAACCGGAAGCTTGGAGTTCAAATATCTCACATAGTGAGCTACAATTTATTAGCCGCAACTCATCTAGTTTTTGGAGTCTTCCAAGCATGTTTGAAGGAATAACATTCAACACGTTATGGCAGTTATGCACTCCAAAATAATCTAATTTGCAGAAGGAATCTGAATTGAGCTGATGATGCCATATTTTTCTCAATTTATCCATCTTGTCTAGTTCTAAAAACTCTAGATTAGGGAGCCCTACCTGAACAATTCAATTAATTGCATTCATTAATAGAACAATAATCAAACGAAGTTATGGATTATGTATAAGACACCAAGAATGGATATGGATGAGATAATTAAAGGAGGAAAGAAATGTGAATAAAGAATTGTAGGTGATATTTGCAGAAACGTGGAAAAAAAGAAGAGAAAGAATACCTTTTCATCAAAGAGTGGTTCTATGTCAGTGTGGCAGTTGTCCTTGCTTGTTGACATGTCTACACCCAGAAAATTGGAGATAAATGTTTCCATGTTGGGGCAATTCTCAATCGACAATCGTGTCAAGGAGGGCAATTCAAATGAATTTCCAGTAAAGTTGCAGAAACATGTGAGATTCGGAAGATTTATGAGCTCCAGACTATTTAGATTAGGAAACATAGTGTTACTTATTGTTTCTTCTTCTACGACTGTTATCACTTCCAAAACAACACAGTTTTTTATTTCCAAATCCTGGAGTTGCGCAAAGCCCAAGGCCACAGATGGAGTAAAGATATATCTCAAGTTGCTGCAATTATCAACTTTCATCAATTTCAGGTTTCTGAAGCTCAAAACTTCCGATTGATTATTCTTGTTCCAAATATGCTTCAATCTTGGTAGATTAACCAGGTTAAACTCACTCAACTGGGGCAGCACCTTGAAATCTCCATCTGCATTTAGCTCTTTCAAATCAAACACTTGTTCTATTGAATCACCATTTCCTACACACAACTTTACCAAGGAGTTCAAGTGCTGTAGCAAATTCCCAGGAATGGCACTCGAGATATTTTCACAGTCATCCATCACCAGCGATTTCAAATTGCAGAAGACTTCGACAGGCAATTGGCCATGCCACACTTCTTTCAAACGGGGAAATTCCGAGGTTGTCAAATGTTGAAAGCCACGGAATCCAATCTACCACACAAGAATATTTCATTTAAATCCATTTCACACAAAAGAATCATACATGATAGCTTGCTAGTTTCTCTTAAATTAGAACATATTTTTTAGAGATAGATATCCACTAAGATGTGTGTTTTTTGCGCTGATCAGATGAGACATGGATCTTATTGGTGAAATATTTGAAATAAAATAGAACACGGAATAAAATAAAAAGATAGCCACAACGGCCTAAGAAATAAGTAAAAATCCAGTTAATCAATACATACCATGTCTTTGAACAATTTTTGTATTGTCATATTAAGACTGCCTTCCCAAGAGCCTTCATCATCTACTTCTGCTGTTTGTATTCTTTGTAACTTTGGTGTGCTTAAGACTCCTTGTGAAAAATTCTCCATGGTGGGACATTGTCTCACAGCTATTTGTTGTAAAGAGGGAAATTCGATGTTACAATTCCCGGAGCAGAAGCTCATAAGCTTTGGTAAAGAATGAAGCTCCAAATATTCCAATTGGTTGAATATCATCCGATTTTCCACTTCATCAACGCCACGCATTATGATTCCTTCTATCATTTTACATTCGCTTATTTTCAGTCTTGTAAGTTGCACTAGACTTTTGGCTACTGAGACCTCTATTAAATTGACCAATCCATCACAACGTGATACTTCCAATTTCTTCAAATTTTGAAAAGACACAAAAGACGGAGCTAGGTTTTTTAAGTAGGCACAGTTTGATACTTCTAGACTTGTCAAATTTCGAAAAACTTTACAAGGCAGAGAATCCTCCTCCCATTGATGCAACGAGTCTGCCAAGTCAAAAAGCTTCAATTGACTCAATTTACTAGGTGCCTCTGCATGTTTTTTCTTACAATCAAGCTCTTCGCATGTGAATATTTCCTCAAAAAAACCATAATAAACATCAAGTCTCTCAAGATTGGTTAATGTGCAGAGGAAACAACATGGACAAATACCACTTTGCTTACTAGCGCTTATCAACTCAACAACTTTTAGATTGCATGAGTACTTTGAAAAGTTTCTGTGCAATATCTCTTTCACGATCCAATTCCACTCTAATGCCAGCTGTTCTATTTTGGGAAACGCAACCTGCAATAGGAATAAAAGTTTAGTTGGTGCTAGTCAGGGTGGACTTGGTGTAATTAAAAGAAGATCAATAGTGGATATAGCTACAACAATGTATACGTTTTTAGACGTGACAATGGTGCATGACCTACGAATTTATACTAGATTCTTACCTGTATATATCTTTGATTTTAGATTCTTCTCCAACAGTGCATCATATATATTCTATTCCTAGCTGCACTTATTCATCTCTCTTGGCATTTTCAAAAGTCTATATATATATATTAAAGTTTTGGTAAAATCCTAATATTAATAAAATTATTATTTTGGCGAGATGGTTTTGGTTCAATGGTATACCCCTCATACTTATACCACAAGGTTGTAGGTTCGAATCCTCCCCTCCCCAAAACCCCGAATTTATAATGTAATACTTCAAAAAAAATATATTATTTTTTTGGAGATTTTGGGAGCATTAAATGAATTTTTTAATTCATTATTTTGGCCTCAATTCGTATGTATGATGGTCAATGAGATATTTGAAAGGGTTATTTTTTTACAATTTCCTCTATTTTGGGATATTGTGGTTTACGGTCATATTGTGTTTCTGTTGTGATTTAAATATTATAATGTATTTGTGTCGCATCACCGGGTCTAAAAAAAAGTCATCAATTGACACCCTTGTATCTGAATTATTTGATCTAATCTTTTTCCTAACCTAAAACACTTGAAAATAATACTCCAATAGAAGTAAATAAATAAATCTCAGCTATTTATTACATGAGTCACCATATCTATATAGGTAGGACAAAAATCAGATTAGTATAGGATCCAAATTCAATACGTATAATGATGGTATTTATGATCCTAAAATGCTCAAATGCTAAAATGTCAACAATTGACATCCCATGAGACATAAATGTCAACAATTTTAATGGTGTTTTTAGATATTACTCTAACTAAAGTTGAATGATGAATAATGTGCTTAGATCTCATACCTTATCAACAATGAAAAGCTGTTTTTCAATTGAATTCTCCGGTTGACTCCCCCCATGGATCTTCTTGAAGCTTGAATATTCTGAAGTAAGTATCTCCACTTTGTTGCATCTCCACATCTTTAACTTGTTTAACTTTGGCCATTCAGAAATATACAATCTTGGATAGAAACTTCTAAGGCTTGGTAGATTCGATAATTGCAAGAATGTTAATTGTGGAAAGACAAACCTAGGTACTGTTT
This sequence comes from Acer campestre, assembly GCA_954870605.1. NCBI lineage: Eukaryota > Viridiplantae > Streptophyta > Magnoliopsida > Sapindales > Sapindaceae > Acer > Acer campestre. Next base: position 32,537,027 of record OX940805.1, on the reverse strand, counting down.
CAACGTCTTCTTCCGTGGTGTTAAGCTCTTCAAATATCACTTCCAGTGAATTACATCTTTGTATAAACAACTCCTCTAGTTTTTGGAGTCTTCCAAGCATATTAGATGGAAAAATATTCAGCAGGTTATGACAGTTAGATACCAAGAAAGAATCTATTTTGGAGAAGGAGTCCATAATGAGTTGATGACACCATATTTTTCTCATGTTATCCATTTTTTCAATATGCAAAAACCTTAGATCAAGTATTCGTACCTGAACAATTCAATTAATTGCATTAATTAATAAAATACCCATAATTGATAACCAAACAAAATTACAAATAATAGACCAAGAATATATGAGATGACAGATTAGATTTAGGAATTATTGATTAAACAAAACTCTACAACTGCCAGTTCAAAAGAAAAAAATGAAGATGCAAAAGGATTTAAAAAAAAAAACAAAGAGAGAAGATAGAAACAATACCTTTTCATCAAAAAAAGGTTGTATGTGTGAATGGAGGTTCTTCTCTGAATTCATTTGTTCTTCATTGGCTACTGGCATATCAGCACGTGGAGAATTAGAGACAAAGGCATGCATTTTGGGGCAATTCTCAAGCCACAATCGAGCCAAGTAGGTCAACTCAATCAATTTTCCAGTAAAGTTGCAGAATGTTGTGAGTTCTGGAAGGTGTTTGAGGTGCAGTCGGCGCAACTTGGTGAACAAAGTGTTACTCATCCTTTCTCCTGCTGTGATTGTTACCACTTCCATTAACTTACAATTGGAGATCTCAAGGACCTCGAGTTGGACGAGACTCTCAACCATAGAAGATGGAAATCCATGTTTTACGGTATCACAACCATCCATAATAATTTCTTTTAAATTTTGAAAGCACAGAGACATCGGCTGAAGTTGGTTGTGCCATATGGTTTGGATACCAATGGAAGACAGATTGATTGATGCCAAAATGGGTAACACAACCTGCAAGCACAAAAAGTAGCTGTTTATTCAGCTCAACTTGATTTTGTGCCCCCTGTCTTGTACTTATTAAGAAGAACGGCAATCATTCTATATCTACATATCTTAATTAAAGAAAGTACAACTTTATCCTCAATTAAAATAAAATTCAAAATTATCATTAAAGCTAAAATAAATACAAAAATCAATAAATCTAACCAAAAACAAAATAAAAGAACGGACAACTTCCATCTCCTCATTTGTTTTTACATTTCTCTGTTTTTTTTTTTTCATCTTAGCTTCTTTTGTCAGTTAATAAAAAAAATGTAAAGGTTTTCTGGTACACATATTGTGTTGAAAGTCACATTATTTCTTTTCTTTTATTAATATTTTAATTCATCAAAGTGAAATAACTTGATTAACCCCCTCGTGTTGGACTACTGTTTATGGTTTACCAATTACCATTGCCAAATGAATCAAATAAATCGAAAGCCAATTATTTGCTAGGTGTGAGGAATAAGTAATGTTTACATAAAATATAGAATTTCTACTAATAGCACACGAGAAGAAAAAACAAAGTTACCTTTTGGTCGAAGAGAGGATGAATGTCATTCTGGCAGATCATTTCTTCAATTTCTTTGCTCTGTTTTATGTCTGCATACTTAGAACCAGAGAAGAATGTTTTCAACTTTGGGCAATCATCTATGGATATTTGAGTCAAGGAGAGAAATTCAACTGAATTTCCAGTGCCGAATCGTGCAAGTTTCGGAAGACCTTTGAGCTGCAGGTTGAGTAGTTTAGGAAACACCATCTTAATCATTTTTTCCTCTCCTCTTAATTCTTTTGTGTTGATTATCCCTTCAATTGACTTACAATTCCGTATTTCAAGTTTTTGTAGTTGCACAAGACTTTGAACCGCAGAATACGAAAACAGAAACTTCAAATCATTACATTCCTCCAAAGTCAAGTCTGTTAAAGCTTGACAACACGAAGATATTACTGGAAGTTGATCAAGCCATGTGCATCTTATATTAATTGAGGATAGTTTCAGGTTCTTCAAGCTTGGAAGCACAACCTGCAGACACATATTTCACTTTTTCTTAAAGATTGAAAAGCAAGATCTGCAAACATATAATAATAATATACATATACTTTTTACACTACCAACTCAAAATGAAACACAAAAATAAGACATAGGAACTTACATTTTGACTGAAAAGTGACGTGAAACCATCTGCCTCATCTTCAGCAACGATTTCTTTAGATCCAATAACAGGTGTGGAAGCATTGAAGCTGAAACTTGTGAGTTGTGGTAGGCTTTTTAGTGTTAGGGCGTGCAGTTGAGTGAACTCAATCCTCCGTGTACTTTCATTTTGGTGGACTAGTTCCATGCTTTCCTTGGAAATAATCTCTTTTAGCTTTTTGCAATTGGTCACTTCAATTTCCTGAAGCTGCGAAAGGTTATTGACCATGGAAAAAGAGAAGAGATGCTTCAATCTATCACATTTTCTAACTTTCATGATTCTTAATTTGCCGAAAGACATTGGTGTAAGTTGGGCATGACATATCTTCTCCAAGTTGATCAAATTATCAAGAAACAGTGACTCTAGCCGAGGAAAGACATTGCATAGACCCCATCCAAATGAATTAGCAATTTATTGAATGTCAGAACCATTTTGAACATGTAAATGCTTCAATTGTGGGAAACCTTCCCCGCTAAGTTCATAAACAACACTCTTAACACCCTTTGGTTTATCTAGATGGATATCTTCAGTTCTGTTCAACAGACTTTTAATCTCATTGCTCAAATAAATGCTACTACTAAATTTCAACTTCAACGTCCTTGAGGTTTCACATTTACTGGACCAGTCCCACACTTCTCCAACAAATATTCGATATCTTTCCAATTTCTCAAATGATAAGCCTTGTGGTATGATCCGAGCATTAGGAACATGTATGTCTAAAGCTGTAAGGTTAGACAATTGCTTCAACTCAACAAGACTAGCATTCCTTTGTCCATCAATATCCCATTGATCAAAACTATTACCCATATAGAGCTCCTCTAAACGAGTTAGGCTTGATATGATATTTGGTTTGATTACTTTAAGCCTTGAACAATGACTCAAGTCTAACAACCTTAAACGGGTCAATTGTCCGATTTCTCTAGGCAGAAGCTCAATATCAGATAGCAAAAAGCTAAGAATTTCTAATTCCTTCAGCTCTCCAATAATTGCTACATCTACTAACTGACAGCGATCCAAACAGAGCGTATGAAGGTTTATTACGCAGCGCAAGGACGAAGGTGGTGACAACAAATGAATTCCACTCATATCTAACACTTTGAGACCTTTCATTCCTTCAAAAACGGCATCTGGAATTTGTAACGAGGAATCTTTCAAATTTAGAAAAAATAGCTCAAGTTTTGGAAACTCTATTTTTTCAGGAAGCTCGTAAATATCTCTACAATGTAGAGTAACGGCAGCTGAATCTTTTGGCAGTTTCTTCTCTAGTTCCTCCTTCAAGCCAGCAGCATCTCGGAGATTAAACCAGAGCTTAGTGGTGGATGCTATCGAAACAGCAACAACATGAATGACATCGTGAATTTTCACATAATTGTTATCATCATCACCATCCATCAACATACATGAAGTTTTGAGATCATCGATCAACGAATGCAGCTTGTTTCTTCCTTCTTCTAATGTATAAACATTTTGAAACAAACCCAAACCCATACTATATTTCAGCATGTCAGTCATATGTACACCGTATCCTCCATTACATAGACTGCAAAGCAAAAATAGAGATTTTGCTTCCTCACCTTCCAAAAAGTTGAAACTCAATTCTATGGTAGAGTACACATCTGCATCCATTCCTTTGATGTTTTTTGGATTAGCCTTTTTAAGCTGATCACGTGCAGTCTTCCAGGAAGGAAGACTCTTATTTTTCAGCGCATTTGCAATTGTTTTAATTGCAACAGGCAAGCCAGCACATTTTCTAACTATCTCAACTGCAATAGGAATTAAATCAGATTTTTCTTCTGAATGTCCCACAGTATTCCAAAATAAACTCTCCGCTTCTGGATCAGACAAAACATCAACCTTGAAATTCTTCTGAATATTCATATCATCACGTAATACATCTAGTCTTCTAGATGTCAACATTATTTTGCATTGCTTTTTATTAGCATTTTCTCCTTCCTTCTGATGAACCTTTTGCGTGATACTTCCTTTCTCATCACCCACTATAGGAATTCCGATGGACTCCAAATCAAGTTTTGCCCAAACGTTATCTAATATTACAATGATCCTATTTTCTTTCTTCATCCTTTCACGTAATCGAGCAGCTCTTCCCTGTACACTCGGCTCCTGAAATTTCAGACCCAGTTCATCAGCAATTTGATCTTGAATTTTTATGATGTCAGGTGTCTCTGTTACCACAGCCGTAACCACTACATCAAATAGCTTGTTCTCTTTGGCTTGCTGAGCAACTTTGTTGACTAATGTGGTTTTACCCACACCGCCCATTCCATATACTCCAATCAATTCGGTATCAGTATCTGCCAATGCCTCCATAATACGCTCAGAAAGTGACATTCTCGAAGTGAAGTCCTCATAGACCTTGATGATGAGGGAATTTGTTCTTGGAGGAGGAAGACGGTAATGAACTTTTGGAAATTGTCCTTGGCCCAAGAGAACGACCCCATCCTTCGCAGCCTTCGCTGCTTTCTTGCTGAGAGAGTAACGCGTCATCGGATTAGGGCAGAAGCTTGTTGAACACAGCTTATTAGCTTTGACACTATCATCAGTGATGGGTTTGACGACCGTGATATTCAGCCATTCCTTAACTTGCTTTTCAATCTCATCCCCTTGTTTCTTGGCTTCGTCAACAGAATGCTGCACACTAGCTCTTTCATGGGTCAGCTTCTGTACTTTGACTTGATCATCAATGAAGGATTTGAAGACCTCTTTAACAAACTCATCCACGCTATCCAGCCAATCCTGAACTTCCTTTTGAATCTCCTCACCTTGTCTCTTGGCCTCGTCGACATCATTTTGCACACTCTCTCTTCGATTGGTCAGCTTCTTTACTTGTTTCTTTAGCTCCTCCATGTTCCTCTGGTATTTGAACGCATAACTTATCCGCCGTCCAATGGGATCAACCAGCAACTCTGCAACTTTTCCTGCGATGGAAGTACCTATCTCCTCCATTTCTGTTTCTCTTAAAACAAACAAAAAAAACAAAAAATAAATAAAATCGAAGTGAAGCAAAAGAAAGATTAGCCATAACGTATATATATATATATTTTTTTTCCTTTTTGAGGGATAAGAAACAGAGTAACAAAAACATATTTCAGAAGAGAAGGATATTTTTTTTTTAGAAAAATGTCAACAACCAACTAACAAAAGCAGTGTTTTTTTAAAAAAAAAAAATTATAAAAAAGCTGTGTTCTTGAAAAAGTTCAATAAGCAAAAATGATACAATTATAGATCACTGCTACAGATAATTCTAAGAAGTAGGACAAATAAGAAGATGGTAGTAACACTTAATTTTTCTTTTTCTTTTTTAGTAACAGTTACATAAACTCAAATGACTGAAAAACTAAAGATCAGTACAGTAACCGAAAGAAAAACTGAGATTATGGCAAATGAAAGCAAAGCATGCAAAATGAAGAAAAAACAGAAACAAATAGCGGAGAAAAAGAAAAATGGAAACCAAAAAAACAAATAATTAGAAGAAGAAAGTAATGGAAATGAAGAGTTTGAATAGATTTCACCTGTCAAACAATCTCTGAGCTGTTGAGGGTTTTTGCTACACTTCTGCTTCAGTAAGAACAAGAATCAGTGAGTGAATATTGCAAGGGAAGAAGAAAGTGAAGAGAGTTATGTCTGTATGTGACACTGTTTTAAGGGCAAATTGCACTACAGTACCTAACTTTTGTTATCATTGAAACTCTGCGGTACAGTCAAAATTTATAAAATGTCCAAGATACCGCAATAAAAAATTAGCATTATTATAATAACTAAAAATAAAAAATAAAAAATTAGAAAATAAATAAAAAAGTAACAAAACAAAAAATTAAAAAAAAAATGACAATATCTTCTTCATCAACCAATATGCTCCACTTTTTAATTTTTAATTATTATTTTTTTTGTTTAATATTTATTTTCTGAGTTTTTCATTTTATGTGGAAACAAACAATTCATTAAACAAGTTGTAGGCTTAATATGAACTACTATAATTGTTGAAAATAAAAATGGCCAATTTCATATAGTACAGTATTACAAAAAGCCATAATCAAACATTTGTAGCTACACATAGTTGTTGTACCACACACAAACGTGAATCACCACTATGCAACCGGTGTCAATCAAGCTTGAGATGATAACTCAATGACGTCCTTGGTTGTAATTAAATTGATTTAATATTATTCATTACAACCCAACTAAAAAAAAAAAAAGTGGAGGAAATAAATTTCTACTATAAAATCAAAATTAAAAACTCAAAAAACTATAATATTCTAAGCAAACAATTTGTATCTCTCTAAACTATTTGGAAAAGATTAACCCAATTCTGCTACTGAATTGTAATTAGCAATTCATTTGGAAAATCAAAATTAAAATACAAAAGAAAGAAATATCAAAAAAAGAAAAAAAAAACTTTGTAAATTGAGGTTTGAACAGCATCCATTTCACTTTGGTTCCAAAACCACCAACCTTGTAAAAAAAAAGGTTAAGGCTTTTCCAATAAACCCTTTTCGAATTTTCAAAAAATTTAAAACATTAAAAGTATCCTCATGACATTTTATTAATTGCATTGCAAACTTTTCAAATAAAACCTTCCTAAACCTATTCAATCATAATTCTCATGTTTTTTGATAAAAGTGTTTATATATTCGGTGGAGAAAAATAATATTCAATTTATATATTCAGAAGCAGCAGAGTTTTAAAAAAAAATAATAAAATAAAAATAAAAAAAAGGTAACTGACCTTAGTGTTTGTCTGAGTCCTCTGCTTCTGTTAGAACAATGAGTAATGGATGTCCGTAGAGATGGATATGAGAATATCAATGTGAAGATAAATAAAAGAGTCTAGTGGTTGTGGGTTTCAATTTCCAGATTACAACACTTTTTGTTCTTTGCTTCTTTTTTTCAACTTTTTGAAATTTACTTTAATGAAAATTCACTATTCACACGTCTGTTTGTCTGATAATACAAAAGCAAATATCTTTCCTTTATATATTCTTTTTAATTGGGTATTGACTGGCATTTTCTTTATTTTAATCTTGATGAGGATGAAAAATTGACAACACTGTCACTGAGGGGATGATGATGTCCTACTACATTTGCTGGATTTCAGCTTTAATGGTTACTCTTTCTATCTGCATATCAACAATATTCTCTTTCTTTAAGAATAGCATTTGTTGAAAGTAGCAACACTATTCGATAAATGCTATTCTTAAACCAAGAGAATATATATAGCAACATAATATATAGCAAATGCTATTCTTAAACCAAGAGAATATTAGCATTTGTTGAAAGTAGCAACAATATTCTTAAGAATATATTCTCTTGGTTTAAGAATAGCATTTGTTGAAAATAACAACGATATTCATGTATTCTCAGTCTTCTCATTTGTAACAATTCGGGTTCTTCTAGGGAGCCCAACAGACCTAGGAGATTCCATTTTGAGGAGTGTTGGTTAGATAATCCTGAGTGCAAGGAACTGGTCTCAAATTTATGGGTTTAGAACAGAGGATCTAATGCAGTAGAAAGTATATTGGTTAACATTAGGAATTGTGGTTTTCGTCTTGATAAGTGGAATTCCCAGTGTAGGCGAAGGCTTAAGGAAGTTATTCTTGATAAGAAAAAGGAGTTACAGTATGCTTATGACAACCTCAATTATGTTACTTAGCAGTCTATTCAGATTCTTAAAAATCAGTTAGATTTAATTCTTGAAACTAAAGAGCGTTATTGGAGGCAGAGATCAAGATTTTTTTTTTTTTTTTGAAAAGGAATTCATTAACAAAACGAACAAGAGATTACAAACGAGTTGGACAATCATCCAACACTAGACTTTCCGTAGGTAACGGACAGTCTTCCAACCAAACAGACTCACCCACACAACCCAGAGCTAACTTAGCCAAACAATGAGCAACCTTATTAAACTTCCTAGGAACAAAATTAATAGACCTGAAAAAAGAACTATTCAACAAAACCAAAATGTCAGAAATAATCACCCCAACCTCCGAACTAGGGACTGACTTATCACCAATTTAATTAACAATCGCAAGTGCATCTGAGTCAAGGGAAGCCGGAACCAACCCTGTCTCCAAGGCCAATCTCAAACCCCTCCGAATCGCCAAAGCTTCAGCAACCATCGGGGAGAAACCAATCCCGAAATTCTGGCACAGTGAAGCCATAACATTACCAAAACAGTCACGAATGACCACCCCAATACCAGAAATATTCTTGCCCCCATCCAAAGCAGAGATCAAGAATTCATTGGCTAAAATGTGGTGATTAAAATACGAGATTCTTCCATATGAAAGCTCCAGTAAGAAAAGCTCGTAACAGAATCAAAGGTCTAGTAGGGAAAGACGGTATTTGGTACGATTCTATTAGAGGTATTGAAGTTATAGTGCTGGATCATTTTGAGGGTCTTTATCAGACTAGGTCTCCTTCTCAAAATGTTATAGAATAGGTCCTTACAAGTGTTAGTCCGAAGCTCTCTTCTCCTATGAGCAATTTTCTGGATTCTAACTTTACCAAGGAAGATATTCGTTTAGCAGTTTTTGGGTTGGGTGCGATGAAGGCACCAGGGAAAGATGGTTTCCCGGCAATGTTTTATCAAAAATTCTGGGATAAAGTGGGGCCAAGTGTGACGGAAGCATGCCTAGAATGTCTTAATAAGGGTGGTTCTCTGGAAAAAATGAATGAAACTTTGGTTGTTCTCATTCTTAAGAAGAATGTTTCGGAGAGGATTTCAGATTTCCGTCCTATCAGTCTATGTAATGTGCTCTATAAAATTGTGGCGAAAACTATTGCCAATCGTTTCCGTCTCGCGCTAGATGGGGTTATTTCGAAGGTTCAGAGTGCTTTTATCCCTGGAACGCTAATCTCAGATAACATATTAATCAGTTTTGAGTGTTTGCATAGGTTGAAAAGGAGAAAGAGAAAACAGGGATCTATGGCAGTCAAGCTTGACATGTCAAAAGCTTTTGATAGGGTAGAGTCAATTTTTGTGGAAGGAATGATGCGTAAGCTCGGGTTTTCCTCGCGCTAGATCAGTCTTATTCTGCGATGTGTTTCCTCTGTTTCGTATTCTTTTGTGATCAATGGTAAGATTTGTGGTCTGTTAAAACTTTCCAGACGGCAAGGTGACCTCTTTCTCCATATCTTTTCCTCTTACGTTCAGAAGGTTTTTCTTGTTTAATTAATCAAGCAGTTGGTACTGGGGATATTCAGGGTTTCAATTGTATTAGAAATTGTCCGATTATTTCTCATATGTTATTCGCAGATGACTGTATTTTATTTGTTAGGGCTTCAACTTCTAATTGTATGGTGTTTATGAGCATTCTAGAGGTTTATGCTAGAGCTTTAGGCCAACTCATTAACTATGAAAAACCTGCTTTATGTTTTAGCCCCTCTATTTCTCCTTTTGATTGTGATCAGTTTGCAAATATTTTTGGTATCAATATAGTAGAATGCCATGAGAAATATTTAGGTCTCCCATGCTTCATAGGGCATAAGAAAAAGGATCTTTTCTCTGACATTTCTTCTAGGATTTGGGACAAGATTAAGGGTTGGAGAGATAAATTCCTATCAACGGGGGGAAAAGAAATTCTTATCAAAGCTGTAATTCAGTCTATCCCCATTTATTCTATGAACCTATTTCAACTTCCAAAAGGAATTTTCCAGGAGATCTACCAGCTATGTGCTCGGTTCTGGTGGGGGAGTAATGATTCAACAAGGAAAATTCATTGGAGTACTTGGGCTAGGCTCTGTGATAGTAAGGAAAAAGGGGGCTTGGGATTCAAAAATTTGGAGATCCATAACCAATCTCTTTTAGCTAACCAGTGTTGGAGAATAATGGCAAATAAAAATTCACTGGCTGCTCGTGTGCTTAAAGCTAGTTATTTCCCTGATGTTGATTTTATTGATGCAGAATGTAAGGCTTCAGCTTCCTATATCTGGAAGAGTCTGATGTGGGGGAAAGTTATTATTGTGGCAGGTACCAGATGGAGAGTAGGTGATGGGAAAACGATCCGTATTTACAAGGATCGCTGGATTCTGAGACCAATTACTTTCAGGCCTTTTTCTCCTCCTACTTTGGGTGATAATACAGCTGTGGATAAGCTATTCTCAGCTTCTGGGGGTTGGAATATTGACTTGATTAAAAGTGTCTTTTGTGAAGATGATACTAATGCCATTCTTAGTATCCCCATTAGTCACAGTAGTGTTCAAGACTCTCTCCAATGGCACTATGAGCAGAAAGGTTCCTACTCCTCTAAGAGTGGATATCGGATGGGAATTGCTATTCGGTCAGATATTAGGCCTTCCTCTACAAGTCCTCTTGCTAGTTTATTTGTTTCATGATGGAATTCTCTTTGGAAGCTCCCTCTCCCTTCTAAGATTAAATTCTTTATATGGAAGGCTTGCAACAACTTTCTTCCTTCTAATGAAGTCCTAGAAAGGCGAAAAATTCCTGTCAGCAGGTTTTGTCCTTTGTGTAAGAGCAAATTGGAGTCAATCCTTCACTGCCTTTGGAGCTGCAGCAAGCTAAAGGCTATCCGTGCTTATTGGTGCAGAATTCTGCCTGTCTCTTATAAAGGTAAAGTCAATTTTTTTGATTTCATTCTTGATTGTCATTCACGTTTACCAGAGGAAGAGCTGGGTCTGTTTTGTGTTTGTCTGTGGAGGATTTGGTCAATGCGTAATGTGGAGGTTCATGATTCCTCTTCTTCCTTAGTGATTGATGTTGTGGAATGGGCTAGTGGTTATGTTGCTGAATATCATAATGTCTGCACTCCTTTGATTTTGGCGCCTGTTCTTGCTGTTGTTAGGAGTCCCATTTGGATTCCTCCCGACCCAGGAGTGTATAAAATCAACTGTGATGCAGATATTAAAGTGGCTAGCTGTTTGGTGGGTTTCGGAATTGTTATTCGCAACTGTGAAGGCCAAGTAATGGCTTCTAGCTCCCAAAAAATTACTGCCTCTTACTCTCCGCAAGTGGCGGAAGCAGAAGCTATTAGAAGAAGTCTGCAGTTGGCAGTGAATTCGGGTCTTTTTTCTTGTATGCTTGACTCAGATGCTGAAGTGGTGGTTGGCTGGATAAATAGCGGCAAGATTCTGGATTCTGAAATTGGGGTGGTCGTAATGGATATTCACAAGCTGTTGTTACAAGTTAATTGTATTTCGATCAATTTCTCTCCTAGAACGGCTAATCAATTAGCCCATGTATTAGCTAAAAACGGTCTCTCCTGTGTTGAGGACATGTTTTGGCTGGAGGAATTCCCTCCCTGTGTTGGTTCCTTAGTTTCGGCTGAATGTCTTTCCTGTTTGTAATCTTTGTTTCCATCAAAAAAAAAAAAAAAAAAACATATATTGAGCACAAGAGCATAAATTTTAAAGACGAAATCATTTATTTGGGAGAAACAAGCTTGAATGTAATCAATATACAATATAAAACACTATATGAAGGAAGATTATCAAGAATTTACGAAAGATATAATCATGAAGACTTCACACAAACTCTGATTGAAATCGATAATGAATTGGTAAATATTGCAAGAGTTGGTAATAATTATGTTAAGTTTCATAATAAAATAAAACTTCACAAGTACTGTAAAGAAGATGGGAAAAATTGATGAATGAATCTACATACCATGAAAAGATTTTGTATGGTGGTATTAAGGTCACGTTCCCAACATCTTCCGTCATCTTCATCTTTCTCACTCGATTCAAACATTCTGCATTTCAAAAACCATTCACTCTCTACTTTTTTTTAGACAGTCTTGGTGTGCTCAAGAAACCTTGAGAAAAAAATCACCATCTTTAAGCATTCTATCAAAAGTCCTCTTTGCAAACATGGAAATTCAATTGTGAAATTCCCCTTGCAAAAGCTTTTAAGGCTTGGCAAACAATGAAGTTTCAGATATTTCAGTTGGTTAAAAACAATCCCGTTATGGAATTCATCTTCCCTGTCTATTATAAAAATAAAATTCAATAATTCATTGCACGGATGAACAAAGATCATCCACACTTAATTAAGGAAAATTTATCTGGTATACAACTGTTTTTTATCAAATAATAAGTGCGCAAAAAAAAAAAAAAAAAAAAAAAAAAAAAAAAAAAAAAAAAAACTGTTACTAATAAATGTGTTCAGTACAAGGCAACATCAAAGTACCAAAACAACCTACAATTTATCCAATCTGAAAACGTAGCAGAACATTACGATGTATCTTGAACAATCAAGACTTCATTCCTTGTAATCTCCTCCATACCAAATCATTTCCAATTTTAAGCATAAAGTAGAACCAAAAGGGCCTTCATAATATAGATAGTTTTTTTCTTTTTCTTTTAAACAAAATATGCCAACATATAATAGCATCAATTTGCACCGACACAAACTTGTATAGAAAAACTCCCGTAACTTAACCTCCTTCCGGTTATTTATTTACTCTTTTTTGGGTCTGATCTCGATCCCTTGGAGAAGAAGATGTTCCTTCATTTCAGTATTAATAATCATTAACAATTCACCCTCTTCATTTTCCCCATTGAAAAATTCTCCCAATTCACTTTCCAACCATCCATCTGTTCTCTTTTTTGGGAAGATGCCATCATCGTCTTCCTCTAAATGCACCCGATGAAGATAAACAATGCGGTTTTTGCAATTACTACTCCCAGCAAGTCCAACATTGACTTCTACCAGATCATAATCTGCACAAGTTAAAAGATCTTCGGCGAACACAAGGTAAGCTACGTAAGTTGTCGTAGGGGAAAGAAGTGAAGTACTAATCTTGCCACTAATTTGAAACCGGGCCGCGTCAAATCGTATTAACACCTCGGGGAACCTTTTTTTTAATGAATAGGAAATCAATATTACTATAACAAGGTGGAAAAAATACCAGCTACAAAGAATTAGGGAAGAATACGTACCTGCCATCGGGTATGCCAAAATAATGCTGGGCCAGGGGCATGGAATGCCATTGCCACAAAAAAGGAGGATCATAATCAACAATATTGAGTTCCCTAGGCGATATCATGTAACATTTCTTCCCACTTGAGAGGTCAAACCAAAAGCTCTATTCAATATGTCAATTAAAAACAATTAGAACTTTTTCCCAGCAAACAAACAACACTCAAATCAATTTACAAATACAAAATCCAAAATTCACCAAATATCAATCACATAACATACAAACACAAAACCCTAAAAATTTGAAATTACCAATTTATCATTGTGAATGAGATTGTGACCGGTGCGGAGGTAGAGCTCCTTCTTCGACAAACTGGAGACAGATCTAGGGTGCAAGATCAGACGCAGGAAGCGGTCCCAAACGATGTCGGAATCAGCTGCGGATCTAAAGATGGTTGACACACAAGCCAAGCTGCAGGCGTCGCGAGGGGTGGTGAATGAGATCACGGCCGCTATGCAACCCTCTGGTAACGCTAGCATCCCACTCATCACCACCAAAGCAGAAAAGGAATGGACCGATTGATACTTGTTAGGTTGTTGTTAAATGGGTCAGGGAGGGTAGGCAATTGAACTCTGATGTTGGATTGATAATTTCAGATATCCTGGCACCTGGCTTTACTACAGAATATGAGTTGTGGGTCTGTGGATTATGTACCAAGAAAGGCTAATGATGTTGCTTGTAGTTTAGCAAGACTGGCTTTGTCAAGTAGTTGAGGACAAGTTCTGGTTAGAGGATAGTCTTATTGTGTAAGCCGGTTTTTACTGGATGATAGTCTAGGGAGTTTGTTCCTTATTGTAAATAAATAAATAAATAAACGTATCGGTCAAGGTTTCAGCCTTCAGGGTTACACCATTTTTTTTTTTTTTAAGGTATTTACCCATTTTTTTTCTTTCTATTTTTAATCTTTTTGTTTTGTTTTTTTAGAATGTATTAAATATCCATTAAATACACTATGATTATTTCTAAAAATAATGTTTTTGAATTTTAATTATTCTTATAAATAGTAATAAATAAATATTTTTGAAAACAAATTAAAATATCAATTGTAATATCAAATTAAAGGTAATCCGTTTTTAAAGGAATTTATGGTATCCAAATTTTAAAAACATATCAATGCTTCGTTAATTGGGTTTGGTTAGCAAATGAATGACGGGATGGGGTTAGTCTAATGATAAACCCTTTATACTTACGCCATGAGGTTGTGGGTTTGAATCCTTAACACTCCAAAAAAACCTCATCCCGAAAAAAAAAAAAAAAATAAATAAAATAAAATAGCAAATGAATTGTATAACAATGTTAACCATTTTGTATAGGGAATCCAAATGAAGCTGAAGATTCTATAGCTACTGATTCTAGTTGAACCAATGCAATGCAAGCACTATAACCCAATTATATTGCACACAAGATACTTGTATGATCTCAATATCAATACAAATCTAATTGCATCATGAATAAATTCCTGGTTTATGATTTTTAATCTCTCCTTGGTCTGGTTGGAGGATTATGAATGGCATATTTAGTCAGATACAGAAGGCAAGAGCGACGTTCCATCAGTAGCAACCAAGTCCAATCCCACCCACCAGAGTTTGTGGTCTTATTTGATGGTTTCAGAGTGAAATTCTTGAATAGATCCTCTACTGCTCCAATGCCACCAAGTCCGGCCTACTACAATTACAGATTCTGATGCTAGTTATCTTTGTTTCAACATCTAGAGCTAATTGTGAGCAAAATTATGATGCAAGGGAAACATGTTAATTTCTGGTTGATCATACATGTGCATAACGGGTGTCATTAATTATCGCGATCCAGAGCCCTAAACAAATAAATGACATAAACTTGAATTGTATTTTTGATATGTCATCTGATTTTTTATCTGAATTTGCTCTAGCAGTAAAAAAGCCATCAATATTTACTACATCAGTTAAAAATGGTTGTTTACACAGTCGAACGTTTCTAGAACTTCTTTTATAACCTTCACTATCACGAGATCATCAAGTTGGAAAACAGTATCAGAAATTGAGCACTGAATAGTACAAGTAGTAATGAATAAATGCAGAAGTTCACATACAGAAATTTCAATTTTCAAGCACAAATGGTCACGAATAACATCAGTCATATAATTCTTCTGAGGCAAAAATGCATGGTCCCACACATGACCCATATCTTCCCAATTTTGCACTATACCATCGTTAACAGGATAAGATGCCCCAGGCCCGCAACTCTGAACATGCTGCTCCAACAATAGTATCCTAAATTGTTGTAGAGTAATGTGATGGCTCTGTTTTAATGTTGCTGCCCTGTTTTATTTGTTAAGTTCTTATGGCTTTTTCTTGGTTATTTTATTATGTTTTAAGCTCATAAGATGTGGCATTTGATGTCTATGTGTAAGCTTCTCATTAGTTGAGAAAACACATGTAAAAAGACATGTATTTGCTGGAAATATATATGAAGAAATCAGGGGACTGCAGTAGCTGTTAGAAGTTAAAAAAAAATAGCCCCTTTTCTACTTCCTCTCTTCCTCTCAAAATCCCTAACAAAAAAACTTCCCAAGATTGAATTTTTATGTACTAGAATCATCAAAAAAAACCAACATAAAGTGGTATCAGAGCTTAGATCAAAGGGAGCTAGTGGTGGTGAGTCAAAAAAGGTTGAAGATTTGCTGTCAAGAAAAGTTCCAGCAAGGAAGGAAAAGCTGCAGAGATTTTTTCCATGGCAAGCACTAGCAACTCAACTCTCAACATTCAACATCCCTCCATTCCCATTTTTGAAGGTGAGAACTATGACTTTTGGTGTATAAAAATGAAAACTTTATTTATTTCTCAAGATGTGTGGGAGTTAGTAGAAAATGGGTATGAGGATTATGATTCTCAAGAAAACCTAACTAACACCCAAAAAGAAGAACTTAAGAAAAATAGAAAGATTGATGCAAAAGCTCTCCTTTTTATTCAACAAGGAGTAGGGAATACCATATTTCCTAGAATAATGAGAGCTAGCAAAGCTAAGGAGGCTTGGGATATTCTTCAACAAGAATTCCAAGGAGATACCAAAGTAAGGGCTATCAAACTTCAAACTCTGAAAAAGGAGTTTGAGAACATGAAAATGAGGGAGAATGAGAATTTGACGGAATATTTCTCTAGATTTATGGAACTTGTTAATCAAATGAAAGCTTATGGGGATGAAATGGGTGAGAGTAGATTGGTTGAGAAGATTTTAGCATGTTTACCTCAAAAATTTGAAACTATTGTGTCCATTATTGAAGAAACTAGAGATGTCTCTAAGTTGGGTGTTGCGGAATTGATGGGGTCTTTGAAATCATTTGAGCAAAGGTTGTTACGGCATTCCAATAGTCCCATTGAAAGTGCGTTTCAATCGAAGCTCCAACTCAACCGTGAGAATCAAGAAGAGTCATCAAGAGGTGGTAGACATGGAAGAGCAAAAGGAAGAGGAAGCAATGGAAGAGGTAGAGGGAAGCCAAATTTTGAGAGAAGGTTCAACAATGATGAGTCTTCACAAGTGCCAAAATGTAATTTTTGCAAGAAAGTTAGCCATCTAGAGAAAGATTGTTGGAACAAGGGGAAGTCTCAATGCAATTTTTGCAAGAAGGTTGGTCATCTAGAGAAAGATTGTTGGAACAAGGGGAAGCCTCAATGTTATAATTGCAAGAGATACGGGCATGTACAAAAAGATTGTAGAGTCAAGAACAATCAACAAGCTAGTTGTGCGGAAGAAAAAGAAAGTGATGGGAATTTGTTCTATGCTTATCAAAGTGCATCCGAACAAAGAAATGATGTTTGGTTCCTAGATAGTGGTTGTAGCAATCACATGACCGGTGATAAAAATATGTTTTTGAACATGGACACTACCGTCAACTCTCAAGTGAAGATGGGAAATGGTGCCTTGGTGAATGTTAGAGGCAAAGGAACAATTGATGTTCAAACTAGTATGGGAATCAAATACATTAGAGATTTGTTGCTAGTTCCCGATTTAGAGCAAAATTTGCTTAGTGTGGGGCAGCTTGTAGAGCATGGGTATGATGTTCATTTTAAAGATAATGGGTGCACTATCTATGATAGAGGGGGTAACAAGAAAGTTATAAAGAAGATAAATATGGAGAAAAATAGAAGCTTCCCGATTGTGTTCAAATATGAAGGAAATGTTGCCTTGAAGATGGATACCGTTGATGAGTCATGGTTATGGCATCGGAGATTTGGGCAGTTGAACTTTCATGGCCTCAAATTACTTTCTCAAAAGAATATGGTTGTGGGGTTGCTTACTTGCATTGAAGACAAAGATGGAGTGTGTGAAGGTTGTGCTCTTGGAAAGCATCACCGTCAAGCCTTTCCAAAGGGAGTTGCATGGAGAGCAAAGAAAGCACTCGAATTGGTCCATACCGATGTTTGCGGGCCAATGTCTACACCTTCAAATGGTAACAATAGGTACTTCATTCTCTTTATTGATGATTTTACTAGAATGACTTGGGTTTTCTTTATGAGGCAAAAATCCGAAGTCTTTACTATTTTCAAGAAGTTCAAAAGTTTTGTTGAAAAACAAAGTGGCAATTACATTAAAATCTTGAGAAGTGATAGGGGAAAAGAGTACAACTCACGTGAATTTGATAAGTTTTGTGAAGATGAAGGTGTTGAGAGACAACTTACGGTGCCTTATACTCCACAACAAAATGGGGTATCCGAGAGGAAGAACCAAACGGTGATGGAAATGGCCTAGTCAATGCTTCATGAGAAAGGGCTACCAAAAGTTTTTTGGGGTGAAGCGGTATATACAGCGGTTTACTTGATAAATAGAAGTCCTACAAAAGCACTTTGGAACCAAACTCCTCTTGAAGCTTGGAGTGGGAGAAAACCATCCGTGAGACATTTAAAAGTCTTCAGTTGTGTATGTTATGTTCAAGTTCCAAAAGAGAGAAGACGCAAGCTTGATGAAGCAAGTGAGAAGTGTATTTTTATAGGCTATAGTTCACAATCTAAGGGCTATAGACTATATAGTTTGAAAAGCAAGAAGATGATTACAAGTCGTGACGTGTTGTTTGATGAAAAAGCTTTGTGGAATTGGCAAGAAGGCAAGGGTGAAAGTGAGACTATTTTGGTGGAAGAAAATCATCAAAATTCAACACTTGAAGATGAAAATAATCAACTTTCACCTCATTCCTCTCCAAGGACAAGTTCACTATCAACATCACATGGTTCTCCAAGTTCATCATCATCATCATCATCATCACCACCTTCTTCTCCTATAAAAATGAGAAGGTTGGAAGATATATATGAGAGATGCAATTTTTGTGTCTTTGAACCACAAAATTTTGAAGAAGCCATAAAGGAAGAAAGTTGGAGAAGAGCTATGCAAGAAGAAATTGATGTTATTGAGAAAAACAATAAATGGGAACTTGTTGAGAAGCCAAACAACAAAGAAGTAATTGGGGTGAAGTGGATTTATAGAGTGAAGTATCATGCAAATGGAACCATTCAAAGAAACAAAGCAAGATTGGTGGCAAAGGGCTATTCACAACAGCCCGGAATTGATTTTAATGAAACTTATGCACCGGTTGCTCGCCTTGACACTATTGGGACTCTTATTGCTATGGCCGCACAAAAGGGTTGGTGCTTGTATCAACTTGATGTCAAATCCGCTTTCTTGAATGGAGAGTTGGAAGAAGAGGTTTATGTTGAGCAACCTCAAGGCTTTGAAATCAAGGGAGATGAAGAAAAAGTGTACAAGTTGAAGAAGGCTTTGTATGGCCTAAAACAAGCTCCAAGAGCTTGGTACACTCAAATTGATAGCTACTTTATTGAGAAGGGATTCAACAAAAGCAAGAGTGAGCCCACCTTGTATGTGAAGTGCAAAGGTATGTCTGATATTCTCATTGTTGCTCTTTACGTTGATGATTTAATTTTTACCGGAAACAATGAGAAGTTAATTAAAGAATTCAAAAATGAGATGATGAAAAGATATGAGATGAGTGATATGGGTTTGTTGCATCACTTTCTTGGCATTGAAATTTACCAAGAAGAAGATGGTGTGTTCATTTGCCAAAGAAAGTATGTTGAAAATATTCTCAAGAAGTTTGGGATGTTTGGGTGCAATCCGGTAGCAACACCACTTGTGGTGAATGAAAAATTTAAGAAGGAAGATGGAGGAAAGAAAGTAGATGAGACTTATTTTAGAGGCTTGATTGGGAATTTGTTTTATCTCACGGCCACAAGACCGGATATTATGTTTGCCTCAAGTTTGTTGTCTAGATATATGAGTTCTCCTAGCCATTTTCATCTTGGGGCAGCCAAGAGACTTTTGAGGTACCTACAAGGTACAATGAATTATGGAATCAAGTATGAAAAGAACTTGAATGTCAAGTTGATTGGGTTTTGTGATAGTGATTGGGGTGGATGTCTTGATGATATGAAGAGCACTTCCGACTATGCTTTTTCTCTTGGTTCCGGCATCTTTTCTTGGTCATCAAAGAAGCAACAAACGGTTGCTCAATCATCTGCAGAAGCTGAATATATTTCAGCATCATTGTCTACTTCACAAGCAATTTGGTTGAGAAGGATTCTCGAAGACATGAATGAGAAGCAAGGAGAAGGCACGGAGATGTTTTGTGACAACAAATCAGCTATAGCTATGGCCAAGAACACCGTTTTCCACAGCCGCACAAACCGTTTTCCACAGCCGCACAAGACATATTGCCATCAAATATCATTTCATTAGAGATGCAATTGTAGATGGTGAGATTCAACTCAAGTTTTGTAGGTCTGAAGATCAAGTGGCTGACATTTTTACAAAGGCTCTTCCAAAGGAGAAATTTCAGCATCTTAGAGAACTTTTAGGTGTTCAAGAACATCACATTAAGGGGAAGAATGTTGTAGAGTAATGTGATGCTCTGTTTTAATGTTGCTGCCCTGTTTTATTTGTTAAGTTCTTATGACTTTTTCTTGGTTATTTTATTATGTTTTAAGCTCATATGATGTGGCATTTGATGTCTATGTGTAAGCTTCTCATTAGTTGAGAAAACACATGTAAAAAGACATGTATTTGCTGGAAATATATATGAAGAAATCAGGGGACTGCAGTAGCTGTTAGAAGTTAAAAAAAAAATAGCCCCTTTTCTACTTCCTCTCTTCCTCTCAAAATCCCTAACAAAAAAACTTCCCAAGATTGAATTTTTATGTACTAGAATCATCAAAAAAACCAACATAAATGCATCTGAGAAAACAGAAAAAATGCCTATACTTTGCTATATGTTAAATAAATATGAAATAATATATATAAACTTTTTACGGTATGGATAACAGTAACATGATACACATAGTTAAAAATAATATGGATTTCGACATGCATCCTCAAAATACAAGCACAATTTGCATAAAAAAAGGTATAGTTTCACCTTGAGCTCTTGTTTCATGAGTGATTCTTCATACCATAACATGGGCCTCCCCACCACACAAGGGAACACCGAGGTAGGAAAATTCTCTCCCACAAATCCACACTTGACATACTGCAATAAGCCAATAAGTAATACAAATCTAGTTACATAAAGTGAAGAAACCATAGCAAAGGAAACAGCAACAAAGCCTTTGTTCTTCTTGTTTTCCTGCTGCAATCTATATGTTCAGATTATTCATTGAACAGTTTAATAATAAGCATACAAAATGAGAAGGAAATTAGATGAAAAGAGAGGCGTACCCCAGCCCCATTGTCCCAGACAACGATGCTGTCCATACTACGGTGGTGCTATCGCTCTGTAGCACGACTGGTAATGAATTCTGCTTTCGTCTTCAACAGCAGGTGTGTCTAAATGCAGAAAAGCATTTGTTGTGCAAGGGACTTTAACAAGAAGAGTTAAGCTGTTGTATTACACACAATACATACATAAATGTGAGTGAAAGCAAGGCAGAATTTCCAACTTTTCCAAAAATCAATGGAAGCTATAACAGCTTTACAAATTAAGATACCAATAGTACCAAGAATGTATAGTGAATCTTAATAACAGGAAATTATATCGATGAAGATTAATAATTCCTTGTAAAATTCTTCACCTCAATATGATATAATTTCAACTTGCTCATCTTGATAACAACAATCACAAAAGTTCTAATGCAAAACTTGGCATAATTGTCACTCATACCGAATCCAAAGCAATTTCGCATTACAACAAACAAGCAATAAAATATAAACAAAACAAACAAAAAAACTAAAACAAATCCATCAACAGCACCGCTACCACTTGAAGCAAGACAGAATTTTTATTTTATATATAAAGGAGACATTTTTACAAATATCCACTTCAAAAGATCACATAAACAAACAACAATTCTTTTATCATTTGATTTTATATATAAAGGACACATTTTTACCTGCAACTTATCAAGATATACTGAGGCTGCTCATGCGGTCTTTTGATAGTCCCAGTGAGCTCCAAGAGTCGGTCAGCCAGCGTAGATTTTCCATGATCGATGTGTGCAATTATCGAAAAGTTTGTGATTCTCTCAGGTGGGTACTGGGTCAAGTTTCTGATTGAATTTGTGGAACAAAACGAACGAGTCGGATTCAACAAAAGTTTTTGGTGTTTCGTTTGGTTGAATCTGGGGTTTAGTGGGTTGATTTTGAGGATTGAAGAGAGTGTGTGTTTGTGTTGTTTTAAGGTTTTTAGGCTCTGTAGAGAATGAAAAAATCGAAGAAGGGGAAGAAGATGATGACGTGTACGGGAAAGTCAGGCAAAAGGATGCCGTGTCATAACACACGTAAGCTAAATGGTGCGACGTGTCTGAGCACGTCACCACATTTAGCCGACGTGTACTGATACATCAGCGAGAGGGTGGTCACGTGTTCTTTCACGTCAGCTAAATGGGTGACATGTCATCAGAACGGATGCATGAATGAAACGTCGGTGAATGGTGGGGTGACGTGCTAGGCCACGTTGGCTAAAGTATGTGACGTGCTCGGACACGTCTACAAATGTTGATGACACGTCAACTAAATTGTATGACATGACACGTAAGCGAGGGGGCGGGCGGTGACGTGCTATGCCAGGTCGGCCAAAGTGGGTGACGTGCTCGGACACGTCAACCAAAGCTGGTTGTTTGGTTGATTGTCTGGAGATAAAAAAAAGGAAAAAGAAAATCGCAGAGACGGAGAGTAGAAGTGGAGAATCGCAGAAACAATGGTCGCCTTCGAGAGAGAACGTCAGGCTTCAACTTCGTATGGAAACAGAAGAAGAAAGAAAGAAAATCGCAGAGAGATGGAGAAATGGCACTCGACGATCCTCTCCAACATTAATGGTTGTTAGGGTGAGTACATTTTCAATTACCAATCGATAATATAGAAAATTAGGGCATTGTTTACAACCATTCTTTACATTCGCTTCACTTCGTGTTTCATTCTCATCTTATACGGAAACTGTTGAACAAAAGAATCGATTTTTATTTTTTATTTTGTTCCTGTTATATATTGAAGGTGTATTTAATGGGTTCCAGAGGCATTTCCGGTCGGTGAAAAACACTACAAGGATGATGATCACCGCTGCATATATTATTTCAGGTTAGTGTTGATTGTTACTTTTAGAAGAAAGAAATTTTCTCATAAAGTTCAATTACAATTCATTTATTTAATTTTACAATAATAGAATTTGGGCGGAGCAATGCAAGAGATCATCTCCAACCTTCTAGCTTTTGTGTCCGATATAAGGGCTGTCAATATCACCATAAACAGGTGCTGCTTCTATAGATCAATTCCCTGACATTCACCTATAAAACACACTATAACACTATACAGAGGCCAAAAGTTTTTGTTTTTGTTTTTGTTTTTTTCTTTTGCTTTTTAAGCCCTTCTATCACTTACCCCTATCCACACTTCAGCAGAATATTAGGCTCATCAACAATATTAGGCTTGTCAAGTTTAGCACCATCAGCAGAATTACCACCATATTTTTTAGCCTTTGCTTTGGATCAACGGGAAGAAGACTTTCTTCTCAAGGATGATTTCCGTCTTCACATCTTTAGTTGGATCCAACTTTGTATCCTCCTCTCTCCTTTTGCAGTGTATCAGATGAAGCATCAGGTTTCAAAACATCAGTCTCTTTCCCCACTTCGGCCGAATCAATCAGTTCCCAGCATTGCTTTTTGAGGATCAATGTCTCTTCATCTCCGTCAGCATACACAATCTTGTGCTTCTTTTTGATGTTGTCATAGGAATCAACAACACCTTCATAAAACATCTTGTCCAGTGCCCACCAAACCTTTACTCTGCTGCCAACCAATTGTTCATCAACCTTAGGTGTTTCAGAAGCAACTTCTTTTCTAGCGGCATTCTTCCTTTTTCTGTTTTAGGAGTTTCCTCAGAGGAATTTCCATCTCTATTTGATGATTCAACTGCTGCTTTAGAAGTGATCTTCATATCCTTTTCAGTGCTATGCTTCCTCCAAACTTCTCTTTTAGGAGTTTCCTCTGATTTGGTTGCAGCCTTGGAAATGTTCTTCTTATCACCAGTCGCTTTAGCAGTAACTTTTAATAAGCATAAATGAATGCAGATTCGGTTTCTTGGAACTCGATTCTTACAGCTTGTATGTAGCATAATCGGGCTGGAGAGATATTCAGATTGTTAAACCTAATGCTTGTTTCTCAAAATAAGCCCAATCATATTACTTTAATGAATGTAATTGGGGCTAGTGCAAAAATAGCATCAATGGAAATGGGTAATCAAGTTCATTGCTACATCATGAAAACTGGACATGTGCTCGATGTTTATGTCATGAATGGTTTGATAGACATGTATATAAAATGTGGCTCCCTTGAAATTGCTCGTGAGCTTTTTGATTTTATGGAGGATCCTAATGTCTCGTGGAGTAGTTTAATTGTGGGGTATGCTCAGTTCGGATGTGGAGAGGAATCTCTTGAACTCTTTAGAAGGATGAAAAGCCAAGGAGTTAGGCCAAATGATGTGACACTTCTCGGAGTCCTTAGTGCCTGTAGTCATGTTGGACTGGTAGAAGAAGGGTTGCAGTTGTACAGAAATATGGAAACCGAATATGGGATTATTCCAACAAGAGAGCACTGTTCTTGTGTGGTTGACTTGCTCGCTCGTGCTGGACATATACATGAAGCTGAGGCTTTTATCAATCAAATGGCTCTTGACCTTGGTGTCATGGTGTGGAAGACTTTGCTAGCTGCCTGTAAAACACATGGGAACGTTGATGTCGGGGAATGAGCTGCTGAGAATATTTTGAAGATATCCTACCAATTCTGCTGCTCATGTATTGCTTTGCAACATATATTCTTCTTCCAAAAGATGGGATGATGTTGCTAGATTGAGGAGCTCAATGAAAGAAATGGGTATGAGGAAAATACTAGGTTAGAGATGGATCGAAGTTAAGAATAGGATCAATGTTTTCTTTGCAGAATATATACAATGCTGGAGGAGTTGTGGTTGCAAATGCATGATGAAGATCGTATTCATTTCCAAATATAGGCTTCAACAGAACCTCATACATTGGCAGAAACAAAGACGGGGTTCGTTCTCACTGTTAAGTTCGTTCTCCAGAATAACTGTCCCCGTAAGTCATGTCAAGTTCTTCAGGTATGCTGTTTTCTTGTTTTCGTGTCTTTTGTTTTCTGAACTTAAGATTTCATAATGGCATAACCGCATAACTATTGAAGTAACAACTGTGAAGGATGTTCTATAGATTGACCGCAAGCTTTTTCTGGCTGAATAGCTTATTTTATCAATAATGTGCCTTCAACTTAGCTTTTGATCAGCAGTAATTTCTAATCAAGTTTTGGTCTGAAATATGAAAGTTATTCATTGATCATTGTGGTTAATTTTTGATAGGAGAAGATATGGTTGTGCCATTGACAAGATTATGTTGCCCATTGAGCCTGGTAGTTGCTCCAAGCCTCAAGACTCAAGTTTCTTATTTCCTTGATGAGCTTAGTATGTTATACAGTGCAAATACTCATCTTCAATCCGCAAGCATCTGGGAAATCAAATTGACATTAGTACGTTACTGTGTCGCCCTAAACATTTGATTCGAGAGAAGATGCTTTCCACCCATTACTAGCCTCTTAGTCCTTCCCTCTTGGCTGCTTGTCCTTCAATTTCCAAAAGCAGCGATTCTCTCATCAACTATAGTCTTCAATGTAAGCTAGAATTTGTGTGTTGTGTTGTGCATGATAATGTTTTTGATAGCAACATTTTCCTGGCTCAATAGATTACTTCATAAATATTATTGTGATTAATTTTTAGTAATCTAATCAAACACTTTGATTAAGATCTTTAATTTTCTTAATTATCAAAATTAATGATAACATTTGCATTACCATTTAATTTAGAGCCCAAATTGATAATATTTGGTTTCATAACATTTTTGTTTGCACTGAAATTTGGTTGAAATCCTTATATCATTCTTATTAGCAAATGAAAGTAGTCACTAATGCCATTGAAGACCATGTAGAGTGCTCGAATTAATATTCAACTCCCTCACTAAATCAATTTCATAACAATCAAAATTCATAACAAAAGTTCAAATCTTGAAGATGTCAAACATAAAATTCAAATTTCTATATTAATTTAGAATTCACAACAAAGGAAAACTTGGGCGATTATACATTCACTCATCCTCGTCTTTTGGTTTTGGTTGAAATCAAATCTCATCGTGAGCGAAGCTTCTTGCCCTTCGGTTTCATCTTTCGGTTTGCTTCCCCTACAGTTTCGCCTTTTGGTTTGGTTGAAATCGAATCTCTTCGTGGGTGAAGCCTCTTCCCCTTCAGTTTCATCTTTTGGTTTGCTTCCCCTTCAGTTTCGTCTTTTGGTTTGGTTGAAATCGAAACTCTTCGTGGGCGACGCTTCTTCCCCTTCAGTTTCACCTTTTGGTTCGCTTCCAATTCAGTTTCGTCTTTTGGTTTGGTTGAAATTCTCTCTCTTCGTGGGCGATGCTTCTTCCCCCTCAGTTTGGGCAAGGCCTTGATCCAAGATGGAACCTCACAGCCTGACGCTTCCATTACATTAGCGATATTGCGCAGAAATGGAATATCGTCTTCTGCATAGAATGAGATAGCTTCTCCACTCCTCCCTGCTCTCCCTGACCGACCTATTTTTTGAAGATCAACAATTTTAATTTCATTAATAATGTGTAAATCTGTCATTTCTCAAACAAACACCAACCAGAAAAGTATATTGCCTTACTGTAAATTTGTATAAATGGCAATCAATAATTACAAATGTTGCCTTGCTATAAATTCCAATCAATAATTCGCCAACTCAACTTAAAATTAAATAAATCACAGTGACAGAAAGGCTATAGATTGAGCAACATACCTATCCTGTGAATGTAAGCAGCAGCAGAATCTGGAAAATCATAATTAATCACACAGTTCACACCCTTGAAATCCATACCACGGGCAATGACATCAGTGGCAATCAAAACCCATATTTTACCCGCCCTGAAGTCATCGATAGCATCTTCACGCTGGATACAATAGAAAGAGATAAAGTGTTAGTAACAAGAGAACCATGATACTGACTTGGTGACTTGCTCTATGCACAAATTTCTTGTGGGCCTGAAACCTTATGGATGCCACTCAGAATTCCAGTCCAGTTTTGACCATTTATATGCAACATTGCTAGTACATTTCTATTACTAACAACAATATTGAGAAATCTGACGTGGTACAAAAAATATAACATGTCCAAACACGTTTCACCAGCAGCAGTTTTTCAATTCAAAAGTTTTTGGGACTCGCAAGCCAGGCCCATACTACTTGCAGATCATTCTTAAAACAAACTAAATGGGCTTAAGAATGACCATCCAATGTGAACCATATTTTTTTTCACTAAAAGAAGATTTTTTCTGAGGTTAATCGTGCAAATACTAATAGTTTGTAGTTCAGTTGACAACTAATATTAAAGTACCTCTGTTTGGGACAGATCCGAGTGGATGACACCAACTCTGATGTTTTCATATGCCAGCTCCACATAGAGTTCCTTGGCTCGTTCCTTGCTTTGTAAAAAGATCAGTACAGGCGGATTCAAACTCTACTGCCAACGCAACATGACAACAAAAGCAAGGAGTAGATCAAGAATATGATAAGCTTCACTTGCAAATAAAAAGGTAACTTCTAAATATATGCTGCAATGTGTCACACTTGAAAATTTTCCAACAAGAAATTGCTGCCACTATAAGCATATTATGTTGTACATCTGTACATGTATGTAAGAAGTTTCTATCATGCAACCAAGATCTAGCAAAAACTGTAGCTCTTTATACATAATAAGGTTATAACCACTAGTACAGCTAGAAGATTGGTGCAATAGATAACTATAGAAAATCAGTGAGAACCGTCCCAAATGATAAAAAAAAAATTACTAATTTACTCATTGGCGTTTTTTGTACACATGTAATCAACAGGTACTTAATGAATATCATTTATTTTCAAACGGCAATGTCAGATTCCAGCCAATGCAAAACACTATAGTACCATCCACCATGTACAATTTTCTGAATGGCTTAAGCAGAAATTTCAAATTCCAAATCAGAAGTTCCCTTAGACTACTATATAAACAGAATCGGAACCTACTGCTAGCATAAACTGCATCAAATAATGGATTCTGAAATAAATAATTCAATCCTCTTTATTATCAGATATAACTGCTAATAAAATGAAGTTATGAAACAAACAAGCTTTCATCCATGCTTTCTACCAGCTTACCTCTGCAAAACTTTGACGAAGTGCAAGAAGTTTCCCTTCTTCACTTCCAGCAAAAATCAATTTTTGTTTGATTAATTCAGAAGCTGTATTCCTGCTCAAAAAATTCAGAAACTAGATAAGCATCAACTCAGTCACCCTGATTTTAAGAGTTCAACATTTCATACTTACTTCCTTCCAATGATTACTCGAACAGCATCATGCATTATTGATCGTGCAAGTTCCTCAACAAAATCAGGTAAAGTAGCACTGAACAATGAGCGTATTATTGAAGGATTAGAGCATGCTTTGACCACAGGATCAATTTGCTTCAGTAAGCTACCTACTTCAAAGAGCTTATCAGCTTCATCCAGAACAAGGTACTCAACCCTGCCCAACAAAAAAGAAAGGAAAAAAAAAAAAAAAAACTCATGTAAGAAGCATTTTAACATCCAGTCATCATATATTTAATGCACTTTGTTTCCTTTTGAACGTAATCAGGAACTGGATATAAGACATGTCTCCGGTGCAAAATTCCTCAAGTTTACAGGGTTTAGTAGTATCATTACTTTTTATGAATTATGAAAGACACTCATTAAAAGCTTGAATAGTAAAATGTACTCCATCAGAATAAACCTGCTCAAATCCATCTTTTTCTTCCGAATAGCCAATCGTAATCGGAGAGGTGTGGATATAAGCACATCACAAGAAAATTTTGACAAATCAGCACCTCTCATAAGTTCTTTCTTCATTAGCTTGATACGGAATTTAGTTCCTTTAGCCAGATTTTTGCATTCCCTGGTTGTCTGCACTGCTAACTCCCGTGTAGGACACATTATCACTGCTCTGATGCCATCTTTTGATGCATGCTGATTATATAAGAAATTTCATCAGAGAAACTCAAATAGCTCACAAAATACCCGAAAGGCATGAACATTACCTTAAGTTTCATAAGCATGGGACACAAAAAGGCCAAGGTTTTGCCAGAACCGGTTGGAGCACAAGCAAAGCATTCCCGGTCCTGATGGAAAATGATATGCAATCAACAATCATTAAAAGCAACCAAAATCCAAGGAGCGATCAACACAACTCAACCAATTATCCACCCAACTCCGGTCTCTTTATTAACAGGTTACCAAGCAAAGGGAAAAAAGAAAGGAAAGAAAATAAATAAATAAAAATACACAAGCAAAATCATTCACAGTGAAGATAGAATAAATTAGAAGATCATACAGATAAAAGAACTGGGATAGCCTGCCTTTGGATTGGTGTTGGCTCTTTAAATCCAAGTTCAACCAAATTGCGTAACAAATATGACTCACATCCATATCTGCAACATGGACCAAACAAATTCAAGTTCTTAGCTATTATGTAGCAAGCACGTTTATCTAATCAAAAACGAGAAGAATAACAAGGTAAGGAATCACGTATACATCATATAGCCCAAACATAATCTATTAAACAAACGAATTCATGATGCATGACAAACCTTGAGCTTAGCTCTGCAAAAGCCTTAAGAGGAGAAGGGACGTTGGTCCCAGACACGTGAATGCTATACTTCTTCCTAAAAATTGCATCCCTCTAACCTCGTGTAGAAATTGAATAACAATGGTAAGTTTAATGGAAAAATATCAGCAAAATAGAAACAACGACCATGTAAAAAACAAAAAAAAAATATTGAAAAGACAAACCTCCATTTGTCTATTTAGTTCTTTTTTCGCTTTCAAAGGTCCGTCTTCCTCTTTTTCATTCTCTTCATTCACAACAACAGTTTGTGCTGACTGATTCGAACCCGTAAATACATTGAATCCCTCCACCGCATCTTTTTCTAAAATAATTAGCAAATTGAATCTCAAATTTCCTAATCATAAGCTTAGTTAACAATAATTCCATAAAAAAAAATAAAAAAAAATAAAATAAAATAAAATTTACCAGAAGCTTTTGTCTTGCGTTTCCTCTTCCTGACAGACACCATAGTAGCTTCCTCTGGTTCAGCTTTTTCATTCTCCAACAAGCTAACATCATTTTCCGGATTGTCGTTTTCTCTCTTCTCCTAAATGAAATACAATGCAAGGTTCAACACAAAAACAATTAATTCATGATTCGAATTTATTATCTCGATAAGCAAATAGATTTATAGCAATTAGCAAGCACATCAGAGAAAAACCATTACTTGAAACCTGGAGAAATCATCTGCAAATTTCTTTTTATCAAAACTGATGCCAGCAAACAAAAAAGAGGCGCCTTTCTCCATCGCTCAAAGTTTTTAGGGTTCAGACTTGTACTATAAACCCTGCTTCGGCTGTTTTTTCTTCTCTATTCAAATTTGTTCCAAATTGGACAAAAATCTACTTTCAAGTTTAATAAATCGTAAAATAACCCCCTGTCTTGTTCGAAATTATGTTTTTTACCATATTACTACATTAGGGTTCACTTTGTCAATTTGTGTGTTTTTTTTTTTAAATTTTTATAATTAAAATAAATCCGAACCCAAATGGGTCGAGGGTCTACTGACACCTGTAATTCACGGCTTGGATATCCACCACTTGAGCTAAAAGTGATGTGCTTATGTTTTCAATTTTTATTTATTAAGGGCCAGTTTGGTATTACTTCAACTTTTATAATAATCAGTGTTAGTTGTACTGAAAGAATAATCAGTTGTGGAGTTAATAGTAGATGTTTTGTTAATTATACTTTTAAAAATACTGTATAGCTTAAAAGCAGTATACTTATATTTGGTAATTTTATTTCAAAAGTGCTAAAATTAATTACAATGACTAAAATAGACATGATTTCAAGACTTTATTTTTTTTTTTTAATTATATATCAATATTTAAATAGAATATTTAAATTAGAAAAAAAAAAATTCATAAGAATAATAAAAATATTCTTAAAAGGTTTTATAAATCAAATCAACATCTAATTAGAATCTTTAATTTTAAGATGAAATAAGGTATATAAATTATTTTAATTTGATTTTATAAGGATAATAATGATATTTTAAAAGATTCATTAAATGCTGAAATAGATTATTCTATAGTCACTTTCAAAAATTAACCCTCACCTACTTATCAAAATCACTATCAAAACTTACCAGATTATGAATTAATCACTTTTGGAAATTTTACCAAACATCATTTTATATCAAAATTATAAAATAAGCTGATTTTAATTTCTCAAAAACAATATCAAACTGACCCTAACTTTTGTTCCATAATTTTAAACATTTAAATTGTTTTGTCAACTATAAAAATAAATATTTTTGTCATAACTTGTATCAATATTTATAGATTCCTTTTAAAAAAAAAAGACAAACTCTAAGCACAATTCAAACAATCTTCTAATAAAAATAAATATTAATTAAACCTAAAACCATTTTAAGTTCCATTTATTTTTTACAGCTTCTGTTTTTCTTTCTCAATCAATTTGATCTCTAAATTCAATCACAATAGCTTCCGTTTTCTCTCATCCATAGTTAATATTGTGGCACAAATGGTACATTATGGTTTAGTTGGGAAGTGAAAAAGGTATCCCCAAATCACACATGGAAAATGAAGTAAAACCATCCAAATTTACATGTTTAGTAACAACATATTACACAAAAATGCCTAAAGAGCTTACATTACAAGCATGCCTACACATTGAAATTAGGAAAGTTGCGCTAGCGAAATTGCCGTGAAAAGGAGGAAGATCATACAAGGAAGCATTGCTAAGTCTTGAATTATTCAGTCGATACATCGAGTCCATAGTCTTCACCAAAGTATTTGTCGACAAGACCATTTGCCATGTTTCTTAGGTCTTCGTTTTCATGAAACTGAAATCTCTCCATGGCGTCAATTCCATCCTCCAGCTCAACAAGCTTCGGGCCCTCACCGTTTGGCATTCCCCTCAAAACCTACAAACACATAATTTAAACAACTTCACTCAGTTGTCAAGGAACTTGTAGTAATTCTTTGAGCAACACACTCATTGAGATTGCATGAGAAACCAATCTATCATCTTTGTTATGTGACTTCAGTGGAACAATATTCAGTTTGTCGTTCAACATCAAAAATAAAAGCCATGCTCTAATTGACCAAGTTAACAGAGCATGGAAGAGGTTGCTGCATGAGTAAAGTTTTTATTCACACACACTACATCCAACTCGCAAAATTATGATTAAGAAAACAGAGAATTAAAAGTGTAAAACAATGCCAATCTCCTATAGTGTTTTAACTCAGGAAAACTATTAGAGTAGCATACCAGCTCAATGAATTGAAGGCCTAGTCTGGCTGCCTCGGGATCAGCAGACCTAACCAGGTCAATAAAACCAGGAAGGCATCCTCTACCGATAAGAGAAACCAAGTGCTCCTGAATCAGATTTGGCTTCGTGTCGCCTTGAGTTGGGGCAACACAGAGGTTGCCCAAAACATATGCTACTTCCTTTCTTATATCGAATGGTGCTGTTGAAAGAAGACGCAGTAACAATGCCAAGGCCTTACTTGAATATATCAACTGCTTGTGTTCTACAGAACCAGCAGCAATATTAGATAGAACCCACGCTGCTTCCTGTATACATAACAAAACTTCCTGTGAGAATGGGTGATGAAAGTTAATTTGAAGGTCATACTATTGTACAAAAGATCATTGCTGACCTTCTTCAAGACCCTGTGCTCACTCTTCAAGCATTTAACTAGAACTTCTATAACTTTATCTGAAAATGTTATCATTTAGGTTATAAAATATAACGTTAATGAAGATAATTAATTTTCATATTAGCATGCAGGAATAAGTTAACTAGCCTGTGATTTCATGTCTGGGAACAAGAATGGCACAACTTGTGTTTGAATCACCAGCCACAAGATTCCCTAAGCTTCGCAGTACCTACACGGCAAGTATCAGTCAATAAACCACATACCAGGGAATCAATGATCTTAAGGCAGCTCATATAGCTAAATGTACAATGCAATGATGCGCACACATTAACATAATGCTGGAAAAGAAGATGTATGTAGATGACAGTGAACTTGAAGATGTTGTTCCATATGGAGAGAGACTTTTAGAAATCGAGTAAACCACAAAAAAATGCATTTTGTAGTGAGATCAATAAGGGAACGCACCATCCTTTTATTATAGGCTCTTATCTCCCCATTATGAAAGAACGGAATTATAAACATATTAGATTCACGTTTGCTACCGGAGCTCACTTTAATTTCCAATCACTAGCTTAAACTATCTAGCACGACCATTAGAAAGCATCACAAGTTTATAAGCACAAACGTACAACCTAAATTTCTGAGGGGAAATATTTTCAGCAACTACTAGCAGAAGTATAAGGCCACTAATGAATTCAAATATTTGCCATATCACTATATGTAAAAGCAAACATCATCAAATAAAGTGGCCAAACATAGATTTTGGGAAAGTATTGCAAGAAACATTTAACAAATTCAGAATATTAACCATTTTAACCTTTGTTTAATAAGCCTTAACGTATTGAAGAGAAAATCAATAATTGCAGAATTTGTAAAGGAAGCAGTGATCTCTCATTTTGTAGTTACCGGAATGAGCAATTGCAAACTATTTGACGTGGCCAACCTTTCCACAAGTAGTTGAAGGACATCACTCTTAACCAAAATACTGGTAGCAATATTTGAAAGAGCTGAGAGATACACAACTACCCACGCTACTTCAGTTGCCAATTCTTCATCCCTGAAATTGACAATTCAATTGATTAGACACAAATATGTCTACTTCAACAACAAAATTTAAAAATTTTAAAAAAAAGTTATTGGAGATATGAAATGGTTCTTTCAAAGCAAATGAAGAGTCGTGATGAAAGTTCCTCTACGAACTTTAGGTGAAGAAAATTATTCCAAAAAGGAATGGCACCATCAGCTGACTAATGTCTCCAGAAAATCTTTCCAATAATTTTTTTTTGTAAACCAACCAAATCTTTCAATACTATAGAGAAGATATCTCCAACTAAAGGCCATGAATAATAAAGACCAGAAGGTCTAGCATGGTAAAAATAAAATAAAGGACAAACAGTCATCAACATGTGGCCACATGAGTTGAAACTTCCACATTAAAAAAATTCCAGAAATCCAGAGAGTTAAATTTCTACTTACGCTTTCTTCAAATGGCGAAGAATTGCTTCCACTACCCCATCAACTCTAATAAGTTCTGTTGCAGCTTTAGGATCCGGTCCCTACATCCAAACGCGCTGAACTTGTTGTAAATGAAATTTGAAAAGGAGAAACACAGACAAACACGGTGAACCTAATCCATGAGAATGCTGATGGAATTGTAAGAAGCCATGCACAAGTGCAAAACTTTGAACCACAAGCAATTTTTTCACTTAAAAAAAGTGATCAATACCTTAATTAGATTTGACAAAGCCCAGGCAGCTGTTCTCACAGTTGAACCCTTATTTGGCAGCATCATTCTAGCAAGGGGTGGTAAGGCTCCTTGAGATAGCAAAATATTTCTCAGCTCATCTCCTTCACCAGCAACATTTCCCAATGCCCATGCACATTGCTCGGCTACAGGCAAAGAACTTTTTTCTGCATAGGAAGTGCAATATCACAAGTTTTTACTGAAAACTTTAAAGAAACAAAAATACAAATGAATATATATATATAGTCACTTTCTAGTGCAAGATCCCACACAGGATAATAATTTTATATATATACACATGTATGATACCCAATCATATGTGAATAACAAAGTATTATAGTAATACAGCTCAAAATAAAGAAAAGATGATGCATGCTTATGCAAAGAAAAATTAGTCCTAAATTTATTTATTGCAACACATTTTGAGCTCAAAAAGGTGAAAAACAAAGTATGGGCATCTACAAATTATGTACCTCCAAGGTGAGCAATAAGCAAAGGTAACGCAGGCAGCAGAGCCTTTGTTTCTTCTTGTTTTCCAGCTGCAATGTTTGTAAGGCACCAAGCTGCCTCAAGAAGCTGCAATATACCAACAAAATGACATGAACCGGAGTATTTGATTTTTCACATTTTCCCAATGTATTTTTTCTGTGAAACAGAAGGAACAATAGATACATAATTTGTGTGTAAACTCTGCAGGTGAGTATTATACAATCATAGAAAATCTTCAGCATTGCTTCAACATAAATCAAATTTGGAAATGTAATCGACATTCCACACTTTCCTCCATTTTCCCCCCTTTCAACTATGTGAAAGAAAAAATAAATACCATAACTCGGTGCAAAGACAAATATTTCCAAATTGAAGAAAATGAATTCATAAAATAAAGCAAAAAAATCACAAAATAGAACAAAGTTTCCAGACCTGTTCATCTGGGGAGCCAAATGAAAGACACTGCACAAGGAATGATATCGCTCCAGCTTTAAGAGAAGCTTCTATGGGAGGAAATTCAGATCTTGACAATATACGCCTTAGTTCACGAAGGGCACTCACCCTTTTCTGCATTGCCCCTTTCCCCCTATACAACAACAAGATTGAATTATCAACTTAAGTTAGGTAAAACCGTAACAAAAGAATTAAGCACCAAGCCATATTGTAGACTGATTACCAAGCTGATAAACTACAAAAAAAATACTCGTATGGACTGTAAAATTTCCTTCCACAAAGATAAACCCTTTTCAAAATTCCTGCTATAGGCACTTCTAATCATCAGAAACACTAAAATGGAGATAAATTTACACAACAGACTTCTAAGGTATACACTAAATCAACAAAGAATATGTGCCCTCTAAAATTCTTTAAATATTTTTCCAGTCCTTAATATACAATTTGGCAAATACTCTTCAAGTTCCCCAATAATCTTCAAACAAGTATCCATATCACATTTCCCTTATTTGCTATAAGTCACACTTGACACTTCCAAGATGATTTTTCATAGATCATCCCCTCTGCATTCCCAAAGTGGTTACTCCTGATCTCCTATCATCTCCTCCAACAGTCCAACTAAACCAGATTACTTGTAAAAAGTTTTGAGCAGCTGAAATATATTTGGACACAAAGATCGATAATTAGGCAATCCTGCCGGAAACCTGAACTCGTTGAGTGAATATACACCGAAATGGGTAAGAAAATAGATATACAGTTAGGAAAACAATTAAGAAGGTTGAACCACATATACAAGAGTTAAATGTGCTAATGAAATCAATTTCCAGTTTGCACAATAGAATCATATTTTTTTTAAGACTGTCCTTACTTGTTTTAGCCTACTAAGACAATGCTATATGGAAACTGAGATGAAGCACTACATTCATATCTGCATATATAATTATATGCCTCCATTTATTTTGTATATTGAAATGTACTATTGACTTACTGATACACAACAGCAGACTTCAACTCCTCCACTGCTGAAGAAGCTTGCGTCTCCAAAATTGATTGCTCTTCATCGATCATCATATCATTATCAATAGAAACCTCACTATCACCACTAGTCCCCACTCTACACAAGCGCTTTGCACGCACCAAAGACTCTC
Source organism: Acer campestre (assembly GCA_954870605.1). Lineage (NCBI taxonomy): Eukaryota > Viridiplantae > Streptophyta > Magnoliopsida > Sapindales > Sapindaceae > Acer > Acer campestre. The sequence goes on along the minus strand of OX940805.1, from coordinate 32,500,737 downwards.
TTCTTTCTTTTCCCACAGTAACCGCATTTTGTCTCCTCCTTTGTGCCGCAACATTCCCAACTAGATAATAATACCACATAACATCATAATCAGCATTTCACAAGCAAAATAGCTTCACAATAAATAAATAAATAAATCAAGAAACAAATTTTCAATATTTCTTCTAGTGTGGAAAAGCATTAAGAAAAGTAAATGAAACTAACTCAGCTATCTAAATAACCCCTTTGGTTCCTCAAAATCAATTTTTTAGACCTAATTTACTGTTCTAACTCGTGGTGAGTTATTAATAAATAATTTTATCAAAGCCCAAACAGCATCAAAAAGCAGCTTTTTTTTATTTCCAAAATTTCTCGAGAAACAAACAGAAGTTAAAATACAAAAAAAAAAAAATACAAAAAAAAAACCTAGTATCAAAGGGGAACTAACCTGAAGACTTGATAGGGTCTCTTCTGTGATGAGCCAAACCATCGTCGGCCATTTTTAGAGAGAAAAAAAACTGCGAGACTGTGTTCGAGCAGAAATATCAAGTGCAATTTTTTGAATGCAGACTCTGAAACCCCCAAAAAAACCAACGCTCGATCGCTTTTTCACCTCCCAAGCGCGAAAATTCTCCCCCTTTGATTGATTGCTATTTAGTTGAAAAAAAACCCCTAATATTTCCAATTTTACAATATCGCCCCTATATTTTTCTATATTTATTTTTTGTTTTCTTAGACACAATTACAAAAACGACCTTACATGCCCCGGCACGTGACTACCTTTAATGAAATGTCCGAGCACGTCACTCAATTCTGCTGACGTTTCATGACACGTCATCCCTATCGCTGACATGACAGGCCACGTCACTCGACACCCCCAACACAGACTTGAGCTAGTACGCACCTGAGAGAATCAGAAACTTATCGATAATTGCTCACATCGACCACGGAAAATCTACGCTGGTTGACCGGCTCTTGGACCTCACTGGGACTATCAGAAGAGGGCACGGACAGCTTCAGTATCTCGATAAGTTGCAGGTAAAAATGTGACCTTTAGAAAATAAAATGGTAAAAGAATTGTTGTTTATGTGATCTTTTGCATGAAATGAGAAGTGGGTAACTGGGTATTTGTAAAAATTCTGCCTTGCTTGAAGTGGTAGTGGTGTTGTTGATGGGTTTGTTTTTGTTTTTTGGTTTATCAATCTGTTCCTCTAATGTGAAATGTGAAATGTTTTTTTGTTTTTTGTTATTGCTCATTTTTTTTCATGTGAAACTGCCTTTGATTTGGTATGAGTGACAATTATGCTAAATTTTGCTTTAAATGTGTGTTACTGTTTAACTTGTTTGATTGTTCTTATCTAGATGAGCAAGTTGAAATTATATCATATTGAGGTGAAGAATTTCAGAAGGAATTATTTATCTTCATCGATATAAATATACTGTTATTAAGATTCACTATACATTCTTGGTACTATTGGGATCTTAATTTGTAAAGCTGTTAAAGCTTCCATTGATTTTTGGAAAAGTTGAAAATTCTGCTGTGCTTGCACTCACATTTATGTATGTATTGTGTGTAATACAACAGCTTAACTCTTCTTGTTTAAGTCCCTTGCACAACGGATACTTTTCTGCATTAGTTGCACCTGCGGTTGAAGACAAGCGGTTGAAAACGAAAGCAGAATTCAGTGCCAGTCGTGCTAGAGTGATAGCACCACCATAGTATGGACAGCAGAAACGTTGTCGTCTGCGACAATGGGACTGGGGTACACCTCTCTTTTCATCTAATTTCCTCCTCATCTCGTATGCTTATTATCACACGGGTTCAATGAATAATCGGAACATTAAGATTGCAGCAGGAAAACAAGAAGAAAAAAAGGCTTTGTTGCTGTTTTCCTTTGCTATGGTTTCATCAGTAATCATCACTTTATCTAACTAGAATTGAATTACTTAATGCAGTACGTCAAGTGTGGATTTGCGGGAGAGAATTTTCCTACTTTGGTATTCCCTTGTGTGGTGGGGAGGCCCATGTTACGGTATGAAGAATCACTCATGGAACAAGAGCTCAAGGTGAAACTATACCTTTTTTTAATGCAAATTGTGCTTCTATTTTGAGGATACATGTCGAAATCCATATTATTTTTCATTATGTGCATCATGTTATTGTTATCAATACTGTAAAAAGTTTATATATATATATATATCCACCATTTTATTTGCTGACATGGAGGCATCGTGTTATTTCATATTTATTTAACATGTAGCAATGTATAACTTTATTTTGGAAGGCATTTTTTCTGTTTTCTCAAATGCATTTAGGATACTATTGTTGGAGCAGCATGCTCAGAGTTGCAGCATCAACTAGATATATCTTATACCATTAACAATGGTATAGTGCAAAACTGGGAAGATATGGGTCATGTGTGGGACAATGCATTTTTCAGTGAATTAAAAGTAAGTTTTACTGAGCTTCTGCTTGATGTGATAATAGATGGCAAAGATCTTCTTTTCTTTACTACAATATTTTTGTAGATTGTAGCTAACTGCTCTACATTCTCGTATCAGTAGATTGACCCGAAAGAATGTAAGCTTTTACTCACGGACCCACCTCTAAATCCCTCCAAAAATCGAAAAAAAATGGTTTGTGTTCCATTTCTTAATATATCATGTGATTATTAGTACTTTCAATTGCATCAAAATTAACATGTTATGATTTTGGCCTTACTTGGTGCTACAGGTTGAGACCATGTTTGAAAAATACAATTTTGCTGGTGTCTTCATCCAAATCCAAGCTGTTTTAACTTTGTATGCGCAAGGTGCTTATGAAGATGTTTGAAGGTTTAAATTTCATTTGCTGATTCAGATTACAAGCAGACACACACTTGTTTAATATAGTTTTATTTTGAATCAAACCTCATCAAAATAAGGCTTTTCTTGAATTTTTATTATCACCAATCAAACTTCAAGCTCTGATTTTTAGTTGTGTAATGTAATAATAGATTGAAGTATTTTTTTTTTTGGTCTTCTTGTGGAGTATTATTGCCATTAATTTTCTCTATTTATTTGTCTACTGTTTTACTTTGTAGTTTGTGGAAGCAGTGATCGGCATACGAGCAGGACCCAGGGTATTTTATGTTTCTGCATTTTCGATTGACTTCAATTAACTAGAAATCACTTTCTTTTATGTTTTCTTAGCTATGTCAAACAAAGTAGCATTCATTGTGGGCAGTGGTGGATCATAGAAATTATCTTGTAACATTTGATATTTTATTGAATATCATGGCTAGTCTTTGCATGTGGTTATCAACTAGCTAGTTAGTTTTACAGCTTATTTAGTTTGTATGCTCACTTTTTTCTATTTGACGTGGCACTGTGGCAGTATCTGAAGTAACCACCTCAGGTCAATCTTTTAGAATCCAAAGTTCTTGATGAACAAAGGCAAAAGTATTTGATTAGTGGATTCGGCTCCTCTACTTGGCTGACCTTCTTCCTGACCTATTTCAGGATTTTGACACGTAGCAATGGAAACTGATGGCTCAGATTTTCCTGCTTTTCTTCAGCATTTAAATCCTAATTGCCTGCCTGGACCTAGCCCAGATGCTGATTTTGCAAAAGCAACAATGGTGCTTAGCATATATGTAAACAGAGTCAAGCATGATATAGTAGTTGCTGTTCAAAAAGTGGCTTTGTCAGGGCTTTAGATCGTGATAATTGCAGCCTAATCTGATCTATGGTGAGTTTAGTCCCTACAAAATTTACTTGAATTCAATGAACTCTCTTTTCACTAGTTAATAGCAAACAAATCAGCTGTGATATTATTATTCTTTTTGAACCCAGGAATTGCCTACCTAAAAGGCTTTTCCAATGTAGGAGGCTGGACCAGGTGGCTTAGGTGGACGGGTTATGTGGGGCGCAGCCACAGATGAGAGAAGGATATACACCAACATTGCCAACAGCCAACATAAGAACTTCACTCTCAAGCCATCCAAGAACACCACAATTGCTGGTGAATGGGTGGCAATGGTTGCTAGAAACGGCAATCTCCTCTGGTCCACAGCCAATCCTAGCAATGCTACTGCCCCAGGACCCATCACCGTATCTGACATCTTCAAAATCTGAACTTTTGTCATGAATTTTGATGGTTATGAAATTGATTTAGTGAGGGAGTTGAATATTAATTTGAGGACTCTACATGGTCTTCGATAGCATTAATGACTACTTTCATTTGCTAATAAGAATTATATAAACAAATTTCAACCAAATTTCAATGTAAACAAAAATGTCATGAAACCAAATATTATCAATTTGGGCTCTAAATTAAATGGTAATACAAATGTTATCATTATTTTTTATAATGAAGAAAATTAAAGATCTTAATCAAAGTGTTTGATTAGATTACCAAAAATTAATCACAATAATATTTATGAAGTAATCAATTGAGTCAGGAAAATGTTGCTGTCAAAAACATTATCATACTCAACACAACACAGAATTGATTATATTGACATGTAAGGTAATACAAAGATGATAAAATCCAACATGTTAATATGAATGAATTCTAGCTTACATTGAAGACTATAGTTGATGAGAATCACTGCTTTTGGAAATTGCAGGACAAGCAGCCAAGAGGAAAGGACTAGAAGGCTAGTTATGGGTGGAAAGCATCTTTGCTCAAATCAAATGTTTATGGCGACACAGTAATGTACTAATGTCAATCTGATTTCTCGGATGCTTGTCAGACTTGTTCCACGGATTGAAGACGAGTCTTTGCACTGTATAACTTACTTACTTACTTAGCTCATCAAGGAAATAAGAAACTTGAGTCTTGAGTTTTTGAGCAACTACCAGGCTCAATGGGCAACATAATCTTGTCAATGGCACAACGATATCTTCTCCTATCAAAAATTAACCACAATATTCAACGAATAACTTTCATATTTCAGACCAAAACTTGATTAAAAATTACTGCTGATCAAAAGCAAAGTTGAAGGCACATTATTGATAAAATAAGCTATTGAGCCAAAAAAAGCTTGCTGTCAATCTATAGAACATCCTTCACAGTTGTTACTTCAATAGTTATGCCATTATGAAATCTTAAGTTTTAGAAAACAAAAGACACTAAAACAAGAAAACAGCATACCTGAAGAAATTACCAACATGACTTCCCGAGACAGTTAATCTAGAGAACGAACCCCATCTTTGTTTCTGCTTATGTATGAGGTTCTGTTGAAGCCTATATTTCGAATTGAATACGATCTTCATCCAGCATTTGCAACCACAACTCCTCCAATATTGTATATATTCTGTCTCTTTCTGGATGATTACTATCTTCTGCAAAGAAAACATTCATCCTATTCTTAACTTCGATCCAGCTCTGACCTGGAATTTTCCTCAGACCCATTTCTTTCATCAAGCTCCTCAATCTAGCGACATCTTCCCATCTTTTGGAAGAAGCATATATGTTGCAAAGCAATACATGAGCAGCAGAATTGGTAGGATCAATCTTCAAAATATTCTCAGCAGCTCGTTCCCCGACATCAACGTTCCCATGTGTTTTACAGGCAGCTAGCAAAGTCTTCCACACCACGACACCAGGGTCAAGAGCCATTTGATTGATAAAAGCCTCAGCTTCATGTATATGTCCAGCACGAGCGAGCAAGTCAACCACACAAGAACAGTGCTCTCTTGTTGGAATAATCCCATATTCAGTTTCCATATTTCTGTACAACTGCAACCCTTCTTCTACCAGTCCAACATGACTGCAGGCACTAAGGACTCCGAGAAGTGTCACTTCGTTTGGTCTAACTCCTTGGCTTTTCATCCTTCTAAAGAGTTCAAGTGATTCCTCTCCACATCCGAACTGAGCATACCCCACAATTAAACTACTCCAGGAGACAACATTAGGATCCTCCATAAAATCAAAGAGCTCACGAGCAATTTCAAGGGAGCCACATTTTATATACATGTCTATCAAACCATTCATGACATAAACATGGAGCACATGTCCAGTTTTCATGATGTAGCAATGAACTTGATTACCCATTTCCATTGATGCTATTTCTGCACAAGCCCCAATTACATTCATTAAAGTAATATGATCAGGCTTATTTTGAGAAACAAGCATTAGTTTTAGCAATCGGAATATCTCTCCAGCCTGATTATGCTGCATACAAGCTGTAAGAATCGAGTTCCAAGAAACCGAATCTGCATTCTTTCCCAACTCTTCAAATACCAAAAATGCACTGCTAAGCATAGAGCACTTTGCATACATGGCAAGCAGAGCGTTGCACTCTGAAACACTAGAATCAAAACCCATCTTAATAATGTAAGAGTGGACCTGCTTACCCTGACTGAGTGCCAAAGGACTGGTGCAAGCACAAAGTAGGGAGCGAACAGTGAGTCCATCAGGGATCAACCTTAGATGCCTCATGCGAGCAAATAAAGATAAGGCTTCATTGACATTGCTATTATTAGCAACCCCAGCAATAATAGCATTCCATGATGCTAAATCAGGCCTTTCTATCTGATTGAATATAATTCTTGCAAAATCTAAAAATCCACATCGGGCATACATGTCACATAGGGAGCATCCAGCAAAAATGTTTCTCCCTAAACCAAATTTTATGCAGATCCCATGTATCTGTCTTCCATATTCCGAATGTAGGAGGCTGCTACAAGCACTAAAAACACTGCCAAATATATACTCATTTGGCTGGTAATCACCATGACAGAGCATTTCTTTAAAATGACACAAAGCTTCCCTGTCATAACCAAGCTGGGAAAACCCTGCAATTATCGAACCCCATGAAATCAAATCCCTTGTTGTAATACGAGAAAACACATTCCACGCATCATCAATTTGATCAAACTTTGAGTACATCGCAATAAGAGCATTCTGTGCAATAAGATGAGAACCAACTTCTGATTTTACTACCTGGGCATGAAGTTGCCCTCCTAAGCCAACGTTGCCTCCACCCAAACAAGCTTTTACTATGCTCCCAAAGGTGAACTGATCCGGCATAATGCCAGACTTCAGCATTTGATAGTACAATTCAATGGCATCACGTCCTTTACCATTCTGTGAGTACCCAGCAATCACAGAAGTCCAGGAGACCACATTCTTTTCCAGCATGTCATCAAAAACCTTTCTAGCATCTTTCAATGACCCGCATTTGCCATACATATTGAGAATGTGATTATAAAGAATAATGTCCGGCTGAAACTTGGAAGCCAAAATATGACTGTGGACTTTCCTTCCATTATCTAGAGATCTCAGAGAAGAACAAGCAGAGATCAAATAAGCATAACTACTCGAACTCATCGAGTAGTTCGTATTCTTTCGCAAGAATTCAAATGCTTCAAGAGCTTCATTGTATTGTTTTTGCTTGTAAAGAGAGCTTATGTAATCATTGCTAGACTGTTCAGTTCTAAAGAAAGGTAGCACATTTAATTCTACATTAGCCTGAATGCAACTAGAACTGAATCGTAATTGAGGTTTCAAGTTTCTAATCATTGGAACAGCTCGTCTGAGGCAATTCTTCGAACAATTCGAATGCATAAAAAACACAGAGAGCACATGAATTACACCTCATGAAACCGCATTGACATCAAACACAACCACCACTAACAAGCAAGAGCACGATCAAATCAAACATGGAATCAAGCAACTCAAAAACCACCATTATATTATATCAAATAAATCACAAACAAATACGTGAAAGCTATTAGATACCCAGAAAAAGAAACAAGCAAAATACCACAAAAAGTTAGGGTTTTTTTTTTTTTTTAACTTCTTAATTCTTATAGCTGTATTCAAGTTTCAAACAATAATTTTTGTAGAAATCTGAAAAATTAAACAAACTACAAATTCAGCAACTACAAATTCAGCAACTTGTAAATTTGCTCTCACTAGAACAGTGAACTGAAAATGGGCGCGCAGTTATGGAGGCAATTGAGGGGCATAATGGGTATTTTAGTTAAATTAAGGAGTCTCCCATCATTTCAATATTTTAAAGGGTTAATTTGGGAAATACACGGAGAAGAATCCCACTTACACACCGACTCTCTAACACTATATAAACCCTAGTGTGAGGGCTCACTAGGTCATACTCCTCGTTCGCTTGATCTTTACGCTAACCTTCTCCGAGAGATAGCCGCTGCTCATCAAGCGATCACTAGGTTTTCTTCTTTGTTTTGCTGTAGAGGTTTGATATATCTTTTTTTTCTTTTCTATCAATAGTTTTAATATATGATGTTGTTCGTTTTGATATAGTTTTAATGTAATCTACGTTGTTTGTTTTGATTTAGAAGAAAGTTGACGCTCTGACGATTTGTGATGGTTTGCGGATTTCTATATGATTCTTATATGATTTTGGTTTCGTTTTCGAATCTGGTTGTGAGATGGAGATGTTTGTTATGTCGTTTCTGTTGTTATCGCTAAGCGACTTTGATTTTAAGATTTTATTGATGTTTTTCAAGTTTGACTACTGGTCTGTTTGTCTAATAGAAATTATATGAATCTGTCTTTTTTGTTTTTTGTATTTGATTTGGAGTTCATATCAATAGTTTAATAGATGATGTTGTTTGTTTTGATATAGTTTTAACGTAATCTACATTGTTTGTTTTGATTTAGAACAAAGTTGACGCTCTACGATTCGTGCTGGTTTGCCGATTTCTGTATGTTGCTTATTTGAGATTTTTCTTTTCTGATTATATGATTTTGATTTCGTTTTCGAATCTGGTTGTGAGATGTTTGTTATCTCGCTTCTGTTGTTATCTCGCTAAGCGACTTTGATTTTAAGATTTTATTGATGTTTTTCAAGTTCGACTAATGGTCTGTTTGTCTGACAGAAATTATATGAATCTGGCTTTTTCATTTTCTGTATTTGATTTGGAGTAATAAATTATTTTTGTTAATGGAAGATTTTTTTAAAAACTTTTTAGCGTGTAAAAGTTTTTGAGTTGAGTTTTTTCTTTTATAACAGTGAAATAGAAACCACCTGTTGAAACGAATGGAGCCTAAGAAATTGTTGTGTTCCTTTGGGAACAAAGTGAATCGAGAAGATCACTTGGGCTTTTGTTTGTTTCGACTCGAGGGTGGTTTTCTGTTTCCAGGAAAATTGTTTGTTTGCTCAAGTGGCTGTAGTTCAGTGGAAAGAACTCTATGCTTCGGCATGGAGGACCTGGGCTCGAATCCCAGCAGCCATTGCTTTTTTAAATTGCTTACATAAATTATTTATCATGTATCTTTATAGATGTCTGTTTGTAGTATGCGGTTTCGTTATCCATGTCTAGTGATATATGCCATTGCCTTCTGTGTTTGTAGGTTTATAGTATCCGATATTTTACAGAAATAAAGAAACTCTGTATTTTTCTGGTTTTTGTGATTTTTTTTCTTAATGTTTTGAGTGACTGTTTTATGAACACAATATCTCTCTTTTATTATTTTTATTTTCTAATTTCATTTTCCTTTGCTAGTGTTATAATGGGGAAAGAGAAAGTTCATATTAACATTGTGGTGATTGGCCATGTCGACTCTGGCAAGTCGACCACTACTGGTCATTTGATCTACAAGCTTGGAGGTATTGACAAGCGTGTGATCGAGAGGTTTGAGAAGGAAGCTGCTGAGATGAACAAAAGGTCCTTCAAGTATGCCTGGGTCCTGGACAAGCTAAAGGCTGAGCGTGAGCGTGGTATCACCATTGACATTGCTCTGTGGAAGTTCGAGACCACCAGATATTACTGCACTGTCATTGATGCTCCTGGACATCGTGACTTTATCAAGAATATGATTACTGGTACCTCACAGGCTGACTGTGCTGTCCTTATTATCGACTCCACTACTGGTGGTTTTGAAGCTGGTATCTCCAAGGACGGTCAGACTCGAGAGCATGCTTTGCTTGCCTTCACTCTTGGTGTCAAGCAAATGATCTGCTGCTGCAACAAGGTAATCCATTATGTCAAATGGCACTGTGTAAATTATATCCATTTATGGTCATGGTTTCATTTTTGTACTTGCTAATGTTCTATTGTTATCTGCTTGCTAGATGGATGCTACCACCCCAAAGTACTCAAGGGCACGATATGAAGAAATTGTTAAGGAAGTCTCTTCCTACCTGAAGAAGGTTGGCTACAACCCTGAGAAGGTTCCTTTTGTCCCCATCTCTGGATTTGAGGGTGACAACATGATTGAGAGGTCCACCAACCTAGACTGGTACAAGGGACCTACTCTTCTTGAGGCACTTGACCAGATTAATGAGCCCAAGAGGCCATCAGACAAGCCCCTCCGTCTCCCACTTCAGGATGTCTACAAGATTGGTGGTATTGGAACTGTACCCGTTGGACGTGTTGAAACTGGTTTTATCAAGCCAGGTATGATTGTGACATTTGCTCCATCTGGATTGACCACAGAAGTTAAGTCTGTTGAGATGCACCACGAGGCTCTCCAAGAAGCGCTCCCTGGTGACAATGTCGGATTCAATGTGAAGAATGTTGCTGTGAAGGATCTTAAACGTGGTTTCGTTGCTTCAAATTCGAAGGATGATCCTGCCAAGGAAGCAGCCAACTTCACTTCCCAGGTTATCATCATGAACCACCCTGGCCAGATTGGAAACGGCTATGCCCCTGTGCTTGATTGCCACACTTCCCACATTGCTGTCAAGTTCTCAGAGATCCTCACAAAGATTGACAGACGATCAGGTAAAGAGATCGAGAAGGAGCCCAAATTCTTGAAAAACGGTGATGCTGGATACGTGAAGATGATTCCTACCAAGCCCATGGTGGTTGAAACTTTCTCCGAGTATCCTCCACTTGGTCGTTTTGCTGTGAGGGACATGCGTCAAACTGTGGCTGTGGGTGTCATCAAGAGTGTGGAGAAGAAGGATCCTACCGGAGCTAAGGTTACCAAATCTGCCGCCAAGAAAAAGTGAAGACTACTAGAAGAGTAGTGTCTTTTATTTGATATTGGAACATTTTTGAGTCGTTAAATTTTATCTTATTTTTCAGTTTTGGTGGCTTTGTCGCTGCTCTCTGCCGTTGTTCTTGTAGGTGTATGGTGGCGATGTTGAGCATCCAGGTGTAAACCTTGAGTGCTTTGCAAGGCAGTGGCAGAATCTCATAGCTTATTTTGTTTTAGAATTTAGTTTTCTAGTCATGATTGGATGAACAATTTTATATATTAGTGGTAAATTTTTAGGTTGGTTGAATCTTCCTCATCTATTGGGTTTTTTTTAGAGTTAATTTTTCCTGTTCAATTTTATTTTTGCTGCTTTTGCTTTTTAGATCTCAATATCTCATGATCATCAGCATGTTTTTCTTCCCAAATTTCAAATTAATTGTAATAGTTGAAAAAACAAATAATAATAACAGGATGAATTTTATGGGTTTTGCAACAAGACTGGAAATATTTTCTTTATATTTTTTTTCGAACCTTTGATTTTTGTGTGCACTATCGGATTAAAATATAATGTCTACCTTTTATTCCGGTAACTATACTATTTTGTAGCACATCAAATCTCTTCCGTATCTTGGTAGGTTTTAACATTCTATTGACATATATATTGTGTTTGTAAATTGGATTTAATAAGATAGTTTTGGTCCATGGGCTTGAGCAAGGCCTGGTTCGTTTGCTAATTCTACCCGTAATGTGAGGGCTCGTCAATTATCTGTGGAGTGGAGATATTTATATCCCTCCAAAACTGTATCTACACCCCAATTAGTAATTTTTACATAATTCGAATATTGCCCTTAATCGAAACTATTAAAATAATTATAAATACAGGCACGAGACATCTATTAAATTAATACAATATTTAATATTTTGAACATTTAGAATATCTTTTGGAAATATAAATATTTATTTATTAAATTTAAATTAAACTATTAACCAACTATTATAAAATAGTTTTAAAGACAAAACTATTTAGGTTAAATAAAAATAAAAAGAGCTCAATGTGTGGTTGCTGCTTTGATTTGTATGGGAAAAATGAAAGTGGACACAATCAAAAGTCATGGGAGGAATTGAATTGGCTTCTGTTGAAAAACTTCTTCCCTCTAAGAATTGAACCAGAATATCATACACTTTGAAAAATTGAAAGCTTATTCAAAACATTAAATCTGTAGCTTACAGCTATGAAATTAATTCTTTCTCGTTTTCCAGATTAGTTGTTCAAACTGTTACTGGGTTTTGCTAGTTTTAATTTGATTTGATTTTACCTGTCTTATTGAACCATGCTTATTGAATTTCTTATTGTTTATATGGTTTACCATGGTTTTGTATCCTATGGTGTTTATTTTCCTGTCTGAAATCTGAACAGATCCGAATTTAACTGAAATCGGAATAGGTAAAACCTGATAATTGTTTTCTAAATTCGATGTCTGAAATCTGAATAGATTGTTTTATATATTAGTGTTTAGTATATTAAGTTCGAAAAAAAAAAAAAGCAAAAAAAGAGATGTTTTGTCATTACTGTGAGTACTTTTTGCTATGACCCTACGAGTATCGTTACAACAAATTCAAAAAAGTGTACAGAAGTTTGGCCAGTAATATTCAACTAAAGTGGACTGTAAAATAAAGATTGACAGAGAGGATTGTGGTTGAAAATTCAAGCTTGACAGTTGTTGTCCAAGATTGAGTTTTCACATGCAAAATATGACACATATAATAGTTTCTCTAACCCAACTTCAAATCCCTCTCTATCTTCAAGTTGCCGCAAAATCCATGCAAAAAACAGCTCCAACCCATCGCCAAAACCCTCGCTATCCGAGGAAGATGAACAGTGCCGTGCAATATATTGCGCGACACTGTTCATCAGCACATACACCGTAGTGCGTTTTGTTTTTTTTTTTTTTGATCCCTTAACTTTTATACAATCACGTTTTTACCCTATTTTTAAAAATATTTTCTGATTATATCCTTTATTAAAAGGTTTTGTATATTTACAGTTTCACCCTAATAAATTAAAGTTATTCCAATTTGGTCTTTTTTATTATTTAATGATTTTGTTTTGATTTAATTATTATTGATATTAACATTTTTAATAAACTAAAATGAAGTGTATAATTAAAAAATTTCATAATTTCATTTTTTTTTTTATGAAATGTAATGTTTAAGTTATTTTAATAAAAAATATAATATTTTACCGAATTAAATTGAATTTCTATTAATGTATTAATTTCATAATTTCGTATTGTATTGCAATATTATGTTAATTATGGGGTGAAATGTTAATTGTGGAGAAATATCTAAAAAAGGGAAAGAAATGGAATATTCCTGGGAATATTCCTTATAGAGATAAATTTGAAGTAGTGGGTTGGAGATAGAATAGTGAAATAGAGTGACTGTTGAGCTATTTTAGTGCAAAACTTGAACCAAATTAGAGATTTGGGTTGGAGTTGCTCTAAGAGCTTAATTGGAACCAAACACTTCTCTATTACACTTGTTTGTTGTGTACATTCATAAATGCATTGCAAACGTTCCTTTCACAGCCTTATAAAGCTGATCATGCATCTCAATAACATTTCCAGTTTTCATCTGCTTTGAAATTCCAGGCTCAGCTTTCTTCTGTGAATTCCTTTATGGGTTATGTTTTTCATTGAATTCTGCAAAGGAGAAATACAGTAACAACACTCTCCAAGAAGAAGAAGAAGGAGGTGAGTACACCTACGGACTTGCATTGTAATCTGTCATCGAATATTTTGTATCGGAACCTAGAACATTGTCAGGCTGAATGAGCGTTTTAAGCTTTTATCATTTCAAGATTTAGAGTACTTCTTCAAGCAGCTAATAGAGAAGAGGAGCAATGGGAAACGAGTTGAGGACTCCACTAATTCAAACTAAAGGATCTGGTGTATTGAAAGCTTGTTTCAATGCAACAAATGCATTCCTTGGTAAATAAAAATAAAATAAAATAAAATAAAATAAAAAAACACACAAACACAAATCAACTCTATTTTCAGGATTTTTCAGATTCTAGTTTTGCAACATTGTGTTGTGTTTTTTTTTTCCTTTGCAGGAATTGGCCTATTGACAGTTCCATATGCACTCTCATCTAAAGGTTGGTTGAGTTTAACATTGTTTTTCTCAGTCGCAGCCATAACTTTCTACACCGGAATTCTACTAAAACGGTGTATGGACACTGATCCTTCCATCTAGGGGCGAAGCCAGAATGTTATTGTAGGGTGGGCTACTCATTAAAAAAAAAAAACATTGACGATACGAGAAAATTACATTGATTGAAAATTGAATATACACTTAGATAAGAAGGGACATAATGGTACGTTACACCTCAAAATTCATATTATAAACAAAATATATAAATTTTTTTAAAAGATAAAGACTAAATAAGAAATAAACATGCAATTCAAATATAGTCACAGACTATCTCACTTTTTTCTTATGAGGTTTCATAGCATTTAACTCATCTATTATGGAATCTAAGTCAATGGTATCCATAATCTCTTTTTCCATATAGACAGCCTTGCAATTTGCAAGAAATTTTGAGAGAGATGAAAGTTTGTCTCCTTGGAACGTGTGCTGTATTTTTGTCTGATACTCTGATGTGTTTTACTTTTTGTGTTTAGTTAGGTTAGTTTGTAAATAGAATTGTAAATTAAGGGTAATTTCATAAGAATCTAATATAATAGTAATAAATATAGTTATTACACTCTAATACAAGGGAAGTAAATGTAATAATATGTATTAACTTTAAAAAAAATTCAAAAAAGTTAGCCTGGGCTGTAGCCCATGCTAATTATCAAATGCCTCCGCCACCTGCGAGTTCCATCAAAAGTTACCTAGACATCGCAGATTGCGCGTTTGGTGCAAAAGGCAGAATTACTGTCCTTATCGATATGAATTCTGAATGTTATCTGGTTGCAGTAGGTCTATTGATACTAGAATCAGACAATTTACACAAGCTGTTTCCGGATTTCATGATCAAAATCGGAACACTGGTTATCGGTGGAAGAGAGTGGAAGAGAGTCTTTCGTTATAATTACAGGACTAGTTATACTCCCTACAATGCTGTTAACTGACTTGAGCTTGTTGTCTTATGTTTCCGCGACTGGGGTGTTCTCTTGCCTTCTCACTGTCGGATCAATTCTATCCGTTGGCGCGTTCGGTGGAGTTGGGTTTCATGGAAGAGGAGCATTGCTTAATTTTGATGGACTTCCCACAGCAATCGGCTTGTAAATTGTCTGCTTTGCTGGTCACGTAGTTATCCCTTCAGTGTACTCATCAATGCACGACCGTTGTCAGTTCTCCAAGGTAACAATGAATATAGGAAATATACCGTATCAAATCATATAATATCCGATATGTAACAAATTGTAGTCATTTGCATGGTTATTGAAGGCTTGAAATTGTTTGGAATAATCTGAGATTGGATTATAAAAAAATTGATGAATTGTTTATTATATGCTTAAACTATAATTAAATTAAATAACTTTTAAATATTAGTACTCCCTCAAATCGGTTTGAGCAGACAAAAAAAAAAGGGAACAAAACAGAAGTTAATTATGTCAAAATATATATATATATATGATTTCAGTTTTAGGAAATAACTCAAGAGCATTATACTTTTTGAAGGAAAAAAAATGTGAATTCATCAAAACCTTTGGAATGGTTAGATTTATTTTGCTAGTTTTAAAATATATATATATACCTATAAAACATTTGATATTCTCATTTTTTATATGAATATTTTCAAAATAAAAATAAAAATTGTTAGATACAATAGAAGAAATAGCTTTCGTACATTCAATTGAGAGCTTGAACTGAAGATTTACTCGATCTTGAGAATGGCAAATGAAGGTGTCATCGATGCACAAAACAAAGAAATTTTGAAAGGAGATTTGTTGAGATTTTATGACAGATAAGTGACGAAAGAGGAGATAGTTGAAATGTGATGAAGGAGAGTGTGGGTTGGTGGGATATATTAAATAAGTGGGGTCAGGTGTAAAAATAGTCCCGGGATAAATAAAGCTAGGAGGTGGTGGGTTTATATTTAATCATGGGACTATTTTACTTTTGTAATTATTAATCTCATGTTTCAAAACATCTCCAAACACTAGATACGGATTAAAATAGTCTAATCTCAAGCCAATCCTATATGCCAAACAAGGCCTTAGTGTTTTACGTATTGTTTTAGACTTGTAGTCCACAATTAAAAAAATAAAAAATAAAAAATAAAAAAAAACCCTGAATTTATATAATATTTTAAATAATACCCCATGTTTGACTAGTAGGTTTATCTAATTAGGTTTGGTTAGTCGGATAGAGCTGGGTTTATGTAAATGCGACATGGGCCATGAATAGAGAAATGTATGGGCACCAGGCCTAACAAAGATGTTTATTTTAAGATAACCAAAATGGATTATCATTTGATAAAATGAATTAAGCAAAACAAATTTGCATTTGCATCCCTAGATCTCATTGTCATGTTGACTTAAGTGTGAAAAAGGGTTCCTTGAAATGTCAGTGGAGTGTGTCATCAAAATTCAAAACTTTATTAATGAAAACAATAGTATTAAGATGCACTTGTTTTTTCTTAATACTAATAACCACATTCAACAACTTCCTTAGAAAACATATGATTGCTAATCGGTAACTCACATTGTATCATAGATAGGAGGTCTTGGACTTTTTATTCGTGTCCGGCATTCTTCACCTATCTCCACATTACACATGAGATGACCTGATAACGTATCATAAATCTCATCAATCTATGTTTAACATAACCTTATTGTCGATTGTTTTAGTTTTTTTTTTTTTTTTTTAACACAAGTCTTCTTTTTAAAATCATAGGAATATTAATGGGTTGAATCTTTTGTTAAATATTGTGCCTAATTCATCTTACTAAATTTGTTAGGAAGTTAAACTTTAATATTTACTGTATTTAGTAATAGATAATTATTGTATATTACCTTTCCTATTGTATAGCTAACTAATAGCAATACATTCCTATTGTAATGTTGTTTTCTGTTCCTGACTTGTAGGAATATTTCGACTTCTTGCTGTATATATTCATGACCTGATGTCAATAATAATATACTAGAATTTTATCTCTTTCTTTCATCTTCACATGGTATCAGAGCAGAGTTGAGGTCCTGATTCATCTTTCATCGCTGCTCATCGCTGCACTCAAATCACTCGTGTAGCCTTCTTTCTTTTGGCCATCATGTCCAATAATGAAGCACCACCAACAATTGACACAGGCAAGGAGATTGCCATTCCTACCACTTCTGCTGATCTTTCAAAAGCAAATATCTCAAATCCTTATTTCACTCATCATTCAGATCATCCGGGATTGGTTTTGGTTTCCAAACCTTTGAACGGAGATAATTATTCCACCTGGAAAAGGGCTATGACCTTGGCCTTAAATTCTAAAAATAAGCTAGGCTTTGTGAATAATTCAATCACAGCCCCTTCAGAGGAAACTGATCCCGAAGGTTATGCGACTTGGTCTCGGTGTAATGATATGGTCCATTCCTGGATTGTCAACGCTCTCAATCCAGAAATTTCGGATAGTGTGATCTATTATTCTACTGCTCATGAAGTTTGGGAGGATCTTCGTGAGCGATTCTCTCAAAGCAATGCACCTCGTATCTTCGAGATTCAGCGAGATATTGCTTATCTCAAACAAGAACAACTCTCTGTTTCTATTTACTACACAAAATTGAAAGGTCTATGGGATGAATTAACTTCCTACAATGATGTAACCCATGGAGCACAACAAGATCAGCAAAAATTGATGCAATTTTTGATGGGATTGAATGAATCTTACAGTGCCATTCGCGGACAGATTCTCCTGATGAATCCACTCCCTTCAGTTCGACAGGCGTATTCCTCTGTCTCTCAAGAAGAAAAGCAACGCCTTCTGAGTTCAACACATGCTGCCAATGACTCTAACAACAGTGCAGCTATGGCAGTTCGAAGCAAACCCAATTCAGTCAGGTATGAGCGATCCAACCGTCCGTATGGGTCACAAGAATCACGATCACAAGAGAGGCAGTCAGAAAACTTCAGGCCAGACAGGCGTCGATCTGGTACAGGCGCAGGCAGAGGACGCCCCAATTGCTCTCACTGTGGGGAGATGGGACATTGGGTCCAAACCTGTTATGAGTTGAATGGTTATCCAATTGGTCATCCAAAGGCAAAATTTCACTCGGGTACAAGAGGATTCAGCAACAAAATTAGACCTGCAGTGAATAATGTTGCTGAGGGATCTCGATCTCCTCCCAAGATTGACGGCAGTCAGGTTATTGGGATTTCAGAGGATCAGTTGAAACAACTTTTGTCACTTGTTAGCAAAACTGATGATTCTATCTCTCAGGCTAATACTGTGACCAAACCAGGTTTGTCTAAACTCCCTTCCCGCAATTGGATTATTGATAGCGGGGCGACAGATCATATCTCCTCATCACCTCAATTATTTTTCCGCAAACATAAAAATTGTTCGTTACCTCCTGTATTATTGCCTAGCGGAGATAAAGCTAATATTGTCGCAAAAGGATCGTTGCCTCTGAATTCTGTATATTATTTGCATGATGTGCTATGTGTTCCTACTTTCAAAGTTGATTTGATATCAGTTAGTCGTCTGACGAGAGGCCTGAATTGTTCCATAACTTTTTTTCCTTATTGGTGTATTTTGCAGGATCTGGCTACGAGGAGGATGATTGGTTTGGGTAAACAACGTGACGGTTTATATTATTTGACGGCCCTTGCGACGAAGAATTCAGAAAACATCTCCTTCTCTCACACAAAACAGCCATCCTGCAATCTTACCATCTCATCCACTGATCTATGGCATAATCGCTTAGGCCACGTCTCATCTCCTCGTTTAAGTTTCATTGCTAAGAATTTTTTAAATTTTACGGTTCGGTCAAATAATGCTTGTCCTGTATGTCCTTTGGCCAAGCAGAGTCGTTTCCCTTTCAGTCATAGTGTAATTTCTTCAATAAAACCTTTTGAATTAATTCATTGTGATATTTGGGGTCGTTATCGACATCCTTCTTTTTCTGGTGCTCATTATTTTCTTACTATCGTGGATGATTTTACACGTTTCACATGGATCTTTTTAATGCGACATAAAGATGAAGCACAGTCACTTTTAAAAAAGTTTTTCAGTTTTGTTCAAACTCAATTTGAGTCTCACATTAAAACTTTTCGAAGTGACAATGGTGGGGAATTTATCTCCCTCCGTTCTTTTTTTCAAGATCATGGTGTCATTTTCCAACATTCTTGCGTTTACACGCCTCAACAAAATGGGGTTGTGGAACGTAAGCATCGTCACATTTTACAGGTGGCTCGGGCTTTAAAATTTCACGCTCAACTCCCTCCTCAATTTTGGGGGGAGTGTGCTCTTACCGCTGTCCACATTATCAATCGGTTACCCTCTCCAGTTCTTTCATTTAAAACTCCTTTTGAACTTCTCTACTCAAAACCTCCTTCCTTTTCTCATCTCCGTGTCTTTGGTTGTTTGGCTTATGCTACTAATGTCCGTGTGTCTCATAAATTTGATCATCGTTCCATCCCTTCCATTTTTATTGGCTATCCCGCTGGACAAAAAGCGTACAAATTGTTCGATTTGTCGACTAATAAAATTTTCACCAGCCGTGATGTGAGGTTTTTTGAAAATTTCTTTCCCTTTGCATCTGTCAGGCCCACTTCTTCATCTCCTATAGTGACTGGCCCAATTCCTATTGTGGCCCGTGACATCCCCTGGCCCGATTCACCCTCTCCTAATTCAGATACTTCTCTGTCAAACACTGTCCCACCTCCTACTTTCCCAAATCCTTCCCATTCTTCTCCTTCCTCTCCTTCGCCGGAGCTATCGCACACATCCCCTCCCCTCCCTTCGTCGCCGTCCCCTCCCTCGCCCACTCCGTCGTCAGAATCATCTTCGATTCTCCCTCTGTCTTCCCCTGCTCTGCCTTCCCAATCGCCTATCCCTGTCTCCGATCCTATTCCCCTTCGTCGCTCCAGTCGTCCAACAGGCCCACCGGTCAAGCTCAAGGACTTTATCTGCAACAATGTGTACTCTGACCAATCAATCTCCTCCTCGCCAGGTTCGAATCGAGGTACTCGTTATCCTCTGGCTCAATATGTTTCATATCACCGATATATGCCTCCTTACAGATTTTTTGTTGCTCAACTTGGTACTATTACGGAGCCAAAGTCTTATTCGGAGGCTGTTGTTTATCCTGAGTGGCAGGAGGCCATGAGTTCTGAGTTGCGGGCTCTTCTGGCCAACGGTACCTGGACTATTACTTCACTTCCGGCTGGTAAAATTCCCATTGGATGCCGATGGGTGTATAAAATCAAGCTTCGATCGGATGGATCAGTTGAGAGGTACAAAGCACGCTTGGTTGCCAAGGGCTTCACTCAACTGGAAGGTATCGATTATCAGGATACTTTTTCTCCTACTGCCAAGATTATTTCGGTTCGCTGCTTGCTTGCTTTAGCTGCCGCTCGTGGCTGGTCTTTACACCACATGGACGTTAATAACGCATTTCTCCACGGCGATCTGGATGAGGAACTTTATATGTCTCCGCCGCCTGGGCTTCGGAGACAGGGGGAGGAGAACTTAGTATGTCGTCTACATAAGTCGCTGTACGGCTTGAAACAAGCTTCTCGCCAATGGTTCGCTAAGTTCACAGAGGCTATTTGTTCTGCTGGTTTCGTACAATCTCGGGCTGATTACTCGCTGTTCACCAAAACACAAGGCAAGCTCTTTACTGTTCTTTTAATATATGTTGATGACATCCTAATAACTGGAAATGATCAAGCGAGCATTGCTGCCACTAAGAAATTCTTACATAGCCGTTTTAAGCTTAAAGACCTTGGTAATCTAAAATACTTTCTTGGTATTGAATTTTCTGCTTCTAAGAAAGGAATTTTTATCTCTCAACGCAAATATGCATTAGAAATCATTGAAGATGTAGGTTTGTTAGGTGCAGCCCCAATTGACACTCCTATGGAACGAAACTTGAAATTATCAGACAATAGTGATTTGCTCAAAGATCCGAGCAAGTATAGAAGATTGGTTGGTAGATTAATTTACTTGACTGTCTCTAGGCCAGATATAACATATGCAGTACATGTCTTGAGTAGATTTATGCATCAACCCCGAAAACTTCATATGGAGGCAGCTCTTCGGGTTGTTCGATATTTGAAAGGTGCACCTGGTCAAGGTTTATTTTTCTCCTCGAATAGTGATTTCAGGTTAAGGGCTTACTGTGACTCGGATTGGGCAGGTTGTCCACTCACTAGGAGATCCACCACAGGTTATTGTGTCTTTCTTGGACCTTCATTGATATCCTGGAGGTCAAAGCGACAGAAAACGGTTTCTCTTTCTTCTGCCGAGGCAGAATATCGGGCAATGACAGGAGCCTGCTGTGAGTTAACTTGGTTACGTTGTCTATTAAGGGACTTGGGTCTAACACATCACGAATCTGCTCTGTTATTTTGCGATAACAAGGCTGCCTTACACATTGCAGCCAATCCAGTTTTCCATGAGCGAACGAGACACATTGAGATGGATTGCCACTACATTAGAGACAAGATCCAAGATGGTTCAGTGATTACAAGATATGTAGGTTCTGCACACCAATTAGCAGACATCTTGACCAAGCCTTTGGGCAAAGAGAATTTTGTCCCTATGATTCGCAAGTTGGGAGTACAAGATATCCACTCTCCAACTTGAGGGGGAGTGTTAGGAAGTTAAACTTTAATATTTACTGTATTTAGTAATAGATAATTATTGTATATTACCTTTCCTATTGTATAGCTAACTAATAGCAATACATTCCTATTGTAATGTTGTTTTCTGTTCCTGACTTGTAGGAATATTTCGACTTCTTGCTGTATATATTCATGACCTGATGTCAATAATAATATACTAGAATTTTATCTCTTTCTTTCATCTTCACAAAATTTTCACTCAAATTGCATATTAATTCATCTTTTGTTTAAATAAAATGCTTCTGCAAAATTTCATGTTTTCTAATGAGTTGGTGTATGAATGGACCTACACACCATATTGGTAGAATCCATGGGATCATAATGGAGTTTTTTCTTTTTGACGTTATATGCATATTGCATATAATGCAAGTTTGCTCTCTTGTCTCTATCAACCATGTGCTGCCTAGTCATGGTTTACTTATTTTTTTTTTTTTTTTGTTATTGATTTCTCATGGTTTACTTATTTCACTAATCATTTCCACTAAAACTTGACCCATTCCACATAATTTTTCCACCATGGATGGACACACTACACTAGAAAATTCTTAATTCATTAAAA
Organism: Acer campestre; assembly: GCA_954870605.1. Lineage (NCBI taxonomy): Eukaryota > Viridiplantae > Streptophyta > Magnoliopsida > Sapindales > Sapindaceae > Acer > Acer campestre. The sequence continues at coordinate 32,478,461 of OX940805.1, read as the reverse complement.
CATTTCATTAGTTGTGTAATTTTTGCCCTAACAACCGATCAATATAATATAATACTAGTTTGTTGCCCAATATATGGGCATCGTAAAATATAACGTAATCATCATCGGAGCTTATATTAATCTTTTTTACTAGATTGTGATAGTTCTTTGATCATTTCATTTCCAACTTATGGTGTAGACTGTTTGATTTTGTGAAAGTAAAAGAAAAAAAAAAATACATAAAACAAATCTTATTCTAATAAATTGCTGATATAATATAATATATATAATTTTACAATTGGAATTAACCAATGTCAGAAGGAATATATGACCCCAAAAAAATGATTACAAATTTCTGTAGTTGAACCCCTTCTTACAAAAGCCTACAATTTTTTTTACTTTTGAAATATTCTAAAACTGTTCTCAATTCTCACCATGTTCACTTCAATTCTTTCTTCTAAGATATGAAGTGTCTCATGTGTTTGAAGATAGATGAATCTAATGATATGTCTCCGAGACAAAGTTTTAAATGTGATTAATTAATTTATTAATCAATGTCTTTTAAAATTATCAAGAAAATTAATTATTTAGTTAATATGATAAATTAATTAATATATGTGGTTTTTGAATTCACATAATTTTTTTTTATTATGATTAATTAATAGACAGGTCTTTTTGAACATACCATTCTTCAGAAAACAAGTTCATCTAAAAAAAAAATTAAGAAAATCTCATTTTACCTTTATGTTAGCCAGCTGCACCAATTTTTTTTCAATAAATATGAAAACACAATTACTCTTATATTATCAGAGGAGCAAGTTACAGTAATTATAAGCCGTTCAATGTTAAATTATTATGCAGAAAAGCATATAAAGAAATAATTTAACTAGATATGCATTGACAGTAACTCCAGTAGCAAACACCATTGAAGGTGGATTGTCTGAAGAATATAAGAATTGGAGACCTGTGAGATTGCTTATAAGGATTGGATTGCTAGTTAGCACACTCATTAGAGCCTATATGTTTCCATATTTTGAGAATCTTGTGTCCATTTTTGTAGTTCTAGCTTCATCTGCCCTCATCCCTTGCTTGTGTTACATGAAGATTTTTGGTCTCTACAAGAATTTTAGCTACAAGCGTATAGGCTTTGCTGGAATAATTGTATTCGGGGTTCTAGCAGGCGTTTTGGGGACTTACTCATCCGTTTGATTTTATACGTAACGTTTAAATAATAAATTTCAGTGATAATTTTTGAATTGGTTTGTTCCCCTTTCGTTTAATTCGAGAATTATATGTTTTGCGCATTGTTTTAGCTGTGGGTTCGAGTCCTTAATCCTCATAAAAAAAACTCCGAATTTATGTAAAAAAAAATTTAAAATAATAATAAATTAAACTAAACCCCATGTTTGACGGGTTGGTTTATCTGGTTAGGTTTGGTTAAAGTCGGATAGAGCCGGGTTTGTATAAATGCGAAATGGGCCAAGAATGAGGAAATGTATGAGCTCTAGGCTTAATAAGTTATTTTTTAAGATAACCAAAATGGATTATCGTTTGATAAAATGAATTAAGTAAACATATCGTTATATTGACTTAAGGGTACGTTTACTAATCAAGAATTGAGGGAATCATAATCAAGTTTCACCAGAAAGGGAATGAAGGGGAATCAGAATTAAGTTACTAAATTTTATTCCAGTGTTTATTAACAATTTAGGAATAAAAAAAAAATCAAATTTATTCCATTTCTAATGTTTACTTAAACTAAGGAATCGAAATTATATATAATTAATTACAAAAATACCCTTGTGTATATAACATGTTGAAATATATTTTTTATTATGATTTTTTTTTATACTGCTCATAAAACCATAACTATAATAATTAAAAACTTTCAACTAATTAGTTAATAATAATTAAAAATTGAGGAGTGATTCAATTTTGAAACATAATTAATTTGATGTCAAATCAATTTCTCATATTTAGTTGTTTTTTTTTCCTTTTCTCTTGAATTCAAAAATTAAAACACAAAATAACTCAACATATACAACCATTACTTGATTCATTATTAACTATTAAGATAGATAGGTGGCTCTGATAGTTATGGGGGATGCCCCGGTCCTGCTGTAATCCTTTCTTTTGTCTAATGAAATTTTCTTTTCAAAAAAAAAAACTATTAAGATAGATTCATTAAAAAAAAAAATGAAGTCATATATATGTGCGTGTATGCGTGTGTGTGTGTGTGTGTGAATAAGCAATACATGTTTTACTAAATAAATAAATAAATAAATAAACCTTAAACAAAGTTGCTGCCGTGTATAATTTATAAATCAATAAGTCAAAGCTTTCATCAACATAGTTTTTATTATTATTATACAATATATATATATATACACCAGTCATGATTCATATCAGATTTGATATTTATAAATATTAAATCAATGCAACAAGTCAAGAATAATAACCAATGTGAATTTTATGTATATCCATGAAATATACAATTAAAAAAAATACTTGTAGTAAGATTTATTATAAGTGAGGATATTTTAGTAAAAATACATGGATTCCCTTTTTCAATCAAGAAAGGGAACTTAGCGTTTGTTTGGTTGAGTTTTCTATTGCCTCAAAAGGTTTACAAACATCTATTTGTGTTTTTTGGAATTGTCTGGTTGGACTTTTAAGATCGTCTATTTTAAATTGAGTAGAAGTTAGTATAGTTTAAACCTTTACTAGGCAAAAGCTCATGAGAATGTGCTTCTCCAAATAGTCATTTTTTTAAAAAAAATTTACCTACCAAACAATTATAATTTTTATTTCAAAAACTCTATTTTTAATAGATCTACTATAAGTATATCTTTTACCAATAGAGGTTTTTCGAAAACCTAACCAAATAAGCTCTTAATCCTATGGTGGGTGGGAAGAATCAAATTCTCTTTCCATCAATAACTTAATTACTATTTAAGAGTGGGTTCCACGTAACTTAATTCTCTAAATTTTTAGTAAACATTGAAATTCACAAATCAGTAACTTAATTATCTTTTCTAAATTTGATTACTGATTAATAAACACGCCTTAAGTGTGAAGAAGGTTTCCTTCAAATGTTAGTGAAGTGTGTCATCAAAACTTCATTAGTGAAAACAATATAATAAGATGCACTTGTTTCTTCTTAATACTAATAACTTACCTATCAAGTGACTGAATAATTGAAAATCACAACCGCGTATTCAACAACTTCATTATAAAACATGAGTTGCTCATTGATAACTCACATGTTATCAAAGTCAGAAGGTCTCGAATTCGAATCTCCTCTTCCTTTTATCTGGATTTTAATACCACAGAGAATACCTAACGTGTATCAAACATTATAATTTATCTCCATATTATAATTTACAGTAAAAGAATTTGTTAACGTATTATCGATATATGTTTTAGTATATATATATTAACACAACTCTTCAATTTAAAAGCATAGGAATATTAGTTAGTTGAATCTCTTGTTAAAGATTGCGCCTAATACATCTTACTAAAATTTCAATCAAATGGCATATTTTTTTTTTTATGATTTGTTTTACAATCACAAATAAAATAAAATGCTTATAAATTTTATTTTTTCTAATGAGTTGGTGTAAGAATTGGACCCACCCACACCAAATGGTAGAATCCATAGGACTCATAAATCATAATAATGGAGTGTTTTTTCTTTTTGATGTTGTATGCATACAAATATACAAATACAAGTTTGCTCACTTGTCCCTATCAAATTTGTGTCGCCTAATCATGGTTTACTTAATTTTTCTGTTATAATTCCCAATATTTTACTAATCATTTCCACTCAAACTTGACTGATTCTACATAAGTTTTTCCACCATAGAATCATAGATGGACACACTACACTAGAAAATCCTCTCAATTCATTAAAACTTTTCCTAAGTTGTGTAATTTTTTCCCTAACAAGTAACAACTGACCAATATAATACAATTTATCTCTCTTTCAACAAAAATAATCATTTATCATTCAAACCATTTAGTTGATGAGTTCCATCCCAACAACTATTTGGTGCAAGAGAGCAACTCAAGCTCCTTTTTTCCATGGTTTCTTTAACTTCAAGTGACAACAACTAAATTGTGTAAATGAAATCACTACAAAAAAAACAGAACAAAATCTCAGTTTGCCAGTTCCAATCATACACCAGTTCTCTGTCTCACCTTAAATCAATTTTTATTTTTTTTCTTTATATCTCCACCGTCCATCTCACCTGTTCGAAGCTTCAACACACACAAAAAAACACAGCCTCTTATAAGTTAGATATCAACTCTGATACTTCTTCTCCTTGATCTTATCAGTGACTTTTTCACCTGAAAATTCAAATTTTCAGGTGGGTTTTTTGTTTTTGTTTTTTTTTTCCGATGGAGAGATCGAAGAAGAAAGTTCATTTATGGAAGAAAGCAATAGTTCATTTTTCTCTATGTTTCGTTATGGGTTTTTTCACAGGATTTGCTCCAACTGGTCGTAATTCTTCTTCTTCTTCTTCTTCTTCACCTGTGTTTTCCGATCATGTAATTTCTACTTCTCAACCACGACCAGCTGAGATTCTACACCGGAAAGTGATTAAAACACAACCCCACAACAACGTAAATAGAAGCTTGGCTGTCGTCGCTGAAACCCCATTGCCACTCACAAGAAAATCCAAATCAAAAAACAGAGCATCAGAAGAAACAGAACAAGAAATGAAAAAAACAGAGCACAATTCTGGAACAAACAGAAGACTTGTAATTATCGTCACACCGACGAGCACGAGAGACAAGTTTCGTGGGGTGTTTTTGAGAAGGTTAGCGAACACTATAAAGCTGGTTTCGCAGCCATTGCTGTGGATAGTTGTGGAGAGTCAATCGAATTCAGACGAAGGAGAAGTGTCGGAAATATTGAGAAAAACAGGGGTCATGTACAGGCATTTGGTGTTCAAAGAGAATTTCACGGACACAGAAGCAGAGTTGGATCATCAGAGAAACGTAGCTCTCAAACACATTGAAAATCATCGACTTAGTGGGATTGTTCACTTCGCTGGTCTAGACAATGTCTATGACCTTGCCTTCTTCGATCAGCTTCGCGATATTGAGTACGCAATTTTTTATTTATTTTTTATTAGTAAATTAATAAAATAAAACGAAAGTAGTTGAATAATGAATATGCATGGATGATGATGCAGGGTGTTTGGTACATGGGCAATGGCATTACTGTCGGCAAACAAGCAGAAAGTGGTGATAGAGGGCCCTGTATGCGATTCTTCACAAGTGATTGGATGGCATCTGAACAAGATCCACAACAATGATGATCAACTTCTAAAACCTCCTCTTCCTATTCATATTTCAAGTTTTGCTTTCAATAGTTCCATTCTCTGGGATCCCGAGAGATGGGGTCGTCCTTCTTCTCTTCAACACACCTCTCAGGTATGTCGACATTCCTATTGTTTTGATAAAGTGGTAATTCACTTCTTCTTTCACATGTGACACAAGGGACCATAGGTGGACACGTGAAGTCAGAAATTTAGTTTGGGGAACTATTATAGTAAAACAAAAACAAAAAATAGGGGGCCAAAGTAAAAACATTTTAAAATTTAATGGTAATTCTTTAATTTTTTTTTTTAAATAATGTTGTTATTTGAGACTTTTGGTTGTAGTGATTGATCTTGTTTGGTGAAAAATAAAATTTAAATATACGTAAAGGTCCAATTATAGCATTTAAGACATAAGTTTATGAGATTTATGATACGTTAACACGTTTTCTTGAAAGTAACGTGGAGACATATGACGAATGTCAAACACATATTACATGTCTTCTACACTTTGATATTGTTAAACCCGAAAGCTTAAACTAATAAATAAATGTCCAACCGTAGTATTTAAGGCATGAGAACGAGATTTATGATACATTCATATTGCATTTTAGCTTCACAATGTTAGGTGGAAAGTAAATCATATGTTTTTTTTATACATATTCCACCTGCAGTAAGGAATTCAAAACTTAAGATATTGTCAGGCTGAATGAGTGTCATTTATAATCCAACCACGTTGGACGGTGGTTGAATGTTAATCATATTAAAGAGAAGGTAGGTTATATACTTTTATATGAAGCTAATTGTATAAGAGCATATGTACCTTTCCCTGCCCCAACTGGATAATCATTGCACACCAAATCAGAGAATCACCCACTAATAAGTATAATTAGAATTAAGAAATATAGGTTTAGTAAAGTTTGGTCAACCTCCCATAGTCCCAATTTTTTTTACTTTTATTTTTTTTTATGAAATCACTTGTAAACTTGTACCGATTATTTAATGTGATGATTTTTGATATGTTTGCTTCGTTTTAACTCTAATGTGATGACCCATATCACCACCAAATCATTCCATAATCGACTTTATTTAAAACGGTTTTACGTGTTTATTTTATGTGTATATTCTTCTTGAACTATTAATGTTTTCTTTATATTTCGAAAGAAATTTATTAATTTTCCAAGAACTCTTATTCAAAGGTTTGCTTTCTTATTGATTTTGAAACAGAATTCGATCAAATTCGTGAAACAAGTTGTTCTCGAAGACGACACGAAATTGAAAGGCATCCCACCAGAGGAATGCTCCAAAATCATGCTTTGGAGTCTTCATTTACCAACTCATCATCATCATTTTGATCAGACGATTAGTACTGCTCTTGATAGTATAAGTAATAACAGATAAATAAATAAATAAATACAATAAATAGAATAATAAATCAATATCATGTTTAAAAGGAAAATTAAACCGATGCACAAATGTATGATCCTCATAGTTGGATCTCAATTCTTTTTTGTTTTTTGTTCATCTTTTTTTTCTTTTCTTCCTATTTTGTGATGTAGTTTTCATAATTTTATATATATAATTCTTTTTTTTGGGTCATAGTATCAATGTGAGGAGTTTTTTTTGCTTCTTTATCAGTTATCACTTACTTGTGAAGCATAAATAATGATGATGGTGACGATTCAATTCCTCGGCAATGACTTGCTATATAATTATCCTATCGATTTTTAGATTTTTTTTTTTTTTTTTTTTTCTGGGACGTATTTGTAGTTTTGATCTCAGATTATCTCAACAGACACTAATAAAAAATAAAAATAAAACTGAAAACAAAAAAAATTCAAATTGTAATGAAATGATGGATTCAAATCAGCTGTCTAAAAATAGTGTCTCAATTTGTATATAATCAATCAAATTAGGATATGTATCTATATCTATGGAAGAAATAACATATCTCAATTTGATTGGTTAGATATAAATTGAGACACCATTTTTTGACGGCTGATTTGAGTCATGAAATGATTTATCCAACTCACTTATCAAGGCAACACCTTTTAATTTCAAAATTCCATACTTATTTGATGGATAGTCAATTTTAATGTCTCTTTCTCCTTCACCAAACAACAATAATGAAAAAAAAAAAAAAAAAAATCGTTTCTGTCTGCTAGCTGTTAGTTCCAGTATCTTTGTTTATTTCAAAAAAAAATAATAATAATAATAATGGGAAAAAAAAAAAAAAATTGATTCATAATATAAACATAGTTTTTAAAGATTATGATATTTTCTAAAACAGAAGAAAAAAAATGTGTTGATTTCTGGATTTTAGTTTAATTTTTATTATTTTTTTTAAATGGTTATAGACTGTTATTTCCAGCTAACATAACTAAAACATTAATTTTTTAATCCAAACACATTATTCTATTCAAAAAGCAAGCAATTATGTTTAAATTGAAAAATCAGAAAGTCATTAAGTTGTACCTAACATAGACATTTTTATAAAAAAAATTATTCTCTCCAAACTCATTTTAAATCGTAAATTCACTTATAATTCAACTGGTTATGTATTTTCTCGGAACAACCGTAATAGTTCGATAGAGATTCAAATCTAACATTTGTCTATAAAAATTACAAAGTGAGAGTTTTTTCCGAGTCATTCTTTTACCGATTAATCTCCTCATGTCCCATTAGATCGTTGAATGAAAAAAAAAAAAAAAAAAAAAGGTTTGAAAAAATAATTATCCAAATTCTAAACACAAATTCGTCATTATATATTTATATTTCCACCGCACAAGACAGGAAAAAACGTGAGAAAGTGTTTGGTTGGTAACAAACCTGGGCCTACTAAAGGTCCCTTTTGTTATAAAAGGCAATAGCTACAGGTGTCGAATTTGGGTCAATTTCTCAACCTCCACTAATAATGTTATTTGTTATGCAATTTAATTACGACATGAAGCCTACTTCGATTTTTTTTTTAAAATAACTCTCACCCAACCCCACTTGAATATATTCATTAATTATCCATATTAGCATCTTATCAAGAAAAAAAATATATTGTGTTAGTATATCCGATTGGATATTTGGATTTGTATAGATAGGGTTAGTGTAAAATTTTTCGTCCCACAAATATTAAAAAATTAACGCTATAGTACTTTTAAGGATACGTGAGTTCGGAAGAAATAATGTAAATTGTTTGACTTTTGAGGAATAAAAAAAAAAAAAAAAAACAAATCTTGAACATATAACTTTCTTTTATATTTAGATTTTAGACGCGTCGTCGAATTAAGAAAAGTTCAGGTGAAATTTAGACCGGAACCGAATAAAAAATATATATAGTATACACTTCAAAAATGTAGGAAAAATACTACAATGTACATAGCGTATATGTCTAAGTCTTTCAAATCATATTATGTGATATGACATGATTCGAATAGATTTATATACGATCAAAAGTTTAGTATACGTCCAAACATATTTAAGCTTTTCTCGTACAACAAAAAAGAGAAAAAGAGAGTAAATAATTATATCCATAGGTGCATGACTGTGAAGGAGTTGCAATGCACATATTGTATATGTCAAAGTCTTTCAAATCATATTATATGACATGACATGATTCAAATAGTTTGATATACGACCAGAGGTTTAGTATATGTCCACACATATTTAAGCGTTTCTTGTACAACAAAAGGAGAAAAAAAAAGGTAAAGAATTATATCCATTGGTGCATGAACTGTGAAGGAGTTGGAATTAGTAAAGAATTAGGAAAAGCACTTAAAAAGTAAATCTTTAATTTATATAAGGAGTGGTGTTGGAAATATAAAAAAGTAGTAGGGATAAAAACGTAATTATACTCCAGACCAGGTTTTTACTCTTACACGAGTCGCTATATTACTGGTGCTAGTTTGGCGAAGTAAAAAGGAAAAAGGAGAGGAGAAGAAGAAGCATCGAATATATATATCTGGATTTGTTTTTTCTTAACCTATCAATAAAAATTAAATATTATTAAATAAAAAAAGTGGGACCCAGTTGCCCTAAGCAAGGAAGGTGGGGTCACACTCTCTTAAGAAACCAGCTGGGTTTTCTTCACTCCCATTCATATTCCTCTTCTTCTTCTTCTCTCTCTCCTCATCAATGAAATCTTCTTGTCAAGATCTGATTTTTTTCTTTACAAACGCATTGCAGCAACCCAGTTGCAGCACCCCTTCTCAGCTCAGCTAGAGACCTCAGAGAGAGAGAGAGACCTGTCTCTGTATTCTCCATTGAAGTGCTTCTTTGAGATCTGCTACTCTTTCCAGGTATATCTATATATACACTCCATTTCTCTATGCAACTAATTTAGAAAGTAAAAAATGTAGATTCCATGCACTAGTTATTGAGAGAGTAGAAAAACATTGACTTAGTTGTTGCACCAGTTATGTCTTGTAGATTTCCATGGCTAATTTTGTGGTAACAATTTTGATGTTTTTGTTTTTACGTTCTCACATGCTAATTATACCTTGCACATTGATTTGTAGAGTAGCATGTTGGAAATGTTTTAAATTTCTTGTCGTTTTTTGCATATGGATTACATATTTAAATGATTTTTGTTGTTATTGTTGTTGTTGTTGTGAAGAAGGATCAGATTAATTGAGGAATGATAAGGAGAGATGGGTAGAAATGGAAAATGGTTTTCTAGTGTGAAGAAGGCTCTCAGCCCAGACTCCAAGGAGAAGAAAGATAAGGTTCATATTCATACACAAATCCTTTTGTTTTTTGTTTCTATTTATGGGGTTTTATTTATTTATTTTTTATTTTATTTTTTATTTTATTTTGAATTGGGAGTTTTTATTTCTCTGTTATATTTTTGGTGTTATGTTTTCAGAAATCAAAGAAGAAATGGTTTGGGAAGCAAACAGATATTGTTTCCAATTCTTCTGCTGTGGTGGAAACTGTCAAAACACCTCCTCCTTCTATACCTCTGCTGCAGCAGCCAGAAGAGGATAACGTGACTGAAGCCGAGAATGAGCAGAGTAACTTTGCAGCAACAGTGGCAGTCACCACCACTACTGCAACTTCTGTGCAGGATCCTGTTGATGATGCTTCTCAGACTGTCAAAGAGGTTGTTCAAATCACTACAAATACTCGATTTCTAGGAAAATCGAAAGAGGAAGCTGCGGCTATCAGGATTCAAACAGCATTCCGTGGGTACCTGGTATGTGTTTCATTGTAACCTTTTCCTATAATGTCATGTTTTAAAAGATATAAAACTTTCACTCAAATTTCTGAGATTATCTGATCCATTTGTAAATGCAAATTCACTAATATATATATATATATATATCTTTTGAAGAGACTTCCCTTAATATAGAGTTGGCAGAATGAAAGGCAATGTAACTTTTGTCGATTAAATGCCTATGCGGGTCAAGAAAATGAGATGCATTTGATAATGTATGTTAGTAATAGGAACCTTTTTTGATTTGAAGAGGATGTTAACATAAAATCAACAACTATAGGTGATAACTAAGACCCGTTTTTGCAATTTTCACAACTATTTTAACGTTGCATCAAATTGCTTATTTTTGAAGTGGTTCTTTGTACAGTTATTGAGGTGTTTTGCCCTCAAGTCATGTTGTGTTTTTTGAAGTTCCTTTTGTTATTAAATATTTCATTGTCATATGATATTCTGAGTTTAAAGTAAATTTATGAACGGGACTTCTTTTCGTATTTCTTGTTTTAGGCAAGAAGGGCATTGAGGGCTTTAAGAGGTCTTGTCAGGCTAAAATCACTAATGGAAGGGGCTGTGGTGAAACGGCAAGCCTGTAGCACCCTTAGATGCATGCAGACTCTTTCTCGCGTGCAATCTCAGATTCGTTCAAGGAGGATTAGGATGTCAGAAGAGAATCAGGCTCTGCAGAAGCAACTCCTACAGAAACATGCCAAAGAGCTTGCAACACAGGTCTCTTTTATATCCCTATTTTTCTTATTCATCTCTACATATTTCCCTGCTCGGTTGGAGGGTGATTTGTTGTAATTGTTTGTGTGACTATATTACCTTAGATATGAACGAAGGTCTTGGAGCTGTTTGAAAATCTTGATATCTTGTAGCTAGGATTAGTTATAAACTTGGTCATATGTTTTATAAATTGAATTAGCAGAGTGGATCAAATATTACAGATTTAGAGGTTTCCACAATAAGTTCAGTTTATAAACAGCTCCTTCTAGGCTTCTTATGAAGGCTATTTATTTTTTTCTTCTACAAATATGCCTTTATCTCATATAGGTTGCTTCTCATTTTGTCCCCTTCTTCTGAGTGCAACTTTTTTGATTGTTGGAACAGATTGGGGAGAACTGGGATGACAGTGCACAGTCGAAGGAACAAGTTGAAGCAAACCTGCTAAGCAAGTATGAGGCGACCATGCGAAGAGAAAGGGCTATGGCTTATTCATTCTCCCATCAGGTGATCTAGTCTCCTCTTTCCATTTTACATTTTCTCCTTGCATGAAGAGCATCACTGTGGTTTTACTTTTGTGTTTCTTTCAAATGATTCAAACTTGGTTATTGGACAACTTGTCTATTAGCACGATAGCTGCATTATGGCTTAGTTTCTTTTGAATATTGTTTTGATGGTTAGTGAGTTATTTAATATTTGACATGTCAATCTGCTATCATGTAGATTTTGGTCATTAGGAATATCTAACAGATCTATGATTAGAAGGACAATGCAAGTACTTTCATCTGTATATGTCTATGATTGAATTCGGCTAGTGCCTTCCCATTGGAAAGAACTTATGCCACCAATTTGAGTTGCAAGAAAATTAAATGGATAGTTTTTAGTCTAACCCTTCAGTGAAATTGGTTTTACAGCAAACCTGGAAGAATTCTTCAAGATCTGCAAACCCAATGTTCATGGATCCAAGGAATCCCAGCTGGGGTTGGAGCTGGTTGGAAAGATGGATGGCAGCTCGGCCATGGGAGAGTCGTGGAGTGAATGAGAAAGAACCCAAAGATGACCAGTCATCTGTAAAGAGCGCCAGCTGCAGCATAGTTGGAGGAGAAATATGCAGATCGTATGCTCGCTACCAACTCAACACTGATAAGCTTTCACCAACAACCAATCAAAAAACAAGCAAAACCCCAAGCCAGCAGTCCCCTTCAACTCCTAGCAAACCTACTATTCCAACAGTTCCGAGAAAATTGAAGTCAGCCAGCCCTAAGGGTAGTGTTTTGGGTTTGGAGGATGACGCTAGAAGCATGATTAGCATGCAGTCAGAAAAAAACAGGAGGCACAGCATTGCAGGTTCATCGGTGAGGGATGATGAGAGTCTACCAAGCTCACCAGCAGCTCCACGTTACATGGTACCCACCGAGTCTGCAAGAGCCAAATCCAGGTTGCAGAGCCCACTGGGGGTAGAAAAAAACTGTACTCCTGAAAAGGGATCTTCCGCGACTGCTAAGAAACGGCTATCTTACCCACCTTCACCAGCCAGGCCAAGGCGGCATTCTGGTCCACCAAAGCTGGACTGCAGCATTAATTCTGAAATCAGCATCACCAATGGAGGGGCCTGAATGTGAACGAAAGCAATAACTACGAAGACAGAAGAGATTGAGAAGGAAGGAGAAATAAGCTCTCATTTTATTTTCATAATCTACTGCTGTTGGTTTGGGGTGAATTAGTGTCATTGATGGATCAATCATTCCACAGAATTGTCTCATTGTCTCTCATTAATCCTGGTTTATTTGTTTATTGTTAATAGTCACTTATTTTTTCTTTCCATTTGTTTGGATTCTTGACATTCTTGATGATGGTATCTGATTCATGTCTGAATTTAGTCTACATTTTATATTTTCATGAAACAAAAAAAAAAACAGCTATGTTGAATTTCTTGATTCATTTTATCAATTTGTAATGAATATTCACGTTCCTATTACCAATTTGTAATGAATATTCACTTTCATATTTCATATATACATTATTAGCTTCTGTTTTGAGTGATTAAGGGTCTCATTTTCACATGGTTCGCTTTATGACCTTTAAAGAAATCATATTTCATTCCTAGCCTGGTTCCCATTGGTTTCAGAATTCCAAACACGAACGCTTTTTTCGACAAAACATTCGGCAAGAGAGATGCACATTGGGGAAATGAGGATGGATATAGGTATATTTGTGGGGGGAAATAAGGAAATGGGGATGGGCCCATCTCAATTTAGGGATGGTTTTCATCCCTATCCCCACATATTTCCCCATTTTTCCCTAAAAAAAATTACCCCAAATGGGGATGAGGTCGTGGAGATTTAGGGATCCGGGGGAAAATGTACAACTCTATTCAGCTGAGGTTTACAGATTTCTTGTATTCTCGTATTCTTGTTCAACAAATAACACACCCTTTTGATCATAGGGATTATTTAACAGTGATGCATTGTTGAACATATATGCAACATTGATCCACCATTCTCAACCTCACATTATCATAACAGAGTCTTTTCTTATGTGAATTTGATGCTCACTTGGTCCAAATGTCCAAGTCAACCACCTCATCAGGTGTAGCATTCCAACTCCTACTACTTACTACCAGCTTCCTTGAACTCACCATCATCGGCCGCTACATCTCCATAAAATGATTTTTTTTACCCTTTCACTATCAATTCTAATGTCAAATCCAATATATTCAAACCAGTCGACGAAATAAACGTAAAAATAGAATATTCAAGTATTATTGCAATAAACTTTCTTTTGTGATAAATAATTTAATATAATGAAAAATCATTTTTTTTAAAGACAAATAAGTTTTTTTTTTTTTTTTTTTTTTTTTTTTTTTGTGATAAATCATTTTTTTTCGAAATAATTTAAAATTCTGACAAATCATTTATTTTTTGTGACAAATCAGTTGCTTTTTTTTGGCATATAAATGTTTTCGTGATAAATCAGTATACTTGGTGGCAGGCAAATCGGTTTTTTGTTTTTTATAAGAAATTTAATATAATGAAAATTCATTTTTTTCATGACAAATAAGTTTTTTGTTTTTTTTGTGACAAATCGGGTTGTTTTTTCGTGACATGTGTTTTCGTGACAAATTGGATTGTTTTTTCATGACATATTTTTATGGCAAATCAGTTTTTTTTTGTGATAAATAATTGTGTAAAAACCTTTTTTTTTTGGTGATAAATAAATTTTTTTTTTTTTACAAGTTTTTTTCGTGACAAATAATTTAAAATTCTAATAAATCATTCGTTACATACATAAGTTTTTTGACCTATCATTTTTAACGTGACAAATAATTAAATATTGTGTAAAAATATTTTCTTTTTCGTTAAATAAATCAATTTGAAGAGTCATTTCACTAAATTTTTTAAACAAAAAATAAATAAAAAATTCTTAGAACTCTCTAATTTAATGCGAGTATTAATTAATTATCCTCGTGTTATAATTTATGCATTATCTCCAAAATTAATTAGTTGTTGGAAAAAGAAAAACTTAATTAAGAACAATTTAATTCAATAATTTAATGCAACATGAAGTAACCCTTTTTTTTTATCCCGTCCCCTGCTAATAGCGTTGTCCTGTCCTGTCCTGTCCCGTCTCACTTACCAAAAACACCCTAGATGCTCATCTTTTGAGCTTTGTCCATCTCAAGGACTTTAAAGTCTAAACCAATATCACAATTGCAACAATTTCCTTACAGTACAGTACAGTACTGTATGGAAATTTGACGGGGATCCCATCACATACAGTACTTACCAAAACCAAAACAAAGAAATTTAGGGGCTGTCCGGTATTGTTTTTTAGGTGTGTTTTTGTTTTTATTTTTCAAATCCAATTTCGAATACGCGTTCGTTACCGTTTTTCATTTTGTTTTCCATTTTATTTTCAAAAACGAAAACAAAAACGAAAACAACAACAGTGTTAAAAGTGAAAAATTTCCAAAACAACTTTTTTATGTTTTCCATTTTGTTTTTCATTTTGTTTTTCACTTAAATTAAAAAACTCAATTTTTTTTTCTTTTTTTCTTTTTTTCTTCCTTTCACTGATCATCTCCTTCCTCTCCATCTCTCTTCTTCTTCTTCTTCTTCCTTCCTTCTCCTTCTTCTTCTTCTTCTTCTTCTTCTTCTTCTTCCTTCTTCTTCTTCCCGTCCGGCCGACAGACCGACGCCGTCCCTCCTTCCCGTCCGTCAGATCTTCTTCTTCTTCTTCTTCTTCTTCTTCCTTCTTCTTCTTCTTCCTTCTTCTCCTTCTTCTTCTTCTTCTTCCTTCTTCTTCTTCTTCTTCTTCTTCTTCCTTATTCTTCTTCCCAGATTTCCGTCCAGATCTGACGGCGTCGGTCTGACGGAAGCCCGACGCCGTCCAGATCCGTCGGTCAGATCTTCTTCTTCTTCTTCCCTTCTTCTTCCCTCCGTCGATCTTCTCCTTCTTCACCGCCGAGCTGCTCTCCTTCTTCTTCTTCTTCTTCTTCTTCCTTCTTCTTCCTTATTCTTCTTCCAGATTTCCGTCCAGATCTGACGGCGTCTGTCTGACGGAAGCCCGACGCCGTCCAGATCCGTCGGTCACTTCTTCTTCTTCTTCTTCTTCTTCTTCTTCCAAATTTTAAGAGACATTTCTTCTTACATTTCCAGATTTTAAGAACATTTGGAAGAGGACATTTGCAAAATTTCTGGAAAATTTCCAGATTTCCAGATTTGTTAATTAAAAACAATATGGTATTTTGTTGATAAATCTAGTATTTTGTTGGTAATTTGTTTGATTTGAATGGATTTTTGGTGTTGTTATATTTTGATTTGGATTTTGATTTCAGATTTTGTTCAATGATGATTGATTATTTTTTTTTAATAGATTGATTTGGTCTTATAAATTGGAAAAAAATATAGTGATGATGATGATGATTCATAAACCGGAGATTGATCTGGTCTAAAAAATAATAATTAATATTAAATTATTCGAAATACAAGTTCCAGGATATGTTACCAGACGCGTTTTTTATGTTTTCATATTCGGAATCCAGCTTTCAGGAAATGTTACCAGACGCGTATTTGAATTTCGAAACTGAAACCAAAAACACTGTTTTCATTTTCATTTTTATTTTCGAAAAACAAAAACAAAAACAGCATTTGAAAAACGTTACAGGACGGGCCCTTAACGGAGCATAAACAAATCATCACAAGAAGTCAAAAAATAACATATTCTTTAACTGCAGTAGATATGGCGGCAAAACCATTTGAGAGAAATCCAAAATTTTTTATTTTCCCCTACAGACGGTTTTATTAACTTAAATATATGTAAAAAAATAATTTCAATCAATCAAGACTCAAGAGCCAGTGAAAAATAAGAAGAAAAAAAACATTAAAATTACTTTAAAACAATGAAAAATATTAAAGTTCTTAACAATCACAGGATTTGTCCCGAAAAAATTAGCTTACGTCACAAATCAGTAAAAAAAAAAACAAATAAATAACGATAAAAAGAATTTAAAATTGTTGTTTAAAATATTGAAAAATAAAAGATAACTATTTTCAAGACAAAATAGTTCATTTGTCACGAAAAACAACGAAATCTGATGACGAATCCTTAAAGTTCGTGAGAATTCAAAGACTAGTTTTCATGACAAATTCATGATTTAATTGTCACGAAATTAGTAAAAAAATTATATAAAAACCGTTAAAATTAATTTATTACAGTGAAATTAAAAAATAAATATTTTCGAGAAAAAATGATCAATTTGTCATGAAAAAATTAAAGTTAGTGACAATCACAGAGTTTGTCACGAAATTAAAAAAAAAAAAAAACAGTTTTCGTGACAAATCAATAAATAATAAATAAAAAAAAGTTAAAAATAAAATAAAATAGTTAATATATATCTTTTATATATATAATTTTCAAGACAAAATAACTCATCAGTCACGAAAAAAAAAAATTTGTAACAAATCCTTTACATCGTGACAAATCCATAAAATTGTTTCAAACGATTTATTTGTCACGAAACTTTTTTTGTCGTGAAAAATCGTGACAAATCCCTTAAAATCGTGACATATCCTAAAAATCTATAAAATCGTGACAAATCCATAAAATTGTTTCTACAAATCCATGAATTATTTGTCACGAAACTGTGTTTATCATGAAAAAATTAAAGATCGTGACAAATCCTTAAGATCGTGAGATATGCATGATTTGTTTGTCCCGAAACTGTCTTTGTCACGAAAAGAAATTAAAGATCGTGACAAATCCTCTAAAATCGTGACATTTCCTAAAAATCGTGACAATTCCATAAAAGAGCTTCAAATATTTGTCACGAAACTGTATTTGTCATGAAAAAGTAAAGATCGTGACAAATCCTTAATATCGTGAGAAATGCACGATTTATTTGTCCCGAAATTCTTTGTCACGAAAAAAATTAAAGATCGTAACAAATCATTTAAAATCGTGACATTTCCTACAGATCGTGACAAATCCATAAAATAGTTTCAAATATTTGTCACGAAACTGTATTTGTCACGAAAAAAATTAAAGATCGTGACAAATCCTTTAAAATCGTGACATTTCCAAAAAATCGTGACAAATCCATAAAATTGTTTCAAATCCATAATTTATTTGTCACGAAACAAAAAATTACAGATCGTGACAAATCCTTAATATCGTGAGAAATTCATGATTTATTTGTCTCTAAACTGTCTTTGTCACGAAAAAAATTAAAGATCGTGACAAATCCAAAAAATCGTGAAAAATCCATGATTTATTTGTCACGAAACTGGATTTATCACGTGACAAATCAGTGATAAAAATAAAAAATAATTATTTTCGTTTTAATAAAATAACTATTATTTCGAAATAAAATTATTCATTTGTCACGAAAAAAAATAAATATCGTGACAAATACTCAAAATAATTCATTTGTCACGTAAAAAATAAAGTTCGTGACAAATCCTATTTCTTTTCTTTTTCATGACAAATCCTAAATATAGATTAAAAAAAAAAAAAAAAAAAGATTTGTCACGAAGAAGTAAAAAATTTCTTCGATTTGTCACGAAGCAGTTACTTTGCAATCAATTTCGAAGAAATAATAGATTTCCGCAATGAGAAATATATAAAAACAACGTGACAAATCAATTTTTTTGATCGTGACATGTCGTTTTTTACTGAAAAATAATAAATTTTCGTATAAATAAAATATTTCGTGAAAAATGCAGAGAAATAAAAGTAAAGTAGAGAGAGTAGGAAAATACCAGGCATTTAGAGGAAGACATGCCCTATCTGGGATTGCTGTGTGAACGGTGAAGAAGAGTTATCGAGAAGAGACCAGAGAGCGCAGAGAGAGAGAGAGAGAGGGAGATAGAGAAGAAGAGCGATGAAAATGAGAAACACAGAGTAACTTTTTGGTTTTTAATGAATAATTTCCTTTCCTTTCAAAAAAAAAAAAAATGAATAATTTCTTTTATTGTTAATTATTATACTCAGTGTGTAATTCGGGTCGGTTTGTCTAGTTGGATTTATAACCCGACTCGACCCGATATGAAATCTGGAGTTGTACTATGTCTTATTTGTTGCTGTCTACCCGACTCTGTCGGACAGTGCCGGGTTGGTCGGATCGGGTTAGGCGGTTAGCATGAGATTAGAAAGAGAGAGAGTTGAAGAGAGAGCCTGATTTTTCTAGGGTTTATAAAATTAGAAATAAATAAAAAACTCCTCGAAAACTCTAATCGATTATCCCTAATAAATGGTCTAGGAAAGCAGTGCTCAAAAATGCAAAATACAGAGTTCATCATTATTATTGTTGACATGACTACTCACCTTGAGAAACGCATACATCAGATTTTTAAAAGGGTGTATGTATTACTATTTTTATTTATTCTTGTATAAAGTAAATAAATGTATCAAAGCAAACATGGCGAAGTTGAGCCGGTAGATAGACGAGTTTAGGATTTAGATAAATGACTCTCAGATTATCGATTTGAATCCTACCGATAACGATAGCTTAAAAAAAAAAAAAAAAAAAACCTAGCTCCGAATTAATAGTATCAAATAATAATAATAATAAATGTATCAAATGGCAGCTCCAATGTAAAAAGTAAATCCTTGGATAAACAAAAAGGCAATCTCGGACCAAAAAAAAAAGAGAAAAAAATAATAATTACAATTATAATTGTAGACGGGACCCAGCGAGAATAGATTCTACAAGCACGATCCAAAATACTACTTTCACTATCGGAAAGAGGATACAAATAGACTACAACCCTCACAACTGGAGAGAGGGCTGCTCCCACTGAATTGGAAGAGAGCTCCTCATACTTTGGGATTTAGGGTGCGTTTGGTACGCGGGATGAGACAGAACAACGTGGGACAGTTTTTTTTTATCCCATGTTTGACGCGACTTTAGCATGTGACAGAACGGGACAAAGTGGGATAAAAATCACAAATTTCTATCTCACATAATACCCTAGGCCAGACTTGTCCCATGCATGGGACAAGTTTCAAAAAGACATTTTTACCCGTAAATCTTTAAAAAATCACAAACTTGTGTAATATTATATATATTCCCATCCATACCCAACACATAACAGTTCCAAACATGATATAGAACAACTGTCCCATCCTGTCATGTCCTATCTCTATATCAAATGCACCCTTAAAAGTCAAAGGTGGGACAAATATGTACATATCAAGACTTAAACCTTGGTGGTGAAACTCCCCTTGGGAGACTTGGGAGACTCCAACCACCAAGGCAAGAGGCCATTGGTTGGTTGATCATATTCACTTTACTATTTCATATTTATCTGTAGTTGCATTATCATCATTATTTGCTTACAATCATCTTCAATTCTTCATTTACCGATCAAAGTATTTCAGAAAAATAAAATTGAAATTGTAGATCTTATTATCATCAATTCAATTTTTTAATAGTCTTAATTTGATTTTATTACAAGCCATCCCACACCAATCTCCTAAAGAAGCATACTATTTGGCAGCATAAAATGGGAATGGACCTGAAATTTTGTGCCACTCTAATGAAAGCAATTCTGATTCTTCAAATTTAATAGACAGATTATTTCTTGTGTTGTGGTATATATTATATATATATAGTGATTTAATTATTTTATTATCACTAGATTTGTCGGGCACGTAGAAGGCGTGTGCTTGCATATTATTCACATTTATACTGCATAAATAATAAATTCTCTTAATTATAGTTGTGATTAGTGAAGAGCCCGAAAATCTCCAGTTGAATTTTTCGTAAGTCAGTGGGTATTGACAATGGTAGAGCGAAAAATAGTAGGTCGTGCACTACAAGATCTGAATCCGAAGCTGTCGAATCCTGTGTGGTGTTGTTCATATAGCCTTAGGTTCGCTTGGGCTGAGCGTATAATTAGGACGTAGAACCCTCAATTTGAGCGTTGTCATTAGACTTGTAGAATATGGGTTGGTAGACGGATGATTTGTAGTGGATGTAAATATGGGTCTTCGTGAAATGTAGAGCAGCCCATTTGATCTTTGCATGAGTTTGGAATAGAAAATTGTGAGAAAATTGTGAGAGTGGGTTTGATTGGTCCCACCATTTTTTATTTTTATCATTTTGTGTGTGGGAATTGGTGGAGAGAAAAATAACCCCTTTTTAATGGAGAGGGAGCCTCCTATTTATAGCTAATGAGTAAAGACTCAGATCACATAATCCCATTAATCTCGATTTGAGATCATGGACCGAGATACTTGATTTGTTGAGATTTGGATTTGAACTAATTAGTTGAATGATTTGGTCTTTGCTGACTTGGTCAAGGTTTGCACTTGCTCTTGGACCTACGATTGGGCCTGATTCATATAAAGTATTTGGGATTGTCAGAAGTCTAGATCAAATAAAAGTCTGGTTACTATT
Source organism: Acer campestre (assembly GCA_954870605.1). Classification (NCBI taxonomy): domain Eukaryota; kingdom Viridiplantae; phylum Streptophyta; class Magnoliopsida; order Sapindales; family Sapindaceae; genus Acer; species Acer campestre. The sequence continues at coordinate 32,457,331 of OX940805.1, read as the reverse complement.
TGAGTTGTGCTATTTTTGGCTACCACAATTAGCAAACATCTATAAATTCTTCACCATTTCCACCACACCTATCTGGCTATCTATAAATCTCTCCTCTGCGTGTCAGCGTGTGTATTGCCTTTTTCTTCTTGTGTGTAAATTACCCTTTTTCAATCACAATTATGTAATTACCCTTTTCCTAGTTATTTATTGTTGATTTATTGTTAAATTATTAGGTCATTTAAAAACTTGAAAAGGGCATGAATGTCTTTCCGTTATAAAAAAAAGTTACAGTAATGGAAGATGTTAAATTTAAGGTAGTTGAGAAAGAGGGAACGGTAAATTCCTTGGTAAATTTCAAACGCCTCCCTAATTTAACTAACAAAAAGACTCTTTTACTATATATTTTTTTTCCTATGTTATTCGATATGTATTGTTTGTGAAATTTTAACATTTATTAGGGATAGTATTGTTTTTACAAAATGTAATAAATTGTAAAAGAAATAACAATTTTTTAAATGACATATTTAAGCCTCCATTATTAACATGGTATAAACATTTTAAGTAATTTTAAAGAAAAATACGGATACAAAAGTCATTTTAGTATAAACAAATTAAATTGAGGCTATAATTCTAAAGGTCTTTTTATTTTATTTTTTATATAGAGTCAATTGATTTTGGATTAAAATTGACATAGAGAAAAATTTATGGACATCCACTCTTAGCAAAGTGGTTATGCACTTTTCCTTTCACATTTGTGATAAAGGTTTGAATTGTACGTATGGTCATTAAATCGTAAAGTGTAAAGAGGCCCCCTTAGTAAAAGTTACATTCTGATCATGTTTGTAGTGGTTGATCTAGTTATATCTCGTCGGACATTGATCTAATCAATTTTAAAAGAGGGAGTTGCATTCTGAACCGTATTTGTAGTGATTGATCTCGTAAAGTTCCAACAAACCTCTAATTTAATCGATTTTAAAAGGATAGGTAACATTCCAAACTTTATTTACGGTAGTTGATCTCGTTAGGTCGAAAGGTCGGGATTATGAAAACAAATACAACTAGAAAGTTCTATATTATGAAAACTTATACAATAAGAAAGTTCTAGAATAAAATGAGATGTCGTTATTATTATATGGAGGTCCGATTCCCATTTCCGACCCGAATAGTTTACTGATTTTTTTTCATAGTTGACCGAAATGCCCCTGTTTGGTAAAAGCCCTATAAAACCCTTTCGTCCGCAGAAACTGCACCGTCAAATATTCGAGTTTTCAGGTACTGCAAACATGGTGAGTCCTCCTCCTTCTTCTCTTTCTTTCTCTCCACGATATTTACTTGATTTATTTTATGATATCAATTTTTCGATTGATTTTAGGTGCTAAAACGTCGATCATTCTCTTAAAACATGGTTTTAGGGTTCAATATTTCGTCGGTTTGATAGTTTAGGGTTTGTCGGTTTTGTTTATATGTGAAGATCGGAATTTTATTGTGTGAATTCTCTGATTTAGATGCTTTTTGTTGAAATTTTAATTTGATTGATGTCTGAGTAAATTTATATACCGAGTTTTTTCTTCTTAAAATAAATAGTTTAACATGTTGAATGAAGGTTTGTTAAATTGTAATTTTTCTGTTGTGGCTTTTGAATAAAATGATATGGCGGAATTTGAGTATTTTTATGTGTTTTGTTTTTCTTCTTGTTAAGTAAATAAGGGGGTGTTTGCAAACAAGGTTTATTGGAAGTTGGTTTGCTTTCCTAGTTATTTAGCGTGTGATTGCACTGACATTAATGAAACTTTCATGTGAAAGGCAAATCCGGTTGCACCATTGATGGCGGGACTTGCAGTAGCCGCTGCTGCTTATGCTGGTAAGTATGGCATCCAGGCTTGGCAGGCATTCAAAGCTAGACCACCAACTGCTAGATTGCGGAAATTCTACGAAGGTGGTTTTCAGCCTGTCATGACAAGAAGGGAAGCAGCTCTTATACTTGGAGTCAGGTACTGTTGACAACATGTTCTTGGTTGAATATAGAAATTTATGTTTAATGTCTCATTATAGTACTATTTTGATGCATTTTATTTCTGAGTTTTGTGTGATTCCATTATGCACCGAAGTAGATTATGTAAAATATGTATCCAGGAATCATGATTCATGTCTAATGATATTGTAAAGCTCTGATGACATATGCTTGGGTTTTTAACATTTATGCCTGCGTTGCAATGCCTTAACAATGTATTTCGATGACAAATAAATAGATGAAATTAATGACAATTGTTGAAAGCTAATTGTTAACTGTGATTGGATTATGGTGGTAGCATTGACATACTACTCAAAAGTCGCTGTTTAATCTAAGATTAGTTATGTTCATTTTTTTAGGCTATTTTAAGTTTGGATAGAGCTTGGGGTAGTCCAGTGGAGCTCAGCTCATCATTGCTTGTTCATGCTTCCATAGTTCCATGTCTCTGTTAACCCCATTATTTCTACTGTGAATCATATTAGAGGAAGAAGAACCTCATGTCTGTACCTTCTGAGAACCTAGAGGGAAGATCCTCACATGATTCTCTAGAACAACATATTCATGCAAGTGCTAAATAAGTTGTACAAATAGGAAATGAAAATTTTGATGTTAAAATCATTTGCCGATTTACTGAACAGGCTGAATTTGAGTGCCATGTTATTGACCCATTGACTTCACTTGGATTGGGGGTATATTTCAAATTAATTTAGTTAAGAGTTTACATTTCATTTCTTTTGCTGTTAAGTTGTCGTTCAAGTTAGTTTGATCTTGGCTTGTTAAGAAAGAGTGGACAATTCAATTTAGGTAATGCTTAGTCATCTAATAAGCAAGAAATGTGAACCTTTAACAAGTTGATCATAAGCTGTTTATGATTGGTTGATTCTGTTCATTTACCCTAGCACGTTGCAAAATTATGATTCTTTTCTTTTGATAGAACTTTCACTCCCTCCCTATAACATTATATGTAGAGTTTAATTTGTATCTTTTTGATCCTCTCAGCCTGATTTCCTCTCTTGTAACTTGTTTATATATCAGAGAAAGTACTCCCGCGGATAAGGTCAAAGAAGCTCATAGGAGGGTGATGGTTGCTAACCATCCAGATGCAGGCGGTAGTGATTACCTTGCGATTAAAATTAATGAAGCAAAAGATATGATGCTCAGAAGAACCAAGGGCAACAGTTCTGCATTCTAATGGCATTAACCTGCCCTATTCTCTGCCAGGCCATTCTGGAAAAAAATTCAGAGTTGAATTTTAAGGAATTAAACACTGCCAGGGATGGTGTCGGTTTTAAATTACTCAAATTTCCATGCTTAATCCCTGTTCAAATCATTTTTTGGATCCAAATATTGTATTCTATTATAAAAAATCTGATTTATTTGGTTTGAATTGTCTGTTAAAGCTGAGAGAAATTTGGTTGTAATTCGGCTTGGATGTTTTAGTTTAGGTAACATGATTATATTGACAGCAATAATTGTACTTTTGTGACACTTAATTATACATTTAACCGATTTAAAATTTTATAATAATTTAAAGATTTATTGAGAGAGTATTCTTTAAAGGGAGAATCGCAAATACCCCCCCGACTTTTAAGCTAATGGCAAATCAAACCCTCTGGTTTGAACAATCAGCAAACAACCCCCTATAAATTTGAACAATCAGCAAATAACCCCCTACAAATCAGCAAATAACCCCCTACATGCAGAAAAAAATGCAAGGGTTCTTAACGGTAGGGGATTGTTTGCTGATTGTTCAAACCAGAGGGTTTGATTTGCCATTTGGTTAAAAGTCGGGGGGGTATTTGCGATTCTCCCTTCTTTAAAAATGCTCTTTAGGTGTAAAATTTGGTGTGGAACATTGAAGTGGAAAAAAATTTAGTGTAGGTATATTCTTCTAGATGCTCTTTTAATATCGAATTGGTATTATACATTGGAGATGCTCTTAGCCAAATAAGACCATCAATAGTTCACCGTTGATAGCTACAAACATATCCTCAACCAAATCTGGTCTCGGAGTTGTCGAGATGTTTGCAATTAGACCGATTTTAGGGGCAGATGACTGAGCTCGATAATCCGAGTGGTGATAGTGTTTTTGTACGCCTGTAAAGGTAGGCAGAAGAAGCTGCTTAAAAGGGGTTGAAGAGTGTTAAAAGCACAGACAAACAATGCATATTTGTGTTGCTGTCATTTTTGAAAGCATCTTCGGTGGAGTATTCTAATGTATTAGAAATAAAATGTGTGATTTTGATGTGGTTCAATTAGTAGATAGGTACCCATTTTGATTTCTTAATGTAAAGTAAATATTGGTTTTTAGGGTTCAAATTTGTTAAACTTTCGATAAGAATATCGAATTTATTGAAAATATTTACTTAACCATAACAAATGCATTGAACTAGCGATCAAATTTGTTGCCCGAGCAATTTAATATAATGTTCTCTATGGAGGAGCCTAAACGTTTATAGAAAAAAAAAAGTTTACTCATTTTTATGGTGGAAACCTTCTCTCAATCCATAGCCCAAGCCTGCAACAACAAGATGATTTCAAAATTAAATGGTTAACAATAATCCCAATTTTTGAGTAAACTTGTAAGCTATGGTTTTGTTGTCAAACCTGAATTTTGCCATCAGAAGAGCCGGCAAAAAGCATCCCTCCATCAATATCAGACACCAAAGATGTGATTTTTGAGTGCCCACTACCACTACTAACTTTAATGGAGGCAACTCTTGTGACTCTTTCCTTCAACCAAACCTCTATGATCCCACATTTTGTAGCTGTGAATATGAAGTCATTGTTTACAGCTAACCGTTGGATATCGAATCCGGTCGTGAATGTTCCCACAGTTGCTGCATTATTTGAGAGACAGAATACCTTCCACAAGCCAAATTTGATCACACAAAAATCAAAAGCAACCCATCTAAAAAAAAAAAAAAAAAAAAAAACAAGCACCAACAGTATAGATACCTTTCCTGCTGTGCCATCCACAGCAGAGCCACCGGCGAAGAGGAGATCATTGTGCATATACAGGGAATGTATAGTTTGTTTCCCCAACAATTTTTTTGCACCAGAATAGAATGTGTTTGATGTTAAGTTGCTCAAATCTACCTCCTAGAAAAGAAAACAGTGTTTCCAAATAAGATGTTTTGGAGATTGGTTCAAAAATCCAACAAAAGCATTGGAAGAGATATTAGTATAGAAATCTTACCTGGATACTGTAACCAGAGCAACCACAGTATAATTTATCTCCAACCATGACAAGGGATTTCACTGATTTGTTGAAGTTTATATGCTTTGGAAGACTAGACCAATTGTATACCTGTTAAGAAATTTTTTAGCAAAATGGTTCACTTATGGTCTACAGGATTATGCAAATCGAACTCTGAGTCCAGTATAGTTCATTAGAGGGGCTTTGTAACATTATAGAGTCAAACCCCGTATGAAAAAATGTACAGGAATCCCGTATCTGAAAACTACGGGAAAAGAAAAGAATGCACTTGCCTTGACGCCTGTTCCTTGAGAAACATAGCAAGCAACATCAGCATTGGCTGTCAACTCGTGCACTACCTCCTTCATATTATGAACTTGAACACAATGAATTTCTTCTGGTTTGATGTTCCAGACCTGTTGATGAAATATTTAATAGAACAATTGTGGTGACTAAGTTACTAAACACTAAACAGGAATGGAAGCAAGAACTTATAAGACAAACTGTAGTGTAGAAGTGAGAGATTTACCCGAATTGTTTTGTCTAAGGAGCCACTGTAGAGTCTGTCACCTGAAGGTGGAATATAGAGGCATGTGACAGCTTTTGCGTGTTCACGAACTTCTTTTATCAACCTTAAAACCCTCTTCCTTGCATCCCACAACTAGAATCAAGAAATTATTAGGCACAGTTGTCAGATAATATGTGTGTGTGTGCTTTGAATATATACCTTTATAGTGCCATCAGAGTGGCTGCTCAAAACTCGGCTTTTGAAATGAAGCAGAGACAGAACCTCTCCATTAGTGCTTGAATCCAACTCAACCACTTCAGTGCAATTCCACAACTCTGTCTAAAAATTTGTCATGGATTAAAAGGATATGATGAGTTATTTAGTTTTTCTCTATTGCTTGTATTGAAGAAGTGTACAAATGGAAAAAACCCCACTTACTGCATTGACTGATGACAAATTCATCAAAGCTTTTAGTATATCAGTAACCACCACTGAATTCTTCTTGAGCTTTCTCAGTGTTCCATATATGCATTTAGCATACTTTCCCAGTTCATCAAGCGCGGCTTTAAAATTTACGAATGTTCAATTGTTAAGCCATCATCCATGAATATATATATATATATATACTTCGTTGAAATCGTTCGTTTGTAGATTGAATTTACCTGGATCTTTGATAAAAGTTTTCAAAGCAAGAGTTGCCAAAATCTTCTCCTCTAGGTTCTTTGAAGATTGGATCACATTTATAAATTCATCAAGCAAAGACTTTCGAGCAGTGTTTCGTATACCAGTGTCAGGAAGAGTAGAAAGCATGTGTGTCAACCAAGTGGCAATGACAAGGCAAGACTTGGCCATCTCCAATGAATTACTCTTGAGACATTCCTCCAAAGCTTTAAAGATTGAGCCTTTCTCATGGTTGCAGAGTATGAAAGCCACTCTTCTCTCCCAAGAGCTTGTAGCATTCTCTTCCTCTTCCTAGATACAAGAATTTTATATTCAGGATTGAAATAAATTGAATAAAAACAAGCTCCACGACCATAAAAGAACCACATAATTAAATGCAAACCATTGTTTCCACCAAATCATATTCAGGTTTACTCAGTCGCTCAGCTTTCATTAGTGCATTGTAAGGCATATCAAACCCTGCAATCTTGAGTAACCAAGCTTCAGTATAGGACCTCCCTGAAGAAGTGAAACGCCCCGAAAGGGACAGTAAAGCATCTAGAGCCATCATTTGAGAATTGGGAAAATCCTTCATGCGGAGTGCTTCAATGAGTGCTTCTACAGCTTCTTCTCTGTAAATACTCATCTTCCGTGGCTCGGACTGGAACAAGAAATTTGTAAGAATATGTTATTGGATAGGTTTTTTTTTAAAAAAAATCAATCCATTTGATTGATTCTAAAGAGTAAAGGCAAACCAGGAGATCGAGTTGAAGAAGAAGAGTAGCAATGAGAGGTTGCTGCTCCATGGGAGACATCTGAAGATATACAAGAAAGGTGTGCATAGTACTAAATGCTCCTTCATCTCTTATTATTTGTAAAATCTGGTTGCAGATTGTCCTCCTGAAACAACATAAGGCGAAGAAAACATTCAACGTTGGTGCCGAGAAGGTTATGAAAAAGCACAAGATGAAAATGCAGGCTTAGTTGAAATTCAGGATCTCTACTCTAAGCAACATTTTAGTTGAAGTATGTTCCGTTGGCTTTAAAGACTAGAATGTTTACTAGCGGATCCAGAAATATTAACGAGATGGGGCACTTGAACAAAAATAACAATTATATAAAAAAAATATTAGATAAAATAAAAAAATTGAGCACTTTTATTCAAGATGAACTAAATAATCTAACATTAAAAAGGAAATAAAAACAAGAAATACAATATTAAAAAAATAAACAATAATAAGAGAAACAACATAAACAATGGAAAATTATAATATTAGTTCTTAAAAATATATATTACAATCTAATTTTATATAAGAAATTTTGTTTTGTATTTATAGTGAATTCACTTTAAATTTATATAAAAATAATTTATTAATAAATATTACTAGACATGTTTTTGAATTTTTTATTCTCATTATTGGTAAATTATTGATTTACTGATTCTAAATAAATTAAAATTATAAAATAAAGAAAAATATTAGGGATAAAATCAAATGTATCATAATAATATATTGACTAGCTATTTTAATACAATATATTAAAATTTGAGATTTTAGGGTTTATTGATTGGATGTATTAGGTATCAAACTAAAACTATTAAAAATAAGAAAAATTCAAAAAAAAGAAAAAAAAGAAAAAAAAAGAAGAAGATAATTTACTATAAAATAAAATTGAATCAAGTGACCACAAATTATGGGTAGTTAAGAAGTTTGATGATGACGTGAAAAAATAAAGTGAATTGTTTTATTGTATTTGGGTTGCGCTAAATATTATTTCAAACGTATATATTTATAAAGTATCATAAAATCAATTTTTTTTTTATGAAAAATATTTGAGGTAGGACACGGGCCCCACCTGATCCTAAGGTGGGTCCGCCACTTACATATAAATGATTATAATCATCAAGATATGTAAAGATCTGATACGAAAAACATATAACAGAAGATACATACCTTTTCAACTGAACCAGTTCTGAGAGAAAATCTATGCAAATCCCTCTTACACTATCATTTCCAGCATGAAACAATTCAAGAACAAGAGACAACTGAATTCTGTTTGCTATCAAATTCTTGCAACTTTTGTCAGCATACATGCAACATAGAAGTATGGAAACAATGGACCTCCTTGCTTCCACTCTATCCAAACACTTCATCAAGGCAGGAATTCCATTGGCAGATATTACACTCAAAGCAGTCAAAGACCGGCTATTTTCATCTCCTCCCATTAATATCTGCTCAAGCATTGATATAGCAGAATCTTTCGGATCCATTATGAACTGGAAATCATCAAACTCTTCACTTTTGCTATGGATTAGCTGGACAAGGGAGGGTATAAAATCATGAGCTGAAAGCTGAGCAAATGCCGGTCTCAGTTGGTATATAAGAACAGCAGCCTCAGCTAGACCGTTTTTAAGCAGAGCAGCCAGGCAATAGAAATCAGAATCTACCCTGGTAAGAGCCTCACCAACACTTTCATCGGCAAAGATTAGCTCGGAAAGAATGTAAACAGATATTCTCAGAACTTCTCTATTTAAAGAGGCTGATAATAGTTCCACAAACCCATTTATGATTGTCGGTTTGGATATATAAGCATGAACCCCAGGATCAGCCTTTGAGTCCTTCCACAATCGGGCTATCGCCAACACAGCTGTTTCACATTCTTGCAAGTTTTCTGACGTACATAGACATGAAACATAAGGTTTTAGTCCAGTAATAATTGTTTCAACAGAAGCTTGAGATATCACACTAGTCGGTGAAGTAGATATTGCTGCTCCTCGCGTAAATCTTTTGCTCCTTTGATTAAGATAATCATCGGTACTCTTATGACTGTGAAATTCAGTGGTTCTGGATGGAGTGGCTGTCAACGGCGTTTCTTTTCCAGAGGGGGAGCTGAACGTATGCCTTGGTGTTTCAGAGTAAGAAAACTCTTGAGCAAGATCAGGATACTGATCTTTCCAAGATGTAATAAGTCTCTTCAAGACATAGTTTGTTTTGGGCAATGGACTTGAAGAGAGAGGCTGTCGAGTGATGGGACATGTCGTGTTTCCTGTTTTTAGCCATTCTTGAATTGCTTTTCTTTCATAAGTCTGACCAGTTTCAAGTGTAACTGGATCATTGAAAATCTGTCCTGTAATAGGACAAACAAAATCTTTCGGTGGTCTTGAACGCGAAGTCAGTTTCTCAGACAAGGGAAGTGAAATGCAACTTAGATTTCCTTCATCACTTCCATTGTGGGAACTGCAGAATATAATGATATTAATTATGGCACAAGTACCTTCAAGAATTCCAAGATTTTGAAATTTAAAGAAGAGAAGTGATTCCTACCAATTATCTAAATCTTCCAAATTCAAATTGTCATAACTCATATTCCTTCTTCTACCAATGTTTTTCCTGGAAGATTTCTTCTGCACGTAAGTTGCAAAGCAACTATTAGTGAAGTGCAATAATTTATCAAACAGATCTAAAATTTCAGGCAAGTAATAAATGTTTTCAAGTAAACTCACTTCGCCATCTGAATCTGCCGAGCTATTACTCATACGTGGAGACATAGGCAAAGAGGCAGTAGAAACACGTCTGGACAGAAGGCGCAATACAGATGGGGACTCTTTTCTACCATGAACATCAGGTCTTGGAGAATAAACCTGCACATCAGGTTTTGGAGATGAATTCTTTGATGAAGTACTTCTAGGTGAATCCACAGGAGAGAAAATTGTAGGAGACCGGTTCTTCATTCTAGAATCCTGCCCTCTGGCCCCAGTTTCCTTAACCTCAGTCATTTTCGTGTCACGAGGAGACACTAAGTTTAAATTTTCAGAATTTTTGTAATCATCAGTAGGCTCATAATCAGCATCATATTCATCTTCCTCAAGCAACTCCTCCTAGCACAAGTCACCAAGTATAAATTTTTCAGTCATTCAAGAAATTACAAAACCTGCAAAAAGTACAGAACAACATATCATTCCATAAATTAAACTTGCTTGAAGCAATGTGAGGCCTTACTTGAGCATCCCACTCAGCAGACTCTTCCAAATTCTGGGAGGGTTGGGAAGTTGTACTCATTCTGCATAAAAGCAAATGACCAATTGATAATAAGTTGAATTCTAACATTTTTCACAGGTGAAAATTTTCGGTCCAAAGTATATATCAACTCTAGAGTAGAAACTGACCTGCTATTTGCCTTACCTCCCCTAGCATTACTTTTAGATTTAAGAATTGGCGAAAATCCGGCACTCTTAGGCAAGACAGGACCAAATTTTACATAATCAGGAATTGACCGGCTGACCTCGTGCAAAGGAGTCATTGGGGGCTCAGCAATTGGCAACATTGGAATTACTTTCTTACTAGTTGTTGAATCAGAGTTCATGCAATCCTTATAGTGTTTAGCGAAAAGCCGCGTATTCTCATCTAGTGACACCCCATAAAGCTGCTCCAGGTTTTGCAACTTCTCCACTTGATCCGGCCTCAATGAAAAGATCAAAGATTCATTGAAGAATTGGTCGAAATCAGCAGTGAAGGATAAATCAGACGAATCAGGGATAACTTCCATGACAAGTCTATGCCTAGACTCTGAATACCACCCAACAATCGAGCTCATTTGTGGAAGAAACAGTTCTTTCCAGAGTTCGGGAGCAAAATCAATCCTGGAAAAGAACGGATCAATCGTATACATCTCAAGAACATGAAGGACTGAATTGTGCACGTTGTTACGAAGCATCCACAGATACGAAAGGTTGAGATGTGCCCAAGCAGAGAGATAGAAATTTGGTACCCCAGCAGTTTTCTGATTGGAATCCAACATAGCACACACTTGTAGCATCTTCTCTGCATAATCTAGCCTTGCAAGTTTAGTTTCAGTGTTTGAGGTGTTGATAGCTTCTTCAAGAGCATCAATTCCCCAATCCAAATTAGCTAAAACTGCTTGATCAGAGTATCGAATTTCGGTGTCTTTACCAGAGCTACCTTCTTCAGCTGCCAATCTCTCTGCACACTGTTCTTTGTGTTGGCTTCTCAATTCCTTATTAATCAACCGATCTTGAATAAAACTTCCAACACTGGTCATCAATAACCTTACAATGTCCTTCTGGTCCATAGCAAACCTGTAATTTCCAGACATCTTTTCGAACAAAATCTGAGACTATAATTTCCCAATCAATTTAAACATGAGTTCTTTACTGCAGCAACCAAACGGATTGAGGGCAAGAACTTCGTGAAGAAACACACTGGACCAGGGATTCTGTCGATGGCTAACGCCGGTCCGTTAATGGTGGCCTTGCTCGTGCTGTTGTTTGATGTTTATGTTTATGTTTATGTTTATATATCCATAAACTGCTTTTTTATATTAATGGTGGTCTTGCGCTTGCTGTTGTTTGATGTTTATGTTTATGTTTATATATACATAAACTGTTTTTATATGTTGAAGCAGCAGCTGTTGTTCAAGGCCGGCCATTATTAGATTATAGTTTTTTGCCGGCTTCGATTAATTATTCAATTTTGTGATGACTGATGATCAAAGCAGACAATACACTAAACATTGTTTTATGACTAAAAAACTAATATTATTATCAGGGTTATTAAAAAATGGTGATGGTTGCTAACGTCCATCCAGATGCAGGTTTGAATTAATTGCAAGGTAATCGCCGTTGAATTAGCGATTACCTTGCAATTAAAATTAACGAAGCAAAAGATAATGGCCGTTAAATCCAATCCATGGTTAAGTTTAACGGCAGTCAAATTGGTCAAAAGTATTGAATTAATTGCAAGGTAATCGCCGTTGAATTAGCGATTACCTTGCAATTAAAATTAACGAAGCAAAAGATAATGGCCGTTAAATCCAATCCATGGTTAAGTTTAACGGCAGTCAAATTGGTCAAAAGTATTTTTCTGTAATCAAGGTAAAAGTTGGATCTGACGGTGTCGGTTTTCAATTACTCAAATTTCCATGCTTTGTGTGCGTGCGTGGGGTACTTGTTCAAATCATTTTTTGGACCCAAATATTGTATTCTATTATGAATAATCTGATTTATTTGGGTTTGAATTGTCTGTTAAAGCTGAGAGAAATTTGGTTGTAATTTAACATGATTCTATTAACAGCAATAATTGTACCTTTGTGGCACTTGATTAAAGGAAAAAACAAAATCTCATTAGCACCGACTTTTATATTTGCTTTGTTTTTCCTTTTGCATACAAAAGCCTATTATGAACATATGATTGATTGTTTTCATTTACCCATTAAAGTGAATGCCACTTTTTTCTTGGACGTCATGAGCACTACACTAGCTTGCATTCTAAGCCAAAATATGCTTCAAATGGAATAGTGATACTTGGTAGCAAAAAAGGAAACTGGTATTATAATATCGATCTATTTTTCTTCTAAGAAGTTAAAAGTAGCTGCCTTCTTACTCTTTAACAACTCTCCTCATATATCTGTGTATCATCCAAAAATTGTGATACGGAAAAACTAAAAATTTCAATTTCACCTTTGTGTGCCCCGTGAGCCCTGAAGAGCAACCTGTAGTATTTACATAAGAATCGAGATGGGAAAAAAGAGAGTAAATCCTGGAGAGATATTGTTCTTCATTCAGTGGAGTTATCAGTGGCTTTGTATCCCTGTACGGCTTATTATACCATATCTGTTGCTTCAGATGGAGTTTCGACCATTTCTGTTTTCTGTTCAAGAGGACCTTGAGGGCTTCCAAAAAGAGTAGAAAAAATCTGCCTGTGGCACTCATCACAGAAAAAGAAATAAGAAAAGTGGCCTTCAAATGGGAGTATATGACTAACGGCTGCTGGTAAAACGCGGCTTATGTAGTCGGTCATTGATGGTGGAACTACTCGATCATCCATCCCCTGTTCAGCATCAATAAACAAAAACGTAAATTGAAAATTCTTTAATAAAGTTCAAATATCAATAATTTATCAGGTAAAGAGCACATCCGAGTTGTTCTCGTGGTAAACACGGTATAGAGAATAGACACGGTGAAGAATGGTTGAAGATTTGATCTCAATCTTATGTTGAGAGAACTTAGGGCTACCTGCTTAGTGACAATAAGGCATTTCACATTCTAACTGTAACTGGTTTCAGATTTGAGATGGCTGTTTCTTCTTCTTTAAAGATAACATAGATGAGTAGCATAAATATGTCCATGGGAGCAAATTTTGTCCTGGTTTTTATAACAACATGCAAGAATAGAATAGATTTGTTTGAAATGCAGAGATCAAATGACTCCAAGATTTTGAAGAATCAGTAATTGGGGATCACGACTTGACTCAAAATACTAGTAGAGATTTATAATGCAATGAAATTTATATTTCGATAAGATGATAGATAGCATAACCTGCCAAATTATAACAAATTTAAATGCTATGCTGATCCTATTAATACTAGTATAGCAGCAAATGAGTAAAGCAATATAGAATGTGTGCAAACCTGCCATATATGTATTGGGCCTAAAAATCCAGCCAACTCACAATCTGCTTGATTGTACATGGACAAGAGCCAAGGAAGAATGCCTCTTCTCTTGCACTCCTTGCGCACCTGAAAATCTGCCAGGCCAAAACCCCAGTTGGATACCTGTAGCACAGCTTCCTCAATGAATGGTTTCGTACTTCCCTGGCGAACCGACTCCTCTACATCCCTCTGCCAGAACTCTTCAAACATTGGCCCTTCAATTAGAATTTCATCCTGAAAAAAATCAAGATTATGTTATGCAAATCATTACAAGATGTATTATCAGTTGAGCGGGCAAAGGTAAATTAATCAATTATGGCAGCAAGTCAGTTCTATTGGAGAATGACAAATAATTAACAATGGCCAAAATTGCATTCTTTAAAACATGAAAAGAAATAAAATCATTAGGAGAGGTTCTGATCCTTGAGAAAATCACCTTCCTTTCAAGCGACAATGACATCCACTTATCAATTCGACCATGCTTTCCAGAAAGGAAGCTTCGACGATAGAAAGGTGAGAGTAATTTTGGAAACCTACGAGCTAAAAAGTACAATAATCTCCTTCTGGGTAACCACTCTTCCCAAGTTCTTAACATTTCTTCCTTAGTCATGCTTGGTTCATATGGGTTAATCATTGGGGCAAACATGGCAGCACCTGCAGTTTCAGTCAAGACATGTAAGAAATCCACAAATCTATGTTGGTGAGAACTTTATCATGTTATCCACAAACAACATGATGATAGAATTGCAGTGCAGTGGTTAAAACATACTTTTAGAATCATATAAAGGAATAATGATATACCTGCAATTCTGTTCGGAATGTATTTTAGTGCAGCCCAAGCATGTTTGCTTCCACTTGAGTAACCGAGCACCCAAAACTTGTTATTAACCCCAACAGTATCAGCTAGGAACAGCATATCCAACGCTGATGAATTGAGATTCCTGCCAGGATGAGGATCACTCTCACCAAAGCCAGGAAGATCATACGTAACCAAGCGAACACCAAACTCTTCCAGAAGAGATGTTTTAATACCCGGTATACCTACGGCAAAAAAATTATTCAAACATTAGTGATAATTCTGCACCAAGACTTCACACCAGAATCTCATGAATACCACTTCTTTATAGAATCTACCTGCAAGTCTGGAGGAAAGAAAAGAATGCGGAGCAATCAGGGAGAATCTAGCTCTGTCCGCTGGAACACCTATCTCACGATAAGCCAAGTGTCTGCCATCTGGAAGCAAGATGCGGTTTGCAGATGGAGGGTGAATGCGCATGTCCTTCATCGGTGGAGACAAGTTACCATGACTGCTATTTAAATTCAAAGCTGCACATAGTTTTAACGCTGTAAATAAACATTTAATCCAGTTCATCCTACTAAGGAAAAGAATCTGGAAAAAGTATAAGATACATAAATGATACTATCGAATACAACCATAGAATACGAAACCAAGTCGAGGATAACAGCAACAGCATCCAAATAATCAACATATCCAGGGTCTACATTGAAGTCAAAACTCCATTATATATGGTAAAATCCGGAATCCTCTCCATCCAGAAATTTAATGCTGACTGCTAAGGTGTACAAAACCTTCACATACTAAATTTGACACTAATGTCAGATCTTAGCAATCACATTCACTTCAAATGGACCCGAACAGACATACGATGATACAAAACAGAGTTGAAATGCTGTTATCACTACGAATACCATACCAGGCATTTTGAATCAATAACTCCGTGGATTCTAATTTCAAACCAAATATTTGCGCAGAGTCAAATTACAATGTACAGCAATAGTTTGATTGCAAATACACATAGTAGCCAAGTTTCAAGTCTAATTAATCAAACAAATAAGCAATTAATAACTATAATCAATAACGTAGATCTAGAAATCTTCTTATTAAAATTCACATGAACACTAAAAATCAAAAGACGCAATACAGTACCAGAGAGAGCTATGATAAAAACGAAGAAAACGACAGGCCAGGTGTGAACCGGATCGCGATCCTCCGGCAAGAACTCGTTCAAAAACCTCAACCGACCCGAAACCTTGGACACGTGTCCGCCGAGTTTCCGTACAATAAACGAGTCCTCGGCGACCACCGTCTGCTGAAGTATGTCTTTGCAGCCTTTACCTAATTCTAGAAGCATCTCGCCCCACGATTTCAAAAATCCAGTCACCTGATCCTTCAAACTCTCTCTTTCGAATTTCTCCACTCGATCGTCCACCGATTTCAACGGCCGCCGAGTCGATATAATTGTCTCTCCGCCGTATTGTATCGCCGGACCTTCCACCAAACTCACCAGCTCCTCCCGCCACGTGTTGACTCCTCCTCTCACCTCCTCCATCTTCGCTAAACACACACTTGTCGTAAATGCTTTCACTCTACTACACTAATTATATATATTAAGAGATTGCTTTAGTCAGAAGATTCCAGTAATAATGTCAAAACAGATTAAAACAAAACTGAAACTAACAAAACTTTAAAAGCGTGACATTGATGCCTGCCTTTGTTTAATCGCTTAAATCGACCACTGTTCCAGAGAATTAAATCCTCATTAATTAAAAAAATTAATTAAAAAAAAATTAAAAAAGAAGAAGCCAAAAGCATCTCTATTGTTGCTCAATCATCTTTCACTTTCCTACGCAGCATTCGTTGGCTCTGATGATAAGCTTATGCAACTCTGTCTCTCTCCTTTTTCATGAATTGACTTCTTAACTAATTATTCAGTAATCAAACAAAAAACGAAAAGAAAAAGGGAACTAAAGCTTTTTTTTTTTTTTTTCTTGAGCAAGTGAGGAGGATGAGTACGGACCGTTGATGAGATATCGACGACAGAGATGGCTCCACGTCACGGTTGGCTGTGCCGTGCGGTTAACTGCTGGATACCAGTTGGCTCGGTTAACAGTTGTAGTGTACGGCGGCACTGACGCGTATGAGACAGAGTGATATGCGGTGTGTGCATGTGACTTGGGAATTTTCATTTTAAGGATTTCTTTTTATTATTTTTAATGAGATTTTATTTTAGTTTCGTTAAGGAGTAGGTCTGACTCAAATCACTACCGTTGATCGTTTGATTAAACAGTGTATTTAGTTCATCGGACGGTGTGTGAGTAAAGAGGACGTACTTACGAGTGGGATGGAGGGTAGACAAGTTATGGTTGATTTGATTTAAAATTGGCGGTGATGATGAAAACGAAGAAAGTGAAAGCGGGTCGTTGAGGACAAAAATTCTCTGAAAAACCATAAACCAACGAATCACCTCTCCCTTTCTCAACTTTTGTCTTTTTACTAGTGGTCCCGGTCCCCGCCCAACACTGTCGTGTTGTTTACGCTTCTACCGTCCGATGAAATCACACTAAGTATCGTTATTATTCCTATATTGTTAACCAGAACAATATATTATTGATAGCGATTTGAAAGAAGACATTTTTGCTCACCCCTTTCAATGGAGGTAACCATTACCCCTCTTAAATGGATGACATGTATCATAGATGAGTAAATTTTTAGACAATTTTACCCTTCCATAGACACATGTCATTTGTATGGGAGGGGGTAATACTTACCCCCTTGAAAAGGGATGGGTAAAAATACACTCGATTTTATATGTATGTAAGTAAATATCGATATTATTTTTATTCTTATATTGTTGACGAGAATAATACATTATTTATTGCCATTCCATATGTTCATAAGTAAATATCGATATTATTCTTATATAGTTGACGAGGTTAGACAATGTCGAAGTAAATATCGACATTATTGATGGCCAATTAGAATATTTGTGATTAAAGGAGGTGAGATTAAAATGAATATGTGTTATGAGAGGTGGGGATGTCTAATCCAGTCTAGTTTAGTTTTCGGTAATGTTGAAAAATAGAGAAAATGTGTTTCTAATTTTTATTTTGGTATTAAATGTGTTCCTTATACATGCATTTATAAAAATAAATAAATATATGCATCACGTCGCCCTCCCCAAAGGCCCAAGGCCCAATGCTCCCAAAATTGTTAAAAAAAATAATTAAAAAAATCAGTTAGCAAAAAGACAGATACTATTGTTTTGATAATTGATACTAATCAGGCAATTACCAATTGAGGCAACGGAAAGAAGAAAACAAGAATGATCATGTAGTCATTGAACCTAATTTTTTAATTAATAATATGATTTTTTTTTAAATATATATATATATAATTATAAAATATAATCCCCCACCTAGGCCCCGATTAATAGTGGACTCACTATTGGTTCTCAAATCTGATAAAGATCAGAGAGGTAACTAATTGCAAACACAAAGTCCATTCTCACTTTGATCGCTCACACGAGTATCGCAGCAGCAGCATGTGGTCAGTTTTCTTTCATTTTTTTTTCTTCAGTTGAATTCCGTTCTTTTTAAACTTGAATTCGCTCAAGAAGCACTTGAACATGGTAGAGTGGTAGTTAAATAAGAACAATAAATATTTGATTTACTGTTGAAACTTGAAAGGAATCCTTCACTGGTTATATTGATTTTTTTCAACTGTATATGAATGCTGAAACTTCCTTAGCTTTGATACAAAATTTATTTGATGTAATTAGATGCAGCTCAACAATATCAAATAGATATTCACAAGTTAAAAGAAACGGTTTGGTTTACTATGGTCTCTGTTGCGCAGCAAAGATTAGAAGCTTCACGTACAATCTGCTTATAGTGTCCAGTGAGCGTCTCTCTGTGTGACAAGTTGATCTTTCCTATTTTTTTTTTTTTTTTTTTTTTTTTGCATGTAGTTATTAACTTTTAATTTAACTTGGCCACGGATTTCCACAACATTGTTTAAAGTTCAGAATTTACTATCTGTTGTTTACTAATTTACCTCTTGTTTAAAATTAGAGGTTGTAAACAACTTAAATCTTCAATTAGACGTTCTTCAGTGCTGTATGCGCACAACGTGTTTGATTAAATGTCTCAAAGAATTTTTTTTTTCTTTTGGTTGAGAACGGGCAACTTTCTTCATCTGGTTTTGTGAATAAAACTGCAAAGTTAGCTTGGCATCTTTACTTAATGTCTCTAGTTGTTTAGTTTGTTTCTCACAATTCTCTTTGATAATTGCACTAGCTTCTGGGGTATTAGCATTGTTGTTTTAAGTTGAAGTGTTGCTCAGCTTCAAAATGATACTTCTGTTTCTTATTGGGTTAAGAATTGCAACTTAATGCCAGTTCTACAATCTATTGGTTCTTGCAATTCTATCATAGTTTATATTAGATGTTTAGCACCCAGTAGGACATATACTTTTATGTTGTCCGAATGAAGTTAAAAATTGATTTATTTATGTTTGTAATGGTATAGCAATTCTAGAAGAGTTGATGTGTGTTTCGAGTATATTCTGAACTTATGATATACTAAAGCCAAAAAGATTTTAAAAGTAGATTTATAGCTAAAGGTTTTGACAATATGCTTAATGCTTTACATTATTTCTTAATTTTGCACCAGGTGTGGTTCCACTCTTTAATAGGTTTAGTCTCAACTCATTGTAAGAGAAAAGACTAGAGAATTTAGCAGCAATGGCTACAAACACAACTTCAGAAGATCAAAGAAAACGCACCATGGATGCATTGGAGCGAAGGTTTTCATTTGCCAGAGCCGAGGCTCTTCAACAGTTGAATCGTGGAAAAAAGAGACCAGTCCAAGAAGACGAAAAAGATGCTTCTGGTATGAATTCTTCGGCTATTGTTTCATCACCACAGTTGACGGATTCATCAGTTACTAACTCCTCAAATGCCTCATCTAAGAAAGGTTTTTATAATTATGATTTCTCATAGTGTTTTATATCTGTACTTGTACTTTTTTTTTTCTTTTTCTGATTGTTTTGTTTGAGTGCTTGTTTTTAAATTCATTGTGTTTTCTTCCTCGTTCACTTCAAAATGTTTAGTTGTTTATTATTGAGATAGCATCAGCTACTATATTTCAGATTTTGGTATTATTTAGCTAATTGACTTAAATTCTGGCTTATATGTAGGGAATTTCACTTTCTCAGGTACTAGATGGCAAGGTACTACTTTATCCTTGATTTTATTTCATTTTTCCTCAAAAAAGATATCTGCACTTATATTCATTTTCGTAGAGATAAGAAGATTATTGGTATTGTACAGATGTTGAAGACAGTGGTCCAACATATTCACAGCTTCCTCAATCCATTCATGAGAATCTGCTGACAACCAATGTCATGGTATCATTTTGACCACAAAATTAAATCTGTCTATGAAAGTACGGAATGATAAAAAAAATTTCTTAGCTAAATATATTCCTGGCATCATGCAGCTTTCCGGTAGGAGAGGAAGCGCAGTTGATAAGGTTTTGCATGAGCTTTTACAGAATGGTGATTCAGCTCAAAAGTACTTACAGGGATCCAGAAGCTTGAAAATTGACAATTGGATCCTCCTTGATAATTATGTACAAAACCGTGGTGTATCTACTGGTTCTCACCTCAGGGCTTTGCAGGCCCACTCAAAACGCTCTAAAAAGTACATGTCCGTGAAACAACTTAAAAAATGTGGATTATTTGATTTGCCTCGGGATCTCCAAAAGTAAGTTCTCCTGTGAGATGCATATGGTTGATAGTTGCAACTTCTTTCTTTCATCCTCTCCATCTTCTTCAGATTAATTTCTTAAAACTATTATTATACATATAATCACTACTTGTGATAATGATATATTGTGCTACTGCATTACTTATTTGGTTGACATATATAGCGTCTTCTATTTCTGTTGGCACTACATGGGGTAGAGACGTTTTGTAAGGAAAGGGAAAAAAAAGACTGAAAGGCATACAGGAAGAGTTTGATTCAGTTTGGCCTTGTATTGGGTCGCTGATCTAGAACTTGCAATCTTAATGAAGGACTAGGTGAGCAGCAATATAAAATCTGAACTTAGCTGGTTCCTTTAAATTCCTCAAACTTTCAGGACCGGTGATTTGTGGGGTGGGTGTTAGACGATGTATAATATGTTATAATAACAGTTTGATAATTCTTCCATTTTTCTTTTACAATAGTTTTCTCTAAAAATTGTTGGTTTGAGTTACAGATTTGAAATGTATAAGCCAATGCATGTCATGTGGAAGAGCTATTTAATGCAACTTCTAAAAACCACCGGGTGAGATATCTTATTCTCATAATTTTACTGATTTTGGTTGATGCAGGTCTTTATGCCCTGTAGATTGTCATCTCTTATCTCTTTGGGCTTTAATCATGTTTCCATTCAATTTTGCAGGAAAAATCAGTTGGCTCAGTGTCTTCTCACTGCAGATCTACATGGTGCTATTATTCTAGGTGAATACATTTCTCTGCAACACCAGTTTTGTGTTATGTATGAATATTATCGGAAACTTTGGAAGATGCTTTTTTGTGTAAATTTGCTGATTACCTAATAATTTTGCTAGTTTTTCGGTATTACGTAAGTCTTCTTTTTCAATTTTTCTTGTTCTAATTGTGAGCTCTATTTTGTGGCAGTTGCTGAGTGTAATAAGATAACTGCTTTCACTGGAGTGAGTGGTATTATGATTCGTGAAACTGCTGAAACATTTGGCATAATTACTCAAGATAATAAACTCCGAGGTAATCTGGCCAAAGTTCATTTTAAAATAATTTGGCCATAATTAGTCCAACCTTGGTAGATTTAAATTTGCATGTTCTCGATTGTTTCACACTCTTGTCTTAGTTAATTTTGCATTTATGTTTTATGTGCTTGATTTGGCCAACTAGTTGGATTTGGACAAGATATGATTTGATAAAGAGAATTCTTGGTAGTTTCTATTTAACTCTAAATGCTTTAATCTGTTGGTGAAGATTTAATTTAAACAAAGCAGATGTTGGTTTAGCCTAGTAAGTCAATGGATGCTAAAACATTTACGTATGATCCTTGGTAGTGAGCTTTTAGGTTGTTGCTCGAGTGGTTTTAATTGTGATGGGGCTTTTACAAGCCAAAAGTGATAGATTTTTTAATTGCCTAATCTTTCATGACTACTGCCTAATTATGGAACTTGATTAAATCTTTTTATTTGGGTAATTTTCAGTTGTGCCCAAAAGGGCTTCCGTCTTTATATTTGAAGTTGACGGCTGGAAAATTACTTTGCTGGGAGACAAACTCACTTCAAGGAACCTGGGAACATAATCTTGGTATTAGTCATATCACCTTTGCTATATTCTTCCTTCACATTGTGTGTTGAGAATTTGTCGCATAAATATAATTGGATAATGGTTTGTTGTTATATATAGCACATGCTATCCTTTTCTTAACGAGAATCGTATTTTCTTCGAGTTTCGTGCAGGATTGAGTTCGATTATCAAAGAAAGTTCCTGGCCAGACCAGAACCGTTGTGCATGCTGTAATCAGTTCTCCATTCTATGACCTTTCTGTGAGCATGGCTTCAGATTTGACGGCAAAGAGTGCAAGGACTGCCCATCAAAGGTATAGCCATGTCTCTGTTTTGTTCGGCCATATGCACAGACTCGAACTCCTTCAAGAAATGCATACCTACATGGATTAGAGTATATGATGGACTTGAAGCCCCCAATCGGCCAATCCCAACAACCAAAACATAACTTCCATTCCAAGATTAACCCTTTTTCCTCTATGATTCTTCGTATTTTCAGCATAGTACATTGAAAATGTGTTTACCATAATTTATATTTTATTCTCTATTATAATATATATACGTGTGTGTGTCTAGCTTGATGTCGTCTATCGTTTACGTTACAACTTTATTAGTATATCCTAATCCAAGCAAGAAAAAAACCATAGTAGTAGGTATTGCATAATTCTAAAGAAACGAAATCAATTCCAAGCAAAATGATATTAAAATGAATGTGTTAAGTGACCATTATTTGAGTTCAATTATTTTGGTTTTTCAATTTTTATCATAATAATTTGAAACTTGTTTTCAATGACCAATTGTCTCTATCTTATTGGGACTTTGTGTGGCATTAGTGTTTATTTCAATTGATTTCCTGTCTCCACCGAGGAAATAAATGATCAAGGTCACACACTATATATGCAATTATTAGGTGTCGTTGCTTTCTTTGTAATCAAAGCAAACCCTAGAACATATCAAAACATTTTCTTTTTTTCTCTTGTCAACTTTATTCTTGGTTTATCTTCAAAGAAAGTTGATGTTTTATCATTTTGCAAGACATGTATCATAATACTTTTGGATAATTAGATACCCACTTAAATATTTCAATTCTTTATTGTTTCTCTTTTATTTTTTAAGTTTATAGGTATTTATCTATAAGTTCAAAGCTAACAAATTTTGTCAAACCCAAATAGATTTCCGTAATATAACAATGATTCGAATATGAAATATTGTTAGGGTTAAATGAAGCCTTTTGACATCAAAAATCATCTATCTAGTGAAGATGTGTAACAAACAAGTGAGAATAATGTTTAGGTACCGACCAAAACCACCCAAAATACTAACTCTATCGAAGGGAGTATATCACGTGACATTTTTTCTTTTACTTTTTACATTTATCTCACAAACTAGATCACGTGTTATACTTCCATTAATGGGATAGTAATATTTTGAGTACTGACCACAGTACTCGAGCATCATTCAACAAGTGGGCATGTGACAAGTGATAAAAGATGGGTGGGCATTAATATCACCCTCGGCATGAGGGCAACAATAAACAAGGGTCCATCTATTGGTGGGAAGATTTATGTGGTCCTAATACAGTAATACGACATCGTAATGACCCAAATTGTAAGGCTACGCTGACGCACATGCAATGCTATGCAAGTGCACGTACGAAAACTATGAACATAACCCACATTATCAGTACGTGTCTGGTCTGATGTCTCCTTCAATGGTATAATATATACATACTATGTCGACCTTGCCGTGACTCAATAGAGCAAATATTAGACATTATTATTGAAGTTAGATATCGGTTTGGGATTTCTAGGATTTCAATTAAGTAGTGAGAGACTGAGAAATTAATGGCCTTTATGCTATATTTTTCATAGTACAATATCCCACTCCTTTTTTTTTTTCTTTTTTTTTTTAAATCTCGAATTTTTGTTAAGAACCCTTTTTCATATTTGTCTTAAATTTGCAATAAATTTGCAATAAGAAATAAAGGTTTAACTAAAAACAGTCTCTCTTGTGTTGATGATTTGTTTTGGTTAGAAGAGTTTCTCTTCTGTGTTGATTCTTTTGTTTCGACTGATCGCTGTATTCGTTTGTAATACTTTGTTTCCCTATAAAAAAAAAAAAAAAAGTGTTTAATCATAACTACCCATCTAATCGCCTAGTCGATAGGTCACGTGTGTATTGCGAAGTCCCTTAAACCTATCAACAACTTGTTTATGTGTGGCTTTACGCTACCATAAATATAAAAAAGAAAAAACTTAAGCTATTAATCGATCGGGTTGTACCATCAAATTTGAAATATAAAATCTTTTTTTTGTTTGTTTGTTTGTTCAAATTCAATAATATGGACAAAACATTATTGAAAAGACTCAAAAATTTCAACCCTTTTTGTATGTGACCATTAGCAAGCCAAGCTGTATAATATATATTTTTAATTTCAAATTTTAGATATGAATTCGATAATACAAATAAATAGAAGCTTCGAGCTCGAAACTTGAATTTGTGTTCAAAAATCGAAATTCAAAAGGGAGGACGCCTTGAGCTTTGAGGTCACCATCAAAATTCAAGTCACGTGAAAGGGAGCGTGAAAGGAGCGCGTGGAAGAAAAGAGCGTGGAGTAGTTAGCATCTCTATGTATAGAAAAACGTCCAGGAAGCTTTTTCATTTCCTGCTCTCTCCACTGAGGAAAAAACGACGACAGAGAAGACTGAGTGACTCGGGAACTGAGCTCAGAAGCAGTAGCAGCTAAAACTCGCTCAAAAAGTTACCAAAAAACACACTTCACTAGGGTTTTCAAAGTCTTCACTCTTTGAGTCTTTGTGAAAGACTACTGTAGTTGCTAGCTTAGCAAGTAGTACTGTTGCTGCTCAGATCAACTAAGCAGAAACCAAACGCTAACCCAGTTAGTTCTTCTTCTAGCAAGACCTATAGCAAGTCTCAAGTTCAGGTAAAACACACACTTCTGCACTGTTCTGTTTCATCGAACATGTTTGAAAAAGTTCATGTCCTGTTCTGTTTTCATGTTGCTTTTGATGTTTATGATTTTTTTATTTTTTTTTACATGAACCTCGGATTCGTTTTTTTGTCAGTAACATGGTAATGATTTCTCTTTTGTCTTTTTTGTTGTTGAAAGAAATCTCGGAAATGAAAATGTCGGCTTGTTCATGGCTTGAAAAGTTCAGGTGTTTTAGCTTTAGCTTTTGGTTTTGAAGAAGAAGAGCAAGAATAGATTTTGATTTTCTTTTCTTTTTCTTTTTTGGCTATTGAAGTGTTTTGATATAGTGAAAAGTAGTTCATTTTCCACTCTCTGTTTTAGCTTATTATGATATCAACTTGGTTTTTAGATGAGTAGAGTTTCTGTTGAATCTAAGCATTTTATATTTCCTGCAATTGAAAATTTTACTTGTCTAATCTGCTGCTTAGATGTTTTATAAGGTTTTTTTTTTTTTTTTAATAAAAAAAAAAAATTAAATTAAATTCCCATTTTCTATCTTCATTGTGGTGTTTTTTTTTCTTTCTCTTTTTATTCCTTTTAGGCATTTGTTAAAGTGAATTTCTAGGAATTTGTTAGCATTTTAGGCTTCAATGATTTTCTCTGTTTTCATGACAGAATTTTTCATTTTGTGTAGAATAAGGGAAATTTTATTATTTCAGCTTTACTACAAAGTTGATTTTTTTTTTCTTCTGTTAATGCACATTTATACTAAAAAAACAAATAATGCTAAGAATAGGTTGATCCATTTTCATTATCAATGTATATGTGTAAAATTACAATGAAATAGGAGAATACGAAATCATTTAAGTATTCGCGGTGGCCCATTGTTTGCTTCAATAATGTGTTAATGAGCACAGTTTAAGTATGGAGTATAAAACAAGTATAAAAAGGTGGAAAGATGAGGTTTCACTTATGATATATTTAAAAACTATATTAATTGCAACTTTTTCTTTCTTTTTAATTTTGTTTTCTTGTTCAGGTTGGTGGTAGTGGGAGTAGGAGTTTCTGTGGAGTTTCTTTGAAGCGATTGCATTGTTTTGTTTGTTTGTTTGTTTGTTTGTTAGGATTTGCAAAACAGTGATTAGAATTTGTTCTTTGTAAGCATGATACATATATATTGGATTCTCTTTGATGTTTCTTTCTAAGCCAAAGCTTTCTCTTAAACTATTTGCAGGTCTTGTGGGTCAGGTGGGGTTTGAAGGATATAAAAAACAATGCAGACACCGAAAACAAGGTAAGATTTCTTTCATTTCTCTTGTGTGTTGTGTACCTTTTCAGTCTGAGAAATTGTGTTTCTCATCTGGTAAGTTTTTCTCATTGGAGATAGTCTTTTCGTACTTTTCTTAGGTAGCATTTTGTTTTGTCATTATAGACGATGCAAGGATAAAGTTGCATAGCCATTGTTAATAATATGATTCAAACTGAATTCAAAAGCATATGTGTCCGACTGAAAAAGAGTAAAATTAATGTGATTTGTGAGTAATGGAATCTCCTTTTTAATTTTATCATTCGGGTATTATCTTCATGTAAGATAGATGTTTTAGGTGATACACCATACTTCTTAATAACTCGTAGATTGTCGGTACATACACTCATGAAGATTGTATGGAAAGTTAAATGATAAGAACAAAGAAGTTGGCATGATTTTGATGCTTTTAATTTCTGAAATTAACATGTGCTCTTGAAACAAGGATGTTAATTTGACTATCAATTTGAATCTTCATGTTTATATAAATTGATAATATCTAGGCACGGTGAACTCTTTCTCACTATTTTTTGTTACATATATGCATTCAAATAAATTTTGCAGTAGTTGCTGAACTTTATGTTTTAATGTTTTTCATGCATGCTTGCTTATACTGGTTTCCATCCCACTGACTTTGACAGTAGAGCCGGCTCTTTAGAAGTGCCCAAAAGGAAATCTCCGGCGTCTCCTCGAACTGCTCGCCAACTGAAGACTCCAGGATCAGATGCTGAGGCGGTGTCCTCTTCTCCACGTCCAATGAATAAGACACCAAAAGATAGAAGCCCAAAAGTCATTGAACGCAAGTCGCCAAGAAGTCCAATGTCTGAGGTATATATGGTTGATTTTATTATGAAATACGGAGACTGCTGAAATTGGCAATCATGTAGATGCTGTGTATTTAGTTAATTGTCACTCATTCACTTTACATCTATTTTGTTTCTTGTGAACTCTAGAAGAAGCGTCCGGGAAAAGTGTCTGAATTGGAGTCACAACTGTCTCAACTCAAAGAGGATCTGAAGAAAGCAAAAGACCAACTGAATGCTTCCGAGGCATGGAAGAGGAGAGCCCAGCAGGAGTCCGAGGAGGCCAAGAAGCAGCTCTCTGGTATGTCAGCAAAGCTAGAGGAATCTCAACAGCATCTGCTGGAGATCACCAATTCTGAGGATGCTAGAGTTCAAGAGCTCCAGAAGATTTCCCAGGATCGCGATAAAGAGTGGCAGTCCGAACTTGATGCTGTTCAGAAACAACACTCTATGGATACTGCTGCCTTGTCTTCTGCGATGAATGAAATTCAGAAGCTCAGAGTTCAGCTGGACAAGGTGGCTGAATCCGAAGCTTCCCAAACTAAGCATGCAGCATCTGCATACGCTGAAATGCAAAGCTTGAGAATGGAACTCACCGAAACTCTGTCCTTGGTTGAAAAACTGAAAACTGAACTCAGTGATTGCAAAGAATCTGAAAGTCGGGCACTTGAAGTTCTCGTCAAAACACAAATGCAATTGGAAGAGGCAAATGCAACCATGGAAATGCTGCGATCAGATGGGATCAAAGCAACAGAGGCATACAACTCCATATCGATGGAGTTGGAGGAGTCGAGAGCTCGAGTTCAATCATTGGAGGAACTTGTAGGCAAACTCCAGGTGGATTTGGCTAATAGTAGTAGCAATAACTTGGCCGAGTCCACAGCTGACGTTGAACTCTCAAAGGAATTTGACCAGCTCAAAGAGGAGCTTCATAATGCTAAATATGAAGTGAACCAACTGAGATCGGAATTAGATGCTTCTGAGACCAGGTACCAGGAAGAATATATTCAGAGCACATTGCAGATTAGAAGTGCATATGAACAAGTTGAACTCACCAAGTCAGAATCATCCCAGAGAGAGACTGGACTGGAGACGGAACTAAGAAATGCTAAGACTCATATTGAAGAGTTGAAAGCAAACTTGATGGACAAGGAAACAGAATTGCAAAATATTTCTGAGGAGAATGAGGGGCTGAAATCGAAGATCGATAGAGACCAGCCTAGCGAAAAGGATTCTGAACTTGCAGTGGAGGTTAGGAAACTAGAAGCAGATTTGGCTGAGTTGAAGGCATGTTTGTCAGACAAGGGGAAACATTTGCAGAGCGTAACTGAGGAAAACGAAACACTCAAGATAGAGATGGAGAAGAAGGAAATCGAGAGAAACAAAGTCAATGACGAGGCTATTGCTTTGGCTGAAGCTGCTAGAGCTGCAGAGCGAGAGGCCCTAATGAAAGTTGGCTATTTAACAGAAGAAGCAGATAAAAGTAGCAGAAGAGCAACACATGTGACCGAGCAGCTGGATGCAGCCCAAGCAACAAATACAGAACTGGAGACAGAGCTGAGGAGGTTAAAGGTGCAATCAGACCAGTGGAGGAAGGCAGCTGAGGCAGCCACTGCTATGCTTTCAACTGGGAACAACGGGAAATTCATAGATAGAACAGGTTCTCTTGACTGCAACTACAACAACATGACTGGTAATTTGGGATCTCCTTTCTCGGAGGACATGGATGAGGACTCACCCAAGAAGAAAAACGCAAACATGCTAAAGAAAATCGGGGTGCTATGGAAGAAAGGACAGAAGTAGACGAACTATGCCGCAGGTTGCATATATTTCTCATATTATTTTTTCACTTTTTCTCATAATCATCTTCAATGATACAATTTTATCTTTGGCAGGTGATCAAAGTAGTTGCAAAGAAAGATAAACAAGACTCTAGGCTCTTCTCCAAACTCTGTATAGGCATGTGGAAACTGGAGCACTTTTTATTAGTTCAATTTCAATCTCATTTTGCACCGAAACATCTCTACTAGTACTGCTGTATTATTATCTCTTTCTAGAAATCTTTTATGTTTTTGTTAATTGAACATTGGTTGTTCGAGCCATTACCGGATTGAGGTCATTTACGTACGAATATTGAACATGTGATCGAATAGTAAGAACCCTTCTTATTATGTTATCAAAATGTTCTGTTTTTGATTCATATGTTTGATAAATCGATGATAACTTGTGCAAAAACTTAAATTGATTTAAACTGTTGAAGAACTTGGCCAGATCCTATGCTTCGCCGAGCGAAGAAGCTGTGTTCTTCTGTGTTTTTTTTCTTGGTAATCTTATGATTGTCAATCACATTATTGTCAATCACATTCACTTTAAGTCTATAATGGCATATATACAGAACAAGAAGTAGCCAAAAACTTCCATTTCTTCTGATTTCCTTGCTGTAGCTGTTGCTTAGGTGCAAATGTGCGACGGTTTGGTGAGTTTGACTTTGATGCATGCCTTGATCTTGATAGTTTGAATAACAGATACTGAAGTAAAGTAAAAGGCATTCTTCCTTTCAAAAAAATAAAATAAAATAAAATAATAATAACGATAAGTGGAAGGCAAGGCATTCTTTTAATTTTTTTTTTTTAATTCCACTTAAATAAATTTTGTTCTATGTAATCACCTACATTAGAAGTCATATAAATCAAATTAAAATTAGAAAAAATATATATATAAATTCATCATTAATTGCTAACAAGGGCGTAGCTCAACTAGTAGATGGACGGGTTTGGGGCTTGGACAAATGATACCCAATCAACTGCTCGAACCCTACTAATGGTAAAAGCTTAAAAAAAAAAAAATTAAAAAAAAAAAAAAAAAAAACTGGTATATAAATACATACTGTCAAAAAAATTAATAACAAATTCATCATTTATTAAAGAACCACCTATCCAAGTAACACTTTTCTTTTTACTTGACCCCGGAGGTGTAGCTCAGCTGGAAGATGGACGAGACGAGCTTAGGATTGAGGTAAATAACTCTCAAGTTAGCAGCTCAAATCTTACCAATTATAAAAAGCTTCAAAAAAAAAAAAATACATGGTTTAGATATGTGAATAAATAGATACCGTAAAATAAATAAAAAATAAAAAAATAAAAAAAAATGGGAGAATCGCAAATACCCCCCCAACTTTTAAGCTAATGGCAAATTAAACCCTCTGGTTTGAACAATCAGCAAACAACCCCCTACCGTTAAGAACCCTTGCATTTTTTGCTGCATGTAGGGGGTTATTTGCTGATTTGTAGGGGGTTATTTGCTGATTGTTCAAATTTGTAGGGGGTTGTTTGCTGATTGTTCAAACCAGAGGGTTTAATTTGCCATTAGCTTAAAAGTTGGGGGGGTATTTGCGATTCTCCCAAAAAAAATTTTACTTTGATAGTCTCAAAAATATCGAAAAGCTGAGAAAATAAAATTAAAAAATTAAAAAATCTCAAATTTAATTTTAAAAACTTATAAATGATTTAAATTATAAAGTAAAATTAAAAATAAAATATTTTCTCACAAGAAATACTTTGTTATTATGATGAGGTTGAAACTAATTTATAATCGTCTTATTAGTAAGTTTCAAGTGTTGTATCCCGTATGTTTTTATGTGTAAGATTCGACTCTATAATGTTGTAGAGTGTGTTCGAGTTGACGTTATAAAGTTGAGATCTCGAAAAAAAAATATATGAGATCCCGTACCGATAATTATTAGTCTTATAAGTAGGGGATGTGTGATGGTACTCTACGACGTACACATATCTTAGAGCTCTAATTGGGCCCAATGAGCCCAAAACCAAAACACTAAAAGAAAAAAGCCCAAAAACAAATTTGAATAAGACCAATCCAGGTATGCCCTCCACAACTCACATATCTATCTATAAATGCAAAGCATCTCCTTCATATTTTGAGCTAGGGTTTTTCACAGCGGCTGCAGTTTCTTCTCTTCGCTAGACTCTCTAAGAGCATCGTAGCAGCAGTCGATTAGCAGCACTCACTCATCATGGGGTATGACAAATTTTCTCTTTCATTTTCACAAACTCGTGTTATGTTATAGATACAGCTTCTGTTAGTTACAAATCTAAGGGTTTTTCAGTACAAGCATCTATGGGGTTTTAGTATTTCTAGATCTTGGTTTCGTATTATGTTTTTGCAAACTTGTTGGTTGCTGAAAAGCCGAGGAAGATATATATTTTTTCGCTAGTAGTTTTAATGTGGTGTTTTGTTTTGTATGCAAAAATCGTGTTTGTGACTTGTAATATTAATTAAAAATTTGTATAATTTGTTTTGCGTATTGAACTTAGGTCGAAGTGGAATGTTTGATTTTCTGATAGTGATTTTTTGGTGATCTGTTTTTTTTATATTTTTTTTATTTATTTAAATTAGTTTTAGGGTTCATGGTGAATTGTTAGCTGGACTGAAGGGTGATGCTTCGATTAATGAATTTAGATTTTAGTATTCATTGTTTCAAAAGCTGTCTGGTCATGTTGCAAGATATTTGTTTCTGATTTTCTGTCCTGTTAAATCTGGTTGTTAACTTGTTTTATTAATTTGTAATGGTCACATTGTTTAGATGGTTTTGGTTTTTTTTTTTTTTTGTTATCAAGGTTAGAAATGTTGCGTCTTTCGAATGAGAAACTGTGAAAGAGTTATTGATATGCACGATGTTGTGTCTTTTTAGTCCTTGTATCAATTACTCTTAGGTTAGGTTTTGCTTTAGCATGCTAATATCATACTCCTTTCAATCCAACAAAGACAAAAATCTGTGAAGTTGGAGCATAATATAACATCATTGAGTTTCTTAGTTTTGAATATCTTTATTAGTATCAGATATATTGTTATGATCTAAAGAACAATTGTATTTTCAGTAAGACACGTGGTATGGGAGCCGGGCGTAAGCTCAAGACTCACCGCAGGAATCAAAGGTGGGCTGACAAGTCATACAAGAAATCTAACCTAGGAAATGAATGGAAGAAACCTTTCGCTGGGTCTTCCCACGCCAAGGGCATTGTTCTTGAGAAGATGTAAGACTGCTTTTGCATTAGTTTTTTTTTTTGATCTATTTGTTTTTGTCAATAACACCATTATATGACTAATTGAATTGGACAAATGTGCAGTGGTATTGAAGCCAAGCAGCCGAATTCTGCTATCCGTAAATGTGCTAGGGTGCAGTTGATCAAGAACGGGAAGAAGATTGCTGCCTTCGTTCCCAATGATGGTTGCTTGAACTACATTGAAGAGAATGTAAGCAATGTTTTTTTTGTTAACATATATAGTTTTCCACATCAATTGTGTTATCTGTTTGCCCCTTGTTTCTGACCTTGACAATCTTAATTCATTGTAGGACGAGGTGTTGATTGCTGGATTTGGACGTAAGGGTCATGCCGTCGGAGATATTCCCGGAGTTAGATTCAAGGTTGTGAAGGTCTCTGGTGTTTCCCTCCTAGCCCTCTTCAAGGAGAAGAAGGAGAAGCCAAGGTCTTAAGCCTAATATGCAGCATCACAATAGTTTTCTATTTGAAGTTGGAATGTTACTTTCTATTTTTGAGTGAATTTTGCGAACAATTTTTTATCTTTCAACTAGTTAATGTAATGGATTTTGACTCCAATCGATTTTCATATTTTGCAATCTTGTTTCTGACTCTTTTCAACTTTTATCATCTAAATGGTATTGTGGTGAGGCAGGATTTGCAAAACAGTATTTGTTCTGGTCTTGTGCTTAGATTTTCATAGGCAAAACTAGTATAAGGTTTGAATTAAATTTAATGGTTTAAAAATAAAACATTATCTCAGATTATTCCAAACAAATTGTGGATTTATGAATCTCTAATCATATAATTGTATTACATTCCTCATGTTTCTCATGGGATCCTTTGCTGATCATTTTTGGTGCAAAATACATCTTGAAAATTGTAAATGAACATGAATGATAAAAGATGGGTTAATAAGTGCATATTTGCAATCTTACACTTTAAAAGTATTATTGAAAAAACAAATGGTGGGTAGATTAGCAAATTGCAACTACATAATTCGTTTTGGGTATTTTTGAAAGCAGTAGGTAAAAAACAAAATAAAATAGAGTTGGTGTGAATGTGAATCGAGTATTGAGAGAATCAGATTGACATGAATCCCTTTTTCTAGCTGATTCATATAGGGATTATATATGAGTTGGTGAAGGCATGCAATCAACTTTAGAGATCAAACCCACAACATGTTGGGGGATTCCACAAACTGAAAATCAACTTCATTATGCAAAAATCTACAAAAGCTTTGGAATTCATTTTCCAGTCATTTGCAAAAATGTGAGTGTGCTTGGGAGATTACGGACAAAATCAGGTCTGCATTAAGCCTATACAAATCGAAATCACTATTTTTTTTTACAGGAGACTAAAATTTCCGGTAAACACAAACATAAATAAATATAGCGTGCGTGCTCTTTTACTGCATGGTTGAATCTGCACTATCAATAGAGGGAATTCCATGTCCAGATCTCTGATCTCGAAATGCTCGAGCGAAGAGACAAACAATACCTGCATGAGATCAAAATAAGAGATGGCGAATCAAGGAAAGGCAGACTTATGAACTCTTCAATTATTCATTTTTCTTCATGCAAGAGTATATACATAATAAACCAAGATGAGATTCCATGTCTTAGAATTGGCAGTTGTAGTCATGTTAGTGAGCTTACAAAAGATACATAATCACGTACCTTAGAATAATTTTGGTGCTAAACTATTTCACCATCTTTAGGTGTTCTGGGTTAGAATACTCTCGGGAGAAGGTAAGGTGATTGTCTTCTCTGTCACGACATGTATATCCCTGACTCCAACTTCTTTAGTAAGACCACCACCAACTTGATCTTCAAAAGAAGTTCTATCCTCCTCGTTGGCACCACAGAGCAGATTTAAGTCAGTCTTGGGAATATGTTGGCCAAAATTTACATCTCTGCTGGCTTTTTGAGACGGATTGATATTTTCAGCTTCAGAATTGAAACTTGAATTGCCAGAAGCATTGAGTTGTTCATTCATAGGACTGGGTTTGATACCTGGTACATGGGCTTGACCCTTGCTTTCTGAGAACAGTGTATCATTTGAAACATTTGGACTACCCTTCTTTTCTGACAAACCAAAATCGGCAGGACTTTCATTTCCTTGACACACAACTTGCTCTGACTTTGATGGGGTATGTCCACCGATTGTAGCAGACACACTTCTCTGAAGTTTTGGAGAGACGAGTGCACCTTTTATATTTTTTGAAGGGAACTTTGTTGCAGCATTTGAGGGTTCCTGAAGAGGAAAAGAAGGCCTAGATTTTGTAGTCAAGACAGTGGACTGAACATCAGGTTTGGTGCTCTTCATTGACATTGCAGTTCTTGCGGGTTGAAGCTTTCCAAGTTTTTCTTTGTTTAATCCCCCACTTGGGCTAATGCTTCCAGCTACAGTCTTAGGCAAGGTGCTCGAGGGACCAGATTGAGATTGCATACTTCCAGTGGGAGTGCGCCCTGAAGATCTGACCTGCATATACAAGGGTTCTGAGCAGATGAGATACTTGCCTATCAAAGCAAATTTTGCATACTG
The DNA here is from genome assembly GCA_954870605.1 of Acer campestre. Classification (NCBI taxonomy): domain Eukaryota; kingdom Viridiplantae; phylum Streptophyta; class Magnoliopsida; order Sapindales; family Sapindaceae; genus Acer; species Acer campestre. Next base: position 32,422,749 of record OX940805.1, on the reverse strand, counting down.
ATATAGAACAAGGGAGGTCATTTGCCAATGAACATTCATAAAAGACCAGACATTTTATGTACTTTTTTCGTCGTCTCCTTAAACTTAAAAAACGGTTTTGGCAAAACCACTTCTAATCTAGTATGCAGCAATTACAAGAAGAAAATAAGAACTAACCCCATCAAAGAAGCCAATTTTGGGTGATGGCATTCGAAGGCCAGAGGGTCTTGCAAGAGGACGAAGTGCAGCAGTTCCTGTTGAAGCTCCCTTTACGCGTTCACCTTGCAAACAGGGAACTTTCGCATCATCGCCAACTAAGCATTTGTCATTAGAATTGTGCGGAGAGTCCAACATTTGTGAAGCATCACTGCCTACAGAGACCCCCTTTAAAGGCCTAGAGTCCAGGCTAACTCTCATATTCTTAGGCCTTTGATTAGCAGTAGCATTTAATGCCGGCAACCCTGAGGACCATTCACTGATAGAGCTAGCAGGTGATATTTTAGAAGAAAGCTTGGACACAGACCTGAAACTAGCAGTGAGATGTGAACTCCCTGGCTGATTTTTACTTTTTGATGCAAGTCTTGATTTGGATTTCACAGTTGAACCAGAGGAAGAAGGACTACAAGTTCCAGAATCGATTCTTCGTTTTGTGGAATTCATGGAAAGTTTACTGATGTCAGATGAAGCACTGCCTGAACTATCAAATGAGGAACAAGAAGAAGTTAGCTCTTTTTTGGTTGCAGCTGAAGTACGCAAAGATCTGGAAGCCAGGGTAGGCCTTGGCAAAATATTCCGTGGACCACTGGAAGGTGTTTTTGATACGGCAGCCCCTCTAATTGCAACTGTTAAATAAGGTCAAAAAAGAAGACCACTCAGAACAAGAGTAGAAGCAATTCAGCCTATATATGAGAAATTAATCAAAATAAATTGGATACCAGAAGAATTTTTGGGATTATCCTTTTCCATTTTGAGACGGTTAGCGCCTAGTGAAGCTCTCTTAGTTGATATTGTTGAGTAGGGACTAACCCTACCCAGTACCTTGGGTGGCTTACAAATAGATGAAGTTGACTCTCCATTTGTAGCAACAGACTGTAAAAAATGACGTCAATTAAGCCAACTTTCTTTTTGAAAGAAATAAACAAATATATTTTGTAAGAATTAAGAATCAAAATCAAAGGCAACAAAAATAGGCGAAAGAGTAGTCAATTAATCCAGAGTCAGAAACTTAAACAAAGACAATATCTGTCCACCCAACAAAGAGACAAGATATTTTATCGTCTTTATTAATGTCTATTATAAAACTGAACACCTCAAAATATGACCAAACCATCAAAAACCCTAAGCACCAAGCCAAGGTCACTTTCCAATTGTTAAAGATAGAAAAGGAGACTTCAAGGTATCCAAAAGTCACTAAAGAGTAAAGCCCATAAAGAAACCCAGAACCTTTTAATCCACTAATAAGTTAACATCCTCCCCGTGATATTCTTCAAAATATAAACATGCTTTTGTTATGTTTAAATCAATTAGGAAGAGTGCCAGTGCTAAACTGGCATTAGAGAGAGTCAAAAATCTCTTCTATTAGCATATTCCAAAAGGATCACATACGGAAAATTTAGGTTGGTTGAACAGCCTGTTGGTTTATGAACCAAAGCATTAACCAATGCAGCATGTTCTGTAAATAAAAGGCTGTACTCCATTCAAGTTAGAAACTCCCATATAATTAACAATCAGCATTTGCAATTTCGTCAACTATAGTGTATCCACACGTTTACCGTACACAGTAAATACGTGCCTGTGAGGATTGTGGACGCACAGAGACCTGCTTTATTGCTTTCCCTGATCCTTGAGTACCAACAATTGGCTTCTTGGGAGTAGCTTTGGGCTTCATCTAAAACGTAACATTGAGCTTAATTAGTACATGCAAAACATTCCCAAGACAATGACTATGTGGGGAAAACCATCAGCACTTGACCTTACCTTATCTCGAGAAGAAAGTTCCACCTTTGAAGCTGAAAGAAAGGGACATGTTAGTTTGAGAATAAGTTTGATGAAATTTGCATATAGAAGACTACAATCAAAGCCTCTACTCTATACCTTAAGGTACACACATTAACTGGGTAGCTCAATTAATATAATCTTGGAAGAGGAAAAAGGTCAAGAATATGAACAAGGTAAAACCATCCCACAAGCTTCAAGCATGAAGAAATGTACAAGGAGAACAAAATGGCTTCAAACTACCATACACCAAATTTGAAATGTCACAAGGAAACTGGTCCAGAAATGAGAAGTGATCTACTAAATGCATGATAATTTTTAACACCTAATCACAAATTACAGGTCTAGAATATTAAGTTCGGTCATATAATCCCATTGAATATACATGTTTAATTTGATAGAAAAGAAAAATTGTTGCATGGCAGTGGTAGCTAGAAGTAATTGTAGTGCAAGTGTCAAATCAGAATGAAGGTGTAATAATGGCAGTTACCTTGCAAGCAAACATCATAAAGTAAATATAAGATTGGGCCTAGACACGGAGGAATTTTAGAGTCAAAAATGGAATTCTGCCTCTATAAGTCCTTATCCAGCAAAATAAAATATTGTACCAGCAAAAGGACCAGAGATAGAAAATTATTTTCTCCTATTACAGAAACAAAAATATACTTACACTGTTTAGTTTTGGATTCTGTTGCTCCTAATTTCTGGTTACTTTTTGAATTTTCCACATTGGATATTTTGCTAGATTTCTGTATTGATGCTCTAATATCTTCAAACAAATCAGCCTCAAGACTTTTCATTGTCAAAGTATCACTCTCTAATGTCGATAAAGAATCTGTAGATCCGTGAACATCTTCTTCAATTCCAGGTAATACATGTTTTTCACTTTTCTCACTGCTTCCAACTCTGATCATACTAGAAAGCTCCTCAGGTTCCAGAACACCTGTCACGTGACATATATATATATATATATATATATTCATAAGTTCCAAATTCTGGTAGGGAGGAGAAACCAGCATCAAGAGTTGAAATATTCTTACGTAGATGAAAGCTTACCTTCACAAGTGAAGAAAGCCTTGTCCCAGGCTAAGCTTTTGCGCAAGTTATATTTTCCGGTTTTTCTTGTCTTTTCTGCTTCCAATGATTCAAGTGGCTCAAATTCTTCTTTCTTCTCTTCGCGGGAGTTAAATGGGGTTTCTCCATTGCTAGCATCAAAAGACTCTAAGAACCTAACACTTTTCTGCTCCTGACTCTCTGAGCATCACATAAACTCAGATCAGTCGAAAGACTAAGATCAATGCAAAAAGTATGAAAGTTGAAAGCAAAAGAAAATCTTCATTTCATACAAATGCAGCCCTTCAATCCATTAATGCCTTGCATTATACCAGAGATAGTTTCAGAGTTTAAAAAGATTTAATTTCCTGATACCCCCACTAAAGCGAATGTTCCAATAAAAACTTGCACTATCAATTAGCATAAATGAAGTTTTGCTGCAAAATTGTATTGCATTCTTTTTTAATCTTATAAACTGCTAAATTAGAAAGTAAATTCCATTCAATGATCTTTATTAGAACAATCCAAATTAGCTCATCAACATATTTCAACAGGTAAAAACAATTATTCTGTGCTTCTCTTCTTGCACCCAATTAACAAATTAGGGATTAAAATCAACCAACAAACAAAAAACGAACAATTTCTTCAATCATATAGAAAGTATGAAAAAATCATTAAAAAGACAAGAAGAGAACCTGAAAATTGGTGGTTTTGAGGGCTGACAAAGGACGAATTGATGAGGCTATCGTCCTCGAACGAGACATCAATGAGACCATGATATTCGAAATTGGCGGTGTGTTTCTCAGACTCATCCATAGCAGCGCTGAGAAATGGATCCAATCTACGAGGTTTCGATATCAGATGGTGAGTTTCGATTCGATGGGGCTGAGTTAATCAGGTGGTTTCGTTTTCTTTCTTTAGGAGGGAGAGAGATTTTGAATTTTGGAGAAGCGGCGGTTTTTAAAAAATCGCGAGAAAAAGAAAAAAGAAAAGAAAAAAATAAAAAAGATAAAAAGGAGCGTCTCGTGCGTTGTTGGCTTGTTGAATTGGACGATGTGGATCCTACATTGTGATCCACGCCGTTCAAACTGACATTTTTCTTTGCAGGTTCGGTTGACGAGCCTTTGATATCAGGAATCTATGAAAATGAACGGTTAATATTTATTTTGAGCTTTTGTTGCTTTTTAAAAAAGAAATTAACAAGTCAAATTAGTTGGCAATTAGAAAAAAAATTCTTAAATTACTTTTTTTAGTTGGGAATTTACTTTAATAAGGAAATTTAGTTCCATTAGTTTATTATCACTTCAATGGTGGTTATATATTTGTGATATAAGAAGGAAATAAAAATGAAATTGAACTTCAACCGAATTCTTCAAAGAAAAAAGAAAAAAAAAATTCAACTAATTAATTGTAATAACTCAAAAAAGAAAAATGAAAGACGGAATGGGAAAATTGAAAATTTAATGTTATTAGTACTCCATTCTACAGGGCATGATTTTGTTGATTATTTGTATATTTTAACTTGTTTACGTAATGGTTTAGCTAATATACATAAACATTAACGATACCCAAGTAGTTTAATATCCATTAGATCTTAATCCAATGGCTTAAATAAATAAGGAATTAAAAAAATAAAAATATATAAAAACAAATTATACTCTCTTGAAATTAAATGTAGCTAATTTTTCTTATATATATACAGTTTTTCTATTATCAGTTCGAACTGACAAAAAATATATCAGTTCCTTACATGTGGTCCATTGTATTTAAATACTTTGACTTTTATATATACTTGTCAAGGCATCTTTTAAATCCAATCCAATGGTCTATATGCAAAGAACTAATATATCTTTTATCAGTTCGAACTGATAATAGAAAAACTGATATACAGTCATTTATTTATTTATTTATTTCAGGCCATGAAAATACGGAAATAGCAGTCATTATTGGCCTCACTTGACCATGGGCAAGGGAGCTGATGTTGTCAAAAAGCTTCTCATAATCATCCAAGACCAGAGTGTCATCAATCATCATGTGCACAAAAAGGGGAAAAAGAGCACACAAACAGTCCACTGCCAAAATATTGCACTACTGTTTTTTCCCACAAGAGCCAAATTCAAACTACAATCAAACCTGAAACTTCAAATCTTGTGACCAAAAAAAGAAACAATTTTGAACCATATAAGAGATGGAAATTATTATAGCTGTTGTATTTTGTCAACAAAAATATGACAAATTACACAATATATTTGGTACCCATTCGGTGCCTGTAGTTATGACTTATGATTAACCAAGATAAGTAAACAAATAAACTACATTACCTACAACAAAGCCAAACATGTGATCTCATTCGTGTGTGGATCAGGACCACCTATAAAGAAATGAGAAACAGCAAAGTTGCTTCATGAAATTCCATACATCTAATGCAAATATTGATTTCACATACGAGTAACGCCACTGAAACGACAACATTACTGATTTCGGATCCTTTCTAGGTGATAATCCACGAGGAAGTTTGGCTTCAAAGAAAAACAAATTTTGAAACATAAACACTAATTTCATAAATCATAATGAAGGATCATTATATTTACGCAAAACATAAGTTAAGAACCAGTTAGTCTAAAGAGATGATAATTGATTCGATAAACCAAGCACACCTAAACATCCTAATACAAGGAACAAATAAAGCCAAGAGAAATCCAAGCTTCAACAGGTCAGCATAGCATAATTGTAGCAATTCACCTCATGAACTGCAAAGGTCTTCCACTGTGACGACAGTAAATAAAAGTATAGGAAAAATTGTCAGATTAGATTGCTCCTAGGAACTAAAACTAAAAGCCAAAATATTTGATCTACCCATACGGTTTATATCAATCACCCTGAGAAATAGGTTTATATTTGCATATGAATGTCTAAGTTCTAACCACAATAATTTACCAGAAGTTGAGGCATTGCATTGCATTTCACTCTATGGATGTTGCTGTTTTTCTGCTTCGCTTTGGTGCATTGGAAGAAGCTTTACTTGGTGCAGAAGACATGTACTTGAGGCAGTAACTAACAAGTGAAGGCCCGAAAATGCTGTATTTCCCAGCACTACTGAACGCCGTTTCTGCATCTGCCCGTCTCTTGAAAACCACTTTGGCACGCTTGCTCTTCAAAACTTCTGTCTCAAATTCATTTAGAGGTCCAAAACGGCTAAAAATCTTGTTCAAGTTCTCTTTTGACGGAACAGAATCCAAGTCCGTGAAATTCAGAATCAAAGCCGTAGGAGAGGGATCTTCATTGTAACACCCATCAAAGGAATCCACCGGCTGTACTTCTTCCGATTCGAGACTTTCACCAACAAATTTTGGTCCAGATTCTAATTTAGCAGGAATATCCATTTGGCTTGGGTTTTCATGCGATACCTCTCCAACTTCACTTTTATTCTCAAGTGATTGTTGCTCTTCAGAAGTGCTTTCAAGTGCTCGGTCAGTCCAATAACAGTCGTTCATAAGCTCCAACTCTGATGTTTCAGTAGTTTCAGATTTAGTCAATGTTTTCCCAATTTTGTCGCTATAATCTTCTTCCAGAGACTGTTTGTCCAGGCTGATTGAATTCCGGAATTCTGACAAGAAACTAATAAGAGAAATCGAGAAGTTGTACCCTTTCATGGGATCTTGGGCAGTCAGACAGAGCTGTGACAGCAACTCATCAGGGGAAGACTCCTCTACTGGAAAGAGCTTCTTACTTTCAGATTTTTGAGAAATAGATTTCTCTTTCAATTTAATCTTATCTGCCGTCTTTTGAGCTGTTCCATCGCCAAATTTAAGAAACGAATTTGTCCCATTCAGTTGGCTTGCAACCTTAAGTATACTACTTCCAACCCCGAAAGTTTTCTTAATCGGTAGGCACTTATTAGCAGCCCTTATAGATATATCACTCTTCCCATGTTCCACAGCCAACATATCACTCTTTTTCACAGTCACAACATCAGAAATGGAATCTAATTTCTTATGTTTCACAGCCACATCACCATAACCGGGATCTATTTTTTCATGTTTCACAGCTAAGTCATCAGATATGGAAGGGACCGCCTTACGTTTCTTTCCAGAAGATGGTGAAATCAACTTGTTATTACCTTTACCATTTGACATATTTGCGTGCCTCTCAGCTAATAAATCCATCAAGGTTTTCTCTTTTTTGCTAGGATGAATATTATCCCCAGCGATGTGCTTCCTTTTATGAGAAGAGCCATCTTCACTCTTTAACTTTCCCATTCCATGGGTTACTTGCTTGTTATGTTTTAAACGAGGAGCAGCATTTTGTGTCACTTCAGCACAGTGCTCTACTTTCCTTGAAAGTGGGATCTCTGCATCACTCTCCCACAACCTACCATACGTATGGAATACAGGCATCTGAAAATAACCCTTCCAACGATAGAATGCTGACAATTGAGCATTTACCGTTGTGAGTTCCAGCCTGTCAGCCCCACCAGGATACGGCAATTGAGCTAATGCTTTTATCTTCTCACAGAGTTTGACAGGATCAAAAGAGACAGCATCTGAAAAACTGTCCCCACCTTTTCTTAAATTCAATTCTTTCCTTATTCCAGCATTATCAATTACCTGAGTGTTGACCTCTATTAAAGCTTCCTCAGGGATGCAAGAACAGGTTAAACCATACTCCACCCGTCTAGAAACCTCCTCCAAGGCGTGATCAACAGCATAGTGGAAATCTGCCAAACTGCTCTGCTTTTCCATTTGGGGAAAATGCTCCCGAAAATGTTTTATCTTCGAGACTTCGTTCCAGGCGAATGTCTGATCCTCAAAATAAGCAATCAAATAACTATCTTTCTTAAAATATTTGGTTGCCTTTTGTGATGCCCATGAAAGATCAAATATCTGCCCAGGCCACCAAGGATGGCCCCTTACTTTACCCCAAACCAAGTCACCCACACAAAACTCATGTTTAGAGGAAACCGATCCTGTGTTCAAATTGCCTGACACCCTTCCATCTATCGTCGTACGTGGATTCAAATCTACAACAAGATTGACAGTGCACAACTCATTTAATGCATCCAAGACAGTCCCTACTCCGGAAACATGATCGTCTATGAGTTGATTCTCTATACTCTCCAATTGTGTATCCAACTCCATTGTCTGCTTTTCCAAGTCATCAGAAGTTGCCTCAGATTTGTGAGGCAGTGACTGGGTTGTATCCTGATTGAGCAAGCTTGAATTCATCGAAACATTAGTCCCCTCTTCCGACTCCTCCCTGACAAGATTTACGTTCATGTTCTGATCCATTTCTAATTCACCGGAAGTTCTTTCTGCTACCTGGGCAGATTTTTGAGGAGATGACTGGCTTGTATCCCTGTCAAAAGAGCTTGTGTTCATCATCACGTTAGTCCCCTGCTCCAACTCCTCCCCAACAAGACTTACATTCATTTCCTGATCCATTACTACTTCACCGGAAGCTCTTTCTGCCAACTGGGCAGCTTTGTGAGGCAATGACCGGCTTGTATCCCCATCAAACGAGCTTGAGCTCACCGTCACGTTAGTCCCCTGCTCCAAATCCTCCCTAACAAGACCCACATTCATGTCCTGAATCTCCTGATCCATTTCTACTTCATCGGAAGCTCTTTCAGCCACCTGGGAAGCTTTGTGAGGCAACAACTGGCTTGTATCCCTGTCAAATGAGCTTGAATTCTTCGTCACGTTAGTCTCCTGCTCCAACTCCTCCCTGACAAGACCCACATTCAAGTTCTGATCCATTCTGACAGCCCCAGAAGCTCTTTCAGCCACTTGGGCAGCCACCGCTTCATTCTCATTACATGTAGAAACATCATTTTCACATCTAACTACAGTTTCTTCTGTGCTTGCATCAACTCCACTATCTAAAGGTTTATTTTCTGGTTTCACATTAATTACTTTATCTAAAACATCATCATTACTCTTATTAACATCATCTCCACTAAAATTCAAATCACAAACTACCACACCCGCATCAGTATTGACCGCTCTATCTAAATTTTCACTTCCCATTTTCCCCTCAACTCCTTCACTACTCATATTAACATCAACTCCACCAATATTCAAGTCACTAATCACCTCTGCTGAATCACAAACCCTACCCTTATCAACTAGCGAATCCAGTAACTGACCTTGACCATCAATAGACTCCGTTAGGGTTTCGCCTACAGACGAGACACCGACCACCAGCGAATGACCCTCGTTCTCTCGGTCAACCCAAACGGCCGCCGCGTCAGCGTTTAAATCGATTTCGTCAGGCTTTGTAGCCATCGATAAACCTTAAAATACAAACAAATGACTATATATTACCAAAACGATACCTGATAATGCCATTAAAGAGCTGAAAACGACGAATTTAAGATTTAACTTTGCAGATTAAGTAGAAACAAAAACGAAAACATACCTCTTGTGAACTCTATATCTGTGAATCAAACGACGGCAGAGATAGTTTGAATGAGTGAATTGTGAGACACAGGTGGTGTGGTACCAAAACTCGTTTGGTTTTTTGTTTTTTGTTTTTTGTTTTTTTGCATTTTATTTATTTATTGCTTGGTTGTTGGAAATGCTAACAATTTGAGTGGACACGTGGTGACTTTGGGTGAGTTTTAGTACCAAGAGCTATGTGGAACCAGCGACGAGTGGCGGAGTGGGTCCTTTTTATATGTCCATGTATAGAGAACATTTTTACTCGCCCGTTTAAAGAGATAACCATTACCCGCTTTCAAATAGATATATTTGTCTAGGGAAATCATGTTTGGACAAATTTACCTTTTCATGAACACATGCCATCCATTTGGGAGGGGTAAGTAGAAGGGTGAGCATTAGCAAAAATGAACTCCAATGGATAGAATCTGTGATTCGCCGTCGTTTTAAAAAATTAAAAAAAAAATTAAAAAAAAAAAAAAAAACTATATAATATATGGTTATAATGAATGAGTAAGTCACTTTAATCGTATGTCCTAAATGAACAAGAGATTTCTCATTGGTGTTTTTTTTTTTTTTTTTTTTTTGAATATACAACAACTGTCGGGACCCGACGAGATTGGACTCTACAAGAGCAGTCTGAACTACAGCTCCCATAAACGGGAGAGAGAACCCATAATTGGTGGGACACCACCCACCCTTGGGATTAAAGGCTAAGAGGGACAAATAATAGAAATATATACATATACACAATGGGCTTTGAACCTTAGTTGTAGAGGTTCCCAGAGAAGGGTCCAACCACATTGGCAAGAGGCCCAAGTGTTTTTATCGGTGTTGTGGTAGTAAATTTACGGGTTGCGTATGTACTTTTTACAATAACCTTAATATAATACTTCAAACGAATGAACACGTAAACACGGGAAACAAACTTGTATGCATACGTTGCATGGTATATGGTAGACTTTTTTGTTATATCTTAAATGAATATGTAAACATAAAAAAAAAAAAAAAAAAAAAAAAATTGTATACATACGATGCATGGTGTATGGTAGACTTTCTCGTAAACACAACCTAAGATAAATAAATAACTTATCACGGGTCCTATTTATTATATATTTTGAATGAACACGTAAACATGTGAAATTTTTAAACGTGATCCGATGCATCGTAAACACAATATAAGATCAACTAAATAACTCACGATCGCTCATATGGTGTCAAGGTATTACTTCAAAATTATGTGAATCGGTTCAATTTATTAATGGTGTAAACTATATTACTTGGATCACCAGAATTATAGATAACAACAAATTATTGTTGTTCATGATAGGTATATAAGCATAGGTAACAAAATATTAACATAAGGATAAAGATTCAAATCCAAGGCTATTCCCAGATGAAAATTGTCCATTTAGATGTTTTTGTAAATAATATAAACAATCGAGGAACTTTTAGGATGGCATTAATTTATATAATTAAAGGTGAAGTAAGAATACGTGCCTTTAGTATTTTCCATATGTAATAAATTAAATAATAAATGAGATGTGTCTTAATTTCACCAACCTTGTTAAATTAGTACATGGTCCTTGATTAACACAACACGCGTATAGTTTAATTTTGAAATATGAAAGGAAATCAATGATATTTGATTTATTACCAATTATTAAGTTTTTTTTTTTTTTTTTTTTTTTTTTGGGATTACGGCAGAATAAGTTAGAGTCAGCTGTTAATAAGTTATATGTTCAATTAATGGGTCTCTTATAATATTGTGTGTTCCACTGCTACACAACTTTCCTTTCTAATTGTATTATTGCTTCTATTTTCTTGTATGAGTGGCTTTAGTGGTTTTATGAGTTGTTGTCAAGCTTATATATAGCTAGACAATTGTTGAATGATATATATTTAAATATATGACAATTATCTTCTTTGTCTCTCTTGTTTTCTTCTTTCTAACTATATCTCTCCTAGCTAGACTTCTTCTGCTTTCTAACTATATCTCTCTTAGCTAGACTTCTTCTGCTTCTACAATTATATTCTCTATTAAAATTATTCACATCAGTGGTATTAGAGTCGTTCAGTTCTATGGACACACGATTTCGTAATGAAAATCTATGAAGTCCTAGCTCGTCATGAGTATAGCTTCGTCCAAATTCATAATACCCTCCAAATCATTTTAAATGGACTTCAATCTCTTTGAGTGTTTTCCACAAAGAGAATTCATTTCAGAAAAACACTAATAATTTTCTTGACAATAACCAATCTTATCTCAAGCTATCGTTCCTTACATTGGGTAAGATCCCACGGCCTCACACTGTATCAGAAACAATCGGTGCAGCGCATCCAATTGCAGAGCATGACTTTTTACAAAAGAAAGTCAACACTTCTTTTTGTTCTTGGGTATTGCTTCATAAATTCTCTCTTAATAACTCTGCAGGTCTTCCGAGTCCTCTATCGATGAAAAGCAATACGAACCAGCTTCTGCAAAATAAATTTCCAATATATACTTCCAGTTCATATCTCAATTTTATCCTTGCGGACAAAGATAATTCGAGAGAGGGGAATGATGTGTGCATAGATTGATAATTAGTGTTGTTAGTGGTTAATTTGTTAGTGGATAGTTAGTGCCTTTGTTTTGGTTTCCATCTTTAGCATTAGCCTGTTAATTAACTGTTGTTTCCAATAAAATTGATATAGTGGATGAATGGTTAATTAGTTGTTAACTGGCAGTTAATTGTTGTAGTGTTTGCACTGTAAGTCTATAAAGCTTATAACTAGCCAAAGACCAGTTTAAATAATATGAAGAATATATGACAATTTATTCCCATTACCGATCTTCCTCTGTATTTCTCATTCTCTCTTCCCCTAATCTATGCTCATTCTCATTCTAAATTCTCTTTATAATTTCCTTAACTATAAAATACATATAAGTGGTGGAAGACACTCAAAAATTGAAGTTCATTCAAAATGGTTTGGATGGTATTATGAATATGGACGAGGCCAGACTCATGACGAGCTATGACTTCATAGACTTCATTACGAAATTGTGTGTTTATGGAATCGAACGGCTCTAGTACCAATGAAATGGATAATTTTGATAGAGAACAGAATTGTAGAAGAGGAAGGAGTCTAAGAGAAATATAGTTAGAAAACAAAAAACAAGAGAGACAAAAGATAATCGTCATATGTTTTATTATATCTCATTCAATAGTTGTCTGGCTATATATAAGCTTGACATCGACAACAAATCATAAAACCATTAAAACCACTCATGCTATAAAATAAAAGCAATAATGCAATTAAAAAGGAAAGTTGTGTAGTAGTGGAACACACAATAAGGCACCAATTAATTGAACCTAACAACCGACTCTAACTTATTAACAGCCGGCTCTAACTTATTATGACTTAGTCTAACAATCGACTCTTACACATATCATTCCCTCATTCTCAAATTATCCTTGTCCATAAGGATAAAATACATATAGATTGGCATGAGGTTCTAAATGTTTAACAATCATGTCACCCACTTTTTCTACAAAATCATCAATGTCAACAATACCATCAAAATTCAAATTGCTTTGACAATAACAATCTTAACCAGCCTAGACAATTGTAGATTTACAAAATTCAGGCTTAGACCAAGTGGGCATATAAGAAATGTGTTTATAATAACACTCAAAAGCCGTCCCAAGAATGGAGGCTCGCTTGGTTGACATAACATCGATATGTGGCTCTAAAGGAGGAGAGAGAATTCCAATTCCAACAAATTTGGAATCCCTAATCGGAGCTTTGTGACGAGGAGTGTGGTAGAGCGAAAGTTGAGAAAGGTCTAAAATATGAACAAGGAGTGCTTTACCGGCGCATGAGATGTTGGATAGAACCGGTTGGTGTGAGGATTCGATTGGAGCGAAGGGATTGATATCTCCGTCTATTGGTTTCTGAAATTGAGTATTCGCAAAGCTTGCAAGTTGGTCATAATTGTTAGCAATGTTGCATTAATTTGATCAAAGCATGACTCGTGTCGAGCCAATATTTCGTAAACTTCGTTACAGAACTTGACATCTATGAATCGAACGGCTCTGATACCACTTAAATAATGAAATGTATTTTCCAGTTAAGGAAATTACAAAGAGAATTTAGTATGAGAATGAGCAGCAATTAGGGAAAGAGAGAATGAGAATTGTCGATTTCCATTTCAACCTGAAACCGTCAAGACATGGATTTAATTAATTTCAAGAATTTGAAAAGTGTGATACGACTTGAATCTAAAATTTCAATATTTTTATAATAATGTATCGATTTCAATATTCAATCTTTTCTTATATATACTATAGTAATTTTATTCTTAGAACAATGCATGATAGTCTCACACATTTTTCATAGAATAAATAACATTAGAGATTAAATTAGAATTACATTTAAGTAACATTGGTTTATCGATTATTATAAGACAAAATTTAAATAGAAAACAATGAATATTTAATTTTTTTTTATTTACTATTTAAAATCCGATTCGTCCGACCCGACCCGATACGCGCGCGCTCAAAATCCGATCAATCTTCCAAATTAAACTCCCGCCAAAACGACAGATTAAGGGCTAAACGAAAAACAATTTAAACAAACACCTAACTCGCGAAGCAGAACTCAGTGAGTCAGACCTCGAACATGTACGGAACTCATGGAGATAGCGTGAAAACCAGGCAGGTCTCTGTCGATACACACGACGTCGGCGAAATCTTGGCCGTATACTTCGCCGACAACGAGTTATCAATCGACGAAGACAAGTTGATGCTCACAGTTGATCTCATTCGATTCTTCTCTGCTCCTCCAGGCCTAGATCTCGCTCATCAGGTCCACCGATCACGAATAATCACTCTTTATTGTAACCATCGTTATTATTATTACTTACTTGTTTGTTGTATTTGGTCTGTTTGATCAGGTAAAGGACGATAATGGTGTGTTTATTTTGCTGCTTGATTTTCAAAATTTTCGAAAAATATGTGATGTTGAGGTATTTTACGCGACTTTAGAGGATAAACCTAGAATGGCTCTCTCGTGTATGAGTGCTGCAGTTCACAAGGTACAAGCAATTATTGCTAAAATTTATCTGATTTTTAGTATTTGTGTTTCGGTTGAACTAAGAACACTAGTTAATTAAATTGAATCAGGTTTTGTTGATCCAATCGGAGAACAAGTTAGAGGACGGAGCGAAGATAAATATCCGTCTCCACAACTACCCGGAATCTATAATTGCTTTGAAGAATTTGAAAGCGGCATATATTGGTAAGTTTAAATTTGAATTGAAAGAAAAGCTTTTGTGTTAAGGAAACTTGTTTGTGATATATTTATAATCTGGTGAATGAAATTACAGACAAGCTTGTATCTGTTCGTGGAACTGTAGTGAAAGCTAGCACAGTCAGGCCTTTGGTAATACAAATGAGCTTTGAATGTACAAAGTGCAAATCAAACATTCCACGTATATTTACTGAGGGGAAATTTTCACCACCAATGATTTGTACATTACATGGTTGCAAGAGTAGAACGTTTACGCCAATTCGTTCTTCTGCTCGAAAGATAGATTTTCAGAAAATAAGGTAAACAATTTGGTTAACCTTCAACTTCAGTACTTAGAGAGAGATAGGGGTTTTAAAGTTTTTGGGGGCATTTCGATATACAAGGATTTTTTTTTGTGTTCTTGTATTCCTCCAGGTTACAGGAGCTACAAAAATCTGAAGACCATGAAGAAGGTCGAGTGCCTCGTACAGTGGAATGTGAACTTTCTGAAGACCTTGTTGACGCATGCATCCCGGGAGATGTTGTCACAGTTACTGGAATCATAAGAGTAATTAACAATTACATGGATATTGGAGGAGGTATAATAATGAGATTCAAGTTTTTCTTATCTTTTCCCATTCACTGTATACATCAGTGAATTGCATTTCCCATAAATGCAGTACTATATTGCTATTTGTTAAAAAACACTCCATGCTAAATAACAATACATATACAAATGTTAAACTATTTATTGTCACTGAGGCAGCTTTGGCCTTTCGGGGAATTTTGATACTTTTCAGGTAAATCGAAAAGCAAAAGTCAAGGATTCTACTATCTGTATCTGGAAGCTGTTTCCATTAGAAATTCCAAATCACAGTCTACTACTGAGGATTTGCAAGATTCTAATGCTAATGCAAGAGCTACAGAGCTGTCTGATTTGTTCTCATTTTCTCCAAGGGATTTGGAATTCATTGTGAAGTTTTCAGAGGAATATGGTTCTGACACCTTTAGGCAAATAGTTCAGTCTATATGTCCATCTATCTACGGACATGAATTCGTTAAAGGTAGCTTTCTATGTCAACCATTTCTTCCTTTCTTGCATATTTCGTGCTATTTTTTTTATATATGGTATTGGTTCTATTTTATTTTCTTATCTGTTTTTTTTACTTAGTTGCTAATGTCTTGTTATCGTATCAATATGAACAATGCTCTGCTTCCTTGGCATATGAGCAATGCTTTCTTTTTTTAGTTTTTGTCACCCACAGTTGTAAAAAGTGGAGCATTTACTAACTTATTGCTAAAATACATGAAAATATCAATATTTAAACAATAGTTCATGTCGAGGTTGAGGATATGAATTATTTTGTTTTGTTTTCACCACCAATATTAGTTTTTCTTACTGATATGGGATGGCCATATCTGTAATTTAATATGAATCAGATGCAAGTAACATAATGTAAATGTAAAATATAGTTAATTGTGAACAGCTTACTTTATTTGCTTCCCAAATTCAAAGATTTTCTCCAAAGTTGACAATAGAATGGTGTGTTTCCTTGTCAGCGGGAATAACATTATCACTGCTTGGTGGTGTACGGAAACATTCAATGGATCGGAATAAGGTCCCTGTCAGAGGAGACATCCATGTCATAATCGTTGGTATGCTTAATATCTACTATTGCTTTTGTAATATTAATTGAAGATGGATAGCATTTTTGTTTGCCTCTATTTAGTGGGAAATGTTTCTAAAAATGGTGGTCAAGACGTGAACTTGATTCTTAATGATTGTCATTTGCTAGGTGACCCTGGGCTAGGCAAGAGCCAGTTACTTCAAGCTGCAGCTGCTATTTCTCCTCGTGGCATATATGTGTGTGGTAATGCAACAACAAAGGCTGGCCTCACTGTTGCTGTGATGAAGGATTCCATGACAAGTGATTATGCCTTTGAGGCTGGTAGACATCCTTTTCTTTTTAGTTCACTCTGTAATGTTCTGGCTATTTATTTGTTATGTTCAGATTATCCAGCAAAATAACCTAGGGGTTTCAAATTCGCAGTCAACTACCTTACTATATTATTAAGGTGGTTTGGATGTTTAGTGGCCAAATGTTATGTTGGCCAGGAGGATACTGTCTTTCTGAAGTTCACTTGGTTCAGGAAGCACATCTGATTGTTGTGAACTCCCATTGCCAAAGTTTTTATATCATCACTGCGAATGGCAATTTCACTGTTTACTCTTTATAACAATTTAATTTCCAATAGGTGCCATGGTACTTGCTGACAGTGGATTATGCTGTATAGATGAGTTTGATAAAATGTCTGCAGAACACCAGGTTTGTCTCGACTGCTTAACATTTTCTTTCCTATCTCCAGGTATCGAGGCTTAGTTGGATCTAACTGCCTTATTTCAATTATTACAGGCCTTACTGGAAGCCATGGAACAACAGTGTGTCTCTGTTGCAAAAGCAGGACTTGTAGCGAGCTTATCAGCACGAACTTCTGTCTTGGCAGCAGCAAACCCTGTTGGTGGTCATTATAAGTAATTTTTTTTACACCTTTATTCATTTGTTATTATATTCATAGAGACTGTTTAACGCTGATAATAGATGCATTTAGAGCTTTGTTTCAAGGGCCATGATCAAATGTACTCATATCAGCATTAATACTTCAGTCTGAGTTGTTAAGTATTATTCCTTCTAAGATTATCTTAAAACTGAAAATATAACCTCAATTTTTTGATTTGTTGTTCTGTTATTTCTTACTGCTCTATTTGTATTTTCAGTTCTTATGTTCATGGCAGATAATAATACTTTTGTCTTAGTATAAATATGACTTGTCACGGATCAAACATATTCCAAATAATTTCTATTACAGAACCATAGTTAAATTTGTGTATATTAATATTATTATACATGTATTTGCTATATAAGTTTAATAAGTAATATTGAATATCCAAATTGCAGCCGTGCCAAAACAGTGAACGAGAATTTGAAAATGAGTGCACCTCTTCTCTCGCGATTCGATTTGGTTTTCATATTACTTGATAAGCCTGATGAACTACTAGATAAGAGAGTCTCAGATCACATCATGTCAGTAAGTATTCAAGTCTGGAAACTTTATGCTGGTGCATGTTTATGAGTAAATAATGTTCTTAATCAGTAAACTAGTAAAGTATTTCAATGCTATTATTCAAGAGTGCTTGAATGGCCTTTTGAGAGATGGGATACTTTAGCCAGTTGTCAATATAACAATGCCTCCGGCAACACAAATGCAGAATTATGATAATCCTTGGTATTCAAAGTATAGTTCAGGAAACATCATTGAGTGTACTGTCTATCTTGCAGCTTCACTCGGGATACCGACAACATTCACAAGCAACCAAAAGACTTCGAATAGGTGGTGCATCAATTATTTATGTATAGATAAAGCTTTGAGAGTCTGCGTTGCAGTAAGTTCAATTTGATGAATGATTTTCAATTTAACAATGTCTTCTGATTTATGAAACACAGCATCACAAGATCATGGACGATTAGATGCAAGTGTAAAAAGTGGTTCTCTACTATCAAGGCTGAGACTTGACCCAAAGAAGGATATCGATTTTGTTCCATTACCTGCTCCACTTCTTCGCAAATATATTGCTTATGCAAAAACTTTTGTCTTTCCTAGGTGACTTGATGTTATCTCTACGTGCAGTCTTTATGTTGGACTCTAATGCAATTATTTACACTAGTAATAATTTCATTTGTCTTTGTGAATCAGGATGTCAAAACCTGCAGCCGAAATTCTTCAGAAGTTCTACTTACAGCTGAGAGACCATAATACATCTGCTGATAGCACACCTATAACTGCAAGGCAGCTTGAAAGTCTGGTGAGGCTGGCGGAAGCCCGAGCAAGGCTAGACTTAAGAGAAGAAATAACAGCTCAAGATGCATTGGTGAGTTCACTGACGAAATAATGGTCACTCATTTTTGTTCTGATGATCAACGCGATACACTTGTCTATCATTTGTTTTTGAATTACTTTCTCATGGAGTGATTACATTGTTGGTTAAATAAAATGCTTTCATTCTACAACTTCTAGATATGTTGCAAGCATAGAATAAATTCAAGAGTTGCAATTTTACTTCTGGGCTGTGGATAATGAATTCTGGCCAAATTAAGCAATCAGTTGAACAATTAACCATACCTAAAATTTCATAAAGTTTAAAACTTTCAAGTTTTTGATTATACAACTTATTTATTGCCCTCTTATTTGAGCAACACTTTTGCAGGATGTGGTCGAAATAATGAAAGAATCTCTGTATGATAAGTATGTCGATGAGCATGGTTTTGTGGATTTTGGTCGGAGTGGGGGGATGAGTCAGCAGAAGGAAGCAAAAAGATTTTTAAGTGCTCTGAATAAGCAGTCAGATTTGCAACAGAAAGATAGCTTTTCGATTTCTGTAAGCAGAAAGATATCCTTTTGATTATCTATCTATCTATCTAGCTAGAATTTTTTTCCCTTAAAATCAAGTCATTCACATAAATACTTGCATTGCAGGAAATATACAGTTTGGCAGATAGAATTGGCCTAAGAGTTCCTGATATAGATACATTTGTGGATAACTTAAACACTGCTGGTTATCTACTGAAGAAGGGACCAAAGACATATCAGGTAATGTAATCCCCTGTCACACGGCTACATACATGACATTAAAGATGCCATTCAGATTACAAAGAAAATACATCATTGGTGTAAATTCAATAAAAAGAAAACTCAAACAGTAAGAGATAAGAAAACTCTCCTAAACAGCGTCTTTTTTTTTCCTTGTCTCCAATTCGTTTTATGCATCTTCGAAATGCTAACAAACTCAAGATTTGATACACTCTGGCACCTTCAACCACCTGGTTTATTAGCTTAGTAGTATCATCCCAGATTACTTGATATTCATGGATATTGCTGATCAAAACATCTTTTTCACTTCAAACCGTTAATGGCCAAGTTCATCCATTGATCGGATTGACATGATCCTTTGAGCTCAGGCAACTTTTGATCGATTGTACTTCCTCATGCAGGTGCTATCATCATCTTATTCGCGGAGTCAACCTTCAAGGTCAAGAGTATGAAGTCGTGCAGTATTAGAAGGCATGTCAACTTTTGTTTTTCTATTCCTTGTCATGAAGTATTTACAGTTGCATATCATCATCATGCACACTAGAATTTCACTGTAAATAATTGTAAATCATTTGCTACTACTTGCATAATATAAAGGCTGAATGAAATTAAACATTTCTTACTATTGACGTTTAGCTTCAGGCAGGAAATGTAATTAGAAGCAGACACAGATCAGTTATTTACATTACTAAGGCGAAAATTTACTATTCGCACATTTATTTGTCTATAGAAGTTCAAGGTTTAAAATTTGAGAGTACAAATTCTGTAGATACATTAAGACTTGAAACCCAAAACGGGTTTCAATCCAAACAATTTAGTATACAGTAGTGTTACTAATTTACTATGTTATGGAGAATCATCATTGGTCAAAATCTTCTCCATCTATAGGTTCGAGTCGCCATTCGCTTCCATAGTAAGAATTAGGCAGACCCAACCAAAACTTGAAAGCCTCAGCCGCTCTCTTCCTCTCAATCCTTCTGTCTTGCCTGGCCTGCGAGGCATGCTTGCTGGTAAACATCCTTGAATGCATTTCCACATAAATCATTTTATACTTTGTCTTATTTGGTGGTATGCCATTCTCTTCCATGCATACTATAATTTCTAAAGCCTTCTTGAAGAAGGCGGCCCTCACGCATATATCAGCCAGAGTATCTAGCAGCCCTTCATCCGGTTTCAATGGTGGCGGCGAATCACCATCTGAACTCACAGCTTTCTTTTTCACTTCACACCTTTCCTTTATTTCTTTCCAAAGCAAAAGTGCTTCTCCTGGTCTTCTAGCTAGTGAAATACCATTTGCGAGGCTGCCATACGTAGACACATTAGGGTAAAACCCGTCATCTTTCATTCTCTGAATTATTTTCTTGGCTTCTTCAACCAATCCCAGCCTACAATAGCCTTCAACCAACATATTCCAAGCAACTATATCGACTTTCACTCGTGGGTCGCTAAGCATTTCATCAAATACCTTGTTAGCTAGCTTTGGTTGAGCTGTCAATGCAAAGGCTTTCATCAATGTAGTATAACTTATCTTGCTGGGAGTAATCCCTTTCGCTCGCATCTCATTGAAGAATGCAAGAGCCCCTGCACCATCATCAATCAGTATACATCCATCAATCAAAATATTATACGAAATCACATCAGGATCAATCCCTGCATCATCAGCCATCTCCCGAAGCAGCTCTTTTGCATTGTCAATTTGCAATTGCTGGCAATAACCCTTGAGCAGAATATTGTAGGTAATACGATTAGCAGGCACACCAATCCTAGTCATTTCGGCTAGCACCTGACGAGCTCGATCCATTGACCCAGCTTTCACAAGAGCAGAAACAACAGTTGTGTAAGTTACATGATCAGGATGACTAGATCTATCATCCTGGCATTTCATTGCCTCTAACATCCGAACCATGTCAGTCACACGTCCTTGGTTCATATAACCCTTCATTAAAGTTGTATAAATTCTCGAGTTAGGAGGATATACTTTAACTAACAATGGTGGCTCACTAGTTGGATTAACAGAATTTGGAAGCAACCTTTCAAACACGCCATCATCTCCCTCGTTATCACTCAAATCTTTGAAATTCGAGTCCCTAAGAACCGCACACAAGTCTCTCCTTCCTTCTCTCATGGCTTGAACCATATTTTCAGCAGTTTCTAATTCACCAAATCCAACATAAGCCGCGACAAGTGAATGCAACGTAGTCATACACAAAGGAATTTCCATCTCAAGAATCCTCTCCAACACAAACACAAGCAAATCTTTCCTATCAACTCTAGCACACAACTTAATCATAACATTGTAAGTCAAAACATCAGGCACTGCATTGAATTCAGTCATTTCATCAAACAGTTTCAAGAACTTATCAGTATTACCTAAATTGGCACAAGCATTCAACACAGCGTTGAACGCTGCCGTGTCAGGCCTGGAGTCACCAACAACCGCCTGGTCCGTGAATTTCCGGACCCGCCTAACCACCGCGTTGAAGAGCTTGATGGACTCAGTGGGGCCGTCATCACCGGAGGCGGCGAGGCGGCTGACTACAGCACTCCAGGCCTTGACGTGGGGGAGGTAGCCAGAGCGGAGCATGGACTTAACAACGGAGGTGGCGTAAAGGGTGTGCCCGGATTTTGCAGCTGCCACAGCAAGGAGGCCGAGGGAGTTTGCATCAAGACGGTGGAGCTGGCGGTCATGGCGGAGGCGCGTGACAATAGACTGAGCACGCTTGAGTCCCAAATTGGTGTTCTGGTAGGAAAGTTGAGAGACCAAGCGACTAAGGCAAGTGGGGCTAGGCAGGTAAGTGGATAGGGTGTAATGAATCCAAGCTTCTTCAGTTTTTCTCTGGCGAAGAAGTGTCAACAGAATCTGGTCATTATTGGCGTTGGTAGAACTGAGAGAAAGGTCTGTTGTGTTGGCTGTACCTTGCAAGCGAACTGGGTGGCGCGTGGGTTTAGAAGTGGCTGTAGCAGTGGAGGTGAAGGTGGTGGTGGAGGAAGGGAAAGGTGGTGGTGGTGGAGAGACCCAGTGGAGAGAGGGAGAGTGGGATGATGAGGTTGAAGAAGATGGAAGTAGAATAATGTTCATGGCTGGTCCATTTGGGACTTGGGAGCTCAGGGAAGATGAGTTTGAAATTGACAAGATAATGAGTGAAGATACTTTCGATTAACTGGGTGGATGGGGAATGTACTACGTCTTCAGTATTCTCTCCTTTATTCTCGATTTTTTTTTTTCTCTTAATTAATTTAAAAGATTTTTTTCTCTTAATTAAATTTTTAAAAATGTTTTTGGACTATTTATAAATATTTTTTTTGGAGTTTACTGGTCTAAAAATATGCACTTCAATTTAATTCTCACTGTTAACAATCCAGTACTCAAAGATGAGACATTTGCCAAAAAGATTAAGCTTTTTTCACCACTAATGCACACATATCGGTTCGTATTGACAATAAATTCAACATATTTACATATTTTGACTCAAAATATATGCATTTATCAAAACTTCTACATTATTTGTGGTCTACATTCTTCGTTCTGATATATTTATTCTCAGGTGAAACTGACAATAGAAAGACTGTTTTATTCAATATCATAATGTAATTGATATTTAACAAAATATATATATATATATATACAAGCAAATTCTTGTATAAACAAATTAGAAAATTCAAGAGTTCATATAGAAAGAATCCAAATCCAATGAAAAACTAGTTGTATAGAATTAAATTTTTATATGATCATATTTTCTAACATTTCCGTCTTCAATCAATCATATATTATTATTATTATTATTATTATTATTATTATGTTGTATGTCATTTTTTATTTATTTATTTATTTAACATTTCATCGAGCTCATCTCTATTTAACAGAGAGAAATGCTTGTTGTACAAGCAAACATCCAATCCCACTCCAATGCCAAAGAAAAAAAAAAAACAGAAATATAAAAAATAGACAACAGAAGGTGAGAAAAAAACGGAAATTCAAAACAAAAACCTCAAAATTATAAGATTAACCAACTATTTCAATAACATAAACATCAACTTCGTTTTTTTTTTTTACTTGGGAATAGTAGTCAAAGAAAGAAAAAACGCTAATTCTATGAAAAGGATCTGTACATTAAATATAAAATAGTCCCCATGCTATCTTTTCTTATCTATTTCTATCTCAAACCCCAATTTCTTCCTGTACAGAGCACACACGCCCAAACTTGAAGGAGATCAATTTCTTGAGGATCTACTTTATGTACAGAACACAGATGATCCACACAATGAGTCAGTGAGAGAAAGAAGCTTCCTTTCGTTCCACAACGATCGGCTCCTCGTGAAACCATGAACCCGAAACTACCATCATTTGCTCCTATTTATTATCTACACCACCAGCCAGCACCCTACTCTATTAATTACAAATTCATATTATATGTAACCTGTGATGCGTGTGAATGCTATGAAAGATGAAACGAGCCTTGTCCTTCGGTTATGGCATACAAGAGTTTCTCTTTCATCCTCTCCTGAAAATTCGAAAAAAAAGAAGAAAAGATTAGCTTTTAATGTATTATCTTTGATAAAAAAGCTTAAATGTAAATCAAGTTTTCACGATAGAAAGGCAAGAAGGGATCACTTTTGACGTGTAAGGTGGCAACTTAAGGTAATTGGCACAAGTCATCACGCTGGGTAGGTCTGCATCTACGCAGTTGCTACAGTGCTGTAAAAACAAAGTGGAAAATGGACAAGTGAACAAGCGATAGATAGAAGTTCAAAAGAAATTTATAGAAATTTGAGGAATGAAATGCTTTACTAGTGCCGACCTTTCGGACTATTGTCAGTTTTGGATAAAGAGATGCTAAACCTCCTGGTGGAAGCCGAGGTGCCCCTGTCACAAACTGCAGAAATGCTCGTCGCTGTTCATTGTCAAACTCCTGTATGATTTCCAATAACTGATATACAGCAGAGTAGTGAGCAAATGTCAAGCTACTGATAAGCGAATTTGGGGGTAAACAAAAATAAAAAAATAAAAAAGTGAAAACATAATAATTATTACTCACACTAACAATAGGAGGACTGCTAGCTGTGTATCCATGATCAAACTTGATATGATCCAAAAGATCATTAAACTGCCAGAAAACATAATTACATTAGTAGAGATAATTTGTATCCCTATATATATATCAAGAGATTAATCAAATAACCGATATACATACAGTCCAAATGTCACGTTCTCCACACAGTAATCGCTCTAGTTCCTCTTCAGTAAAATTCTGGAGATGTTTAATAGGGAAAACCTGAAGAATGAAATCCAAAATAAATTCAAGTTGAAACCACAGAACAGATACATTAGGAAAGAAGATAGAACACATCACAATTCATATGTATATATTTATATCAGAGGGAGTGGGCGTGAACAGGACCGTTAAACATCAAGGTAAATCATATTTGATAAAGAGGAAAAAAATGAGTGCAACGGGACATACTTGGCAAAATCCAGATTTAAAAGCTTCGACTTGTTTGTATATTCCAGTATGTATTGTGGCATCCACAACAAGTGCTACATAATCCTCCAAGTTGTTCATATTTACCTGGGAATTTGAATAGTGTCAAGGTTTCAGTCCAATAACTAAAAACCTGAGATATTATGTTGCCAAATTTAAAGGAGGATGCATTACCATGTTATGATCAGTCCCAGAAGCAAGAACGTAATCAGGATACCCAGGAAGAGTAAAGTCGAGATAAAGATCCTCAACTCTGGTATTCCGGAAACTTGAGTCAGGTCTATTTGCTGAGGTTTCTCCATAGGTTGATTCCCAATATTTTTTCCTATTAACCAGAGCCTGAAACTCCAGCAGTGTCCTACCAAGCTCAGGGGCAAATGACTGGATGTCATACAGAGTCAGTTCCTGCAAGAGAGAAGTTTGCTTAAGTAGTGATTACTAGTCACAAATATCGATATTTGATGCCAAGTTGTAGAAAAAAATTCATTCATATGTGGTCTAAAGACCAAAAAGGTACCTTGCCAAGAATAAGCTTATAGAATGCTCTTGAGAAAGGCAGATCCAAGACCCTGCCATCTTGAAGTGACTTTGCGACAACTTGACCCAAAAGGACAAACTTTTTCGATATGTCGGAGAGCTGTACCCCATCTGATGTATTTATAGCACAAGACCATGGACGAGGGAAAAGCCCAAAGGGGGACATCACAATATCAGAATCCTCTGCCCGTGAGCTTCCCTTAATGGAAAATGAGCTATGATCATCTCTCCACATGCCAAAGCCAGATTTCTGAAACTCGTGACTGACAAGGGTATAAAACTCCAACGTTGGACCAAGCCCAGTACCAACTTCTTCATTATATTCCACTTCAAGAAGTGCTTTACTATTAGCATGCTGCTCCATCATCTCGGTAGCAGATTCCAGAATTCGGTCCCGGCAAACTAAAAACTTCTTCCGAGGCACGCTACCAGTAGCTGATCGCCTGTCGCTTGATGCACCTGGGTTATTATGATGCGGTGAATGAGGCTGGATTTGTCGTGCACCAAATGCTGCCAGTCGGAAATACTTGCATTTTGCCTCAAAACTAAATAAGAATGGACATGAGGCCATTAACTGATTACACCACAAAGGCATACCACCAATCGAAACAGCTGAAGAATCCCGCATCTGTTGTTCTAGTTTTTCTGTCAACTTATTACATACAAAGTCATTCTGTTGCAGTCTACGGATTCCTACCCTCAAATCATCCAAATTACCAATTCTCCCTTCAGAAAAGGCAAGTATTCTTTCATGAGATGTCAAATGAAATGTAAACCTATTCACGCCTTCCAAACATTTAAGCAGAAACAGTATATCATATATAGGGCTCGACTTATCCACGTCAGAAGCTAGTTCACAAGCAAACATGCCAGAGAAAAATGAAGCATAATTTGCCTCAAGTTTATCCAATACATGGGACTGTTGACCCAAATGATGACATCCTTGAGGATCATGGTATTCAGATGCTATAGCTCTTCTGTAGGTTATTGTATATACTTGACTCCATACTCTAGCCCCAGTATGTATTTCGTTATCGGCTTTTATTTGCTGTTGCAGAATTGCCTGATATAGTGTCGATGTGCGGTCCAGCTTCTGCCCCTCCAGGAAAAACATAAGTTTTGATGGTGCGTGTTCATTGCTACAGCCCTAAAACATGACAATAACATAGTTAAGCAGCTTATACAATATGCATAACTGGCTAGTAATTCAATCACATTGAGAAGAACTGAGATATCATATGCTTAACATTGTACTGTAGGAAAGATCTACTCACAGCATTATTTTCAGGCAAAGGCTGCACATCACTAGGATTGGACTGTCTTAAAGTTACTGCAATTTCAGATGCCAATGCTGATACATTAGCCACACCTCCCTGCACAAAAGCATAACTAAGAATCGAGTAAACCAAAGTATTCTTAATCTCTCTATGATGTAAAGATAAATGATAATAAATTGTTTTTCTAAAGGAATTATATTCAGCTAAATTCAGCAAACCACAAAAGGAAAACCTGGATCTCAGGCAAATCAGTGGACACGCTGTCATGCTTCACGGGAGGCAATTCAATGGACATACTTTCAGGCCTTTCACCTTGCACAGTATTTGCTTCCGATGGTAAATGAAGAGGTTGACTGTTCATGTGGTCCATAGCTTGAGCAGATGATCCTGCATCTTCAGATCCTTTAATGCTAACTTTAGGCCACAGAAATCCTTCAATGGAATCCAAAGAAGAGAAAGGATCAACAGTCACAAGATCTTCAGAGAAATCACATAAGCATGTCTCCCCATCACCTCTCATAAACCGAACTTTTAGACTTGGATGATTAGTGCAGCGTCCATATGGAACAGTAGCCAATGAGTTTCTATATTTGAATGCATGGCTCAAAATAACAGGAAAGTTTTCAAAAGAAGACAGTGCACTTTGTAATTTCCTGACCAATATTGACAAAGGCAAGTCCTGAGAAGGAATGTCAGAAGAAGCTAAGAATAGTCTTGCAAGCACCTCAAATCGTTTTTCCACAGCATATAAGATACCATAAGCACCCGGCAGTTCCATATCATCTCTCAAATATAGACCGTTAGATAGGTAATTCACCAATGATTTCACAATTCCACTTTCAATAAACTCAAAAGTGGAAATAGGTTCACTTCCATTGAGTTTCTCCATGATCTGGTGTAATAGACAATAAAATTTCTCTTCATTTAGAGCAAGAGCATCATTACTAGCGCACATCCCCATTAAATCACACAATGCAGCAGATGAAGTTCTGAGATTTTGAAGAATATCAGTCAATCCTTCCTCAGAGTCGAATAATTCTGGAGAGAAGTAATTGGTTCTAATGCTCTTTGCAAGATTGTGAACAGAATCTTTATCATGTTTACAAGTTCCTGGTTCTGGAGCTGAAGAAGACAGGCCAGTATCAAAAGCATAACATAAGCATCTCAGAACCTCCCTTCCTGAAGACTTTTGACTCGAGTTAGAACAAGGATGGATGCCACTAAAAACTGGAAACAACGACTGTGAACATTTTTCTGGTGTTAACAATGCATCAATGGCAAAAAAGACACCCTCTTTTACAAAAGCGTTCAAGAAAGTATCGGAAAGCTTTTGTAGAATGATCTCAGCAATCTCCAGAGCTAATATAAGCACATGGTAATCCTTTCGAGTAAACACTCCAGCCAAAAAACTGCCACATCAACCAAGGAACTATATTAAATTCACTTAATATAAATATTCGATGTCTGTTACGTAAAAGACAAGAAAACCCACTTCACCTTGGAATATTGGCACTCTTGAGCAATTCAACAAGCATGTCTGATTTGCTCAAATAAAGTAATTTTTTTATGACAGATAGGCAACCATAACAAACATATATATTTGCACCAGAATTAACAACCTGCACGAGGGGCAAAAGATATATTATAAATCTATGATAGAAAACAAACAGCAGATGAGTGGAGCTGTACATATCAGAGAACTAACCTTAATCAACATGGGAAGTATATCCATCCCAAACTTTTGTAGAAGATCAGGGTGGTCAACTAAAAAAGATTGCTTTTCAACAGATAGATCTCCGGATGAAGTAGGGAGAAGTTCATTTAACAACTTCAGAACTTCATGTACCTGAGCAAGAAAATAGAACAATTACGATCCCCCTTTTTGTTTTCCTATTAACTAGATATTATACCCATTTTCCTCTTAACAAAATAATACCTATAATTTAATTTCAACATTGACAATACAAACTTACATTCATTAAACTTTAAAGGGAAGTGTTAATCAAGCAGCAATAACTATATCACAATCAAGGATTAATTAGATTAAAATGCTAAAGGGAAGTGTTCTAGTAAATAATGTTCAAAAAATATGTTTAGATCTTTTCTGTGTAATGACAGAAAGATGTTTAACAAAACTATATATGTCAAATCACGGTCATGTTCCCACTTTCCATGCTTCAAATTTGATATTAAGCATGTCTATGTCATATTGCCATGTCCCATTATCATGCATATGGATAAAAATAAAAATTTCGTAATTTTCAATCAGATAATTTTGCCATAGGATACAAGAAATTGTAAAGTCTAAGATGTATACCTGATTGCAATGCCCATCAACAATAAGTGGAGAAGACATTCCATGTGAAAGATCATAAGTTGATAATATATCCTTTATTATGCTGCTTATATTAAGCTCATACAAAGTCTTGAAAGCAACAACAGAACCAGAAGAAATTTTGCCAAGTAACCCAATCAAACCCTGCCAACCAAAATGGAAAGTCGTGTTATGATTCTAAAGTGGGGAATACATAGTTAAATATCAGAAGGATGGTTAACAAAAATTTGCATACGTTGTAAACTGGTTGCGATAGACTAGTTCGAGTATTCAAGTTTACAAGATGTGTGGCTTGACAAATCAACCCATGCCTACAAAGTTCATCCAGCATCTCAGAAGACTGACTAACTCGCTCCACTATTTTAATCAAGCAAGTTGCTACACTTTCAACTAGCTGAAAAATTAATATTCAAATAGAAATTGGAAGTCAACAAATATTAACAGATGAATCTACAGAAGCAAAAATCGCATAAACCAAACTGATGAGCAATTCTAACCTGTTGATCCTCATTCTGAAGAAGATTGCACAATATGGGTACAGCCTCCATGAAAGGTGAAGGACACTCTGAAGGCAGTTTCTTACATATGTTCACCACAGTGGAAAGTGCAACTCTCTAATGCAATTAAAAGGAAATTAAAAGATTATTTTCAAAGCTATTGAATGCAGTAAATTCAAAATCAGAGGGAATATAACATAAAATTAAAATGCAATAACTCCCGCAGGATGACATTTGATCTTCCATTTACCTGTATGCTCATTGAGAAGAAGTCAATATAAGTCAAAACAGCCATAATAGCCCCGGCCTGTAAGCAAGCAAGAGGTTGATCCCGAGATATTTTCTCCAATGCTTGCAAACACTTCATAAAACAACACTTACATGCTCAATAAATTACCATTCGATACTCTCTTCTTCGCATAAAGAAAGAATTACTATATTAAAGAAGAAAAATTAATTAAATACAAAAAATACCTGCTCAGCTACATCCAAATACTCAATAGCCATTAATCTTTGACAAAGAGCAGGAACCGCATCATGACGAACTAGCAAACCCGATGACCGCGGAAAGACGTCACATAAATATGTTATACCCCTTATAGCCAATAACATTATATCTGGATTATTCTCATATCTTGCCAGCTTTACAAGAACTGGTGATAACGAGTCTACCATCATGCTAGAAAGTGAATCCTCTGTACCAAATGACAGCACTTCACATAGCTCTGTTAGTGCAACTAATTGCCTAGAAGGGTCACCCTCATCATTCAAACTCACTAAAATACTCCTCAATTTGCCATGATCACCAGAGGATCTTCTCCTCTGGTACTCCCTAAGTCCACTGTGTCTGGGGTCTGCATCATCAGAATCACAGGACCCATATCCCGAATCCTTTTCAGGTTCTCCCTCTGATCGGCTTGAAGCCGAAGCAGAAGATGAAGTATCCATATCGTTATGCTGGGTTTCAGGTGTAGAATTTGTGGAATTCAAGTGGGTTTGAACTGATGAACCTGATGTACTTGGCCTGAAGTCCAATGAACTGCAAGCTCTTTTATCATCAGGTAAATCAACAGCCATTTCCAATCGCTTTTGTCCACGGTTTCCCATACGATAACAATACTCAATCCCTTTAATTTATCAGCACAAAATTTCAACAAAGCATCCACCCCTGCAAAAGTCCAGAGAGTTATGAAGTTGCCTTTTCAAGAATCCAGAAACAAGTCAGAAATCAAATCCAAACAAAAAATATCACCTGAATTGAGTTCAAAACTAACAAAAAAAAAAAAATAATAATAATAATAACAAAATAAAATAAAAACACGTAGAAATACACTTTAGTACATTCAAAACTTTCAGCTTCAAGAATAAGCTAGCAAGAACTGCCATATTTTTATGAATTCAGATACACTATAGCCCACAAAATACTGGGGATTTACATATTCACAGTTCAGAACTGAATAAAACCAAAACAAAAAGAAACCACCACATCAGTGTATATGAAAAATAAAATTACAACAAAAAAACAAAACAAAAATAAACAGAGCTCTGTTTGTTCTGATGTCAAACAACCGTTCAACAGATTCATAAGAACACTCAAAATCATTCTATCAAAAACAAACGCCACACAATCACACCATATAAAACACATACACATACGCCAGCAAATTCTAAAACAACCGGAGAAGCAACAAAGATCAAAGCCAAAAAAAAATTACAAAAAAAAAAAAAAAAAAAAAAAAAAAAAAAAAAAAAACAGAGAACAAAAACTTGAAAAATCTTGAAAGAGTTTTTTAATGTACCTAATTGTTGTTGTATAGTTCTTAATCGGCCTTCGAGAGAGAATCGAAGACCAGAATTTCAACGATGATCGATTTCTGTATCTCCTCGAAGACGATCAAATTAAGTAAAACATGTGATTGTGATTATGATGATGATGAGAACAGGATGTGAGAAAACACAAATTACAATATATGGGAAGTTTTATAATTGTAAAAAAAAATTAAAAAATTAAAAAAAATACAAGCTTCTATTCTACTACTGGCAGGTAATTATCCTGTGCGACTCGTGTGTATAAACAACGGCGTAGCTCCTGATTTAATTGCCGTATATATTATATCATCGAGGGGTTTAGGTGTGGGGCCCTATGATGTTGACGTGGGTTTTGTAAATGCGATCATGTGATGGTTGTCTGTTGTCCGTTGATGATGTCAAATGGAATATCAACCGTCTGATTCAGCACCGCCTAATGAGGATTGATTTGGACTCTGGAGTCTGGAGTCTGGACTCTGGGCCCAGTCTCCTGGCATTGGAATTCTGGTAGAAATCAATTAGATGTTGTTGTTGTTCCTCCAAGAACAAAGAAATTTTATTAATTGAAGTGAAGGAAACTTCTTTTATGTCTGGACACTTGTATTTTAAATGATGTGATAATTACAAATAAAGTAAAAGATAATTATTTTGGGATATTTTTAATTTCAATAAATGAATCCTTTAAAGAGACGTAAGACTGTAAGAGGTAGTTTTTTTATAACTAACATTAATTTCAATTAACATTTGCGGCATTAATCACCTTGTATAACAAGTTAATTACAAGTTTCCACCAATGTTGTTATGTAGTCATTATAAATAGGCCAGGTAAAGTTACAAAATTGAAAAAAAAAAAAAAAAAAAAAAGATTTTTCAGATAGCTCTTTATCGTTACAAAATGACGATTCAATACTATTAATAAAAGAAAAACCCCATATAACGATCGTAGTAAATAGATAAATTGAATAGCAAAAGTGATTCATGAAATGGAGACAAAACACATAGATGCATACATATATATATATATAGTAGCTTCAACTTATATCATAGAAATATAGAATGATACGATTCAAACCTACAACCTCGTGATATAGATATGAGGGTGTGACATTGAACCAATTTTATCTCTTCAAATTTTATTTATTATTTTGATAATAATCAATTATAAAACTTATATGTACAAAGATAATTATCTAAATTCGACTAATGTTTTGAGTTATATTAATAGTTTTAAATAAATAAATAAATAATCAAAATTAGTATAAACGTACAAGTGAAGGAAACGGCAAGACCCCAATATGCTTGTTGCAGTCAGCAAAAGCAATAAAAAAGCGGATCTTATTGACTTGAAAAAGTGACGTGCAAAGAGCACGATTTTGCCTAGAACTGGAATACAAGTATACAACCATCGCATCTCCCACGTAAACACACACCAACTTTAAAATCTTTTCTTTTACCTGGTCATTTCAAAGCAAATGGGCAAGAAAAAAAGACCCAAAAGATAAATGAAAAGTCCGATTCTCTGTACAAAATAACAAGCCACATTAAAGTATCCAAACTGTCTTCCACACAAGGTAAGATATAAATTAAACAAGACTTCGAAAATGGTTGGTAATTGGTAAAGTATGAGCATTCATTGAACACAACCTTGGAATTTTGCAAGAAAAGCAACCACACTAAGTCAAACAAATGCACTAAAAAGAACAAGACATGGCCCTCGATGGCACCCAACCAAGTCTAAAGCACGGCAAAAACCTCCTAGTCTCCTCACAGAAACTGCACAATTCGCGCATACATATAATCATCTAATCTTCGCTGTGTATTCTTAGATTCCCAATCGAGGAGGCCATCAAAGAATGACAAAAAAAAATCTAACATGCTCAAATAAAAAAACGCCATAGACAACATAAAAATCAGACATGTACTTACCAATAAATAAGTTTCTTAATTAGCTGCAGAACATAACATCATTTATTCTTTTACAATTTAGATTACAGAAATCCAGTGATATACAAAAATTCAACAAAAGATTATTCTATCCAGAAATAAAATTTACAAACCTAACCAGAACAATTACTGAAGACACAACAAGCATACTAAAAAACTATCGAAAATATCAATGGTTCACAGCAGATCAATGATTTGAAGCAATATATGCTGTGGGTACCGACAAGATCTTCAATGGGATTTAAATTATATAATTGGTTGCTGCAGGGGAAGGGTATCACTCTGTGCCATGCATAGGAACCATCATATGTTGTGCCTGCGACTACAAACATTTTGAAAGATCAAATTGTAAAATATTTGAACCAGCAAAGCGATAAGTTCATTATCTAACATAACATTCTTAGTGTTTCTTAACTTTCTTTAACTGAATCTAGAGTTATATACATAAATCAATCACCAAGGAACACAAACAGAAATAAACAACAAAAAGAAACCAATAGGGCATAATACTCACAAAAAGTAGCCATGATCAGCATAGAAATATTTTCTAGTCAACAAAAGCAGATTGGCTTTTCAAGTACCTACACTGCATTCTATTTTCCACCATGTAAACATCTTTCATAACTTTTTGAGAGAGAGGTGATGTTTGTATTTGCCTACTAGAGATTTGATCGGGACAAATATATCTTGGGATAAACCGATCGCATAGCATCACCATTAAATGACTTGACCTTTTCTTTTTTGGGATTGGATAAGTTTACTTTTCCAAGAGATTATACTTGCAATAAAGGCATAGTAGAGGTGTGATGGGATAGCAAGGCAGCAATGGCAATTGTGGTGGTGATGGTCAAAAATAGCAACAATTGCATGCTGTGACCATAACTACCGAACTGATGGTTTTAACTGGGTGGTGGTGATGATGGTGTTTCCAGCAGCAGTGACAATGATAAGGTGTGTTAACTGCTGGGATGGAATGGAGTGTTGTAGGTCATTTTCCTTGGATAAAAGATACTGAGACCATAATATTCCAAATATCTATCTAAATTTCAGGACAGTCTTATTCAATGAAACAAGATTGTACACCATAAGTCTGTGAATACACCTGTGTGAATATCTATATCCTATCATGGACTATTACCTAGCATACTGAATAAAATTGAAAATTCAATGTCAGCGGTTTAAATTAGTGGAGGTAATGAAGCAATCTATTGCTCTAAATACTGTACTACATACAGCAATTTGAGATGATGTACATCATGTTGCCAAAACAGCCTATGGCCAAAGAGCCCAACAGCAACCGTGGAATGGATGACATATTGTTCAACTATTCACAACTCATAAATGAACAACAATCATTCACATTCTTACATGACCATCCAACATACAATTACATGCAAAGTAACAGCAAAAGACAGTCATACAGAATTCTGTGAGTCTTAACATTTAAAAAAAAGAAAAAAAAAAGGAAGGATTTCTGTGAGTCTTATGATATGGTACCAAAATTGCGAATTGGATCAAAAAGAGCATACAGGAAGGTCAAGGTGCTGGTAATAATCAGTTTTAAATGCACCAGTCAGTTCAATAGATTTTATATGATTGCTTTACAATAGAACCCAGCATATTCTCCATGAATGCATATGATTACAAAATAGAAAAATTTCACAATCTTTCGTAAGCATTGCTGAGTTGTTGACCCATTGATGTATGCAAACACATCAATGAAACAACTACATATCAGCTTATGAAATAGTCACAAATTAGTTGACAAACAATAATGATAGATAGTTATGTGTATAGCATTACGCAAAATTATGGTTCCACTAACCCAAATTTAGCAACACATTTATTCATGATACATTTCCTTGGTACCTATAAAACACAAATACCTCTACAACAGAACCACATTGACATTATTATTTTATTATTTTATTTTTTAGAACTACTACAATTTGGAGAATAGGGAGCGGGACATGACCCGAACCCACAACCTCATTGATGTGGATGTAAGGGAAATACCACTCGCCAATCTCATCTCATCCACATTGATAATATATCAAAAATTAGATACAGAAACTTATAAATATTGCATGATATGCACTTGACACTTCTTAAATGTATCCAAGATCAAGGACATATATCAAATATTTATGCATACCACTCGATACATAATTGCAAATGTTTCTTTTTAGGATAGAGCCTTTTTTAGGCAGAGACCAGAGTTTAATTAATAGCAAAAACATAGGAAGAGCTTAGAAATACATTATACTGTTTATATTAAATACAAATATATAATTTTGGTTTATAGAATATATATTTATCTAGTAGTATAGTCCGGTCATATTGTATCCTACCTCTTTATTAATCACTGTATCAACAAATTCAAAAGATTTGAGTCCATATCCTATAACCATATCCATGCTTTATATCTTTGTAAGACTGAAATTCATCTTGAATATAGCTTATGTATCTCTTGTATATCATTAATTACTCAAATGCATAGTTAATTATGAATCTTCCAATCGTGTTGTTTAACATTTGCACGTCAAATTTATGAACAATGTGGATGCGTTGCTTCCACATCAGGTAGATACTCAAACAAGTGAAGAGTCTCGTTGCATATTTATATGCAAACTCAACCAAAGTTCACATATCATTCGCATAAAGTTAAAATTCAAATACAGAGATTTAATCTTTTCAATACCATGACCAAGAACACGTGGTTTACAACAATGGGTTAGAAGTACTTTTAGTATTATAAGAAGTCAGGTCACCTCAAATGTGCTTCCACCAATAAGGTAACTTCTTTAATAGCAATGTGTTTTTCAAGAAGTTCTTGGCTTGGAACATGGATAAAAAACTTGTTCAGTGTTCACTAAACCTGACAGTTTAAATAACCATAATCACTAAACCGGCTGTTCTAAAAAAAATAGAATAATGCACTCAATCCCAGTGACATGAACCACTTGTGCTCAAATCAACATCAAGCATCACCGATGAGGGCAAGCCAGAAAACATTAGTTTAGTACACAGAGAAATACAATTGAAAAACCAACTCATTTTATTTTTAAAGTTCACTTGGTGGAGCAACAAACCCTGAAAATCTAGCCACATAACAAAAGGGATAGGTTCCTCTTCCTTTTTCTATTATATCATTAAAAATTAAAACTCCATTTGCAGAAAGCATAATCCATTTAAAACTAATTTTTTATTTTATTTTTTATTTTTAAAAAAAAGATCTGCACAAAATTTCTTTCTCATTAAGCCTAAGAACTGCTATACTGCTAAGAGGTTCTTCAGTTACATCATTGAAAAATTTGGCCCATGGAAATTAGATCTGATCCAATCCAAGGAAAAAGTTATTGAAAGAAAAAAGAGTATAATCGCTCATATAAAACAGACTTTGTTGTTATAACAGAAAACAAAAATTAAGTAAGGATCATATATGAGGCATCGAAGATAAAGGAAGGATAATAAGTGCATATCGAAAGCAGACATGGCTCAATCCACTATATATAATATCATTTTAATGAGGAATGAAATAACAATAAAGTACTAAAATAACAGTTAGAACTTAGAAACCAACATGTATTTTATCAAATTCCAAAGGAAGACTGATTCTTTATCTGTAACAGACTAACAGCAAACTGAACAGTATGGATCATGAGTCATGACCGGTCAATAGTTCTTCAATGATATTTCAAGATGCCTCTGTATCATATGCTATCGACATCTCTTAGTTGGTATATCATGCCCTGGATTTAAAAAACAAGATGAATAAAGATAACTCAAAGCACAATCTATCATCATGCGACATCCCAGATAATACTGTAACTGCATACAAGTGACAACCAGAATAATAAGCAGACGCTAACATTGCATTAGACATCACCGCATATCCATAGGTATGAGTATGACCCATCTATAAAGGGGTAAAAGAGAGATAGAAAAAGAAGAAGAGGAAGAAGAACTTTGTTCATGCACCAAACTAGATGGAAAATGGGAAATATAGGAAAACTATCAAGCAAAACAACAATGCCTACTGTAAGTCTAGTCAATGACCAAGCATTGCCTTTTGTTTTCCTACCAAAAATAAGAAATAAAACAGAACATGCATTGCCAAAAATGTAATTTAGACATACATGACCCAGTCCAATACATCAGCCACAAACTAATGAAAAGGATTAAGAACTCAAGACATAAATGTGTGTGTTAGCAGTTATGGCAATGTCTTCAATTCTATTGGTAATAGTTTAATTCATTAATTATTAAAAATGAGATGTAACTATTCAGAAGAATTTGCATTCAGTGGAGTACTTGGGGGTGGATGTCCATGCAGGGTTCCATGTAGATGTGCATCATGTATGTTTATGTAAAGATAAAGAAAGAGAGAAAGAGAGAAAGAGAGAGAAATTACTTGAGAATTCCCATAGTTAACACCTTGTGAGAAAGAACCTTGATGAGCAAGCTGCCAATAAGATATACCAGAAAGCACAAAGTATTCAACCAAGGTAACCTTGTAAATGATGCAAGGGTTTACAATATTAGTTAACAAAAAATAAAATAAAATAAAATGAAAAAGGAAAACATTACTCTACCTGGGTGTTTGGGCTCGGTTGAACATCTTTCTTGGCAGATGAATCTCCACCCTTAGCAGACCCCTTAGTATCACCCTAACAATTGTCACAATTTGCATCATCAAGTAATTGATAGTTGAAGAGTTATATGAAGTTTTAATCAATAGCAATGGAAAATTAAAGAAATGGATATTAAGTTACCTCCATCTGTGCAACATTCCCATTAAAGTAATCAACCCAGAAAACAACCAAGGAGAAAAAGAAACAGCGTTAGTTAATTTTTTCAGTAATTCCTAACCATGCAATCGCACCAGAAAAATCAACATCAAAATTCAAAATCAAATCTCTAAAAAAAAAGAATCATAAATAATCGTTTAAAAACGGAGAAATCATAACAAAACCAAAAAAAAAAAAAACTTTTTGTTCATCCATTTTCACAGCAGCCAAACAAACATACAGTGACAAAACAAAGAATATAAAGAATAAGTTAAGTCACCTCTCTGTATCTAGCGAGGTAAATCTTGAGCGGATCAATATAATCCTCAAACCCTAAGGTTGCCATAGCCCAAAGTAAATCATCACCGTTAATCGTCTTCCTCTTCTCTCTCTGGCACTTATCACTCGCCCTACACAACAAAACAACCGATAAATACAAATATACACGCACACGCACACAAACCACAAAATAAAATCAACCTCAACCAGTAACGAAAAAAGCGACATCATCATACTCGCTGGTGACGAAGCTGATGAACTCGGACACACATTCCTGGACAGTCTCTTTCGCATCCTTAGCGATCTTGCCGTTAGCAGGAAGCGCCTTCTTCATGATCCGGCTGATGTTAGCGATCGGGAGGTACCTATCCTGCTCGCGGACATTCGATCTCGGACTCTGGTCACCGCTGTCGTGGCTTCCTCCGCCTGGACTCAATGGTGCCTCCGCCGCCATGTCAGAAACCCTAACTCAACATCACACCAACAACCACCAACAAAATTAACATCAAACAACAACGACAACGACAACAACATCAAAATCATCGTCAATCGAATCCGAAACAGAAAACACAAAAAACCCTAGGCTAGAGAGAAAGAGAAGATTTAATTGATTTAATTTGATTAATTTTAATTAGAGATAAAGCATGAGAGATAAGCGAGAGAGAGAGAGAGAGAGAGAGAGGTAGTTAAAGTGGTTACAGACCTGTAGTGTGGTGTGAGCGAGGGGGGAATTGTAAAACAAACAAAAAAAGGCGCGAGAGATGGAGAGGCTTTAGATGGAGGGGATTGGAGAAGAAAGAGAGGAGATCGGACGCTGGAGAAGAGAGGAGGCAGGAGACGACTCAGATGTAAAAATGGAGTTTATCAACACCGTTCGTTTGTGTTTCTTTAGAGAGACTTTGTTTAGTTGTTTGTTCTCTATATAATTTTTTATTCCTTCCCTTTAATTTTTCCGGGTTTTCTGCGTTTCTGGTTTCGATCCGGTGCTCGTACAATCACGCTACACCACGTGTTATCGTGCGACGTCGTTTTTATGTCCCTCTCGCCTTTTATCTCTCACTCCTCAAATAGAATTATGATTTTATTTTTATAAATGATTAATAATTATATAAAATAAAAGGGTTAATATTAAAAACCACCCCCCATCTTTAAACTATTATTGGATGTATAGTTACAAATGCTTTTATTTTAGAAATCTCTCATATGAACTAACACTATTAGCATTTCGTTTATGTTGACTGAGTTTGACCATTAAAAAGTCAAAAATATCCCTATTTAAGCTTCAATTGTATGAATTGATTAATATAACCTCATAATTTTACTAAATAAATTAATAAAATGAAACAAGAGACAAGAATGCTAATTTGCAAAGAAAAAGTTATTTTGTGGACAATTTTATCTTTAAAAATAACAAAATTACAAATAAACCAAAAGCATTGAAAATAAGTATTTGTTTGGATTTATAAAAAAGACAAATAAACACATAAATGAATACATATTCTGGTTTATTTTCAATGATTTTGATTCATTTATAATTTTGTTATTTTTAGGGATAAAATTGTCCACAAAATAACTTCTCATTTGCAAGTTAATATTCCCTCATTTTGTATTATTTTATTAATTTTTATTTGGTAAACGTATGAGGGTATAATAGTCAATTCATACAATTGAAGCTTAAATAGAGACATTTTAGACTTTTTAATGGTCAAACTCAGTTAACACAAACGGAATGCTAACGGTGTTAATCCATATAGGATGTTTCTAAAATAAAAGCATTTGTAACTATACATTCAATAATAGTTCAAATGTGAGTGGAGGTTTTTAATATTAACCCAAAATAAAATTATAAATATATTTTTTTAAAATAGTTTATATATATATTTTTTATA
Source organism: Acer campestre (assembly GCA_954870605.1). NCBI lineage: Eukaryota > Viridiplantae > Streptophyta > Magnoliopsida > Sapindales > Sapindaceae > Acer > Acer campestre. Next base: position 32,382,530 of record OX940805.1, on the reverse strand, counting down.
AATATCAATATATATATATTATTTTATTTAAAAAATCTAACACAAATTGAAGCGAGTCTGTTGACACCATGAAAAAAAGTTCTTATATGTAAAAATTGTTATCATTTTTTCATTTTACTGGTTTTTGTTGCTTATATTTACATTAAATTTACGATCTTAGTCCAATTTAAACCTATTAAAACTCGAGTTTCGGCGATTTGGACGGATTCGATTTCAAACCGAATCCGTCGAAACTACAAAAATTGAGTTCTTATATTATAAGCAAGTTTGGTAACTATTTTACCATTTGATCTTTTTTTCCCCTTATATTTACATTAAACTTACATTTTTAATCCAATTTAAACTTATTTTTTGTAACTTAATTATGAGAACCTAAATTTCTACAGTTTTGTCCTTTGAAACCACAAAAAAGAGTTATCATATACAATAATTATTGTCATTTTTACACGTTATATTTACATTAAGTTTAGTGTTTTTAGTCCAGTTTAAACCCATTAAAAATTGAGTTTCGACGATTTCAACGGATTCAGTTTCAAACTGAATCCGTTTAAACCATAAAAAAAAGGTTCTTATAAGCAAGTATTGTAGCCGTTTTTCGTTAAACTTACATTTACATTAAACTTGCATTCTTAATTAATTTTATACTTCTCTAAAAAAAAAAATATCATTTTATACTCATTTTCTTGTAGCTTAATTATAAGCATCAGAGACTCGATGATTTCGGTAGGAAACCGAATCTATTGAAACGACAAAAAAGAGTTCATTAATGCAAGAATTGTTGCCATTTTTTAATTTTACTCTTTATATTACACTAAACTTGTATTCTATACTATCCTCCAGAGATTTCTGGAAGAAAAAATAGTAACTACTGTAGTTTGGGACGGCAGCAAATCAAATGTCCCACTATTCTAAACAATATAAGCTTCATTCATTTCCAAAGAAAGAAACAAAAACATGAATAGAAGAGACTCACAAGAAGGTTACCAGATCATTTGCAAACTCCAAAATTTACTAGTTCATAACATTAACAGATTTCTTTTAACATCTCAAATGTTTTTTTTTTTCTTTCCTTGAAACTTATATATAGCAACTTGATTCATATCCCAGCTATCTAGTCCTAAGCTACAACAAAGAATATGACCAGAGAAAATGGGAGAAAAATGAAAATTATGTGCTTGTACATGAACAAGAACTATCGAGCAGTCGGTCGTGCAATTGAGTCATCTAATGAAAGGTAATTTTCAGTTCCGCCCATATCCAGAGAACTCATGTTGAGTGAAGAATGAACAGAATTTCTTGACATTTCATCCGAATTGCCTTCTCTTCTTGTTGCAGCTTCCCTTTCAATTAAGATGGCATCTTGGACGTCCTTGAGAACTTCTGAGATTGATGGCCTCATATTTCCATGAGGCTGGACACACATCAAAGCCTTTTCCGCTATCTTCCACATTGCCTGGATGTCATATTCATCCCGTATAATCGGATCAATGATTCCTTGAATGTCACCACTCTCAATGTGCATCTTTGCCTGTGGTAAAAATAAACAAAGCAATTGACATGTGATCACAGGCTAATACATGAAAAAGAAGGAAGTTTCAGCAAAACGCAAAGTGCAAATAACTTCTTTTGTGAGTACATCGAACCATTGGCAAAATTGGTCCTTTCTATACATTTTATCCACACCACATCACATTCATATAGTAGAATTCAGTTTGTTCCCCAAAAGCAAATACCCTAAAGTGGACATTAATAAAACTAACATTTGGACAATTTGATCGTTACCCATTTTAGACTCAGTTTTGCATTCTTATATTCACTCTAGAGCTGATTATTTAGTTAAAGGGTTCAGAAGAATGTACCATCTTTCCTCTGAATGAACTAACCAAACTTACCCATTGGACTATGTTACGGCAATTAACACCAAAGCTTTCATTCGATATGGCTTCCTGACCAGATATCAGCTCGAGAAGAATGACACCAAAACTATAAACATCACTCTTGTCCGTTAACTGCTGGGAGATATAATACCTGCAAATCATGGGAAAAAAGAAATATATCAGCATATTGCTGTCAACATTGTTTAACACAGTGTATGACTTTGACACAATTTAGACCCAAGGCTCTCATTCTAGTTGGAAGACACATAATCTGTTAAGAGAAAACAGAAATGCTGCGGCAGAGGCCAAAGAAAGAAATTGTTGTGGCTAGGATGTTTTAATTGGTATTTCCATTGAATAAGAGTGTCATTAAAACTACAGTCATGTCACAAACTTAAAGCTACGCCTACTTGTTTGATTGTGTGTTCATATGCTTGAATTTGTCTAAAGGTCAATAACACCCAAAACAAAATGCATTCAGTGATTCATAAGCATACGATAACATCTGAAGTAACAGCAATATGGTTAATTGAAGTCAACGATAAAATGTAACAAGATCTTGAGCACAAAGAGGAAGGCTTTAATAAAGAAGGGCCTTACTCAGGATCCAGATATCCTACAGTGCCTCGTACTACACTCGAGACATGAGAGGCTCCATCTACTGCAAGTTTTGAAAGACCAAAATCCGAGACCTTTGCTCTCATGTGTTTGTCAAGAAGAATATTGCTGGTTTTTAAATCTCTATGAATAATGGCCGGAACACAGCCTGTATGAAGGTATTCAATCCCTGAAAATGCACAAGAACAACAAGATTTAATTCAATTATTCCAATAAAAAATGAGAGTTCTCTGCTGCAAAGAACAACTTCATTTCTTAGCTTATAACGAACCTTTTGCTGCATCTTCAGCAATTTCAAGGCGTTTGATCCAATTAATGCTTTGGCCACGTGTCAATACACCTACCAACATTCATGCACCAGTCACTTTTCAAAATTCTAACGATTCATATGAAAACACATGAACTTACCGTAAAGATGTTCCTTCAAGGTTCCATTCTGCATGAACTCGTAAACAAGCATACTTCTTCCTTCTTCTTGACAATACCCGAGAAATTGTACAAGGTTTCTGTGATGTATCCTTGAAAGAAGAACCACCTATGTCAAACAGAAACATGGGTCAATCACAAGATCTTCAGCTTTGAGTTGCTAATTGCTATCTTCAAATCATACAGATATTTTTTATTCAAAAGGCAAAACAAGTCTAAGTTATAGCAGAATTATCCATTCGTAGCAATGCTATCAGAGAAATTTGTTTCCCTCCAAAATAGAAGTCGGACCTGTATTTCCATGATCTAACTCTCAGATTATATTTGATAATGCAGCTACACAATCTAACATAGTTTATCAGGAAATGCTGGTAATTAGTCATATTGTTATAATATGAAAATAAAATAAAAAATAAATAGAATACAGCTAGGATTTAGAGCAGAAAGAGTAGCATCAAAAAGGATGGACAAAAAGACTTTTTCAGGCCAGATTTCAGAATAATGTAAAAAGTTACCTCATTTGAAAATTCTCTCTTTCCCTGGTAGGAATTACTAGTAAGAACTTTGACTGCAATTTCCTTTCCATCTTTCAATTTCCCATAGTATACAACTCCAAAACCCCCAGAACCAATTTTCTTCTCAAACGATTTGGTAGCCTCTTCAATATCAGACAATGTGAAGCAATGCGCTGCTTCTGAAGGAGCATCACTACGGGAAGAAACTGGTCTTTGGACAGGAAGAGAATGCCGAACATGGTCTAAAAAAATTAATTCAATTAAACATGTTGATCCAGTTGAGATATTAATTAACTCAACATAAGCCTCAAAATTGTTCCATACTATACCTTGATCATTATGGCTTTTCTTTCCTTTGCGCAAGATTAAGCAAGATACAATAGTAGCTATTAGCAAGACAGCAGCTCCAACAGTTGAACCAATAATAATGTTAAGGTGCTTAACTCTTTTACCCCGCCCATGAAGGTCAATGTTCCCAGAGTAGCTGTCAGTAACAAAAAGTGATGGTCAAGACTTACAAAGACACAAATGATCAAGAATAAGAATTTGGGTACAACACCCACACACGCACACACATGTTTGAAAAGCCAGAAGATGAATAGTTTCATATAATGTGGATCTGGAAACAGCACTTTAAGTCATCCAAAAAGATGAAACCAGATTTAATGTGCAGTCGGTGTTCTATGCTTAAACAGACAATCATCTACTAATTTGCTATTTTAACATGGAAAAGAATTCTATGCCTCTCAGACACGGCTAATCCAAATAGAATCATTCATCACAGCCTCCAAGATGACTTCTGTGCTAAAACTAGTGTCTTTGTTTTTCAACACTGATTGCAATCCATCAAATATAAAGACTAAAGGTATGAATTAAATTAATGTTAAACAGTTTAACAGCTTTCCCTAAACTAGATATATATTTATAAAAGTTAATGCTGCAAGCACGTTACCAGTGGTCTATGGGATCAATGATGCTCATTGTCCAAGTAATTAATTGCCAACAATATAATATTAACACGGCACTTGATGCACTTTAGTTCTAGAAATTAGAACCATTACTCACTTCAAATCCAAGTTTTTGTTGAGAAGACCCGATGGCACTGTTCCGGATAGCATATTATTTTGCACATACCTGCAACCACCAAATACGTCAAGTAAATATGCTATTGTTTCCTTGGAATCAACATGACAGAAAAATAGATGCATACATTCACATATATATATATATATATAATAGCACCAAGGATTTATAGTGACAAAATACATTTATTCCATCACCTTAAAGTCGATTAAAGTCTAAAAATGTATTAAAACACTTCTGCAAGGTATTATAATTTCATTTGATCAGTCAATTGCCAATAATAACTGATAAACAAGTTCTGATAACTTACAATTCCCTCAAATTTGGTAGGTTCGCTAGAGAGGAAGGCAGCTCACCCGTCAACTGATTGTTCTCGAGATGACTATATCAGACAAAAATCTCAGTTAATGGTTAGTTAAATATTTTGATAGGAACCATTATTAAGAGAGCAGGTCATCAGAATTTACATGATCTTCAAATCTGGGCATATACTAAAATCAGGTATCGAACCGGTCAATGAATTCCCATCAAGCCATCTGTGACCAGAAACATAGATAAAATAACAGAAGGAGGTTCAATTTTATGCACTTAACATTAAAAAATATACTACCGTCCAAAAACACAAGAACGCAGAGTGATACTTACAACTCAACTAACTTGCTCAATTTCGTCAAGTCTGAAGGGATGTCCCCCTTCAAATTCTTGCTAGATAAGTGGCTGTACACCAAGCATAAAAAATTTGTTGCAATATCAGTGACATTTCTTTTCAGATATCGTATTGGACAACTGCATTACAAGAGCAGGATGCGATATACAAGACATAAAACCTCATAAGGGATGAATCATTACATTACAGTAATACTTGGTCGTGGATCCGAGTTACACTGCAGCCATGACCATGGAACTGGCAGGCACGGGTCGCCACCTTCTTGAGCCCAATCAGCAGATGAGTTGAGTGCAATTACATTTGCTATAGCTCCTCCTGTAACTCAAACGAACCTAATCAGATATGCAGTCCTTAGAGCTTCAAAAGTTTACATTAAAGTATCAACACAATTCTTTCTTTCTTTTTTCTAATAATTAAAAAAAAAAAAAAGTTTAAGGCAAATGCTATTTTGTATGGAAATAGTTAATAGTTATGCTTTAAAACACGAGTATCGGCCAAGACTTCGGAATAAGCAGACATGCATTCCAGTGATCTCTATGCACCCAAGTTAGCCATAATTGTACTTACCATCTAAGGAACCATCATTCCTCTCTAAATAATTGTTGATCTCCATAGCATTCAAAAGTGGACCCCTGGAAGAATCAGAGGTTTTCCCGATTTTAAATGATAGTACAAATGGCAGAGATATGTTAGGGAATCCTGGCTCATAGACACGATTTTTTCCTTGAGCATTTTCTTGGATATTAATAATAGGTTTGCTGACATCAGGATGGTCTTGGAGCAATACCCTGAATTTCCTGGACTCGTTCAGTTCCAAATCTTCAATTTCTGCAAGGTAGGTGAAGGCCCAACCAAAACCAGGAAAACCATCCAAATTCAACCTATAAGTTAATGATCCATTTGTACCAACTACCGCAGTCTGCATCACTTTTTCAGGTGGCATTTCCCCATTGTTTACATCAACTGGCAATTTGGTTGATACTCTCTCCGTGCCAACGGCAACATCAACTAGGTAATTTGCTTTCTTCAGAAGATCAGATTGCCATATTCTATCGAATGGGTCATCAGGATACCTGAAATCAGAGAAAACACTTCCTTCTATAGCTTTTTTTGGTATGGACAAATTCTCTTATAGTGACAAAAGTTTACGACAATATTATAGCTTTTACAGTTGACCTTTTAAAATCTTATGGGACAAACTATTTTGCTGGATATCAAAACAACTTAAATTACCTTTTTTTTTTTTTCTGTCTTTGTTTATTTCAATTCCAGTGTTTCATGCCCATTAATTTATTCAAGCATTCCGATGAAGATGTACTATAATATATTATTATTAACTACATAATATGAGTATACCTAACAGGAGCTTCACTATCTGCACCAAAATTAATTCTTGCAGAGACCTTGAGGTAAAAGCGATCTTCAAATTTTGTAGCGTAAACTGAACCATTGAATTGTCGGAGCTCAAGGGTAGAAATGAATGGCAGCCCAGTTGTAGCATTTGACAAACACACATCAATTGTAGGACTTGACGCTAGAAAGATTAGTTCCCGCACCTCTATAGTAGTAGTATCCGAAATTTCAATAGTAGACCAATGAGTAGCCCCAAAGGAAATGTCGAATTTCGGATAAACATTATTGTTGTCAAAATCACCATACAAGAACGTTGCTCTTATGAGATACCTAGTCCTTGTTACGACATTAAGCTTGTAACAGTACTTCCTGAAATCAGCAGGAAAATGTCTCACTGACGTATACTGCTTCCTAGTCTCATTTTCAGTAGATATATCTTTTGCTTCTCCATAAATAAGATAATCATCAGGTGTCCAATTAAGTCCAAGTTCATCGGTGTAATTTTCTTTACCCCCACAGTCCAAACTCACAAAACCTGCTTCACAATTTCAAATGTGTTAGCAATACTAGCACATAACAAATACAAAATTTTCAGGACTCTATTGAGAAGCTTACTTTGTCAGTAATGTACTTTTATTTCACATAACGGGGAGGAAAAATGAAATACTCATAGAAAAAGAATTAAGCAATTGACACAACTTTGAGATTGCCAAAGCCAAACTTCAAGATTGGAATGTATAGATCACAAATTATCATACATGACAGACAAAGTTGACCATATCTCTTGCCTTATGTTGTTGATTACCAACTTATCAAAGCTAGTGAAATAAATGAAACTCTATTATATGCACCAATTTCTGGAGAAACAAACAGCTGTTTGTACTATTTCTGTATTAAAGCTATTGAAATCATGCCTCATCAAGCGGAATGGATAATTGTATCAGTAAGGAGATAATTGAATTAACAACATATTGATAAAACTCTTTAAATTTAAATCTATCGAATTCTGAAATCCGGTGTCCTTCAGTTCACCCTAATTTGCAACTTTTCATTTGGGCTATAATCTGACAGTTCTAGGAGCTTACAAGATTCGACACACATACCAACGGTGAATTGAAAGTTCAAAATATATGCTACTCTTAAACGCTTAATCATTCATATAAAAATCAAATTCATGTCACACAAGCATACATATTACAAAGCTAAGACAGCAATTCTCAGTATTTTCGGTTGTTGAAGCTTCTTTCATTCAATTTTCGTCGCTAATTAGACAAAATTTGTCAAAAAAGATCGTAAAAAATCGAACATGGCATTTGACAATTTAGAAATAGAACAGTTAATATTAAATCACCCGAAAATATATACAGAGATATCAAAACTCAAAAGTAGCATTAGTAGTTAAAAATCAATGCAGCCGCAGATATATCTAACACAACCAAAACAAGAACAGATAAATTCCCAATACTCATATTTAAATTTCCATATCGGAAAGTACAAATACACTATCATAACAACAAAAAAGAAAAATTAATAATAAGAAAACACTGCAAAATATGGAAAGTACATGAGATATGCAATACAACATTAATTTCGAACCTCTGACTCGATAAAAAGAAAAAAGAAAAAAAAAAGCAAAAAAGCAAAAAATTGAATGTGTTCACTGTTCCAGTGATTGTTTATATACAAGACGTACCTTGCATCTGAGCTGAAGAGGCGTCCAGGAGAAAAACCAGAGTTAAAGAGAACACTAAAAAGAGCAGAGAGAACCATCTCACCATCTCGTTTTTGAACTCAAAACACCAACTCATGATGATAAATAAAATAGAAACTATAAAAATGGCCGGGAAAAAAAAGAAAAAAAAAGCAACCTTTGTATAGAATTAAAGTGAAAGAAGGTCACTATAAATAATAATTATAATATATAAAATATAGTGGCTCTATTTTCATATTCATTAGAAATATAGAGAGAGTGAAAAAAAATGTGAAACGATTGTCAAGTTTTTGGAGAGAAAGAGAGAGAGAGATATAGAGATTTCTCTGGTCTGGTGTTTGTGCTTGTGGAAGTCGTCTGGACTCTGGGGTCACAGCCGCAACTTTTTCTGTGCTTCATTGAAGACTGGAGAGTGAGAGATAGAGAGAGAAGTGAAATGGGAGGTGGGACCCACGAAAAAGAGACTGGGGTTGGGTGGGGGTCAGTGGTCAGCTGGAACTCTCGTGGTCATGGACTTGATCAAAACCCAAGGAAGAGATGGACGGACGAGATTCGATTATGGGGGTTGTGGAGCCCGCTACTTTCACATCACAAATTCACCCAATTCCTTTGTCGACTCTGTTTGTTCTGTGTTTCAAGTTTCGACGTCCCTGATTAGCTTCGTGTTCTGATAGTCGACGACATCTTGATCTTCCACTCGCGTAAAGGAAAACGACTGCAGTACACTCTATATATACAAATTTATTTATTTATTTATTTATGATTTTATTCATTAACTACAGAAATAAATCAATAATTGTTTTCGATACTGCTTTTAAAAAAATTAATTTCCATACTTAAAAAAAAAAAAAAAAAAACAGCAACAACAACAAAAATATCAGGATAAGATAGGTTCAAAACTAAAAAATAAAAAAAATCCAAAACTAAGATGAGAAGATAAAGTTGTCTTTTTTCAATTTTTATTTATTTTTTTGTTTTACTTAAATGATAACGAGAGAAAATTCCCCTTTTCATCATTCATAAATTTACTGAATTGTTTGTAATTATTTCAGATTTGAATTACTCCTCCTAATGTTTTTTTTTTTTTTTTTTAAGTTACAATAACTGTGTCGGGATCCTGCGAGAATTGGACTCTACTAGCACATCCCGAACAACTGCTCATACAAATGGAGAGAGAGCACCCACACTAAAGGTGGGACAATAAAATAATATATATATACACATGCCGGACGTTGAACCGTAATGGTGGAGTCTCTCAAAGAAGAGTTACACCACATTGACAAGTGGCCATGGGCCCTAATGTGTTATATATTACAAAAATTTAATAAAATCAAATTAATGATAGATGAATAAAACAAACTATAATTTGGTGTCTTATTTAAGTGTTCACATTTGAGAAGGTGAGATACCATCAAGCACTCAAGCAGGTATCATTCATGATTCATGTGCTTAAAGTCTTAAATGACCCATTATTAATACAAGCAGTTTTGTGTCAGGTGAGAGCTGTACTTTTTTAACTTTTTATCCTTTCTACTTGTCACTGATTTGGAATTATTCGGAGACCTTCCGTTTGGTTATAATTGCAATTGAGACCCCTTTTTCCTTCTAATTTTATAGGTACAATTAATTTGCTTTGATATCCCATGTGATTTGGTAGACAAAATCTTACGGTTATCTAAACCAGTGCCAGGTTAAAAAAAAAAAAAAAAAAAGGTAAAAATTAAAGTTTCAATGTGGTTATTTAATTGGAATTATAATAATCATGGACTCTATCTAATATCTATTAGCTAATTTCCTTTGAAAAACATTATATACTAGTTTTCTGAATTTATATTACATCCAAAATAATTGTGTCATTATCTCCAAATAGTTAACCTAAATCTAGTTCATTAAATGAATTAGGAGGGTTCACGATCGTCTTATCCATATCCATTATATTTACGTGTAAGGCGTATATGGTTGGTGAAAGAAAAATTAAACAGAAATGGGCTAAAATGTGAAATTTACACGGCGATGAAGATGTTAGAGCAATAACTCAAAATAAGGGGGCATCTGAGCAAAGCTTCTGATAATGACTAATATTCTAATACAGTAATTCGGACATTCTATGACTGACAAGATGAGAGTAGTTATGGCATAATTTTTTTATTTTTTTTTGATAAAAGTTATGGCATAAATTATATTGAATAAAATTAAATGAAACATGGTTTACAGTTTACACCAAATCATATTGTCTTGTCTACTAATCACTTTTTAATTGGTAGAACGTTGACTTATAAAACAATTAGTCGTGCATTTTATATTAACATATGTAAAAAGAATTCAAATTACATTTTGTCCTTAAAATTATAAAGCAGGAGGAGACAACTCGTAAGGATGGCAATTAAACCTGAACCCGTGGGATCCGTTTGAACGCAACCCGTTTAAAGAGAGTTTAGGTTGGGATAAGTGTACCCGTAGATAGGTTTGAATTTGAAAATTATACTCGTCATGGGTTTGGGTTTGGGTTCGGGTATGGATTTGGAAAAAAATCCATACTCAAACCTGCGTACCCGTGAATGATAAAACTTATATAATATTTTATTATTTAAAATATTATAAATTTAAACTCCAATAAAAACTTTTTAATTATATAGAGAATAAAATGTAAACATTTTAATATATTAAGTGTTTTTATTCTTTAAAATTATAATATTTTATATATTTAAATAATATAGAAATAATTTAAAAAAAAAAAAATTGGCGGGTTCACAGGTTTTACCTATGGACCCACTTGTTTCATGGGTTTGTGGGCAGGTTTGGGTGTCCCCCAAACCCACGGGTAAAACCCAAACCCGAACACAATTAGTCGTGCATTTTATATTAACATATGTAAAAAGAATTCAAATTACATTCTGTCCTTAAAATTATAAAGCAGGAGGAGACAATTCATCTAGGGATGACAATTAAATCTGAACCCATAGGACCCGTTCAAACGCAACCCGCTTAAAGAGGGTTTGGGTTGGGATAAGTGTACCCGTGGACGGGTTTGAGTTTGAAAATTATACTCGTCATGGGTTTGGGGTTCGGGGTTCGGGGTTCGGGTATAGATTTGGAAAAAAATCCATACCCAAACCAGCTTACCCGCGAATGTTAAAAATTATATAATATTTTATTATTTAAAATATTATAAATTTAAACTCCAATAAAAACTTTTTAATTATATGGAGAATAAAATGTAAACATTTCAACACATTAAGTGTTTTTATTCTTTAAAATTATAATATTTTATATATTTAAATAATATAGAAATAATAAAAATAATAATATAAAAAATTGGCAGGTTCACAAGTTTTACCTATATGGACCCGCTTGTTTCACGGATTTGTGGACGGGTTTGGGTGTCCCCCAAACCTACGGGTAAAACCCAAACTCGAACCCATTTATTTTCGCGAGTTCGCGGCCAGATTTGGTAGACTCAAAATTTTGTGGGTTTGGTTTTGAATTTTGCCAAACCCACCCGAACCCGCTCCGTCACTATTCCTAAACTCATCTATGGTAGGAGTTGTGTTTCAAACCGCACTTGATTAATCTGGTCAAATCTCAACGGTCAATGTGTTCACCGGAAATAGTTTATATGCATTAAATATTCCTGTGCATGTAACACTATCCAAATAAATTAAACCATATCATATGTTGAAGGTTATTAATTAATATTAATAGAAGCCAACTTGTGTCTTGTTAGATAGTGAAATGGTTTATAATTTGAAGTAGAGTCAAGAGAGGCGACTTAGAGGTCGGTCTTGCTAAGAGTTTAACAGTATTGGTCAATGCTAGGCCCCTCTGTTGAATGGTTGTTTACTTTGATTCTTCAGCGAACCTTGAACCTTCTACCCACAGATTCCACAATTAGACGATTAAATAATAAGTAATTAAATATATTGTATTTCGTGGGGTTCTATGGAACTCGTACCACTCATTAATTCATTGTTATCGGATCTCAATAATATTTAAATATCAAATAATTCAAAATTCTTTTTCAAATTAACAGTTTTTTGACTCCCAATTATTTAACTAATCAATTCTTTATGACGTAAATATTTTTCTTTGACAAATAAGAAAGTAGCAGCTAACGTTTTTCTAGAACTTTCCGTAGACCCGTCTGTGATAAATAGTATTTTTTGTGCAATTCCAAATCTGAAATAAATCTTTGTATCTTATTAGTTATTAGTGAAACTGAATACTTAAAATTCATCGGACCCGCTGTTTTCTTATATATATATTTTTTCATATTTTGAGGGTATTACTATAAATTTTGTTGTGAATATTGATTTTAAAAAAAAATTACAAATTTATCTTTAAATATCATAAGTTTTACACTTTGGTTCCTCTTAATATTTTATTTTTAATATAATAGTTCCTCCAAACAAAAATTTATGGCTCGGCAATTATAGATAGATGATAGATTGATAGCAAACTGTAAAACCAATCTCTCCTAATCTCAAACATCCGGATTTCGATCATCTACTGATCTGATCTTTTTTCTAATATAAGACACTTTAAGAAAATGCTATACATTCAAAAATGATTACATATGTCACCAGATTTATTTAAGTTAGGAAAAAGATCAGATTAGAGATTTCAAATTCCAAACATCAACCTCAAAAATAGTCATTTCAATTCTTATTTTCCAACAACGTAATGGAGTTTAGGTTTCACCAAAAAGCCAGCTGATCAAACACGCCACTGTACCAGTCCAAAAATATGAATTTCTTCAAAACTTTTGGCTCATTTTGGTAAGTGGGCACGAAAAGATTTGCTTGACAATTTGCACCAATAATTCTAATTAAAAACTTTATATAAGAACTATAATGCTAAAAAGAAATATCACAGTTGGCTTAAAAAGCAAAACCAGCACTACAGCATAGTTAATTTTGTCACCTTTTTGAAACTTTTTATACAGTTGTGTAATTCTTTCTGGGATTATTTTAAGGCCTCCTCTTCACCTTTTATCAAAGTATATATAGCTTTGTTTTCTAACTTTTCAAAAAGAATACTGTTATCTCCTCGTTTTTTAATGCCTCTACTTTTCTTTTCTGTTTGGAGTCGGAATCTAACGCTCCAATGCTGGTTGGTCTTTTACTCTTGTGAGAATTTGGTGGCTTGGTGCTTGTGATGACTGATGACCGATGACTTTCTTTGCTTAACGTTTAAGTTTTGGACAAAAGCTGAAAAGCTATAATAAAGTATGACGTGCCTAAACATTTTACATGTTTAATTATATTTTTAGCATGATATACACACGTAAAATGATATAGTTGATCAATCACCGATTCCTCCAACGATGAAGATTGGTTGGACTGACGAGATGAGATTAATCCCATATCTATGTTATTAAGTTTGTGACTCGTGAGTTCAAATCGAATCCCTCTTCTTGGATTTCAAATTAATTGTAATCATTAAAATAAAAAATGGGATAATTACCCTGGTTCTATCAAATTGATAACACATTATCAAAATGACCACTATATTGGAAAGTTGTTTCAAAATGATCATTTTTGGTGAGCTTTGTGACATCAATGACCATTCTATCAAACACCGTTATAACACCGTTAATTTCTTGTTCTTTTGGTATCAAAATGGTCATTCCCATATTTAAACTATAATCCCAAGTTTTTCATCCTAATTAATAATCAACATAAGAGATTTTCACCTCATATTCTTTTTTTAATTAATTTTATATTAAATTTATCACCACAACCAAGCTGTAACTTTGAGTTATTTATTTATTTTCCATTTTTTAAAATAATTTGTTAATTATTTTGGATCGAAGCTTTAGGTGTTGACTGTTATCATGAAGTCGATGGATGAGTGAGTGAAGTATTTTTCCGTCAGTGGAGTTGAGTTGTGTATATTCTCTTTAGTACTATTTGGTCTGGTAGTAACTATAGAAGAGCCGATTACTGGTTGTGAGTTGTGACATTAGTAGTGGTTTATAAACATGAAAAATATACAGTGAATATGAGGTCGTTGCTGCCAAATGTTCATCCAATAAAAGATGAAATATGAAATTTGTACACGGTTATGAATGGCATTGTATATAACAAAGTGATTGTCTACTAGTTTTTTGTCTTGTTTTGGTAGTGTTGAGTCTCGTTGACTGATTCTTAATTACTGAATTATATCGGCTAGGAATCATTTTTTTTTTTTTTTTTTAAAGGTAAATTTATTCAGGCACAAGGCCACAAAACAGCAAACAACACCAGAGCCACCAACATCAATCTCCTGCGACAGGGGTCACAAAGCAACAACACCCTGTCGCAGACGATTGACAGCCCAAAACCAACGAAATAAAACAACACAGCAACCCAAACGAACCACAAACGACTACAGCAAAGCACAGCAGCAACACAACAAGACGTAAAATAGGAATCATTGTGAGGGAATTAGTGTAATCGGTTTCCTTGATCCCTGTGGTTGATGAACACAGTTTGAATAATTTGAACCATTCAATTGTATCAGAATTTGTAAGTGCAAACTTTTTATGTTTGCTTAATATATGATGCAGCGGCATTCATGGCATTGAACTACATTAAGGGATGGGATCGCAAGAAGGGCAAATGAGTCCTACTAGGCCCGGGTGACGGAATCGGAATGACGTGAAACTTTGACAGTTAAAGCGAGAGAGGAGATAATCAACAACTTTGCTGTCGAGGCATACCTTTTTTTAGCCGAATTCCATCGTTTAGGCCTTGAAATTGCCCTTTTTACCATTTTAGGAAAGTTTTATTTTCGCAATAACTTTAGTTTTTCAAGTCTGAATCGGCTTCCGTCAATTCTGGCTTGTTTAGAATTTTTAGCTTTATTTGTTTCCGCATTTAACTCAAATTTGCCATTTTTTGTAATTTTCGTTAATTAGGGTTTTTAGGCCGTTCCTTGCTCAACAAGGTTTCAGATTAGGGTTAGGGTTTGTTTTCTTTAAATAGACCTGTAAGCCGCTCTTGTTTTTCGGTTTTTCGTTTAATAAAATTTCAGAGAATTGTTTCTCAATTATCCAATTACACATCTGTCGTGCGTGTAGATTGTCGTATTTGAAGCCTATTATTCTAGCATCCGTGCCCGAATCAACAAAATATTAGTGGGTTGGTTCTAATTGTTTCTTGCAGGTTTTTCTCGTATAGCTTCTGCTACACCAATATCTAATATTTGATTTTTTACACCATTTAATGTTTTGAATCCTCTCAAATCTCAATATCTAATATTTTACACCAGCTTGATTTTGTGAATGTATCATGGAAAAGTTTTGAAACTTGGCTCAAGGAGAATCGCTAAAGCAGAAATTTTAGTTATATACTAATAATACTAATATTTATGGTAGTTATTTCTCATATGCCCATTGGGATGTAAACCTAAATTCATGTATGTCAATATTTTAAAGAGAAAATAGGCCTTTTTAGGCAAAAATTAAGGGGATGTATTGTTTTTGTCAAACATTATTATTTTTATTGTTTTTGTCATTAAATGAGCTGTGAGGAAATAATTGCCCCTATTTTTTTTACTTAATCTCTTCTCTCTCATTTTCACTAGAATCTCTTTTTTTTTTCTTTCTCTCTCTCTTCTTTTCTCTCTCACACGTTCTTCTTCTTCTTCTTTCTCTCCACTCTTCTCTTTCTCTCACACCTTCTTCTTCCAGATTTCCTCCTCTCTTCTCTTTATATTTCTCTCCTCTCTTCTTTATATTTCTCTCCTCTCTTCTCTTTATATTTCTCGTTTTTTCCAGATTTAAAAAAAAAAATCAATTTTTTTTTGTTGAAAAATTTCCAGATTTTTTTAAAAAAATTCAGTTTTTTTTTTGTTGAAAAATTTCCAGATTTCCGATAGGTTTCTGATTTGACCAAGATCTGGTCCAGATCGGGCGACCCCAAACCCATATTTAAAAAAAAAAATTGTTTTTTTTTTTTTTGAAAAATTTCCAGATTTTTAATAAAAAAAATCAGTTTTTTTGTTTTTGTTGAAAAATTTCCAGATTTTTAAAAGGTTTGGATTTGAGTGTTAGTTGTTGATTTTAAGGGTGATTGTGGTTGTGGTTAAGTTTGAGTATTGTTTGTTTAAAAAAAAAAATCAGATTTTGTTTTGTTCAAAAAAATTTCCAGAATTTTCATGTTTAAAATTTTTCAGGTTTTGTTTTGTTCAAAATTTTTTCCAAAAGTTTCCGATTGAATTTTTTTCAGGTTTTAAATTGTGTGTTACTGGTGTGTTTAATTGAATGTTACTGGTGTGTTTAATTGGTTAATACTGGTGTGTTTAAATTAAACACACCAAGTCACCAATTAAACACACTAGGCAAAAACAATTAAACACACCAGTGTAAAATGAATTAAACACACTAGGCAAAAACGATTAAACACACCAGTGTAAAACGAATTAAACACACCAGGGCAAAACGAATTAAACACACAAGGGCAAAACGAATTAAACACACCAGGCAAAGACAATTAAACACACTAGAACAAAACGAATTAAACACACCAGGGCAAAATGAATTAAACACACTAGGCCACCAATTAAACACACCAGACAAAACTCATTAAACACACCAGGGCAAAACGAATTAAACACACTGGGCCACCAATTAAACACACCGGGCCACCAATTAAACACACCAAGGCAAACCGAATTAAACACACCAGAGCCTGGTGTGTTTAATTCGTTTTGCCTGGTGTGTTTAATTCGTTTTGGCCCTGGTGTGTTTAATTCGTTTTACTCTGGTGTGTTTAATTCGTTTTTGTCTGGTGTATTTAATTCGTTTTGCCCTGACATGTTTAATTGTTTTTACCCTGATGTGTTTAATTGTTTTTGCCCTGGGGTGTTTAATGAGTTTTGCCTGGTGTATTTAATTGGTGGCTTGGTGTGTTTAAACAAAAATAAAATCTGAAATTTTTTCTTTGATAAAAATCAAATCTGAAAAAATCTGAATTTTTTTTTCTAACAAAACCCAAACTCAAACACAACTCCCACCATTCATAAAAACAACCACAACCCAAACTTAAATAGAACCACAAATCTAAAAATCTGAAATTTTTTTTTAAAAAAAAGTGAAAGAGAAAGAGAAAAGAGGAGAGAAAGAGAAGAGGAAGAAGGAGAGAAGGTGTAAGAGAGAAAAGGAGAAGAGTGGAAGGCGTGAAAAAGAAAGAGAAGAGAGGAGAAAGAAGAAGAAGATGAATGTGAGAGAGAAGGAGAGAGAGAGAGAGAAAGAAAAAAAAGATTCTGTGGAAAGGAGAGAGAAGAAGAAAAAGAAAAAAAAAAGAAATTTTTTTTTTATAAACAAGGGCAATCTTGTCCAAAAAGTGGATATGTTGACAAAAACAATAAACCCACTAATTTTTTGGCTAGTTTCAAAGTTCTCCCATATTTTAAAAGCAAGGTTGTTTGTTAGGAAAAAAAAATGGATTTCATTAGTTATGTGATCTTTGCAATATGGCTGAACTTTTAGGGCAATCATGAGTGAAAAGGGAGAAAAGACATGTCCATTGTGTGCTGAGGAAATGGATTTGAATGATCAACAATTGAAGCCATGCAAATGTCGTTATGAGGTTTAAGCACTAGTCTTTACCCAATCGATGAAGTGCTTATTATGTTTTTCTACTGTTAATTCACTGGTTTATGAATGTCGTTTAATTTGTATAGATATGTGTTTGGTGCTGACATCACATCATGGACATGGCTGAGAGGGATAGCACTGAGGGCCGCTGCCCAGCATGCCGTACTCCTTATGACAGAGAAAAAATTGTGGCGATGGCAGCAAACCGTGAAAGGTTGTTATGGTTGCTCAGTGGTTTATTTGTTAATGTGTAAAACTATTTGACAAGCTGTTGAGGTTGTAATATGTTCTTTGCTGTACAGGATGGTGGCTGAAATCAACACAGAGCGTAAACAGAAAACACAGAAGGCAAAGCCCAAAGCATCTGAAGGAAGGATGCATCTTACTAATATTAGGGGCCGTTTGTTTTTTTTCACTATAAGACTTTTTGTCTTTTATATCTTAAATTAAGATAAATCAATTTGTTTGTTTTTCCAACTTATATCTTATTTTAAGATATATATGTCTTTTAGAAAAAGTGAAATTTTTTGACTTTTATCTTATTCAAAAAGTGATATAATAGAGTTTTTTTTAGTAAATTTCCACAAATGTCCTCTAACAATTCATACATTTATAATTTTATCTGCACAAAATAAAACCTTAAAAATCATTTTTCCAAAAATTCTCAATTTTGAAGAAACCCTAACACAACATAATCAATTTTATATTTGTAATAAGTCATCCAAAATGAAAAATATATATATATATATATCTCATAGTATTTTAATTTATAAGACTTATCCATATGTCTAATAAATTAAGGTCTTATAAGACTTTAGATAAAAAAAAAAAAAACAGCCCCTTAGAGTTGTTCAACTTTGTTATCTTCTTAAACCATTTTTGCATTTGATGGTAGCCTAAATTTGCTATTGAATCACACACAATGATTTGTGTAGTCAAAGTTCCTTATTTCATTATCTGTTTTTCTCTCATCCACTCTTGCCAAAAATGGCATCTTCATCGCGTGGTAGTAGGTTGTCGTCAACCAGATTTGCTTACTGTGTTATATTTCTGGTTGTTTGGTTAGGCATATTACACACTGTGGTAGCCAAAAAAGACTCACAGGCCCAAAAGTACAAAGCCCAGGCTAGTCTTGCTTTGGCCCAAGTGTGAAGAGCCCAACGAGCCCAACGAGCCCAACGAGAGCATTAACAACATGACTTGGTCGTCTGAAAGACCAAGTCAGCCAGGTGTGCTGAATAGCGAGATTCTAGGGAGAAAATCTCTCCAAGAATCTCGCCCACGATCAAGCCCATGATCTTACCTATTTACTTCAAACGGTAGCCTAGAAGTTTGCTATAAATAGCAAAGCACTTCTTCAGAGAAACTCTCTCGAAAACACAAAGCTTACAACAGCGTACTGAAACTCTGCTTCTAAGGATCACGGCCACCGGAATCCAAATTCTAGCTTTCACGATCATCGTTGCTCAGCCCAAGCATAACTAAGGCTAACAATCTAAATCAATTCCTTTGATATTTCTTATTGTTCTATTTTTTCTGTTGTTATTCGTTTCTTGCAAGTTTCTTGTCGATCGACCAAGTTCATTTTCAGTCGACCAAGTTCAGTTGCAGGGCAATTCAGCATACGACAATCAAATTCACACGATCCAACCCAAGTTGCATTGGGCCTGACAATATACGACCTGATCCATATTGATTGTAGGTCGATACCCTACAGTTTGGCGCCCACCGTGGGGCCCGTTGCAACTCTACAAGTATCAACAGTAATTTTCATACTCAAACGAACTACAATGTCTGGAGAAGGAACCACCCCAACCATCGAAGAGCAGATCGTTGCATTGGTCGCTCAGACAGCAGCAAACGCAGAAAAGTTACGAGCATTAGAAGCTGAAAACGCTGCGATTCGAGCCACTAATGAAGAACTGCGAGCCATAGTCGATGGCGTCGTTCCCGACAGCGAAGACGTGGGGGATCCGGCTCCTGTCCCAAATGTTGAACAAGAGGTCGACCGACGAGGTCGAGATGCTCCGACAGGTCCAGCGATACCAGATGGGAATCCGAATGTCGGGCAAACCTAGCAAACACCCCAGACAACTCGAGTCGACATCGACCTCAACAACTTGCCCGCTCGAAACGACAACGAGCAAGATCCTATTACGGGCAGGCAACCTGAGAATGTCTTGGGGACACCCGTGTCGTTCCAGTCGACACCAAGTCTGGTAAAACCTAATCCGGACCAATCTTCTCTGGCTAATTTAGAATTTTCTCGCTGGTTTGCTGAAATGGAGGCCCTCATACAAAGAATTCCATGCGTCCCAGCTCCAATCAAGAGGAGCAACATGAACAGCTTTGCAGACTCACCGTTTGTCGACGCAATAGCACTTGTCGAGATGCCCAAGAAGTTCAGCTTCCAAAACATGAAGCAATATGAGGGAACGACCGATCCAGTCGACCACATAACGCAGTATAAACAGAGAATGTTCACTGCAGCAATTCCCCGCGACCTAAGAGAAGCATGCATGTGCAAAGCCTTTGGGTCCAGTCTCAATGGTCCAGCTTTACAATGGTACACTAACCTACCTAATAATTCAATCAATTATTTTGCGCAGCTTACAGATACATTCGTGGAGCAATTTGCGAGTAGTCGCAAGCTGGAGAAACAGTCGGACGACCTATATACCATAACACAGAAGCATGGCGAAAACCTAAGGACTTATGTAGGCCGTTTCAACAGGGAGAAAGTTCAAATCCCTCACTGCAATCAGGCGACTGCAATATATGCCTTCAGAAAGGGCCTCAGGTTTGACTCTGACCTTTATAAAGAATTAACAAAGTATCCATGCAGGACAATGGAAGATGTGTTGGCCAAAGCGTGGGCTCAAATAAAATGGGAAGAAGATGAAGCCAACTACGTAATTAGAGCCAACAACTATTCTAGCCGCAGAAATGACCGAGTGGATAGGCGGTCGAACGACAGAAGATCAGAACCTTATCCGACGGGAGAAAGGACAACTCGACAAACTGATGAAGGCTCAAGCGACGGTCGACCATACAGAAGGGGCTACCCGCGAACCAGTCGACCAAAAGCAGAGGTACCAGAATATAATTTGAGCATCGAACCAGTCGACCTCGTATCAGTCATGAGGGAGATGGGCAAGACGGTGAAATGGCTAAGAAAAATGAATGCACTTCCAGAGCATAGAGATGCAAAGTTAAGATACGAGTTCCACGGAGATCACGGCCATTGAACTGAGGATTGCATCGCCCTCAAATTCGAAGTTGCGGAACTACTAAAGCAAGGGCATCTCCAAGAGTTTTTAACAGAAAAGGGCAAGCAAACCCTGGCGAGACGTAACGACAGACTAACGAATACGAATGACAATCCACCAGAACCACCTCGACACGACAGGGTGATAAATTTTATTGCAGGAGGTTCTGAAGTGAGTGGTATCAGCTATTCAGCGGCAAAAAGGCATACACGACAAGTGTTAAATACAGAAATTCAACCAAGTAGGGAGCACCCATCAACCGTCGACGAGACCGTCACCTTCAAATCCTCAGACAAATCAGATTTGTTCTCTCCTCATCACGATGCACTTGTTATTTCGCTTCACATTGCTAACTGTTTAACGAAACGAATTTTGATTGATAATGGTAGCTCATGCAACATTCTATTTAACAGTGCTTTGAGAGAAATGCAGGTCGACGAGTCGAAACTAAGCCGTCGAACGACGATGTTGGCGGGATTCAGTGGAGAACAGAAAACCACGTTGGGGGAAATCGTGTTGCCTATCTACGCTGAAGGAGTGAACCTCTACGTCAACTTCCTGGTGCTAGATTGTCAGTCGCCCTACAACGCAATCCTGGGAAGACCATGGATCCACGAAATGAAGGCAATCCCTTCGACTTACCACCAGATGATCAAATTCCCAACCGGGTGGGAGTTCGAGAAATTAAAAGGGAGCAGAGAGCAGCTAGAGAATGTTACCAAAACGCCATGAAGAAGAAAAAAGAGTCTTTGTAGCAATTACATGACTCCAAAGTCGAGTCGACACCAAACGCACCAAAGATGGAGGATCTAGACGAAGTGTCGATCGACTCAAACCGACCAGATAGGAAAGTATTCATAGGGTCCAGACTGTCGAAGGAAGTTAGAGAACAACTAATCGACTTCCTAAAGGAACGACAAGGTAGCTTTGCATGGTCGCACGCAGACATGGTCGGCATTGATCCGGAGGTAATAGTTCACCAACTACAGGTCGACCCCGACCATCGACCTGTTAAACAAAAGCGAAGAAAATTCGCTCCGGAGAGAAACAAAGTCATCAACGAAGAAATTCAGAAGTTAATCGACATCGGCTCAGTGAGAGAAGTCCAGTATCCCGACTGGCTAGCAAACGTCGTGGTCGTTAAGAAAAAGAATGGCAAGTGGCGAGTGTGCATCGACTTCACAGACCTCAACAAGGCTTGCCCCAAAGACTCATTCCCTTTGCCCCATATCGACATGCTTGTCGACGCAACAGCTGGACACGAGTTACTCAGCTTCATGGACGCCTACTCAGGCTACAACCAGATCCTGATGCATCCAGACGACCAGGAAAAGACAGCCTTCGTAACCGAGCGAGGTACCTTCTGTTATAAAGTAATGCCATTTGGTTTGAAAAATGCAGGTGCCACCTACCAACGGCTCGTGAATATGATGTTCGCCAAAATGCTTGGCTCGACGATGGAAGTCTACATTGACGACATGCTGGTCAAATCCCTTGTGGCCCAACAACACATAGACCACATGAAGCAGTCGTTCGACGTCCTCGACAAGTATGGTATGAAACTAAATCCAACTAAATGTTCTTTTGGTGTCTCATCAGGGAAATTCTTAGGGTATTTGGTCACACAAAGAGGCGTCGAAGCAAACCCGGACCAAATCCGGTCGATACGAGAAATCGAATCACCTAAATGCATTAAAGACGTACAGAAACTCACTGGTCGAGTAGCAGCATTGAACAGGTTTATCTCCAAGTCGTCTGAACGTTGCCATCCATTTTTCAACACCTTAAGGAAAAACAAGGCCTTCGAATGGAACGACGATTGCGAGAAGGCATTGCAGGACCTTAAAGAATATTTGACCTCGCCACCACTTCTGTCAAAACCTAAAGACAACGAGGCACTACTCGTATACTTAGCCGTGTCGACCACGGCCGTCAGCGCTGTATTGGTAAGGGAAGAAGGCGATCGACAACATCCGGTCTATTACGTAAGCAAGGCATTGCTCGACGCTGAGACACGATACAGTCGGCTGGAAAAACTGGCACTCGCGTTGGTCGTTGCAGCCAGAAAATTAAGACCTTACTTCCAGTGCCACTCAATTAAGGTATTAACGACTTACCCTCTAAAAAATATACTGCATAAACCTGAAGTTTCAGGTCGACTGACGAAATGGGCCGTTGAGCTAAGTGAGTACGACATCAACTATCATCCAAGGACAGCGTTAAAATCGCAGGTATTAGCTGATTTCCCTGCAGATTTTACGCCTAACGAAAACTTGCAGGTTGAAAAATAGCTAATAGCTCTAACAGAGATGACGTCGGACGAAAAATGGACTTTGTCAGTCGACGGATCAAGCAACGTAAAAGGCAGTGGACTGGGACTGGTACTCACGTCCCCTCACGGGGACATAATAGAGCAATCCATCCATTGTGAATTTCGGGCGACAAATAATGAAGCGGAGTACGAAGCACTGATTGCTGGACTCGACCTAGCCAAGAGCCTGAACGTCAAAAGCCTCCAAGTATTCAGCGACTCACAACTAGTCGTTCGACAGATAAATGGGTCGTACGAAGCAAGAGATCAAAGGATGACCGCCTACTTGGCCAAAGCCAGACAGATTTAGTCGACTTTCGACAAATTCACCATCGAACAAATACCCAGGTCGGAGAACTCACGTGCAGATGCACTAGCTTATCTTGGCTCGACAACGACAGGCGGATCAAAGTCAATTCCAGTCGTTCACCTCACAACACCAACAATCCAAGCAACAGAAACAGTCGCCCCAGTCGACTACACAAGAAATTGGATGGATCCACTACTAGACTACTTGCGAGCCGACATTTTACCTGAAGACAGAACTGAGGCAAGGAAAATCAAAGCAAAAGCTGCGAAGTTCTGTATTTTATACGGTAAGCTATACAAAAAGTCTTTTACAGGACCCTACTTGAGGTGTGTAACTCCACGAGAATCATACGACGTCCTCAAGAGTCTACACTATGAAGAATGTGGAAATCACTCGGGGGCTCGAAGTCTGTCGAACAGAGCAATCACAGCAGGATACTACTGGCCGACCATGCGCTCCGACTCCCAAAATCATGTGAAGTCGTGCGACAAGTGTCAAAGATTCGCACCAGTCTGCCATCTTCCCCCAGGTATGTTAAATTCAATCTCAGCCCCTTGGCCTTTTATGAAATGGGGGATGGATATTGTAGGAAAACTCCCAGCTGCACCTGGAGGCGTCGTCTACATGTTGGTGATGACAGACTACTTCACAAAGTGGGTAGAAATCGAAGCTTTACCTCAAGTACGCGACATCGAGGTATGCAATTTTGTGTGGAAAAACATAATTTGCAGGTTCGGAGTCCCACGAGAAATAGTAACCGACAATGAGTCCCAGTTCATCTCATTCGACTTCAAAAACTTCTGCGACAAATATGGGATAAAGCTAAGTTTCTCAACTCCACGATATCAACAAGCAAATGGACAAGCGGAGTCGACGAATAAAACCATCATCAACACACTGAAGAAATGACTAGAAGCTGAAAAGAATGAATGGGTGGAAAAGCTCCCAGAAATCTTATGGTCATACCGTACGACCCCTCGACGGTCGACTGGCGAGACTCCATTCTCCCTTGTTTATGGGTCTGAAGCAGTGATCCCCATCGAGACACGACTCGCAACCGCACGAAGTGAAAATCCAAACGAAGCCCAAAACAACCATGAGCTCGCCTTCGAGTTGGATCACTTGGATGAGAGACGTGATCGAGCAGCTCTGAGAGTACAGTCGTACCAACAACAGGTCGCACGACATTACAACAAGAAAGTACATATCAGAACCTTCAAGCTCCATGACTGGGTACTACGCCGTGTTTTCCAAAACACCAGAGAAGAGGGAGCCGGAAAATTGGGGCCGACATGGGAAGGGCCTTATCAAATAATAGAAGTCGTTGGTCGAGGAGCCTACAAGTTGAGAGGACTCGACGGTCGAGAACTAAACAACAGCTGGAATGCACTGCATCTAAAACAGTATCACTTCTAAAACTATACTTAATTTCTTCTTTCATTTCATTTTTTATCACTTTCCTTGAATCTTATGATACTAACAATGCAAAAAAGAGCAATGTTGAAAAACTTACTAAGTTTATAACTGAGCTCACAAAACATTTTTCATAACCTCAGTCGACTTCGACGTATTATATTGCTACGAAATTCTTCTGTTATTACAGCATTGGCAATACCCCGACGTCGACGACAACAAGAACCTACTCCCAACATCCTTATTTAATCAAACGCACGCTGGGAGTCGGGGACAACACTTGATGAAAATTGAAAATTGAAAATTGACGCATGTACGTGATGACATTTGTCGACTGAACGCTTGTACGCGAGTTGTATTAAACCAATTGATGATTTTTTGTTAGTGAATTTGTTAACTGTCGATTAACGCACATACGCGATGAATGGTCGACTGAACGCATGTATGCGAAATATTTTGTCGACTGACTCTTGTACACGTATTTTATGATAAATAAATAAGCCATGTTTATCTATACTATGAAGTTGTTCAACATGCGCATGAGTATTAGTTTACAGACTTGTTTCATGCAGGTGTTTAAACTTGTGTAAACCCCCATTATAAGATGGTCGTGTCGTTTCCACATGCAAACAAATTTCACGCAATTATTGAAGATATGACTAAACATCGATTGATCAAATGAAAATGGTCGAGCCAATATACGTTCCTTCAACAAAAAATAAAATGGTCGAACGACCATATCATTCACGATTACAAAACAAAAAAAAAATTATTACAAAAATTAACGTTAAAAAATTATTCAAATTTGTGTTTTTAAATTGCAGGCGGGTCGAGTGTGGAAGCAACATTAGAAGGGTCGACAGGAGATTGATTGACGATCGGTGGGTCGACAGCAGGAGGAAGGCCAGCGACATCGGAACCTTCGGGGAGTGCGTTGTCGTCCTCCTCCAGCCGACGCATTTCATCATAAGTCTCAACCATCTCCTGCATTTCGTCGCGGCTCCAATTAACATGCTGGCCCGACATATATTCCTTGTACAGCTCTGCTTTCGCTTTAATTAACGCAGCAGAGGCGATCGACGTCAGCTGAGCCTTTAAAGCAGCAACATTATGCTGCTCTTCAATTAAGGCGGCACGAGCTTCGGTCGACTCCAAGGAATGTCGATCCCTGTCGGCCTTCATCTCACTCAACTCTTTCTCAAGAGCCAAGTTTTTCCTTGTCAGCTTATCGACAGCTTTGTCGGCCTGGGCCTTCTCTTGCCTCGCAACGTCGACCAGCTTCCGTTGCTTCCCATACTTGTCGCCCAACGACTTGTACCTCCCATACAAGTGTAGCGAAGCCTGCAAAGACTGCACAGCGTTGAAAGTTAGCTTAAATGGTACGACATCAAAAACAAAAATATATATATGTATATATGAATAAATAAATGAATATATAACTCACATGGAATGCCGAGAGGAAAGTCGTGTCGAACACTTCCTCGATTTTATTCTTCTGCAGATGCTTCTCATCTGCAGGGAGGGTATAGTCGAACGACCTTTCCAAAAAGGAAGTCGGGTCGTCGAATGATGACAAGTCAGAGAGGGTTGCTATCGTCGAATCTGGCTGCGATGCAGCCACTTGCTTCCCCTTGTCGGCCGGTGGGTTCCTCCTTGGCTTCTTCTTCTGGGGAGATCGCTCAGGAGAAGATTCGTAAACATGTTCTGGCTGCGCAGCGCCTCCAGTCGACTTTTCAGCCTGTTTCTTCTTCGCTGCTGCTGCTGCCCTCTTCTTCATCAGGTCGTCTCTGAGATTCTTCAGAGCATTTGCTGTGTCCGGGATGTTCACTCTTGCGCTTGCCATTGATGTCACTGCAACACGACGTTCATTGTCAGAAACAGGCGACAAGAATGTCATTGAATATTGAAGAATTTCGAAACTCCTTCTAATTCAGATATACGACAAGAAATCCTTCACGTTAGGATACGGCGCTCGCGACCTATTATGAGTCGACCACCTCCATAGCCTGGTAGGCCTAAGTTTACCTTATGTTAATAGCACTTTACAGCTTCTATCCTTTTCAGGGATATTCAGCATTGCTGCAGTGCGAACAGGAGCAATTTTGCTCGACGGTTTGGCCTCTAAGCCCTTTATTTCTACAAAATAAGTTAGGTATCAGCAAAGACAAATCAGGTAAAGTAAAAAACCTATCTACGACAAAACTCGGACGACACTCACCATATCGGTTCCAAGTCCGTCTTAAAACATACGGTTCATTATCCACGAACCATGGACCGTCGACTGGAGGACCTTTTGTAAAAAAGTAGGTATCCTTCCAATTTCGGTCGTTCGTTGTCGTGTCGGTAATGATCTGCTGCTCCTTGCTTCTAGGTACTAACATATAGCGACCTTGGTCGTATATGTGCTCCTTCAAATAATAGTTGTGGAGGAGGCTCGACATCCCAAATGGTATACCGTATCTCTCACTAAGAACACTCAAACTTAGCAAGATCCTCCATGTGTTTGGCATTAGCTGACCCGGAGCAAGGTCGTAGTACAGCAATGTTCGTCGCACCAATGGGGGAATGGGGAACCTAAACCCCAAACGGAATGTATATTCATAAAGACATGTCCACTCAGCTATATCCCAGTCGGCCTTTTCATGCTCCTTTGGTGCACGCAGCTCGACACTACTAGGGATGCCGTAAATTTCCCTCAGCAGACACAAGTTTTCCTCCGACACCAAACTTGACGGACTTTCTTCAAGCACACCTACTGGTCGACCGGACGTAGTGGCCTCATCTACGTCTATATATTCAGGATGGTCGACTATCGACGCAACGGCACGTATGCCGCCTTGTTCGAGTATCCTTTTCGTATTTATCGAAACGACGTTCGACGGATCCTCTAGTGTAACTCGCCGATCGACATCGACACCACTATCAACTTCGACACTATCCTCTCCCTCGCTTGTCCAACTATATTTTGGATCAGATATGGTGCCGTCGCTCGACAGGTCTATTTCTCCACTCGACATGCTAACATCGTCGTTCGACATGAGTCCTCCTAAAGCTGACAAGGAAAAAAATGCACAAGTCAGAAACTGTGGCGCTACAATCACAACCTAGGGTTTCTAAAGTCCTATTCTAGGATCATCATCTTGAAGCCTAACCCAACCCTAGAGTTCTAGCGTCCTACAAGTCGATCGAATAAAGCTTCCAGTCTACATTGGTCGTATGAAATAAATAAACACCAAACAGTACAAATAACATAGCAAGAAAGATCGAACAAAAGAAACAAACTGGAAAATAACGAGAACAGCGAAGAACAACAAGAACAAAAACCAGAACTTCATAAAAACCTCAGGCAAGCAAAAATCTTTACATTATTTGCATGTTATACTTCTTGTTTCAAATAACCAAGTAACGCAGGAAAAGCAAAAGAAAACAAATACCTTGAGAGAAAAAGAAGCCTCTAAGAATCTGGTGAGAAAATCTGGCGAGAAGTCCACGAAGAACTAAGTTGCTGAAGGCTCTGAGAGACTGAAAGTTCTAGCGGTTTGTGCAAAAGTGGCTTATGGGAGTAGGGAGGTTATATTTATAACCAAACCCTTTACAAACCCCTTTGCCACGTGTCTACACCAGAAGTGGTTACAACCTTACAGTTACCAATAACCCACGCACGCACGTAACTGCTCATGATGAGTTTTTTGAATTTCAAAACCCCTCCTCGAGCAAACCAAGCACGCCAAAATTTAATGTTCTGATGTCATCCTAGGGTTTCTGAAGCGGCAGATGTCTTTTCAATTTGACTTTTGGTTTGCCCTCATTACAGAATATTCGTCGAACGACGTTGGTAGTACGACATCTTTTGTTTCGATAAACAGCTCAATTCTTATCAAACTAAGTTGGCGTTTCAACACAGTTCACACAAATTAATTCCAACTGGAGTGTTCAAACGATTTCAAGAAACCATGTCAAGTAAGCAGTGACAGATCACGTCGACTTAAGTTTGGTCGCTCGACAATAGTCGATACGATGTAAATCACTCTCTACTTCGTTGCACTCTTTAGAGAGTGGGGGACAAACTGTGGTAGCCAAAAAAGACTCACAGGCCCAAAAGTACAAAGCCCAGGCTAGTCTTGCTTTTGGCCCAAGTGTGAAGAGCCCAACGAGCCCAACGAGCCCAACGAGAGCATTAACAACATGACTTGGTCGTCTGAAAGACCAAGTCAGCCAGGTGTGCTGAATAACGAGATTCTAGGGAGAAAATCTCTCCAAGAATCTCGCCCACGATCAAGCCCATGATCTTACTTGTTTACTTCAAACGGTAGCCTAGAAGTTTGCTATAAATAGCAAAGCACTTCTTCAGAGAAACTCTCTCGAAAACACAAAGCTTACAACAGCGTACTGAAACTTTGCTTCTAAGGATCACGGCCACCGGAATCCAAATTCTAGCTTTCACGATCATCGTTGCTCAGCCCAAGCATAACTAAGGCTAACAATCTAAATCAATTCCTTTGATATTTCTTATTGTTCTATTTTTTCTGTTGTTATTCGTTTCTTGCAAGTTTCTTGTCGATCGACCAAGTTCATTTTCAGTCGACCAAGTTCAGTTACAGGGCAATTCAGCATACGACAATCAAATTCACAAGATCCAACCCAAGTTGCATTGGGCCTGACAATATACGACCTGATCCATATTGATTGTAGGTCGATACCCTACACACACTCAAAAGAGGATGAAGCGATTTGATGTATTCAATTGGTTCACAGTTTTATCTTAGAAGGTAGACCCTTGAGGTAAGAATGTCAACTTTTTACCTAATCTTGATATGTGTACATTTCTATTTGATGACAAGTCAGAATTATTTTCCCCTCTTGGTTTTGCAAAGCATGTTTTGGAACCACAAAGTATTGCCATGCTTGGCTAAGGAACATGTTAATAATCATTTTTCCTAGGGATATAATAATTTCCCCCCCCCCCTGTAGTTTGATATATTAGACACTTTACCCCTTCTAGTTCTATTAATGGTCATTCTCCCCCCTGGAAACCAAAATATTAGATGCTTTCCCCCCTGCCGTTAGGATTGCCGTTAAACCATCACTTTGACCGTCAATTGACAAAGATAGCATTGTAACTTTGCAAGAAGGACATGAAGTCATGAATGGGAATTAAATTTGAAAGGTAAAAAAAGAAAACACAAAATGAGAATTAATAATTTAATAATTATAAAATAAATGAGTGGATGAAACTAATGCACCTCTGACCTCTCACCTGATATCATAAATAATAATAATAATAATAATAATATTTGATTTTTTTTTTCCTTCAACCAAGTTCTATAAACAAAAGCCAAATCAATTCCAAACCCCAAAATAATAATAATAATAATAATAATAATAATTAGACCGCCTCCATAGCCACCTCCACCACAGCTGCCTCCATATCCACCACCACCACCTCCACCTCCACCATTTTCGCTTCTGTGGGATTGAGCCTCGTTGACGGTGATGTTGCGGCCGTTGAGATTTTGGCCGTTCATTCCTTCAATAGCATCTCTCATCACCTTCTCATCACGGAAAATGATGAATCTGAAGCCTCTGGATCTGCCAGTCTCGCGATCATTGATGATCTTCGATTCAAGGATCGCCATAGGCACTGAAAGCCACCTGGAAAGAGCTGTTGGTGGTGGCCCAAGCGATGCCGCCGACGAAACATATGAACTCAACATCAGGTGAAGCCATTCGTTTAGGGCAAAAAGGGAATAACGAGAAAAAGAGCAGAATCCACCTCTTAGAGAACAAAAAGACTGTGAGATAATATCTACCGCTGTTTTTTATTTGTGGGTTTGCTGAATTTTTGGAAATATCATCTTCTGTAGTGACTGGTCTGATCATCAGGGCTTGGAAGATGGGAGGAGCACTGGAATTGCTGGAGGAGGCTTCTAGATCTACAAGTGGTTTGTAGATTATTTTGATAGAACCATCTGGTTCTCTGGTATACTCAGTATCTGTGGCAACTACTGGAGTATTGTTCTGGATCTACAAGTGGTTTGTAGATTATTTTGATAGAACCATCTGGTTCTCTGATATACTCAGTATCTGTGGCAACTACTGGAGTATTGTTCTGGAAAGCCTTCTCATAGTTTGTGATCCATTCAAGTGGCATGATTTCCGTGAGCTTGTCTTTTGGTAATTGTTTTGGAATTTGGATTTTCCTGATTCAAATCTCACACACAAACAGATTCAACAGTTCCTTGGAATTGTTAATTACATCAGAGATTTCATCCCTCGAGTTAGTCATTACACATCAGTTCTTTCTGTTCATTTAAAGAAGAAACCTCCTCCCTGGAATGCAGGATCCTCAACCTAGAGGCAAGCACAGAGCATACTTAGATAATTACAGACTGATATTCATCACCTAGATTAATATTGAAGAAGAAGATGAGAGAGTTTAGAAAGTCATTTTTAAGATAACACCCTTTTGTAAACTTAACTTAGTCTGGTTTTTACAAGGGGAGAGCTCCTCATATATAGGAGGAGGAAAATACAAGGACCATTAAGCCAAATGACCAATATCCATTTTCTGATGTGCAGGATCCTCAACCTAGAGGCAAGCACAGAGCATACTTAGATAATTACAGACTGATATTCATCACCTAGATTAATATTGATCTTCATCATCGGAATCTGTAGCACCACATATCCAACAGGGCCAAAAAGTAGCTTGAGAGTCTAGGGCCATAGGGTCTTGTGAGTCTTGGAAAAAATCTTATGGTACTGGATCTGGATCTGGATCTGGTAAATCTTCTGGTATTGGAGAAAGCAATTTCAAGGCTTTTCAACAAACTTTGACAAACTTGTTCGTTGATTGATCTGTGTCAGTTCATGAACTGATCTGCACGAGCTTTGATCACGGGCTTGTTGACAGATTGCAATTGATGTGATCTTCATCATCGGAATCTGTAGCACCACATATCCAACAGGGCCAAAAAGTAGCTTGAGAGTCTAGGGCCATAGGGTCTTGTGAGTCTTGGAAAAAATCTTCTAGTACTGGATCTGGATCTGGATCTGGATCTGGATCTGGTAAATCTTCTGGTATTGGATTCCAGGTTGGAGGCCAGCTTTTGGAGGAATCTCTGGGCACATCTGGGAGGATCAAACATTCATCTGTATAGGCACCATTAGTATCACAAAGAAAATTCAACAGAGGTGTTTGAAGCTTAGTAGGATACAACTGTGAATAGTCAAAAGTAGGTGCAACTGGCTTTGAAGTTTGAATCTTTGATTGGTTTGAATTGCATAGTTTGCTTTGTCTTTTCTGGGATGGCGTTTGAATCATAGGAGGAAAATTTTGGATCTTTGATGATGATTATTATTTTTTATCTTGTTAGTTGGTAGTGATTTTTGGTTATAAAAATATCAAAGAAATTGAGTGAATCTGTTTGTAAAATGAAGCATGTGTTTGTAAAAGAAATGTGTTTCAGTGTTTGTAAGAGGAAGGTCGACTGATAACAGTGGCAAAAATAAAAATGTGGGGTTTTTATATCAGTCAAAATAGTTGTTGAGTCTCATAGTTTGATTAAGGGGTAAAAACGTACATCCACCATTACCACATCATGTGTTAAAGGGTAATAAGGTCATTTAATTTAAATTTCCTATCAAAGTTACCTTTTTAACGGAAATCTTGACGGCAAGGGGGAAAACATCTAAGATTTTAGCTTCTGAGGGGAGAATGGCCATTACTGAAACTAGAGGGGGGCAAAGTGTTTAATATGATAAACTACAGGGGGGAAAATGATTATATCCCTTTTTCCTAACCTGTCATGCTTTCATTTGCACATAATACAATGTTTGGTGTAGTTTTCACTATGATTAATGCTTCTCTTGGTCCGGCCTTGCAGGCTTGCACCATTCCAGATTGTTTATATTTGCATGATTTTGGCCCTCAAGAAGACAGTTTTTCCAAAGATGATATATTGATATAGTTTCAGCCTTTACAAGGTATGCTTGATTTTTCAGGCAAGAATCATTGTGTATGTGTTTACGAGGCATAGTCTATAGTGTGGATGAAAGAAACTTGGTAGTACTTTTGTTGAGTTGATATTTTAAACGAATTACAAAGGAAGATAGATTTTACGAACAATTTAAGTTTAATTTCTTGGGGAGAATAGTGAGAGGGGTCTGGGAAGGGAAATTGCCACTGGTTTCTTGTTAGTGCACTTCGAATCTTCGATCTTTTCTTAAAATATTGGGAGAACTTTAAAACTAGTCAAAAAATTAGTGGATTTATTTTTCAGCATATCCACTTTTTGGATAAGATTGTCTTTGTTTAAAAAATAAAAATAAAAATCTTTTTTTTCTTTTTCTTCTTCTCTCGCCTTTCCACATAATCTTTTTTTTTTCTTTCTCTCTCTCTCTCCTTCTCTCTCACACGTTCATCTTCTTCTTCTTTCTCCTCTCTTCTCTTTCTTTTTCACGCCTTCCACTCTTCTCCTTTTCTCTCTCTCCTCTCTTCTCTTTCTCTTTCACTTTTTTTTTAAAAAATTCTAGATTTTTTTAAAAATTTACGGTTTTTTTTTTTGAAAATTTCCAGATTTAAAAAAGGTTTGGATTTTTTTTAAAGCGTGGTTGTGGTTGTGGTTGTGTTAAAAAAAAATTCAGGTTTTTATTTTGAAAATTTTCAGATTTGTGATTCTGTATAAGTTTGGGTTGTGGTTGTTTTTATAAATGGTGGGAGTTGTGTTTGAGTTTGGGTTTTGTTGAAAAAAAAAATTTAGATATTTTCATATTTGATTTTTATCAAAGAAAAAATTTCAGATTTTATTTTGTTTAAACACACTTAGTCACCAATTAAACACACCAGGCAAAACTCATTAAACACACCAGAGCAAAAACAATTAAACACATCAGGACAAAACGAATTAAACACACAAGGCAAAACGAATTAAACACACAAGAGTAAAACGAATTAAACACACCAAGGCAAAAACAATTAAACACACCAGGCAAAACAAATTAAACATAGGGGCTGTTGTGTTTAATTGTTTTTACCCTGGTGTGTTTATTCGGTTTGACTTGGTGTGTTTAATGAGTTTTGTCTGGTGTGTTTAATTGGTGGTCTGATGTGTTTAATTCGTTTTGTCATGGTGTGTTTAATTCGTTTTGCTCTGGTGTGTTTAATTGTTTTTGCCTGGTGTGTTTAATTCGTTTTACCTTTGTGTGTTTAATTCGTTTTGCCTTGGTGTGTTTAATTGTTTTTGTCTGGTGTGTTTAATTGGTGGTTTGGTGTGTTTAATTCGTTTTACACTGGTGTGTTTAATTGTTTTTACCTAGTGTGTTTAGTTGGTGGCTTGGTGTGTTTAATTTAAACACACTAGTATTAACCAATTAAACACACCAATAACATTCAATTAAACACACCAATAGCACACAATTAAAAACTTGAAAAAAAAAATTCAACCGGAAAGTTTTGGAAAATTTTTTGAACAAAACAAAACTTGAAAAAATTTTAAACCTGAAAATTCTGGAAATTTTTTTGAACAAAACAAAATCTGAATTTTTTTTAAACAAACAATACTCAAACTTAACCACAACCACAATCATCCTTAAAATCAACAACTAATACTCAAATCCAAACCTTTTTAAAATCTAGAAATTTTTCAACAAAAAAAAAAAAAACTGATTTTTTTTAATTAAAAATCTGGATTTTTTTTTTTAAAAAAGAAACTTATTTTTTTTTTTAAAAAAATCTGGGTTTGGGTCGCCCGATCTGGACCAGATTGTGATCAAATCGAAAAACCAATCGCGCCAAAAACCCATCGAAAATTTGGAAATTTTTTTAACAAAAATAAAAAAACTGATTTATTTTATTATTAAAATTCTGGAAATTTTTCAAAAAAAAAAACAATTTTTTTTAAAAAAATATGGGTTTGGGGTCACCCGATCTGGACCAGATCGTGGTCAAATCGGAAAACCCATCGGAAATCTGGAAATTTCTCATCAAAAAAAAAATGATTTTTTTTAAAAAAAATCTGGAAAAAAAGAGAAATATAAAGAGAAGAGAGGAGAGAAAGAGAAGAAGAAGAAGGTGTGAGAGAGAAAGAGAAGAGAGGAGAGAAAGAAGAAGAAGAAGAACGTGTGAGAGAGAAAAGGAGAGAGGGAGAGAAAAAAGATACCGGTGAAAATGAGAGAGAGAAGGAGGGAGAAGCGATTAAGAAAAAAAAATAGGGGCAATTATATCCTCACAGCTCATTTAATGACAAAAATAATAAAAACAATAATGTTGGACAAAAACAATACCTCCCCTTAATTTTTGACTAAAAATGCTTATTTCCTCTAAAATATTTTAATCTTGGTGAAGGATGTGTTGTGACCCTGAAACAATACATACGTATATTATCATTTTAAATGTAAACTTTTTTCCTATAAATGAATCACGTTTTTGCATTTGCTATATGATTTCCTCATAGTATAAGCCAAAAAATTAAAAGAAAAAAGAATGGGAATATTGATATGAGGAAACCAAGTTAATTCTATATAGGCTGTTTTACGATTCAGCATGTTGTAAGTGTGGAAAAAAAATTGGTGCTTGTACACTCTTGTTTGATATCTTTATCATGTTCTAAATTAAGTTATTACGGGTATAAAGGAGTAAAGTTCAACAAGTTATTGGTAGGAGTATCGTTAGATTTCCTTGTGATGTTCCAACACGTTGGAATTCTACTTATAAATTGCTTGCTAGAAGTTATGATTATAGGAATTTATTAATTACTTTTATTCAATATCATGTTAGTCACATTAATCTTTATCCAAGTCATTGGGATGTTTGTTACAAAGTTTGTGATTTGTTAAAAGTCTTTCATAAGCCTACTAACAATTTATCTGGTGTTTATTATCCTACAACTAATTTATTTATTATTGAGAATCTTAATATTGTTGGTGCCTTTGCTCACTGTGAATCTGACCCACAATTACTGGAGTCCATTACTGCTATGAAGGAAAAATGGTTAGATTATTATTAGGAGTTTCCAAATATTTATTTGATTGACATGTGCTTTGATCCACGTTGTAGATTAGAAAATTTGTATGAATATCTATCTGCTTATTATGAACCAGGTTTAAAAATAGAATAGATTATGATGTTGTGATAGAATTAAGATATTATTGTATGAGTTATATGATGAATATCTTAGAGTTTATGGTCCCTCATTGAACATAGATGTTACACAAACTCAAAATGTATCTCGGTCCCCATTATTCTCCGGATTTATGAGTTTAGGGTATAATATGTTATCCAAAAAACCCAAAAAATTACGAGGTTCTTCTTCATCAAGTTCCACCACGTATTTTGAGCTTGAATCTTATCTAGATACCTCTTTTGAGTTTATAAGACACAGAAGTTACAAAATTTGAAAGCCTACACTGGTGGAATGAGCATGAAAGGTACTTTCCAATCTTGGCTATGAATCCTATGATAGCCAAACAAATTCTTTCAACACCAGTTTCTACGGCGACAGTGGAACAAGAGCTCAGTGCCGGGGGGAATATTCTGTATTCAAAACATTTGCTTTTGAGTCCGAAATCACTTCAGGTGCAAGTTTGTGTAGGTAACTGGACCAAGGCGCAAAATCGATAACAAGAAATTGATCAGGAGTCAAAGATGACCAACCAGAAAGTGGAACAGATGATCATGACAACAATTAGTCCATTTCATCACCAAACTTGCAATAAAAGGTAAGAGAACTACATGGCTTTTAATTCCTCTAAACCCCAAGAGGATATGTAGGCAACTTAATTGTGGTAAAAATTAAGTGCAAGGCTAACTTTACATTTTTTTAGTTTTATTTTAATTTAATTTTGTAATTTGTCACTTATTTATTTTATTTTATTTTTGGGTGACCCAATAAAATGCTTTTACAATTTTACATGTCAATTTTTTTTAATTAAATAAGATTAAAAAAAAAACTAGTTCAAAATCGTTGGAACCGTTGAACCGAAACCGAAACCTCCTAAGGGAGGTTCTAGTTCCGGTTCCGGTTCCCCCAGAACCGAACCGGCACCGGTTCCCCCAGAACCGAACCGGCACCAGCGTCATGTCTAGACGTAGTAATGTGGTCCAATTGAATTGTAACACATACATATGGTTTGAATACTTGCCTAATTGTTCAGCTTCTGTGTTTGAACGGGTGAAGATGAGGGGTTTAATTGTTTGGAATGTGTAAAAGAAAAAAGGACATGTGTTACAATTCAATTGACCCACATCTTCGGGTGATGACATCACCTGTTAGCACCCAAGCATTATCCAATTTTTTATTCCTCCCCTTTAATTTTTTCGGGTTTTCTGCGTTTCTAGTTTCGATCCGATGCTTGTACAATCACGCTACACCACGTGTTATCGTGCAACGTCGTTTTTATGTCCCTCTCGCCTTTTATCTCACTCCTCAAATAGAATTATGATTTAATTTTTATAAATGATTAATAATTATATAAAATAAAGTTATAAATAACAATTGTTAATAGTTTAAATATATATATTATAAATATCAATATATATATTATTTTTTTTATAAAAAAAAATCTAACACACATTGAAGCCGGGTATGTTGAAACCATGAAAAAAGTTCTTATATGTAAAAATTGTTATCATTTTTTCATTTTACTAGTTTTTGTTGCTTATATTTACATTAAATTTATAATCTTAACCCAATTTAAACCCATTAAAATCTGAGTTTTGAGGATTTCGACGGATTCGATTTCAAACCGAATCCGTCGAAACCATAAAAATTGAGTTCTTATATTATAAGCAAGTTTGGTAACTATTTTTCCATTTGATCTTTTATTTTCTTATATTTACATTAAACCTGCATTCTTAATCCAATTTATACTCGTTTATTGTAGTTTAATTATGAGAACCTAAGTTTCGGCGGTTTCGTCCGTTGAAACTCTAAAAAAGAGTTCTCATATACAAGAATTATTGTCATTTTTTCACGTTATATTTAAATTAAATTTGTGTTCTTAGTCCAATTTAAACCCATTAAAAGCCGAGTTTCGACGATTTCAGTTTCAAACAGAATCCGTTGAAACCACAAAAACGGGTTCTTATAAGTAAATATTGTAGCCATTTTTCACCTGATCGTGTTTGTCGCTTATATTTACATTAAACTTGCATTCTTAATTCATTTTATATTTCTCTAATATATATAAATATAAATATTTATATATATATATATATATATATCTCATTTTATACTCATTTTCATGTAGCTTAATTACGAAAACTAGAGTTTAGACGATTTCGGTTTCAGGTATGAAACCGAATCTATTGAAACCACAAAAAATAGTTCTTTAATGCAAGAATTGTTGCCATTTTTTTATTTTACTCTTTATATTACATTAAACTTGTATTCTATTCTATCCTCCAGAGATTTCCGGAAGAAAAAAAAAGTAACTAGTTTGGGACGGCAGCAAATCAAATGTCCTACTATTCTAAACAATATAAGCTTCATTCATTTCCAAAGAAAGAAACAAAAACATGAACAGAAGAGACTCACAAGAAGGTTACCAGATCATTTGCAAACTCCAACATTTACTAGTTCATAACATTAAAAGATTTCTTTTAACATCTCAATGTTTTTTTTTTTCTTTCCTTAAACTTATATATAGCAACTTGATTCATATCCCAGCTATCTAGTCCTAAGCTACAACAAAGAATATGACCAGAGAAAATGGGAGAAAAAAGAAAATTATGTGCTTGTACATGAACAAGAACTATCGAGCAGTCGGTCGTGCAATTGAGTCATCTAATGAAAGGTAATTTTCAGTTCCGCCCATATCCAGAGAACTCATGTTGAGTGAAGAATGAACAGAATTTCTTGACATTTCATCCGAATTGCCTTCTCTTCTTGTTGCAGCTTCCCTTTCAATTAAGATGGCATCTTGGACGTCCTTGAGAACTTCTGAGATTGATGGCCTCATATTTCCATGAGGCTGGACACACATCAAAGCCTTTTCCGCTATCTTCCACATTGCCTGGATGTCATATTCATCCCGTATCATCGGATCAATGATTCCTTGAATGTCACCACTCTCAATGTGTGCCTGTGGTAAAAATAAACAAAGCAATTGACATGTGACCACAGGCTAATACATGAAAAAGAAGGAAGTTTCAGCAAACCGCGAAGTGCAAATAACTTTTTTGCAAGTACATCAAACCATTGGCAAAATCAGTCCTTTCTTGACATTTTATCCACACCACATATCACATTCATATAGTAGAATTAAGTTTGTTCCCAAAAGCAAATACCCTAAAACTAACATTCAGACAATTTGATCGTTACCCATTTTAGACTCAGTTTTGCATTCCTATATATATTCACTCTAGAGCTGATTATTTAGTAAAAGGGTTCAGTGGAATGTACTATCTTGCCACTGAATGAACTAATTACCAAACTTACCCATTGGATTATGCTACGGCAATCAACACCAAAGCTTTCCTTCGATATGGCTTCCTGACCAGATATCAGCTCGAGAAGAATGACGCCAAAACTATAAACATCACTCTTGTCTGTTAACTGCTGGGAGATACAATACCTGCATATCATGGGAAGAAAGAAATATATCAGCATTGGTGTCAACATTGTTTAACACAGTATATGACTTTGACACAATTTAGACCCAAGGCTCTCATTCTAGTTGGAAGACACATAATCTGTTAAGAGAAAACAGAAATGCTGTGGCAGAGGCCAAAGAAAGAAATTGTTGTGGCTAGGATGTCTTAATTGGTATTTCCATTGAATAAGAGTGTCATTAAAACTACATTCATGTCACAAAATTAAAGCTACGCCTACTTGTTTGATTGTGTGTTAACATGCTTGAATTTGTCTAAAGGTCAATAACACCCGAAACAAAATGCATTCAGTGATTCATAAGCATACGATAACAACTGAAGTAACAGCAATATGGTTAGTTGAAGTCAACGATGAAATGTAACAAGATCTCGAGCACAAAGAGGAAGGCTTCAATAAAGAAGGGCCTTACTCAGGATCCAGATATCCTACAGTGCCTTGTACTACACTCGTGACATGAGAGGCTCCATCTACTGCAAGTTTTGAAAGACCAAAATCCGAGACCTTTGCTCTCATTTGTTTGTCAAGAAGAATATTGTTGGTTTTTAAATCTCTATGAATAATGGCGGGAACACAGCCTGTATGAAGGTATTCAATCCCTGAAAAGTGAAAATGCACGAGAACAAAAGGATTTATTTCAATTATTCCAATAAAAAAATGAGAGAGTTCTCTACTGTAATGAACAACTTCATTTCTTAGCTTATAAATTATAACAAACCTTTTGCTGCATCTTCAGCAATTTCAAGGCGTTTGATCCAATTAATGCTTTGGCCATGTGTCAATACACCTACCGACATTTATGCACCCGTCACTTTTCAAAATTCTAACGATTCAATATGAAAACACATGAACTTACCGTAAAGATGTTCCTTCAAGGTTCCATTCTGCATGAACTCATAAACAAGCATACTTCTTCCTTCTTCTTGACAATATCCGAGAAATTGTACTAGGTTTCTGTGATGTATCCTTGAAAGAAGAATCACCTATGTCAAACAGAAACATGGGTCAATCTACCTGTCTTCATCTTTGAGTCGCTAACTTCAAATCATACCATTTAATATAGATTATATTCAAAAAGCAAAACAAGTCTAAGTTATTAATAGAATTATCCATTGATAGCATTGATATCAGAGAAATCTGTTTCCCTCCAAAATAGATTTCAGAATAAGGTTCAAATGTTCAATAATGTAAAAAGTTACCTCATTTGAAAATTCTTTCTGTCCCTGGTTGGAATTACTAGTTAGAACTTTGACTGCAATTTCCTTTCCATCTTTCAATTTCCCATAGTATACATCTCCAAAACCCCCAGAACCAATTTTCTTCTCAAACGATTTGGTAGCCTCTTCAATATCAGACAATGTGAAGCAATGCGCAGCTTCTGAAGGAGCATCACTACGGGAAGAAACTGGCCTTTGGACGGGAAGAGAAGGCCGAACATGGTCTAAAAAAATTAATTCAATTTAATTACATGTTGAGCCAGTTGAGATATTAATTAACTCAACATAAGCCTCAAAATTGTTCCATACTATACCTTGATCATAATGGCTTTTCTTTCCTTTGCGCAAGAATAAGCAAGATACAATAGTAGCTATTAGCAAGACAGCAGCTCCAACAGTTGAAGCAATAATAATGTTAAGGTGCTTAACTCTTTTACCCCGCCCATGAAGGTCAATGTTTCCAGAGTAGCTGTCAGTAAAAAAAAGTGGTGGTCAAGACTTACTGACTTAGAAGTATTAGACTTACAAAGCCACAAATGATCAAGAATAAGAATTTGGGTACAACACACACACACACATATTTGAAAGGCCAGAAGATGAATAGTTACATATAATGTGGATCTGGAGACAGCACTTTTAAGTCATCCTAAAAGATGAAACCAGATTTAATGTGTAGTCGGTGTTCACCTACCAATTTGCTATTTTAACATGCAGAAACATGGAAAAGAATTCTACGCCTCTCAGACACCGCTAATCCAAATAGAATCATTCATCACAGCCTCCAAGATGTCTTCTGTGGCTAAAACTAGTGTCTTTGTTTTTCAACACTGATTGCAATCCATCAAATATAAAAACTAAAGGTATGAATTAAATTAATGTTGAACAGTTTAACAGCTTTCCCTAAACTAGATATATATTTATAAAAGTTACATGCTGCAAGCACATTACCAGCGGTCTATGGATTCAATGATGCTCATTGTCCAAGTAATTAATTGCCAACAATATAACACAACATATTAACACGGCACTTGATGCACTTTAGTTCTAGAAATTAGAACCATTACTCACTTCAAATGCAAGTTTTTGTTGAGAAGACCCGATGGCACTGTTCCGGATAGCATATTATTTTGCACATACCTGCAACCACCAAATACGTCAAGTAAATATGCTATTGTTTTCTTGGAATCAACATGACAGAAAAATAGATACATACATTCATATATATATATATATATAATAGCACCAATGATTTATAGTGACAAAATACATTTATTCCATCACCTTAAAGTCGATTAAAGTCTAAAAATGTATTAAAACACTTCTGCAAGGTATTATAATTTCATTTGATCAGTCAACTGCCAATAATAACTAATAAACAAGTTCCGATAACTTACAATTCCCTCAAATTTGGTAGGTTCGCTAGAGAGGAAGGCAGCTCACCCGTCAACTGATTGTTCTCGAGATGACTATATCAGACAAAAATCTCAGTTAATGGTTAGTTAAATATTTTGATAGGAACCATTATTAAGAGAGTAGGTCATCAGAATTTACATGATCTTCAAATCTGGGCATATACTAAAATCAGGTATCGAACCGGTCAATGAATTCCCATCAAGCCGTCTGTGACCAGAAACATAGATAAAATAACAGTGGGGGTTCAATTTTATGTACTTAACATTAAAAAATATGCTACTGCCCAAAAACACAAGAATGCAGAGTGATACTTACAACTCAACTAACTTGCTCAATTTCGTCAAGTCTGAAGGGATGTCCCCTCTCAAATTCTTGCTAGATAAGTGGCTGCACACCAAACATAGAAAATTTGTTGCAATATCAGTGACATTTCTTTCCAGATATAGTATTGGACAACTGCATTACAAGAGCAGGATGCTATATACAAGACATAAAACTTCACAAGGGATGAATAATTACATTACTGTAATACTAGGTCGTGGATCCGAGTTACACTGCAGCCATGACCATGGAACGGGCAGGCACAGGTCGCCACCTTCTTGAGCCCAATCAGCTGATGAGTTGAGTGCAATTACATTTGCTATTGCTCCTCCTGTAACTCAAACAAACCTAATCAGATATGCCGTCCTTAGAGCTTCAAAAGTTTACATTAAAGCATGACATCAACACAATTCTTTGCTTCTTTTTTCTAATTTAAAAAAAAACGAAGTTTAAGGCAAATGCTATTCTGTATGGAAATAGTTAATAGTTATGCTTTAAAACACAAGTATCTGCCAAGACTTCAGAATAAGCAGACGTGCATTCCAGTGATCTCTATGCACCCAAGTTAGCCATAATTGTACTTACCATCTAAGGAACCATCATTCCTCTCTAAATAATTGTTGATCTCCATAGCATTCAAAAGTGGACCGCGGGAAGAATCAGCAGTTTGCTCGAGTTTAAACGATAGTACAAATGGCAGAGATATGTTACGGGATCCTGGCTCATAGACACGATTTTTTCCTTGAACATTTTCTTGGATATTAAGAATAACGTTCCTGAGTTCAGGATGGTCTCGGTTCACTAGCCTGAATTTCCTGGATTCGTTACGTTCCAAATCTTCAATTTCTGCAAGGTAGAAGTAGGCCCAACCAAAACCAGGAAAACCATCCAAATTCAGCCTATAAGTTAATGATCCTTTTGTACCAACTACCGCAGTCTGCATCACTTTTTCAGGTGGCCTTTCCTTTCTTTTCATAACGACTGGCAATTTGGTTGACACTTTCACCGTGCCATCAGCAACATCAACTAGGTAATTTGCTTCCTTCAGAAGATCAGATTTCCATATTCTATCGAAAGGGTCGTCAGGATACCTGAAATAATAATAAATAAATAAAAACGTCCTTCTATAGCTTTTTTTGGTATTGACAAATTCTCTTAAGAGTGAAAAAAGTTTACGGCAATATTATTATTATTATTTTTTGACAAATTATAATAAGTGTTCAGATAAAAAAGAAAAAATACATCATGCTGATCATCATCCCACACACTAAAAATTGACTAACTGTTCTATCCAATTTCACGTTTCAGAGTCGAATGAACATAATTAATCGCCTAACGACCCTATGATATTCGAATGCTAGTTTCCAGCATCAAGTTGCTGGAAAAAAGAATGAATTACGGCAATATTATAGCTTTTACAGTTAACCTTTTAAAATCTTATGGGACAAAACTATTTTGCTGGATATCAAAACAACTTAAATTACATTTTTTCTGTCTTTGTTTTTTTTAATTCCCATGTTTCAGCATGCCCATTAATTTATTCAAGCATTCCGATGAAGATATACTATAATATAATACTATAATATATTATTACGAGTAAATTGGGCTTTTTAGTCAAAAATTATAGGGCTTTATTGTTTTTGTCAACAATTATCATTTTTATTGTTTTTATCAA
Source organism: Acer campestre (assembly GCA_954870605.1). NCBI lineage: Eukaryota > Viridiplantae > Streptophyta > Magnoliopsida > Sapindales > Sapindaceae > Acer > Acer campestre. The sequence goes on along the minus strand of OX940805.1, from coordinate 32,338,162 downwards.
CAATTGGGCTGTGATGACAAAATTGCCGCTATTTTTTTTTTTTTTAAACCTCTTCTCTCTCCTTCTCTCTCATCTTCACCAAAAAAAATTTCCTCTTCCTCTCTCTTCTTTTCTCACGCCTTCTTCTTCTTCTTCTTCTTTCTCTCCTTTTCTCTTTCTTTCATCCTCTCTCCTCCGTTCGATCGTCGTTTTCCCTTTGTCCAATCGTTGTTTTCTCTCCTTCTTCTTCTCCTTCTCCTTCTTCTCTTTCTCTTTCTCTTTTTTTTACAGATTAAAAAAAAAATCAGATTTTTTTAAATCAAAAAATTTCAGATTTGGTGGTTTTCCGATCGTTGGTCGTCCGATCGTCCCTCCTTCTTCTTCTTCTCTTTCTCTCCTCTCTTCTCTTTCTCTTTCACGTTTTTTCTAGATTTTTTTTTAATTTTTTTTCTTTTCAGATTTTTAAGTTTGGGTTGTGTGGTTGCAGTTGATTTTCCAGATTTTTTTTAAAAATTTCAGGTTTTTTATAAACAAAAATTTTCACACCAGACAAAACGAATTAAACACACCAAAGCAAAATGAATTAAACGCACCAGAGAAAATGAATTAAGCACACCAAGACAAAAACAATTAAACACATCAAGGTAAAATGAATTAAACACACCAGACCACCATCACCAATCAAACACACCATGGAGGTCTGGGAAGAAGAAGAAGAAGAAAAAAAAAAAAAAAAGAATTTTTTTATAAAGGAGGGCAATCTTATCCAAAAAGTGGAAATTTTGACAAAAACAGTAAAATAATAATCTTTGACAAAAATAGTAAAGTTACTGATTTTTTGGCCGGTTATAAAGTTTTCCCTATAATATGAGCATACCTAACCGGAGCTTCACTATCTGCACCAAAATTAATTCTTTGAGAGACCTTGAGGTAAAAGCGATCTTCATACGGTGTTTCATAAACTGGACCATTGAATTGTCGGAGCTCAAGGGTAGAAATGAATGGCTGCCCAGTTGCAGCATTTGACAAACACACATCAATTGTAGGACTTGACGCTAGAAAGATTAGTTCCCGCACCTCAGGCTCACTAGTATCCCAAATTTCAATAGAAGACCAATGAGTAGCCCCAAAGAAAATGTCGAATTTCGGATAATTGCTGTCTAAATCACCATAAAAGAACGTTGCTCTTATGAGATACCTAGTCCTTGTTTCGACATTAAGCTTGTAACAGTACTTCCTGGAATCAGCTGGAAAAAGTCTCATTGACGTATACTGCTTGCTAGTCTCTTTTTCAGAAGATATATCTTTTGCTTCTCCATAAATAAGATAATCATCAGGTGTCCAATTAAGTCCAAGTTCATCAGTGTAATTTTCTTTACCCCCACAGTCCAAACTCACAAAACCTGCTTCACTTTTTCAAATGTGTTAGCAATACTAGAATGTGTTAACAAATACAAAATTTTCAAGACTCTAATGAGAAGCTACTTTGCCTGTCAAGTACTTTGAGATTGACACAACTTTGAGATTGCCAAAGCCAAATTTCAAGATTGGAATGTATAGATCACAAATTATCATACATGACAGACAAAGTTGACCATATCTCTTGCCTTCTGTTGTTGATTACCAACTTATCAAAGCTAGTGAAATAAATGAAACTCTATTATATGCACCAATTTCTGGAGAAACAAACAGCTGTTTGTACTATTTCCGTATTGAAGCTAGTGAAATCACGCCTCATCAAGAGGAATGGATAATTGTATCAGTAAGGAGATAATTGAATTAATGGGTATTATTCATTTAGTCCCTACGTTTTTTTGAAATGTCTATTTTATACTAACTTAATCATTTTTCACTGGATTGGTCCCTATGTTTTCAAAAACCACTCAATTTCGTCCTTCTGTGAGTCAACCGTTAGTCTAATTAAACGGTTCTAAGGGTATTTTTGTCTTTAAACATTGATATGCCACTCCGTCTAACGCCGGCAATGGGTAGTCTCCCATAGACTCCCTCATTTTTGGACCAGATCTAGTTTCAGATATCTTCAAAAGCTTTTGTTTTTTTTAAAAAAAAAATTATTTTGTTTGAAGTTCAGAACCCAGATCTCTTCAAAAGCTTTCATTTTTTTATTTTTTTATTTTTTTATTTTTATTTTTTTGTTATTTGATCATTATGGTGGAAGATGATGATGATGACTAATGAGTGGTGGTGGTTTTATTTTATTTTTTGTAAAGATTCATCTATTTTTTAATTTTTTTAATTTTTCTTTAATTTTGTTTCTCAAAAAAAAACTAAATTTATTTTATTTTTATTTTTTAAAAGAAATTAAATGGTCAGGGGTAAATATGTCATTTTATTTTTTCTGTGACCGTTGACCTTCAAAATTCTAGTCAGAGAGACCAAAATGAGTGGTTTTTGAAAACATAGTGCTCAATCTATTGAAAAATGGATAAGTGAGTAAAAAATAGACATTAAACAAAAAAAAAAAACATAGGGATTAAATGAATAATACCCCTTGAATTAACAACATATTGATAAAACTCTTTAAATTTAAATCTATTGAATTATGAAATCCGGTGTCCTTCAGTTCACCCTAATTTGCAACTATTCATTTGGGTTATAATCTGACAGTTCTAGGACCTTACAATATTCTATACTCGTACCAATGGTGAATTGAAAGTTTAAAATGTATGCTTTTGATAATTGCTTAATCATTTATATAAAAATCAAATTCATGTCACACAAGCATACATATTACAAAGCTAAGACAACAATTCTCAGTATTTTCAGTTGTTGAAGCTTCTTTCATTCAATTTTCATCTCTAATTAGATAAAATTTATCAATAAAGATAGTAAAAAATCAAACATGGCGTTTGACAATTTAGAAATAGAATAGTTAATATTAAATCACCAGAAAATATATACAGAGACATAAAAACTCAAAAGTAGCATTAGTAGTTAAAAATCAATGCAGCCGTAGATATATCTAACACAACCAAAACAATAATAGATAAATTCCCAATAATTATATTTAAATTTCTATATTATAAAGTACAAATACACTATCATAACAACAACAAAAAAAATACAAAAAAATAATAATAATAAGAACACACTGCAAAATATGGAAAGTACGGATTTTTAGAAACTAGAGTGAGTAACCTGTCAAGATAATACTGAAAACTGAGGGACCAATTTGGCTATTAGGTCAAACTAGAAGGACGAAAATAAATTTCACCCTATTTAAATTTCTATATTATAAAGTACAAATACGCTATCATAACAAAAAAAAAAAAAACAAAAACAAAAAAACAAAAAAACAAAAAAAAAACAAAAATTAATAATTAGAAAACACTGCAAAATAGGGAAATTACATGAGATATGCAATACAAACATTAATTTCGAACCTCGACTCAAAAAAAAGGAAAAAAAATAAAAATTGAATGTGTTCACTGTTCCAATGATTGTTTATAAAAGACGTACCTTGCATCTGAGCGGAGGAGGAGTCCAGGAGAAAAACCAGAGTAACAGAGAACACTAAAAAGAGCAGAGAAAACCATCTCACCATCTCGTTTCTGAACTCAAAACACCAACTCACGATGATAAATAAGAAAGAGACCATAAAAGTGGCGGCTAAAAAAAAAGAAAAGCAACCTTTGTATAGAATTAAAGTGAAACTATAAATAATAATAAGAATAATAATAATATATAAAATATAGTGACTCTATTTTCATATTCATTAGAAATATAGAGAGTGAAAAAAATGCGAAACGATTGTCAAGTTTTTGTAGAGAAAGAGAGAGATATATAGAGATTTCTCTGGTCTGATGTTTGTGCTTGTGGAAGTGGTCTGGACTATGGGGTCACAACACCAACTTTTTTCTGTGTTTCTTAACTTTCATTGAAGGCTGGAGAGCGAAGGGAACTGGAAGGTGTGACTGTGTGAGGTGTGAGGTAAAGTGGGACCCATGAAAAAGAGACTGGGGTAGAGATGGCAATATTCCCCGTGGGGCCGGGGCCCCGCGGGGCTTCGCCCCGAACGGGGCGGGGATGGAGGACAATATTCGGGGACGGGGACGGGGATGGGGACAAAGTCTTGTCCCCGAAGTTGAAGCGGGGCGGGGACGGAGGAAGCACCCCCCGCCCCGATATATATTATATATACATATATATATATTTATAATATAATATATAATATTCAGATTTTTTTAATCATTTATATATATTGCCACCACGTTTGGCTAGGTTATGATTTGTTGGAATATATAACTGAATATATATATTATATATATTTATAACTGAATTTATATATATATATATATTATATATAGATATATATTGACACCACGATTGTCGATATATAACTGAATATTTTGACACCACGTTTGTCAATATATATATTATATATATTTATAATATATAATTGAATTTATATTTTTTTTAATTGTAATTTTTAAATATATAATTATATTAAACGGGGAATGGGGCGGGTATGGGGAAGGCCCCTCCAACGGGGAATCCCCGCCCCCGGCCCCGCTTCTCTTAATGCGGGGATGGGTACGGGGATGGGGACGGTTTTGGGAGGCGGGGATGGGGATGGTAAAGCATTCCCCGACCCCGACCCACCCCGTTGCCATCCCTAGACTGGGGTTGGGTGGGGTCAGTGTTCAGCTGGAACTAGACTTGATGCCAATTCCGGTTCTGGGTCAAGGAGACCCTTTTTTGTTTTTTAATTTTATTTTTACAAAAAAAAAAAATTTATTTTAAAAAAATAAAAGGTTAAAAAGAACATTGTAAAGTATTGAGCCATGACTCATAACCCTTGTCCAAGTGAGTATATTTCCTTTTGCATTCTCCTCTTTTTTATATAGGTTAAATCTCTCTCCACTTTTCTTATTTATCCGATATGGGATGTGGGAATTTCTTATCCTTTCTATTCTAGTTGTTTTGTTTTTTGTTTTTTTTTGGTTAATTACTGGTGGTGCTGCAAAACCCATAAACAAAGAGTTATATGTCTGTAACCATGATTTAGTTAAAAACTTCACATTTGAAATCAAATATGTGTTTTGCCGGTCCTTAAGTTCATGAAAACAAATCACATTGAAAATTAACATGAATGTTGGAAGCTGCATCTCTGGACATGTATCTTCAAATTTTATTTTATTTTTCATAGGCCTAAGGTTCCATAAATATTAAAATGATTTAAAATACATGCCGATGAAATTCTCATGTGGCAGCCAAGATTAAGGCTATGTTTGGTAGGAGAAAGAGAGAGTATGAGGGATAGATGAATTAAGAGGGAGAGAGGGTAAGAGGGATGGAGAAGATAACATCAATCCTCCATGTTTTTTAGTATTGAAAGGAGGGTTGGATGAATGGATTGGTATTTAATTTGTAAAATTACAATATTACCCTTTAAAAAATTGGAAGGTAGTATAAAAAAGGAAGGCATTTTTGTCTTTGCCCCCCCATCACTCTCCCTCCTTTCTCTCATCCGCCCAAATTGAGGGGATTGATTTTTCGTGGGCCCAGAGGGAGAAGCTCTTTCTCCTCTCCTCCTCTTCCTTCACTTCTCCCTCCAACCAAATAAGGGATTTGCTCTCCCTCCCTTCTCCTCTCCCTCCCTCCATCTTTCCCTCGTACCAAACACAGCATAAAGGATGAGTGGTAGTTTTTTTTTTATTTTTTTATTTTTTTCGACTAGCATTTAATCAATTATGTCAACAGATTGCTAAGTTGAAGTTACAATTAACTCCAAGTATTCAACTATAAGCCTTTACATCAAGATTGAAACAGATACGATGTACAATATTAGCCACAAGCATGAGATGATTAGGTTGATGCAATCAAGGTTAAGGGCAGCTGACCAATTCTATAGATAAGCTGTGACATAGCACAAATTTAATTTTTCTTATTTCTTCCATTCATGTTATTTTCCATGATCAAGGAGGCTAAAGCTATAGGCAACTAAGGTAGTTGCCTAAGGCCCCACTTAAAATCAAGGCCCCATATTTTCATTATCAAAAAATATGTATGTATATCTTAACAATTAATATCCAATTTTTTTCTTTCTATTTATTATTCAAAAAATATCTCTTTTTTACTTCTAAATTACGGTTTATTTCTATTTTCAAGTAAAAGATTCATATTTTCAAGTAAACCACATTTAAGTGGACTTAAATACTCATTAATGTTATTTTTTTTCTTTCAAGTTTCAACGATTAATTTTTTATTATTATTATATATTGTTAATAAAATCTATTGTTTTATATATTCTATATTCAATCAAATCCTTCTATTGCAATCTGCAAATTGAAATCAAACCTGCTACAATCAAACTCTCTTACTATATCTTCTTTCTGTCAACATTCCGGCCTTCCAGGTTTTATTGTTCTAAAACTCTGCTACTTTAATTTATTTATTTTTGTCATTTTATTTATTTATTTTTCATCTGTAACTTAATTATTTGTTTTTTTTTTTAAGTGTTTATAATTGATAATCTGATATTAGACGATAGACATAAGACATGTCTAGTAGAAAATATGAATCCTGATACGAAAAACTCAAAAAATTAATTTTAAATAAATTGTTTTTACTGTATATTTAATATATTTTGACATACACATCCAAGGCCTTGTTTTATAATTTCGCCTAAGGCCCCTGATACCCTTGAGCCGCCTCTGTGACCATGATTATTTCTTAGTTCTCATGGTACTAAATTGTCTTAATACCTGATTGAAAGTATGTATTACCAGAGTCCGATGCTAACTTTGTTCTTAAAGATAAGCAAAGATTTGAATTAACAACAAAGAAAAACAAAACAACTAGAATAGAAAGGATAAGAAAATCCCGCATCCCACATCGGATAAATAAGAGAAGTGAAGAGTGGCCTAACCTATATAAAAAGGAGGAGAATACAAAGGAAAATACTTCTATTTGGACAAGGGTTATGGACGATGGTTCAATACTCTTCAATATAATTTCTCTTTTAAACATTTTATTTTTATAAATAAATTGTTATTATTTTAATAAAAAAAATTTCAAAATAATAATAATCAGGAATCACCAGTTCGAATCGAACCAGAATTGCGGTTTTGGTCTAGTTTGAACCGGACGGTTCCTTCAAAAATGGAATCGGAACTCCCCTGGTCTCGGTTCTGGTTCGGTTCCAAAACCGGAACCGGTTGTTCAGTTCCGATTCGGTTCGACGGTGCGAATTGAACCGGCGTCGGTTCTAGTTGGAACTCTTGTGGTCGTGGACTCGATCAAAACCCAAGGATGAGATGGACGGATGAAATTCGATTATGGGGGTTGTGGAGCCCACTACTTTCACATCACTAATTCACCCAATTCCTTTGTCGATTCCATTTGTTCTGTGTTTCAAGTTTCGACATCCCTGATTAGCTTTGTGTTATGATCGTCGACAACATCTTCCACTCGCGCAAAGTAAGCGAATGCAACACACACTCTCTCTCTACAAAATTTATTTAGAGTAATGATACTCCACCCAAAATTCTATCCTAAATTCCAACTCAAATGTGAGGTGTCATCACCACACAAAATCTTGGAAAACATAACGTGGGCCCATGTTGTGTGTGGTGATGACACCTCACATTTGGGTTGAAATTTTGGATGGAGTAGCATTACTCATTTATTTATAGGTTCCAAAAAAAAAAAAAAAATCCAAAACTAAAATGAGAAGATAAAGTTGTCTTTTTTCAATTGTTTTTTTGTTTTATTTCAATGATAACGAGAGAAAATTTCCCTTTTCATCATTCATAATTTTACCGAATTATTTGTAATTATTTTATATTTGAATTACTCCTCCTATTGTGTTATATATATACAAAAAATTTAATAAAATCAAATTAATGATATATGAATAAAACAAACTATAATTGGTGTCTTATTTGAGTGTTCACATTTGAGAAGGTGGTATCAAGCAGATATCATTCATGTGCATAAAGCCTTAAGGGTGTGTTTGGTAGGAAGGCAAGAAAATATAAAGGATAGAAAGATTTGGAGGGATGGAAAACATGAAGGAAGGAAAAGAAAATAATTTTTCCTTGAGTTGTTTGGTAAACATGAAGGAAATAAAAAAAATATATTTTTTATCAATTTTACTATTTTACCCTTACATTATATTATATATATATATATATATAATAGATAAATTTATAATTTTAAGTCAACCCAATAAGCCTTCCCTCTTTCCCTCCATTTTCCTTCCACTTTTGGTAGGAATAAAATTTGTGTGTCCCACCCATAAATTTTTCCTTCCATTTTTTCTTCATACCAAACACATATTTCCCCATTTTCTTCTCCATTTTCCCTCCACCCTTTTCTTTCCTCTTCCTTTCCATCCCTACCAAACACACCCTAAATGACCCAATAATACAAGCAGTTTCGTGTTTAGTGAGAGCAGTACTTATTAACTTTTTATCCTCTCTACTTGTCACTGCTTTGGAATTATTTAGAGACCTTCTGTTTTGTTATAATTGCAATTGAGACCATTTTTTTACTCTTGACTTCTATTTTATAGTTCCAATTAAATTGCTTTGATATCCCATGTAATTTGGTAGGCAGAATCCAGCAACAACAAAAAAAGAATAAGAAAGAAATAAAGTTTTACTGTGATTATTTAATTGAAAGTAAAGTTCTATTTCTAAATTCCCTATAACCTTTTTAGTAGCACAATTATACTAATCATGGACTCTATCTAGTATCTACTAATTAATTCCCTTTGAAAAGCGTTCTATACTAGTTTTCTAAATTTATACTACATACAAAATAATTGTATCATTATCTCCAAATAGTTAACCTAAGTCTAGTCTATTAAATGAATTAGGAGAGTACACGATGGTCTTATCCGTATCCATTATATTTATGTGTAAGGTGAGGTGTAAGGTGTGTACGGTTGGTGAAAGAAAAATTAAAACGGAAATGGGCTAAAATGTGAAATTTACATGACGATTAAGAAGTTAGAGCAATAACCCAAAATAAGGGGGGCATTTGAGCAAAGTTTCTGATAAAGACTAATATTATAATACAGTAATTCGGACATTCTATGACTGACAAGATGAGAGTTGTTATTGCATAAATTACATTTTACCAACCAAGAATAAAATTAAATGAAACATGGTTTACACAAAATCATATTGTCTTGTCTACTATTCACTTGTTAATTGGTAGAACGTTGACTTATAATACAAGCAGTCGTGCATTTTATATTCACATATGTAAAAGGAATTCAAATTACATTTTGTCCATAAAATTACAACGCATGGGGAGACAACTCATCTATGGTAGGAGTTGTTTTCTAAACCGTATTTTATTAATCTGATCAGGTCTCAATTGTCAAACAATCCTTATAAATAGTTTATATGCATTAAATATTCCGTTGTATGTAACACTCACCAAATAAATTAAACCATATCATATATGTTGAAGATTATTAATTAATATTAATGGAAACCAACTTGTTAGATTGTGAAATGGTTTATAATTTGAAGAAGTCAAGAGAGGCGACTTAGGGGGGTGTATTCAACTCAGATTTCATTGGATTTTGATGGATTTGTTTTAAGTGATGGATTTTGATGGAATTCACAAATCCCATAGATTTCATTAGATTTTGTTGGAATTGTGTAAAGAGTTCGTTGGAGTTAGTTGGATTTCATTAAGTAGAATTGGATGGATTTGGATGGATTTGTAAGGATTTGTCTTAAATAATAATAATAATAATAATAGTCAATTTTTTTTTATCAAACCAAACCTTTCTTCTCAAACCCAGGTCAATTTTTTTCCCTTCCTTGCTCGAGTAAGCATTTCTCTTCTCTCCCCAATCTCTTCTTCTCAAAACCAAACCTAGATCGAAACCCATAGTCAATCGTCCACCACCACCATCTTCATCAGTTTTTTCTCTCTCTAAATGCAGACGAGAAGATCAAACACTCTCTCTCGCGAATCACTCACCTTCATCAACATCCACCTTCAAGAAGATGAAATCGGTCATCTTCTTGGCTAATTCCTCAAACATTGGTGCCATCATTCGGCATGGTGGGTACCATGTAGCCGTAAAGTCCACCACTATCTGTCAAAAAAAATTAGTTTTTACTCTTGATCGATTATACAAATGATAAAAAAATACCCAGATGGGCAATTTTCTTCTCTCTTGATTGGTAAACTCAAAACCCCACAAAATATATAATTAATCCAAGGAAAAATAATAATCAAATCTTATAGTATATGATACAAGAAAAACAAATATACCAGTTTCTTTGAATCGATTCCCTTCTGATATGCTCTTTCCAGGCGTCAACAGTGTGTGGGTGTGTGGGTGTTGGTGTTGGTGAGTGGTTGATTTCGATTATAGTTTTGGATTGAGGGTGGTGGTTGGATTGGTGGTGGATGTTTCTGGTTTGGTGGGTGGTGGCTAGATTTTAGGGGTTGTGCTAGTGGTAGGTGGTGGTGGTTTGAGCAGAGAGGAGTAGATTTTTTGTTTAATAAAAATTCATATAGTTCTTGAGCAGAGAGGAGCAAAGAGCAGAGAGCAAATCCATCCAAATCTTGGCATAAATGGCAAGATTTGGAAATTGCCTATCTATTTATATTTTTCCCTTCCAAATCCATCAAAATCCAACCAAATCCATCACTTAAACAAATCCATCCAAATCCATTGGATTTCCAATACACCCAGATTTTGTTGGATTTATTTGAAATCCAACGAAATCCGGATTGAATACCCCCAGACTTTGTTGGATTTCAAACAAATCCAATGAAATCTGAGTTGAATACACCCGGATTTCTAAAATCCAACAGAATCCAATCAAATCCAATCAATTCTGAGTTGAATACACCCCCCTTAGATGTCGGTCTTGTTAAGTTAAACAATATTGGTCAATGCTAGGCCCTCTCTTGAATGGTTGTTTACTTTAATTCTTCAGCGAACCTTGAATCTTGTACTTAGGGGTGGCAAAAATCCCCGATATGCCCCAAATCCACGGGGCCCCGATCCGTTTGGGTGGATTTGGGGTAATTTTTTTGACCCAACTGGATTACCGGATTGGATATGGGACGGTTTCTTTTGCTCCGACCTATCCTATTTGACCCGGAATATAAATAAATATTTAAAAAATATATTTTTTAAATAAAAAAAGTAAAATAAAGAAAGAAAAAGAAACCCTAGTTTATTATTATTATTTATATGTTATTATTATTATTATTTAGTTACTTTTAGTTTAATTTTTTTTTTTTAATGAAACATGTCAAACGGGACGGGTTTGGGGCGGAAGTTTTTGACTTGGCGTGGTCACGGGTCGGGCTTAGGACAACCTTTAAAAACCGAGTTATGGGTTTGGGGCAGCCTTGACCAGCCTCGACCAGACCCGACCCACCCCGTTGCCACCCCTACTTGTACTCACAAATTCCACAACTTGATGATTAAATAATAAATATATTGTATTTCGTCGGGGTTCAATGAAACTCGTACCACTCGTTATTATCAGATTGAATAAGTAAACATAAATAATATTCCAAAATCAAATTATTCAAAATTCTCTTTCAAATTAATGATTTTTTTGACTCTTAAATATTCAACTGACCAATCAATTCTTTATAACTAGGGATGGGTGTAGTGTTTTGGGTTAGCCCATCTCATTACATATTAGGCCCATGTAAGAAGCCCAATCGAAGCCTGACCCAGAAGCCCATTCCAGAACCTTCTCAGCTGTTGTAACCAACTGATAAGTTGACAGCTGGTGACTTTGTTACAAACGGTGCACTTACTGTTGCTCTTACCTGATCACGTGAAGGAATCAGTCGTGGCAAGCTCTGATTGGCCAAGTGAGATATCGGTGCTGAGTCAGATGATAAGGGATATAAAAAGAAGAAGATGAGGAGAGAGAACGTATCAAATTTCATTCTCTAGGGTTTCTGCTTTTGCTCTCTTTCTCTCACGATAAGAAAAGCTCTCTGGTTTCTCTTTGTGTTAAATCTCTGTAACTTGGTGAATCCAAGTGATTCTTGTGTGATTCTTGTGAGATTGTTGTGCATTAGAGTGTTTCTAGTGCTGTTATTCTGAGTTGTAAGTGTTTGTGTGATCTGTGACTTGAGATATTGTAGATCGAGGGTTTTGTAAGGCTGATCTACTATTGTAATAGTTGATTAGGTGGTTGAGAGTGATTTCTGGGTTGTGTAAAGGTTTCGGTTGGTGTTCTTCTTGCTTGTAATCCATACATATAGTGAAGAGAGCCTTTCTTGGAAAGGCTCAACGTGGATGTAGGCTCATTTGAGCTTAACCACGATAAACTTCTGTGTCTTTGATTCTTCTTCTTCTCATCTCTGATTTACTTCTTGTTGCTTGTTTAGATTCGTCTGGTTGGCAACCTTGTTAGTTTAGAGATTGATTGGAAAGGATTTATTGCTTCAGATCCTGCCTTGTAGTGGCAGTTATTTTTGTATATGCTACATCTCTTTTGCTGTTGGTAAACATCTATATATTTCTGCTATTTCACAAAGTAAGTGAATCTTACCAGTTTGTTTGAGTGATAACAGCAGAGTGTTAGAGGTTCTTTATAGGTACAGAACATAACAATGGGATTTCCCCTCACGGGGCCCCGCCCCCATTTGGAGGCAAAATTTGCCCCCAAGTGGGGTTTTGGGGTGGTGGTGGGGGCAAATTTTGCCCCCAAAACCTAAATGGGGGTGGGGGTGGGGGTGGGGCATAATAGTCCTAAAGATATGGGCTAAAACCTGAATTCCAACAAGACCCGAACCTCGTCAAACCCATCACCATAGAGAAAGTGAGTACAAGAACTATTACGAAAGGACTGCCGGGACCTACCGAAATCAAACAATACATGTGCGGTTCGGATATCTACTCCCATATGGGAGATAACTACTCCAATAACTTGGAAGAAAACTCCTCACACGTACTTGTAAAATGCATATAGTGGGAATTTTGAGCAAATCATTCATTTGAAAAAATTGAAAATCTACTTATCTTATGATCATAATACTTCGCAAAAAAATTAAAAAAATTGTACTACTTTTGTTCAACAAGATAACAAAATGGATGATTAACTCAATTAATAAGGGCATATAGTATAAATAAATGAGTAAATTTTAGATTTTCGCACCGAACACCCTACCGTAAACAAAATATTTTCTTTGCTCTTACTTGAAAACCAACACATAAGATTACATATAAGATCATTATCAGATTATTTTCCAGTCACAATACAGTATCACGGGGATGACACGAAGAACCACACATCAAACACCAATATGATGACCGACTGCTCATTGTTAAATTACATGACATTAAACAATTAAGAGGCAAGAACCAAAAACATTGCTAGAAAAATGATCAAGAACTTATAAAGTATAAACAAGGCTCCTCCTGACCACTCTAGAACCAAATACAAGCACAGACCATCCTATACACAGTCTGATCAATAGAACCAGACAACATCAACATTTGATCAGATACTTTACAAATCCTTACTCTGCATCAGCAAATCTGAAAACAAGAAAAAGATGTAGAAATAAATACTCAACATAAAAAAACATAAATACAATTTGAAAGGTAAAAGTGAAAAGAGTTGCTTCTCAGTTCTCACTCACCCAAGTTCTGAGAGTTTCAAATGAGATTCAACATAATCAGCAAAGAAGGCATCCTCATCCTGCAGCATAGCAGCCACCATTAACATGAAGTTCGACAAACCTTTCGATCAAATTAACGTAAAGATGACTGGGCATAAAAACATAAATACTATTTGATAGTCATAAGCAGTACTCACTGCAGCATATTTTTCAACGAGAGGACGGAAAACTGGATCCTCTAGAAGGGCTTTGTCTGATGGCAGCTGAATAAGACCTTCCTTCTCTCCACTAAGCAATTCCCTTGACAAATTAATACACAACAGATCATTAGACATCGTGGCAGCAAATCTTGCTAATAGTTTCTACTAGCACTAGTTTTTCGATACACATCTAATTGGATGAATGAAGTAACTTAAACTTATGCAAGAGACAGAGAGATTATTAATATGCTTACTTGAAATACTAGTTATCGAAAATGAGTGGGTTGGTAGTCCAGGCTCCCTCAAATCCAGAACGCTCCTCGTGGCACCTACCCTGTAAAAATTTAGTGAAAGTCAATATGGAGAGCTTAGAGGCTGAAATTTGGCATCATGTTTCAGATAATATTAGAAATATATATCCCATGTTTGCATACAGACCAGGGTGTGACCTCCGGATAAGGCAACGATATCCTTATCGCTCAGACCCATGTGGCCAAGCCAAAGCAGGGGCGGCTCAAGGGTAATCGGGGCCTTAGGCGAAAATTTAAAATGAGGCCTTGTGATTCCACATCCTCTTTTATTTTTTGCTACTGGTTACAAATTTATCAAGAGCCCTTTTTTGCGATTCAAATAATTTTCTATTCTTTTTTTTTTTTAGCTTTTCGTATCCGGATTCGTGTTTTCTACTAGACATGTCAATCATCCGATTATCAGTTATCAAAGCTTTAAAAAAAAACAAATAATTCTGTTACAGTTGAAAATAAAATAAATAAATAAAATTAAAGTAATAGATTTTGGAACAATTAAACCTAGAATGTTTATAAAAAAGTACATAGAGAAACAATAAGAGAGTTTGGAAGATATAAAATAAAAGATTTTAGTGTGAATATATAATACAAAAAAAATTAACCATTTAAAGAAAAAGAATAACATTAATGTGTAATTTTTTTTGGGAAAACATTAATGAATATTTAAGTCCACTTAAATGTAGTTTACTTGAAAATAGGAATCTTTAACTTGAAAATAAATTTATAAGTTTAAAGAGATATTTTTTGAATAATAAATATAAAGAAAAATATTGGATATTAATAATTTAAAAATACATATTAACAATGAAAATATGAGGCCTTAATTTTAGGTGGGGCCTTGGGCAACTACCTCAGTTGCCTAGAGGTTAAGCCGCCCCTGGGCCAAAGGCATCCCTCAAGTGGTCTGAACCTGAAGTTAATTACGACAAAACATTGTGAGAGTCATTCACTTCAGTAACAATAAGATACAATAACAATCATGTCATGATTTAACTTTAAGCTTTCACCTACTAACCGACCTTTGGTGGCAGCAGGCAAGCGACCTTCTGGGGGAGGATCAGATTTGTCCTGCAATTTAATTAGATGACACTTTAGAACTTAATGTAGAGATGTTGATACTAATTTGGCATGAAGAATTGAAACTATGCGATTGGATGGAATAAATCGTTTGCAATACTCAACTAAATTTGATTGGCTACTATAGACAATCATTCTCACATTAGCTATATAAATTAATTGGCATAGAAAATAAAAGCTTTCAAAAATGATTAAACATCGTCTAAGCAAGAAATAAATATGCAGATAATTAAAAAATATGAAGAAATTCATCGCTCACCGGTCTTCCTGGGTGGAAAGGAATACCAGGCACTCCAGTAATTTCTGTTGAAATATCTAATTTGTAATCTATGAAAATTAATGTGATGATAAATCTAGATGCATTGAACTATGAGAATGAATGTGGTGATACATGTATCTAGATAATCTTGAAATCCTAGTCAAGTCTCTTAGAGATAAGATAGGATTAAATGTTAGAAATTAAGGGCCTATACTGTATCGTTTTACAGGCCCGTTTTCGTTTTTGTTTTCTAAATCCGATTTCGAATACGCGTTCGTTACCGTTTTTCATTTTATTTTTCATTTTATTTTCCAAAACAAAAACAAAAACAAAAACAACAACAGTGTTAAAAGTGAAAAATTTCCAAAACAACTTTTTGATGTTTTTCATTTTGTTTTTCATTTTGTTTTTCACTTAAAATAAAAAACTCAATTTTTTTTTCTTTTTTTCTTCATTTCACTGATGTTCATCTCCTTCCTCTCCTTCTCTCTTCTTCTTCTTCTTCTTCTTCTTCTTCCCGACTGCGCCACCGCCACCATCTTCTTCATCTTCTTCTCCTTCTCCTTCCCGACTGACAGGGCCATTGACCTTCTTCTTCCCGACCGACGCGATTGCGCCGCTGTCCGTCGGTCTTCTTCTTCTTCCCGATCGACACTTCTTCTTCTTTCCGTCGGTCTCTTCCCCTTCTTCAGTGCTGATCTCTTCTTCTTCTTCTTCTTCTTCTTTCCGTCGATCTTCTCCTTCTTCACCGCCGAGCTCTTCTTCTTCTTCTTCTTCTTCTTTTTCTTCCCTTCTTCTTCTTTCTAATATGCTTAAGAGAGGACATTTGGAAAATTTTGGAAAATTTCCATATTTTCAGATTTGTTAATTAAAAAAAATCTGGTATTTTGTTGATAAATCTAGTATTTTGTTGGTAATTTGTTTGATTTGAATGGGTTTTTGGTGTTGTTGTATTTTGATTTGGATTTTGATTTCAGATTTTGATTTCAAATGTTAGTGTTGATTTTGTTGGTATATTGATTTCAGATTTTGTATATACAGATTAATGATGATAGATTTTTTTTTTTTAATAGATAGATTTGGTCTTATAAATTGGAAAAAAATATAGTGATGATGATGATGATTCATAAACTGGAGATTGATCTGGTCTAAAAAAATAATAATTAATATTAAATTATTCGAAATACAAGTTCCAGGATATGCTACCAGACGCGTTTTTTATGTTTTCATATTCGGAATCCAGCTTTCAGGATATGCTACCAGACGCGTATTTGGATTTCAAAACTGAAACCAAAAACACTGTTTTCATTTTTATTTTTATTTTCAAAAAACAAAAACAAAAACAGCATTTGAAAAACGTTACAAGACGGGCCCTAATGTTATTAGATTCTACTAATGTGGTCACTCAAGATCATGTATAAAGATGTATCTTGTGCTGCCTCTGTAATCAGATAGAGAAAATTCCAGCAATTAAATATTTTCCCTCTTCAACAATTTCTTTATAAAAATTATTGAGTTACTCTTCCTTTTCACATAAATCTCCAACAAATTTGGTATCAAAGCTTGGTTATTTTTTCTAGCCTTATTAATCAAAGTTCTATGGCAGCAGCAACATCCGGCCATAATTTTCCACAAAATCTTATTCCAATCTTCGATGGAGAAAATTATGATTTTTGGAGTATCCAGATAAAACTCTTTTCATCTCTCAAGATCTTTGGGATCTTGTAGAAGAAAGCTACGGAGAACCAGAGTCTACAATGGTGCTTGCAACATGGTTAGATGCTAAGAAGAAGGAGTTCAAGGAGAACAAGAAGAAGGATGCTAAAGCATTATTCTTCATCTAGAAAGGGGTAAGCAAAGCAATTTTTCCAATAATTTCTTTCACTTCAAAATCAAAGGAAGCATGGGAAATTCTCAAAGTAGAATTTCAAGGGAGTGAAAAGGTAATCTCCATTAAACTCCAAACCTTATGGAGAGAATTTGATAATTTATTTATGAAAGAAGGTGAATCCATTCAAACTTTCTTCAACAAAGTCTTTGGTATTGTTAACCAAATAAGAAGTTACGGAGATACCATTGACAATAAGAGAATTGTTGAAAAAGTTTTGAGAAGCTTAGCACCTAAATTTGATCATGTAGTTGCTGCTATTGAAGAATCTAAAAATTTGTCTCAACTTTCAACTCATGAATTAATGGGTTCTCTTGAGGCACATGAGAAAAGAATGAGCAGGTTTTTCGATCAATCTTTGGAGCAAGCCTTCCAATCAAAAGTGAATTTCAAGAAGGGACCAGAGGCTAGAAATGAAGATTCAAGAGGGGAATCTTCACAGAAAAATCAGAATAGAAGAGGATCGAGTTCCAATCAAATGTAGAAAAATTCTAATTCACGGAGTCGTGGACAAGGAAGAGGAAGGAATCAAGGAGGTAATGAAAAATCAAACTTGCAATGCTATGTCTGCAAGAAGTTTGGTCATGCAAGTAAAGAATGTCGATTCAAATGCACTCGATGCAATAAGCTCAACCATATAGATAAAGACTGCTGGTACAGAAATAAAAATGAAGCAAATCTTTCAGAAGCAAATGATTCATCGGATTAACTATTCTACACCTGCCTTAGTTCTCACCAAGAGTCACAAGATATTTGGTATGTCGACATCGGTTGCAGCAACCATATGATAGGGAATAAAGAATGGTTTGTCAGCCTGGATGAGTCAACAACTTCACAAGTTCAACTTGGAGATGGCAAGCTTTATATTGTGAAAGGCAGAGGAGTTATTTCCATACAAACAAAAGGAGGTCACTCTAAACTTATGCATGATGTCCTTTATGTTCCTGGTCTTACTTAAGATTGATTAAGTGTTGGCCAATTATGCTAAGAGGATTTAAATTGATCTTCGATGAAAATGAATGTCTCATTTTTGACAAAGGAAAGAATGGAAGGTGTGACTTTTGGGGACAACTTGTTGCATATTTCTCACCTCCAATTTGCGGATGACACGATTGTCTTCCTCAAGCCTAAGGTGGAGTACCTTCGGAATGTTAAACGATTATTAAGATGCTTTGAGTTGGCTTCGGGCCTGCGGATTAATTTCCACAAGTCGAGCGTCTCAAAAGTTGGCCTCAAAGGATCGGAGGAGAGTGATTGGGGGGCTGTTTTTAATTGCAAATCGGTTCCCCTCCCGATTACGTACCTTGGTCTTCCTTTGGGAGCTCGGCCGTGTTCTAAGATCTTTTGGAAAGGAATGCTTGCTCGTGTGGAGAATAGGCTTGTTCCTTGGAAGAGAAGGTTTTTGAGCAAAGGGGGAAGGTTGGTCTTGATTAAGGCGGTCCTTTCAAGCCTCCCGACGTATTTTTTATCTATTTTCAAGGTCCCGGTGGGCATAGCTCAAAGGATAGAGAAGCTTCAAAGAAGTTTCTTTTGGGGCGATGGTGATGCTAGTCGTAGAATCCATTCGGTGGATTGGGATTCTATGTGTAAGAGCTATAGATTGGGGGGCTTGGGCATTGGAAGAATTTTAGATAAAAATAAAGCGCTTTTGGCAAAATGGATTTGGCGATTTGGGAAGGAGGACAATTCTTTGTGGAAAAAAGTTTTGTGTGCCAAGTATGGGGCTGCTGTTAATGGTTTGAGCTGGAAGTGGCAGAATTCTCCTCATTATTCCTATTTCCTTAAGGCTGTCGGCAGTTTGTGGGAGGAAGGTTCTCCTGTGGCTAAAGTTCTGAAGGAAGGATTGTTGGTGGTCATTGGGGATGGTAATAGAGCTAGTTTTTGGGACGATATTAGTTGGGATGCTGTTCCCCTTAAGATTGCTTTTCCTAGGATTTTTTCTTTAGCTAAGGAAAAAATGGGCACTGTTCAGAATTTTGGTCTATGGGATGACTCAAGATGGAAATGGAAAATCAATCTCCGAAGGCCTTTGTTTGATTGGGAAATTGACCAATGGAACAATTTTTTAATTTCCCTTGATCATGTGATAATTCGTAAGGAGCGGAAAGACGATATTGCGTGGTCCTTGTGTCCCAATGGTTCTTTTTCGGTTAGTTCTTTCCGTAGGAAGTTAGAGGAATTTAATGGCAATTTTACTGTGCCTGCTCCTCTGGTTCGGTTTCTTATGTGGAAGGGAGTGTGTCCCCCGAAAGTCGAGATCTTCATGTGGCAGCTTCTTCGTGGTAGGATCTTAGTTAGAGGGGTGCTAGATCGGTTTGGATGCAAGTTTCCTGCTGGTACAGGATGTCCTTTGTGCAATTTGGAGGTTGAAGACATTGATCACCTTTTTCTTAAGTGTCATTGGGTGTGGAAATTGTGGAACAGGTGCCTTGGCTGGTGGGGAGTGGAGTGCTGCGTGAATGCTTCTCTTTGGGACTGGTTCATGGGCTGGGATGAGCTCTGCAGTGATGCTAGCAAAAAAAGAGCTTGGAGAATGGGTTTTGTTGCCACGGTTTGGACAATATGGGAACAAAGAAATCAAGTTGTGTTCAAAGATTTGGCTTGCGATTTGGAGGCTGCTGCTGACTTAATTAAATTCCGGATAGCTTGGTGGTTTAAACACACCGGAAAAGGGTCGACGGATTCGGTCACGTCCCTCTTACTCAACTTAAAGGACTGCTGCAAGGATTCTAAATGTAAGCCTATTTTTAAGAATGAAGCTTGGATTCCTCCTGATGCTGACTCTCTTAAATTCAATGTGGATGGTGCGGCTAGAGGAGCCCCTGGTCAAGCAGGTATCGGAGGTGTTTTGAGGGACTCTACCGGGAAGGTTCTATGCTCCTTTTCCTCTCCGGTGGGCCTGCAAATTGCTGTTTTTGCGGAATTGTTGGCTATTTTGCGTGCATGTCAGCTTTGTATTCACCAGCCAGCCCTTACAGTCAAGAGTATTGTTATAGTTTCTGATTCTAGTTCTGTGGTCTCGTGGGTGAACGATGTCGGTGTGGGTAATATGTATTATATTGACTACATTTTGGAGATTAAGGATTGTTTGAGTACTTTAGGCAATGCCACAGTCACCTTCAACTCCAGAGCCTCCAACTCCTTGGCGGATAGCCTAGCGAAGAGGGCGATTGATTCTCAGTATGATTCTGTAGAGTGGAGCTTAGACTGATCTCTGCTGGTTTGCTGTTTTGTTTCTGGGTTTCGTTTGGTTGTTGTTTTGTTGCTGTGTTGTGGGTTTTGCTTCGCTGCTCTGTTCCTTTGCTCTGTTTTGAGCTGGTCTGCTGTGTGTTTTCCTTGTTGGGTGTTTTCTTTTGCTTTGGTTGTTGGGTGTGTGTTGTTGGGTGTGTGTTGTTTCTTCTTCCGGCCGGTTGTGCCTTTTTGAATATATTATCTTTTCAAAAAAAAAAGTGGTGACTAAAGTACAAATGACACCAAATAAAATCTTTCCTCTTATTCTACCATCAAATACAAAAAATGCTTTAAGGGTTAAGCATGATGATTCATTGCTATGGCATTTGAGATATGGTCATTTGAATTATAAATCCCTTAAAGTATTAAAAAGTAAGAATATGGTGATTGGCCTTCCTATCATTAACATTGAGAAGCAAGTATGTGAATGATGTATTTTTGGTAAGCAACATAAGCTTCCATTCACAAAAACATCCTGGAAAGCCAAGACACCTCTTGAATTAGTTCATGCTGATATTTGTGGGACAACACAAACTCCATCTATCAAAAAGAAAAGATATTTTCTGCTCTTTGTTGATGATTTTACCAGGATGATGTGGGTGTACTTTCTGGAGCAAAAGTCAGAGGCATTCAACACATTTGTTAAATTCAACGCTTTCACAGAGAGACAAAGTGGGCAGAAGTTGAAGATTCTTAGGATAGACCGTGGTGGAGAATTCACTTCTAAAGAATTTAAAAATTATTGCAGCAGTCAAGGAATCAAGAGGGAGCTGACAGTGAGATACACTCCAGAGCAGAACAGAGTTGCTGAACACAAGAATCGTATTGTTGTCGAAATGGTTCAAGGTATGCTAAAAGAAAAAGGGCTTCCAAACAAATTATGGGCTGAGGTTGTAAATACTGCAGTCTATATTTTCAACAGAGCACCAACAAAAGCTGTGTTAAACAAAACCCCTTTTGAAGCCTGGCACAAGCAAAAGTCACAGGTAAAATCTTTTAAAGTTTTTGGCTGCATTGCCTATTCTCATATTCCATCTCAATTTAGGGAAAATTTTGATGAAAAAGGAGAAAAATATATCTTTGTCGGATATAGTGATGAATCGAAGGGGTATCGTCTTCTAAACCCCAAAACTGAAGAATTGTTGATTTCCAGAAATTTAATATTTGATGAGTTGAATGCTTGGAATTGGGAAATGGAAGAAGTCAAATCTCCCATCATTTTTGGAGATGCAGATTTGCCATCAAAGATAGCAGAACCAGGTTCTTCAACATCAATTCCAAGTACTGATCAATCTCCTCATTCTTCACCAAGCTGTCATAATTCTCCTCCAAGTTCTCCAGAATCTGCACCAAGGAAGATACAATATCTAACTGACATTTATGATGCGTGTGACTGTGACTTTGCTCTCGTTGTTGTTGAACACAAAAGTTTGAAGAAGCTGTGAAAGAAGAAAAATGGGCTCGAGCAATGGATGAAGAAATAAAAATTATTAAAAAAACAAGGCATGGGAGCTTGTGGCCTTGTTGATCGGACAAAAGAAAAAAAAAAACATTATTGACTTGAAATGGGTCTACAAGACCAAATTTAATGATGATGGCTCAATTCAAAAACATAAAGCCCGGTTGGTCGTGAAAGGGTATTCTCAACAACCTGGTATAGATTTTAATGAGACATTCGCTCATGTTGCTCGGATGGAGACAATTCGCACAATCTTAACTCCTGTAGCTTAATTAGAGTTGAAAGTTTATCAACTGGATGTAAAATCAACGTTTTTGAATGGGGAGCTAGAGGAAGAAATCTATGTCGAGTAATCTCAAGGATATTTTGCCAGAGGAAAAGAAAATAAAGTCTATCAACTTCGAAAAGTCTTGTACGGACTGAAGCAAGCCCCAAGAGCATGGAATAGCAAAATCAATCATTATTTTCGGGAGAAGGGATTTGAAAGAAACCCTAGTGAGCCATCTCTGTATGTCAAGAGATATGGTGATCAAGATTTCATCATAGTTTGTCTTTATGTCGATGACCTAATTTATGCCAGCACAAGCTTGAAGATGGTAGAAGATTTTAAAAATTCCATGATGAAAGAATATGAGATGTCTGATCTTGTCCATGGAGCATCAAAGGCCAATGCATCTCAATTTCGAACTCCTGACAATTTCGTGGGGAAAGGTCAAAATTCGTTTGGAAAGGTCTTACGCAACGAAAAAATTTCATCGGCCGTCTAGCCACCCCACCATCGACCACCGCTGGCCCACCCTTGATAATATTGACAATTAATTGTCGTTATGAGGAATCGAACTTGCAACCTCATATCAAAATGGTAAGCCTTTATCGCTTGACTACAACACTTAATCTGGTAACATTTACATTATATTTATATGAGTAATGCTACATTGCCCAAATTTGGTGCCCAAATCTGGTGCCCAAATGATGTGGCAACACTTTGAGCCATTCATTTAAATTAGCATTACTCTATTTATATATAACTTATATGAGTTGTTAGGGAAAAAAAACTTGTTAGATAAATTTAAATTTATTCAACTAATTAAAAATCAAATTTGAATGACAAACAAATATTAAAAAATATTTATTGGATTGCAAATCGGGTTTGGTGATAATGTTTTAATTTTTAATTTTTAATTTTTGTTATTTAATTAAATGATCAATTCCTCAAAGTGGTAATCAATTGAGATGGTGCTAATCGAGAATGTGATAAGAGTTAATTAATTAACAATTAAAGACAAATTTAGGGTTGCACATTGGGGAAATGGGGATGGATATAGGTCCCCCAATCCCCCCCCCCCCCCTTTGGGGGAAAATGGGGATGGGGAATTTTGGAGGAGGCATCTCCATCCCCAACCCCAGTTCCCCATTTTTCCTGTTTTTCCCCATTTTCCCCGTTTTTCCGTTCCCCCGTTCCCCCATTTTTTCATTTGACTAAAAATTAAAAATTAAAAATAAAAAAACAAACATTTCATATATTAATATATATAACTATATAACATTATATTAATATAATTAATATATAAAATTATATTTATATAATTTTTAGGGAAAATGGGGATAGGGGACCCCCCATCCCCATCCCTATTTCAATATAGTATATATTTTATTTAATCAAAGTTTTATGTACCGGGTGTCCACTACTGATTAGTTTGGTAGTGGTGGATTTATCCAAAAAAATTAATTTTAATTAATTAACTTTTAATATTTTTTAGCATATATATTTTTTAATTAATTAATTAATTTTAGTATTTTTTTTTTAAATTTTAATTAACTTTTCCCTTCAAATACAATGTTTGTTAGGAAAAAATTTCGTTAACTTTTCCCTACGAATTTTGAGTTTTGTGGGGAAAGGTTACCTTTCCCCACGAACTCGTTTGTGGGTAAAAGTTTTGTACCCTTAGCTTACGAAACTCATTTTGTGGGGAAAGGTTGGGAAAAATTTTGTACCCATAGCCGACGAATTTTGAGTTTTGTGGGGAAAGGTTACCTTTCCCAACGAAACTCATTTTGTGGGGAAAAGTTAACTGTGCCTACAAATCTTGCTTTGTCTCCTAAAATTTTGTCTGTAAAGACTAAATTTCTTGTAGTGTTTCTCGATTCATGAATGATCCTAGCCAGCTTCATTTTTCTGCAGCAAAAAGAGTTCTGCGTTATGTCAAAGGGACGAAGAATTTTGGGCTTCATTTTGTTAAAGAAGAAGATAATAGCTTAATTTGCTATACAGATAGCAATTGGGCAGGTTCTGTTGATGACATGAAGAGTACTTCTGGCTATGTATTTTGTCTTGGAACCAAACCAATCACCTGGTCTTCAAAGAAGCAGAATACAATAGCTTTATCATCAGCTGAAGCTGAATATATATCTGCAACAACTGCAGCTTGTGAAGCAATTTGGCTTAGAAAAATTTGGAAGGATGTGAAGCAAGGGCAAAAATTCATTACAGTTATCTATTGTGATAACATGTCTGCAATTGCTATGACAAAAATTCCAATCTTCCACAACATATCGAAGCACATCGAGCTCCGTCATCATTTCATCAAAAAATTGGTTGAAGACAAAGAAATTGAATTGCAATTTTGCAAAACAGACGAACAATTGGCGGATATTTTCATAAAGGCAATATCAGCACAGAAGTTCAGCTACTTCAGAGAAGTATTGAAGATTACAAATTAACAGGGGGTGTTGAAATATCTAATTTGTAATATGTGAAAATTAATGTGATGATAAATCTAGATGCATTGAACTATAAGAATGAATGTGGTGATACATGTATCTATATAATCTTGAAATACTAGTCAAGTCTCTTAGAGATAAGATAGGATTAAATGTTAGAAATTAATGTTCTTAGATTCTACTAACTCGCTCACTCAAGATCATGTATAAATATGTATCTTGTGCTGCATCTGTAATCAGATAGAGAAAATTGCAGCAATCAAATATTTTCCCTCTTCAATGATTTCTTAATAAAAATTATTGAGTTACTCTTCCTTTTCACATAAATCTCCAACAATTTCAACAGCAACAACTCCAGCCAACTTCAATAGATATATAACACACACATGAAAAATATATTAACCACGTGATCGTGATCCTGACTCCGGATATTGTGTTGCTTAAACCATGTTGCAGCTTCGCATATCACAGTTTCATCTTTCTTTGTGCAAATGCGAGATGGATGTTAGCTTGATTTTGTGAATGTATCATGGAAAAGTTTTGAGACTTGGCTCAAGGAGAATAGCTAAAGCAGAAATTTTAGTTATATACTAACAATACTAATATTGCTGGTAGTTATTTCTCATATGCCCATTGGGATGTAAACCTAAATTCATGTATGTCAATATTTTTAAAACAAGGTTGTTTGTAAGAAAAAAAAATGGATTTCATTAGTTATGTGATCTTTTCGTCTGGGGCGATAGTTGAAGTGGCTGTTTGGTTGTTGCTGGTGTGTCTGGTTTTGCTGGGTTGCTGTTCTGTTTCTGTTTGTTTTTCTTGTCGCTGCTTTGCTGTTTTCTGTGGTTTTGGGGTTGTTTTGCCTCTGTTTTCTTGGTGCCTTGTTTGGGGCTCTTTTTTGGCCTTTGGCGGTGGCCTGGGTGTTTTGTTGTTTGTGTTTTATTTGCCTGGTTTGGCTCAATAATATTTGCTGCTTTTTCAAAAAAAAAAAAAAAATAGTTATGTGATCTTTGCAATATGGTGAACTTTTAGGGCAATCATGAGTGAAAAGGGAGTAAAGACATGTCCATTGTGTGCTGAGGAAATGGATTTGACTGATCAGCAATTGAAGCCATGCAAATGTGGTTATGAGGTTTGAGCACTAATCTTTACCCAATCGATGAAGTGCTTATTATATTTTCTGTGTTAATTCACTGGTTTATGATTACCATTTTATTTGTACAGATATGTGTTTGGTGCTGGCATCACATCATGGACATGGCTGAGAGGGATAGCACTGAGGGCCGCTGCCCAGCATGCCGTACTCCTTATGACAAAGAAAAAATTGTGGCGATGGCAGCAAACTGTGAAAGGTTGTTATGGTTGCTCAGTGGTTTATTTGTTAATGTGTAATATTATATGACAAGCTGTTGAGGTTGCAATATGTTCTTTGCTGTACAGGATGGTGGCTGAAATCAACACAGAGCATAAACAGAAAACACAGAAGGCAAAGCCCAAAGCATCTGAAGGAAGGATGCATCATATCTTACTAATATTAGAGTTGTTCAACTTTGTTATCTTCTTAAACCATTTTTGCATTTGATGGTAGCCTAAATTTGCTATTGAATCACACA
Organism: Acer campestre; assembly: GCA_954870605.1. Classification (NCBI taxonomy): domain Eukaryota; kingdom Viridiplantae; phylum Streptophyta; class Magnoliopsida; order Sapindales; family Sapindaceae; genus Acer; species Acer campestre. Next base: position 32,311,831 of record OX940805.1, on the reverse strand, counting down.
CAATGATTTGTGTAGTCAAAGTTCCTTCTTTCATTATCTGTTTTACTCTTAACCACTCTTGCCAAAAATGACATCTTCATCGCGTGGTAGTAGGTTGTCGTCAACCAGTGACGCAGAACGGAAGTTCTACGGTTTACCAGCATAAACCCTAAGATCTCTCAAACTGGAATCCACCAGAAAATTAATTGAAAACCAAAATAATAATATTATTCAATATCTCGAAACTGAAAACAAAGAGCCTTAAATAGTCTCCGGAAACCCTAATTGAGGCAAAAAGACCAAAATAGCCTTCCTCTAAACAAAAACAACTAAAAACGAAAAAACGAAAAAACACTAAAACCTTCAACTGCCCGACAGCCTGCACAAAACAGAAAATTTGAGGATGAAAACGATGTCAACTGGGCTAGCCCCTTCAAACATGCTATGGAGCACTAAAAACCCTTTCCGAAAACATATTATAATAGGAAATTTGACGACCGAGCTAAAAGTTATGTCCGTTTCTTCGGAGCAGCTCTTTTAGCCAATTTTCTGTCCATCTCTTCTTCAAACTCCAAAGCCAATTGTCCTAAATCAACCAGATTTGCTTACTGTGTTATATTTCTGGTTGTTTGGTTAGGTATATTACATACTCAAAAGAGATGTATTCAATCGGTCACAGTTTTATCTTAGAAGGTAGACCCTTGAGGTAAGAATATCAACTTTTTACCTAATCTTGATATGTGTAAATTTCTATTTGATGACAAGTCAGAATTATTTTCCCCTCCTGGTTTTGCAGAGCGTGTTTTGGAACCACAAAGTATTGCCATGCCTGGCTAAGGAACATGGTAATAATCATTTTTCCTAACCTGTCATGCTTTCATTTGCACATAATACAACATTTGGTGTAGTTTTCACTATGATTAATGCTTCTCTTGGTCCAGCCTTGCACCATTCCAGATTGTTTATATTTGCATGATTTTGGCCCTCAAGAAGACAGTTTTTCCAAAGATGATATAGTTTCAGCCTTTACAAGGTATGTTTGATTTTTCACGCAAGAATCTTTGTGTATGTGTTTACGAGGCATAGTCTATAGTGTGGATGAAACTTGGTAGTACTTTTGTTGAGTTGATATTTTAAACGAATTACAAAGGAAGATGGATTTTACGAACAATTTAAGTTGATTTCTTAGGGAGAATAGTGAGAGGGGTCTGGGAAGGGAAATTGCCACTGGTTTCATGTTAGTGCACTTCTTTTACTTAAAATATTTTAATCTTGGTGAAGGGTGTGTTGTGACCCTGAAACAATAAATAATATATTCATTTTCTTGTATCCTCAGACTGCATTTCTTACATATATTATCATTTTAAATGTAAACTTTTTTCCTATAAAAGAATCACGTTTTTGCATTTGCTATATGATTTCCTTATAGTATAAGCCAAAAAATTAAAAGAAAAAAGAATGGGAACATTGATATGTGGAAACCAAGTTAATTCTATATAGGCTGTTTTACGATTCAGCATGTTGTAAGTGTGGAAAAAAATTGGTGCTTGTACACTCTTCTTTGATATCTTTATCATGTTCTAAATTAAGTTATTACGGATATAAAGGAGTAAAGTTTAACAAGTTATTGGTAGGAGTATCGTTAGATTTCCTCGTGATGTTCCAACACGTTAGAATTCTACTTATAAATTACTTGCTAGAAGTTATGATTATAGGGATTTATTAGTTACTTTTATTCAATATCATGTTAGTCACATTAATCTTTATCTAAGTCATTGGGATGTTTGTAACAAAGTTTGTGATTTGTTAAAAGTCTTTCATAAGGCTACTAACAATTTATCTGGTGTTTATTATCTTACAACTAATTTATTTATTATTGAGAGTCTTAATATTGTTGGTGCCTTTGCTCATTGTAAATCCGACCCACGATTACTGGAGTCCGTTATTGCTATGAAAGAAAAATGGTTAGACTATTATTAGGAGTTTCCAAATATTTATTTGATTGACATGTGTTTTGATCCACATTGTAGATTAAAAATTTTGTATGAATATATATCTGCTTATTATGAACAAGGTTAAAAAATAGAATAGAATATGATGGTGATATATGTTGTGATAGAATTAAGATATTATTGTATGAGTTATATGATGAATATCTTAGAGTTTATGGTCCCTCACTGAACATAGACGTTACACAAACTCAAAATGTATCTCGGTCTCCATCATTCTCCGGATTTATGAGTTTAGGGTATAATATGTTATCCAAAAAACCCAAAAAATTACGAGGTTCTTCTTCATCAAGTTCCACCACGTATTCCAAGCTTGAATCTTATCTAGATACCTCTTTTGAGTTTATAGAAGACACGGAAGTTAAAAAATTTGAAAGCCTACACTGGTGGAATAAGCATGAAAGGTAATTTCCAATCTTGGTTATGATAGCCAAACAAATTCTTTTAACACCAGTTTCTACGGCGGCGCTGGTGGAACAAGAGTTCAGCGCTGGGGGGAATATTTTGGATTCAAAACATTCACTTTTGAGTCCGAAATCACTTCAGATGCAAGTTTGTGTAGATGACTGGACCAAGGCGCAAAATCGATAACAAGAAATCGATCACGAGGAACCATACGATTTCTTCAAAGATGACCAACCAGAAAGTGGAACAGATGATCATGACAACAATTAGTCCACGTCATCACCAAACCTACAATAAAAGGTAAGAGAACTACTAGAACTACATGGCCTTTAATTCCTCTAAACCCCAAGAGGATATGTAGGCAACTTAATTGTGATAAAAATTAAGTGCAAGGCTAACTTTACATTTTTTTTTATAGTTTTATTTTAATTTAATTTTGTAATTTGTCATTTATTTATTTTATTTTATTTTTAGGTGACCTAATAAAATGCTTTTACAATTTTACATGTCAATTTTTTTTTTATTAAATAAGAAAAAAAAAAAACAGTTCAAAACCGTCTGAACCGTTGAATCAGAACCGAAACCTCCTAAGGGAGGTTCTGGTTCCGGTTCTGGTTCCCCCAGAACCGAACCGGTACCAGCGTCATGTCTAGACGTAGTGATGTAGCCCAATTGAATTGTAACACATACATATGGTTTGAATACTTGCCTAATTGTTCAGCTTCTGTGTTTGAATGGGTGAAGATGAGGGGTTTAATTGTATGGAATGTTTAAAAGAAAAAAAAGGACATGTATTACAATTCAATTGGCCCACATCTTCGGGTGATGACATCACCGGTCAGCACCCAAGCATTATCCAATTTTTTATTCCTCCCCTTTAATTTTTTCAGGTTTTTTGCGTTTCTGATTTCGATCCGATGCTTGTACAACCACGCTACACCACATGCTATCGTGCGACGTCGTTTTTATGTCCCTCTCGCCTTTTATCTCTCACTCCTCAAATAGAATTATGATTTAATTTTTATAAATGATTAATAATTATATAAAATAAAGTTATAAATAACAATTTTTAAATAGTTTAAATATATATATATATATTTTATAAATATCAATATATATATTATTTTATTTTTAAAAAAAAAAAATCTAACACACATTGAAGCCGGGTCCGTTGAAACATGAAAAAAGTTCTTATATGTAAAAATTGTTATCATTTTTTCATTTTACTAGTTTTTGTTGCTTATATTTACATTAAAATTATAATCTTAATCCAATTAAAACCCATTAAAACTTGAGTTTTGAGGATTTCGACGGATTCGATTTCAAACCGAATCCGTCGAAACCACAAAAATTGAGTTCTTATATTATAAGCAAGTTTGGTAACTATTTTTCCATTTGATCTTTTATTTTCTTATATTTACATTAAGCTTGCATTCTTAATCCAATTTATACTTATTTTTTGTAGTTTAATTATGAGAACCTAAGTTTCGACGGTTTCGTCCGTTGAAACTCTAAAAAAGAGTTCTCATATACAATAATATTGTCATTTTTTCACGTTATATTTAAATTAAATTTGTGTTCTTAGTCCAATTTAAACCCATTAAAAGCCGAGTTTCGATGATTTCAGTTTCAAACGGAATCCGTAGAAACCACAAAAAAAACGGGTTCTTATAAGCAAGTATTGTAACCATTTTTCACCTGATCGTGTTTGTCGCTTATATTTACATTAACCTTGCATTCTTAATTCATTTTATACATCTCTAATATATATATATATATATCTCATTTTATACTCATTTTCGTGTAGCTTAAATATGAAAACTAGAGTTTAGACGATTTCGGTTTCAAGTTGAAACCGAATCTATTGAAACCACAAAAAATAGTTCTTTAATGCAAGAATTGTTGCCATTTTTTAATTTTACTCTTTATATTACATTAAACTTGTATTCTATTCTATCCTCCAGAGATTTCCGGAAGAAAAAATGTAACTAGTTTGGGACGGCAGCAAATCAAATGTCCCACTATTCTAAACAATATAAGCTTCATTCATTTCCAAAGAAAGAAACAAAAACATGAACAGAAGAGACTCACAACTCACAAGAAGGTTACCAGATCATTTGCAAACTCAAAAATTTACAAGTTCATAACATTAAAAGATTTCTTTTAACATCTCAATGTTTTTTTTTCTTTCCTTAAACTTATATGACAAATAATATGACCAGAGAAAATGGGAGAAAAATGAAAATTGAAAATTATGTGCTTGTACATGAACAAGAACTATCGAACAGTCAGTCGCGCAATTGAGTCACTCGATAGGTCCCGAGTCCCGACAGTCCTATTATAATAGTTTTTGTAATAGCCCCATTTTCATCCGAATTACCTTCTCTTGTTGTTGCAGCTTCCCTTTCAATTAAGATGGCATCTTGGACGTCCTTGAGAACTTCTGAGATTGACGGCCTCATATTTCCATGAGGCTGGACACACATCAAAGCCTTTTTCGCTATCTTCCACATTGCCCGAATGTCATATTCATCCCGTATCATTGGATCAATGATTCTTTGAATGTCACCACTCTCAATGTGCATCTTTGCCTGTGGTAAAAATAAACAAAGCAATTGACATGTGACCACAGGCTAATACATGAAAAAGAAGGAAGTTTCAGCAAACCGCGAAGTGCAAATAACTTTTTTGCAAGTACATCGAACCATTGGCAAAATCAGTCCTTTCTTGACATTTTGCACACCACATAGCACATTCATATAGTGGAAATTAATAAAACTAACATTCGGACAGTTTGATTGTTACCCATTTTAGACTCGGTTTTGCATTCCTATATTCACTCTAGAGCTGATTATTTAGTTAAAGAGTTCAGGGGAATGTACTATCTTGCCTCCGAATGAACTAATTACCAAACTTACCCATTGGACTATGTTACGGCAATCAACACCAAAGCTTTCCATCGATATGGCTTCCAGACCAGATATCAGCTCGAGAAGAATGACGCCAAAACTATAAACATCACTCTTGTCCGTTAACTGCTGGGAGATATAATACCTGCATATCATGGGAAGAAAGAAATATATCAGCATATTGGTGTCAACATTGTTTAACACATTATATGACTTTGACACAATTTAGACCCAAGGCTTTCATTCTAGTTGGAAGACACATAATCTGTTAAGAGAAAACAGACATGCTGCGACAGAGACCAAAGAAAGAAATTGTGTTGGCTAGGATGTCTTAATTGGTGTTTTCATTGAATAAGAGTGTCATTAAAACTACAGTCATGTCACAAACTTAAAGCTACGCCTAGTTGTTTGATTGTGTGTTCATATGCTTGAATTTGTCTAAAGGTCAATAACACCCGAAACAAAATGCATTCAGTGATTCATAAGCATACGATAACAACTGAAGTAACAGACTAACAACAATATATATGGTTAATTAAGTCAACGATGAAAGGTAACAAGATCTCGAGCACAAAGTGGAAGGCTTTAATAAAGAAGGGCCTTACTCAGGATCCAGATATCCTACAGTGCTTCGTATTACACTCGAGACATGAGAGGCTCCATCTACTGCAAGTTTTGAAAGACCAAAATCCGAGACCTTTGCTCTCATGTGTTTGTCAAGAAGAATATTGCTGGTTTTTAAATCTCTATGAATAACGGCCGGAACACAGCCTGTATGAAGGTATTCAATCCCTGAAAAGTGAAAATGGAACAAAAAGATTTATTTCAATAATTCCAATAAAAAAAAATGAGAGTTCTCTGCTGCAATGAACAACTTCATTTCTTAGTTTATAAGTTATAACAAACCTTTTGCTGCATCTTCAGCAATTTCAAGGCGTTTGATCCAATTAATGCTTTGGCCACGTGTCAATACACCTACCAACATTCATGCACCAGTCACTTTTCAAAATTCTAACGATATAATACAGGGGCGAATCCAGGACTTAATCTCAGGGTGGGCTAAATTAAATATGATTTTTTAACGCAATACTCTACGGTATAATTAAATTTTATTAATTGAAAAATATACACTTGATATAGAAAACATAACAAGTTTAATCTAAAAAAGGTTTAAAATAAAGAACATTGTAATAGTTTTTTAATTGTTTTTACAAAATAAATTTTTAATTGTTAATAAAAAAAAATTTTGGAAAAAATGCAGCCTGGGCCGAAGCCAAGGCTGAATTACATGTAGCTTCGCCCCTGATTCAATATGAAAACGCATGAACTTACCGTAAAGATGGTCCTTCAAGGTTCCATTCTGCATGAACTCATAAACAAGCATACTTCTTCCTTCTTCTTGACAATATCCGAGAAATTGTACTAGGTTTCTGTGATGTATCCTTGAAAGAAGAATCACCTATGTCAAACAGAAACATGGGTCAATCTACATATCTTCATCTTTGAGTCGCTAACTTCAAATCATACCATTTAATACAGATTATTTATTCAAAAAGCAAAACAAGTATAAGTTATTAATAGAATTATCCATTGATAGCATTGATATCAGAGAAATCTGTTTCCCTCCAAAATAGAAGTCGGACGGCGGACCTATACTTTCATGGCCTAACTTTTAGATTATATATATTTGATAATGCAGCTACACAATCTAACTTAGTTTATCAGGAAATGCTGGTAACAAGTTATATTGTTATAAACTTATAATAAATACAATACAATACAATCCAGGAGTTAGAGCAGAAAGAGTTTAGCATCAAAAATTAAGGATGGACAAAAAGACTTTTTCAGGCTAGATTTCAGAATAAGGTTCAATAATGTAAAAAGTTACCTCATTTGAAAATTCTCTCTTTCCCTGGTAGGAATTACTAGTTAGAACTTTAACTGCAATTTCCTTTCCATCTTTCAATTTCCCATAGTACACATCTCCAAAACCCCCAAAACCACCAAAACCAATTTTCTTCTCAAACGATTTGGTAGCCTCTTCAATATCAGACAATGTGAAGCAATGCACAGCTTCTGAAGGAGCATCACTACGGGAAGAAACTGGCCTTTGGACGGGCAGAGAAGGCCGAACATGGTCTAAAAAAATTAAGTCAGTTAATTACATGTTCAGCCAGTTGAGATATTAATTAACTCAACATAAGCCTCAAAATTGTTCCATACTATACCTTGATCATAATGGCTTTTCTTTCCTTTGCGCCAGATTAAGCAAGATACAATAGTAGCTATTAGCAAGACAGCAGCTCCAACAGTTGAACAAATAATAATTTTAAGGTGCTTAACTCTTTTACCCCGCCCATGAAGGTCAATATTGTTCCCAGAGTAGCTGTCAGTAACAAAAAGTGGTGGTTAAGACTTAGAAGTATTAGACTTACAAAGACACAAATGATCAAGAATAAGAACTTGGGAGACAGCACTTTTAGTCATCCTAAAAGATGAAACCAGATTTAATGTACGTGCAGTCGGTGTTCTATGCTTAAACAGACAATCACCTACTAATTTGCTAAAGGTAAGAATTAAATTAATGTTGAACAGTTTAACAGCTTTCCCTAAACCAGATATATATTTATAAAAGTTACATGCCGCAAGCACATTACCAGCGGTCTATGCCTCTATGGGATCAATGATGCTCATTGTCCAAGTAATTAATTGCCAACAATATAACACGACATATTAACACGGCACTTGATGCCCTTTAGTTCTAGAAATTAGAGCCATTACTCACTTCAAATGCAAGTTTTTGTTGAGAAGACCCGATGGCACTGTTCCGGATAGCATATTATTTTGCACATACCTACAACCACCAAATACGTCAAGTAAATATGCTATTGTTTCCTTGGAATCAACATGACAGAAAAATAGATACATACATTCACATATATATATAATAGTTCCAATGATTTATAGTGACAAAATACATTTATTCCATCACCTTAAAGTCGATTAAAGTCTAAAAATGTATTAAAACACTTCTGCAAGGTATTATAATTTCATTTGATCAGTCAATTGCCAATAATAACTGATAAACAAGTTCTGATAACTTACAATTCCCTCAAATTTGGTAGGTTCGCTAGAGTGGAAGGCAGCTCACCCGTCAACTGATTGTTCTCGAGATGACTATACCAGACAAAAATCTCAGTTAATGGTTAGTTAAATATTTTGATAGGAACCATTATTAAGAGTGCATGTCATCAGAATTTACATGATCTTCAAATCTGGGCATATACTAAAATCAGGTATCGAACCGGTCAATGAATTCCCATCAAGCCTTCTGTGACCAGAAACATAGATAAAATAACAGAAGGAGGTTCAATTTTATGCAATTAACATTAAAAAATATACTACCGTCTAAAAACACAAGAATGCAGAGTGATACTTACAACTCAACTAACTTGCTCAATTTCGTCAAGTCTGAAGGGATGTCCCCCTTTAAATTCTTGCTAGATAAGTGGCTGTACACCAAGCATAGAAAATTTGTTGCAATATCAGTGACTTTACTTTCCAGATTTCGTATCGGACAACTGCATTACAAGAGCAAGATGCGATATACAAGACATAAAACCTCACAAGGGATGAATCATTACATTACAGTAATACTTGGTCGTGGATCCGAGTTACACTGCAGCCATGACCATGTAACTGGCAGGCATGGGTCGCCGCCTTCTTGAGCCCAATCAGTCGATGAGTTGAGTGCAATTACATTTGCTATAGCCCCTCCTGTAACTCAAACGAACCTAATCAGATATGCCGTCCTTAGAGCTTCAAAAGTTTACATTAAAGTATGACATCAACACAATTCTTTCTTTCTTTTTTCTAATAAAAAAAAATGTAGTTTTAAGGCAAATGCTATTCTCTATGCACCCAAGTTAGCCATAATTGTACTTACCATCTAAGGAACCATCATTCCTCTCTAAAATATTGTTGATCTCCATAGCATTCAAAAGTGGACCCCGGGAAGAATCAGCAGTTTTCTCGAGTTTAAACGATAGTACATATGGCAGAGATATGTTACGGGATCCTGGCTCATAGACACCATTTTTTCCTTGAGCATTTTCTTGGATATTAATAATAAAGTTGCTGAGTTCAGGAGGGTCTGGTTGCTCTAGCGTGAATTTCCTGGACTCGTTTCGTTCCAAATCTTCAATTTCTGCAAGGTAGAAGTAGGCCCAACCAAAACCAGGAAAACCATCCAAATTCAGCCTATAAGTTAATGATCCTTTTGTACCAACTACCGCAGTCTGCATCACTTTTTCAGGTGGCCTTTCCTTTCTTTTCATAACGACTGGCAATTTGGTTGACACTTTCACCGTGCCATCAGCAACATCAACTAGGTAATTTGCTTCCTTCAGAAGATCAGATTTCCATATTCTATCGAAAGGGTCGTCAGGATACCTGAAATAATAATAAATAAATAAAAACGTCCTTCTATAGCTTTTTTTGGTATTGACAAATTCTCTTAAGAGTGAAAAAAGTTTACGGCAATATTATTATTATTATTTTTTGACAAATTATAATAAGTGTTCAGATAAAAAAGAAAAAATACATCATGCTGATCATCATCCCACACACTAAAAATTGACTAACTGTTCTAACTGTGAAGATAATGAGAAATATGCAGAAATGTGAAGCAGAGCTTCAATGCATTGAAGATGTTTGAAGAAAGTCTTCAATCAGTAAAATAAGAGAAATGATTCTAGAAGAAGAAGATGAAAGAAGTTTGTTACGCCATTAATGGCTTCTTCAAGCTAAAAAGCTTTTCTCTGTATTTTGTATTTCAAGTGTTACAGAAATGAAAACAGAATACTCTTTTACAAATGCTCCTGTTCTTTATATACATATCTCAGCTAAGCCTATATGAGACTAACTAACTCTCTAACAGATTCCTGATCATCAGGAATGTAACTTAATTAGATGCTGACACCTCAGCACTTGTAACAACCTTAACTACCAGCTTGTAACAGATTTATCCACCAAGACTTACGTCTCCTCTATTCAGCTTGCTTTTCTTGCTTCTGTGATGATGAGCTTGACCATCATCCATCTCACTGATTGTACACATAGTAAGCCCAGTATAAGGTTGATAACTTGTATACTTATATTCAAGCTCATCATCAGTAGATGTTCTCATGGCTGGTATACATTGAACCATATTACTCTCTCTCACATCCCCCCTCAAGCTGAATTGTGGTGAGGAGACCAAATTCAGCTTGGAACTTAGAAAAAGAAACTGTGCAGTAGGTAACCCCTTAGTCAGAATATCTGCAACTTGCAGACCAGTTGGAACATATCTCGGTTCCACAACACCAGCAGCCACCTTCTCTCGTATGAAATGGACATCTATTTCAATGTGTTTGGTTTTAGAGTGAAACACAGGATTTTGGGCAAGCAAGTTAGCCCCCATGTTGTCACACCATATTACAGCAGGAGCCTGAAGCGAAATATGCAGCTCAGAGAATAGAGACTGCAGCCATAAAACCTTTGAAGTAATCTGAGCCATTGACCTATACTCGGCTTCTGTGCTTGAGCGTGCAACAACTGGTTGCTTCCTCGAGCTCCAAGCAATAAGATTACCACCTAAAAAGACACAGTTGCCACTGGTGGAGCGTCGATCATCAAGGCAACTTGCCCAATCAGCATCAGCATATGCTTCCAGATTTAGTGTGGCTGAAGGCTTGAACCAGAGACCTTTGTGAAGAGTGCCTCTTAGATACCTCAATACCCGCTTACAAGCCTGCCAATGAGCCTGAGTTGGAGCCACCATGAACTGACTCAGCTTATTGACACTAAAAGAAATGTCAGGCCTAGTGTAGCAAAGATATTGGAGAGCCCCAATAGCACTCCTGTAAACCGTGGGATTGTCAAGAGGAACTCCATCAGACTTGGTAAGTTTTGAACCAGAGCTGATTGGAGTAGGACATGTTTTCGAATCAAACATATTTGTTTTCTTCAACAAATCAACAGTATATTTAGACTGAGTAAGATACAAACCACTTGAGTCTCGAAAAGCCTCGAAGCCAAGAAAGTAGTTGACTGACCCTAGATGTTTGAGAGCAAAAGTGGCATGTAGCTGCTGGATTGTTTTGTGAATAAGGTCATTGTTGTTGCCTGATATCAGAATATCATCAACATATACTAGAAGAAACAATACATCACCCCCTTGATGTTTAATGAATAGAGAAGAATCAGAAGTAGAGAACTTGAATCCCCATTGAAGAAGAGCTGATCGTAACTTAGTAAACCATGACCTGGGTGCCTGTTTTAGGCCATATAATGCCTTGTTGAGCTTGCAAACATGCAAAGGACAGTTCCTGTCAACAAACCCTTCCGGTTGGCTCATAAAAACTTGCTCTTTCAAGTCACCATTCAAAAATGCATTGTTGATATCCACTTGTTGGATGTCCCAATTAAAATGGACAGCCAAGGCAAAAATAACTCTAATGGTAGAGGGCTTTACAACCGGGCTAAAGGTATCAAAATAGTCAAGACCAGCCGTCTGATGGAAGCCCTTCGCAACCAGCCGTGCCTTATGCTTCAAAATAGACCCATCGGGATTAAATTTGGTTCTAAAAACCCATTTGCTTCCCACAACATTCATATCAGAGGTTGCTGGAACAAGAGACCAAGTGTGGTTGTTTTGAAGAGCTTGAAACTCCTCCTTCATGGCTTGAAGCCAACGTGAATCAGTCATAGCAAGTTTCACTGATGTAGGCTCAATTTCAATGAGAAAACTAGAGGGAAAATGGCACTCAGAGAGAAACACCCGAGGACATAAAGAACCTGTCCTACTTCTTGTAACCATAGGATGAACATTTGCTATAGGTAATGCAGGCTGATGGGAAATATCAACAGGCTGTAGAACTCTGTCAGAATTTGAAGCAATTAGAGGTATACTTGAGCTGTCATGCATTGGGTCTCGAGATGAGCTAGAGGGCTCACCATGTGATTCAACCAGTAAGTGAGACGTTGCAGGGATAGAGGCTGGTGTGGAGGCCTGTGCATTTTCAAAGAGTTGAAAAAGATTGGACATACTATTGTCAGGTCTGGTGCAGCCAAAAGAAGAGGTTTCAGAAGTAGCAGATGTCTTTGAAGGGCTGAAAATGGCTATATAAGGGAACTCCAATTCATTGAAAACAACATTCCTCGAGATATACACCTTTCCAGATTTGCTAAGGCACTTATACCCCTTGTGACATGAGCTGTAACCAATGAATACACATTTTTGTGAATGAAAATCCAATTTGTGCCGTGAGTAGTCCCTTAAATAGGGGAAGCATGAACACCCAAAAACCTTGAGAAAGTTATAGTTGGGCTTCCTATGAAATAGCTTCTCAAAAGGTGACAAGAATTGAAGAACAGCTGTGGGTAGATTGTTGATTAAAAGAGCTGCTGTAGAAAAGGCTTCAACCCAGAATTTCAATGGCATGTTAGCATGAGCAAGCAAGGTTAAACCAACTTCAACAATATTTCTGTGCTTTCTCTCAGGAATTCCGTTTTGTTGGTATGTATAGGGACAAGAAAACCTCACAAGCACACCCATATCAGTCAGATAAGGCACAAAAGATTGATACTCACCACCCATATCTGCTTGGAAACACTTGATTTTCCTATCAAGTTGCAGTTCTACAGACCTTTTGAACTTAACAAAGACACTAAAGGCATCAGATTTCAGTTTGAGAGGGAAAATCCAAGTAAACCGTGTATAGGCATCCACAAAAGCTATGTAATATCTATGACCCTCAGTAGATAACATAGGGGCTGGTCCCCAAACATCACTATAGACTAGCTCTAAAGGAGCTTTGACAGTAATATTAGACCTTTGAAAGGGCAATTTGTGCATCTTTCCTAATTTGCAAGAATCACAAAAGGATGTAGTATGAACATTGAAAGGAAAATGCAATGTGTTTAACACCTTTTTAAGTATCAAAGGAGATGGATGCCCTAGCTTAGCATGCCAAATTACAGAGTTATTCTTAGCAGCCACAAAAGCATTATAAGGAGCTAAAGTTGCTCGGCTGTGCAAGACATGGGCACTAGCCTTATTTACATCAACATAGGATTTATTTCTATGTACAGCAGAAAATCCATAAGGAACTGACTTCAGAGGCTCACGGTTTTGAGGATTAGCTTCACCAAGCTTCAGCTCATACAGCCCATTTTTAAGAGATCCTTGGAGCAGAGGTTTCTTGGTTCTCTGATCCTTTATCACACAAGCAATTGGAGAAAATTCAGCATAGGCATTATTGTCTTTAGTGAACCTAGATATGCTGAGTAATTTTTTTGTTATTTCTGGTACACAGAGAACTTGCTTAAGATGCAACCTAGTGTATGGTTGATAATGTGACTTAACACTAGAATTTCCAACATGTGATATGTTTAATTGATTTCCATTTCCTACAAAGAGTTTGTGATTACCTCTATAATCAGACTTGACTGAGAGATTGCCAAGATTGGAGGTCACGTGATTGGTAGCTCCTGTGTCCACATACCATGATTGATCAGCAACTGTTTCAGGAGTGGCATAGTAAGCTGAATTCTGAGGTGAATTCTGATAAGAGCCAGCTGGTCCTATCTGCATTGCCTCTTGAAACGTGCCTGAGTTATTGCTCATATTGGAAACATTTCCTTGCTCAAAGGAGTTCAGGTTCTGGTGAGTGAAAAGTGCCTGACTTCCTTGATTAGAGTGATTAAAAGGATTGTTCTGCCCTCCTTGACTGGTCTGATTAGGTCCTCCCTGAAATTGCTGGTCAAAACGTTTGAAGCACTGCCAAGCACCATGTCCAGGTTTGGAGCATAGCTGACAATGAATTCTTTGGTTTGATCTGCCACCATACCTTCCTCCTCTATTCCTTCCTCGATTTCCTCCTCTAAAATTGTTGTTGAAGTTATTTCTTCCATTTCCTCTGTAGTTATTAGAACCTGAGTTGTTAGAAGCATACTGAGCAGACATATTGGATACACTTAGATGAGCTGAAAGACTGAGTTGTTCAATTCTCTGTTCATGCATCAAGAACAGGAATTGTGCATCTTCAAGTGACATAGAATTTTGCTGAGAGGAGACTAATGTCACAACCGAATCGTATTCATGGCCTACGCCATTCAAGAGACTCATGATCAAGTCTCTGTCACTCACAATTTCTCCAGTTGCAGCTAGAGAGTCACTGACAGCTTTGAGTTTAGATATGAAGTCATTGATTGAATCTGAACCTTTCTTGATAGATTGCAATTGTTGTTTTAATTGCATAATTCTGGCCATTGATCTTTGAGCATAGGTACGCTCTATCTTTGACCAGACTTCATAAGAGGATTTACAATTTGTTACCTGGCCTAACACACTAGGAGTTAGTGTTGAGAAAATCCAGCTCATTAGGAGCTTATCTGATTTCTTCCAGACTAGAAAATCAGGATTTTCTTGCTGATCAATATCGTTTCCAGAAGACGCAGCAACAAGTCTTGGTGGAGGAATTTTTTTGCCATTAATGAAGCCTTCAAGATCGAGTGCTTCAATGGCTGTCAACACCTGAGTTTTCCAATAGATGAAGTTTGTGTGATCGAGTTTCAATGTATGGTTGAGACTTAGAGCTTTGGCAAGAGATGAAAAATCCATGGATCTAGCAGAAGAAGAAGATACGTTGTTATGAGATTCTGAAGCTGAGGAGTTATTGGATTGATTCTCTATCATTGACATTTGTCAAAGGCTCTGATACCATGTGAAGATAATGAGAAATATGCAGAAATGTGAAGCAGAGCTTCAATGCATTGAAGATGTTTGAAGAAAGTCTTCAATCAGTAAAATAAGAGAAATGATTCTAGAAGAAGAAGATGAAAGAAGTTTGTTACGCCATTAATGGCTTCTTCAAGCTAAAAAGCTTTTCTCTGTATTTTGTATTTCAAGTGTTACAGAAATGAAAACAGAATACTCTTTTACAAATGCTCCTGTTCTTTATATACATATCTCAGCTAAGCCTATATGAGACTAACTAACTCTCTAACAGATTCCTGATCATCAGGAATGTAACTTAATTAGATGCTGACACCTCAGCACTTGTAACAACCTTAACTACCAGCTTGTAACAGATTTATCCACCAAGACTTACGTCTCCTCTATTCAGCTTGCTTTTCTTGCTTCTGTGATGATGAGCTTGACCATCATCCATCTCACTGATTGTACACATAGTAAGCCCAGTATAAGGTTGATAACTTGTATACTTATATTCAAGCTCATCATCAGTAGATGTTCTCATGGCTGGTATACATTGAACCATATTACTCTCTCTCACATCCCCCCTCAAGCTGAATTGTGGTGAGGAGACCAAATTCAGCTTGGAACTTAGAAAAAGAAACTGTGCAGTAGGTAACCCCTTAGTCAGAATATCTGCAACTTGCAGACCAGTTGGAACATATCTCGGTTCCACAACACCAGCAGCCACCTTCTCTCGTATGAAATGGACATCTATTTCAATGTGTTTGGTTTTAGAGTGAAACACAGGATTTTGGGCAAGCAAGTTAGCCCCCATGTTGTCACACCATATTACAGCAGGAGCCTGAAGCGAAATATGCAGCTCAGAGAATAGAGACTGCAGCCATAAAACCTTTGAAGTAATCTGAGCCATTGACCTATACTCGGCTTCTGTGCTTGAGCGTGCAACAACTGGTTGCTTCCTCGAGCTCCAAGCAATAAGATTACCACCTAAAAAGACACAGTTGCCACTGGTGGAGCGTCGATCATCAAGGCAACTTGCCCAATCAGCATCAGCATATGCTTCCAGATTTAGTGTGGCTGAAGGCTTGAACCAGAGACCTTTGTGAAGAGTGCCTCTTAGATACCTCAATACCCGCTTACAAGCCTGCCAATGAGCCTGAGTTGGAGCCACCATGAACTGACTCAGCTTATTGACACTAAAAGAAATGTCAGGCCTAGTGTAGCAAAGATATTGGAGAGCCCCAATAGCACTCCTGTAAACCGTGGGATTGTCAAGAGGAACTCCATCAGACTTGGTAAGTTTTGAACCAGAGCTGATTGGAGTAGGACATGTTTTCGAATCAAACATATTTGTTTTCTTCAACAAATCAACAGTATATTTAGACTGAGTAAGATACAAACCACTTGAGTCTCGAAAAGCCTCGAAGCCAAGAAAGTAGTTGACTGACCCTAGATGTTTGAGAGCAAAAGTGGCATGTAGCTGCTGGATTGTTTTGTGAATAAGGTCATTGTTGTTGCCTGATATCAGAATATCATCAACATATACTAGAAGAAACAATACATCACCCCCTTGATGTTTAATGAATAGAGAAGAATCAGAAGTAGAGAACTTGAATCCCCATTGAAGAAGAGCTGATCGTAACTTAGTAAACCATGACCTGGGTGCCTGTTTTAGGCCATATAATGCCTTGTTGAGCTTGCAAACATGCAAAGGACAGTTCCTGTCAACAAACCCTTCCGGTTGGCTCATAAAAACTTGCTCTTTCAAGTCACCATTCAAAAATGCATTGTTGATATCCACTTGTTGGATGTCCCAATTAAAATGGACAGCCAAGGCAAAAATAACTCTAATGGTAGAGGGCTTTACAACCGGGCTAAAGGTATCAAAATAGTCAAGACCAGCCGTCTGATGGAAGCCCTTCGCAACCAGCCGTGCCTTATGCTTCAAAATAGACCCATCGGGATTAAATTTGGTTCTAAAAACCCATTTGCTTCCCACAACATTCATATCAGAGGTTGCTGGAACAAGAGACCAAGTGTGGTTGTTTTGAAGAGCTTGAAACTCCTCCTTCATGGCTTGAAGCCAACGTGAATCAGTCATAGCAAGTTTCACTGATGTAGGCTCAATTTCAATGAGAAAACTAGAGGGAAAATGGCACTCAGAGAGAAACACCCGAGGACATAAAGAACCTGTCCTACTTCTTGTAACCATAGGATGAACATTTGCTATAGGTAATGCAGGCTGATGGGAAATATCAACAGGCTGTAGAACTCTGTCAGAATTTGAAGCAATTAGAGGTATACTTGAGCTGTCATGCATTGGGTCTCGAGATGAGCTAGAGGGCTCACCATGTGATTCAACCAGTAAGTGAGACGTTGCAGGGATAGAGGCTGGTGTGGAGGCCTGTGCATTTTCAAAGAGTTGAAAAAGATTGGACATACTATTGTCAGGTCTGGTGCAGCCAAAAGAAGAGGTTTCAGAAGTAGCAGATGTCTTTGAAGGGCTGAAAATGGCTATATAAGGGAACTCCAATTCATTGAAAACAACATTCCTCGAGATATACACCTTTCCAGATTTGCTAAGGCACTTATACCCCTTGTGACATGAGCTGTAACCAATGAATACACATTTTTGTGAATGAAAATCCAATTTGTGCCGTGAGTAGTCCCTTAAATAGGGGAAGCATGAACACCCAAAAACCTTGAGAAAGTTATAGTTGGGCTTCCTATGAAATAGCTTCTCAAAAGGTGACAAGAATTGAAGAACAGCTGTGGGTAGATTGTTGATTAAAAGAGCTGTTGTAGAAAAGGCTTCAACCCAGAATTTCAATGGCATGTTAGCATGAGCAAGCAAGGTTAAACCAACTTCAACAATATTTCTGTGCTTTCTCTCAGGAATTCCGTTTTGTTGGTATGTATAGGGACAAGAAAACCTCACAAGCACACCCATATCAGTCAGATAAGGCACAAAAGATTGATACTCACCACCCATATCTGCTTGGAAACACTTGATTTTCCTATCAAGTTGCAGTTCTACAGACCTTTTGAACTTAACAAAGACACTAAAGGCATCAGATTTCAGTTTGAGAGGGAAAATCCAAGTAAACCGTGTATAGGCATCCACAAAAGCTATGTAATATCTATGACCCTCAGTAGATAACATAGGGGCTGGTCCCCAAACATCACTATAGACTAGCTCTAAAGGAGCTTTGACAGTAATATTAGACCTTTGAAAGGGCAATTTGTGCATCTTTCCTAATTTGCAAGAATCACAAAAGGATGTAGTATGAACATTGAAAGGAAAATGCAATGTGTTTAACACCTTTTTAAGTATCAAAGGAGATGGATGCCCTAGCTTAGCATGCCAAATTACAGAGTTATTCTTAGCAGCCACAAAAGCATTATAAGGAGCTAAAGTTGCTCGGCTGTGCAAGACATGGGCACTAGCCTTATTTACATCAACATAGGATTTATTTCTATGTACAGCAGAAAATCCATAAGGAACTGACTTCAGAGGCTCACGGTTTTGAGGATTAGCTTCACCAAGCTTCAGCTCATACAGCCCATTTTTAAGAGATCCTTGGAGCAGAGGTTTCTTGGTTCTCTGATCCTTTATCACACAAGCAATTGGAGAAAATTCAGCATAGGCATTATTGTCTTTAGTGAACCTAGATATGCTGAGTAATTTTTTTGTTATTTCTGGTACACAGAGAACTTGCTTAAGATGCAACCTAGTGTATGGTTGATAATGTGACTTAACACTAGAATTTCCAACATGTGATATGTTTAATTGATTTCCATTTCCTACAAAGAGTTTGTGATTACCTCTATAATCAGACTTGACTGAGAGATTGCCAAGATTGGAGGTCACGTGATTGGTAGCTCCTGTGTCCACATACCATGATTGATCAGCAACTGTTTCAGGAGTGGCATAGTAAGCTGAATTCTGAGGTGAATTCTGATAAGAGCCAGCTGGTCCTATCTGCATTGCCTCTTGAAACGTGCCTGAGTTATTGCTCATATTGGAAACATTTCCTTGCTCAAAGGAGTTCAGGTTCTGGTGAGTGAAAAGTGCCTGACTTCCTTGATTAGAGTGATTAAAAGGATTGTTCTGCCCTCCTTGACTGGTCTGATTAGGTCCTCCCTGAAATTGCTGGTCAAAACGTTTGAAGCACTGCCAAGCACCATGTCCAGGTTTGGAGCATAGCTGACAATGAATTCTTTGGTTTGATCTGCCACCATACCTTCCTCCTCTATTCCTTCCTCGATTTCCTCCTCTAAAATTGTTGTTGAAGTTATTTCTTCCATTTCCTCTGTAGTTATTAGAACCTGAGTTGTTAGAAGCATACTGAGCAGACATATTGGATACACTTAGATGAGCTGAAAGACTGAGTTGTTCAATTCTCTGTTCATGCATCAAGAACAGGAATTGTGCATCTTCAAGTGACATAGAATTTTGCTGAGAGGAGACTAATGTCACAACCGAATCGTATTCATGGCCTACGCCATTCAAGAGACTCATGATCAAGTCTCTGTCACTCACAATTTCTCCAGTTGCAGCTAGAGAGTCACTGACAGCTTTGAGTTTAGATATGAAGTCATTGATTGAATCTGAACCTTTCTTGATAGATTGCAATTGTTGTTTTAATTGCATAATTCTGGCCATTGATCTTTGAGCATAGGTACGCTCTATCTTTGACCAGACTTCATAAGAGGATTTACAATTTGTTACCTGGCCTAACACACTAGGAGTTAGTGTTGAGAAAATCCAGCTCATTAGGAGCTTATCTGATTTCTTCCAGACTAGAAAATCAGGATTTTCTTGCTGATCAATATCGTTTCCAGAAGACGCAGCAACAAGTCTTGGTGGAGGAATTTTTTTGCCATTAATGAAGCCTTCAAGATCGAGTGCTTCAATGGCTGTCAACACCTGAGTTTTCCAATAGATGAAGTTTGTGTGATCGAGTTTCAATGTATGGTTGAGACTTAGAGCTTTGGCAAGAGATGAAAAATCCATGGATCTAGCAGAAGAAGAAGATACGTTGTTATGAGATTCTGAAGCTGAGGAGTTATTGGATTGATTCTCTATCATTGACATTTGTCAAAGGCTCTGATACCATGTGAAGATAATGAGAAATATGCAGAAATGTGAAGCAGAGCTTCAATGCATTGAAGATGTTTGAAGAAAGTCTTCAATCAGTAAAATAAGAGAAATGATTCTAGAAGAAGAAGATGAAAGAAGTTTGTTACGCCATTAATGGCTTCTTCAAGCTAAAAAGCTTTTCTCTGTATTTTGTATTTCAAGTGTTACAGAAATGAAAACAGAATACTCTTTTACAAATGCTCCTGTTCTTTATATACATATCTCAGCTAAGCCTATATGAGACTAACTAACTCTCTAACAGATTCCTGATCATCAGGAATGTAACTTAATTAGATGCTGACACCTCAGCACTTGTAACAACCTTAACTACCAGCTTGTAACAGATTTATCCACCAAGACTTACGTCTCCTCTATTCAGCTTGCTTTTCTTGCTTCTGTGATGATGAGCTTGACCATCATCCATCTCACTGATTGTACACATAGTAAGCCCAGTATAAGGTTGATAACTTGTATACTTATATTCAAGCTCATCATCAGTAGATGTTCTCATGGCTGGTATACATTGAACCATATTACTCTCTCTCACATCCCCCCTCAAGCTGAATTGTGGTGAGGAGACCAAATTCAGCTTGGAACTTAGAAAAAGAAACTGTGCAGTAGGTAACCCCTTAGTCAGAATATCTGCAACTTGCAGACCAGTTGGAACATATCTCGGTTCCACAACACCAGCAGCCACCTTCTCTCGTATGAAATGGACATCTATTTCAATGTGTTTGGTTTTAGAGTGAAACACAGGATTTTGGGCAAGCAAGTTAGCCCCCATGTTGTCACACCATATTACAGCAGGAGCCTGAAGCGAAATATGCAGCTCAGAGAATAGAGACTGCAGCCATAAAACCTTTGAAGTAATCTGAGCCATTGACCTATACTCGGCTTCTGTGCTTGAGCGTGCAACAACTGGTTGCTTCCTCGAGCTCCAAGCAATAAGATTACCACCTAAAAAGACACAGTTGCCACTGGTGGAGCGTCGATCATCAAGGCAACTTGCCCAATCAGCATCAGCATATGCTTCCAGATTTAGTGTGGCTGAAGGCTTGAACCAGAGACCTTTGTGAAGAGTGCCTCTTAGATACCTCAATACCCGCTTACAAGCCTGCCAATGAGCCTGAGTTGGAGCCACCATGAACTGACTCAGCTTATTGACACTAAAAGAAATGTCAGGCCTAGTGTAGCAAAGATATTGGAGAGCCCCAATAGCACTCCTGTAAACCGTGGGATTGTCAAGAGGAACTCCATCAGACTTGGTAAGTTTTGAACCAGAGCTGATTGGAGTAGGACATGTTTTCGAATCAAACATATTTGTTTTCTTCAACAAATCAACAGTATATTTAGACTGAGTAAGATACAAACCACTTGAGTCTCGAAAAGCCTCGAAGCCAAGAAAGTAGTTGACTGACCCTAGATGTTTGAGAGCAAAAGTGGCATGTAGCTGCTGGATTGTTTTGTGAATAAGGTCATTGTTGTTGCCTGATATCAGAATATCATCAACATATACTAGAAGAAACAATACATCACCCCCTTGATGTTTAATGAATAGAGAAGAATCAGAAGTAGAGAACTTGAATCCCCATTGAAGAAGAGCTGATCGTAACTTAGTAAACCATGACCTGGGTGCCTGTTTTAGGCCATATAATGCCTTGTTGAGCTTGCAAACATGCAAAGGACAGTTCCTGTCAACAAACCCTTCCGGTTGGCTCATAAAAACTTGCTCTTTCAAGTCACCATTCAAAAATGCATTGTTGATATCCACTTGTTGGATGTCCCAATTAAAATGGACAGCCAAGGCAAAAATAACTCTAATGGTAGAGGGCTTTACAACCGGGCTAAAGGTATCAAAATAGTCAAGACCAGCCGTCTGATGGAAGCCCTTCGCAACCAGCCGTGCCTTATGCTTCAAAATAGACCCATCGGGATTAAATTTGGTTCTAAAAACCCATTTGCTTCCCACAACATTCATATCAGAGGTTGCTGGAACAAGAGACCAAGTGTGGTTGTTTTGAAGAGCTTGAAACTCCTCCTTCATGGCTTGAAGCCAACGTGAATCAGTCATAGCAAGTTTCACTGATGTAGGCTCAATTTCAATGAGAAAACTAGAGGGAAAATGGCACTCAGAGAGAAACACCCGAGGACATAAAGAACCTGTCCTACTTCTTGTAACCATAGGATGAACATTTGCTATAGGTAATGCAGGCTGATGGGAAATATCAACAGGCTGTAGAACTCTGTCAGAATTTGAAGCAATTAGAGGTATACTTGAGCTGTCATGCATTGGGTCTCGAGATGAGCTAGAGGGCTCACCATGTGATTCAACCAGTAAGTGAGACGTTGCAGGGATAGAGGCTGGTGTGGAGGCCTGTGCATTTTCAAAGAGTTGAAAAAGATTGGACATACTATTGTCAGGTCTGGTGCAGCCAAAAGAAGAGGTTTCAGAAGTAGCAGATGTCTTTGAAGGGCTGAAAATGGCTATATAAGGGAACTCCAATTCATTGAAAACAACATTCCTCGAGATATACACCTTTCCAGATTTGCTAAGGCACTTATACCCCTTGTGACATGAGCTGTAACCAATGAATACACATTTTTGTGAATGAAAATCCAATTTGTGCCGTGAGTAGTCCCTTAAATAGGGGAAGCATGAACACCCAAAAACCTTGAGAAAGTTATAGTTGGGCTTCCTATGAAATAGCTTCTCAAAAGGTGACAAGAATTGAAGAACAGCTGTGGGTAGATTGTTGATTAAAAGAGCTGTTGTAGAAAAGGCTTCAACCCAGAATTTCAATGGCATGTTAGCATGAGCAAGCAAGGTTAAACCAACTTCAACAATATTTCTGTGCTTTCTCTCAGGAATTCCGTTTTGTTGGTATGTATAGGGACAAGAAAACCTCACAAGCACACCCATATCAGTCAGATAAGGCACAAAAGATTGATACTCACCACCCATATCTGCTTGGAAACACTTGATTTTCCTATCAAGTTGCAGTTCTACAGACCTTTTGAACTTAACAAAGACACTAAAGGCATCAGATTTCAGTTTGAGAGGGAAAATCCAAGTAAACCGTGTATAGGCATCCACAAAAGCTATGTAATATCTATGACCCTCAGTAGATAACATAGGGGCTGGTCCCCAAACATCACTATAGACTAGCTCTAAAGGAGCTTTGACAGTAATATTAGACCTTTGAAAGGGCAATTTGTGCATCTTTCCTAATTTGCAAGAATCACAAAAGGATGTAGTATGAACATTGAAAGGAAAATGCAATGTGTTTAACACCTTTTTAAGTATCAAAGGAGATGGATGCCCTAGCTTAGCATGCCAAATTACAGAGTTATTCTTAGCAGCCACAAAAGCATTATAAGGAGCTAAAGTTGCTCGGCTGTGCAAGACATGGGCACTAGCCTTATTTACATCAACATAGGATTTATTTCTATGTACAGCAGAAAATCCATAAGGAACTGACTTCAGAGGCTCACGGTTTTGAGGATTAGCTTCACCAAGCTTCAGCTCATACAGCCCATTTTTAAGAGATCCTTGGAGCAGAGGTTTCTTGGTTCTCTGATCCTTTATCACACAAGCAATTGGAGAAAATTCAGCATAGGCATTATTGTCTTTAGTGAACCTAGATATGCTGAGTAATTTTTTTGTTATTTCTGGTACACAGAGAACTTGCTTAAGATGCAACCTAGTGTATGGTTGATAATGTGACTTAACACTAGAATTTCCAACATGTGATATGTTTAATTGATTTCCATTTCCTACAAAGAGTTTGTGATTACCTCTATAATCAGACTTGACTGAGAGATTGCCAAGATTGGAGGTCACGTGATTGGTAGCTCCTGTGTCCACATACCATGATTGATCAGCAACTGTTTCAGGAGTGGCATAGTAAGCTGAATTCTGAGGTGAATTCTGATAAGAGCCAGCTGGTCCTATCTGCATTGCCTCTTGAAACGTGCCTGAGTTATTGCTCATATTGGAAACATTTCCTTGCTCAAAGGAGTTCAGGTTCTGGTGAGTGAAAAGTGCCTGACTTCCTTGATTAGAGTGATTAAAAGGATTGTTCTGCCCTCCTTGACTGGTCTGATTAGGTCCTCCCTGAAATTGCTGGTCAAAACGTTTGAAGCACTGCCAAGCACCATGTCCAGGTTTGGAGCATAGCTGACAATGAATTCTTTGGTTTGATCTGCCACCATACCTTCCTCCTCTATTCCTTCCTCGATTTCCTCCTCTAAAATTGTTGTTGAAGTTATTTCTTCCATTTCCTCTGTAGTTATTAGAACCTGAGTTGTTAGAAGCATACTGAGCAGACATATTGGATACACTTAGATGAGCTGAAAGACTGAGTTGTTCAATTCTCTGTTCATGCATCAAGAACAGGAATTGTGCATCTTCAAGTGACATAGAATTTTGCTGAGAGGAGACTAATGTCACAACCGAATCGTATTCATGGCCTACGCCATTCAAGAGACTCATGATCAAGTCTCTGTCACTCACAATTTCTCCAGTTGCAGCTAGAGAGTCACTGACAGCTTTGAGTTTAGATATGAAGTCATTGATTGAATCTGAACCTTTCTTGATAGATTGCAATTGTTGTTTTAATTGCATAATTCTGGCCATTGATCTTTGAGCATAGGTACGCTCTATCTTTGACCAGACTTCATAAGAGGATTTACAATTTGTTACCTGGCCTAACACACTAGGAGTTAGTGTTGAGAAAATCCAGCTCATTAGGAGCTTATCTGATTTCTTCCAGACTAGAAAATCAGGATTTTCTTGCTGATCAATATCGTTTCCAGAAGACGCAGCAACAAGTCTTGGTGGAGGAATTTTTTTGCCATTAATGAAGCCTTCAAGATCGAGTGCTTCAATGGCTGTCAACACCTGAGTTTTCCAATAGATGAAGTTTGTGTGATCGAGTTTCAATGTATGGTTGAGACTTAGAGCTTTGGCAAGAGATGAAAAATCCATGGATCTAGCAGAAGAAGAAGATACGTTGTTATGAGATTCTGAAGCTGAGGAGTTATTGGATTGATTCTCTATCATTGACATTTGTCAAAGGCTCTGATACCATGTGAAGATAATGAGAAATATGCAGAAATGTGAAGCAGAGCTTCAATGCATTGAAGATGTTTGAAGAAAGTCTTCAATCAGTAAAATAAGAGAAATGATTCTAGAAGAAGAAGATGAAAGAAGTTTGTTACGCCATTAATGGCTTCTTCAAGCTAAAAAGCTTTTCTCTGTATTTTGTATTTCAAGTGTTACAGAAATGAAAACAGAATACTCTTTTACAAATGCTCCTGTTCTTTATATACATATCTCAGCTAAGCCTATATGAGACTAACTAACTCTCTAACAGATTCCTGATCATCAGGAATGTAACTTAATTAGATGCTGACACCTCAGCACTTGTAACAACCTTAACTACCAGCTTGTAACAGATTTATCCACCAAGACTTACGTCTCCTCTATTCAGCTTGCTTTTCTTGCTTCTGTGATGATGAGCTTGACCATCATCCATCTCACTGATTGTACACATAGTAAGCCCAGTATAAGGTTGATAACTTGTATACTTATATTCAAGCTCATCATTAGTAGATGTTCTCATGGCTGGTATACATTGAACCATATTACTCTCTCTCACACTAACCAATTTCACGTTTCAGAGTCGAATGAACATAATTAATCGCCTAACGACCCTATGATATTCGAATGCTAGTTTCCAGCATCAAGTTGCTGGAAAAAAGAATGAATTACGGCAATATTATAGCTTTTACAGTTAACCTTTTAAAATCTTATGGGACAAAACTATTTTGCTGGCTATCAAAACAACTTAAATTACATTTTTTTTGTCTTTGTTTTTTTTAATTCCCATGTTTCAGCATGCCCATTAATTTATTCAAGCATTCCTATGAAGATATACTATAATATATTATTATGAGTAAATTGGGCTTTTTAGTCAAAAATTATAGGGCCTTATTGTTTTTGTCAACAATTATCATTTTTATTGTTTTTATAAACAAATGGGCTGTGATGACAAAATTGCCCCTATTTTTTAAAAAAAACCTCTTCTCTCTCATCTTCACCGGAATTTTTTTCCTCTTTCTCTCTCTTCTTTTCTCACGCCTCCTTCTTCTTCTTCTCTCTTTCTCTCCTCCTCTCTAGCTCCTCCGTCCGATTGTCGTTTTCCCTCCGTCCGATCGTCGTTTTCTCTCCTTCTTCTTTTTCTCTTTCTCTTTTTTTCCAGATTTAAAAAAAAAAAAAATCAGATTTTTTTTAAATCAAAAAATTTCAGATTTGGTGGTTTTTCGATCGTCCCTCCTTCTTCTTCTCTTTCTCTCCTCTCTTCTCTTTCTCTTTCACGTTTTTTCCAGATTTTTTTTAAAAAAAAAAAATCAGTTTTTTTTTTTTTTAATTTTTTTTTTCAGATTTTTAAGTTTTGGTTGTGGTTGTGGTTGTGGTTGATTTTCCAGATTTTTTTTAAAAATTCAGGTTTTTTTTTTAAACAAAAATTTTCACACCAGACAAAACGAATTAAATACACTATGGAAAAATGAATTAAACACACTATGGCAAAAACAATTAAACACACCATGCTACCAATTAAACACACCATGGAGATCAAGGAAAAAGAAGAAGAAAAAGAAAAAAAGAATAGAGAAAAAAGTTGTGTATTTTTTTGGGAAGAAGAAGAAGAAAAAGAAAAGAAAAAAAAAAAAGAGAATTTATTTTATAAAGGAGGGCAATCTTATCCAAAAGGTGGAAATTTTAACAAAAACAGTAAAATAATACGCTTGGTCAAAAATAGAAAAGATACTAATTTTTTTTCTAGTTATATTCTCCCTATTATTATTAACTACATAATATGAGCATACTGCATACCTAACTGGAGCTTCACTATCTGCACCAAAATTAATTCTTTGAGAGACCTTGAGGTAAAAGCGATCTTCATATAGTGTACCATAAATTGAACCATTGAATTGTCGGAGCTCAAGGGTAGAAATGAATGGCTGCCCAGTTGTAGCATTTGACAAACACACATCAATTGTAGGACTTGACGCTAGAAAGATTAGTTCCCGCACCTCAGTAGTATCCCAAATTTCAATAGTAGACCAATGAGTAGCCCCAAAGGAAATGTCGAATTTCGGGTAAACATTATTGCTGTCTAAATCACCATAAAAGAACGTTGCTCTTATGAGATACCTAGTCCTTGTTTCGACATTGAGCTTGTAACAGTACTTCCTGGAATCAGCAGGAAAAAGTCTCATTGACGTATACTGCTTCCTAGTCTCATTTTCAGAAGATATATCTTTTGCTTCTCCATAAATAAGATAATCATCAGGTGTCCAATTAAGTCCAAGTTCATCAGTGTAATTTTCTTTACCCCCACAGTCCAAACTCACAAAACCTGCTTCACTTTTTCAAATGTGTTAGCAATACTAGAATGTGTTAACAAATACAAAATTTTCAAGACTCTAATGAGAAGCTACTTTGCCTGTCAAGTTCTTTGAGATTGACACAACTTTAAGATTGCCAAAGCCAAATTTCAAGATTGGAATGTATAGATCACAAATTATCATACATGACAGACAAAGTTTTTTTTTTTTTAGAACAGCACGACTTTATTAGGCAAACAGCCAGCAAAGAAAAACAAGCACAGACCAGGGGCAGCCCCCACCAAGGCCAAAGGCCAGACAAAAAGGCAAAGAAACAGAGCCAAGAAAAAACGAGAAAACAGAGCATGACAGACAACAAACGAAGCACCAGGCACAGGCCTAAAAATCCCACAACAACTTATCCCCATCAGAACTGGAACCCGCTTTCGCAAGACCGTCTGCCACGGAATTGGTCGGTCTAGGATTGAAAATGACCGAGATACCCTCCCTCGAATCTAACCAGCACCTGATGTCGTAAATCATATCCACATGATTATGATTACCAAACCCGCTTCTATCATTCACCCACGAAACGGCGACCTTAGAGTCGCTAACAATCGAAATATTCATATTACAAAAAGCTGAGGAAGAGGCACACAACATACAAGCTTTATGAATCGCCGAAATCTCAGCAGTATTAGAGTCCTAAATCCCAAACCATATCTCTTGCCTTCTGTTGTTGATTACCAACTTATCAAAGCTAGTGAAATAAATGAAACTCTATTATATGCACCAATTTCTGGAGAAACAAACAGCTGTTTGTACTATTTCCGTATTGAAGCTAGTGAAATCACGCCTCATCAAGAGGAATGGATAATTGTATCAGTAAGGAGATAATTGAATTAATGGGTATTATTCATTTAGTTCCTACGTTTTTTTTGAAATGTCTATTTTATACTAACTTAATCATTTTTCATTGGATTGGTCCCTATGTTTTCAAAAACCACTCAATTTCGTCCTTCTGTGAGTCAACCGTTAGTCTAATTAAACGGTTCTAAGGGTATTTTTGTCTTTAAACATTGATATGCCACTCCGTCTGACGCCGGCAATGGGTAGCCTCCCATAGACTCCCTCATTTTTGGACCAGATCTAGTTCCAGATATCTTCAAAAGCTTTTGTTTTTTTTAAAAAAAAAAATTATTTTGTTTGAAGTTCAGAACCCAGATCTCTTCAAAAGCTTTCATTTTTTTTTTAATTTTTTTTTTTTTGTTTTTTTGTTTTTTTGTTATTTGATCATTATGGTGGAAGATGATGATGATGACTAATGAGTGGTGGTGGTTTTATTTTATTTTTTGTAAAGATTCATTTATTTTTAAATTTTTTAAATTTTTCTTTAATTTTGTTTCTCAAAAAAAAAACTAAATTTATTTTATTTTTATTTTTTAAAAGAAATTAAATGGTCAGGGGTAAATATGTCATTTTATTTTTTCTATGACCGTTGACCTTCAAAATTCTGGTCAGAGAGACCAAAATGAGTGGTTTTTGAAAACATAGTGCTCAATCTATTGAAAAATGGATAAGTGAGTAAAAAATAGACATTAAAAAATAAAAATAAAATAAAAACATAGGGATTAAATGAATAATACCCCTTGAATTAACAACATATTGATAAAACTCTTTAAATTTAAATCTATTGAATTATGAAATCCGGTGTCCTTCAGTTCACCCTAATTTGCAACTATTCATTTGGGTTATAATCTGACAGTTCTAGGACCTTACAATATTCTATACTCGTACCAATGGTGAATTGAAAGTTTAAAATGTATGCTTTTGATAATTGCTTAATCATTTATATAAAAATCAAATTCATGTCACACAAGCATACATATTACAAAGCTAAGACAACAATTCTCAGTATTTTCAGTTGTTGAAGCTTCTTTCATTCAATTTTCATCGCCAATTAGATAAAATTTATAATAAAGATAGTAAAAAATCAAACATGGCGTTTGACAATTTAGAAATAGAATAGTTAATATTAAATCACCAGAAAATATATACAGAAACATAAAAACTCAAAAGTAGCATTAGTAGTTAAAAATCAATGCAGCCATAGATATATCTAACACAACCAAAACAATAACAGATAAATTCCCAATAATTATATTTAAATTTCTATATTATAAAGTACAAATACACTATCATAACAACAACAACAAAAATACAAAAAAAATAATAATAATAATAATAAGAACACACTGCAAAATATGGAAAGTACGGATTTTTAGAAACTAGAGTGAGTAACCTGTCAAGATAATACTGAAAACTGAGGGACTAATTTGGCTATTAGGTCAAACTAGAAGGACGAAAATAAATTTCACCCTATTTAAATTTCTATATTATAAAGTACAAATACGTTATCATAACAAAAAAAAAAACAAAAAAACAAAAAAAAAAAACAAAAAAAACAAAAAAACAAAAAAACAGAAAAAAAAAAACAAAAATTAATAATTAGAAAACAATGCAAAATAGGGAAATTACATGAGATATGCAATACAAACATTAATTTCGAACCTCGACTCAAAAAAAAGGAAAAAAATAAAAATTGAATGTGTTCACTGTTCCAATGATTGTTTATAAAAGACGTACCTTGCATCTGAGCGGAGGAGGAGTCCAGGAGAAAAACCAGAGTAACAGAGAACACTAAAAAGAGCAGAGAAAACCATCTCACCATCTCGTTTCTGAACTCAAAACACCAACTCACGATGATAAATAAGAAAGAGACCATAAAAGTGGCGGCTAAAAAAAAAGAAAAGCAATTTTTTGTATAGAATTAAAGTGAAACTATAAATAATAATAAGAATAATAATAATATATAAAATATAGTGACTCTATTTTCATATTCATTAGAAATATAGAGAGTGAAAAAAATGCGAAACGATTGTCAAGTTTTTGTAGAGAAAGAGAGAGATGTATAGAGATTTCTCTGGTCTGATGTTTGTGCTTGTGGAAGTTGTCTGGACTATGGGGTCACAACACCAACTTTTTTCTGCGTTTCATAACTTTCATTGAAGACCGGAGAGTGAAGGGAACCGGCAGGTGTGACTGTGTGAGGTGTGAGGTGTGAGGTGTGACCCATGAAAAAGAGACTGGGGTTGGGTGGGGTCAGTGTTCAGCTGCAAGTAGACGATGCCAGTTCCGGTTCCGGGTCAACGGGACCATTTTTTTATTTTATTTTATTTTTACAAAAAAATAGCATTTTATTTATAAAAAATAAAAAGTTAGAAAGAACATTATAAAGTATTGGGCTGTGATCCATAACCCTTATCCAAGTAGGTATATTTCCATTTGCATTATTCTCCTTTTTATATAGGTTTGACCTCTCTTCACTTTTCTTATTTATCTGATATGGGATGTAGGATTTTCTTATCCTTTCTATTTTAGTTGTTTTGTTTTTCTTTGTTGTTAATTACCGGTAGTGTTGCAAAACCCATAAACAAAGAGTTATATGTCTGCATTGGAGATGCTCTAATTCTCTAATTCTCTAAGCATCTCTAATGTTGTGCCAAATTGTTATGTTGTTGCTAAAATTTGGCACAGAGTACAAAAACCTTCCGCCAATGCAGTGCCAAATGTTGTGCCGCATATACTAAACTTTGTGCCAAATTTGGCACACAGTATATTATATGCCAAATTTGGCACAGTAATAAATGTTTATTTTTTAATTATAAAAATATCATTAAAATAATTTAAATTTAATGTACATTAATGATATTTCAATCAAAATTTATTTTATCTACAACAATTCTACAGAAATTCAATGTTCTTCCATTTTTGTCTTTTCATTTTTTTTTTTTATTCATCTCCAAATTTCATATCTTCCATTTGTATATTCAAAAATATTTTTTCAACCTAATTTGTGTTTTGGAATCTAGTCTGAAGCAAAAAAAAAAAAAAAAAAATCCTCAGAGATAACAATGGGAGCAAGGGAAAGAGACGAAAATAATAGCAATCTAATTTGTGTTTTGGAATCTAATATGAAGAAAAAAAAAAGGAAGCTCAGAAGACAATGGGAGAAGGGGAAAGAGACGAAAATAAAGAAAGGAAAGAATTCCAAAAAAAAAAATTAATGAATGCATTAATAGTATTAATTGACTTTTACAATTTTAATTAATATTATAATAAAAATAGATTAAAATTTTAATCAGAATTGTGTATTGGAGCACAATGCTAAATTGTTGTGTCAAATATAACATTTTACTATTTTTAATGTCAAATTTGGCATTGGCAATAGAACATGCATTGGAGATGTTCTAAGGTTCTAAAAATATTAAAATGATTTAAAATACATGCTAATGAAATTCTCATGTGGCAGCCAAGATTAAAGGATGTGTGGTAGTTTATTTTTTTTTTTTTTTTTTTTTTTTCTACTAGCATTTAATCAATTATGTCAACAGATTGCTAAGTTGAAGTTACAGTTAACTCCCAAGTATTCAACTATAAGCCTTTACATCAAGATTGAAACAGATTCGATGAACAATATTAGCCACAAGCATGAGATGATTAGGTTGTTGCAATCAAGGTTAAGGGCAGCTGACCAATTCTATAGATAAGATGTGACGTAACAAAAATCTAATTTTGCTTATTTCTTCCATTCATGATTATTTCCCAGTTCTCATGGTACTTTATTGTCTTATACCTGATTGAAAGTACGTATTACCAGAGTCCGATGCCAACTTTGTGCTTAAAGATAAGCAAAGATTTGAATTAACTGCAAAGAAAAACAAAACAACTAGAATATAAAGAATAAGAAAATCTCGTATCCCACATTAGATAAATAAGAGAAGTGGAGAGTGGTATAACTTATATAAAAAGAAGGAGAACATAAAGGAAAATATATCTACTTGGACTAAGGTTATAGACTATGATTCAATACTCTTCAATTTC
The DNA here is from genome assembly GCA_954870605.1 of Acer campestre. Taxonomy (NCBI): domain Eukaryota; kingdom Viridiplantae; phylum Streptophyta; class Magnoliopsida; order Sapindales; family Sapindaceae; genus Acer; species Acer campestre. Next base: position 32,279,290 of record OX940805.1, on the reverse strand, counting down.
ATTTCTCTTTTAAACATTTTATTTTTATAAATAAAGTGTTATTTTTTTAATAAATTTATTTTCAAAAAAAAAAAAGTCAAGAACCACCGGTTCGAACTGGGTGGTTCAGTTCTGGAATCAGTTGTTTGGTTCGACAGTGCGAACTGAACCAGCGTCAGGTCTATCTGGTACTCTCGTGGTCGTGGACTTAATCAAAACCCAAGGACAAGATGGACAGATGAGATTCGATTATGGGGGTTGTGGAGCCCACTACTTTCACATCACAAATTCACCCAATTCCTTTGTCGATTCTGTTTGTTCTGTGTTTCAAGTTTCGACGTCCTTGATTAGCTTCGTGTTCTGATCGTCGACAACATCTTCCACTCGCGCAAAGTAAGCGACTGCAACACACACTCTCTCTACAAAATTTATTTATAGGCTCCAAAAAAAAAAAAAAATTCCAAAACTAAAATGAGAAGATAAAGCTGTCTTTTTTCATTTTTTTTTTTTTTTTTTTTTTACTTCAACGATAAGGAGAGAAAATTCCCCTTTTCATCATTCATAATTTTACCGAATTATTTGTAATGATTTCAGATTTGAATTAAGGGAGCAAATACTGACACCCATAAAACTTATTAGTACACCCAAATTTTATTAAAAATTTTAATCACAAAAATATCCTAATAGAAATTTACCAATAAGGACAAATTACTTTAATTAAAAATAAATCAAATACTATGTATACTCATTAATTACACTCATATTTTCAATTATATTTCTTTATTAAAAAAAAAAAAAAAAACAATAGCTATAGATATCAACAAGTTTTTTTTTTTTTTAGATAACCGTAGATATTAGTAAGTTATTTTTTTTGATAGCTGTATAAGTAAGAAAATTCCAGATTAAAATCTTTTGACCCTATATACTGTTCCACATATTCCCTTTTATAAAACTCCTACATTCAAGATATTTCCAAAAGTAAATTAGATCATCATTAAAAGAGGATTTGATTCCAGAAATAATATGATTATATATATATATATATAAATTGGGTGTTATAATAATTTAAGAGTGTTTATAAATAATATGTATTAAAATGAATATATTTATTTCCATGAGGGTACTATTGGCATTAGGATGGGAGTTTATAGTAATATTTATTTTTTAAATTTTAGACATGAATGTACTTATAAAAATGGGTATACTAATAAATTTTATGGGTGTCAATATCTGTACCCTTGAATTAATCCTCCTAGTGTGATATATATATACAAAAAAATTAATAAAATCAAATTAATGATATATGAATAAAACAAACTATAATTGGTGTCTTATTTAAGTGTTCACATTTGAGAAGGTGGTACCATCAAGAAGCTAGTACCATCAAGCAGGTATAATTCATGTGCATAGCAGGTATAATTCATGTGCATAAAGATTTGAAGGAGAAAAAAAAATAGGAAGGATAGAAAGATTTGAAGGGATGAAAAATATGAGGGAAGAAAAGGAAAATAATTTTCCTTTGAGTTGTTTGGTAAACAAGGAAAATATTTTTTTTATCAATTTTACTATTTTACCTTTACATTATATTATACATATATTATGGATAAATTTATAATTTTAAGTCAACCAAAAAAGCATTCCCTTTTTTCCTCCATTTTCCTTACACTTTTGAGAGGATTAAAATTTGTGGGTCCCACCTATAAATTTTTCCTTCCATTTTTTTCTCCATACTAAACATATATTTCCCCATTTTCTTCTCCATTTTCCCTCCACCTTTTTCTTTCCTCTCCCTTTTCATCCCTACCAAACACACCCTGAATGACCCAATAATACAAGCAGTGTGAGAGCCATACTTTTTAACTTTTTATCCTCTCTACTTGTCACTGCTTTAGAATTATTTGGAGACCTTCTGTTTGGTTATAATTGCAATTGAGACCCTTTTTTTTACTCTTGACTTCTATTTTATAGTTCCAATTAAATTGCTTTGATATCCCATGTAATTCGATAGGTAGAATTTTATCCGTTATCATCTAAATCAGTGTTAGGTAAAAAAAAAACCAAACCCAGCAACAACAAAAAAAGAATAAGTAAAAATTAAAGTTTTACTGTGATTATTTAATTGAAATTAAAGTTCTATTTCTAAATTCTCTGTAACCTTTTTAGTAGCACAATTATACTAATCATGGACTCTATCTAGTATCTACTAGTTAATTCCCTTTGAAAAACGTTCTATACTAGTTTTCTAAATTTATACTACATACAAAATAATTGTATCATTATCTCCAAATAGTTAACCTAAATCTAGTCTATTAAATGAATTAAGAGGGTACACGATGGTCTTATCCGTATCTATTATATTTATGTGTAAGGTGAGGTGTAAGGTGTTTACGGTCGGTGAAAGAAAAATTAAAACGGAAATGGGCTAAAATGTGAAATTTACATCACGATGAAGAAGTTAGAGCAATAACCCAAAATAAGGGAGGCATTTGAGCAAAGCTTCTGATAAAGACTAATATTCTAATACAGTAATTCGGACATTCTATGACTGACAAGATGAGTAGTTATGGCATAAATAAATGAAACATGGTTTACACCAAATCATATTGTCTTGTCTACTATTCACTTGTTAATTGGTAGAACGTTGACTTATAATACAAGTAGTCGTGCATTTTATATTCACATATGTAAAAGGAATTCAAATTACATTTTGTCCATAAAATTACAAAGCACGAGGAGACAACCCATCTATTGTAAGAGTTGTTTTCTAAACCGTACTTAATTAATCTGATCAGGTCTCAACGGTCAACAAATTGCTCGTAAGTAGTTTATATGCATTAAATATTCTGGTGCATGTAACACTCACCATATAAATTAAACCATATCATATATGTTGAAGATTATGAATTAATATTTATAGAAGCCAACTTGTTAGATAGTGAAATGGTTTATAATTTGAAGAAGAGTCAAGAGAGGCGTCTAAAAAAAAAAAAAGTCAAGAGAGGCGACTTAGAGATCGGTCTTGTTAAGAGTTTAACGATATTTGTCAATGCTAGCCCTCTGTTGAATGGTTCTTTACTTTAATTCTTCAGCGAACCTTGAATCTTGTACAGTTGCACACACAAATTCCACAACTTGACGAATAAATAAAAAATATATTGTATTTCGTCGGGGTTCAATGAAACTCGTACCACTCATTATTATCAGATTGAATAAGTAAATATCAATAATATTCCAAAATCAAATAATTTAAAATTCTCTTTTAAATTAATGATTTATTCAACTGACCAATCAATTCTTTATAATCAGAGATGGGAATTCCCCACGGGCCTCGCCCCCATTTGGAGGCAAAATTTGCCCCCAAGTAGGGTTTTGGGGTGGTGGTGGGGGCATAAACCTAAATGGGGGTGAGGGTGGGGGTGATGATGGGGCATAATAGTCCTAAAGATATGGGCTGAAACCCAAATTCCAACAAGGCCCGAACCTTGTCAAACCCATCACCGTAGAGATAGTGAGTACAAGAACTATTACGATAGGACTACCGAAACCTACCGAGATCAAACAATACATGTACGACCCAGATATCTACTCCCATAACGGGAGATAATTACTCCAATAACCTGGAAGAAAACTCATCACACATGCTTGTAAATTGCACATAGTGGGAATTTTGAGCAAATCATTCATTTGAAAAAATTGAAAATCTACTTATCTTATGATCATAATACTTCGCAAAAATATTAAAAAAATTATACTACTTTTGTTCAACAAGATAACAAAATGGATGATTAACTCAATTAATAAGGGCATAGAGTATAAATAAACGAGTAAATTTTAGATTTTCGCACAGGACACCCTACCGTAAACAAAATATTTTCTTTGCTCTTACTTGAAAACCAACAGATAAGATTACATATAAGATCATTATCAGATTATTTTCCAGTCACAATACAATATCACGGGGATGACACGAAGAACCACACATCAAACACCAATATGATGACCGACTTCTCATTGTTAAATTACATGACATTAAACAATTATGAGGCAAGAACCAAAAACATTGCTAGAAAAATGATCAAGAACTTATAAAGTATAAACAAGGCTCCTCCTGACCACTCTAGAACCAAATACAAGCACAGACCATCCTATACACAGTCTGATCAATAGAACCAGACAACAGCAACATGCCAACATTTGATCAGATACTTTACAAATCCTTACTCTGCATCAGCAAATCTGAAAAACAAGAAAAAGATGTAGAAATAAATACTCAACATAAAAAAACATAAATACAATTTGAAAGGTAAAAGTGAAAAGAGTTGCTTCTCAGTTCTCACTCACCCAAGTTCTGAGAGCTTCAAATGAGATTCAACATAATCAGCAAAGAAGGCATCCTCATCCTGCAGCATAGCAGCCACCATTAACACGAAGTTCAACAAACCTTTCGATCAAATTAACATAAAGATGACAGCGCATAAAAACATAAATACTATTTGATAGTCATAAGCAGTACTCACTGCTGCATATTTTTCAACGAGAGGACGGAAAACTGGATCCTCTAGAAGGGCTTTGTCTGATGGCAGCTGAATAAGACCTTCCTTCTCTCCACTAAGCAATTCCCTAGACAAATTAATACACAACAGATCATTAGACATTGTGGCAGCAAATCTTGCTAATAGTTTCTACTAGCACTAGTTTTTCGATAAACATCAAATTGGATGAATGAAGTAACTTAAACTTATGCAAGAGACAGAGAGATTATTAATATGCTTACTTGAAATACGAGTTATCGAAAATGAGTGGGTTGGTAGTCCAGGCTCCCTCAAATCCAGAACGCTCCTCGTGGCACCTACCCTGTAAAAATTTAGTGAAAGTCAATATATAGAGCTTAAAGGATGAAATTTGGCATCATGTTTCAGTTCATATTAAGAAATATATATCCCATGTTTGCATACAGACCAGGGTGTGACCTCCGGATAAGGCAACAATATCCTTATCGCTCAGACCCATGTGGCCAAAGACATCCCTCAAGTGGTCTGAACCTGAAGTTAATTACAACAAAAGATTGTGAGAGTCATTCACTTCAGTCACAATAAGATACAATAACAATCATGTCAAGATTTAACTTTAAGCTTTAACCTACTAACCGACCTTCGGTGGCAGCAGGCAAGCGACCTTCTGGGGGAGGATCAGATTTGTCCTGCAATTTAGATGACACTTTAGAACTTAATGTAGAAATGTTGATACCAATTTGGCATGAAGAATTGAAGCTATGCGATTGGATGGAATAAATCGTTTGCAATACTCCAACTAAATTTGATTGGCTACTATAGACAATCATTCTCACATTAGCTATAAATTAACTGGCCTAGAAAAACAAAAGCTTTAAAATGATTGAACATCTTAGTTATCAATGAAGTACGTAAAAATTGTAGCAGCAACAAATAAATATGCAGAAAACATATATGGAAAAATTGACTCACCGGTCTTCCTGGGTGGAAAGGAATCTCAGGCCCTCCAGTAATTTCAACAGCAACAACTCCAGCCAACTTCAATAGACATAACACAAATCCAAATATATTAACCACTCCATTATACAAAGACTCGAAATTTGCATAGTACAAGATATAAATTGAAATACCTGGTAGAAATCTGCATAGGACAAAATTGGAAACCGGTCCTTGATGGGGTCCAAAAGCCTCACAGCAATATCGAGACCGTTGTTGGCCACGTGAGCAAGCTCATCTGGGTGCCTGATCGTCCCAAACGGTCCTCCTGTCTTCGTTTGCACATCAAAAGTTCCAGCTGAGTGCCATCTGCAACACAAAAAACACACACGCACACGTACACATAAATAACACACAAACAATATTATAAATTTAAAAAGATATATAGCTAGAGAGAAATCAAAGAGAAGTTACTAACGCTAGACGCAGAACGATAGGAGCACAGCGCTTCTCTGCAATGTGTCCTCTTAGTTTCCTCTTGCATTTTTCCACTGCTTTCTGGTACTCTTCACTCACTTTTGGATAGCACTTTTTCCCCATTTGTTTTTTTTACGATTTTTTCTGCCATATTTTGTAATCACTCTCGTTAACAGTCACGAAATCAAAACACAAACCATTTCTCTGAACTAATTCATCGCAAACACCCGGAAAATGAATTAATTATTTACCTTCGAGAGTAAATTGAGATTGCTTGCTATACGATCACGAGTTCACGAGCTTTTTTGCAACAGATCAGTGTGTTGGAACTTAGAAGCAGAGGAGGCAGTGTGTATATAGGGAGGCATTTTTCGGGACCAGAAGAAGATTCTAGCGTTTGTTTTAGGCCGTTAGATCTGTTTCCGTTTAAGTGAGAGGCTGCGATCGTAATTGAACTTGACAAGTGTCAAGTCTAATAATTTTGTTCGGGACCGCCTCTAGAGTCTAGAGTCTAGTCGTCTAGACACTATTGGTGTTTTTTTTGGGTGGGCCAATCCGGATACGTGTATGTGGAGAAAATCACTTATTTATTAAAATTTCAAGTTTTCAACATTGTCTTTAAATAAAATTATTAAAAATGATTTATATAAATACATATTGTACATTAATTAATTAAAACTTAAATATTTTTTATTTAAAATTATACAGATTAAGTAGATGTTATGATAAAAATTAAGAAGAGAAAATTATTGAATTTATTAAAAAACTAATCAAATATAAAAAATGTAAAAGAAAAGAAAATATTTTAAAAGAGTTTTAGATTTTGAAGGTAGCGAGATTTTGGTTTTTTTTTTAAAATCGAACTAAACCGATGAATAAAAGAAAACCAATAAAAAACTGATTCGACCGATTAGGTTCGGTTTAATGGATTTTTACCCACCCCTAGCTGTAGGCCTATAGCTTTTCCATTTATAAATTTTTTAAAATTTTTTTATTTTAATAATTTAATAATTTTATAATTTATAATATTTTTTCTAAATTTAAAAAAACTGACATTTTTTTTAAAAGAGACATAATTGTTAATACGTGTGGTGCTATGTTCACGGGTTACTGAAATTTTTTAACAAAGATAATATTAATACATAAAATAAATATACTTAAAGATAAAAAGAGATACGATTTCCCTACATATTTTAGACATTCCCCTACCCAAAAAAACCGGTAATACCTCAGCTAATCCTCTTATCCACCTAGTGAATGATAGTGCATAAAATATCTATATAAATATGATTATATGACCAGTCTTACACGTACGGTTTTTCATGGTGCAAACATCGCAGCTCTAGTTAAAATACACAAAACCGTATATGACTATATGAGAAACTTCAAATTTCCAATCCAAGCCCAACCATACATTTTTATCCTCTTATGGCCCGAATCCAAGCCCACAAAAATTATAGATTCCACATACAACGGCCCAAAAAAAAGGAAAAAAAGGAAGTCAATTTCGTAATTATCGGGAAGTGGAAGGGCAGGTAGAGAAAAAAGAGAGTTAGTGACAGGTAGGGGTACGCAGGAAACAACATCTACAACAGCAACAGCAATAGCAACAGCTCCTCCATTACCAACAAAACTCATCCAATTGTGTGTGTGTGTGTAGCCTTTTCATTTCACATTTATCTCTCATCACAAAAAGAAGAAAAAAAAAAAAGTAGGAAAAACAGAAGAACTTCTCTCTCTATCTCTCTATCTCTCTATCTCGTTAGTGCAATCTAATCATCTTCAAAGAGATTCCACTATATCTGCTTTTTTCGCTTCCTCACTGTAAGTCTCCTGTTATCTCTATATCTCGATTCCGCGTGAAATAATTATCTGTGTCACCAGATTCGCATTTTGGATCATCGAACCGTAACAGAATATCTGAAAAGGTAAATAATTATTTGAGTCATCGTTGAATTTATCTGTTCCTTTTTGGATTTGGTACTCAAAATTAGTTCCGATTTTCGAATCTCGAATGTTTGTTGTGTGCCTGTGGATGTGTTTATTTATTTAATTTATTTAATTTTTTTAATGATTTTTTAATAATTTTGGATCGAAGCTTTTGGTGTTGACTGTTATCATGAAGTCGATGGATGAGTGATTGAAGTATTTTTCCGTCAGTGGAGTTGAGTTGTGTATATTCTCTTTAGTATTTGGTCTGGTAGTAACTGTAGAAGAGCCGATTACTGGTTGTGAGTTGTGATATTAGTAGTGGTTTATAAACATGAAAAATATACAGTGAATATGAGGTCATTGCTGCCAAATGTTCATCCAATGAAAGATGAAATATAGATTGACGGATTGTAACCATGGCATTGTATATAACAGAGTGATTGGCTGCTAGTTTTTTGTATTGTTTTGGTAGTGTGGAGTCTCGATGACATGTTGAATGTTCGTATGTGTGTGGATATGTTCATTTGTTTTGTTTTTAATTTTTTTTTATAAATTTGTGAATTATTTGGATCGAAGCTTTAGGAGTTGACTGTTATCATGAACTCGGTGGATGAGCGAGTGAAGTATTTTTGTCAGTATATACACACACACACACACTCTCTTTAGTACTTGGTCTGGTAGTAGCTATAAAACAGTTGATTACCGGTTGTGACATAGTGGTTTATAAACATGAAATATGAGGTCATTGCTGCCAAATGTTCATCCAATGAAAGATGAAATATGGATTGTGTACATGGTTATGAATGGCATTGTATATAACAAAGTGATTGTCTGCTAGTTTTTTGTATTGTTTTGGTAGTGTGGAGTCTCGTTGACATGTTAGAGGAACTAGTTCAAAATTGTAATAGACTGATTCTTAATTACTGAATTATATCGGCTAGGAATCATTGTGATGGAATGAAATTAGTATAATCGGTTTCCTTGACCCCTGTGGTTGATGAACACAATTTGATAACTTGAACCATTCAACTGTATCAGAATTTGTAAGTGCAAACTTTTTATGTTTGCTTAATATCTAATATTTGATTTTTTAACACCATTTAATGTTTTGAACCCTCGCAAATCTCAATATTTTATTTGATGTATATTCATTTTGGATGTTAGTGATCCTCTTTCTCTCGAGTATTACAAGCTTTTAATGCTGAAAAGACCGGATATTGTGTTGCTTAAACCATGTTGCAGCTTTGCATATCTTATTTTCATCTTTCTTTGTGCAAATGCGAGATGCATGTTAGCTTGATTTTGTGAATGTATCATGGAAAGGTTTTGAGACTTGGCTGAAGGAGAATAGCTAAAGCAGAAATTTTAGTTAGATACTAATAATACTAATATTGCTGGTAGTTATTTCTCATATGCCCATTGGGATGTAAACCTAAATTCATGTATGTCAATATTTTTAAAACAAGGTTGTTTGTTAGAAAAAAAATGGATTTCATTAGTTATGTGATCTTTGCAATATGGTGAACTTTTAGGGCAATCATGAGTGAAAAGGGAGAAAAGACATGTCCATTGTGTGCTGAGGAAATGGATTTGACTGATCAGCAATTGAAGCCATGCAAATGTGGTTATGAGGTTTGAGCACTAGTCTTTACCCAATCGATGAAGTGCTTATTATATTTTTCTGTGTTAATTCACTGGTTTATGAATGCCATTTTATTTGTACAGATATGTGTTTGGTGCTGGCATCACATCATGGACATGGCTGAGAGGGATAGCACCGAGGGCCGCTGCCCAGCATGCCGTACTCCTTATGACAAAGAAAAAATTGTGGCGATGGCAGCAAACTGTGAAAGGTTGTTATGGTTGCTCAGTGGTTTATTTGTTAATGTGTAATATTATTTGACAAGCTGTTGAGGTTGCAATATGTTCTTTGCTGTACAGGATGGTGGCTGAAATCAACACAGAGCGTAAACAGAAAACACAGAAGGCAAAGCCCAAAGCATCTGAAGGAAGGATGCATCTTACTAATATTAGAGTTGTTCAACGGAATCTAGTCTATATAATTGGATTACCACTTAACCTTGCAGATGAAGAGGCGAGTACTTTTGCACCATGTAATTGTTGTGATTTACTAGAATTTGCTGCTCTGCATCTTTTTTGTCAAAAATACTCTGTGACTTAGTAGTTTTATTTAATTTCGTTTTTTTTTTATCTCCACCAGTTGCTTCAGAAAAGAGAATACTTTGGCCTATATGGGAAGGTTTTGAAGGTTTCTATTTCTCGAACAGCAAGTGGGGATATTCAACATTCCTCAAATAACAGTTGCTGCGTGTAAGCTGATTGGCCATCTGTTCTTGGAAAATTCGTACTTGCTTAGAATGAAACTTTGTTATCTTCTTAAACCATTTTTGCATTTGATGGTAGCCTAAATTTGCTATTGAATCACACACAATGATTTGTGTAGTCAAAGTTCCTTCTTTCATTATCTGTTTTTCTCTCATCCACTCTTGCCAAAAATGGCATCTTCATCGCGTGGTAGTAGGTTGTCACCAACCAGATTTGCTTACTGTGTTATATTTCTGGTGGTTTGGTTAGGTATATTACATACTCAAAAGAGGATGAAGCGATTCGATGTATTCAATCGGTTCACAGTTTTATCTTAGAAGGTAGACCCTTGAGGTAAGAATGTCAACTTTTTACCTAATCTTGATATGTGTACATTTCTATTTGATGACTGGTCAGTATTATTTTCCCCTCCTGGTTTTGCAGAGCGTGTTTTGGAACCACAAAGTATTGCCATGCTTGGCTAAGGAACATGGTAATAATCATTTTTCCTATCCTGTCATGCTTTCATTTGCACATAATACAATGTTTGGTGTAGTTTTCACTTTTCACTATGATTAATGCTTCTCTTGGTCCAGCCTTGCACCATTCCAGATTGTTTATATTTGCATGATTTTGGCCCTCAAGAAGACAGTTTTTCCAAAGATGATATAGTTTCAGCCTTTACAAGGTATGCTTGATATTTCACGCAAGAATCTTTGTGTATGTGTTTACGAGGCATGGTCTATAATGTGGATGAAACTTGCTAGTACTTTTGTTGAGTTGATATTTTAAACGAATTACAAAGGAAGATGGATTTTACAAACAATTTAAAGTTGATTTCTTGGGGAGAATAGTGAGAGGGGTCTGGGAAGGGAAATTGCCACTGGTTTCTTGTTCGTGCACTTCTTTTACTTAAAATATGTTAATCTTGGTGAAGGATGTGTTGTGACCCTGAAACAATAAATAATATATTCATTTTCTTGTAACCTCAGACCGCATTTCATACATATATTATCATTTTAAATGTAAACTTTTTTCCTATAAAAGAATCACGTTTTAGTATTTGCTATGTGATTTCCTTATAGTATAAACCAAAAAATTAAAAGAACAAAGAACGGGAATATTGATTGAGGAAACCAAGTTAATTCTATATAGGCTGTTTTATGATTCAGCATGTTGTAAGTGTGGAAAAAAAAAATGGTACTATACATTTTATGTTGAGCTGAAAGCAGCAGTATAAAAGCAAAAAATGTTGATATTAACTATTTTCTAGATTATTTCTTATTCTATTGCTCGAGTATTGGAAACTATTTACTAATAGTTTTCTAGATTGGAAGGCTTTTGTTTGTTAATTTGTGCTTGTAATTTTGATCTTGTTTTACATTGCCCTTGTAAATTGTAATCCTGGTTGACTGCTTAGCTTTACATTGTCCTTGTAATCCTGGTTGACTGCTTGTCCACATTTTGTATAAGATCTGTGGTGTTTGTACACTCTTCTTTGATATCTTTATCATGTTCTAAATAAAGTTATTACGGTTATAAAGGAGTAAAGTTCAACAAGTTATTGGTGCTACAAATAATATGCATGGGCGTTCGGGAAATGTTTTACCACCTCCCCCAACAGATGAGCATAACAATAGCAACTTATCATCATCAACAAACCCCATTGCCAACAATTCTTCAAATGTAAGACTGCATAATATTTGCTTTTTTATATATATATATATAATAGTCTTTTTGGTAGTCGATTTCTGGATTATACATTTTTCTTGGATAATTTAATGTGGTATAAGGTGTGTACAAGTATGCGATGTGTGTACAATCCAGTTAAGGTGAATACGTAAATTATGATTATATATTACTTTTGAATGTATCATGCAGTTTACTCACAAGCCTACTTATCTTTACCCTGCAGAATATTGGGAACCAGAATAATGGATCTCGTGCAGATAATGGTACTGGAAGATCCAATGCACTCCCTGCGGCAGCCTCATGGTACCGTTTATTTATCTTTGGCATTCTAATTTTGATCGTTTGATATGATTGCTTATATTGCCAAATTTTCTCTACAAGGGTCACGCGTGTCTCTGCTAGTCTACCTCCAATAAAAAACTTGTCAGGATCAGGTAGGCCTCCCAGTGATCAGCCTAAGACATCTAGCAGTACCCAATTCCTTAAATCAGAAGTTGTAAGCATCAGTAGATCTACCAACAGTATGAAGTCTGTAGCAAGTCATGAAGGGCATCTTAATTCTACATTGGATCTGCTGGAATTGGCTGAAGATTGTGTTGATGGTGATCCTCAAATTGACTTATCAAATACAAATGTAGAAGATATTGTAGATACAACTCCTGCTACTGCAACATCCAAAAACAACTTATCTTGTCTGACATCTGCAAAGGGCAGTGATAGAGATATTGCAGCATTGCCCACCAGCACAAGCTATCTAGAACATACCAAACCATTCACTGATCCTAGTTATGGTGACGATGACGATTGTCATGTTAGGGATTTTCAGGGCCTATGCTCTGGGTTATCATCAATTAGACTTCAAAGTCACCTTAAGAAAGAGCACTCTGATCCTGTTGTGAGTTCGGTATCTACTCATATTCCAATGAACTTTCCTCAAAGTCAATGTTCACAAGCTGATATCAGTGAGCAATATAGTGCGCCTATAACATCTTCATCACCGAGGGAAGCTGCAACAATGGAAGATTTACTAGAATCTGATTATCAGAATTTGAATGGCTCGGAAGGCATCTATCAGCTTCCATCCGTATCTTCAACTTGTTCACTGCAGAATCTAAATAAGTCAAGCTATCCTTCTTGGCAGCCAGGCGAGGCCAGTAATCAGAGTTATCTTGATGCACATACTAGAATTGTACCTATGAAACAGGATGAAGTTTCTCCTCCGTTGACATCTCAAAACCCAATATCTAAACATAATGAAGTTGCTTTACCGTGGACACATACCAACTTTACATCTGATGGGTTCAACAACAACAAAGCTAGTAGTTTTGTTAATTGGGATGCAACTATTGACCATTCCAGTGTATTTTCAGAGATGGGATTAGGAAACTACTTGGGAAAATGTGATAATGACACAGGCCCTTTACACAGTAGCGTTGCTTCAGATATGGGAGAGAGCAGCATAATCTCAAAAATTCTGTCTATAGATTCAGATGTATGGGAAGATTCATTGACCTCGCCTCAGAGTTTAGTTAGCTTATTGAGCGAAAATGATAAACAACATGGTTCCCTCAAATTTCCTAATTTGCTCAAAGAATCAGATGGTAGGCAGTCAAGGTTCTCATTTGCCAGACAGGAGGATTTCTCTAATCACTTATCTCATTTGGAGCATTCTCTTGGTAATATCACACAATCAGCCAACAAATGCTCCGCCCCAAATGATAGAGATCTTTGCATGGACAAATATCAAAATATCTTTACATCCAATCACTCTGTGGAGTCTGATAATTTTCTCAGCGGCCATTTTTTTATGCCTTCTCCTGGTGAGTATCAATTACTTGTTTTTGTAAGTCTTTTATTTGGGTCTGATTTGGTTCCAGTGGGGCCAGAACATTATTGAGCAAGATTTTCATATGGAATATTATATTAAATACTTTTTCCTTACAAAAATTATGGGACCTGTGGGAGAGTTGGAGCCAGCCACCCATAGTAAATTAGCAATCATTAGCTTTTTTCTTTTGTTCACTTTCTCATCAAGCATGTTGGTCTGATATAATATATAATTACATATATTTCTAAGTGTTCTAAGTGAAGAAAAATAATTAGGAATATTGGAACAAAAACCTTTGGCCTTTTGGAGGGTGCTTTTGGGATAGCCGAAGGATTTTGTGGGGTTTTGCAAAGAATTGGTAGTCATATGTTATCAGTAGACTGTGTTATTGTTTTAACAGGTGATGATTAATTTAGAAATGTCAAACAACCTTAATTGTCATATAAAAGTTTGTTTTCTTTGCCTTATTTTCTCCCATGGTGGTGCAATTATATATTTTGTTATTTGTGTTCATAATTTTAGTCCTAAACTTCTTGCTCCTTTTGTCTTGTAACAGTTTCAAAAACCTCAAGTTCAGCCCCTCCGGGATTCACAATGCCATGCAGAGCACCCCCTCCTGGTTTTTTTACTCATGAAACAAAGCAGAGGCCTTTTGACAGTTCTGGTTTGTCTTTTTCTCTCCTCTTGCTAGTTAATGAGCATCCCGGGTTTTCACTCTAATATCCCTATTCTGATGCATTCTACAGCTAGTCACCTGCTACAAAGCTCACAACAAACAGAGCAATACTTGCTACAAACCTCTACACCGGCTGGTAGAACTGGTGGAAGATATGAAGATGTTGAATTTGTCGATCCTGCGATACTAGAAGTTGGTAAAGGGGTACAAGCAATGATACTGAATAATCGAGGCATTGATACAAGGCAAACTTCATCCCTGCAGCTTAATCCCTCTGACCATGATGCCAGGCTTCAGCTGTTGATGCGGCAACCACTTTCTGGGTATCAGGATCAAAAATTCCCAAATCCCCTAACTAATACATTTGCTCCCCCAAATAATACCTATAGTATTTCACCAAACGATGCTTATAGCATTTCACAAAATGATGCTTATAGTATTTCACCTATGCTTCTTGATCAATCCGAACCCAGCAACCCATCTATGTTTGTGCAATCATCGTCTCAACATTTTAGGAACTTGAACATGTCAAGTGGACATTTGGGTAATTGGAATGAGGTCAAGAGCATTAGCGATTTGGGTGTGTCGGATTTAATGACAAATGGGGGACTTGGATATAACAAGTTTATTTCTAGTTATGAGGATTTGAAGTGTCAGATGTCCAATTCCCGTAATCTATACAACAGAGGGTTTGCAATGTGATTTTTGTTGGAACTGGATGCCCTCCATGCTTGAATGGACATGCAAATGTGATCGAACAGATGAGTTGGTCAACTTCTTTCACTTCGAATGTGTTAGGGTCCCCAGATTCATACAAATCAGTTTCTTGGAAACACCAGGTAAGAAGCAAACTTTCTCCTTGCCATGATAAGGAAGTTGTAGTCCCTTCTGGAACTGAACCGAAGCCTGGAAAACTGCAGAGGCCATACGCGCCAAAGTGAATAGCAGGCTCAAAGGACAAATAAAGCTCTCTAACTCACTCTGCGCCTCTGCGGTAAGTTTTACCATTGTTACTCTTCTCTTAGAAAGACATAATTGTTGGTAGTGGCTCACGAGTCACGACATATATCATGTATCTTCCCGTTGTAAACTGTTAATAAAACTTAGGTTTGGATGTTTGTACTTATTACAGAGTGGCGATTAGCGTCAAGTCTATATTGAACTTACTTTGAAACATGAAAATGTGAAGCAGGTCTATATAGAAGTGTTGATACCTGGACCAGAACTACTGCTGTTTTTACGTTCCGTTTTTGCATGCAAGCGACATCTCTTGTCTATACAAGGTTTGTCGCGATTTGGCCTGCCCTGGTGACTACTCTTGTGCTGGTACGCCTTCTATGGAGTACACGCTCAGAGAACTAATAAAACTAATACGCTCATTGTTCATGAGCTGGTCCAATATATTTGGAAGTCGATATATCTTAGGCATTGATTTGCAATATTGTTATGGTATGTATATCAATGCCATGGCCTTACTATAAATTTCAAAATCATGATTATGAATTTATGATGGAATGGAATTACCAAAATTATCATCTAACCAATGTTGAGACCGGTAGTTTGTGTAATCTTTTTTACCTCTACAATGGAACGACAAAAGATCTTTTAAATACGATTTAAAAACTTTGGTTAAAGTTTGGAAGTAATAAAACGAATTATCTTTCTTTTAAATTTTTTTTTTCTCAAGATTATATTTATATTTTATTTCGAAATATTAAAGATTGCAGAAACTATTTAAAATCATCATTCATTAACAAATCTATTTTAATTTTAAGGAACAATCGATTTTTGGAGTAATTAAAGAGAGAGAGTTCAGTATTTTTGGGAAATCTTGACATAGTATGAAAATTAGCAAGTTTTTTTCTCCGGAAATAGTGATTGATCTAGATGAATATCATTGAGTTGAGTTCGAGTAGAGGAATATAAATATATATTATTAAATTATAGTTTGTTACAAATTTATTGGACGGTCCAATTGAAGAATTTCACAAGTAGGGAGTAGTGACTATTCTTACAAAATTAACTGTGACGTTGCAGTGGATGGTTTGGGTGGTAAGGTTGGGATTGGTGTTGTCATCCGTGATCATACGGGGTTTGTTTTAGCTTCATGTTCTATTTGTTTGGCTGTGTGTTTTGATGCTAAAATCGCTGAGATTTTAGCTATATATAAAGGCTTGATTTTCAGTCGCGATTGTGGTCTGGCCCCTTGTATGCTTGAGTCGGATGCAACGGTTGCAGTTAACAGAATTAACGGGAGAAGCCATTTGGATTCGACGTGTGGAGTTATTTTAGCTGATATTGCTTCTTTAATTTCCAGTCTCAGTATCATTTCAGTTAGCTATGTTCCTAGAGTAGCCAATGGTGTTGCTCATGGTTTAACCAAATTTGTCGTTACGAAAGATGAGGACCTTTTCTGGATGGAGGAGTTCCCTCCTTGTGTCCACCTCCTTGTGTCCAGACTGCGGTCCAGTTGTATCTGCCTTGTTAGATTCCAGCTGCTTGCTTGTCTTTCTGTTTCGTTTGTTTCTTCAAAAAAAAAAAAAAAAAAAAAAAAAAAAAGACTAGGCATGCCAAAAAATACCTGTTATTTCACGTCATTATCCGGAGCAGTTAACGATCGAACGATGTTAAAAATTAAAAAAAAATTAAAAAAAAAATTTAAAAAAAAAAAAAGAAAGAAAAAAGGGTAGATATCAGTATCTCACAGATTACAATAAAACAAAGAAGAAAAATAAATTATGAGTAGACTTTGAAAGCGACCCTTCTTGGCTGATTCCCAACCAGCATGTAAGGTACTGGGAGACGAAACCTATAGCTATAGTATCATAAGAACCACCATCAGACTGGCGTGTAAAACACTTAGTCAGCCTAGAACAATTTAAAAAGAGAAAAAAGTTGGTGATGCTTCCATCATTCTGGCGGTGGAATAGTTGAAGTATTATTTACACAGTTTCTTGCACTAGTTGTAGACTTGTAGGTTACTAGGTTTACAGTTTTGCAGTGAAAAATCAAAAAACAAAACCAATATTACAAATGGAACGTGAAACTTGTTTGTTTGTTTCTTTCCACTTTCTACTTTTCTGTACACAGTTTACACATTGGTCCCATTCCCACTATATATATATATTATAGGAGGAATTACACAAACACCCCCGGGATTTAATAAAATTATACGGATATGACAGTTTTGGTTATATACACACAAACTTATCTCAATATTTGAAAAATGTTACACAAACATCCCCTACCATTTTATGAATCCATTAGTCAATGGTCAAAAGTGTAAAAAGTCTAAAAGACCCTTAATTTTTATTTTAAATAAACTAAATTTTTTAAAAATAAGATAAAAAATATTTTAAATTTAAAAAAAAAAAAAACATGAATGTGTCTTAAATCTGAAACCTAGAAAAAAAAAATCATTTTCAAAAAAAAAATTTAGTTTGTGCAATCCCCCATAATTTTAAATAAATTTAAAATTTAAAATTTAAATTGTTTTAAAAAAAAAAACCCTAAATTTATATAATAATGTAATATTTTAAAAAATAAAATAATAATAAATAAAAAAAGCTAAAAAAAAATCTTAAAAGTTGGACCCCTTTTGTTCTCTCCCTCTGCATTGCATTGTAATTCGTCTGTTTCGTAATCTAAATACCTAATACTAGAAAAAGAAGTGTTAGATTAATATTTGCAAAAGTGATTATCAAACGGTACCAGCCACCTATAGTGACACAAAAATGGGATAGTTTTTGTGTACTATATTAATGAAATATATATATATATATATAATATAATATATTATTGGTAGGAGAAATGTAGAGTAAAGATCCTAGAAGAGAAAAAGGAGCATTAGATTCTAACGTAACGTAAACTTGTTACGTTAAAGCAATTAGAGTAAAAAAGTACTTAAAAAAAAGGCTTATAAAAGGTTCTTTTAGAGGCACTTCAAATAAAAATATATATATATATATATCTTTTATTATTAATCTAAAAAGTGTTTGTAAATATTCAACAAGCCTATGAATATCGGTTAACATCTTATATTCGAGTCGTTATACCATAGCTATTAATCTGTTATATCTCGAAAAACATAACACATGTGAATTCAACATCTCAACTCTCGAATTCGAGTCGTCGCACACACCATAGCTATTAAAAAAAAAAAGAAAAAAAAGAAAAAAAAACATGAGACATGTGAAGAAGGATTTAAGTGGTTGCTGAAACAAGAGAGGTAAATTGATCAGTGAGCCAAATTTATGAGTACATTATTACATCACAGTTGCGTATTTTACTTTCATTTTTAATTTGTACTTGCTGTCGAGTGTCGACAGAAGAAAATATTATTAACGTTAAATGCTAAATGCTATTATTAACTCGTACATTGAATTATTACATTTTGCTTTTCTCAGAGGCTTTTCTTGGTTTCATTTGTCAGTGGTACCTACTCTTTCAACCTTCCTCTATTTAAAATAGATGTTTATTTATTTATTTATTTATAAGTATTATATTTATTCGGGTTTTTTTTTTATGAAGAGAATGAGGAGGATCTATAACCTCGTAATATAGACGTGAGAGATTTACTACCGAAACAATTTAATCTTGTCTTTAAAAAAGATGTTTAAAAAATGAAAATAATGCATAACTTGAAAATTCTGAGAAAAACTTGAGTTCATGCATATGCAAAATTGCAAATATGCAATCATAAAGTTTTCACTTAGATTCTTAGACTATATATATATATATTTGAAGTATTATATAATTATATAAATTGGGGTTTTTTTTTTAAAGGGATGACTCGAATCTGTAACCTTGTAGTACAAATGTGAAGGAGTTTACCACTGGATAAACCTGATCCCGTCGATATAAGTACGATTATAGATGTACAACCAATCATATATCTTATATACGGTGAAATGTCTCATTTTTTTTTAATAAAATACTAATCCTCTCTCTCTCTCTCTCTATATATATATATATATAGCTTCTAAAAAGCCTAAAACAATATTTCAAAAAATAGAAAAGAAAAAAATAAAGCCTAAAACAAAACCGACCATGATGCCCACTGGAATGTGGAATGCAACAAAAATCCAAAAGTAAATTGTGTCAAAAAAAAAAAAAAAAAAAATTAACCAAAAGTAAAAGCAACCCTATATAAGTACATATTACTTTAATAAAATAAAATAAAATAAAAAAAGTTTGATTTGATTTGACAAATGATAATAATAATGTGTGATTTTTATGGAAGAAAAGCCACTTTAGTAGCTTCTGTTAATAGAATAATAGCACAATTTACCAGAAATTAACCTAATTAAGCTACCTTTGATATAATGAAGTAAAAAGGGAGTTTTCACTGGTGATATATCATCAGATATCATTAAGAGATAATGGTTGAATTGGAATATATATAATATTTCAGATCCAAGCCATTACATTATCATATATATATATATATATATTTTGAGGAAATACATTATCATATTCAAATAGTCGTATAGTGATATATATTTTTAGAATAATGTTAAACATCTCAATTTATATGCCAAATTTTACATTTCAATTCATGTGCGACTGTCAAGGTATTAAATGGTGACCGAATATATATGTGATAAGTGCGATAAATTCACCTACCACATAGTTGAGGCGAAAAAGTTAGGAAGAAAAATTAGAGATTTTAGGTGAGAATATGAAGTGGGTAGCATTACATTATTTTTTATATACTATCAAGGTGTTAAATGGTAATCGAATATATGTGATAAGTGTGATAAATTCATCTACCATATGGGTTGAGACGAAAAAGTTACTATGAAAAAGTAGAGATTTTAGGTTAGAATATGAGGTGGGTAGCATTACATATTTTTATATATAAAATAGAAATGAAAGAGACTTTTCAGAGAATGTGTTATCTTGTCAATGTCTAGTTCATGACTTCATGGTCTGAAAATGTTAAAGAGTCCCAACAGTAATTGGCCATTTCTAATATATTTAGTAATTTTCAAGTATATCTCAGATGGAAATCAATAATATCTATCCTCTCAATATTGATCAATCCATTATTTCTCTTTATATATGGTCAGGAAAAAAAAAAAAAAAAAAAAAAGTGATTATTTTGAAATTTTTTTATGAAATCTAGATCCTGATAAGTTGAATTTATTTTACAAAATTTTCCTCTAAGTTATATATATATAAATAAATAACTCCAATAGTTTGGTATAAAACTAAAAACAAAAATAAAAAAAATGAAATTTTAATCGGACAAAAATAAATAATTATTCATATAAATTTGTATTAAAAGTGTTACACAATTTACACTATTATCTAAATTTAGGGTTTTTTTTTTTTTTTAAACGGAAATAAACTCAAAACCTATAACTTCGTGACATGAGTATGAGGAACTGCCGGTCTTATTATAGCCAATATTTTCTGTATAATTTACCTACATCCAAGGCAATATATATATATATATATATATTTGACCAGGAGATCCCTGACAGAAACATCCTAAAAAAAATGACAGACAAAGTGATAATAACAACTTGATTACACAACAGAAAATTGAATGTCCCTGTAAAGCAGCTCACTTCAAAACCCAACATGGAAAACTATTTCCAGGAAATCTCCAGACTCCAGGGGTTCATAGAAAAAACCTGAAACTGAAACCTGGAAATAACCAACTATCCAACCAACCATTCAGACAACAAAATTAAATAAATAAATAAATAAAAACCTGGAATAATCAAGAACTCAAAGAGAGCTTGTGAGTTTTCACTTTTCACTATTCACAAAGGAAAGTACAAGCAGGCTTTTTACTGGCTTTCATGATGATACACAGACAACAGTCTATCTATGAATTGAATTGACACTTTTTTAGACAGACCTGGTCCTGTTCCTGCTGGTGGTGGGACACTGTTGTACGTACACTCCTAAACTAAAGCCGAGGAATCCGGAGGGGCCCGTGTGATCAAGTGTTGGAAATCGTACACGTGTCCCAGGTACCCCCCAACCTTGATCTGATGAGAAGAATTCTTAAATGTTTGTATTGTGTGAAAGCCGAAAGGTAGATAATGTATGTACAAATATATAAGCAAAGGTTGTTGTCACGTACAGTACTGGTACATTCAGAATTATATAGTTTTACAGAATTTGACATGATTTATATATTACATGAGAGCAATGCAATTTCTTCTCATGTTTTGAAGTTTTGCTTTTTCATGCAGGTAAAAAGAAAGTTTGACATCATTATTTGTTGACCTTTTAATTTTTTAATAGCGTTTTGAATTTCAGACCGACATTTGTAATCGATGATTGAAATTTATTTCTTTTTCTTTTTTTCGAATTCAGTATTTGACGACCCTTTTATGTCGATACAAAGATTAGCGCAACGGATGATCCGAATTATGTGCATTGTAATTCACCAAAAAACGATCCGAGATGGAAGAAATTGAAAATATAGGAAATATAGAGTTAATACAGAGTAGATCAGTTTACAAACTACATGAAACCGAGCTCATTCTTGCTTGCTTTTCATTTTCTGAAGAACGACAAACTTGACCAAACCAGACATTTTTCCTCTTCGTCTGGCTCGGCAAAAGCATGCCCGGATGCTGCGTGGTACTTGACATCCAGGCTAAAATGATAAATGCATAATTTAGTGATACTGATATAAACTACCATTCAGCTCCTGCAGTAGAAATACGGGGCGTTGTTCGGGTTAGCGATTATCGGTGAAGTGAAATTATGGTTTCGGAGGGGTGTTGGATTCGGATAGTGGAGATGATTAAGAGCTGCAGCTGAAGGCGCTGTATTAGCTGTAGTTGTTGAAGATAGGAATCGTGATGATGCTGCAGTAGAGAAGAGTGGAACTGCAGTTGTTCCGTTGTAAGGGGCATCGATCTTCCATGCCCAACTCGGAAACGAATGAATGTCCCTCCTCTCTATTGCTCTTTCCTGTAAACAGCAACAACGATAACGATATCTTAAATTAATTGAAATTTGAGAAGCACATACATGATCAA
Source organism: Acer campestre (assembly GCA_954870605.1). Lineage (NCBI taxonomy): Eukaryota > Viridiplantae > Streptophyta > Magnoliopsida > Sapindales > Sapindaceae > Acer > Acer campestre. The sequence continues at coordinate 32,256,925 of OX940805.1, read as the reverse complement.
ACACCTTGTAGTAGATAGAAATAGAATTACCTTGTAAATTGGAAAGGAATCTGAATATACACCGCTCCAGATAGAAGGGTGATCGGAAGCCATAGCAGGGCCCTGTGCGGATAGAATCATCCTCTCCGCTGCTGATGCAGAATTCTCAATTGGCTGAGTCAAACAAGAGGCATTATCAGTGGAATTGAACATTTAAGATGAAATTTTTATCGAAAAGTCTATTCGAAAAATTCAATTGATCTATCTATGATATGCATATGTGCCAAAATGTATTGGAGGAAGGATTCTACAAATTCATTTCAATATTACCTTTGTTCCCATGTTAACCAACATGTCATTCCAGTCATTTTCGGATTGAAATCCTCTCAAATTGTCCATTTCCTTGAGTCCATCAGACATACGTGGGGGAGCAATCCCCAAGTTCAGATCAAGATTTCTGGCGCCATCTATATCAAAAGAGTTATAAGCTCACAATATACACAGCAGTAACTAAGAAAATAAAATGAAATTACAAACAAACAACAATACCGGCATTATCGGCCTCAGAGATTATATCCTCCTCATATGTGATAGGCTCAAAGTTGGTGACTGCTTCCCTTCCATAGGATTTTATAGCAGCCTTGTCATAAGCCCTGAGATTTCCTCAACAACAGGTTAAATGAAGGGAAATTTAGGCAGCCGGAAATAATAAAAAAAAAAAAAAACTTGGTGATCCTTCGAACCTTGCAGCTTCCATTTCGGTATCAAATAGCCCCAGATATGTGTACCTGCTGGCAAGCAAAATACATTGTCCAATCAAAAATCCAACTTATTCATTCAAAGTTCTAAGTTCATTTCACAAATTCAAAGCTAATCAAGTAAGCATTAATCAAAAGTTTTTTATCTCACTTCTTTCCCAGAAACTGCCCCATTCTAGCTTCCCATCGACCACATTTGTGCAGCGTCACTCCCCTGTACTTGGAGCTTCCTCTGGAGAAGCCAGTGCTCTGGCGCCTCAGAAGATGCACAAATTCTTCCTTGGTAAAATTAGTCATCTAAAACACGAAAAATAACTTTATGAAATGCTAAAAACAATCAATCTTTTGCTCAATTACACATTAAATAAAAAAAATAAAAAATAAAAACGCTCAATTCAGTTTCAGATCAGCAACCTACATGCTTAACATCTTCATCATAATCACTAACATCAAAATTGATATCTGCTTCAACTCCTCGAAACTTGATTGCAGCTCGATCATAGGCTCTAAAATCAACACAAAAATTCCCAGAATAAAAATTCCAACCATCACAACTAACGATCAAACTATAAAAAACAATCTCAATTCATTAACAAAAATATCGAAATTTACCTTGCAGCAGCATGTGCAGTATCAAATCCTCCTACAAAATTTATAACACACAGATTCATAAAAAAGATGACTATAAACATACGTATACTATATACATACATACATATTATATATATATGATCTTTCTCCGGACCAGGCCTGAGATTTTTCGTGAGTCTCAAATCAATTTATCAATTTACCCGAATTATCGCATGAGACCGCACCAAACCTTTCAGGTCCGATAGAGAATTATTCTATATATATAATTTGATTATACAAAGAATTGAATCTACTCACCCAGGTAGACTTGCTTGCCACAATCCCTACACAAAAACACAAACAAAACAAAAACTTTCAAATTCACATAAAATCTTTTGACTTGCAAAAGCTTCAAAAAAACAAAAAAAAAAAAAAACTTTGATGATTGAATGTAAAATTGAAACAAAACTAACCAAATGTGCGATTCCCATCTCCCAGTTCTTCGATAATAAGTGACCCCACGATACTGCGAGCTTTTGGACCTGGGCCCACGTCTGCTTTTCTTCCCTGTCTGTCTCGGCTGTAAATGCTGTGCTGCTGCGACTGCGATCCTCTGCTGCTCCGCTGGACCACCACCACCACCGTTGTCCACTACCTTCTTACACGTCAGATCCAACCATTCCTTTCTTCGTTGCGGCGGCGGCGCCGATGACGACGACGACTGCCGCTGTCCTTGCTCACCATTTTCCGGGAAAAACTGAATGGTGCGGTTGCTTGAGTACTTGTTATTACATTCTTGATTGTTGTTGTTGTTTAAAATACTGAAGTTGTAAGCGAGATTGTTGAAGTCAGAGGAAGAGGAGGAGTAGTCGTCGGCGGTGGTAGTGGTGTCGGCATTGACGACGGAGGAGTTGAAACTCCCCGAACTTTCCATCTGGTTAGTGTTATTGTTAGAAAGTTGTTGTGGAACTTCATAATCAGCTGCTGCCACCATCTCTGTTGTTGAATTGAAGCTTGAATCGTCTGAAATCACACACAGATTAAGATCCAACATATCGTAGTACTTATAAATTCGATCGTCTCTCTCAATATATATAATATTAAAGAGAGAGTGAAATGGGAAGTGAAGATATTTTGGTAGTTTGGTTACTATATATAAAGAGAGCGAGAGAGCTAGCCGGCTAAGAAGAAGAAGAAGAAGCTGGTAACTAAGGCCGGCTTTGTTGTGGGTTCATGATCATGGTGTACTACTGCTACTGTTCACTGTTTAGAGAGAGTGTGGTGTGTGGTGTTGTTGTTGTACTGTTTTTTCTTTGGTGTTAATGGTGTTTGATGATGATGGAGCAAACAACAGAGAGAGAGAGAGAGAGAGAGAGAGAAGAGTTGGGTAATTGGGTTCTAAAAGAAGGGTCGATGGGACGTGAGAATGAAAGTAAAACTGGTGCAGGTTCATTTTTACTACAGTATTTCCATTTTCTATATTTTTTGTAATATATATATATATATATTTGTAAAAACACTCACATAAAATTTGAATATTCTTTTCAAAATATAATTTTATATTTTGATGCGTCACACTGTATTAAACTATTAATATATCAGAATTGTTGTAATGTATTAGGTAATATATTTTAATTGGTTTAATATAGTGGATGTCTTGTAAATGAATAGAAAGTAAAGAGGTTGTAACCTAATACAAAATATCATTAAACATATGATTATATAACAATAATACAGTCTAATTCGATACAATTTAATCCATCAAATACAGTTTATCAAACGAGCCCATTAGTGGTGTGGAATTCGAGTCCCAACCATATTCATTTTATAAGTATACTGAAATAATAATATTATTTTTTTACAATGACAAAATCGTGATGCCGAATGAACCCAAATGAACAATACTACGCGGATGATAGCCTCATGATTATTGTCGTCAACAATTAACGTTAGAAAAAGTCCATTCAAGAAAATAGAATGCACACATATAAAAATTGAGAAGTACATAAATAGTAAACATCTTTCGATTGTGTCGATATATATCTATCCGAACCGTATACGTAACGTTTGATCTTATCGTCATCTAAGAAGGACCTCGAACCCGTGGGATGCTTGTGATGTCAAATGTTTTATTTTCTTTTGGGTAAATTATATTTTCTGGGAAATTTTGTATAGAAAGTGGGGGTGGAAGTGCGCGAGTAAGTGAGTGAGTAGTTGATGGTGACTAGACATTCAGACTTGACTCTTCATCTGCGACTGTACTCTCTTCATCAACTGTCTTCTCTCTTCTTCTCATCTTCTGCAAACTACAATTGCTATCGATATCCTGCCATTACATTCCATACATTTCTCTTGTTTTCCAGTATATGTATATACACTACAGTCAAATTATACATACGATAATATAATTTTTTTAAAACAACAAAAATTGTACAATTTTTTAAGAAAAATAAAAACTTATAATATAGTATTTTCTAAGATTATACGCTTATAAATTTATAATTACTTATTAGAAAAAAAAAAAAAAAAACTATATTATTTATAAGATTATACGTTTTTTTTTGTGTGTTTTGCTGTATTTACTTGTGTGAAATTATATTTAAAACTTGTTAAATTTTATGTTTAAGGTTTAAGATTTAAGATTTATGATGCCATTGCAAGGTGAGTTTTGACTTACCTGCTTGCATCTTTGTGTGGAGGGTATGGGCCGATGTTTCCCATCTGTCCTACTCCATAACATCCAACAAATAGACCGTTAGAACTAACAAATTAGCTATGAGTGTGTCACGTAGTTGGAGAGGACAGGCGGATGGATGCTTAGACGAAGTCCGGGATCCTCGATACAAAAAAAAAAACTGAAACAAATCAATTCCATTAATAAAACGACAGGATTTTAAATTGACTTGGTTGGATTGAATTCATTTTAAATGGTGTTGGATTGTGTTTGAATTACAAATGACTTCCAATTACTTATCTTCTTTGGGTTTGCTACTTTGTCTACAAACATTTTATATAGCTTTTTAAGATTTTATTGGGTTACCCAAATCTAATTATTTAACTTCACTTGCATGTAATAGTCATATTTGTTTCAAAAAAAATAAATAAATCATATTTTATATTTTATATATTATTATTAATTAACATTAAAAAAAACAAAGCTACATGAAACCTATTGAAAACAAAAACAAACAATATTTCGTAGTTGTCATCATCGGCATCTACATGCATCGTCACATTTATAATCATTTATCCATTATGATTTTCAATTAAAAATCATATATTGTGCTCAAGTAAAAGAGTATATATAGTTATTCAAAAAAAAAAAAAAAAGAGTATATATAAGAATATTTTATATAGATGACAAATATCTAAAAGCATTAAAAAAAAAATTGAAAAGTTTAAAAAATATATCTATATATTAAAAACAAATAAAACATATATATATATATATATGCTGTCGGGACCTACAAAGATAAAACAATTCATGTATGGCTTGAATAACTATTCTTACAAACGAAGAGAAAACTCCTTACATATGCTTATAAAATACGCATGGTGAGACTTGAACCCCTGAACATCGAGTGTGGAAAAGAGGTGTATTACCATCTCTGCTAAGAGGTGATGTGCATAAAAACATACTTATTTATGAGGTGTTTGAAAAAAAAAATTAAAAAAAAATTATTTATATATAAAAAAATTGTTTTTGTATAATACTCCTTTAGACAGCAGTCGCCTTAGCAGTTAGATGATAGTACAAAACTACAAACATATGTGAGCCCAAATTATTTGGGTCCACATTAGATTTCAGTATCTTCTACTCTTGTTTGTCTCCCCTTTCGTTGTCAAAAGAAAAAATAATTAATATTTAAATAGTCTCATACTACTCTCATAGGAAGTTTACTGAGAATTTCTTGACACCGAAAGGGTATAGAGTCTACCATAATTTATTGAAATCAAACACAGTATATTTAGTTCATATATCTATTTCTATAATCGGGAGATATATATTCCATAGTGTTATGCATATGTATAAACAACGGCCGAATGGATAATGCTATACATATGTATAAACAAAAAGAATACCGTAAATAATAATAATAATAATAATACAAGAGTTGAATACAATAAAAGGAAATCTAGCTAACAAGAGAAATCAATTGTCGCATTTGTCCACATTGTTTTCCCAAGTTATGGGATTTCGGCTTATATATATACAGTTTTTCTATTGTCAGTTAACGAACTGACAAAAGATATATCAGTTCGTTGCATGTGGGTCATTAGATTTAAATACTTTGACTTTGCTACATGCACTTGTCAAATCATCTTTTAAATTCAATGACCCACATACAATGAACTGATAATAGAAAGATTATATATATATATATTATATTAGCATATTGAGTATTGACTCAGCCTTACATTAAATTAAAGTTGTGTAACTAATTAAATGTTTGTAAATTAATTGAAAAAAATATCAATATGCTTGCGCTTGTCTTCATGAATGAGTTGCTATTACTATTATTATTATTATTATTACAACAGAGTCCTCTTGTATAACTATTGGTTTCCCCGCAATTAATGTTGCATTAAATTAATTGTGGAATAGTTGGTCAGGGATTTAGCTAATTAGCTAGTGTATTAGATTTGTAACTATACAAGTTAGATGCCTTTTTATTAACGGTACACATATGATAAAACTAATTATTCTCCTTTGATTCAAATGACTACCGTCCAATGTGATTTGGTGTTAAATGACGTTCGTTCAGCCGATAGTATTCTTTAGTCCTTCAAATGTATGCCTTTGCCTTTTCTTTCTCCACCAGAAATGCTCCTCGAAACACACATGCATGTCATGTGCTTAAGGTGGGTACAAAATGCAAAACCAATCAATTTGAACATAACCAATCCAAAAAACGGTGTTCGGTTCGGTTCAATACTCAACTTCGGTTTCATATATGGAAATCGAATTGTTTTCGGGTCAGTCTCGATTTTGAATATCTAAAACCGAACCGAAAACTGATAATATATAAAGGAAGGAAGGAAGGAAGGTAATAAAATAAAATAAAATAAAATAAAATACCTTAACGTAAAAGTTTGCTTCTCTTTTCACTTGCACAATATCCGCCTCTCTCTCTAGATTTTGGATCTTGGTTTCATTTGCAAATTGGGTTGCTTGTTTATTGTGTGATCATGTAAAATGGATTTGTTTTGTGTTTGCGTAAATATTTAGTTCAAAGCTTGCCGTTTAAGCACAAAATACGTAAAATTTTCACAATAGACAGTAATTATAGTAGGAGCCAGTAATTTTGACAATAATAATACGTAAAAAATTTCTTTAGAGAAAGTATATACACAATAACACAATAGTAAAAAGTAATAATTTTATTTTTATAATAAACATACATATTTACAAATAAAATAGATATCAAGATGATGGAAAGATTTTCTAAAGAATAGTTTTGATCAGTGACCACTCTTATAGTCGTATGGTAGATGCCTCCACCAAGTCACCAGTAATCCCGTCCCCACCCTTTCCCCCCTATTCCCCCGGTACCTAATCCTTTTCGTTTTCCTCCGTTTCTCGTTTGACTCCATTTAACTTAAAATTGAAAATAATCATTAAATATATATATATATATTAATCCAAATATATAATCCACAAAAAATAAGTTAAGTTAAATAATTAAATTATAAAATAATTAAAGTTAATTTAAAATTGTAAAGATTAATAAAATTATAAATTAATTGAATATAATTTAGGGATATTATTATTTCCCCCCTTGACATTTGCATCATCATCGTTTTACCCACTCTAGTTTCAGAATTAGACAATACACCACTGGGAAGTGTTTAAAGACGATATGTATTAGGATTAAAAACAATTATTTTTCAAGTTAAAATAAGTTTTTCGATGGGAAATGTTTTACATTTATTAAATAATTTATTATCAACTAAAAAAATATGCATTCTACCTATTGATTAAATTTCAGTATAACAAAATCTATTTTATAAACTTTATATCTTATATAGTTTGAGAAAAATTCATATGATCGTAATATTGAATCAATCAAAAACAAAATGTGATATATGTCATTGGATTTCAATTTCTTATAATTAAAATGAGAATTAACTTACATACTTATTTAAAATTCTATATATATTGTTAAAGTGATTCAGGATTTGATTAGATTGACTTCCATATTTATTTACTGCTATAAAAATTTCTATATGTATTTAAATTTACTTCCATATTTATTTATATTTATATAAACTATTCAAATTGATTCAATATTTAATTAAATTTACTTATATACTTATTTATAATTATATATATATTTAAATGAGGAAGTTAATTAGGAAAAGAAATATTAAAATATATGTGGAAAACTATAATAATAAAGATAAAAATAAAAATAAAAAGTTGACCCAGCCCACAATTCATAAACATCTATTGGGCCAACTTTTTTTCTTTCTTGGCCCAGTAGTTATGTTAGCCCAATTGAAAATCAAAAACATGAATAGTCTTGTGACGTGCCCGGGCACGTCACAAGCCATGTCATGCTAATGTTATCCATGTCAGCACCTTGCCGATGACGTGATTGGTCACATCGGCAAAAGGTGATGACGTGCACACTCACGTCATCATTTCAGTGTAAATTTCTCTCTTCCCTTGAGAGGAAAGTTTCCAGGCATCCAAACACTATTCTCTCTTTCTCTCTCCGTCTCTTAGAGCGTCGAATTTCTTCCCAGATTCGTCAGCGTTTGAACGATTCCGGTACGTTTTGATACTTTGATTTGGTAGCGAACGAGAAGGTGAGTTATATTATTCAAATTTCATGAATATGTTAAGCTTCAACTTTTAGTGTTCTTGAGTTTTTAGTGATGATTGCGTATGATATCAGATTCTAATGATTCACTAGAAAGTACTGGTTGAATCCAACACATCATTACATTTACATTTGTATCTTTATTTGCTTGTTCTGCATATGGTCTCTGTATATTGGAAAATTTGAACAAATTAATATCAGAAAGCAGAAGACAATACGAATCAAGTTTCAGAAAGCAGAAATTGAATTGCAAGTGTGTCACCGTAGCTTAATTGATAAAAGCTGTCAGGGTCATAATATTAAAATTAATTGGCAGAATATATAAGCCGTATAAACTTGTCCAAGCATTTTAAACTATGGTGATACTATGAATGGTTTGATTGACATGTATATAAAATGTGGATCTCTTGGAATTGTCCGTGAGCTCTTTGATTTCATGGAGGATCCTAATGTTGTCTCGTGGAGTAGTTTAATTGTGGGGTATGCTCGGTTCGGATGTGGAGAGGAATCTCTTGAACTCTTTAGAAGGATGAAAAGCAAGGAGTTAAGCCAAACGAAGTGACACTTCTCGGAGTCCTTAGTGCCTGCAGTCATGTTGGACTGGTAGAAGAAGGGTTGCAGTTTTACAGAAATATGGAAACTGAATATGGGATTATTCCAACAAGAGAGCACTGTTCTTGTGTGGTTGACTTGCTCGCTCGTGCTGGACATATACAAGAAGCTGAGGCTTTTATCAATCAAATGGCTCTTGACCCTGGTGTCGTGGTGTGGAAGACTTTGCTAGCTGCCTGTAAAACACATGGGAATGTTGATGTCGGGGAATGAGCTGCTGAGAATATTTTGAAGATTGATCCTACCAATTCTGCTGCTCATGTATTGCTTTGCAACATATATGCTTCTTCCAAAAGATGGGAAGATGTTGCTAGATTTAGGAGCTTGATGAAAGAAATGGGTATAAGGAAAATTCCAGGTCAGAGCTGGATCGAAGTTAAGAATAGGATCAATGTTTTCTTTGTAGATGATAGTAATCATCCAGAAAGGGACAGAATATATACAATACTGGAGGAGTTGTGGTTGCAAATGCTGGATGACGATCGTATTCAATTCCAAATATAGGCTTCAACAGAACCTCATACATTGACAGAAACGAAGATGAGGTTCGTTCTCACTGTTAAGTTCGTTCTCCAGATTAACTATCCCGGGAAGTCATGTTGGCAAGTTCTTCAGGTATGCTGTTTTCTTGTTTTCGTGTCTTTTGTTTTCTAAAACTGAAGATTTCATAATGGCATAACTATTGAAGTAAGAACTGTGAAGGATGTTCTATAGATTGACAGCAAGCTTTTTCTGGCTCAATTGCTTATTTTATCTATAATGTGCCTTCAACATTGCTTTTGATCAGCAGTAATTTCTAATCAAGTTTTGGTCTGAAATATGAAAGTGATTCATTGATTATTGTGGTTAATTTTTGATAGGAGAAGAAATCGTTGTGCCATTGACAGGATTATGTTGCCCATTGAGCCTGGTAGTTGCTCAAAGCCTCAAGACTCAAGTTTCTTATTTCCTTGATGAGCTAAGTATGTTATACTGACTCGTCTTCAATCCGCGGAACAAGTCTGACAAGCATCACGAGAAATCAGATTGACATTAGTACATTACTGTGTCACCCTAAACATTTGATTCGAGAGAAAATGCTTTCCACCCATTACTAGCCTCTTAGTCCTTCCCTCTTGACTGCTTGTCCTTCAATTTCCAAAAGCAGTGATTCTCATCAACTATTGTCTTCAATGTAAGCTAGAATTCAGTAATATTAACATGTTGGATTTTATCATCTTTGTATTGCCTTACATGTCAATATAATCAATTATGTGTTGCGTTTAGCATGATAATGTTTTTGACAGCAACATTTTCCTGGCTCAATAGATTACTTCATAAATATTATTGTGATTAATTTTTGGTAATCTAATCAAACACTTTGATTAAGATCTTTAATTTTCTTTATTACCAAAAACAATGATAACAGTTGTATTACCATTTCCCAAATTGATAATATTTGGTTTCATGACATTTTTGTTTGCATTGAAATTTGGTTGAAATTCGTTTATATCATTCTTATTAGTAGATGAAAGTAGTCACTAATGCCATTGAAGACCATGTAGAGTCCTCGAATTAATATTCAACTCCCTCACTAAATCAATTTCATAACCATCAAAATTCACGACAAAAGTTCAGATTTTGAAGATGTCAAACATAAAACTCAAATTTCTTTTTAGAATTCACAGCAAAAGAAAACATGGGAGATTATGCTATCATCCATCCTCGTCCTTTGGTCTAGTTGAAATCAATTCTCACCGTGAGCGAAGCTTCTTCCCCTTCGGTTTCAGCTTCTGTTTCGTCTTTTGGTTTGCTTTCGCCTTACGGTTTTAGTTGAAATTGAATCTCTTCATGGGCACTTCAGTTTCGTCTTTTGGTTTGGTTGAAGTCGAAACTCTTCGTGGGCAAGTCGAGAAGCATTAGAGAATGATATGAATGGATGACAAATTGAGAATAGGTTTTCCAGGAGGCGATACACAACCAGCCATTCATGTACATGAGAACCCAGCAAAGATATGGCGTTTATAACTGTCGAATTCAATATTGATCATATTTTGGTAACCACATTCTGCATTCTTTTATACATTGTTTGAACGTCAAGTCCGAGTCATGCTAGGGCTTATAAAGAGCAAATAAACTCTAGACGAATTAGATAGGTGTTCAGTCCTACAGAAATTCTTGACTATATTTTGTGCACATTTTTTTAACCTATAACACAAGTTGATGAAATCACATTTAACATCATCACGACTGGTAAGGCTTTAACAAGTCAAATCTAGCTCACCACTAAACAAAAAGAATCCAAAATCCAAAATACAGTTTCAACCAGCTTCCAGATTAGGCCAAATGCTTATGAATATTGTATAGCACTAAACATAGGATATCAAGTTAATGCATCACAAATCACACATTAAAGATCAAAATTATGATTTAAGTCTATACTAAAATCCTTGCATAACATAACAGTAAAATTACCAATGATAAATCCAGATCCTAAAACATGTAAAGACAAAAAGGCAAGGAAGGCAAAACTCAAAAATTGCCCATTACACTCATTTGCCATCAACACATTCTCATCCATTGACTCAAAAACAGCTAAAAGAAACAAATGTTGTTCAACACCAAACAAAAAGTTTAAACAAATATGGTCTTTAAATAAAATTTGATAATCAGAAACTAGATTACTGGGAGACACCAAGCCATTTTGAGAAGTTCTCGAACTCGGTATAATCACTGTCTGAGATCATGGTTTGATACCATGCTTTGCCTGCAGCCTTGATTGCAGTTGCCTCCTCCTGACAGGATCAAAAAGGAAAAGGACAACCATATTAGCACAATAAAAAGCATATCAAATTCTCATCAAAAAGACCAAAATCCATCAATGTACTGTTGAAAACACAGGGTAATTGATTGTCCACACATAACCAAATATTGTTGAGACAACATGCAACTATCAAAATGAATCAAACAAAAATGGGTTGAAGTAAATACAAAAGATAAGAATGGGTTTCAAACATAACCAGGAACAAAATTAAATTATCAACTATAATAGATAGAACTAACATGCCAAAATCAATGGCTTATAAACTAATGTTGCACCGTGATTAAAAATTCAGAGCCTTTACTTAATCAGAATATGCCCTTGACAAACATATTTGCAAGATAAATTTTAAAAACAAGTGCAAAAAACCAATATAAGAAAGCATAGAATCAGACATGTTTGGATAAAAGCATATAACCTGCAAATATACATCAAGTACGAGTTGCGAACTAGGTACCCAGAACATCAAGTTTATTATCAAATTCAGATCATAAACAATAAATAGATGCAGGATCTCGGCATGATAATGACTACTACCATATGATTAATTTTGTGCAAATACAACACAATCAACAATATTCAAATCACATCATGATAGAGTGTATTACTAACACAAGCAAATAAATCAATCAATTCAAGCAACCAGTCATAGTATTCATCAACAAAACAAATAAACAAATGAACAAATAATCAAAATTAACATGTAATTAAATCAATAAATGAACGTGTAAGAAATTGTACCTTCGTTACAGGCTTCCTCTTCTTGTCGAGCTTCTCCTTCTTAGCCTTGACGCGTTCTGCCTCGGCCAACAAAGACATCCTCCTGGCAGTCTTTGCATACGGGTTGAGCCTCAACATGGTGTTCAAGTTCTTCAATGGGTTCTTCTTCATTGGAGCCCTCTTGACTTCCTTCTTGATCGGCCTCACAACAGACTGCACCTCATCAGAGTTGATGATCCTAGCAAGGTCAGCATTGACCATCTTAGCACGAGGTAACACATAAGCATTCTTCTTCTCTGAACCCTTCTCGAAGGTTCCATAGATCGAATCCAGCTTCTCAAAAGCAGATTTCGTCCAGATGACGAAACGTCCAAGATGTCCACCAGGGGCCAGCTTCAATAGATTGAGTCTCTCAACATTGGCCACTTCGACACCAGGAATGTTACGGAAAGCCTTGACGAGTTTAGCACCCTCGGTCGAGTACACAATCAGAGGACCCTTCCTAGAGATGTAACGACGGTTCCTCGCCTTACCCTTTCCGGGACGAATGGCTTGGCTGTCCTTCGCCTTCTCAGAGTCAGTGTATGCGCCGATTTGCTTGAGAACCTTAAGAGCAGCAGAAGTCTTCTCAACTCCTTCAGCAGAGTCACTCACAACCAAGGGCATTTCAGGAACTGTCTCGATCTTATGGCCACGAGCCATCACGAGTGACGGAATAGCTGAGGCGGCGATCGCCGACACGATAGCATACCTCTTCTGGTTAACATTGATCTTTCTGTGCCAACGGCGCCAGATCTTGGTCGGAGCGAACATGCGACCACCGCGACACATGTTTCCGAAAGCTCCCTGACCGGCACGGTGGGTACCGCCACCGGGAACACGAGGGATACGAGACACGGCACGTCCGGTACCCCAGGACTCGGCGGAGGTCTGGTGTCCGGCCTTCTTAGAGACGGCGTAGGGTTGTCGGCTATTTTTGGAGATGTTGGAATGGACGAAGTTAACGATGTCGGGGCGGATCGAGGCCTTCATGACATCAGGAAGAGCGACGGTGGGGGTGGCGTCGGTGGCCATGTCGCCTTCAAGTGACTGGACGGTGACCAAAGGACGAGCAGCGGCCATTGGTTACGGGTGGCGGGGGAAAATGAGGCTGCGGTGAGTGAGAAGAGAGCGACTAGGGTTTTGTTTTGTGATAGTGAAGAAAAAAATGAGACAATTATATATATAGTGATTAGTAATTCGTTGTCACTAGGGTTTTTGTGAAGTTTGGTAGTGTTTGGTTGCGGGATTAGTATAGCTTTTCTTTGGAGTGAGACGCTTTCCTGAACCGGTTTAGTCTTTCTTTGGTTATATACTTCTAATTTGTTTTCATCGATTCGCAGTCGTTTTAGTGACTCCAAAAAAAATGTTTAATTTTTAAATTATATAAAATAATATATATATATATATTTTTTGATACTTGGATATGTATCTATACAATAATTTTCAAGTCAGCACCTCGTCGTTGTATTACTATCAGCACCTTTTAATGAAAGTCATTGGATTTAAATGCTTTGACAGTTAAAGCATTTAAATCTAATTGCTTTTATTAAAATGTATCGATAGTACAGAAATATAATGAGAGGGTGTTGACTTGAAAATTACTATGTATATATATATTTTTTTTAAAATAAACTTCTTGATATATAATCTCACAAAACCCAATAAAAATATAGATTTTATATAGTTTTTAAACATTAAATAAATTTTTAAAACTATTGGATATAAAATATATCAAAAAGCTTTTATTGGATATAAATAATCTCACAAAACACAACAAAAATATAAAATTTATATAGTTTCTAAACATGAAATTAATTTTTTAAAATTATAACACAAATCATTTTAAAAACAATGAAATTACATTCGCTTAAGATTTTTGTATTACTCATTCTAAAGAACTAATAATCCATCGCATTTCATTGTTGACATTTTTCTTTTCTCGTTGTTTATTTGCATAACTTAGAACCTAATGATGATTTTGTGTTTTTTATGCAAGAAATGTTCCATTTAAAAAGAAAAACCCCCAAATGTCATCTTCTACCTTATCTTGTTTCACAAATCGCTAATGTGGTTGTTGTTGGTAACCAACATGCCATATGACTTGGTACGAGGCTCTTGTATAAACATATATTTAAATGGGAGTTGAAGACTCTGATACCATGTTAGTAACAAACAGACTAAAAAGTTTAAACCAATAAGAAATGGTCCAACAATAATATTTAAACCTTCTATTAGTTGTTGCCACTTACGTTGTCTGGTTTTATGATAATTGTTTGCAGCATAACATGAAGACCATGCAATCTAGTGACATTAGCGAGACACTTCTCTAATGTAGATGCTTACATTTTAACAAAATCCAAACATCACAAAACTTGCGTTAGATTACAGAGAAGATTTACATTACATTTGATTCACACGTTAACGTTCAAACTTCATACATCAAACTTTAAATATATATATATATAGTAAACTACGTACGTTAAACTTGTATCGAGTTTCATAAATTTGAAGTTCCAATCAACTTCATCCATATCAAAGATTCACCACACTTAATATCATTTCCGTGAAAAAAATCAGATAGTTTCCTGTCCATTATCATATTATCTTACGCTTAACCTGGGTACTCCCAACTCTTTCAATAGCTCAGAGCTTTCCTCGTCGCTGCTAAAATCACTACTGTCATCATCTTCATCCAGAATATCCAAATCAACATGCTTAACCTGTATAGGTTCATCGGTTCATGTGGCCTATGCAATATTAATCCTTGCGGAGGAACAGGCCGCAACAGTTGTTCCTCGATTCTAGGCACTTGAATTGCATCCAAAGGGGGCAACGGTACTGCATCTCCAGGCTTCCATCCAGGTGGAGGCACAATTGGGAAATCTTTTGGCAATTCGACAGGTATCCCTGGTTTCCAGCCAGTGGGAACTGTGATATTCGGAGGAAGCTAACCTTAAATAGCAATGATATTATCAAATTCCACATCATTAACGAGTGAAGTCCATGATTTGTATATATAAGCCTTGGGTTATGGATAAAGAACCCTTGACGTTTACACATTTAGGTGAATGACGATTGTGTGAATCCCAAGAATAAAGGAGGGGAAATAATCCATATACCATATATACCATATTGAGTAGTGGTAATATTATCATCCAACTTTTAAAACGGGAATATTTCCCTTTTTTGTTTAGATTCAGATCAAAGTTTCCTTTAGCAAAAAAAATATCTTCATCACAATATTATTGACAGAGACGAAGATCCAAAAGGAAAGAAGTTTGCAATTTCTTAATTATAAATTTCTATTTCTGATGAAGAATATATAAAATTCTTAATACTGTATAGTCTTTTCTTATCTCAATCTATCAAAAGAAAACCCTAGTACTTCTAGTTATTAGATAGCATCCATGGAGAACAAGAAGGAGAAGAAACAAAGCAAAGTTCAAAGAAAGATTGAAATCAAAAAAATAAGCAAGAAAAGCTCCTTGTATGTCACATTCTCGAAGCGCCGCCAAGGTCTCTTCAATAAGGCTGGTGAGTGTTGTGTCCAATCTGGTGCCGAGATGGCAATCATCACCTTCTCTCCCGGCGGTAAGCCCTTCACTTTCGGCCACCCATCAGCCGATGCCATCTTAAACCGCCATTTAACTGGAAACACTTCAGAGGAATCCAGTACAAATATATTGGAAGGGTGCAGTCATGATTATGAATTGTATAACAAGTCTGCTGCCGATCTGGAGGCCGAAACATTGAAGCTAGAAGAGGAGACTGGAAAAGCAAAAGCCGATGCGTTTGGAGAAGGGTTTTGGTGGGATGAGCAGTCTATTGAGGGGTTGGACTCGGAGGAGCTCAATCAATATGTAGAATCCATGGAAGAGCTGAGGAAACTGGTGGCTCTGAAAGTTGATGAGATGGAGAAGGGAAGCGAGTTTCCATCGAACTTTCTTGGCCATGGATTCAAATTCACTGCTTGATACTTTTGCTAGTAGTGAAGCAGCATATATAGAATGTTTTTAGTTGATTTTAGTTTTATATGACATGATTTTGCAATTTCAGTTTAAAATTGCAACAAAAATAAATGAGCAATATTTTCTTTCTTTCAATAAATGAGCAATAGAAGCTAGATAAAAATACAATTGAATCTGGGAAAAAAAACAGAAGAGTTTAGCAGCAAAATCTGTAAGAATCCAGCAGAATCAAACTAACGCAGAAGCAAGAGTCTGACCAGAGTCCACTGCATATTTGCTGATAGCTAAGTGAATTGTCAAGCAACCTATACAACATTAGAGTCTAGTAAAGATTATGCCAGAACGAAACATGTAACGTGCAATTTCTGAGAATGAGAGACGCGAGAGACAAAAGACAATTATCATTACAACTATTTGTAGCAGCATATTCAACCTTTGTAGGATTACAATACAGTTAGATTACTGACATTCTCAACTGGCATAATGGATGGCTAGATCTGAAATACCAACAAACTAGTGGCATTGACGATGAGATATAAACACAACATGAAGAATAGATTTAAGATAATCAACTAGAGATTAAAGTTCTAGTATTATATTGTAAGTGGCAAGACTTGCAAATCTAGATAATGCAATGAGATTCAAACAAAAGAAAAGAAAACAATTGAAATATTATCATTTGATGCATTACACTACAAGAAAACATTACATGCAACTCAAAAAAAAATCACTTTGTTAACAAGGCATGATGAGTTACAACTGGTTTACACTTAACCTGAATACTCCAACTCTTTCGATAGCTCAGAGTCGTCGCCCTTCTTTCAATCATCATCAGAGCTTCCCTCTTCGCTGCTAAAATCACTACTGTCATCGTCTTCATCAAGAATATCCAAATCAACATGCTTAACCTGTATAGGTTCATGTGGCCTATGTAATCCTTGCGGAGGAACAGGTCGCAACAGTTGCTCCTCGATTCTAGGCACTTGAATTGCATCCAACGGGGGCAACGGTACAGCATCCCCAGGCTTCCATCCAGGTGGGGGCACAATTGGGAAATCTTTTGGCAATTGGACAGGCATCCCTGGTTTCCAACCAGAGGGAACTGTGATATTCGGAGGAAGCAAACCCTGGATAGCAGATAACTTTGAGAGCGGATTGGCATCGTATGCCTGTGGAGGTGGGGGCTCAATGATAGCCTCGATTTTCTTCTCCTTAGTTTCATCGGTTTTAGGCAAACCAACATCGAGATCAGCAAAGTTATACAACTGGGAAGCCCTCATTTGCTCCTCTTGAGGAGCAGGTGGGAGCGCCCCGCGAAGAGGTCCTCCAGCACCGAACTCTGGTGGCGCGAATGTGGTGTAGCTAATTTTATGAGCATATGACAAAATATCCGATAGATTCAACTGAGAAGCGACAGTCGTTGTACAAGTATCCTCAACATCCTCCTCCATATCATCATCCTCCACTTTCAATTTCACTCTTTTGGGACGTCTGTAATCCGAGTAATCATCTACAAGTATATCTAAAACCCTCTCTGCCTCCTTAATCTTATTAGCAAAAGCAAGAATCCCGGAGTCTTTAGACTTAACTTCACGAGCAATCTTTTGCTTAGCATCTTGGAGGTCAAGAATTTCTTGAAGCTCAGCAACAGCTTCGAAAAGTTGAGTCTGAAGAGCTGTAAAACTGGAGATAATCTCTTTGGTGCTCGAAGGAGAAGACTCAAGCGGAGGCGGAGGTTGTGACTGAGCTTGTGAGGCTAAAAACGCCGGCAGAGAGCCACGAAAAGCAGAGAGCCAAAGGGAACGATTAGGCGAGACTTCGAAGAGCTTAGAAGCTAAGGAAGCCATTTGAAGGAGAAGTGCTTGGGCTCTAGGGAGAGGTGGGAGGAGAGGAAGAAGTGTTGACGAGGTGGGTGCACTTGTGCTTGTAGTAGTAGTAGTAGTAGTGGTGGTGGTGGAGGTGGTGGCTGCGGCTGAGGTGGCGGTTATGGTGGAGGCTGTGGCGGTGGAGTGATGGTGCAAGTGGTGAGTGGCGGACGAGGGGAATTTGGGAGGCGTAGAGTTTTGAAGAGAAGGCGAGTTTGGGTTTGTCAACCCTAACCTAGCTGGTGATTGAACGATTTGGTGTTGCAGCATTTTTATTTCTTCTGATCAATTCCTTCTTGTAAATTGAAGAAATCAGAGAGAAAAATTTATTTCTTCTGATCAATTCCTTCTTGTAAATTGAAGAAATCAGAGAATAAAATAAACCCTAGAATCGGAACCAAAAGAGATTCCGATTCCGATTAGAAGATAAAGAGCTTTTGTGATCTTAATCGAAATGAAAATCGGTAATGTTTGATTGATTGAATTGAATTAATTTCGATTATAAATTGTACAGAGAGAAACGGTAAGAGAGAGTACCAGAAAATCGGATGCGAATTGAACAGTTGAAGAAACAACACCAAGGAAGGAGAGGAGTTGATACCGGAAACGCCGTGTCGTTTAGAGACTTTAGTGATTATTTTCTACTTTTTTTATGCAATGTAAAATAAAAACGGAGCTAAATATAGGTTTTGGGTGAGAATATTCATTTCCAAATTGTTGGAAATCTCGGAATATTTCGATCAAATATATGCTTGAAAATAACATCAAAATAATGAATACTAATTTATTATTATTATTATTATTATTATTATTATTTTCCATGGTGATACAGTGTAATTAAAAAGAAATATTAATAAATAAAACAAAATTATAACAAGAACAATTTTCATTCTATCTATGCCAATATTCTCAATAACCAATAACTGCAAAGAGATCAATTTTTATTTTTATTTTTAATAATTAGATTTTATATACAATTTTTTTTATTTTTTTTTAAAGTTCAAAATTACTTTTATAATTTTTTTGATATAAAATTACATATATAATTAATGGATTAGAGAATAATATCAAATCCATCAAAATGCATCAAAGATATAAAATAGTGATAATCTCCTTTCAAGTAATTTGAGTCCTCCACATCAAAAATGACTTTAGGAGAGAAAGAAAAACATCAAAGGAAGTTAAGACAAGTAGTAGTGACTTTCTAATGCGGGATCCTGCACGCGAAAATTCTTACGGAACCTTGCACTAGATAATTTTCCACAAATAGAAGGAAGATCAAAGGAAAGGAAGCACAATCAGAGGAAGACAGATTAGATTCTAGGAAGAAATGGTGCACTAGTACACAAAGCCTATATAACATTCTCCTTATTACAATATATTCAAATTCTCCTACTTAAACCGCTTTGGCAATACATTACATACCCGAAAAACTAATCGAAAAAGACTAATGCTTAAAGAGTCACCAAACAAGCCTAGCAAGATATACACTTGTTTGGTTGATTTGATTTAACAACCATCCAGTTCCAATGATGTATGTGAGTGGGATACTGAAGATTTACACTTTGAAAATCACTTTCTTTCACTAAACATCAGTCAACAACATTCTCTCCCCGCAAAGGTGGCAATAGCATATCCCTGATCATGGAATCCTCTCCGATTTTGTGCCACAAGAATCGTTAGTCACTGAATCCATGATCGATATGCTAGTATGCTAGTCAAGATAACAGAGTTCGTGGTGAAGGCAAAAATTACAAGGAAAGTAGAGGTATAAATAAAAAATAAAAATGAGGAAAGAAGGAAACCGAGAAATAGAAATACTAGTCAGTAATTTATTAAGTTGTGATAGTTCAACATAATATATCACTTGTTTGGTTGTTGGAAACAATCCCCGTAGTAACCCCTACTGTTTTGGTGTTGGAGTCGTATGATGACATAACCGTCCTCTGAATCAAGGAAATAAACTAACAATGTTACAAAACAATCATTTGAATAACAAATGATGTTCAAATATGGGCAACAGAAATCAATCCAAATATGGGCTTCAGAAATCAGAGAAAATCATTAAGTAAATCAAACCATAATAATAGTGACGACATTCATAAAATATCACGATGAACTAATGTAATGGTTGAATGCCACATTTAATTATGTCTAATGCAAAGCCAAGATACCAGTGTTAAAATGTCGGTTGTAATTATATATGGATTGCTACATTACAATTTGCACAAAATTCCCTCCCTAAGAGCCAAAACAAGAGACGTGTATAAGCATGAATAAGGTAATTCTGTAAATTTTCTAATTAAAGCTAAGCAAATTATTAAGAGCATATACATCTAAAAGGGAATCATATTGGACAAACAGGGTTGAAAATATTGTATCCAAAAAGAATTCTTAGTACTTACAATTGGCTCAAAATCAGGGCTAGACAAGTTAACACTAAGGTTCTTCATCAATAACAAAACCTGCACAAGTAACCAAATAGAGTAAATTTGAAGGATTACACACAAAGCAGACTGTCAAACTATATTTTAAATGATTTATGGAGTTCGAACAAATAAAGATTAAATGTCCTTAGGGATAATCGGCATCTGATAACTAAATAGATATAGAAGTGACTATGGTATGAGAATCTTAAATGCCAACGCTATATCTGAAAATGACATGACTTTTACACTTTAATAATCGCTAAGTTGATAGATTGTTAGCAGGCTGGTATATTGCAGTCATTGCAAAATTAATTTTAAACCTATCTTTTTTTATCTGACATTAAGTGATCTTTTCTTTAACCTCCTTTTTTTTTTTCTCACTTAAAATGTAAACCAAAAATCCCCTAAACTCTGGTGTGAGTGGGATTTGCCCTCAAGACCTTTTATACAACTATAAATGACCTTGTCAACCAAACTAGTCAGCACCCACAAGAATAACAAGTACATCTTATGCTATCCACAAGCAGTATAACCATTGAAACTGAATAAAGTATTATTTTAACTCACAGTTTCAAAATTTATGGGGTCCATTTCCTTGAGCTTTTGCACATGGCCATTGCTTTCTGGATCAAAGACACTACCTATGAAACTATAGACTTCAGCAAAGTCCGGGATACCTGCAAAGCATAGACAAAACAAAAGAAGGCTTACCTTTTATATCAAAATGCTAAGTAGGTGAACCAGAGAAACAATCACTTATGGTATAGATGATTACCATGAAGAACAGGAACATTCCCCTGATTTGGCAATTCAGAACTTGGTAATGTTCTGGTTGAGCTTCCAATGCCACTGACACTACTGTTACCTGTCCTCACTAACCCCTTCGATCCAATATCAGCTGAATCAGTAATGTGGTATATCATAATAAGTGCTGGAAAGTTCCCTTTAAAAATGCTATTCTACTTATATTAACTAAGAAAAAAAAAAAACACAAAAAGAAATAAGCATGCCTTCAGCACCTTGTTGATTGGTAAAATCATCTTGTGACAGCATAATTTTGCTGTTAATTATCATGGAAGTGTCATCCCATGAAGCATATCCATGTGCAAGGGCGTTTACTGAAGGATAAGCCAATGCTGCGTGCAGGGGTGCTAGAACTGCAAATCAAGAATGTAGCATATCAGGCTTGTCAACTACGCAGTTTTAATACTTCCATATATACTATATCAAGATTATGCACGAATCAGCCAAACCATTTTTCGATGCTTTTTGCGGATAAGGATGAGTAGCTTTGCGCTTAGGACGAGGAGGAGGCACATGTGCAATTGTCCCATTCTTCTGGACCTTCAGGAAGTATTTCTGGGCATGACTCCGAATCTGCAAAGGAAAACATTTCAGCAAAGAAAAAGCTCCCAACGGTAAATGAAATAGAATTTTCAAACCAGAACAACTAATCACACAATGAATGGACCTGGATAACTGTCTTTGAACCCACAAAATCTTCAATCTTTTTCCAGTCGCGATCGAACCTGAATCAACAAGAAATGCTAATTTCAAAATGAAGTCCACTTCCAATATAGTTGCTAAAACAAAAGTCTCAGGCTTTATAATTCATAAGTTCAAATGAGTTAAAATTGACAAACAACTTGATGAACCAATTTCTCCTTACAAACTTGTACCAGAGAAATCCGCATGTAATTTTGTACAATAAACCTTTCAATTTTATAACCAATTAATTAAGTTTCTTCACATTATTTATGACAAATTAACACCACAAACATCAAATTGAACTCTTAAAATAAAGGAAAAAATAATGATAATAATAATACGACAATAAAAGAATCTAAAAAACCAAAACTCGTAACTAAAACTATATTCAAGCGCGCCTGTAAAGCTGTAACTAACAATTAAAGACAAAAGTGAAGAGAACACACACATACAGTTGAAGTGCTTCGAGGAATTTGTCGTGTTCTTCGTCGGTCCAGCTCTCTCTGGACTTGGTGATGGTGTAAGGTTTCCTCACCTTCTTGTTTCCTCCAGGGCCGTCCGTTGCCGTTGGTGATGCAGGCGCCGCTGCTGATGACGTGGTCTCCATCATCAGCTGCGGAGGAGGCGGAGGAGGAGGAGGGTGTTGTGTTGTTAATGATGATGATGAGTTGGCGTTCATGTTTCCAATTCGCTACCAACCCATGGACTTGTAGAGAGTGTGGATACAAGAGGACTTGAAAAAGAGGGAAGAAAAGAGGCAATCAGACAAATTCTAATGTGGCGCGCGGACCTGCTTTTCTTGTGTGGTGAGTTAAGTCTGGCCTTTCAATTAATCGTCCACTTATTTTATTTTATTTTGGATAGAAAATTAATCGTCCACCGGAAACATACAACACGCCCAATTCATCGTGCACAATTTTTACGTTTGTTTTGGAGATTTATTCACCTGCGACCCTCTGTTATTAATTAGCGTGGAATTGCATATTCTCTTTTAGTTCAATGGGTGTGTATCTCCTCTTCGATATTTGAAAATTAATCCCCACCAAACGTATTTTATAAATATATACAAAAAGTTTCTTTTAGAAATCTCAGTTATATAAATTGATATCCAAGCATGCATACAGTGCTCGACATATTTCACAATATAATTTTCATATATGATATTAAACTTTTATATATCTAAATTAAATATTTAATTTTTAACTTTGTTTATCATCAAATTAATCCAATATTCTAATGAAAAATAATAAACGATTAGATCTATATAATAATCATTAACACAATCTTGAAATAATAAAATAAAGTTATAGCGTTGCATTCAACATAAATTATAAATTATTGTATGATTGTTATAGTTTAAAATATTAATTTCTTTATTTATTATTTTATAACTATATGCAAAATTTTAAATTTAAATAGATATTACATTATTTTTTATCGAATTTAGTAATATATTTAAGAGAATGCTTTCAATATCATCATATGTTTGTTTTCATTACAATAATCGCTCTTTCTTGTTAAATTAATGTATTTTTAGTGAATTATAAGTCACAAAAATTGAATTGTAAAATGAAATTATGGTGTTATCAAAAAATAAAAATAAAAAATGAAATTATGGGTGTAACCTAAGCAGTTTTGATAAAATCGGTGGTGACGCAGGGAATCAATCCTCCAACCACTGACAGAGCCGCCGATGCATTAACAATCAGCCGAGTAATTGTTAAATGAAATGGGTGCGGGTCCCAGGAGATTTGTGATGGTGACGTGCGAGTCTTTGTAGTTCACTAATAATCTAATATGACTATAAGAGAACCACCAAAATCGTACATGTGTCCATTGCTGCACTTGTGTAAACACAAAGGTGGTCCAGATAAATTCACATGACCACAGAGAATCCAACGGTGGAGATTAACTCTTTCTCTAACCAATGGTGGATAACGAGCCCCACCGTCATTGCTCAACTTTAAACTAATAAGGATCCTCTAACACGTGGAATCGTGATCTTCCATTCAGTGAATAACAATTAACAACTAACAACTAAATAAAAATTTGAAGGATGTTAATGAGACCAGCCAACTTGCCGACTATGGTCAAATATTAATGTGGAAGAAGAAAAGTTTGGAAGCAACGAATTTAGATACTTCTTTGACCTGGATTGCCCCACTGACGAAGGAAAGTATTATCCACGATGGAAGGTTATCAAATGTACGATTCTTATATCTATACGTTAAATTATAGACTTGATACTTTGGATTATATTCTCCTTTTTAAACTTTAAATATATTGTAATAATTTAATATATGAAAATTAAAAGAAGTATCAATGATGGGGTTGAATTACTTGAGTACAAATTATCTAAGTTTATCATGTTTTTGACGTTCTTAATCAATTAAATTAAATTTGATTTGTTTTTTAAATCAGAATACTATGCATCGAAAATCCGAATTGTTTATGTGACAAGTGAGATAACAATAGTGTTAGGCATCCAAAATCAAGTCTTAACTTGTTATAACTTAACTTATCGTGTCTAATTAATGTCACATGAAACAAAAAAGATAAAACAAATCTTTTCTTTTATCAAATGACTTATCGATTGACACGTAATTAAAATAAAAATATTCAAATTGATAAGAAGTCTTTAATGCACACAAAGTATGTATAAAAAAAATTAGTGTTTAAAATTTTTGTTAATTTTCTATATATATATGTCGAAGCAAACATAACTATATATGAAATCAAATTTTGATATCATATAATTTGTGACATTAAAAATGGGAATGTATAACAACTTTTTATTATACCATACACTACCTTTTTTATACATATACATATATGCTACATGCAATATGGTAACCGGAATCTGAGACATTGCCATCTGGGACATTGCCGAAGTGGATGTAAATATTCTTAGAGTTTTAGAGCATCTCTAATGGTATAAGCAAATCTGGATCCTCAAAAGTTGTCACCTCAACATTTGAGGATTGTTTTCAGGGCTTGCTAAATTTGATGATTGTATAGTCCACAATGGTACACTTGTAATGGTACCACAATGATATATTAGTTTTTTTTGCTAAAAAATAAAAAATATTATAAAAAACAAGATAAGGTATATGATATGGGTATTGATCTATTCGTAATGAAGAAACGAATTTTACCTAATTGAAATTTTTGTGGTTGAAACAATGATGAAATACATAGATGATCAGAGAAAAAAGAGGGAAAAAAAAAAGTAATAGAAGAGAGAGAAAGAATAAAAT
Organism: Acer campestre; assembly: GCA_954870605.1. NCBI lineage: Eukaryota > Viridiplantae > Streptophyta > Magnoliopsida > Sapindales > Sapindaceae > Acer > Acer campestre. The sequence continues at coordinate 32,231,610 of OX940805.1, read as the reverse complement.
TACAACAGTTAATTTGGGTTAAATTTGTATTTGATGATTGAAAGTCAATCTTCAAATTTGATTATTGAAGAGGCAATTTGATTATTGATAACTACTATTACTAAATTTTAGTGACTCCATTGGACAGTGTTTTTTGGTTAAATAATTAAATTTTGATTACTATCCTACTTTTAAGGATACCATTAGAGATGCTCTCAGTTAGAGATGCACGTTTGGGGAATGGGGATGGATATAGGTCCCCCCATCCCCATCCCCGCTACCTAGACCCTTCCCCCATCCCTCCCCATTTCCCCATTTGGGGAAAATGGGGATGGGGAATTTTGGGGGGACCTATATCCATCCCCATCCCCAATTCCCCATTTTCCCCGTTTCTCCGTTCCCTCATTTCCCCATTTGAATAAAAATTACAAATTAAACTGAAAAATCAAACATTCCATTACAAATATAAAATAAAATTCATTAGTGCATTACAAATACAAAATAAAGTGTTTTAAAATTCACAAGTTCATTACAATAACAACTAATTGTTGAGAAAATGAGAGCAACTTTATGTTTAAGGTTTTAGATCTTGAAGTTAAAATGAGTAAAATTGTATATATACTTAGGGTTAGGGAGTTAGGTTTTCAAAGAATAAAAAAAATATAATATATATATATATATTATAATTATATTTATATTATTATATATAATTGGGGGAAATGGGGAAATGGGGATGGGGGACCTCCTCCCCATCCCCATTTCAACATAATTGTGGGGAAAATGGGGAAATGGGGAAATGGGGATGGGGGACCTCCTCCCCATCCCCATTTCAACATAATTGTGGGGAAAATGGGGAAATGGGGATGGGGAGGGGTCCCCCCATCCCCATCCCCATTTCAATTTGGGGATAATTTTCATCCCCATCCCTCCCCATTTCCCCATTTTTCCCCAAAAAAAAATCCCCAAATGGGGATGGGGACGGGGAAAATTGGGGCCCCGGGGGGAAATGTGCATCTCTACTCTCAGTATTGAAATGGGCTCGGGTTGACAGCCTACCCACCCATATTCCATGAAAACGGTAACTCAGGTGATCCAATGTGTCAAGCGACCGGTCTGACAAAAAAGATAGCAACACGTGTCATACTCAAAGCTGACGTGGATGAATTAGAGCCTCGTATTCCACAAAGCGATAAGAAAAACAGAAAGCCGTTGGTTTTGGCCGTTAACCAACAATTGATTTGATTTAATTTTCGCAGTCAAAAAAAAAAAAAAAAAAAAAAAAAAACTTCCGATCTGGAATCTCTTTGGAGATTCAAATGGATATTCAAGCTCGAATTGGTAGCATAACTTCTCCCACTCAAAGATTCTTCTCCAGATCACACTCTTCTTCTTCTTCTTCTTCTTACTCGCCTATTAAACCTATCTGTTCCAGAAGAGATGATTCTCAAGAACCCCAGAAAAATGGTGACAATGGTTAGTAGTTGTTTATCCTTTTTACAAATTTTGTTTTGTTTTTGCTTTGATTAGCTTAGTAGTTCATTATATAATTCATACTTGAAAAAAAATATATATGTACATTGTTTGTTGATGGCATTGGGAGAGCTTGATCAGAACTCAGAAATCAGAAATCAGAAATCAGACAAATTAGAGGAGATTCAATTATTATTATTATTATTGCAAAGAGAAATATGGACACTCTATCACCATATCAGAATGAGTGGAAGTGGGCATTTTCTCTGTATTCCAAGTAGGAGATATATTGTGAAGTTGGGATGTGGTAACTAGAAAGAGTGATCATTATCGATCATCTTATCGTTCTTTCGTTCTTCTCTTGAAGGGAGAAAAAGATATTTAAAGTGAGAATTGAACTGTAGTATTATTTTCTATTAGGATTTAGCATTTTGTTTAGGGCAGGATCATATTTTCAGTTGTCACATCAAAGGTTGAGATACAAGTTAGGATGTCTAGCATTGCACCTTATAATATTTTTTCGGGCTATAAGAAAAGCTATAAAGAAGCCGCATAAGGCATAACCATTAGGAAATTCACTGTGTTAAAGTGCATTATCTGTATATCTATTGAGGCTTCATAGATCTTTTTACGAGGCAGTCTCCCTATATATGGTGGGTGCTAGTTATTTAAGCCTGAAGGATTTCTTGTAAATAAGGGGTTTTGGATCAAATAATACTCGTATCTTTTAAGGATTTAGTTTTATTTGAGGGATGGTTGGCATAGGGTTAACAAGAAGAAGATCACTTGTATACGAATTTTCCATGATTGTCCTAATGTTACATGAGCCCTGATGGTTTACAGAGTGGCTGCCGAACCCGGGTGACAGTGACATGTTTAAGTCGGTAAGGGAATAACTCAATTTATTAGAGCACTTACAGTCAAAACAAGAGGTCTAGGGACCAATTTTCCTCACGCCAACCTTGGACGAACATTCTGTTTAAATTGTGTTTATGTATTGGGAAGGATGATTTCTATGTATCTTTACACATATTTGTCTAAACAAAGAGTGGTTGCACAGTAAATTGTCATCATCCTTCTTGGTTTTCTCCTCATTGCCATGCTAATTTCACGCACACCGTACACTTACTTGGATGCCCTGTAGTTTACGAGATACAAATTATATTGTACAGTTGTGTTTCATCTAATTGAGTTAGTTTCTTTATTCTATATACACATTATTTGCTAAGCCAGAAGAGACAAATTACAATCTTTCTGCAATTGGGAGGCTCATTGTTAGCAGTTGAGCTTAGTTTAACTGAATTTGTAAGCATTTGTACCCTGAACCGCTATATATGTAAATTCGGATACCATTCATGTAAACTCCAAAGAACTCATTCCATCATTTTTTATGCAAATATCTCAGGTGATAAATCCTCAACAGACTGGGATAAGGCATGGTCAAACTTCAAGAAGCAAGGGAAGAAATCCATCTTTTCACAGTTTTCTCCAAACAAGTACGTGAGCTGGAATCCCAAGCGTTCAAACTATCCACTCTCTGAAGAAGTCGATCCCATCAAGAGAACCGAAAGGTCTAACCTGATGTTATGGACTAGTCCCCGTTTTACCCTAGCAGGGGCAATTGTAATAGTCACCTTTCTTTTGGTCTACACAATTCTTGCACCTGTCAAGTGATCTAACTTACAAATATATTTCGCTCAAAGAAAACAGGCGAAGGAGTTATCAATTGTAAGTAAATACAAATACTTCTTATTATTTATTTTCCCTTTTTGAACCTGTTGGCTGTAATCTATATCCAACATTTTGGCTCTTTTTCATGTGTAAAATTTCAAAAAGAATGAAATCTGAGCATAACCATAAATTAAAAGTAGCTGATGATAATAGACAGTAAATTTACAATCCTATTCCTAAGTGAATGTTCCTCACAGAGCGATACGAGGTCATAAAATACAAAGAAATTCAACTGAAACTTCTCCGGTATGCATAGGCCTGGGTTATTTTGGAGAAACAACTCAAGAATTTAGAAGATTTACTTGGTTTAGGAGAATTTCTTTTCAAACAAGCCTAATTACACATAGGAAAATTAATGTTTAGGCAAACCGAGAGTAGCTGTAAATTTGGAAGGATTTATCATCTGTTCTGTTTATTAGTGCTGAAATTTATATATTATAAAAGTACAACAGAAGTGAACAATTTACATTAGAATCGATGGTTTTTTCAACATGTATTGTGGTGACAGTGATGATCATGTGGACTCTGTGACTTCAAAATTCATTATACAGGAGCATCCAGACTCCCATAATGTTACTTTCTTCAATGAAATGAGTTGAGAAGAGTGTTGGAATGTTAAATCAACTTTGAATATTCCAAGATTCATGAACTGTGGAAAGTTGAATTCCAGGTGGTGTTTGTTTTGTTATGGTGTTTAGTCTTAAACATATCTGTTCAAGTGCATGCTTGATTACAATTGACCGTCTGCTGCTGCCATGTTTGGCAGGCAAGGCATGCCACAGAGATTGACAAGCAACAGTGTTGAGTGGATAATGTTTCTGCTAGCTTGTTTGTACTGAGGTACTCGTGTTAGCCGATTAGTTGACAAAGAGCTTTTGCTTTTCTGATAATTTTGTCTGAGATCATAGACAGCTTCAGTGGTGTGACACAATAGAGTACTAGAACCATCACCATGACCTCTTTGTGTTCCTTCTCCCTTTGTTTTCATGCAAGGTGGAGGAGTTGCAGAGGAAAAAATAAAAATGGTTTGATCCTACTCTGCTTCCACTAATTTTCTTATCTTCACCAAATTCAGACAGCTTTGTCTGCTCACTTCCCCACAAAAGCACTTTGTGTCATTTTCTTCAGGGGACAAAAGAACTTGAATTAACAAGATTAACAGAGACTTTAAGTGGGGAGACTTGACAATCATGCAATTACATACTTCACAATCTGACTGAAGACTTTCCTTTGCTTTCAATCTCTGTTTTTATTTTTTTTATTTTTTTTTTGTCTCACCCATTATTATTATTATTATTTTTTTGTTGCTTTTACCTGGTCTCATCATTCATTAACTAATCTTCTGGTGGTCCCAACAGTCACCCTAGGAAATTAGCATATCTATAAATGCATAATCGTGCAGGATCTCGCACCTGAAAGATGCCAAGACAGTGAAAAATCCGAATGATATTAATTCAAATTTATACTATGCTGGCTCATCCTCATCTAACTGGCACCCATTTCTTACTAATTAAGCTTAATCTTAGAAAAATGTATGGTTGGTTGACCCAAGTCTGCTCTGACTGATTTCTTTTTATTCCCTTTTTACTTTTTATTTTGCAACAAAGTTGGGTAGTGAATGTGAATCAAAAGAAAAGAAAGTTTCCAAGTTAAAGAATTTAAAGTCAATTTTTTTTTTATTGGGTATTGAATGTGAATCAAAAGAAAGTTTCAAAATTGAAGAATTTAATGACAAATTTTTTTTGTTTTTTTAGTGGAAATGGAAAAAAAAAAAAAAACAAAAAACAAAAAATCTAAAAGATATTGGAAATAGTTACATGCTAGTGCCTTACGCTTTGCCTCTGCCACCACTATAAATTTGTCTGTTGGGTGTCTCCTTCACTCTAAGCTAAAAAAATCATAAACCAGTGTTGTTTTCTTTTTTACTGTTTATACACAGACAGACTTTTAGTGGTTTCTTTTCTTGAGCAATTTCATGGCTATAATTATAAACAAGCAGGGACCAGCTGATCATCATGAGTCTCCCCAAAAAGAGAAGGCGTGGCGGCGGCTGCCGCCGCGTAGAGGTCTGATAAAAAGCAAGATCATATCAAGCATTATCAAGTGGGTGGCCATTGGAGCTTCAAAAGCAGGAAAAAGAATGGATATCAAGAAGAAACAGAAGATCATATCAGAGGAAACACAAACACAGTTTCCATCTTCTTCATCAGATGGATTCAAGTATGAGTTGTATAAGAAATGATCACCATGAAAGCCTTTTTTTTTTTTTTCCTTTTTTTCCATGTGTATCATGTCATAATATTATGGATTATTCAAGTCTTTCTGTTGCTTCTTTTGTCAACTCTTTCACTTACATTTCTGATGAATTGTAGAAGGAATTTTCATGGTTTCATGGTTCCTTGTTTTCATTTTACTTGTGTGTTCATGAAATGATTGAGAAATATCTTTTGAATAAGAAGGATTTTCATGGTTTCATGGTCCCTTGTTTTTCATTTTACTTGTGTGCTCATGAAATGATTGAGAAATATCTTTTTAATTCAAAACCACTTTTGTGTCACAATTCATGTTCCTTTTTTTTTTAATAAATTAACAAATTAAAGATGGTTATCATCTAGTTTAATCGATAAGATTTCTTATTCAATATCATTTTCTTGTAATTATGTTCATTTTGTATCGATGTAAATTAGAATATTACAAACCTTTCTTATCAAATATCGACTACGAGAATTATTAGAGAGAGAGAGACATGGAGTACTGGTGGAGTCATGCCGTCAAGGAGATGGCCTTCAATTTCCATCATACGCACGTGCATTGGTGACGTCCGTATAGATGATTGCAACGCAACAATACACACACGTGTGGATTGTATATTCAAACAATTATACGCACAAGCAATAATGTCCCCAGGATTGGGACTACACGACCAATTCGATTGGTCGTAGCTTCACCTGAAATATTAGCTTAGCTGCCGACCAAACACCAAAATCCACCACTAAAAATTATCATCCTTTTTGGTGTTGCCTTCGCTTCTATATGGAACATATCTTTTCGACATGTTTATACAATCACCCCACCACCCACGTTCGGTTGTATTATTATACCTTTTTTTTTTTTTTTTTTTGGTTTATAGAGCTCTCGATCAAGTTTCGCAACTTTACGTAACTCTTACGAGACTTATAACTAGATTCTCTCTTAGATTTCATTGAGTAATTGATCGAACATTCATTCATTCTATTTATGTTTGGTGTTTAAACTTCTAAAATGCATAGTTCAACTTCAATTGAAGTCAATATTGTATTGTATTATATCAGTATGATATGACCGTTGAGTTTTGATATATCTCAATTATCGGAAAGTTGATGATTAAAGAACCCACCACAGAGCCCTGAATATTGGAGAACCGAGTCCTGTCATCTACAAAATTAATCACGATACTATACCCACGACTACACGAACATGACCAATTCAATTGTCGCATCTTGACATGAAATGTTAGCTTAGCTGCCGACACTTACGTTCGCTTGTATTATTATACCATTGACAAATTGTTTTTTTCTCTAGGCTTATAGAGCCAGTTTTTGCAAATTTACCAAACTCTGTCGGGACTTGCAAGTGCAATTGATTCTCTCTTTGACTTTGTTGAGTAATCTATTATTCTAGAGTAATCTATTATTCTATCTATGTTCGAATATTTAAACTTCTAAAATCCATAAAAGTCGGTGTTGGCATGTTGCACCAAGCTTTCTCATTACATTATCATCGAAAAACTGTTGGTTTTGAGATATCTCAGTTATTTCAAAGTTACTGAAATTTTCTGCTAGACTGAAGTCTGAAGCATCAAATTCAATCAAAAGAAGATAAAAGAACCCACCATGGAACCCTGAATATTTGAGAACACGAGTTCTGGCAGCGACAATTATAATCTAAGAACCAGAGTGTAAAACTTAAGCAAGTAGTAAGTAATTAAACAACGCGATGGGCAAGTTGACATTATTCTAAGACAACATAGTTCAGAATACGGTTAAAAACAAACCAATTCCGATAGGATAGATATAAGAATTTTTTTTATTTTTTATTTTTAACTTTTGATATTACAGTGACGATAACGTATAGTTGATGAATTTTGAATAATCTAGGTAATGTACGTAATAGCTCAGAGCATATATAACTTCACAATCATTTTCCCAATCAACGCGGAAGCCAAATTAAGTGATGTTGCTCGGCTCCTTAATTTCGATCGATGTCTTTGCTAAACTAGCTTCTAGTTCATTAAGTTCGTCCATGTCTAATTCATCATCATCATCTTCAGGAATAACTTCATCATCACGAACAGATGTTGCTGCAGAACTCAGACCATCTCCAGCAGAATTGTCATTGGCCTGAAGTTGAATGGGAAAAACAACCACCGGTCAGGATACAACTAGTCCAACCACGACTAGAATCCATCAATCAATAATAACTAAATAATTTTCAAGCTCCAATAGTAATACAACAAGGGTAGAGAATATGGGAAAGCAGGGTTTTAATTTTGTTGAAAATAGAATGAAAACCCAACAGATGAAACATTCTCTTTAACGCTTCAAACTTTTTTTTTATACTTGAGAATATAATGAGAAACAGCGAAGTGACTTAACACTCAAGTATTTCTCTTGTGTATCTGATAACATCAACTTCTTTACAATTGCCTGTGCATGATCACTATATGCATAATCAGTGTAACATAATTTTGTCAGTACAATAACAAAGGTATCTGAACAAATACTTAGCATTCACACCTCGTTATCTACAGAAATAATTCGAGTCTATAGCAGCGTTATGGAAATATGGAGGAAACAAGTGAAGATCTACCTTATGTTCAGTGACACTAGAATCTTCCTCGCTTTGGTACTTTTCATATGCCTCGGCATCATCCACAAACAAACTTGAATCTGACAGGAATAGCTCACGCCCACTGAAAGGGAATCAAAAGCATAACATGTTAACAACTAAGATAATAAAAAGAAGAAATTAGGATACATGTCTGAGCAAAGCACACATAGAGAATATACCTCATACGGTCATTCTTAGCTCTTTCTGCCCTTAGTGCAGCCAAACCAGCATCTCTTTCAGACATCTTCTTCTTCTTCCACGCCATAAACAGCTCAGGAGTCATGGGGGTTGAAGTCGTTATTTTAGCACGCTAAAACCAGACACAAATCGAGTTAAAACATTAGATCATCTATCATGTGCTCGAAATAAACATATGGGACTGCTAAATGGAAGGCAAGGCTAGTTCCAGAATAATCTTATCATCACCTGATTTTCAATCTCCTCCTCAATTGGTATCTTTTCAGACTCTTCCTCTAACAGAGCTTTCATCTGAGATTTTAAAATATAACCAGGAGGAAGAGCATGCCTGTAGTGGCAGTCTTTACCACCATTTGGGCAGACCCAAAACCAACCATATTGTTTCTTCTCCACAGCTTCTAAAAAGTATTTACAAACCTGCAAACACATATGCAATTGGTAGAATAATAGTGAACTTGACAACTTTTACTCGACAAAGAAGATTGAATTCAAATTTTACAACTTTCACTCAATGCAACCTTGATATAAATGAAATCAATAAATATTCTTCAGTGGTTCAAACAAATGTATGAAAATGAAAAGAATCGATGCAAACTCCAATCTCATCATTTTAACCAAAATACAACCATAATTTCAGTTAAGTAAGAATCAATGCACACTATGAACTTGATCAAAAACACCCGAAATAGATAAATTTTTTGCACAAGTACAAAAACAATATCATGGAGAGAAAACTTACAATATCAGTAGGTTTGTTCTGCTTATACTCGTTCACCTTTGATTCGACAACCTTCTCCAAAGTTTCTTGATCCCAATCCTCCATAGTTTCTAAAGCAAATGAGAATCACAATTTACATTAAAACAAAAAATTGAAGCTTGCAATCATTCAAACAATGAAATTTAAACACAATACAACCTTGGTCACGCTTATCGCTGTAAAGATCAATCTTTTCGCCTTTCCTCTGAATATTTAAATCATGTGAGAATTTGCATTTGAAACCTTTCGCACACTGCCCCGCCTTATAAAACTCACACAATATAGACTTTGGATCAACACCTGATCACACACAAGCAGACACACATGACACAACACATCAAGTCACAATTCACAGACTCATATGCATTGACAAAAGCTACAAAATCCCAATTTTTTTACAAATAATTACCAACTGGAACTTTGGGTTGACTAACAGCAACCTTGAACAACTCATTCAGCTCCTTCTCTTTGGCCTTCTCTTCCTCCTTCTTTTTCTGTTTTAAATTTAAAAAAAAAAAAAAAAATTAGATGCAATGAATTGAATTGAAAAATGAGAAAGGTGAATCGATTGGTGATTGAAGTAGAGGAGATGATCGGAGTCGGACCTTGGCGGCGAGCTTGGACGGGTCGGGTACGGGTTGGACGTTTTGCTTGAGAGAGTGGACATATTTCTGGACGTTTTTGCTCTTGTTCTTGTTTTTAAGACCGAAGGTCTTGTCTTCTACCATCTTCTGCTTCTTCGCTAACTCTGCTTTTGATTGCTGCTTCGGAGGCATCTCGTATCACCATCAAAATTTCTCACAACCACAATACAATTTCCAGCTCGATTGATTAACGATGATGATCTTTAATCTTTTGTTTGCGTGCGATGAATTTGTTGTTGATTTGACTAGAGTTTGATTTGTCGTTGGTTACAGGTTTGATTTGAAGAGGAGGACAAGGGAGATTGGCGAGGCAGAAGGATCGAGAAGCTGCGTTTGGTGTGAGTTGTCGAAATTGTTCTTAGTGCTTTTTTACGTGGCAGGTTTTGGGAGATATCTTTGTTGGACCAAACTTCCCCTGCCAATCATTTCCTTAAAAAATTAAAATAAATACAGGATCGAACCGCTGAGATCAAACACCGGTAGAGAAATATCTACCTATATCCGGATATATCTACTCTTACACTATCGCAGGGATTCCTAATTTCCCGGTCAGAAAACACGTAACTCGATTATCTACTCATACACTATCGGAAGGATTCCTATAGTTGGAATATAAGTAATTCAGATATCTATACATACGCTACCAAAGGTTTTCTATAATTGGAAAATTTGTATATCTCGGATTATCTACTCATACACTATGGAAGGGATTCCTATGGTCAGAATATAAGTAATTCAGATATCTACTCATACACCGTTGATGGGATTTTTATAATTTTTCTATTGTCAGTTCGTCTTAATATATTTTAATGTGGGCTATTAGATTTACATATTTTGACTCAAAGTGTATGTACTTATCAAAATTTCTTCATAATCTATGGTCCACATTTTTCGTCCTAATATATTTTATATCAGGTCGAACTGACAGTAAAAAGACTGAATATTCCTATAGTCGAAAAATACGTATATCTCAAATTTATGCTCCTACACTATCAGAGAGAAAACCCACTTTATTTGTAGAATGAGCAAATAACTTAAAAACACAAAAAAATTATAAAAAATAAAAATAAAACCAAATAAATTTATTGGCTGACAGTTACAAATTGGAGCGAAATATCTATAACGCTAAATTTCAAATGACAATTTTACCCTCGTGATTGAGAAAATCCCATCCCAGCTTAACTGCCTTTGAAATCCAATCCAATATAAATCGAGCCAAAAGGCCCCACGCAAGTGACAACGGTTGGCCAAGAATGAGAGTCATTCTTGGTTCATCCTCCATTGTCACTCAACCGCCAACACCACCGCCACCGCCACCTCCGGACTCACAAACCCACCACCACAACCACCGCCCCAAACCCAAATCCAAACACTCTCGACGACTTCGCAATCTCTCTCCTCCCAGAGCTGCCTCATCATCTCGCCTCTCCACCGCCCAATGGGACCTCCTCACTTCCCGCCACAAGTACCACGCCAACATGGCGTCGAAGCTGGCCGAGGACGGTAGACTCCAGGAGTTTGCAATGGTTGTGGAGAGTGCTGTTGTTTCTGGTGCAAATGCTTCCAAGTTTACTTCATTGTTAAGTGTTGAGCTTGTCTCAAGTGGGATTTCAAGGAATCTTCGTGAAGGGGGAATTTGGTGCGTTGTTGAGGTTTTGAAGAAAGTGGACAAGCTTGGGGTTCCACCATTGAAGCTGTTTGATGGGTCTGCTCTGGATTTGCTTAAAAGAGAGTGTCAAAGGATTGTTGATTGTGGTGAAGTGGAGGAATTTGTTGATTTGATTGAGATTTTTGGAGGTAATTTGATTTGATCACTTCACTTGCAGTCACTCATTTATTATTATTCTCTTCATAATTGAGATTATTAACATCTGATAATAGATTATTGATTTCATTTCCTTGGTACAGGGTTTGGATTTCGCATTAAAGAATTGGGTGACCCATCTCAAATTGTTAAACTTTGTGTTGATAAACACGACGCCAATCTGGCTATAAGGTTCATTTAATTTGAAATTCATTATTGGGATGTCTTTGATTGCATGATTGTCGCGGGACAATTTGAATTTGTGTTCACACAATTAAGTTAGTTTTTGTTTGTGTCTTATGTTCTTAATTTTTATGTACTGTAGGTATGTGTGTGTACTTCCACATGCACATATTATGTTCTGTACTCTTATACATGAATTTGGAAAGAAAAGGGACTTGGTTTCTGCTTTGACATCATATGACGCATCCAAGGAAAACTTGACCGGACCAAATATGTATGTATGCCGCACAATAATTGATGTTTGTGGTCTCTGTGGTGACTACATGAAATCTAGGTGCATCTATGAGGTACTAGCTCTAATGGCCTTCTAAAACTTTTACATAATTTACTTGCAAGTGCTTATTTTGTGTTACTTCAATGCATTCATAAGATTATTATGTTTTTGTTTTGAAACAATCCCGGATTCTTTTGCTGCCATTAAGATATTTTATTTCCTTTACGTATGGATTTTTCCGCAGGATTTACTCACTCAGAACATTACACCAAATATATATGTTTTCAACAGTCTCATGAATGTGAATGCCCATGACTTGAAGTTCATATTACAAGTGTACAAGGATATGCAAGTAATGTTCTCTCTTTCTCTCTTCTAGTTCTAGTAGTTTGTTGGAGAATGGAATGCGTGGAATTTCAGGGATAGACTTAATGTCGGCAAATTAACACTTCGCCTATATTTTTAATGTCCAGAAGCTTGGTATCGTGGCAGATATGGCATCATACAATATCTTGTTGAAGGCATGCTGTCTAGCTGGAAGGGTTGATTTGGCCCAAGAAATTTATATGGAAGTAAAGCATTTGGAATTGAAAGGGGTCTTGAAGTTGGATGTCTTCACATATAGCACAATAGTAAAGGTACGTATATCTTAATGGCAGTATGTTAGAGCGTGCCTTTATCTGCTCTAGATCTCATGACTCTTATCCTAGTTACCTTTATCGGGCTCCTTTTTGTTGGTAGAAGTGAAAATCATCTATTGAGGTTTTTACAATATCTTGACGGCTTTATTATTTATGCATAAATTTTCCAGGTCTTTGCGGATGCAAAATTGTGGCAAATGGCACTACGAGTTAAAGAAGACATGCTATCAACTGGTGTCATCCCTAACACAATTACATGGTCATCATTGATTAATGCGTGTGCCAATGCTGGTCTTGTAGAGAAGGCAATTCATTTATTCGAAGAGATGCTTCTCGCTGGTTGTGAACCTAATTCACAGTGTTGCAACATACTATTACAAGCTTGTGTTGAGGCCTGCCAGTATGACAGAGCTTTTCGCCTCTTTCGGTCCTGGAAGCAAAGTAATCCTGAAGAGACTCTTGTTGAAGGTTCTGATGGAAAAACTGATCGCATTTCAAGTGTGGAGCATAAACAGAAACATCGTATTATCGGTACACCAAATATTGTATCTAATTCACATCATCTAAGATTTGTCAAGCGGTTTACCTTTAAACCGACAACTACAACATATAATATTCTGATGAAGGCCTGTGGTACTGATTACTACCATGCAAAAGCTCTGATGGATGAGATGAGGACTGTAGGTCTTTTCCCTAATCACATAACTTGGTCAATCTTAATTGATACGTGTGGAAGCTCAGGCAATGTCGAAGGTGCCTTACAGGTAAGATGTCTTTACTTTTGAATCTACTCTACTTCTCCTTTTAGCATAAATTTTCAATCCATTGTGCTGCAAAGATCTTTCTAAAAATAATTTTAGCTGCTCGTTGATTTATGATCCGGACGCACATTTATAATCACATCTTGTGGTTAATCTTCTCATTGATGTTTATCATCTGGGACTTAAAGTTTTCTTCTTCTTGTTGTATGCTCACGAGTCACGCCTCACGTTGGGTTGTTGACTTGTTGAGTATTGCATTCATTTGCTTTATCCCAGCTCATCAAGAACATCTTCTCAGTGAAGAATTACTGTAATGAGGATATATGAAACTGATAGCCATGTTTTCCTTCAGTGCAGATTTTGAGAATTATGCACACGACTGGAATCAGTCCCGATGTTGTTGCATATACCACAGCCATCAAGGTCTTAACTGTTCTTGTCACTATAAGCTTAATTTGTTCTATGATTTCTGTCCTTCAAATAAGCTTAACAAAATGATTGGTTCTAAATGTTGATAAGTCCTGCTCTGTGCTTTATAGGTTTGCGTCAAAAGTAGAAAAGTGAAGTTAGCATTTGCATTGTTTGCAGAAATGAAAAGGAATCAGATACAACCAAACTTGGTAAGTTCTCAGAGTTGATAATATATTCTTCAATTGCAAATTGTTTCTTGGCATTTCTTGTTATGGGTTCAACTTCTATTTTTTTATTTTTTTTATAAGAGTTAAAATATTTGATGGCAATTTCAATCTGCAAAATGTATATGGTTGTGTACAAAGGCATTCTAACCCATGACAAATCATTCTCATTCCTCTATTCAATATTTTACATGAATAATTTTTTTTATTTTACAATTTTAAGGTGACATACAATACACTTTTAAGAGCTCGAAGCAGATATGGTTCCTTACGTGAAGTGCAACAATGCCTGACTGTATATCAGGATATGCGGAAAGCAGGGTAAGCATAAATTCTCTTGTTCATTGTCTTGCTCCTTATGTTGTGGGAATCGGACATTCTTCTTCGATCATGAATAATAACTATGAACCTTGCAGGTACGAACCCAACGAGTACTACCTCAAGGAATTAATTCAGGAGTGGTGTGAAGGAGTGATAAAAGACAATAATCAAAACCAAGGAAAGCTCACTTCCTTCAAAAGAACCCACTTCAGAAGATCTCAGAGTCTACTCCTCGAAAAAGTTGCAGTACATTTGCAAAAGAATACCGCTGAGAATCGAGCTATCGACCTTCAGGGTCTGACAAAGGTTCGGTATTTTATTGAGCATTCTTGACATGGTTACCATTTTGATATTGGTCATTACAATAGTTCAAACATTTACATAGTAATCTTCAGGACTCAGGAGAAGTGTTGATCAGTAACTTCTGTGACATGTAATGACAGGTTGAAGCTCGGATTGTTGTACTTGCAGTTCTACAAATGATCAAAGAGAACCACTCTCTAGGTACGAGGGAGTTTTTGCCTAACAAATTTGCATTAACAAAGCACGTAAATCATTCCCGCATTAACGTATTTTAGAGATGTGTATGTTTTAACTGGACTAAGGTGGTTTTTCTTTTCAGGGATACCGCTTAAAGATGATATGCTGATCATTTTAGGACCCAATAAAAGCGGCGCAAATCCAACTAGGCACAACTCTGAGGTGGCAGATGCTATAACTAAACTATTACAGGATGATCTAGGGCTAGAAGTTTTGCTGGATAGACTCGCACTAGATGAAAGTGTAGATCCGGAGAACCCTCTGGATTCAGATCATAATTTGGAAGAAATAATAGGAAGTAAAGAATTACACATTGAGTTGGAATCTTCAACTAGGAGACCTGCAATTCTACAGAGATTAAAGGTGACAAAGAAATCATTACACATTTGGTTGCAAAGGAGATTGATAGTGTAAAAAATCCAGTTTTGTGTATAATTTTTGTGGCCAATTTTGTATAATTTGTATTCAATTCAAAGTTCTATTGCTTTTCCAGAACAGAATAAGCTTATGTATCATTGTATCCAACAGCAATTCATGTCAAAAAATGTAATCTATACCCGAAATGTAGCTTGCAAATCGATAGCTAATAAAGATATATTCCATTCTCTCTTCCTTTATATTTTCTGTTCTTCCACTGGAAGTATAATCTTATAATCGAAAATTTCGATTACCATGTACACAGAATTGCTATCAAGAAGTGATGAATCAAACAACCATTCACTGGAATTATCATGAACTATTGATATAAAGTTTCAAGACGATACAGATGAAAAAAAAAAAAACACACTATCATTATTAACTAAATAGAAGAGAAGCTAAAAAGATTCTAAAATCATTTAACAATTTTGCAAAATTGTAATACCAATTTTGCAACTCTCCTTCAAAGCCAATCCTTCTGCTGCAACTTCAAAGGCAGATAAACCTCAGACAAGTACTGAAATCCGAATGTGCTCAGCGCTTGAATTTCCGCCTTCTGCTTAGTTTTCACCATCAAATTCAACTCCTCAACCCATCCAGGATTTTTCTTCACAAAATCCTCCTCCAGCAAATCCTTCCCTGTCTTAATATCCTGTTCGGTCATCGGCAACCTACATTGTTCTGGTATCTTATACTTATTCAAATCAGACGGTCGTATCCCCAACCATTTGATATCCGGCGTAGTCAAATTGGAACTGTCATACGACATGTTCTTCGAACCACAACCGTAAACTGATAGAATCTTCAAACCGTACGGATCACTATCAACCAATGCTAGAACAGGTAGCTTCAACTCTATCTTCATTTTCCTCAAAAACAACCTGGTTGCTACATCAGGCTGGCCTTTGGCAGTGACAATGATACAAGGAAATCGATTGTAAAACCTATCTTCTGCTAATCGAATATAAGCAGCATCTTTTTCAACTAAGAGTATAAACAAGGCATCACTTTTCATGTCCCCAACTCTATCGATATTTGGTGGAATCGCTTTACCTCCCATACCCATTTTAGTACAATCGATCATGTCGCCGTTGTCGCTAAATATCAATCTTCCGACGACGACTCCCTTCTCGGAGGCGATCACGTTAAGACTTGAGCGAGTACAGCCGAGCATACAGGCGACGTCGTCGAGAACAGCGTCGGATTGTGTCTGGTCCTGGAAGAGCTTGACGTCTGTATAGAAGAGGTCTCGTTTCGTGACGTGGATGCTCTTGAGACTGAGTTGGTGGATGAGAGCTAAGATCTTGGTGGTGATGGTGGTTTTGCGTACGGACGACATGTGCGCAAAGGGACGGAGGGTAGCTTTGTCTTTTAACACGATGCGGTCGAGTTCGGGGACGTAGAGTTGGTTGGAGGAGGCGCGTGACGGCACTTGGAAGCCGAAGCCATTGCCGGACAAAATGGAGTGGGTTACTTGAAGGATTAGGGTTTCGATCGTCGATTGGACGGAGGAGAGAGATAGATCGGTGACCTCGCGACACGTGGCGGCGAGATTGAGATCCGAGAGGGTTAAGGGTTTCGAAGTGGAGGAGGAGGCCGTGGTGGTGGCCAAGAGGAGTTTTTTGAGGGTTTCGAGGATGACCCGGTCGGGTTTCAAGATGTTTTTGAAGGGAAGTTCAGATTCGTCGTCGGAGTCGGGTCGTCGACGTTTTTGTTTCTGTTTCTTGTCTGCCATTGCTGGAAATGACTCAATCTCAAACTAGTTTGCTAGGGCTTCCAGTATACTAGTATGCACAAAGAAGTGATGAAACGGCAACGTTTCTGCGAAATATTTTATTTTGGCGGGGTGGGAATAAATTGCAATTTGCAACTCGCTAGTCACCGCCTCAAGTTAGAAAAACGAAAATTTCAAACTTGAATTTTTTATACTATAAAAACTATGTAGTTTAGTATAAAAAATTTTCGTTTTGATTTTCCTAGAAGCGGACGACATGTCGTACAACATGTAAATGTGAAAACTTTTCTGTTGTCCTAGCAATCTTGTGCAAAATATCAATTAGAACTTACCCAACCAAAATTCAGAAGAGATTGCATTTGCCAAGCATTCTACATATATCTTGAGCGACATTTCAAGCACCCCTAGACTGCCTGGACCAAAGACCAAGGAGTAGGATATCGATTTCGATGAAAATATCAAGGTAATTTATAAAAATATTGGTGTATATATCGGAAATATCACTTATACATCGTTTACTAACACAGATAGATGAGAGGATGGTTCAATTCTTCACGAACAACATGCTTTCAATATATCTTCGATATTAGGATCGTCTCCTGCTTCTTTATCCTGCACGAAGCAAGCCACAAATATGAGATCGTATCTTATCTTAAACACAGGAAAAGATCACAATTTAAGAGTTTTGACATAACAATACCAAAGGAATTTCCATCTATAGTACCAGTATAATCTTTACATTCCAATCGTATGTTTGGGAAAAGAAAAAGAAAAAATTCGGTTAGGGAGGGATCCAAGTGGCCCCACGGTTTTCAAATTCAACTATTATATGTAGATCAACATCCTCAGTAATTTATCACTTCATATGCTAATATCATATATGTTGTGGCATGATCCACAGCTATTCAAATTGGCCATAATAACATTGAGGGAACATCGTGAGTACTTCTAAAATGGAGTGAGGGAGTACATTGGAGGACTGACCTTGTGGATGTATGAGATGTTACTTTTGCCAGGACCTGCAACTATAATTCCACCTTGCTGCCTGTGAGAGAACAAATTTTACAACTCATTCAAAGCTATTTTCAACCAATGTTTGTTGAGATCAGGAATGAGAAGAACAAACCATTTTTATACGAAATTTACTGGTGTCTGACTTGGGTAATGTGACATAGAACTTTTGTATGACAAAGTACAGCTCAAAATACTAAAGTTCATTAATCCGACATAGGTATGACCAAGTATTTGTATACATCCACATAAAGTTATACATTTTACCCAATGAAATATGCAAGGGCTGTTTCGATCTTATGTTAGCTGCTTCTGAGTATTTAAAATTTTGGATAGTTGGAAGTTCTAGACATCTAATAAAGAACATCCAGGAAGTGAGGAACATCCAGGAAGTGAGGAACATCCAGGAAGTTGATCTAGCTCTCACATGCTTTTCACTGAACTATTGCACTCAAAATCAATAAAGTTCTATCTTATGCTTTCTCGGCTCTATTGATTTGATCTAACATGTATGGAAATTAACTTGACAAGTTTAAATGCACTACAGCTGCTTGTAATGGATGCCATAAACTTCATTTAGTCAATTATATGTATCAATAGTCAGAATTCTGTTATTTGACTTTGAGTTGTTTAGATCAACATATGTATATATAAAATACAAACCAATATAAATAATTTTCAAAGAAATAATTTAATTTCAACAGTGTTTATTTTGCACAAGGGGGAATTTCTGAACCTTCACAGTAACACATCTTGAGAACTTCAAAAAGATGGGTCACATACCAGCCACCTCGGGACACAGTATCCTTTTCAGATGAAAGTTTCCAGTCTTGTCGATAACCCTCCATGTATGATTGTATTATCTTAAGACCTGCCTGATATATCACAGAAGCAACTAAATGATAAATGTCTACTCAATTGCAGCATCCAGAATTTCACAAACACTAACATCCTTATTCATTATTGCATCAATGAATACGCCACTTATATTCACACAGAAGGTTTTTTACATACCTTGGGAGTAAACGTGGTTGAAACCCCGGAAACAAATCTAAATGCCTCATAAGATGAGTGGCTAGGATCTGCATAAACTTCTGAAACAAACAACAAGGTTTGTTATCGGGCAGCAATTAGAAGGAAGCCATGTGGCTGCAAGAATTATATATATTCGGAGAGCCTTATGTCTCTTCCTTTAACTATCGGTCTTCACTTCGAATTTTCGATAGATAGTTAAAGAAAGAATAAACAGTCTCCCCCTAAAATGTAAGTCTTACAGCCATCATATAAATTTAAACCTCTAAACATACCTCCTTTGAACTTGGTTTGCTCAGAGAATGCTCTTGCCTACATCAAATTACTGCCGATGGTCATAACAAATATCAGACCAATTTACATGGTGTATGTAATTTGATGAAAGAATCACTGAAAAGTGTTTCTGATTAAGCACTAAACTTGAAAATTTTAACGATTAGACTAAGAACACCCAAGTGCACTTCATGTTCTTCTTCTGAGAACAAAGGCAGGAATTCTATTGCATGCATGCTTATTAGAAAAAAATGCTCAGTGACTTTGCCATAGAATACAAATCAAATTCAACATAACAAATCCTTTCAAAAATAAAATAAAATTCAACATAACAAATTCCAAAGGTGTCAGCTGTACATCCATAAAGAACTCAACTAATTGAAACAAAATAGCAAATCATACCAAATCATGCTATAATTCAAGCCAATTCAACTCAACTAATTCATGTTATAATTGCATACCAAATCTCAAACTCCTTAGGCTTTTTCAATAAGACTAAGAATATCCAAGTGCACTTCATGTTCTTCTTCTGAGAACAAAAGCGGAATTCTATTGCATGCATGTTTCTTAGAAAAAAATGCTCAGTGACTTAGCCATAGAATGCAAATCAAATTCAACATAACATTATTCCAAAGGTGTCAGCTGGGCATCCATAAAGAACTCAACTAATTGAAACAAAACAGCAAATCATAGCAAAGCATGCTGTTATTTATGCTAATTCAACTGAATAAATTCATGCTATAATCGCGTACCAAATCCCAAACTCCTTAGGCTTTTTTAAGACATACCTGATCTACGCTGCCGGGTCCAATTAAAACAAGTACCACACCAGATACCTCCATTACATCCTGTCACATATCAATATCATAGTTATTGATGAAACTGAAAATAGCAACAGCGATTAGGTCTCCTTCGCAGTGTATAACCAATCGAATCAAACTAAAATGATGGAAAATTCACCTTCTTTGAAGCAAGATAATCAGCTCGCTTGCGGCAAAGTACACATCTGGAAACAACAACAGAGGTAAATTATAAATTATAGAAGTCGGTTCACAAAACTCAGTTAATTGAAATTGTAGTAACATGATCACCCGAAATGGCGAGCAAACGCAACAACAGCTTTTCGATCTTTCCATAAATCGGAAATCGGAATTGCGTTTCCATTCAAATCAAACACCTTCACAGTATCCAACAAATTTGCGCTATCTTTTCCCACCAAACCAGAAGGTTCAATTCCTGTTTTCACTCAACAACAATCAATTTCTTTTCTTTTCGAAGTGTGAAAATATTAATAGGCGTGAAAGAAAGTAAATTTATACATGCCTGGAGACTCGGATATTGCAGAAGCGACGACGAGGCTTCGTCGAGGCGTGAATTGGATTATTTTGTTCCAGAGATTGGAACTGTGAAGAGAGAACCGGAGATTGCGAAGGGCTGATTGGTTGGGGAGTGCACATGTCGAGAGGTGATTGGAGCATCCGTTGAGTTGGGGAGTGTTAGGCGAGAGAGTTGTGGAGAGTAAAATCGCCATTGTTACTTAAGGAAGCTAAGCTTGTGTGTTTGCATAATATAATGCAACTGTTTAAACTGAAACTGATTTTGTGGGATGGAAGATGTACACGTGGCAGACGCTGTGATGACTAGGCCGTAAGGTGTAAGTTTTTTTCTGTGTGTGTGATTGTATAGAATTCACAAAATGGGCTGGGCCTTAAGAGACCGGTCTACAGGCCCAAAAAATTACGTCAACCCTTCTTTCGTGTGCACGTCAACAAGAAGTAATGACGTGTTAAAAAAAGTGACAGCATGGTTAGACACATCAGTAAGGAACGAAGACGTGGACTGTCACATCAGATATTAGGGAGACGTGCACAAACACATCAACTGTTCTTTCGTGGGCACATCATCAAGATGATGTGTCAACAAAAGTTATGGCGAGGTTAGGCATGTCAGATATTAGGGGAGACGTGTCCAGACACATCAATTGTACCTTCGTGAGCACGTCAATAAGAAGTGAGAACGTGTCAAAAAATGTGACGGCGTGGCAAGAGACAGTCATCAAATATCGAGGACGTGGAAATGCACGTCAGACAGTTGGCGGTCACCGCCTGTTTCCTTTGTGGGCATGTCAGTCCTTTTAGCAGGCACGTCACCGCTAACAGCCGATGACCAGTCACAAAACGATCGTCTGGTGAATCCAAATCATTTTTTCTAAACACAAAGACGATGAATCGAGCATCGAGTGAGCTGTGCTTGTGCTGCAACGAATCGAACCAGAAAAAAGAAAATAAAAAAGGTACCTGTGCCTTTGGCATATCTGTCTTGGCGCCAAGAATACTGGGAGGTTTTTGATGTCGAAACTCGAAGAGGGAGTATAATGGAGGATGCTGATTTTCAATTGATTTGAACTTAAAAGCTTTTTACTAGTAGAAAATTGTGGTGACTGAGAAGAAGAAGAAGAAGAAGGAGAAGAAGAAGATGCTAAAAGGTAAAGCTGGCATGCATCTCCATTCTCCAAGCCTAAAGGCCAAAACGCTGCCGTCCTTGTAAGGTAATTAATGGGGTTTGATATATATAACGAAGTAACCAGCCTCATTGGACTGACTACATACCCTATAAATTTGGGCCAGTATACCTTATTTTTATTAAATATCTTTAGTTTAAATAACACGGGACCTACGTGAGGTTGGCTTAATTACATATGGAAATAACTTTTCGAAAACTTACATTGATCTACCTGTTAAGAATTATTGGTTTTGTCATTTTTGTTACTTATAACTTTATCAGACTTGTGTTTTTAGTCGAGTTAAAACTTAGGGGTCGTTTGTTTTTTTGTCTGAAAACTGAATAGTCCTGAATTTTACTGAAGACTGAATAGTGACTGAAACCTGAATCTGAATGACATGTTTGTTTTTTGTTTCCTCACATCTGAATGTACTGTTAACATGTTTGTTTTTTGCAAATAAAATTGTCTGAAAAGAAGTAATTTTACATCTATACCCATGTTAAACAATTATACATATAATATAAAATAAAAACAATCAAAAAATAATAATTATGTACGAACACATATGATCATGATCTTCTTCTTCGATTATAAACAAACTTTATTTTTACTAAGAAAAGAAAATATTTTTTTTTAAAAAAATAAAAAATAAATAAAATGGAAGCAGAAAAACTCACACAAAACACTCTAAAAAAAATATATATATATAAATACATCACTCTAATATCATAATAAAGTATTGATATTAAATACTAATATAATAAGTGATTAGGGTTCTTTTTTTTAAAAAAAAAAAAAACTATTTAAAATAAGCAATATATTAAAATAAAGATTTCTATACAATATATAATTATGATGAAATTGGAAATATGTTATACATGGAGGATAGTATCGGAAGAAAAGATTTTAGATTGCATTTAATGCAATTAAGTGAAAAGTCATGATTTTTTACTTTTTATTTTAAGTTGTTTTTTGGTATTTTTAAGTTGTTTGACCACTTAAAAAAACAAACAAAACAACTTAATAATTATGATTCAGACCCATTAAGTCTTAAGTGGAAAAAACAAACGACCCCTTAGTTTCAAAACTTAATCGAAGGCTAACTAATTGTACTCGAGTTTAGGGAATTCAATCACTTCGGTTTGAAACCGAAACCACTGAAATCGGGTTCTATTTATAATAACCACTAGAATTTATTGATTTTGTCATTTTAGTTGCTTATAACTTGATCAAACTTGTATTTTTAGTTAAGTTAAAACTCAGCTTCTCAACCTAACATGTGACTAACTAATTGAAACCAAGTTTCAATGAATTTGATCACTTTAGTTTGAAACCGAAACTATTGAAACCATATAAAATTGGTTCTATTTGTAATAATTATTGGTAATTTCAGATTTAGTTCGGTTGTTTTCTCATAACTTTATCAAATTTATGTTTTTAGTCGAGTTAAAACGTAGTTTCGCATCCTAATCTAACGTTGACTTACCAATTCCAAGTTTCGACGAATTCAATCATTGTGGTATGAAACCGAAACTATCGAAACCACAAAAAATTGAGTTCAATTTGTAATAACTATTAGCAATTACGGATTATACCAGCTTTTTGATCATAACTTGATCTAATATGTGTTTTAATTTGAGTAAAAAATTAGCTCTGCAACCTTAGACCAACCGAACTGAATCTAAATTTTGACGAATTAGTTACTTCAATTTCAAACCGAAATCATCGAAACCATCACAATTAGGTTATACTTGTAATAAATGTTATGTCACAACCTAACCACGCGCCAACGGATAGAACAAGTTTCGGCAAATTCGATAATTATTTATTTATTTTGAAGTATTAAGATAATTTCGTTTTGAAACTATAGAAATTAGGTTCTCTTTGTAGTAACTTTTAGTAATTAATGATAAAATCTCTCTCCTTTGACTTACTCGAAGTCTCGAAGAGGTCAAAGAAAATGATAAAAACTCAAGATTAGGGTTCAAACTTAAACCATCTAACAATCTCGATCAGCTCTAAGTGCTGCCGCTGTATCGAAAGTCTTTATCTCTACAATGGCAGCCTTAACACGCATATCGAGACCCTCATCGATTTCCTTCTCTAACATCACAAAATGCCTGTATTTTTCTACTACCTCAGCTGCTCAACCTGAGACCACCAACAACTCTTATCTTCAAAACATCGTTTTTTCGCGCAAAGATCCAAAGGACAGGAATGTTCAATGGGTTTTCCTAGGCGTCCCAGGCGTCGGCAAAGGCACATACGCCAGTCGTCTCTCCACCCTCCTCGGTGTTCCTCACATCGCCACCGGTGACCTTGTTCGCGAAGAACTCGCATCCTCTGGTCCTATCTCTCAACAGGTCTCTCTCTCTTTTTTTTTTTTTTATCATTCGATGCAATGAATTTGTAGTTACTTCACACCCTTGTATTGAATATAACTGATGTAGTGCAATAATTGCAAGTTTAGATTATTTTTTGGTGGGTTTGTGCTGATTGAGCTAGTTTGACTTGAGATCTGTTTCATGTCGATGTAGTTTATATATATATATATTTCTTTTCTTTTCTTTTCCTTTCCTGACAAGATAATTAGACAATCTCTGCTTTTTGTTGAAGAGCTCGTCTACGTGCATCCATTGTTCTAAGAGCTTGTATTAATGTTAAAAACGATATCTTGCTTAGATTCAATCTCAGTTTCTTTAGGTCATTGAGCTGGTCTGTGTCGATTTAGCTATTTGATGGAATTGCCTTGATGTATAGTCTGTGCAGGAATGTTATATATGATTATATTTCTGTTAACCGGCATTAATGTCTTGTCGTGAACCATTGACACACACCAGAGTCAGCATTTGTGTAGTTTTCAGGAATTCCATGTTCTCTTAGGTGGATTTTGTGGGTTGAAAGTCAAATTCATGTGATAATGTTGGCAGTTTATGTAAGATCAAATGTAATCTTGGAAGTTTCATCATAGCCCCTGATATTTTTCAGTGTAATCTGTTTTACACGTCGTACTTGTAAATAGGGTCCTCTTGGGACATATTTAACGTAATCGTAGAAAATAAGAGCGGATCAAGTGAGTCTCAGGGAGGTTCATGTGTGCATCTGTTTTTGTATCTTATTTTTAATCTCTCTAATGTTTCTTTGTTGTTTGCTGCAGCTTGCAGAAATTGTAAACCAAGGCAAGTTGGTTTCAGATGAAATTATATTCAACCTATTGTCAAAGAGACTTATAGCTGGGGAAGCAAAGGGTGAATCAGGATTTATTCTGGATGGTTTTCCCCGTACCGTAAAACAAGCGGTGAGCACCTTCCTCGTTTAACCATATTTTTGCTTTCTGCTTTGTAACATCTTTATGTTATATGGTTTTGCTATGTTCCATCTTGTAATACCCTCAATAGATTATCCAATTGACAAGATAATCAGTCTATGCAAAAATTGGAAAACTTTTTATGGTATTGCTACAATTTTTGTTCCTAAATCCTTCTCTTGAATGCTCCAACTTTGTTTGACCCACCGAGTCAGGTGCTTCCCACTATAGTCTGCAGCAGATATTTCCCCTTATCAAATAGAACAATCTTTTCTGATCTCACTGTTCTCTGCCTATGGATTTCTCTCTTCCAGGAGTTCTCGCTTATTTGTTGATATATATGTATATGTGCTCAGATTGTTTCTTTACATGTATTTTAGGAAATACTGGAGGGAGTAACCGACATCGATTTGGTTGTCAATCTGAAGCTACGAGAAGATGTTTTGGTTGAGAAATGCCTTGGGAGAAGAATTTGCAGTCAGTGTGGGAAAAATTATAATGTGGCATCGATTAACGTCAAGGGTGAGAATGGGAACCCTGGAATGAGCATGGATCCACTTCTTCCCCCCGCCCATTGTATGTCAAAGCTCATCACTCGGGCAGATGATACTGAAGAAGTGGTGAAAGAACGCCTTCGCATTTACTATGATAAGGTATCACTTGGTACTCTTGGTTCTTTTGTCATACATTTATTGAGTAAAAATCTGCTGAACGCATGTAATTTGGAATTTTTCTTCTACTCTTGTCTTGTATTGTGTGTGTATGTGTGTGTTTTTTTTTTCCTTTCGTTTTAGGTATATTTTTTAAGTTTTTTATGCATCAGGAAATAATTTTTTGTTGTCTCTACATTTTTTCATTATTTCCAAGGATGCTGGGGTGAGTGGGCGATTTATGTGTTCTTAAAGGGTGCTGGAAAACAATGACTTATTCTGTTTCTATATCGTTTGCATATGCATTTCTGCTAATTGGTTGAACTTGAATCTTTTTCTCATGCTAATAATTCATGCTTTGTATCTTGTTTTGCTTGCAGAGTCAACCTGTGGAGGACTTCTACCGCAGTCAAGGAAAATTGTTGGAATTCGATCTACCTGGAGGAATCCCTGCATCTTGGCCAAGGTTGCTGGAAGCTTTAAATCTTGATGACTATGAGGAAAAGCGGTCTGCTGCAGCATAAACTGTTACAGGCTACTGTAATTTTAATAGTAAGTTTTGTCATTCTTTGCATGTAAAAAATGCATGCTTATTATTTTTCATGAAGAGAGATTTAAAAAAAAAACTTAAATAATTAAGATCCAACAATCAATTAGATCTTAGTTGATGCCATGTTAGGCTACTGTATTTTTGTCTTATAAAGAGGTTGTGGTGTATCTTAACGAGAGAAGAAAATATTTGTCACGCCATTGTCATGGCTGAAGGATGATTTGGATTAAAATGTAGCAATAATTTATGATACCATTGATTGATATAACAATACCTTGTTGATTTTGGTATAATGACATTGAATTGCAGTTAAGTTACTGAAGTGCGTTCTTATGTGTTTATGCGACGTTCATAAATTTTTAACTGGAATATTTTGTGATGTATATATCAAATGAAAAGTTATTATTGGTGTTCTTAAAATATTATGTTGTTCTGTTTTCGCTCTTGTATTATGTTGTGCATCCAGATTCCGGGTTTCGGGATTGCCTTTGCAGCTGGCCGAGCTGGCTGGCTTTAGTGTGGCCAGGCAGTAAGTTAACACAGCGGCATAAAACAAAACTGGGGGGCACAACCAATTCTTGATTGCTATAGTTCAAGCAATGGAGATAAAGATAGTGCCCCCATATGTATGTAAAAATAGAAACTTTATATTCGAAGTGGTGGGCACACAGTGTGTCCATTACAACATTAGAGCATCTCCCACCATACTCTACAATAAAGTATCGGTTGCTCTCACTATACTCCAAATTTCTGTTCCTAAGAAAAAAATTTAGAGTTTTCAATATTGCTATTCTAAATTTGGAGGACCAAATCTCATACTTTTATATTTCATTTATATCCTTTTACCTTTTTCATTAAATTCAATTAATGTATAATAAATTTTAATTTATAAATTTTATTAACATAAAAATTATGGATTTGGTTCCTCTACTGATCTAATCTTTTCCTAACTTTTTTGAAGTCTTTGATTCGTTGTTAATAAAGTGGTGGTTAAAACCAATCATATCTTAACCACACATTCATTACAATGTTTATGTGTTATGAGATTAGATGAGGTTGAAAAAAAAAAAAAAAAAATCAAATCAGTAGAGGATCTATACTCAAAAATTATATCATTAGAAATGTCTCAAGATCTTTAAAATGAGTTTAATATTTAATATTAATTAATAATTTTTTATTTACTCATTCTTACCATACTTTAGCATCGGTGTGTTTTAGTATTTTTCTCATGCTCAAGTCTTCTATAATGTTTTCCTTATTTTCATTTTTATTTATTTTTTAGATTTTGCATAAATAATCTGATTTTAATTCTCGATTAGAATATGGTTATCATTGTTAATTAGTAGTTGTAATTAAAAAAATAAAAAATAAAGGGTTGCTCATTGACTAACCAAACCCGTAAAAAACCTTCATTTTATTGTAATTCATTTTATTATTTCGTTATAATTTTCTTTTAAAAATTTATTCTGGTGAAAAAATTATAAATAAATAAAAAATTAGATTTTGGTGAAAATCTAATTATTATTTTGTTATAATTTTGGTGAAAAAATTAGATTATAAAAATTTGATTGAAAAAGTTGGAAAAGAAATAAGTAGTTTTGGAAAACTAGTTGAAAATTGTTAGAAAAGAAATAAGTAGGTTGAGATTATTAGTTGAAAAATGTTAGAACCTAAAAATTAGTTATTATAAATCCATGCACTAATAAAACATTATATTTTTACAAAAAGTAAAATAAAATTACAAATGTTATTAAAAATAATATTTATTAAAATTTGGTTGAACAGTAATTTATTAAAGAAAGTAAAAAATAATAATGAAAATATAAGTTATTTAAAGATATAAATAAAAATAGAGATAAAGAGTGGTGGGAGTGAAAAAAATTTAAAGAATGAAATTTGGGGAGAACATTTTCTTTTGGAACTCTATTTTAAAGATAGAAAGATAGAGATAGAGTTTGAATGGAGTACGAAAGTTGTGCACGTGAAGCCATAAGGCCCCGTAGTTGATGTGTCGATACCATTCGTGACGATTAGTAACAATTTAAAGAAAAGTAATGGTCAGAAGATAAATGAACAGCATCTTCATCTATTGCCAGGAAAGGAAAAGAAGTGCTCAAGATGGCCTTACCAAAAGCTGAAAAATTCTACATTATTTATATATGATTCTGCCTTTGACTCCCAAGTTACCATCAATGCATATTCTAGGTTTGTGCATTCCCTGAATGCAGTCGTGTTTGGATTGATTTCCTTCGACAGTGAGTTCCAGCAAGTCCTTATAAGGAAATACGACAAGAATAAATCACTTTTTACGTCATTTAAGTATATTTTTTTTTTGGAACTATTACAATATTCCATGTTGGGGTGTGATTCGAATCTACAATCCTCTTAGATGTAGACGTGAAGTGTTTAGAGTATCTCCAATGCTAATGTAAGTTGTAAAAAAATTAGATGCCGCATAGGATGAACAATCATTTTGTTAAAAAATTCATTTTTAATACAACCTCTCCAATACAATTTCAAGTTGAGGTGGTAACATTTTTTTTAGAGACCGTCAACATAACTCTCTAGAGCATCTCCAATGCAACTATGAATTGTTAAGAAATTAGATGCAATATAGAACAAACAGAGATTAAATAAAATTATGCTTCTTTAATGCAGTCATCACTTCTCAATGTCAAATTGAGGCGGTAAAAAAAAAAAAAAAATACACTGTCAACATGACTATCCACTTTCACACGGTCTGCACAACCATCTTGTTGCTAACTCAACATATATTTAAAATCCCAAAAAAAAAAAATCATATGCAAATTTTATTAAATCATTAAAAAAAACAATTAACAAGCAGATGTTTTAACAGTGAAGCATTGGAGACCAATTTTTTAGTTGGCTGTCTGTCAAGTATATTTTTTATGACACGACATTATTGCCATATGAACAATTTTTGTTAGACAATCCACGCTTGCATTGGAGATATTCTGATTTCAGAAGGTCTGTTGGACAACCATGTTGTTGGTCCAATCAACAACTACTCTTGTCTTCTACTTTATTTTATTAAATAATTCTAAAATACATTTAAGAGACCAAAAATAAATTGACATATCATTAAAAGCATGTATTTTACAAGTGAAGTATTGAAGACCACTTTTTCATTTGAACATCTATTAAGTTTAGTTACATGTCACATACGAAGCAATTGACCTGATAATATTGACATATCACCATTTTTTCAAATACAAGTCATATTATCATCGGATATGCTCTTATAAATGAACCAATCTCATTTTATCATATCATTTAAATTACTTTTTGAGATAATAATAATAAAAAAAATAGATATACTTGTTAATCGTTAAAGATATTTTTGTACATAGATATTTTTCTAGCCAATAAGATGTCTACACGAGGATTTTGCGGGTTTGTACGCCGTGACGACTGACGACGACCCTCTATCAAATATAGACCGACCAAACTAGAGCCAGATATTTTTAACGTCCGTGAAAACGACGATTCGTTTTCTATTCCCTTCCTTTTAGATCGACAAGTGTCACTAATCAGATCTGCGGATCTATAGAGATTTTATAACAAACAAAAAGCTCTCGAGCTCACGGCTTTTGATTTCCTCCAAGTCAGCAATCCTCCGCCCCACTAATTGTTGCCACGTTTGAATATATTGGATCCTACGTGGCATTTCTGAAAACATTCCATCCTCCATTTTGTCCACGTCATCAACCTTGTATACGTATAATTTCTCCTCCTATTCTCCTATGCAAAAGCTCGACGATATCTTTCTCTTCTAGTCTCTCTGTTTCTATATCAGTCCATTTTGAAAATCCTTTTTTTTTTTCGAAAATTAAAGCGAAAAATATTGTAATAATTCATAAAATCCAAATTTTCAATTTCAAAATCAAAATATTTATATTAATTCTGCGCAATGATTTCAGTTCAAGTAAATTCCTGCTCGGTCGAGCTCATTAACGGTGGTTAATGAAGCTTTTGAGGTAAGATATCTTCAATGTAATTTTTTCAATTTTTTGAATTATCTTTACTATTGGAGCTATTGATTCGTTAAATTTCATTTTATTATTGGCATTGAATTCATTTTATCTACTTTTGATTTCTAGTTTGTTGAATAGATGGTTAGTGTTTATATAGTGTTCAAAAGTTTTGAAATTAATGCTTAATTGTTGATTTTATTTATATTTGTGATATGTTTTTCTATCAAAGTTAATGTAATGTTCGACTCTTTTTATCGTTTAAGATTAGGGTTTTGAAGTATAGTTGTGCAATTTTCACTTTTGCAGATCTTCTGAAATTTATAAAAAAACTCTGCTTTGGTTGATACTGGGAATCAGAACAATATGTTTTTGTAAAAAAAAAAAAAAATGTTGTAGATTGTTGTTGCTCAATGTTTTAGTGACTAGTGAGTCGTTTTATTTTTGTTGCTCCTTAAGTAATTTCATGAATTTCTCCGTTTAAGTTGATGTTGATTTTATTTTGTCTATCAGGACACTCTGCTCTTATGGTGTCAAAACAGCTTACCGGTTTTGGAGAAACTTGTAGCAATTTAAAAGAAGAAATTTTGATTGGTGGTGATTCCAGTGAATTTAATCATGGACCTGATTTTTGCGTCTTTGCATATGCGCTGATTCCTGGATTGTATAAGATTAAACTGATTGTATCTATATTGAGGTTGGATTCTTGAAGAGGAAGATATGTGCTATTTGTTTTGCAGATTGAAGAGAGTATTTCACTGTTATGATCTTGGACCTTCCTTATTATCGGTCTTTTTGAATCTGATTGACAGGGAGTGTCTAGATGACAGTTGATGGCAATAGGGACAAAGAGTTACAGCAACTAAATCAGAGATTGCAAGATGGAAACGAGAGAGACGGGGACAGAGTTGGGGGTGAAGAACAAGACGTAGTCAACAATGATCAATTGAAAGACCATAACATTGCTGAGGATGTAAAAGATCGAGGTGGAGGGGCTGTTCAGGCCTCAACTGTGCTGCAGATGCCACAGCAGCAGCCTCAAGGGGCGATGGTTTGGGAGCGGTTTCTCCATCTAAGATCCCTCAAGGTTCTGCTTGTGGAAAATGATGACTCTACTCGCCAGGTTGTTGCTGCACTGCTTCGCAATTGCAGTTATGAAGGTTAGTAACCAAGTCTATGTGATGCATGTTGTTGCTGCACTGCTTAATTGAAAATGTCAAGAACTCATGTATGCAATTTCTAATTGATAATATCTATCATGCTTTTTCTGATGAAAAAGAAACTAGATTTTGAGAGCTATGGACCTCAAAATTTAGCCTAGAGCCCTAGAGAAACATAGAGGAATAAAGATGATACAGATCTTCTTTTATTTGATTCTCCATGATTTCCTTCTACATTCCATGCCAACTTTTATAAAAGGTTCTTCGCAAAAATGGTCTGCAACTCTGCATGCAAGTTACTTTGGTTGAAGATCAATGGTCTGCATGTAAGCAAAGCTAGTCCTAGCTGGAAAATACTTAAGTCAGAATTTTATTATTTTTTATTTGGCAAATAAGTCTATTCATTGCATCAATACTTGCCATACTTTTTTTGTACTGCCCAAAACTTTTTTGAAACTATATATTTTCTACCATTTGATATAATGTTATATTTAATTCAATTTTACTAATTCTCCTTTTCTATTGTGGATTGTTAAATTTATTTTGGTATTTCCAGTGACTGAAGCAGCAAATGGATTACAAGCATGGAAGATACTGGGGGATTTGACCAATCATATTGATATTGTCTTAACTGAGGTAGTCATGCCTTGCTTATCAGGAATTGGTCTTTTGTGCAAGATTATGAGCCACAAAACACGGAAAAACGTTCCGGTTATTAGTAAGTTCATTTTGTACGATTAACTTTTACTTTTGCTGCCCTTTTGTCAATTGATTAGCATTAATGTATGATTATTTTTCCTTGACATATTCCGATTAGATACTGTTAACTACTTATGGTGAGCTCTGTGTGCAGTGATGTCATCTCTTGACTCCATGGGTTTAGTCTTTAAGTGTTTATCGAAAGGTGCTGTTGACTTTCTAGTGAAGCCTATACGAAAGAATGAGCTTAAGAACCTTTGGCAGCATGTTTGGAGAAGATGCCAAAGTGTGAGTTGTTAAAAAAATTCCCCTTAAGATATAGACTCTATACGTGAAACAGGGTTTGGGTTTACTTTTTGCTGCCACTTTCCACTCTTGTACTTTACATTTTTAAAAAGAATGAAGTATACCCCTACTACAATTTCTCTGAAGTGTTTATTTCTACGGTTAACTTCATTAATACATATATTTTGAACTCAGATTACTTTTCAAATTTGATGTCGCACTTTTATTCAATTAATGATTTCTAGTCTCTCTCAGTCTAGTGGTAGTGGAAGTGAAAGTGAAAGTGGCACAGAAACTAAAAAATCTGTGAAATCAAAAAGTGTTGAAAAGTCAGATAACAACACTGGCAGCAATGATGAGGATGATAATAGGAGCATTGGTTTGAATGTTGGGAATGGAAGTGACGATGGGAGCGGCACTCAGGTAATATAATTCCATAAAGAAATAGAAGATTATATACGGTTTTCACCGCCGGCTGTTTTATTTCCCTGTACTGTAGAAGACCAATAGGTTCCGTTATAGAATTATAATTCTCATCAGTTTTAATTTTAACAGCTTCATATTCAAATTTATCAATATGTTTAGTGATTTACTTCATACTGCAGCTGTGATTTCATTTAAAATTCATATATAAATGTATCGATGTAATATAAGTTGTTTTAATGTCTCTAGTTTTATATGAAAAGGGGGTTGGGAATAATTTTTTTTGCCTGCATCTTGTAAATAAGATTTCCTTTTTGAGATATTATAGGAGATTTTGTCAATTAAAGTTTTCTAACAGTATGCAAATCTCAAATCCATTTCAAAGCAGTAGAATGTAGTGGTTATCGATATAAGTTGGACCCTTGAATATTCATTAGAAAACTATTTTTACTTCTTACAGAGCTCTTGGACAAAAAAAGCCGTAGAAGTTGATAGGCCAAGACCCATGTCTTCTTGTGATCGAGTTTCTGAGTGTCCTGATAGCACTTGTGCCCAGGTTATCCACTCAACTGACAAAATATCTGAGAACTACATGGTCCCTATGACTGCTGCAAGGGAGTGCCAAGAACAACTTGGTATGTATGAGACTATTTAGAACTCTAT
Organism: Acer campestre; assembly: GCA_954870605.1. Taxonomy (NCBI): domain Eukaryota; kingdom Viridiplantae; phylum Streptophyta; class Magnoliopsida; order Sapindales; family Sapindaceae; genus Acer; species Acer campestre. Next base: position 32,198,103 of record OX940805.1, on the reverse strand, counting down.
GGCTGTTACGAGATGGGCTTAGTCCCTGTATTGTTCTTTTCATATTTATCCTTCTCTTTATTTTCTTCTTTACATGTTGAAAATATTGCAATAGGCAGAAACCTGAATATAGGTGCATGTAGAAGTCTAGATTTACAACTTGAGTACCCAATTGAGGTTCCAATAATTAATAATTCTTGTAGGCACAAAACCAAATAATCAGTTTGAGGTGGGGTCCAGTAAATTTAGTGAGCAGATTGGTAAAGGAAAGGTAGACCTCAACAGTGATAGTCCATCCAGCAAACTGAGCTATGAAGCTGTTAATCCGACAAGCATCATCACCAAGATCACTGATACTGAGAAGGACAAGACAGAGTATGAGGATCCAAACAGAGTTTCTAAGATCTTAGATATCAACAGTAAATCCATTAAGGATTCCGGGGAACTACCATCCCTTGAACTCAGTTTAAAGAGACTTCGAGGAGCTAAAGACATTGGGACAACAGTCCAGGATGACCGTAATGTTTTGAGACGTTCGGACTCTTCAGCTTTCTCAAGGTATAAGGAAGTTGCAAGGACCTGGAAATTTTTATTATCTATATGGTTTGGAATTCTTAAAATAGTTATCTACATTATAGTGAATCCCTGAATAGTTTTTGTTATAATATATTAGTTGTCTCTGTGCAGGTATAATAATAAGGGTCCTACTGGGAACATTGAAAGTGCTTGTAAGTTTGATAATAGATTGGAAATCGCAAAAAAAAGTTCGGTGCGTGATATTCAATCTCATTCAAATAGGGATCCTCTCAATCAGTCCTCAAATGGGGGTAGCAATAATATGGACATGGGTTCCACTACTGATAATGCTTTTATTAAGCCAGTTCTTTTGAAGAACAAGTCAAAAGTATCATCCACAGTCAACCGTTTACACTCATCATGTGCATTCCAACCTATGAAAAATGACCTTTTATGCAGCCCTCAGCAAGTTTTGCCAGATAAGGGGGATGATGCGGTGGCTGCATCTGCACGAGGTCTACAATGGGGCAAGGAGCTCCAAATTCAGCACCTCACACACCATTATGATAACTGTCATCATCTTGTTCACAACATGCAAGAGAAACGGCTGCCACATGACCATGAGCTATTATCATTGAAGAAAATGGCTGCAGCTGTTCCACATGCTGGATCATCCAATATGTTGGGTGGGCTTGTTGAGGGTAATGCTGGAAATTACAGTGTCAATGGAAGTGCCTCAGGCAGTAACCATGGGAGCAATGGGCAAAACGGAAGCAGCATTGCTATGAATGCTGGAGGGATGAATGGAGAAAGTGATAACGGGGATGTTGGGAAAAGTGGAAGTGGTGATGCTAGTGGCAGCGGGACTGGAAACAGAGTAGACCAAAACAAGCTCTCCCATAGGGAAGCTGCCTTGACCAAGTTCCGTCAGAAGAGAAAAGAAAGATGCTTCCGGAAAAAGGTAATTGATCAGCAATGCTCCTTTCTTTCTGTTTCGTATGTAGAATTTCATTTTTTGGCATTTTTGTCTTTGTTCATATTGATCGGCATTGCACTCTCAAACATGGATTGTTTGATGTCGTCATTTTTGTAAGTTGGTGGAAGATTCCGTATGCAGTGAAGTATGTGATATGGCTTTCATTTGAATAGTCTGTATTCTTTTAGAGGTCACATGCCAATATTTCGAGTGATAGATAAGAAAACTATGAGTAATACCGTGGTTTTCTTCGTTTTATATACAGTAGTTTATGATTGTTGTCTCTTTCTTTTTTTCCCTTTTTAGGTTCGGTACCAAAGCAGGAAGCAGCTAGCAGAACAACGGCCGCGTGTTCGGGGACAATTTGTGCGGCAGCAAACTGTGAATTAGAACACAAGCAGAGAAGCAGAAAGCTAGTTCAATCCTCTTCCTAACATGCATCTGGAGCGTGGTTGGTTGCTGAGAATTCATGTAAAAAAATTCTGTTCGATGAACTTCTTCATGTTAAAAAGTTTGTGTAGCGGTTTTTATTTGCCTGGTTGAACATTAAAATGTTTGTATGATCTCGTACTTTCTGTTGTTTGGTAATTTCCAAGTCCTTTTCTTAAATATTTTCCGCTCAATCCTGTTTATTACTCGGTAAATCACTCTTAGCAAAGTGGTTATACACTTCCCTTTTAACGTCAGTAAACCACTCTTAGATGAGGTTGACGCAATGATATGCTCCCCACACCTATATCATTGAGATTATAGGTTTGAATCGTGTCTCTCTGTCCCGAATTCCAAATTAATTGTAATAGTTCAAACAAAAAAAAGTTTAGTGAACAATGAATCGAACATGTTGCATAGGATCACATTATTATTATTATTATTATAGAACATTTTTTACAATTAAGGATTATTCCATTTATAACAACTATCTCCAGGAAATCCAACATTGTGCACACAAGGACCAGTTGGTTTGATGTTCCACACACATTGTCTGCCACATATCCTGTCATCCCTTCGCTGAACGTAGATGTCGAACCATTTGAAAGCCCCGGACCATGCCATACTGCAGTAGAATTGCGTATTTGAGAAAATGCTCTTACGGAAATGAAATCCGAAACTCTGTTGGTACGGAAGTATACGTACGCCAAGATCATTCTCTTTCGATTTACAGTGAACGGTGAGATCTTTTCCGGCTCCTATATCATTTATCACATGGACATGTACTGGGACAAAAAATAAATCTGGTGTTAAATCATCAGTAGCATTGCATACATTAAAATTGTATGCAACAGCTAGAAGAATTATGAAGAGGGAGATAATTAGTTTGGTGAAAGGAAGGAGACTCATGCTTGATTGTTAAAATTACAGTACTGCAATGGAAAATCAGGATTAATTTGTAATGTATATATATATACATGCAGTAATATATAGAGAATATTTAGGTGTTACTATATATAGACTATAGTATATGCTAATTATTATAAATGCTATGTTGAAATTTTTTTTACCGGTAACATTTATGTATGGAATCTCAATCTGTCTTTCCATTCTTTGGATTGGATATAGACATTTAATGTTGTTTGGATTTATGTCCTGCTCTAAATCAATGGCCTTGATTGATTCTATCTTCTGGTACAATAAAGAAACAAAAATTAATAGAAAATGATTAAAGGATCTATTATTTTAATTTCGGTAAGGACCGCCATAATATCACATCAATTTGTATGAATTTTGATTTGAATTTTTTTTTTTTTTTGGATTATAAGTTTATTGAAATCTACCTATGAATAATATTTGAAAGTTTTTCAATTCTTAAAACTATTTTTATCGATTTTTTTTTTTTAAATATGAAGACATCAGAAAAATATATATAATATTTAGGTGTTATATATATAAACTATAGTATATGCTATTTATTATAAATGCTATGTTGAAAAATTATATTGGTACATTTATGTATGGAATCTCAATTTATCTACCCATTGGATATAGATATTTAGTGTTTGTTTGGTTGAGCTTTCTACTGCCTCAAAAGTAGGAGTGTGTGGAATCCAATCTAATCCAATACGATCCATTGGATCGGATTCAATCCATTGGATCGGATTGGATCCAGAGAGGTGATTGGATCGGATCTTGAATTTCCGTTTGGAAATCCGCCGAATCCGCCAATCCGCCTAAAATATTAGGCCTTATTTTTATACTGGGCAATTTATTTTATCCACTACTTTCTAATGTAAAGGCCCAACCAAAATACAATTTCTAATGTTACTATTTTGGGTTTTCTTTCTCAATTTCTCCAGAGCCAACAATTCACTATCTTTTTTTCTCCTATCCTTCTTCATCAACATCACGACTTATTAATTTCTTCATGTTAAAAAGTTTGTGTGGCGGTTTTTATTTGCCTAGTTGAACATTAAAATGTTTGTAGGATCTCGTACTTTCTGTTGTTTGGTAATTTCCAAGTCCTTCTCTTAAATATTTTCCGCTTAATCATGTTAATTTATTACTCGGTAAATCACTTTTAGCAAAGTGGTTGTACGTACACTTCCCCTTTAACGTCAGTAAATCACTCTTAGATGAGGTTGATGCAATGATATACTCCCCACACTTATATCATTGATATTATAAGTTCGAATCATGTCTCTCTCTATCCCGAATTCCAAATTAATTGTAATAGTTCAAAAAAAGTATAGTGAATAATGAATCGAACATGTTGCATAGGATCACATTATTATTATTATTTTATACAATTAAGGATAATTCCATTTATAACAAGTATCTCCAGGAGATCCAACATTGTGCACACAAGGACCAGTTGGTTTGATGTTCCACACACATTGTTTGCCACATATCCTGTCGTCCCTTCGCTGAACGTAGATGTCGAACCATTTGAAAGCCCCGGACCATGCCATACTGCAGTAGAATTGAGTATTTGAGAAAACGCTCTTATGGAAATGAAATCCGAAACTCTGTTGGTACGGAAGTATACGTATGCCAAGATCATCGTCTTTCGATTTACAGTGAACGGTGAGATCTTTTCCGGCTCCTATATCATTTATCACCTGGACATGTACTGTGACATGAAATTCGTCTGGTGTTAAATCATCAGTAGCATTGCATACATTAAAATTGTATGCAACAGCTAGAAGAATTATGAAGAGGGAGATAATTAGTTTGGTGAAAGGAAGGAGACTCATGCTTGATTGTTAAAATTACAGTACTGCAATGGAAAATCAGGATTAATTTGTAATGTATATATATATACATGCAGTAATATATAGAGAATATTTAGGTGTTACTATATATAGACTGTAGTATATGCTAATTATTATAAATGCTATGTTGAAATTTTTTTACTGGTACATTTATGTATGGAATCTCAATCTGTCTTCCCATTCTTTGGATTGGATATAGACATTTAATGTTGTTTGGATTTATGTTATGATCTAAATCAATGGTCTTGATTAATTCTATCTTTTTGTATAATAAAGAAACAAAAATTAATAGAAAATGATTAAAGGATCAATTATTTTAATTTCAGTAAGGACCGCCATAATATCACATCAATTTGTATGAATTTTGATTTGAATTTTTTTTTTTTATCGATAATAAGTTCATTGAAATCTACCTATAAATAATATTTGAAAGTTTTTCAGTTCTTAAAACTATTTTTATCGATTTTTTTTTAAAATATGAAGGCATCAGAAAAATATATATAATATTTAGGTGTTCTATATATAGACTATAGTATATGTTATTTATTATAAATGCTATGTTGAAAAATTATATTGGTACATTTATGTATGGAATCTCAATTTGTCTTCCCATTGGATATAGATATATGATGTTTGTTTGGTTGAGCTTTCTACTGCCTAAAAAAATCTACAAACGTCTATTTGAGTTTGTTCTTAGAGTTGTTTAGTTGGATTTTTGAGATTGTCTATTTTAAATTGAGTAGAAATAAGTAGAGTTTAAATCTTTATTAGACAAAAGCTTATGGGGATATGCTTCTTCAAATAAATATTTTTTTTCAAAAAGGTCTACCGACCAAATAATTATAATTTTTTTTTCAACAACTCTATTTCCGATAGATCTACTACAAATAGATCTTTTACCAATAGAGGTTTTTCAAAAGTCTAACCAAACAAGCCCTTAACGTTGTTTGAATTTATATCTCAATCTTCTTCAAAAAATAAAATAAAATAAAATGTATGGAATCTCAATCTATCTCCCCATTGGATATAGACATTTAATGTTGTTTGGATTTATATCTCGATCTAAATCAATAGTCTTGATTAATTCTATTTTTTATAAGATAAAAAAAATAAAAATTAAAAGAAAAAGAACCAGGTGAGAAGAGGATCCAAATCCTCTATCCGTATATTATTAATTTTAGAACAAATTTATTTTAGCTTTATGCAATTCCCTTTCACATTTGTTGACTTCACTGAAAATCAAGGTTCGGATTTTATTAAAATTCAAACTCCTTGACTTGAAATTAAATGTTTTCTAAACTTTTCTTTACCACGTATTGAATGTATTTTATTAAAATTCAAACTCTTTGACTTGAAAATTACATGTCTTCTAAACTTTTCTTTGTCACATATGGAATGTGATTAAGAGCTTAATAGCATTCAATTAAGTATGATCCTTGTGATTATGACCACTACCTAATTGTAAAAGGCGGTTCTTGTGACCACAGATTAATAGATATCACTTTAACTCACCCCCTTCAAGGGAGGTAACCATTACCCCCTCTTAAATGGATGATATGTGTCATAAAGGAGTAAATTTTTAGACAATTTTACCCTTTCATAGACACATGTCATGTGTATGGGAGGGGGGTAATGCTTACTCTCCTTGAAAGGGGGTGAGCAAAAATGCAATCAGATCAATGTGGCTCAATAGTAAAAGTCATTGATGCATAATATCTTTGTGACAAAACATTAAAAAATATATACATTCATTCTCCTTTGATTTTCCATATATTAAGAAAGAATAAACTCCTTCGTACGAGGAGGTAGGTGATAAATCCAACATCATTGTTCTACCAAACAACACACTCTCACCTAGACACATTATCTTATATTTTTTATTATTATTATTATTATTACTTTATTCCATTCAAAACCCCCGTGGAGGATGCTCTTGTTTATATCATTCAATAAATAAAGATGAGGTTGACAATTTGACATACATGGTTAAGATTCCTGGATTCAGAGTGTCGGCACTCTTTTTCAAATCTCGAAAAATATGAGAACCAATTTGATCACTTTTATAAAAGTCGTAAACAAATTTGGGATTAAAAAATATATATATATCTTCTCCTTACAATCCATAAATTATTTATTCACACTCCAAATTGATTTTTTTTTTTTTTTTTTGGTAAAAAGGGGGGCAAACTGCCCAAAAACAGAAGAAAAAACTAAACCAAAGGTATCAGTCTAGCAATAGCAGTACCCCTGCTATCGTCCTCCAGAATTGGAAGAATCTGTAAAGGAGGGACTGGAAACACCATAAGCCCCAAATCCAGTGAGTGACCAAAAAAAAATTAAAATTAAAGACACTCCAAACTAATTAATCTGTTAAAAAAAAAAAAAAAATTCTCTCTCTTAAATCATTAGATTAAATATTACGTATTAAACTCTCTTCCATAAATTTGTTATTTCCATATTAAATTCTTTATCCTGATAAATTCCATCCATTTTTTTAATATTATATATATATATATATATAATATTTTCATACTTTCTCTACCGATTTCTAATTAATAGTTAAAGAAAAAAAAAACTTTTGAATATTTTTTTTTTTTACTAACAGTATAATATATATATATATATATATTAAAAAGTCAATTTTTTTTTTTATAAAAAAAAAGATATATGAAAACTTGAATTGTTTCAACTAGATTCGATTAAACTCATAATTTCTAAGACTAATAAAAGAATTAAAGTTCTTTAGACAATCACATACCTACAAGAGTAACAATTTATTATTATTATTTTTTCATATTTCTATTTTTTTATAAAAAAAAAAAAAATTTAAAAAAAAACAAGGTACTTTTTTTTTTTTTTTTACATACATATGGTTTCTAAAAATCAAGCTTATTAGTAAGTTTTTTTTATTTTTATTTTTTTAACTGTTAGTCTTGTTTGAGAAATAATGGAGATAGAAAATTAAAGATATTTATTGGAGGAGAGAGAGTTTAATATGATAATTTAATATTTATGCGAGGGTATTTAATATGTAATAATTAATATAATGATTTAGGGGAGATAATTTATTTTTTTAATAATTTAATTCAAAAAGGATAAAAAGGATAATCTTGTAACAAAATGAAGTGTCTTTAGAATTTTTTAAAATTTAAATTTTGAGAATTGAGTGTTTTTAGAAAAGAAGTATAAAAAGAAAAAAAATTGGATTGTCAAAAGAAACTCTCTAAAAAAAAGTCCATGGCCAAATTGGTAATTGCCCTTATTATTATTATTATTATTATTATTATTATTATTATTATTAATCACTGTTCTATTACATTTTACATGATTCAGGAATTCCAATCATAACAATCATCTTCAAGAGCACTATAATTCAGCACACAAGGACCAGTTGTTCTGATGCTCCACACACATTGTCCGCCGCATATCTTCTCATCCCTTCGCTGGATGTAGATGTCGAACCAGTGAAAAGATCCGATCCATGTAAATCCACAGAAGAATTGCGTAGTTCCGAAAATGTTTGTATGGAAATGAAAAGAATAATGCTTATGAAAACCAACTATATGTTTGCCAAGATCATCGTCTTTCGATTTACAATGAATGGTGAGATCTAATCCGTCTCCTAAATCATTTACCACCCTAACAAGTACTCCTGGTGTCAAAGAAGTAGTTGTTGCATTGCATGATGATACACTAAAATTGTAAGCCACAACAAGAAGAATTATGAAAATGGAGACAATTAGTTTGGAGAAAGGATGATTCATATTGCTTGATTGTTTAATGTTAACAGTATTTCAATGCAAAATCATGACTCAGCTGGTAGATGGACGAGTTTAGATGGCAAAAAACTTATAATATATATATATATATGGTCTAGATAGGTAGATAGATAATGTCAACAAAAGTTTAGTTGTCCAAATAATAATGGAAAGTAATTACATCTTTGACCAAGTAATCGCATCTTTGACCACTCATTAATTGCGTTTATGTGTAATTTGATCACTTAAAGGTGACTGATGGAGAGCTAAGGAGAGGATCCTAACTCCAAATTCAATCTCCTAATTAAAATCCAATTAATATTTCCTCTGCCCTCTTAATTTTCTCCTCTCTCATCATATCATGTATATCTATATCTATATAATATAGTAAAATGGAACTCTCACGGTGCCACGTGTCACCATAAGAGAGCTTTGTCATTAAATCACATCTCACCATCTATCTAATAATCGTTTATTTACTCTCTCTATGCAATCCTGTAATTAATGAGGTAATTAATAGATTCTATTAATCATTCCCATAATTAATTTTTAATTATTAATTAGTTATATATATTATAATGTTTGGTAAGTTTAAAAGACAATCATAAATTCTTATTCTTCAAAAATCGGTTTATTTACTCTCTCTATACAATCACATAATTAATGGATAATAGAGCTTTAGCATTAAATCACGGCTCACCACCTATCTAATAATCGTTTATTTACTCTCTCTCTCTCTCTCTCTCTCTCTCTCTCTCTCTCTCTCTCTCTCTCTCTATATATATATATATATATACACACACAATCCTATAATTAATGGGATAATTAATAGTTTCTATTAACCATTCCGATAATTAATTTTTAATTATTAATTAGTTATATATATTATAATGTTTGGTAAGTTTTAAAGACGGTCATAAATTCTTATTCTTCCAAAATCTCGGTTTACTTACTCTCCAGTCTCCCTATACAATCATGTAATTAATGAGATAATTAGTATATTCTATTAACCATTCCCATAATTAATTTTTAATTATTAATTAGTTATATATATTATAATATTTGTTAAGGTTAAAAGACAATCATAAATTCTTATTCTTCCAAGGTTTATTTACTCTCTCTCTATACAATCTCATAATTAATGGGATAATTAATAGATTCTATTAACCATTCCCATAATTAATTTTTAATTATTAATTAGTTATATATATTATAATATTTGGTAAGTTTAAAAGACAATCATAAATTCTTATTCTTCCAACCTCCTTAATTACCTACCTCCTTTGCTACATTTCTCTCCCCTTTTTTTAACATTTTTATTTTTCAACCTTTATTATCCAACTCTTCACTTTCCAATCCATCCTCCTTCTTTCCATATCATTTATCTTCATCACTCAAAAACTCTTCTATTTCGTCTACAGCTTGGCATCCGTAATGGTGCCCCATGCAAGACATCGTTTTCGACATGGACGAGACTCTTTGTGTTTGAACAAGTTAGAAATATTCTCTCCTTCCTACTTTATATTCACTTGCTAATTTTATAGTGCTTTCTATGTATTTGTTAGTGACTAACGATGGTCAACCGTTACTTCGTTAGTCAACTGGTTAAGGGGTAGTCATTGGTATTACGATATTTTCACCGGTTTTACTACAATTATGTGTGTAATTAGGGTAAATTAGTTCAATTTGCCATATATATATATATATCAATGGAGACCCTGAAAACCTGACTGAAAATCAAGGTTATATATGGATAATGCTAAACTGCCTTAAATCATATCCAAATGATATTGCATGTGAGTTGTCAAGATCATGTTAGTGTCCGTTTGGAAGAGATTCTCTACTGGCTAATAAAAGAGATTTTTTAATTAAAAAAGTTCTTTTAAAATAATTTGCGTCATTTGGTTGTCACTCAGTAGAGCTTTGAATGATTAAAAAAGTTATTTTACGTCTACTTTGAGAAACTCAAATTTTAGGTTTTTCCAAGTAGATATTTTTTAATAACACTAAAATGTATAATATGACCCTGTTATTTAAAATAGTTTTTGAATATTTTGGTAATTCAACCATTAAAAAAAAAAAAAAAAAAAATCTGATTGACAACCAAACGACTAACAACTTCCCATTAAAAGTTTTACGTGTAAAAGATCTACTTTAAAAGATTCACTCCCAAAAGATCTACTTGAATAAACTCTTTCAAACAGATCCTTAATCATGAGATTATGGGCCAGTTTGGTATTGATTTTGAAAAGTTGAAATCAGATTATTTTATATTTTTGACATAAAACGATGTTTGGTAAAACTTCCAAAAGTGATTAATTGATAATCTGTCAAGTTTTAACAGTGATTTTGAGAAGTATGTGAGGAGTTACTTTTTGAAAGTGATTATGGAATAATCTATTTCAGCATTTAATGAATCTTTTAAAATATCATTATTATCCTTATGGAATCAAGTTTAAATCATGTATATACCTTATTTCATCTCAAAATTAAATATTCTATTTAAATATTGATTCAATTTATAAAATCTCTTAAAAATATTTTTATTGTTCTTATGAATTTTTTTTTTTTCTAATTGAAATATTCTACTTAAATATTGATTTAATATATATAATTAATGAAAAAAAAATGAATAGGGTCATAAACTCATGTATATTTTAGTCATTTTAACTAATCTCGACACTTTTGCAATAAAATTATCAAACATGTGTATACCGATTTTGAACTCTACAGTAGTTTTAACAATACAATTAACCAAACATTTGATGATTAACTTCACAGCTGATTATTTCTTCAGCACAGCTAATAGTGATTATTATAAAAGTTACAGCAGCAATACCAAACTGGCCCTATGTCATTATGGTATGAGTGATAAGATCTTGACAACTCATATGCCGCACCGTCTGGACATAATTTTGGATAAATATTTTGGACAATATTTTAGCATTACTCTTATATATATATATAAAATTTTCTATTATCAGTTCGTCTCAATAAATATATCAGGACGAAAAATATGGACCACTAGAATTATATATATACATGGGCGAATTTTTTATATTTTATATATTATATATATATATATATATATTTTTTTTGGGGGGGGGGGGGGGGGGGGGGTGTTGTGGGCGCTCTCAACCAATGAAATTGCTACATGTATTTATTATATATAAATTTTAATATTATAGTATGTAGGCAATAAATTATGATGTTATTAGTATAAATTAATTATTAAATATTTATTTATTATATATAAATTTTAATATTATAGTATATAGGCAATAAATTATGATGTTATTAGTATAAATTAATTATTAAATATCTTCCCTATTTTATTGTCCATGAAATTAGGAGATATAATTAATCTATTTTCCTTCATTAATTTTTTTTATTAGTAATTATTCAATTTGACCTTTCACATTATCTTTATCGCTCTTCAAGATTTTAGGTTAGGAATCGTAAATTAATAAAAATTATGTTTTTCATTAGGCAATTTTATTCATGTTGTTGTAACTAAATTTTTCTTATTCTCTATCCGAATAATTTCAGGTATTATTACAAAAATAATAAATACTTTAGGTTATTAATATGATTTTGCTACATTTATTATAAAGTTTGTTATTTAAACGTTTTCAACTGCAATTACTTAGATGTCGTTTTCAGCTATGCGTATTGTCAAGATTAGGTTTCGTAACAAGATGGAAGATGAATTTCTTACAAACTCTTTAATCATGTATATTGAAAGGGAAATCACATAACAACTTAGTATATATTTGATTATAGATGATTTTATAAATTTAAAAGAGCGTCGGGTTCCATTTTGATTCATAAAGCTGTGTCTATTTTATTTATTAATTTATTTGTTATACTATTACAATTTGCATATGAGACTATACATTATTACATTTTATTTTTTATTTTTTTTAAATATTAGTATATTCGTCTTCCGTCAACTTGAATATTTGTCTTTGTCTTGGCCCCCCAAAGCTAAAATCCTGGCTTCGCCTATATATATATGTATGTATCAATTTTAATTTACACCTTATGTATGGATTAATGTAATGGAAATGAAAATCAAACCTCTTTTAAACTTTTATTTGTCAAATATTGAATGTGCTTAATTAGAGTAGCGATATTAGCACCCCTTAAAAACCGTATGTGCACCCCTTTTTGTATTTATACCTCATTAAATTCTTTTCAAATGTTATAACTTGTAAGTACACCCCACATATTACCAAAATATCCTTTTATTTAGTTTTATTTTTCCTATTATTAAATACTATACATTATACATTAACAGATTCTAAAATAATTGAAATAAAAATTTCAAAAAATAAAATAAAATTATTGAAATGAAAACAAATAAAAAAATCTAGAAGGAGGCGTAGCAACTTAGTATATATTTGAAATCACATAGCAACTTAGTATATATTTGATTATAGATGATTTTATAAATTTAAAAGAGCGTCGGGTTCCATTTTGATTCATAAAGCTGTGTTTATTTTATTTATTAATTTATTTGTTATACTATTACAATTTACACATGAGACTATACATTATTACATTTGATTTAAAATATATATATATTAGTATATTCGTCTTCGGTCAACTTGAATATTTGTCTTTATCTTGGCCTCCCAAAGCCAAAATCCTGGCTTCGCCTATATATATATATGTATGTATCAATTTTAATTTACACCTTATATATGGATTAATGTAATGGAAATGAAAATCAAACCTCTTTTAAACTTTTATTTGTCAAATATTGAATGTGCTTAATTAGAGTAGCGATATTAGCACCCCTTAACAACCATATGTGCACCCCTTTTTGTATTTATACCCCATTAAATTCTTTTCAAATGTTATAACTTGTAAGTACACCCCACATATTACCAAAATATCCTTTTATTTAGTTTTATTTTTCTTATTATTAAATACTATACATTATACATTAACAAATTCTAAAACAATTGAAATAAAAATTTCAAAAAATAAAATGAAATTATTGAAATGAAAACAAATAAAAAAATCTAGGAGGAGGCGTAGCTTCTTTCAGATTTCCAACATAAACTTTTTTAAAAAATTTAATTTAATTTTTTATTTTAGCTCAAATAATCATTAAAACAGCTATTTTATATTTTTAAGTTAGATAAAATGATTGAAATAAAAACAAATATAAAATCTTGGAGGAGGGCGTAGCAGTGGTAGACTGGTAGCACCTTCCAGATTTTCAACCAAAACTCATTTTGTTTAATTTAATTTAATATTTATTTTAGCTTAGATTTTTTTTTAAAAAAAAATCGAAGGGAAAGCTTAGATTTTTAATTAGATACGATGATTTTTTTTTTTTCAATTCCTTTAATTATTAAAACAGTTATTTTATATTTTAATAATTACTTTTTAAGTTTTTAATTAATAAATAGTTAGTATTTTGATAAAAGAGTATTTATAATTTTTTTAATAATGATACTTAAGGTCAATATTGGAATTTTTAAAATATAATAATTTATGAGTGTATATACAGTTTTTATGGGGTGCAACTATCGTCACTCACTCAATTAATTGAGAGCCTAAATCAGGTTGATAATTAGCTTTCAAATAGGCCCGATCCTTGTGACAAACACCATTAGAATAAAAAGAAAAATATAATTAAATATTCTTCATTATCTTTTAGATATCATGACAAAAAATATATAAATATGACAACAAATTTATTTTAGAAATCATGCATGTCATGCGGGTAGAAGAAGATAATTGATGAATGATAAGTATCATTATCAACATAATTATAAGGAGGTAGGTGGCAAATTCAACCTCATTCGTTCTACCAAATAACACATTATCACCGGTCACCACCTTTTTCTTATATTTACTTTTTATTATTATTATTTTATTCCATTCACGTCGGTGATGGGAGGTTTAGATGTATGTTAGAACCAAGCGTGTGTGGGAAGAGTTTTCTCCTTTTGAGTGTCGTGTGCGGATAGTTGTTCAAGGATGAGAGAGAGAGATGAATTGGGACCAATTATTTTATTTGTTTGATTAATTTTTTTTAAAAATAAACTATTATCGGTCTCTACCTTTATCTTGTTTTTGCTTTTTTATTATTATTTTATTCCATTCACACTGGTGGTGGAAGGTCGAGTCCCGCCCAAGGGCGGCTCAAGGGTAGTCGAGATCCTAGGCGAAAATTTAAAATGAGGCCTTGCGATTCCAAATCCTTTTTTTTTTTTTTTTTTTTGTTGCTAGTTACAAATTTATCAAGAGCCCCAATTTGTGAATCAAATAATTTTTCTAATTTTTTTTTTTTAAGTTTTTCATATTCAGATTCGTAAGACATGTCAAATATCCGATTATCAGTTATCAAAGTTTAAAAAAAATTTGTTACAATTGAAAATAAAATAAATAAATAAAATTAAAGTAATAGATTTTAGAACAATTAAACATGGAATGTTTATGAAAGAGTACGTAGAGAAACAATAAGAGAGTTTGATGTTGCAGTAGGAGAGTTTGATTGAACATAGAAGAATATAAAATAATAGATTTTAGTGTGTATAAATAATTAAAAAAAAAATTAACCGTTTAAAGAAAAAGAACAGCATTAATGTGTAATAATTTTTTTAGGAAAATGTTAATAAGTATTTAAGTAGACTTAAATATGGTTTACATGAAAATATGAATCTTTACTTAAAAATAGGAATGAATGGTAATTTATAAGTTTAATAAGATATTTTTTGAATAATAAATAGAAAGATAAATATTAGATATTAATTATGAAAATATATATTAATAATAAAAATATGTGGCCTTGATTTTAGGTGGGGCCTTAGGCAACTACCTTAGTTGCCTAGAGGTCTAGCCGGCCCTGGTCCCGCCATTTGTGCGTATTTTAGAACCACACGCATGTGTAAAGAGTTTTATCCGCTTTAGTGTCGTGTGTGGATAGTTGTTCAAGAATGAGAGAGAGAGAGAGAGAGAGAGAGATGAATTGGGACCAATTCTTTTTTCGTTTGATTAATTTTTCTTTTAAACTACCATCGGTCGCCACCTTTATCTTGTATTTGCTGTTTTATTATTACTTTATTTAGGGATGGCAAAATATCCCACGTGGATGGGGCCCCGTACTTTTGGGGTGGGGAAGAGTTTCAATTTGGTGGGGATGGAACGGGGATGGGGATAGATAATCTAACCCGCAATGGGTATGGGGTGGGGATGGGTTTTATGCTCCCCACCCCGCCTTGCCCCACTTAAAATAATACTTAGTTAAACTATATAGTTTCAAAGAAAATAAATAAATCTAAAAAAAGAAAAGGATATATATATACATTAACCCTAACTTTACATCTCTTCACCGTTACTTAACATAAAGTGACAACAAAATACTACTAAAAAAACCCTAGTCGCTAACTTCAACTCAAAGTCTCTAGTCTTTAAACAACTCGAAGTTCACCGTTTAAGCTTCAACCTCAAACAGAAGAGGATATACAGTAAGTTTCTTTTTTAAATAACTTTTAAAATTAAAAGTTTAATAACAACGGTTTTTTTTTTTTTTTTTCAAGTTTATTACTTTAATAATTCTCAACTCTTGAATTAAATTTAATTCGTATATCACTACTTCAGGCAAGCACAAATATGTCTACAGATGCACTATAAAGTGAAGACCCAATATTGGTGTTATTAAGAGAAAATTGTGTAAACATACAAGAACAACATGGGGTGAAAACAAACTAAAGAAGAGAGAACTAGAGAAATAAATGCAACTATTAGATGATTAATGTTACGATTTTCTAACATTTTGACTTCATACTTTATGTTTATGTTTGAAAATGATTGAATTTACTTGTGCGAATTATGTTTATGAGATATTTTTTAATAGTTTATTGGAATTATTTACTACTTTATATATTATATCATATTCAATGGTTATATATTTATTATTTAAATATATATATATATAAATGAGGTAAATGGGTGGGGATGGGGAAAGCACTCCTCGTTGTACCCCGCCCCGCCCCGCCCCGCTCTATCTATGGTGGGGTTTTATGAGGGGATGGGTTAAAAAAATAAACGGGGTGGGGTGCGGGGAAGACCACCCCACCCCGAACTTGCCCCATTGTATTTGCCAAATTTAGTGTCAAAATCTGGTGTCCAAATGATATGACATCAATTTGATCAATTCATTTAGAAAAAAGTATTATATTTGTTTGATTTAAGTAAATAGATCAAAATGATGCCACATCATTTGGATACCAAATTTAGATAAAGTAACATTATTTTTTTAATTTACACCTTGTAGATAGATTAATATGAAAATGAAAATCAAGCCTCTTTTAAGCTTTTATTTGTCAAATATTGAATGTGCTTAATTAATTGAGAGCCTAAATCGGGTTGATAATTAGCATTCAAATAGCCCGATCCTTGTGACAAACACCATTAGAATAAAAAGAAAAATATAATTAAGTATTCTTCATTATGTCTTAGATATCATGACAAAAAATATAAAATATGACAAAAAATATATTTTAGAAATCATGCATGTCATGCGCGTAGAAGAAGATAATCGATGAATGATGAGTAACATCATCAACATAATTATAAGGAGGTAGGTGGCAAATTCAACCTCGTTTGTTCTACCAAATAACACACTATCACCGGTCACCACCCTTTTCTTATATTATTATTATTATTATTATTATTATTATTTTATTCCATTCATACCGGTGATGGAGGTTGAATCCCGTCGTTTATACGTATGTTAGAACCACGTGCGTGTGGGAAGAATTTTCTCCGCTTGAGTGTTGTTGTGGATAGTTGTTTAAGGATGAGAGATAGAGATGATCATTTATACCCGGGGATCCAAATCCCCACATCCTCATCCCCATTTGGGGGAGAATTTTTAGGGAAAATTAGATAAATGTGTTGTTGTGGATAGTTGTTCAAGGATGAGAGATAGAGATGAGCATTTATCCCCGGGGACCCAAATCCCTAAATCCCCACATCCTCATCCCCATTTGGGGGAGATTTTTGAGGAAAATTGGGGAAATGTGTTTGGGGGGGGGGGGGGGGGTGGGTTCGAAGTGGGGGATGAGGATGAGGATGAGGGACCTATATCTATCCCTATTCCCCAAACGCTCATCCCTTGAGAGAGAGATGAATTGGGACCAATTATTTTATTTTTTTGATTAATTTTTCTTTCAAACTATCATCGGTTGTCACCTTTATCTTGTATTTGTTTTTTTTTTTATTATTTTATTCCATTCACGCTAGTGATGGAAGGTCAGGACCTGCCATTTGTGTGTATTTTAGAACCATGCGTGTGTGGGAAGAGTTTCCTCCGCTTTGAGTGTCATGTGTGGATAGTTGTTCAAGAATGAGAGAGAGAGAGAGAGAGAGAGAGAGAGAGAGAGAGAGAGAGATGAATTGGGACCAATTCTTTTATTCGTTTGATTAATTTTTCTTTTATACTATCATCGGTCGCCACCTTTATCTTGTATTTGCTTTTTTATTTTTATTTTGTTCTATTCAGGCTAGTGATGGAAGGTCGAGTCCCGCCATTTATGCGTATTTTAGAACCACTTGTGTGTGGGATTGTGGGAAGAGTTTTCTCCGCTTGACTGTCGTGTGTGGATAGTTGTTCAAGAATGAGAGAGAGAGAGATGAATTGGGACCAATTCTTTTATTCGTTTGATTAATTTTTCTTTTAAATTATCATCGGTCGCTACCTTTTATCTTTTATTTGCTTTATTATTATTATTTTATTCCATTCACGTTAGTGGGAAGGTCGAGTCCCGCCATTTATGCATATTTTAGATCCACATGCGAGTGTGAAGAGTTTTCTCCGCTTAAGTGTCGTGTGAGGATAGTTGTTCAAGAATGAGAGAGATATATGAGTTGGGACCAATTCTTTTATTTGTTTGATTAATTTTTCTGTTAATTTCGATCGTCAATACATACACGGATTAGGTTTTGCCATGAAAGTCATGTCATCATGTAAATAACGAAAAATCAAAATACGAGTTACGTACGGTGTGTCGACTCAAACGTTCTTTACCCTCAAACCATATTGGACGTTTACTTTTGTATATTTTACATTACACTAACTTTTAATTTAGTCATCAATAATTGAATTTAATTAGGATGTTTGTTGTCACATTAATTATATCTCATCATACACATAATGAAATTTGATTCAAAATCCGTCGTTTCAATTTTGAAAAATAAAATAAATTTGAATTGTTCTTTTCTAGGTTGTAATACAAGTTTGAAACCACACAATACATTTACTTATCTAGGTTTTTATATATATATATCTAAATAAAAATACAAAATTTGATGATTAATAATTAATATTAATTAAAAAAAATAAAAATGAAATTGATGAGACCAGCGAATTTCTAGCAATCGACAGGTTTCCGTTGATATGGCAGCTGAGCGAGGACCGATACTCACCATTCACGTGGATGTCACAATTTGTAATTAATATTTACATTTTTTTATTAAAAAAAATACAATAATGTTATTAATATTTTTATACCAAGATATATGGAGGTCTATAATCTACATCAGTAGAGATGGGAATGGGGGCCCAATGGGGCGGAGAGGGTCCCCCCACCCTTACCCCCGTTGCTAAAACCTCCCCCCCAAACTGGGGATGGGGGTGTTTGGGGGGAGGTTCCCCTGCCCCCACTCTCGTCTACCATTTTCCTTATTTCTAATTCTAAAATTTTTCAATATGAAACCCAAAATTTATAATTCAGAATTCAAAATTCGATCAAACCAAACTTTTGTTTCACTACGTTTCAATATCCAATCAAATAATTAACAAAATATACAATCTAAAATATATAATTGATTTAATTTAATCCAAAATTAATACAAATAACTATAATAATACAGTGTTAGTGTATTACACATAAAAGTATAAACAAATTTAAAGTCTTCGATCAATCCAAAATATGAGTGATATACTAATAGAGTTAGAGTTTTTTTTTTTTTTTTTTTTTTTTTTTTTTTTGGAAAATTAAATTAAATATAAATAAATAAAAAATATATATATGGGGGAAATGAGAGATTTTGGGGCCCCACCCCCATTTAGAAAATGAGGGAATGGAGAAATAGAGGTGGGGGGAGGTTCCCCCACCCTTACCCCCAATTTAGGTTTTGAGGGCAAAATTTGTCCCCACCCTCACCCCAAAACCCCATTTGGGGCTAAAATTTGCCTTTAAATGGGGGAGGGGTCATGTGGGGGAAATTCTCATCCCTATCTAGTATCTACATGTTCTATAAATGGGTGACAAATAGGGATGGACATTTCCTCATGTGGCCCCATCCCCCACGAGCCCCAATGTGGTTTTGGGGGCAAATTTTACCTCTAAATGGATTGGTTTTTGGAATAGTGTTATATGTCATCTTCTTGCATTGATTCCGAGAACAATTTCATCATCGAAAAAATTAAAAAAAAAAATGTATTTGATGCATCTTACATCTTCCATTTATATCATTCAATATAATTACCGAATCAAATTAATTTGCATGTCATGTGTTATGAATCAAATGAAATATATATCATGTACTACTATAAGAAATTCCAAACAATTTAAAAAATAAAAATAAAATAAATAAATAAAAGTAAGAAAAAAAAATAAAGAAAAAAGAGAGAAAAATAGTATTGGAGAAGCTATAGCAGTGGCACGTGCGGAGGATATCGCAACTACCAGTCACAGGCTTGGAATTTCGGTTTGAAAGTTGGAGGAGATACTTCTCACGTGTCTACGTCTGCCCCAACTAACTTTCCAAATCCAGCTAATCCTCCAAAAACTTTATAATATTACCATAATCTCCTCCTCTCATGCCTCCCTACCACATACTACGATCAAGTTGTGGATATACCATTCAATTTCATCATCATCATCCATCATAAATCCATTGCTGTATTCACCTTTGTGGTCCAGAAATATTCTCGTAATACCTAGGGCGATATATGTTCGTCATAATATCTACTCCTACAATATTAGAAAAAAAACTATAAAATACGTATAGTAGGGCTTGATATCCCACTAAATGTGTTGTTTGTTTGTTTGTACAACGCCTATTTAAGAGGAGATGAACAATTTTTACAAGTATTTTAAAATGCATTATAAGCATTTTTCAAGAAATTTTAGCAACATTGGATGTTTATTTTTTCAACTTTTTAGACATTAAATTTTAGATTGAATTGTGTGTCAAAGGCTAATGAGGAGATTAAATACCAAGTGCCCTTTTAAAAAGGACTTTGCTTAAATTATGAAAGTAACCATATCTATTTATAGTCGGGACTCAAATCAGTTATTTAAAAATGGTTTCTTAATTTATATCTAACTAACTAAATTAGGACATGTGTCTATATTTAATTATTATTTTTTTTAACTTTTTTTTATAAATGTAGACAGATATCTCAATTTGATTGGTTATATACAAATTGGGACATCATTTTCAAACAGCTGATTTAAGTCCTTATAAGTTATAACCACCCAATTCTATTTTGAAATATGGTTGTTACTTGTTACTTGCAATCAATTTCTACATTCAAGATTGACCAAGAATCCCAACTTCATATTGGTTCGCTTGTTGTACTTTCCAATATATAACACCAACACCAACACCAACACCAATAGATATAACGACTCAATACTAAAACATATCAATAATACAAATAAATCTATATCATTTTTTTTTTTTTTTTGTAGGTTTCATGATCTACGATCTACAAAAGGGCTGATCAAATCGATAATTTTAATAATTTCTAATGCATACATTCTATTTTGTGCTTATGGCAACCTATAAATATCATCATATTGAATCAACAGTAATTCAACAAAAGTCTTTCTAGTCATTTCAACAAGACATTTTGTTACACCATACAAAACATTACTATTCCAAAATCTCTAATCGTCATCATTATTATTCATCAAAGACAAAGAAAAAAAAAACATGTTTGCCTCTTCTTGTCTGCTTTTGAATTCCTCAAATATCACAAAATTTCATTTTACAAGCATCATCAACCCACAAACATGGAGGATGAGTTACACACCTCACAAAAGCCTAAATGACCCTTTTGCCCTCATGAGAGACCTTGGTTTCTTACAGTGCATCACACGCGCCAAGAACGTTGGTGGGAGTGATAGATAGATAGACAGACACAGAAACAGACAGGACAAGAAAGAGTTTCCATTTTGATAGAAATAAATCAAATAATAAAAATACTTTTTGAAATTTCATCAGATCAGATCAGAGAGTCAAAAGAGGAACAGAGACAGTTAGTTGGCGGTACTATAATAAGCTATGGTTGGTTTTGTTTTGGCTATGGCTCACCTTCAATGTTTTTCAATAACCCCAAAAAAAATAAAAAATCCCAATCAAATTCTTTACAGACAAACTTTTATTACAAAATCCAAATATAAAAATGATTACATAATTCTTTAAAAAAAAACAAAAACAAAAACAAAAAAAAAAACAAAATCTCTTCTTTTTTTTTTACTGTAGAAGAAGAAAAATTAAAACTTCTTGTTGGGATTTTTCAAATGCCTCATTTTCTTGTTGCAGAGGCCTTGAAAGTTGAAATCTCTCTCTCTCTCTGTCTCTCACACGAGTCTTTTTTTTAATATATATATATATATATATTAAAAGGTTACTGTTTGGTTGGGATCCTTAGAAACCTAAAAAACCAGAGAAGAATATAGTAGTGGTTTGAAAAAGACAAGATATTTTTTTTTTTTCAGAAACTGTAACTGGTTTTCCTCTGTTGAGTGGTTAAGGTTTCTCTCTAACCAAAGCCGTGTTTTTGTATGGATGTCATGTTTTGATACTACAATTTTTATTTATTTTTTATAATATTTTTTGGTTTTATAATGCAGGTTATAGTGAATGATATAAAGTGAGAAGTAGATGAGGTTTTATTGATGTAAAGAACCAGCTTCTTAGCTTGTTACTCATTTCCATTCTTGTTAGTTTTCCTCTTCCTTTCCTCTTTTATTTTTATTTTTGACTTCTTCAAGTAAATGTTGTTGTTTGCATTTTTCCTATCATATGTTTTTGGTAGCTTTAGATGTTGCTAATTTGCTATTTCTAGGGTTTATTTTATTTTTGAAAATTTTAATTTGACAAATTTCAGATTCTACACCATCTTCATAATCTGGGTGCTTTCTTGTTCTAGTTTACAATTTTTTTTGAGTTTTCTTTTGATGAGATTAATGAATTACAGTAGATTTAGATGGGTTGTCTGATTTTTATTGATTTAATGGAGTAGAATTACAAGATATGGTCATTGATTGATTGAAGTAGAATTACAAAGATGTCTGTTTATCACTTTTAAATTCAAAGTTTCCATGTGTTGAGTGGACATTTTTTTTTTCCCTTTTGTGTATTTTGTTCAAAAGAGAGATTATATTGAGATTAGAAGTGTGCCCAATTTCAAGATTTAGAGATCTGCTATGATCTATATGAGATAATCCAAGGTAGTTCATGTAGCTGGGAAGCTTTTGGGAGACGATGCAAATTGATTAACGGTCAAAGGCATAGCTGTAATCGATAAGTTATTTCGCGATATCTATCTTCAAAGTCTTATATTTGAAAGAAAAGCCGGTTTGGTTGAGAATTCAGCAGAAGTTGTGAAGATTGTAGATAAGTCCCTGCTATTGTGCCTTTGGTTGTCCTTACTTTTGTTGGTGTGATGTTCTTCAATCGCTGTTTGTTCGATTGCGTATAAATAACCTGCTTGATTACGCTGAAATAGCACTGAATTTATTCCAATTGGGAAATTTAACTTCGATGATTAACTGCCCGTTTGCCTTTCCTTCTCTGAAATATCAACAAAAACTCTAGAGCAGAGGGGTTTCCTTAGGACTACATTCCATTTTCTCCATCCAAAACAGCCTCCTGATTCTTTTGTTTCTAAGCAATAGAGATGGAAAATAGAGTATGTATGGTGTTAGTTCAGGGTGTGTGTTAGTTGCTGTAGTAAAGCATACTATGATTTAAATGAGGTGTTAATATCCGTGATGCATTTTAAATATGATTTCGAAGAGAGATGATATCGTCGTTGTTTAGAATGGGCAAGATCAAAATGTCTTGTAAATGGTAAACTAAATGATATATTACTAGAAACTGAATCTTGATTCTTGGAGCATAATAGTTTCTTTTGATGAGATATAGACATGTCAGTATTCTTCTTCGTTATGTCCATTCACTCTTTCTGTGTAGTAGTTATCAATAACCTCAGTATGATGCAGGTTTGAAGAAGTAAATTTTGAGCTTTTCATTGTTGGAATCATCGACCAAAAGTGACAATCCAGTTGCCTACTGATTATGCTTCTAAATTTCTTCGGTTGTCTGGATAACTGAGTATTAAGAGTGCAAGGTGATTGGAGTTCACATTTTTGTTCATTTTCTTCTGCCTTATAATGTGCCGATAGAATGCAATTGACAATTAATACTGCAATCGAACAAATGGACATCAAAGAAGCAGAAAGAATTGTTATAGCTAAACCAGTACCTTCGAGACCTACTTGTTCCACTTTCGGGCCTTTCTCAGAGCTCCTTGCCATCAGTGCCTCACCACCCAATGTGTGCTCTGAAACTGCAGCAGTTGTGGCTATTAAGCCAAAAACAGTGAGGTTTAAGCCTATGGCGGTGAATCGTGCTCCACCAGATCAGGCTGAGCTCTCCAGAACAGCAATTAATACTTCATCTGATAAAGTTTTGAAATCAGATAGCAAACCCACCGTGGTATATAAACCACTGGCGAAGCTTGTGTCGAAATCAACAGTTTCTCTCTTGGCTAATATGGTCAGTAGCTAAATTCTTTGAGCTTGTTAATCAGATGGCATGCCTTAAACGGATTAAAGACATGGACATAAATTGCATAATATCTATTTTCTTTTGAGAATCCGAAGCATGAGATAATTCTTTTGTTTTGTTTTGTTTTGAAATTGTTTTGACCAGGGCAACGTTAATACACAGCAATCAGTCGAGTCTCTCGTTCAACATCAAAGCCAAGATAAACACAATTTTAGATCCCAGAGTAGCTCAAACCTTAGCCAGATTATGCCGGTGGTTAAAGAAACAGATCAGAGAATTGAGTCCTCAAAGACGGCATCTCAGAACGTGGAGGAGGATACGAAAAGTTTACCAGCTGTAGCTGGGGATCGACCTTCGTATGATGGCTATAACTGGAGGAAATATGGTCAAAAACAAGTCAAAGGAAGTGAGTATCCACGGAGTTATTACAAGTGCACGCACCCAAATTGTCCTGTGAAAAAGAAGGTTGAAAGATCATTTGATGGGCAGATTGCAGAAATAGTCTACAAGGGTGAGCACAATCATCTGAAGCCTCAGCCACCAAAGCGGAGCTCATCAGGGACACACGGGGTAGGATTAGTATCCGATAGTACTGGTCAAGACACTAACAATCCAGGGTGGAATAATCGTCTAAATGAAAGAATTGAATGCTCAGAAGGTAGAGTAGAAAATCGTAACGAAGTAGGTGTATTGTCACGTTCAACATATCAATCCAAGGCTCCTCTACCTTATGATCCTGTTACGACTGGAACAAGCACTGCTGCTGGTGTAACCTCTGAAAATTCTTGTGGCCTTAGCGGGGAATGTGATGAAGGAAGGAAGTTGCTGGAGGGAGAGGATGATGAACCAAGAAACAAGAGAAGGTAAGAAATTAGGTGGAAACGTATAAACAGTTAATGAAAATATGTTACCATGCATACGATTTGTTGAGGGACTGAATAATTTTGAAATATAACTATTTTGCTTGTTCTTAAAGTTTATGCTGTTCACATATGGTTATTTTGCTATGTTTTTGTCAGGAAAACTGAGAACCAAGCCAATGAAGCGAGCATATTAGAAGAGGGCGTACAAGATCCCCGAATTGTAGTGCAAAATTCCACAGATTCGGAGATTTTGAGTGACGGCTTTCGCTGGAGAAAATACGGGCAGAAGGTTGTGAAGGGAAATCCTTATCCCAGGTTGAGACCTCATAACTATATAATGAGTCATTTTCAAAGTTGATGCATGTACTCGTCTTTTATGCAAGTATTCAAGACTCAATACGGTCATCCCATGTCGTTTCATCTTATTCCCATGAAAGTTTATAAATTTGTGTAGTGATTCGAGTGTTATTAATTATTATTGATTGCTAGAGTCAGGTTATTTCGGATCAATGAATTTTCTGATTGTTTGTGGAAAGGTGCAATTGCTACCATTGCCTCAGATTTTCTCACTTGTTTTAGTCAATCTTGCAGAAGTTACTATAGATGTACGGCTCTCAAGTGCAACGTGCGCAAGCATGTAGAAAGAGCATCAGATGAACCTAAAGCTTATATCACAACATACGAGGGAAAGCATAATCACGATATGCCTCTCAGGAGCACGAATCAAGTGGCCTCTGAACCAGATTCATCGGTCCCTGCCAGTAAAGAATGAGCCATAATTACAAACCAGGAAGCAACTGTTATCCACCCGACACTTGATCTGACGTAAGTATGTCAGAAAGAGTTACAATGGCATTCGAGCTAAAAGCCTGAAGCAGTTACGAAGTCTTCAACGACAACTGATCTAGTGCATTGCCATATCGTCTTCCTGTGAATCAGAATCTTGCCGAAGACAATTTTTCTATGGGGTAAATTTTAAATAATGAACCCACATAGTTTTCCTCTATCGTTCTCCTATTATTCGCAGGCCTCTCTGGCTTATGATACAATTTTCTATCTGCCTTCCACTTCATACAATAAGTAAGCCTGTCTAGCCTCATCTAAATATATATATAACTTATGCTGCATAATCTACATGTTTCCATCATTCGCAATATAATAATTCTCGTAAATTCATAATCATCGTTGTTGCCCTCGAGTATTCATTTGAACTTGTGCTCGTTACTTTTCCAGTTAAAATCGTTTATCTTTTTATCTTTTTCTGGATGCTTCTCATGGTAAGAGTGATCGTTCAAAAACATATTCCGGGACAAACTATTGTAGTTAATTAGTCGATCATTTGGGATGATCGATATGGCAATGAGCTTTTCGACTTTTGAGCCTGTCGCAAACTTGAAGAAAACCCTTATAAAATCTTAATCTCAGTAGTGGATCATCAGCAGAAGGAACTCTTTTAAAAGCAAAAACAGATTCTAGTTATTTGCAAGGTTTTTGATTGGATTTGTTAACGCCAAAAATGTTTTTCATTAGATCATTTTTAAAGTGATTATTGAAGAGCAATAAGTTTTGATCCATTGTAACAAAACATTACAAAACAGACATAACTATTAAAAGTGCTTTTGATGACTATGTCAAAAGCACTACTGTTTATGCATAAACAACCAGAAAATGCTTGTCAGACAAAAAGAACAAACAAATGAAGTGAAAAAGAAAGGAACTCATATCATATTTGTTTTGTTTCAGGTTCTGGGTTGTTTATGCAGAAGAAATGAATTGTTTTTAAGGAAACATTTGTATATTAAAACATAGAAATTTAACTAGATTTTTGCTTTGAAATGATTCAATGAAGTCATTATAAATAAGCCAAATCCCGTTCGTCCCCAGAAAGGCTAATAGGATAGCCCACATCTTTAGCTAAAAAGAGCCTCTCTTGTGTTGAAGATCTGTTTTGGTCGGAGGATTTTCCTTCTTGTATGGTTCTGTTGTTTCGGCTGAATGTTGTATTCGTTTGTAACTCTATGTTCCCTTCAAAAAAAAAAAAGTCATATATGTTCGTTTGTTTGTGGCCCCTCAATCTTGGCACGTTTTGGATTTTCTTCTTCAATCTTTGTCAAAAGTAGGGTTGCACATTGAGAAATGGGGATGGATATAGGTCCCTCCCATCTCCATCTCCATCCCCACTTCTCAGACCCTTCCCCATCCCTCCATTTGGGGAAAATGGGGATGGGGAATTTTAGGGGGAGATACCTCCATCCCTAACCCCATTTTCCCCATTTCCATGTTTTCCCATTTTCCTATTTCATCGTTTGACTAAAAATTACAAATAAATAAAAAAAAACAAATATTCCATCACAAATACAAAATAAAATCCATTAGTGCATTACAAATATAAAAGGAAATCCATTACAAAATAAAATATTTCAATAATCCATTAGTGTAAATGAGGTTTATATAGTTAGGTTTTTAAATAATTAAAAAATTATATATAATTATATTTATAATGTTTTGGGGGAAATTGGGATGGGATGGGGGGGGGGGGGGGGGGGGGGACCTATCCCCATCCCTATTTAAATATATTAGTGAGGAAAATGAGGAAATGAGGATGGGGGAGGGTCTTCCCATCCCCATCCCCATCCCCATCCCCATTTTAATTTGGGGATGAAAATCATCCCTATCCCCACCTATTTCCCCATTTTCCCTAAATGGGGATGGGGATGGGGATAAGGATGAGGGGAAATGGGGATTTGAGGGAAAATGTGCAACCCTAGTCAAAAGCATGTGGAATCTTCACAAATATTGACCAACCCCATATATATATATATATATATACAACTTCTATGACTCCACAAAGTATATCACAAATTATAAAAGGTAATTACCCTGGTGGCTATCGACTTTTTTTTTTTTTTTTTTTTTTTTTGAAAGAGAATGCATTAAAAGAGAAAACATTACAGAGAAGAAGGACAATCGTCCAACACAAAACTCTCCACCGCAATGGGACAGTCTTCCAACCAAACAACCTCACCCTCATAGCCAAGAGCAAGCTTGGCAAGATTATGAGCCACACAATTAGCTAATCTAGGGACAAAAGAAATAGAACTGAAAACAACAGTGTTGAGCATCATCTGAATATCGTGCAGAACTAAACCAATATCAGCACCAATCACCATTTTAGAATTAATCAGATTCACCACAGAAAGAGCATCGGATTCCAGCGAAGCAGGCCACAAACCAGTTTCCATGGCAAGCCGAAGACCCCTTAAAATGGCCATGGCTTCAGCGATTTGAGGTTGAAGAGTTCCCTTCAAAGACAGGCACAAAGAAGCCATAACGTGACCACTGCTATTTCTAATAACAACACCAATCCCTGTAACCTTGTTCAGACAACTCACTGCAGCATCTGTATTAATCTTGTAGGAACCCCCTACCGGCGCCACCCATTTCGGAGTCTCCTTAACCATCATCAGGCCACCATTACCAGGGTCGACAGCTTCCCTAAAATCCTGGATGTAACGCGAAGCCCAACCCAGAATATCAGCGTCAGCCATACCAATCTTACCATGGACCACCTGATTGCGCCTAAACCACACCCTCCACCACACCACACAGAGAAATTCAAAATAATGAGCATCAACCTTCGACCTGCACCAACAAACTAAATCAAAGAAAGACCACGAATCCATCTTCATACCAGCCACCATTAACTGACAACCATTTCGAACAGCCTTCAAACGAGAACAGCACCACAAAGCATGAGTGGATGATTCAGGCTTTTTTAAACAAATTCTGCACAAAGGGTCAATCTTTATCCCATGAGAAACCAAATTAACTGCTGTCGGAATCCAATTATGGACAGCTTTCCACATAAAAATTTTGATCTTCCGTGGGATACGAAGACGCCAAAGAAATTTCCACCAAGAAACTGAGGAACTCAGACCAGAACCACTTGGCTTCGCCTCCGCCTCTTTTGCAACACGGTAACCACTCCGAACAGTGTAGCTGCCGGACTGATCATAATGCCACAGGAGACGGTCTTCCAAACCAAAGGAACTGACAGGTATCGCTAAAATAGCATCAGCATCCTCTTCCGAAAAAACCTGACGAATTAAATCAACATTCCAATTCCCATTCAGCAGCTTCAAAGAATCGACAGACGGATTACCACCTAAAACACGAGGGGAAGAAATTTTAAAAGTAGAAACACGAGGGATCCAGCGATCTCCGTAAACCTTAGTGGACCTCCCATTCCCCACCCTCCATCTTGAACCCAACCCAATCAGTTCTCTACCCCAAACCAAGCTATTCCAGAGAAAAGACCCCCCCTGATTTTTCTTAGCCTCAAGAAAAGAAGTATCGGAAAAATAACAACCCTTTAACACCCGCGAAATCAAGGAATTAGGAAAACAAAGGAGCCGCCAACACTGTTTAGCAAGCATAGCCTGATTAAAAACCCCCAAATCACGAAAACCAAGACCCCCATCACATCTCGGCTTACAGAGATTTTCCCAAGAACACCAATGTAATTTCCTATTCGCGTTGCTTCCACCCCACCAAAACCTCGCACTAATACGATGAAGCTCAGATATAAGAACCTTCGGAAGACGGAAAAGGTTCATCGAATAAACCGGGATAGATTGAATAACTGCTTTAATGAGAACTTCACGCCCCCCACCTGAGAAAAACCGATTACTCCAACTTTGAAGCTTCTTCCAAACTCTCTCCTTAATACCATCAAACACAACTCGTTTATTTCTACCAATAACACATGGAAGCCCCAGATATTTGTCATGCCGATCCACAACCACCATACCCAAAGCATTTGCCAAAACAATCCTCTCAGAAGAGGAGATTTGTTTACTGAAGCAAACCGCAGACTTGCCAAAATTAACCACCTGTCCCGAAGCAATCGAATAACCATCCAACAAAATCTTAATAAAATTACACTCTCGTAAAGTGGCCCGGGAGAAAAGGAGACTATCATCCGCAAAAAATAAGTGAGTAAT
This sequence comes from Acer campestre, assembly GCA_954870605.1. Classification (NCBI taxonomy): domain Eukaryota; kingdom Viridiplantae; phylum Streptophyta; class Magnoliopsida; order Sapindales; family Sapindaceae; genus Acer; species Acer campestre. Next base: position 32,167,968 of record OX940805.1, on the reverse strand, counting down.
CTTCGGGCCCCCTCTACTACATCTAAAACCCGCAAAATCCCCATTCTTTTCAGCCGCAGAAATCATACTAGATAAACCTTGCGCACACAAAAGGAAAAGATAAGGGGAAAGAGGGTCACCTTGTCTCAACCCTCGTGAAGGTTTAATGCGACCTCGAACTTTCCCATTAAGAATGAATGAATACGAAACCGTCGACACACAATCCATAATCTTAGCTATCCAGTTCTCAGAAAAACCCAGCTTCCTTATCATACCCTCTAAAAATACCCACTCCACCCTGTCATAAGCCTTCGACATGTCAAGTTTCAAAGACATGAAACCCCTTTTTTCCCCATTTACCTTCCGCCTCAGAGCATGCAGACACTCAAACCCTATCATCGCATTGTCAGTAATAAGTCTGTCAGGTATGAAAGCACTCTGAGACTCATCTATCACAACACCCAGCACTTGGCGGAAACGATTAGCAAGAGACTTCGAAACACATTTATACACAACATTGCACAAACTAATCGGCCTGATATCATTCATTTTCTCAACAAACTTCACCTTCGGAATCATACAAATCAACGTATGGTTAATATCTTCCACCGACCGCCCATTATTTAGACAATCAAGGCACAAACCAATAATGTCAGGACCAACCACATCCCAAAAGCGCTGAAAAAAATCAGCAGGAAAGCCATCAATTCCTGGGGACTTATCAGGGTGCATTTGGAACAAAGCAACTCTAACATCTTCAGCTGTAAAAGGTCTATCCAAACCTACCCGCAAAGAGGGAGGAAGAGAAGTGTCCACCGAATCCAAAACCAAGTTAATATGAGAACTAGATGGGCAGGAGCTAGCAAATAATTCTGAAAAATATCTAGAAATAATCGCCTCCATCTCCCTATCACCAGTTTTTAGCACCCCATTCTCATCCAATAAACCATGTAAAAAATTACGCTTTCTTCTTGACGAAGCTTTTGCATGGAAATACTTAGAGTTACGGTCACCCTCCTTAAGCCACGCCACTTTCGACCGTTGTTTCCAATACATCTCATCCACCTTAAGCAACTCATCCAACTCACCTTCCACCCTCCCATAACACTCCCAATTCACCGACCCCTGCTGCTCAGATAACACACGCAGCTCCTCTTTTTTCCGAACAATATTGGACTGCAGTGAAGCCTTATTAAGACGATTCCAGTTTTGCAATTTGGCAGCACAAACATTCAATTTACCTACCACCCTATTCAGATCACTACAACAGCCCGTCAACCCCCAAGACCTGCGAACCAAGTCCCCAAATCCCTCCTTTTCAGCCCAACATCTGTCATAATAAAACCTTCGTCGGCCCCCTAAAGAAGTATCACTATCCACCACCTCAAGCAAAATTGGCCGATGGTCCGAATTCCAATAATCCAAATGCCGAATAGAATAAATAGGGAAGAGATTCGACCACTCCGCGTTGCCAAGACATCTATCCAACCTTTCTTGAACAAGAAACTCCGATGTTCTCCGATTAGTCCACGTAAAAGGCGGACCTGAAAAACCCAAATCTTTTAAACCACTATCTTCAAGAGCCACCCGAAAATTCTCCATTAACATCTCCTGCCTTATCTGACCCCCTAATTTTTCAGACAAACCAAGTATCTCATTGAAATCTCCCCCAACAATCCATGGAAGAGAATACATCCCTGCAAGTCTCCTTAAAAGATTCCATCCATGACACCTTTGAGACGAAATCGGGTGCCCATAGAACCCAGTCAACCTCCATTTCATGGATAAACGAGACACAACGACTACATCAATATGAAATCTAGAATATGATAACAAAGACACATCGTAAACTAAATTCCAAAAGAGACACAATCCACCACTGTTACCTACCCGGTCCACAACTAACTTAGCATCAAAACCCAACTTCACCCGAATGACCTCCATTGCATTGTGATCACAAACCGTCTCCATAAGGAAGACAAAATCAGGCTTATTATCCTGCATCAGTGAATGCAGGACACGGAATGCTCGGTCGCCTCCCAACCCCCGAGCATTCCAGAATAACGTTTTCATTGCGTCCGGCAAGTCGGGGCCTCCACCCGACTCGCCGATATCTCAATTGATTTTGGATCAAAAGCCACTTCATTCTTCTGTTTTTTAGAACCTGTATTAGGGATCGATTCCAGAACATCCCCAACACGTTTTGGCTGTTTCAGATCAGCCCCCGTCGGCTCCGTAGACCTCAGGCCCCCTTCTCGCGCCCACCTTTTCCACTTATCCTTCTTAAGGCTCGAAACCGAACTCCCCGAAAGTTGTTGTACCGTCTGAGAATCACCATTATTTGACAACTGTTCCACCACTGGAGTCCCATTAAAAACTTCAACCCGCTTCCCCCCAGAGACAACCCCACAACCCTCTGTCACGTCACTAGTTGCAATAACCACCCCATGCACGTCAAAGACATTCTCATGCATAGAGCCATGAATAGTAGAAGACAAATCCCCATCTAAAGAAGAGTCAACCGAAATAACACCACCTGTCTTTAACTCCTGTACACCGAATTTAAAATCCATCGCTGAATCCACCAATACCGGCCCCTCACACCCACCATCCTTTTCTTCACACACATAAACAGGTTTCGTATGGACCACCCCTGCCTTATCGACACCACCCTCTGAGGCCCCACCCATCTGCAACGACCCAGCCTGGACCCCAACACCTGCATCGGACTCATGTCGACTATCGTTCTCTGACCTCGAATTCTCTCTAGCGACAGTATACGACTTCCCCTGTCCTTGGAGTGCCCCCAAACTACGCTGCTGGAACCCCCCTTTATTGTGACCAGGCGGGTTCGTTGCCCTCATCCACGGGCCATATTCAAAATCTTCCTCCCTCTCGTAAGTGCCCCCTTTCTTCTTGCTCTGGCATTCCCTGTATAGATGACCAAGAATGCCACAATGGAAGCAATAATCCGGCAATTTTTCATACCGCAGAAGCAGTATATTTTCTGTCCCATTCCCCAGCAAGTCAACACGAAGACATCTCTTCAGCGGCTTTGACACATCAACAGCTACTCGGAGTCTCATATATTTCCCAAAACACTCACCCGTTACGCCTACATCAATATCTTTCAATTCCCCAATCAATTGACCCAAAAATTGCCCCATCTCTTTCGTCATGCAAAGAAGAGGAGCATTCGGAATTTGGATCCAAAAATCCACCTTATTAAACGCCAACTTGGTTATATCACCAATCCCATTTAATTTCTCCACCACAAGAAGTGCATTATCAAAGCACCATGGTCCTCCCGCCAGAATTCGAAACCTATCTTCTTGATTACGAAAATAAAAAAGAAAAATATTGTCCTGAACCACCTCAATATCAAGATTAGTTTTCCATATTCTCGGCATCACCGCCCGAAAACCATCCCTATTAATCCGTTTATTAGATAAAATTTTTCCCACAAGGCATAGATCAAGTTTCTTTTCAGCAGAAACTTTTAAGGTGTCCCGAACACACCAAAGCTTTTCCTCCTTGCTTTTGATAGACAGTGAAGCACAGAGTCTAGCAATCTCATCCTGATCCATACTTTTCAGCAAACTAGACACGAACAATAAACAATAAACCACCGCAGAATCCTGAACTACCAACGGCCGACTATCTCTAAACCCTAGTTTTCAGAGAAAACCCTAGGAGTAGAGCCCCGTGATTTTCACAGTAATTGATATATAAATTATGGATTGGGATTCTTTGATGTTCTAATCTTTATGTGACTTTAGAAATTAAAGATAATACGCCGTGTTTTAATTACATAATCTGATTAGTTGCCTAGTTTAATGAAGTGCTTATTATTAATAAGCCAAATTCAGCGATGGTAAGTCGTATGCGTTCGTTTGTTTGTGGCCCCTCAAATCTCGGCCTGTTCTGAATTTTCTTCTTCAAACTTCCTCAAAAGCATGTGGAATCTTCACAAATATTGACCAGCCCCACATATATATATATATATATATACATACAACTTCTATGACTCCACAAATTAAATCCTAAGGAGGATCATGTAACGTGATTTTCACTCAATAATCGATGTGTTGGTTCTTTATATGACTTCAAAAGTCAAAGATAATTCGCCGCGTTTTAATTACATAATCTGATCAGTTGCCTAGTTCATTTTATAAAGGTGACAAATTTATATCTATTACAAAAAGGTTAATACCATCCTATCTCTTTTGTGGCTCGTTTAGTATGCTGTATTGTATTGTATTGGATTGTATTATATTGGACTATATTGAATTGTATTGTATTGTATTTGACTGTATTATTCTTATACAATCATGTGTTTAGTGATATTTTGTATTAGATTGTATTATGTTGTATTAAGACTATCTCCAATGTAAATGCCAATGTCAATACCAAATTTGACACAAAAAAGTGTAAAATGTTATATTTGGCATATCAATTTAACATTGTGCTCCAATGCATAATCCTATTTAAAATGTTATTTTTATTATTTTATTAATTAAAATTATAAAAGTAAACACTTACCATAAATGCATTCATTATTTATTTTAATGTTCCAATGCAAGATTCCATTAATGCATTCGTTATTTCATTTAAAATATATATATATATATAATGGTATTTTTATAATTAAAAAAAGAGCATTTATTGTTGTGCCAAATTTGACATATGCTATATTGTGTGCCAAATTTAGCATACAATATAGCATATGCCAAATTTGGCACATCATTTGACACTGCATTGGAGGAGGTTTTTTACACTCTTGGCGTGTTTACTAATCAGGAATCCTACATTGGAAAGGGAATTAAGTTACTGATTTTTGAATTCATGTGTTTACTAAATTTTTAGGGAATTAAGTTCCATGGACCCCACACACATATTAGGAATTAAGTTCCTGATTGAAAGGGAACTTGATTCTCCTCACTCACCCTAGGAATCAAGTTCCCTTTCCTGATTGAAAAGGGAATTCATATGTTTTTACTAAAATATCCCCACTTGTTTTTTTATATTTTTTAAATAGCTATATATACATATATAAATATATAAATAACTGTATATACTGTATATATATAGATATATGTATTTATATACTTTGCTATTGATTTTTAATTTATATGTGTGTGTGAATTGTTAATTACAAAAAAAGAAAAAAAATATTTGATGAAAATCAAAACACTATACTATAGCAAAAATAATAATAATAATAATAATAATAATAATAATAATAAAATAATTATGAATTGACATGAATTCATATTGTTTTAATTTTTTTTTTATTAGTTATAGTCATACATCTCATATATATATATATATATAGAGAAATATATATATATATATTGTACCTAAGGATATTTTTGTAATCATTTTTTTATAAATTTGATTCCATCTCTAATTCTAAGAAAGTTAGTAAACACAGTAACGAAATTTAGTAATTTAATTCCGATTCCCTTACATTCCCTTTCCGGTGGAACTTATTTCCGATTATTCTCATTCCCGATTAATAAACGCGTCATCTATGCTAAATTTTAGCATTGGTACAATTATTTGACACAGTATTGGAGATGCTCTAACTAATACAACCTTCTATTCTGTATTAGATAATACGATATCCACCGTATTAGACCAATTAAAATGTATTAGCTAATACAATACAGTAAACAGTGCAAAATAAATCAAACATTGTATTGTATTATTCTAATACATTTTAAACTCTTAATACAATACAGTGCGGCGCACCAAACGAACCCTTGATGTTTTAGTTTAGATATGTAACATCATTTACATGTCCATCAAATAAATTCATATCATTTATACATTCGTATATTGACACCGAACATATTATTGTTCTGACGGAACCTAACGAGATCAACCACTACATATGCACGGACTTAAATCTCTCGCTACTAATGTGGAAGGGAAGGTGTCAAGGTGCATGAACGAGTAATATTAACCTTTAATTACATGTTACAAAACATTGAATTGTCATTAAAGATTGTAAAATAGTACATTAGCGAAGAATAAAATAACAATTATTTTTAATTTAATTATGTGTTAATTAGTATTAAAATGTTCAAATTAGGAGAGTGAAGCATTTGGAAGAAAATGGCGGGGTTCGATTTGGCCGTTCATGACGACCAGCTGTCAACTCAACATTATTTACTCATTAGGGCAAAACTACAGTACTTTATCACACACCGCAACCTCCACGTAATACACATTTCAATCATCCATCATCAAATAGTCCCACTTTTGACTTCACTTTATCACCCCTTTTATTTAAAAAAAATTATCATCAGAGCCCTACACGTGTGCTTCACTGTCTTGCACAATCGGTGATGAATAGACAGACCAACTTCCGGGTCAAAGCATTTGTACTTTATAAATCCTCAGTCAGATAAAACGACACCGTTTGCAAAGTAAATCAATAGCCAAAAAAAAAAAGTTTATGCCAATCACGAATTTTTGAAAAAATAATAATAAAGAAAATAAATAAAAAGTAAACGTTTAAGGCGATAGAGGAGAAAGAGCTGGTCGGCTGGCTTCTCTTCCCATTTGAGAGTTCTATGTTGTTATTGGACTATTTGTTTTGTTGGGTCTGATTTTGTTTTTTCTTCTGCAAAACAAAACTTTTTTTTTTTTTTTTCTCCATTATATATATATACACACACTCTTAATACGTGTGTTGTTCTACATATATTCAAAAAAACAGAGTTGTTTCATAGAAAAAAAAAAACATGGGTTGGATTCCATGTTCTGGGAATTCAAACAAAAAGGAAAAGTCCAAGAACAAAATGAAGATGATGAACCAGAGGCCGCCTGTTGATGGGATCAGTTCCAGTTCTGGTAATATCCATGTACACACTGCAATGAATTAGCTTAGTTTTTTAGTTAGAGTTGAAAAAAATGGACCCTTTTGTATATATTATGATTTGTTTATGATTTTAATTGAATTCTTCCTTTGGTGGTATCTGTTTTTATGTTCTTTGTATGAGTTTGTTGTGGATTGATCAGAAATTGGTTATTGGGTTGTGTTAATTTTTTTGCTGAACAAAAAGAAACAATGATTTGGAAGTATTATTGCTTGGTTTTTTAATCATTTATTGATTATTTATTTGCTCAGTATGTGAGTTTTCTGTGTAAGTTTGAAGATTCTGGGTAGTGAGTTTTTTGCTGATAAACTTCTATGCAGTTATATTAATGTTATTTTTTTTTTGTTTTCCACCCTAATACCATTGATTGAATTCAAATCTCTTGATTTTATAATCTTAAAGTGGTGAATCGAACATAAAGTAACATCTATTGGGTTATGTTTTTACTTAATTGTTTCTTATATGATGGAATTAGTATATACGGTTCGAATTCGTGGAGTGCCTCATAGATTAAATCATGCTACCAGGTTTCTGAGCAACACTGATTTGTATAGGTCACTGTTGCTGTTGAATTGTGTAAGTTGTATATAATTCATTTGATTTGATGTGTTGGAAAAATTCCACCCCAGCTGCTTCTTGATTCATGTGTTTGCTGCTGAAGATTTCGGTTTGGTTTGTGTGTGAAAATCAAATTTGTTGCTTTGGTGGTTGCTATAACTTTTTTTTTCCCCTCTTACATTTGTTTTCAGAGAAACTTGAGACGGTTTCCTTGGGAGTGAAGGAGGCATCTAAAAATGAAGGGTCAGATCACATTGCAGCCCAGACGCTTGCGTTTCGTGAGTTGGCAGCTGCAACTAAAAATTTCAGAGCAGAATGTCTCTTGGGTGAGGGAGGTTTTGGTAGAGTTTATAAAGGGTATTTAGAAAGTATTAATCAGGTTTGTCAACTCTATAACATTAAAGTTGTGCTTTCTTTCTTCTTCCAATATCTACGTTTCCTGCAATGATGTGATTTTCTGGATTTCGTGTCTGATGTTCTTTTTCGTGTTTTGGTTTAGGTTGTAGCAATCAAGCAACTCAATCGAAATGGGTTGCAAGGGAACAGGGAATTCCTTGTCGAAGTACTGATGTTAAGCTTACTTCACCACCCTCACCTGGTTAATCTAATCGGTTATTGTGCTGATGGAGATCAGAGGCTGTTAGTTTACGAATATATGCCTTTAGGATCTTTGGAAGACCATTTAGATGGTATCAAATATTTACATGTAATTCACATGTTTTGATATTCGTTAGCTTTTACCTTATCTGCTTATTCTTATTTTTGCAGATATTTCACCCGGTAAGAAACGACTTGATTGGAGTACAAGAATGAAAATAGCAGCTGGGGCGGCAAGGGGATTGGAGTATTTACACGACAAAGCTAACCCGCCGGTTATATACAGAGACTTGAAATGCTCGAACATTTTGCTTGGTGAAGGATATCATCCCAAGCTATCTGATTTCGGCTTGGCCAAACTGGGGCCTGTTGGTGATAACACTCATGTATCTACAAGGGTTATGGGGACCTATGGATACTGTGCTCCAGAGTATGCAATGACAGGTCAGCTGACTTTAAAATCAGACGTCTATAGCTTTGGGGTCGTTCTTCTGGAAATCATCTCAGGCAGGAAAGCAATCGACAATACTAAGGCTACAGGGGAGCAGAATCTGGTTGCATGGGTAAACTTTCATATTAGTGTTCATAGTTGTTTAAAATTCGTAGTTGATAACAAAGAGAATTAACTATATATAAATTATGCAAAATGTTGCCTTAAATCTTGAATTCATGTCAGGCGAGACCCTTGTTCAAAGATCGAAGAACATTCTCACACATTGCTGATCCAGAGCTCCAAGGTCAATATCCATCGAGGGGCTTGTACCAAGCTCTTGCAGTTGCAGCAATGTGCGTCCATGAGCAGCCTAATATGCGACCAGTTATTGCCGATGTTGTCACAGCTTTGAATTACCTGGCTTCTCAAAAGTACGAACCTGATACACAGCTGTATGAAAGCTCCCACCTGGCCCCTCCTACTCCTCCTAGGACAAAGAGGGACCGAGACAGGAAGCTCAGTAGTGCTGGTGGTGGTGGATCTGAAAGAGATCAAACCAGAAGGTTAAGTTGAGAATGCTGCAAACTCAGCTTCAAGAAGCTTGAATGTTTGACAGCTGCACAAGAACATCATCTTATTAAATTTGGTATAAAATCAAATAATGGGTGCGTTTTTGCTATTTACATTATCGCACTTGTAAATAGATAGATTATATCGGTACCTCCTTTTTCCAGAATGTAATGTAACCCGAGCTTGTTGTATTCAGGTAATCAAATGCCTTCTTGCTTCTAAATCCTGATTTTTATGATTCTCAGGTGTTTTTATACTGTAATTTCAATCTCGAATTCTTTTGTGTATTGAACATAAGCTCTATTGATAATTTTTGATATCTTGAAGAATATTTAATCTGTTGTAATCGAAAAGCACTTGCAATATATATGTTGCAAATAATTGTAATGAAAACGATTTCCTTGTAATGAAGAAGCAAACAACCTGAGTAGTTCTGCTCTTGTAAAAGTGGTTTCTGGGTTCTGGTTTGGGAACACCTAATGAAAATAATAATATAGCTTGATTACAGATCAAGAACAAATTAGGCAGAGCATGCTGTGTCGAGAGGAAGAAAAATACGAAAACACATCCTGGAAAACGATCTCAGATATATTACAAACATATCCGAAGAGACATATATCTAACTACTAGGAATAGCTAATCATCGGAAATGTTAAATCACAAAAAGTTACCTTCAAGTAAACGCATGAAGATCATGATGGATGATCGTAGTTGTATAATCAGCTCAAGTTCCACAAATAACTCGGTAAATGTTTCGAAGGAAATTGCTTTTTCCATTTCTTCCTCTTTGATTGTTCTAAATGATGGTACTTACAATCGACTTACAATTGATTGTCTAGAAGGGAAAAATTCAGAATCGATGTAGCTACCAGAGTTGTCATTTACACATATAGATGGCTCCTTTAAACCTAACCGCTAATGTAATAGTTACAACAAGGGAACTATGAAAGTGATCAACTGGCGTAAATTCAAGAAACGTTATGGCACTGAAACTACCCTAATTGCCCACTAAAGTTCCCATTCTTTGTCATCAATAATACCATTCTACGGTTCCTGTTCTTTGGCTTCGGTTTCTTTCTGCGAAGTGCTAGAGTCTGTTCTCTCAGTGGTTGATTTACTGTTACTGGACTCCTCAACATTAGTTTGTTTGCCCTGTCAAAATGCATTTTATGAATTGATAAAGCATGAAAACAGAAAACAGGCATATGCATAACAACATGGCTAGTTAAGAATGGCAGTATCTATTGAAAAATCTACTTATTAATTAGATCATGGAAGCTTGGGTTAATAAGTTTTATATTCTATCGCACGGAATTGAATAAACCGAAAAGAAAACACCTTCGAATTTTCATTGAACTTGTGGTGAATGCTTTTAGAGTAGATTTAACAACCTCTTTAATCTGTAATCAGTTACACTCCTTTTCTGCATGTAAAAATGACCGGAAAATGAATGATAAGATTGTAAGAAGATTTACCTTGTTTCTGTCGCGCCAGCCAAGTCCAAATAGGCCAGTTCTTCTTCTGGGGCTGTCAACTGTGGAGCCTTGGTTTTTCACAGACCTAGCAAACACACTAGCTCTATCAGGCCACAATTTCGATCTTGAGCATTTGCCAATTGCATATAAATGATTTATCTATGCTGACATCATTCATACAAGGTACACACGCTCACAGACACACACAATTATAATCTTCCCTTTAGGCATACACAATGTCCATTTAGTGGTAAAAAGAGATTTGAATGTAATGAAAATTTTAAGTGTTAAAACTCATGAGATGATGGGTGAATGCTAGCCCATAAATGCATGCTGTGTAGAAATATAAAATAAGATGAAAACAAAGTAGATATGAACACATAAGAAAGATTTGATGTCTAATAAATTTCTCATATATACTTTGGAGAAGATATTGCTTTAGCTTTTCCAGATTGATATTGCAGAGTAGCCTCCAACGTAGATTCTGCCATAACCACCCGCTTCTCCATCTGTGCAAGCGATGCCATAGCCTTCTCGTATTTTTCCTGAGTACATAAATATTTTAATTGAGAAGAGATGTAAAGAAGATTCAAAATATGACATTACATTTGAGAAAGAAAACCAGTCAAGTAAGGAGTCCAATTGTCTTATCAAATAATTTTTCCATGATCATGCATTAGTCATGAGGGGACATGAGAATTTGAATCGAACTAGAGTAGAATAAAACAGCGCTTCATTTCATGGATATTAAGGAATATGCTGAAGGAGTCATGCAGGAGCCATGTGGATTTAAACCAATGTAGAAGAGAACAACCCCATTTGGTTTGATCTGGGATAACGAGGACATAGAAAAGAATAAGAAACCTCAAGCACATGAACTGCATATTTCTGAGTTGCTACATCTTGCTCTGCCTTTCTGCGAGCATCCTCAGTTACCCTTTGTTCTTGCTCTACTCGCATAAGAACCTACAACACATATGAATAAGCTACAAATAACAACAGGATCCATAGCAAGAAGAAATAAGATCATCTTCTCGAAAAGACACTAGAGAGAGTACAAAGCAACTGAATTGAAACATTAGAGATGCTGTAAAGCAACATCAAACCTGAACCATTGCAGATTCCTGTTCCTTCTTATCAGCAAGGGCTTGCCGGAGATCAGCTACCTCTTCCTCCAATTGCTCAATCTGCAGCATTGTAAATGACATTTTTTAAATTTTCAAGCATGTTGAGTGCCTTGGACTTTACAGTGGGAGAGTAGGATTATTGTTCTTAGTGATGTGGCAACTCTGATTGAAGGAGAAAAAAGAAATAGTCCCTATGTAGGGATGTTGTTAAATGACTTCAAATGCATTTTGATCAATGTATCTCAATCACAATTCACAAAAAGACCCCTACAATGTTGTGCTTCATAAATTCAATATTATTTGTCAAATGTTGGCAATTATGAGGCATTCAAATATCAGATATAAATTAAAGAAGAAACAAACTAGCTTAATATAGAAGGGGGAAAAAAGATTCAGGTATTGAAAAAACTGCTACACATTCTACTATAAGCATACCCTTGCACTCAATAGCCGTCGATTGTCTTGTGTGACCATATCTATAAGTGCTGTCTCCAGCTCCTCAGCTCTGGGAAAGAACAAGAACCACACATTTGGATATAATGACAGTTTCCACAGGCATGTTTATAGCATTAAATTAGCTAAAGACATGGAGCAGCATAAATTTTCATTTTAAGAGTCATTCTCCTTTTTAAAATTGATTGTCAACTATAAGATCTGATAAATTCCCTTTGATATGAGATCCCATAGCTATCTCACAGACACAACCTTTACATAGATGGAATTTTGGATGGTGAGTATTGCCTGAAGAAGTCTCGTATTCACAAAGGCTAAGAAAAAACATTTTAAAACAACAGTATCCCAGATTAGGCTTTAAAATGTATCAGTTTCTGGAGGGAGGAGGAGGAGAGAGAGAGAGAGAGAGAGAGCAATGGCCTCAAGAACACTGGATCAATAAGGAATGAACTATTTAGTACTCCAATCCCATGCATATGTATTGTACAATCTACAGAAGGGATGAGGAAGGCAATTGTAAATGCATATAATTAGGAACCTAGAGTAACTAATAATGTCTGCTTTTATTTTTCTTTATCCGCAATAGGTCCAAGAGACAAAAAGGAGGTGGAAACTAGATGCTAAAGATTGTACTAACCTCAGTATGGCAGATCTTTTCTCTTCCAGCAATCTGCATAACTCCACCTTCATCCACACCACCTGAACATGAACTGTCAATGATTGAAATTTAAAAGGAGTGGCATAGAATCATTCATGTCAGCCAACAAATTATAACTGGATTACACTGAACGACTTTTACAACTGAAATTAGAAAATTAAGTCGGGTTCACTAAATTTTGACAAGCAAAATAATTATCTGCCTCCAAAACATGGCGTGATAGTAAGAAGAAATTCGGTCAAGCCAACATATTCGTGTAACAAATCTACAAAAACATTTCAAAACTATATCATCAATCATCATAAGATTCATAGGAAACCACCAAAAAAGTGAGCAGGTAGTGGGTATCAATAAATATGTTGAACATAATCTATCCATATTTTAATTATGCTTAAGCCCTCGGATACTTGGCATGTCTGAGTACATAATCAGGAAGAGCAGTCACTGATAACAGAACAGAGTTAAAACCAACAAGGTGAAAGAACAAGCTCCAGAGAGCAGTCTATTATATATGGATTTTCAACAATAAAACAAGCATGGACAGGAACAACTTCCAATAACTTCATGAAGGTAGTACAAATGTGCAACAGATGTTGAGAGTTGTGAACAAAATGAGAAAGCAACCTGTTCTTGGAGATCTGGTACAGAATCTACTTCTGAGTTTAGGCCACTCAGCAATTCATCCAGATCAGAGGAAGGAGGCTTGGCATGAGATATATCTCCATTTACAGTAGTTTTCTTTTCATCCATCTGTGATCCACGTTCGTGCTTAAAACTATATAGCTTAGATGCAAGCCCTTTTGAATCCTTCCATACTCGACCCCCTTTTGAGCTTTCCTCGACCACCACCTGTACAGCAGGTCTATGTTTTTCTCTCAATTCCTGCAATCTGGCATCAGTAACACCCAAATACCCCATACATGCAGTAAAAACAAGCTGGCTGCTATCAAATGTCGAGCCAGTAAGGGATTGAAACAAAGTAATAGCATCCCCAGCATCTTTAGTTGTAATTAAAGCAGGACCTGCAGTAAATAAGATGGAGATAATTACATTTCTTTGAATGCGGTAAAAAGAGTAATCAAAAGCAATTTATCATGCACATTTAACTCTTCAACAGCATCATATATAAATACATTAGTACCATATATCTCCATCAATGCTAAGGCTGTTCGGAATAGCATAACACGATTTCCTTCATACAAAAGCACATCCCAAACTCGAAGCACTGAAGACAAAGAAACCAAGAGAAGTAATTCAAAGGCAATCCTTGAATGCAATACCAGAGAAAAACTTAATGAACAATATCAAAATCTCAGTTTTCAACTTTAATAGCCATAATACTTAGACTTGATGTATTACACCTCATAGTCCTCACCACTATCCCAAGGAAGCATATTCACAAAAATGGAAAGGAACCAAGGTCCAGAGATCCATGCCACCTGCACTCCCAAGTAATCCAGATGATTAACTGCACCATGAGAATTAATGGAATAAAAAAAGAGTATCCAAACTGTGTTATGCATTGGAAAGAATCACATGAAAAGAGAATTCAATAGAGTAAATGTCAAAAGGAAAACAAACCCAGTTTAGGAAATCTTTCACGGATTAACTCCTCGAAAACAAGTTGATCCACCTAATAACACACAAGAATGTTTGAACAGAGATTAAATAAGTCAGCACAGTCCTTTGTGAGTACCAGATCTATCTGCATCCAAATGAACATTGAAAACATGTGCTAAACAACTGAGAAATTTGCCAAAGCAACTTGGAATGATGGAATTACACCTGAGATTCAATCATTTCTTCTGTAAAGCACCCTGCAAAATAATCATCAATAATTCCCACCAAGGTCCTGAAAAGATAAAAAATAAAATAAAAAATAAAAAATAAAAAAAAATAAAAAAAATAAAAAAAAGTTCACTAAGCTAAAGTTATTATAATTTATATCCTGAGATGGATAAAGGATATAATCATATCTAGTAATGTCTAAAAAAAAAAAGGCAACTATTAGCTCACTATTTTCTGAAATCAATTGACAAGAGAAAGAAGCTGTCCCCATAAGCAACAAAGAGAGAAATTAAAAAGAACCAACAGATGGTCCGGATTTAAATAATGCCACATCCAAAAATTCAGAAAGCATCCTTTGGAAGGAAGGGGGTTGGGGATGGTATTGAGAGAGAAGCTTCCAGAACCTACCAAAAGGCATTTTCCTCTGGCATCAGGAGTAGCAATAAGCCAGCAAAGAAATTCATTGCCTGCACATGTTCATGGTAAACACAATTAGCTTAAGGTCTATATAATCATCAAGAAGAATTCTAAGATTGATTGAATAAAACAAGATTGATACCAGAAATATACATGTAGCAGAAGCACAATGATGCATGCATTGATCAAGAACACTTATGGGGTGAGATAGAAAAAAATCACCATTTGACCATTTAATAGTACATTAAAGCTTAAATTAAGAATCAAAACTTGAGGCGGATAAAAAGTGCATTAAACAAAGTGGATAGCCTACTCAAAACATGTTCTTATAGCAAAATTAATTTGGAGCAGCGTTCAAATTATGTTAAGAATTTTGAAAATTCTCCACGTCCTGTCCAGGTAACTCAGACTCCAGTACAATCAAAAAAGGAACTCCAACACTTTTAATGCTCTTCAACCAAGCAGCTATGTTCCACAAATAGCACTGCATAATGCTACTTTTGATGCTTTATATTCGTTAAAATATTATGGATTTTGTTCCAAACAACTACTAAGGAGTAGCAAGTAGGATTTTGGCCACAATCTTGCCACAAGGCCAAAAGACTGATCCAATCTAGGAATTGATGTACTGTCCTTGTGATTATTTGAAAGATATTAAACCCCCAACAAAGCTGTGAACAACAATCTATAGCTTCATTAAGCTTCATACTCTTTCAAGATAGCAAGCCTATAAAGATTGAAGTAATTCGAACACTAGTCATAATCTCTCTTGCTCATGTTGCAATTTTTTGGTTGAGTAGAAAATTGAAACACACACCAGACATCTCTGTCAACTTCAAGAGTAGAAAAGGCAATAAAATTCCAGTCATGAATCACTTAGACATGGGAAAAAGAAAAAATAAATGTAAACAAAATGAGAAATAGATTAAAACAGGCAAGATTGATGTTCCATGGATATACCATTGCCAAACACAAATGGATTCAGGAAGAAAGAACCTCATGTTAAGCTACATCCTGTATGTTGATGCTACTTGATGTAACAGGAACCGAGCATCCAGGTATTTGACTAAGGTCCTGAAAATTTTACGTCAACTAATATTTTTCTGTTCTATACCCTTATGTAGATGAAACCAAGGAAATGAGGTCAAAACTGAAGAACTCTGAGATGATTTCTAGAGAATTGAAGCAAGGAGCGAAAAGGTTGTAAGAAGAGATAGCATATAAAAATACATTTCAGAAGCCATAGGACAAACCAAGGACAGCCGATAGTAAATTTTCCTCAAAGCTCATTAACTATAATCAGGATAATTATTTGGCTTCTTCCCACTTCATGAGAGAAATATTCATATAAATAGGGGAAAGTTGGAAAGTAGAATAATTTTTTTTTTGAAGCTAAACAACAACCACAACTAAACACAAGGAAAGATACAGTCAAGACTAACATCTTGCTAACAAAGTAGAATATCTATTGAAGCCAATAAATCAGAAACATCAGCTAAATTACATTTTGAAAGAAGGAAAGACTAGGACTCCAATTACCTGACAGTACCCAACAGAGGGATTATGTCGAGCATATGCTAGAAGTAAACGCCTCAAGGAATCTCTACCATCCTCATTCAAGGCAGGATGACCTGGGAATGTTCGTGGTAAGTCCTGTAAAGCCAACATAAAATTTTAATCAACTGAGAAAGCTGGGTTGCATTACAAAGCAAAAGAAGTAGCACCTACAAATTGAAAAGATTGAATGATAAATTCCAAGGCGCATGCATCTATTGACCTTCTCAATCTGCCTTCTATATTTTCTGGGAACACCAGATGAGTTATCGTGGTCTTTGATTTCACCAGCATTGGTTTCTTGAGCCAACAAATCCTGGTAATATCTCTCCACTCGCCGTGCCTTGACACCAACAAATGCCTGCCATACCTGAAATGGAAAGACCACATAAGAATATTATAAGTTTCAAACAGGATTGACAAACTTAAAAAAAATAAAAAAATAAAAAAATAAAAAATAAAAAATAAAAAATAAACTGACAGGCTCACCTCACCCCTGAGATCCTTTGGCACTCCCCCACGAACAAGGCACTCTAGCTCTTCTTTCCAAGAAAAAAAAGGCTCTGGAGGAACCCCGTTTCCTTGAGCACCTCTTTCACGAGAAGCGTTCCCACTTTCCTTTGATGTCTTTTTAACAGAGACTTTTTTCTTAGAGACCTTCTCAGATTCCCCTTCTGATGATCCTTCTTCATCTATTGATGGTAGATGGTCCCTACTGTTGGTTAACTGCTCACCTTTCATGTCCTTTCTCTTCTTAACACGAAAACTCATCATATTCTCAATGGCACGAAGGCATGGTCTAACATGAGCCCATGTTTGGACCTTACTAGTCTTTGTTTCTTTTGAAATTTGCTCCTTTTTGGGATCACAATCTGTTGAACCATCAGAATCAGGCTTTCTGCTAGGATCATCCCCTTCTCTACTCTCAGAAACAGTCTCCTCAGTAGCTTCAGATTCGTTACCTTTCCCACTTCTTCCTGAAACAATATCTTCCTCCAACTTAATATCTTCGTCCTCATCTGCTTCCTTTCCCCTCCCAGAAACAATCTCCTCACTAGATTCAGACTTGTTACTTTCCCCACTGCTCTCTGAAACAATCTCTTTTTTCAAATTAGTAGTTTCAACCTTGTTCCCTTCGCTGTCCTCTGAAACTGTCTCCCCAGTAGCTTCAGACTTGTTATCTTTCCTATTTCCTTCTGAAACGATCTCTTCTTTCAACTTAGCATCTTCAGCCTTGTCCCCTTCCCTGCCCTTCTCTGAAACAGTCTCCACAGTAGCTTCAGATTCGTTATGTTTCCTACTTCCCTCTTGAACACTTGTTTCTTTCAACTCAGTAGCTTTAGCCTCGTTCCCTTCACTGTCACTCCCTGAAACATTACTCTCTTCCGATTCAGTAGCTTCAGCCTTTTCCCCTTCACCCTTCTCTAAAATCTCCTCTTTCAATTCAGTAGCTTCAGCCTGCAACGCATCCTCGTATTTCTCCTCAGGAGAGCCTGGTTGAATTTCGTCTAAGTGTTGAAGAAAGTTCTTCCACTTTTCTGACCTTTCCGCTTCCTCTTCCTGATACCATAAATGTATCAGTAAGCTGGACAGGAAACACCTCTTTTACTAAGTTGATTGTTCCTTTTAGTTTTGATGAAATATACTTCATGAAATTAGGTTACATGAAATGAATATCCTTCGAACAAAGACATTAATCTACTGTTTGATGTCAAATCATCACTTAAACCATATATTGTTTTCTCAACTCCAGAACTAATCTGATCACACAGCAAAACATTGTTTTGAAAATAATTTGAAAGCGGCAATCATTTCTAACTCCATAGAACATGTTTAACGCATGCATTTAGTAGTTAGCATCAAGAAAGTTTAGATCTAGAAAGCTAGCTTACACCAAGTCATTCTTGTTAGAATTAAAAATTAAATAAATAAACAAAAGAAGATCCAATGGCAAATACCTTGAAGATACCGGTGTACTCTCGATATGTTTGTATGTGTTGGGGTCTCAATGCAAATCCATAGGCATCCCTGTCAACATCAATGTTTATATGACTCTCAATCACAATTCAAACATCATTAACAAAATCATGTTCCAAACTATCAAACAAATTTGAAAACATTAACTGCAAATAATTCAAGTCACCTGGAATCAACCTCCAATGAGCGCCTACTCAACAAGGACAACAACATGCTTCACAAAGAGCTTCAATTCTACAGCTGCCCATAGCTCTCTTTAACTTTACACCAAAATTTTTGTAAAAAAAAACTCTAAAACTCTGACTACATATTAAAATCTAACACACATAAGTCACGATCTACGACTAATCCTAACCTGAATCTTCTTCTAAATCAAAATGATTACTTCAAAAACAGCTGCCAACTACAAACTACCTTCAATTTTTGCATCAAATTAATTTTCAAAAAAAAAAAAAAAAAAAAAAACTCAATCAGAGATAAATTTTGATCATCAGCATCATCATAGTCTAAATGATCCAACACATTGTTCGCTAACATGACGCGTCACTATCGGGGAAACTTATCAAAGCATAACAATAACAAAACAAATCAAACAATAGACTAAGAATAATTCAAGATTTTTGTTCAAATAATTAGCGAACAAATAGGATTCAAATAACACTTGGAAAACATCAACAAAGAGTAAAATTTTATTTTATATGCAAGAGTGTGAATTTCGAAACCTTCTGTGTTGGTGTTCGAAGTTGTGGAGGGGATTGGAGCGCATCTCCGGCATCTTCGCGATTGAATTTCTCGATCAAATCAGAAGCGGTTGCGGTTCCGGTTCCATTATTTCTGCTAACCGAAAATTTTCGGTTTTTGTTCTCTGTGGATTTTTTTTTTTTTATTTAAAAAAATAATAATAAAAGCCTAGTAGTCGTTAATGGAAAGGTAACGTGTTTTCACTTTTCACTTATTTAGCGGGAATACAAATAGCGCCACGTGTCGATTTTAGTTGGAGGATCCTTTACGAATTTTGGCTGTCACACTTGCAACAAATTCAGATGCTGACTCAGCTTAAAATATAAGCAATAAGATCCTACTAACGGAAGACTAACAGGACTAAAGGAAAGACTAACGTAACCGTTAGTTGACCAGTCAAGACCTAAATTGCCTCAACACTTAAAATTAAAAGGACAACCAAACGACCCGTCGTTTTGGCCACCAAGGTTGCAAGACCTAGATCAAAACGGTGGCGTTTCATGTCTTAGGGAAATGCTATATAAACGTATTTTTCTCTTCCGACACCAACTCTAACTTCAGCTTACTAGAACACTTCTGATTCTCTCAACACAAAACCCTAATTCCCAAATCTCCTTCGTCAACTCAAAGCCAAGCGACGCCCGATGTCACCGCCGACGAAGGAAGAAACGGCTAAAACGGACAAACGACGCCGGAGACTTCTACGGACAGACCACGACCGGACGACAACGAAAGAATGCCGGAAACTCGAAGCACCATAAATCCATAACCGATTCTGCAGAAAGAGAGGTTTGATTTCGACCTAATTTCTTCAGTTTTTCTGGGATTCGACTTTAATTCATTGTTAAGGTTTTTATAAATAAATTATTTTCGTGACAAATATATATTTTTGTAAACAAATCATTGTTTTTTGTGACAAATCTGTATGTACGTGACTTTTTTTCGTGACAAATTCATTTTTTTTCAAGTTTTTATCTTTTTTTGGTTTGTTTTCGTGACAAATCTGTATTTTCGAATTTATTTTCGTCACAAATCTTCATTTCCGTATCTTTACTTTCGTGACAAATCCATTAATTTTTACGTGACAAATCTATATTTCCGTGAAATATTTTCGTGTCAAATTCATTTTTTCAATTATTTTATCGTTGTTTTCGTGACAAATCCACTTATTTCGTGACAAATCTTCGTGACGTGGCAAATCCACTTTCGTGACGTGGCAAATCCTCTTATTTCGTGGCAAATCCTCTCATTTCGTGACATATCGTCTTTCGTGACGTGGCAAATCCTCATTTCGTGACAAATCCTCTTATATCGTGGCAAATCCGCTTTCGTGACATATGCTCTTATTTCGTGACAACACGTGACAAATCCACTTTCGTGACATATGCTCTTATTTCGTGACAACACGTGACAAATCCACTTTCGTGACATATGCTCTTATTTCGTGACAACACGTGGCAAATCCCCATATTTCGTGACAAATCCTCATTACGTGGCAAATCCACTCGTGACAAATCCCCAATCCACTCTCGTGACAAATCCTCATTACGTGGCAAATCCACTCTCGTGACAAATCCTCTCATTTCGTGACAAATCCTCATTACGTGGCAAATCCACTTTCGTGACAAATCTATATTTCGTGACAAATCACAAATCCATTTTTCGTAACATGACGTGGCAAATCCTCTCATTTCGTGACAAATCCTCATTACGTGGCAAATCCACTTTCGTGACAAATCCCAAATCCATTTTTCGTGACAAATCACAAATCCATTATTCGTAACAAAACCTCATATTTCGTGACAGGACAAATCCATTTTTCGTGACAAATCTTCATTCTTCGTGACAAATCTGTATTTCCGTGACAAATTCTCATTTCGCGACAAATTTATTTTCGTGACAAATCTGTATTTCAGTGAAATTTCTCTGTATTTTCGTAACAAATTCATTTTTACAGTTACTTTATCATTTTTTTTTTTTTGGTAACAAATATGTATTTTCATGAAAAATCAATTATTTTTTAGTGACAATTTTTTTTTAAAACGTGATTTTGTTCAATTTTCTCTACAAACTTTAAAAAACTTTGATTGTCAAAACGCAGGGCAGCATCCATTGGTAATCTTTCTCTCTCAGACGCAGCAGTCGCACACGAAACCATGATCTTTGTTGGTGGACTCCCATTTTCGACTGAGTCATGTACTCACTCCACTTTATCCATCTCTTTTTCTGTTTAGTTGCTAAGGGAAAAAGAGGGGGGGTGGGCGGGGCGGGGTGGGGTTGGGTAAACATATTATTCTTATAAACTCAATATAAAGCTTGTGACTTTCTTTTGATCATCATCTCATTTTTTATATTTTATTTGAATTACACTAGTTGTTCATGATACCCAGTTGCCAGATTTAATGAATTTCAAAGTTTTGGTCATGAACAGAGGAGTGAGGGTGATGCCCTGATTGGTTTGATGGAAGTCCATCATTCAATTCCGGTGTCCTTCAGCATTCAGCAAACTCTCTTTTCGCAGGATCCTCCGTTACTTCAGTTGATGTTCAGAGAAAAAACTTATATAAAGAGCAACATTAAATTCTGTACATCTTACATTTGGCCCTGTCGACATATTTAATCAAATTCGATAATTTTGCCCTTGTGTTCCAATGCTGGGACCTGTAGAAAAGGTAAATATTCAAATATTTAACAATATCCCTAAAATTTCAAAACAAAATAAAATATTTAAATCCATAATATATATTCACCTATCATATATAATTTGAAGATTAATTTGAAGAATAATTGTTGAAGTTTGGGGAGAAATAATTGTTATTATATAAAAAGAATAAAAAGAAAAGAAAAGAAAATATTTTTTCTACTTTTAATACGAAATAAAATTAATTGTTTAATTATTATTTTTTGCTTACTATTTTAATTTTTTGCCCCCACATGGGTACGAGTGTACGACTATGCCTTTGTAGGACCAGAAAATCCTACGGTTAAAATTCGGTCAAAATCGCAGTGTTCGGGGGCACTGGCAATTTATGAATAATGCTTTGTCGTATGCTTTGGATTACCTAGGTGGTGTTGTTCATATAACCTTAGTCGAGACATTTATTGAAGTAGGGCAGAGAATAAATGGTATGTTGGTTAAAGCTCATTGGAGTTGACACATGTCGAGTAACCAATATAGGGGCAAAGGTTGGCGTGAAGTGCAGTTTGCTCTTGGAGTTGAGAATAGAAAGTTGTGAATGGGTTGTGAATGGGTCTGTTGGTCCATCATTTCTTCTTTTTGTCATTTTGTG
Organism: Acer campestre; assembly: GCA_954870605.1. Taxonomy (NCBI): domain Eukaryota; kingdom Viridiplantae; phylum Streptophyta; class Magnoliopsida; order Sapindales; family Sapindaceae; genus Acer; species Acer campestre. The sequence continues at coordinate 32,145,464 of OX940805.1, read as the reverse complement.
AGTGGTAGTGGGAGTTTGTATCAAACTTCTTTTCTTTGTGAGTCCCGGCCACTTGTTTTTTGTAAATGAAGAGGGCCTTCTATTTATAGGCTAGAGAAAACCATTCAGTTGGAGGTTTAAGTGATCCCCAAATCTCGGTTTGAGATCGTGGAAGTGTCAAAACTTATCTCATCAGATTGGGTCTGTCTTCCATTGAGCCTCAATATTTGGGCTGTGCTATTTTTGGTTACCACGGCCTCCATGGCTCCATGCAAATTCTTTTATCGTTTGTTTTTGTTTCCGGTACCGGAACATATATATATATATATCTTCACAAGCTTGGCAGTTATGATTCTTCAAACAAGATTAACACTTTGCCGTTAAAGCTTTGTTCTTCATCATTTCGACAGTCTGCTTCGTTTATTATCTGAGTTGGTTGTTCTTCATCAATTTGGTTCAGTGGAAGAAACATGACTTCTTGTTGGTTGATTTCTAATCAAGCAACGATACTGCTAACTACCAACCATGGATTGCATTTTACGAGCCAGAGGACTGTGAAATTTGTTGTTTTTAGAGAATCATTTGATCATATAATGACATTTTGATTTCGTTGATTTAGAGAATCATTATATTAACCCGGTAGAACATTGCCCTAAAACAATTTGTCTTTGATTCACAAGCTTCAATTAAATGCAAAGGAGCTGCCTTCATTACAGAACTGATATCAATAAAAGCCCAAAAAATCATAAACTAGTTTGTCTATCGTTATATTAAGCCGATAGAACATTGCCCAATTGTGCAATGTTTTTACATACAATATAACTCATGATAATGTTTTCTTTGGTTACTTAGGGCATGCATCAAAAAATACAACGCAGCTAGGAGAACGGCAACTTTATTTCGGGAAACGATATGAACACAAGAAATTATTAAGTGCTTCGGTTTTATTTATTTAAACAAATGTGCAAAGATGCAGGTTGAAACACTGATAGATACATCATATTTTTACACGTATACATCTAACATATAGAATTTGCATTTTTGGAAAACATTCATAAATGCACCAACTCATTATTCATCAACCGCCGGCAAGTTCACTGCTGGGCCTGAAAAACAGAGATAGAAAGAGAGATTTTGTACAAGTTAGCTATTAGCTTTCACAAAGCTACCAAGTAATAATCTGATAAAACCAGATTGTTTGTGTTAACTATACCAGGAAGTGGCTCTTGTAATGTTCAACAAGCAGTTTCGGATCAATTTTTGTCTGCTTATAGGCATCAATCTTGTTCAGCTCCTGCACAGGGGTTTTTTAACAGAAAACGTTACTACCATTCAAGAACATAAAACCCATATACATCAGAAGAAACCACTTTTGCTTTTCAAATACTGGTTTAAGACGAAGTAGTTCGAAAATTTAGCCTCCCCAGTCACCAGTAATTGGATCAAGAACTTAAGAAATTGCTTATTACTTATTAGCTTTAGCGACAGAAAGAGAACTATATAAAAATAGTTGACTTCAATAATATCGAAATGCTCTCTGGGATTATTTAAAAATAAAAAAATTAACTACAGGTAAAGGACATAGAAGGTTTTTTCAATGTACCTCAATCCATGCAGCCAGTTTAGGCCTGCCTGCTGTGATATCATACTTGAATGCCTCTGATAAGAAGATCTGGAATCTTTCAACAAATGGAATATAGGCAATATCCACCTGAAGATCACATAATTATATCCATATATCAGAGGAAAGTACTACAATCACAAGTTATACATTCTTTTCGCTTATCGTCACTTTCGCTATTGCAAATTATTTAACTCTCTCATGCTATATGGTATGAAGAAAAGTGAACATACCAAACTGAACTGGCCAAGGAAGAATGGGCCATCATCAAATTTATGAAGAGCCTTTTCTAAATAATCAAAAGCAGGACCTGTTGCAAGTTTATAGTTTCGTAAGTTACAGTTTATATCCAAAATGCTCCATAGAAGCATATTAGGTTAAAATCCTACCAGCTTCTTTAATCGGATCTCCTTTGAACGAAGTAAACACATCTCTGGTGAAGGTATCAGTGTAGGTAAACAGCTCTTCAGCAAACTCTTTTTTTGCAGGATCCTACAATGTTATATAACAACATTACTTCAGTTGATGTTCAGAGAAAAAAGAGAAAAGCTTCTATAAAGAGCAACATTAAATTCTGTACATCTTACATTTGGTAAAAGAGAAGTCCCTTCAAAGTTGCTGTCAACATATTTAATCAAATCAAGACTCTCTCCGATAATTTTTCCATTGTGTTCCAATGCCGGAACCTGTAGAGAAGGAGAACTTTATAATTAACCAAGACAATGATGTTGCAATCAATCAACTTCAGATATGTTTTGAATTACTATATGACTATTTCAGTTAAGTATGAAACTTGTGTTCCGATTTGGATTCAGCAATTTATTCACATAGATTATAGACATCTAGGAAACACATAAATGTGTACACACATGCAGTATTTCTCTTCTTTAACAAGTAGTAACAACGTTGCTCAATCATCCCAATCAACATCCTCGTTCTGACAATTGAGCACAACATCAACAGACAGGAATTACAGATCAAGCATCAATTTATTAGACATCCTTACACATTTAGTATTGTTGAGGATGGATTTGTAAGTACATGATGCTGCTTTTGGATATGTAAGTACATGATACTGTTTTCAGATATCCAACTCCAATCAAATCCATCCTCAACAAGTATTATAATTCTTATTTAATCAGTTGAGATAGCTGGTACAAGTTATCATCTATATTTAATGTCCAAGAGCATGAAATATTAGAAAAGGAAACATGGCTACCAAATTCACAAGCAATTATGATCCAATAAAAGCAAAATTGTTTCCAAAAGTATCACCTTGTTAGCGGGGTAAACTTTCTCCTTGTACCAAGCAGGCCTATCTTGAAGATTTAAAGGGACCAGCTTGATCTTGTCTTGTAATCCCTGCAAGCCCAACAAATTGAAAAAAAAAAGAAAAAAAAAGACAAATTAATGTAAAAATCAATGGATTTTTCTCATTTATTTCCTCAAAAACAAAAAGCAGGACAAAGTGATGAAGAAAGTGAGGCAAACCTTGTAGTTTCTGGTGATCCAGACACGTTGCGCAAATGGACAAATGTAACTAGTATACAACCTTCAAAAAAATAAAAAACAACCAATAATATAAATCCACACACAGTTTACTCAAAAGCCGGCAAAATATTAAATGTAAACAAAAACAATGAAAACAGAGAAAACAAAAGAAAAAGAAAAAGTGAAAACCTGGTAGTTCCATCAAAGAGTGGTGGTTGGTGAGCCTTGGAATCCAACGATGGAGGCAGATTCTCTTGCACGCTATCAAAAGAAAAAAGATCATGATTATTAAGGTCGATAAATGCGAAAAATTAAGAGAAACCCAGAAATAAAACCAAAAAAATCGATAAGGGGAAGGTGAAGAAGGGAAAATTCTTACGCAGTAGCCATTGTAGTGGGTTTCAGAGAATTCTCGAAAGCCTTTTGGTTTGTGGAAGAAGGTAATCCGTTGCAGAAATGTGTATAGGTTCAAAGATTGACAAAAGGAACAGAGGTTTATATAGAACTATAAAAGCGGGTGTGTTTGTTGCACGGGATTGAATTGGGCGGGATAAAAAATTATTTTTTTAAGAGGTAGGTATAATTGGAAAATTCTTAGTCATCGAAGTGGGTTTCATAGAATTTTCAAAAGCTTTTCGATTTCTGGAAGAAGGTAATCTGATGCAGAAATGCGTATAGGTTCAAAGTTAACAAAAAGAACAGCGGTTTATATAGAAGCTTTAAGGTGAAGGTGTGAAGCATGCAGTGACGCCATGCAGATTGTGGTTATTGGATTAATACGTTAATATGGACCGAGCCCAAGAGTCCAAAACCAATCAATTGACCCAAGTGACACTGAAATAGTATTAAACGGCTCATTTTACTCTTAAAAGTTTTAGTCCGTTTGAGAGAGTTTGTCCACCGGTTAAAAGAACTTTTTTAATTAAAAGAAGCTCTTTTCAATTTTTTTCGTGTCGTTTGGTTAACACTCTAGTAGAGCTTTCGACGATTAAAAAAACCGTTTTATGTCTACTTAAAGAAGCTCAAATTTTAGGCTTTTCCAAGTAGGCCTTTTTGAACTTTTTAAAAAAAACATTAAATGTCTAATATAACCCTATTATATTTTATTAATTACACAGTATCTTTTTAAAACCCTAATCAAATATTTCTTTTACACGTTAAACACTACTACTCAACAATAACGTTTCACTTTGGCTTATGTTTCATTTCAAACTATTGAAGATTAAAAATTCGATTTGGATTGAAAAAGAGCAATGAGCATACAAAGTAATATATTAGTTGCAAAATTCGATTTGGACTCATCCAGATTGAAGTATTGAAAAATTGTGTTCATTCTCAAACAATTAATGTTTTGTGTTCATTTGGAATTTTTTGAACAATTTTGCAACTATGAAAACTCAAACTCTCATTATCGTTCCACCTATGAGTCCAAATCGAACTTGTATTGTTTATATTCTTCAACTCTTATGTATTGTTTTCTATTTGGAGTTTCAATTAAACTTGTATTGTTTATAAATTTATTTTATAATACAATTTTTTTCAAAAACATAAAAAAATAAAATTAAAAAAATGATATGTTCTCATAATCTTATATTTGTTTGGTGATGTGTTAATGCATTCAATTTATATAATATTTTTTATTATTTAAAATTATAAAAATCAACAATTAATGAATTTAATACAATTATAAAATAAAATTTTTGTAATTAAAAAAACATCATTTATTGTTGTGCCAAATTTGGTATTGTATTGGAGATTTATTTTATTTTATTTTATTTTATTTTATTTATTTATTTTTTTTATTTTATGCTAAATTATAGTATTGATACACTAAAATAGCATTATATTAGTGATGCTCTAATATGGCGTAAAAATGCGTATAAGTTCAATGTTAATAAATAGTTTATAAGTACACCCACTAATTATTATAATGTTTCCAAAAAAAAAATTACTTAGTTTCCTATTATAACCTTTTGTTGAAAAAAAAAAGAGAAGGTTTCATATAATGATTTAATATTAACATATATCATTAAAAACATCTTTCCATACCAATTATGTGTTGGTGTGAGTGGTTCGGCGCTCTCATCCCTTAAGCAAGGTTGTGGGTTCAAATCTCCTTGTGAACGGAGCTACACATATTGGAAGCACTTTACCCCTTAGTGGGCCGACCCGGTGCGAGTTCGGATTAGTCAGGGTGTGGTCTGGGCTGATTGCACTGTATAGTGAATTACGTATATGTTCAAAGTTAAGACTAAATAGTTTGTAAGTACACCCACTAATTATTATAATATTTCTGAAATAAAAATTATTAATTAGTTTCCTATTATAAGCTTTTGTGAAAAGAAAAAAAAAAAATTTCTATAATGATTTGATATTAACATATATCTTTTTTGTAATCCTATAACATCAGAATCTGCAGATCAATCTATTGTTATCCCACCAGGTCCAACTTAGCTGGTTAGCATATTCTTAATAACTCTTTACATCAAAATGCTTCAATTTGGACTGATCAAGCCAACAGGGATGTGAGTTAACACGTTCGCATAAGACGCTGACGTGCTTGGATATATCAATAAACCGAGAAAGGGCATGACCAGCACGTGATCAATTTCCAGTGTAGAGTTTCAGTGACTCCGACCGACCTCAGCAATCACAGCCATATCAATGGCTCTTCGATGGATTCTCATTTCTCACTTGGTCACCAACATTGAGAATTCGAGAGGATTGGGTATGCACTAGATCTCAAGTAATTCTTCCTAATTTATTGTCCATTGTATTGAATACTTTCATGGTGGACTCCATGCAAATTCTTTTATCGTTTCGATTTCCGGTACTGGAACATATATATCGCCTCGAGGATTGTTGTTTTTAGAGAATCATTTGATCATATAATGACATCAGATAATGACTTGGATGTCATCGATTTAGAGAATCATCATATTAAGCCGATAGAACATCGCCCTAAAATAGTATGTCTTTGATTTAGATTCAATTTTCACAAACTTCAATCAAATGCAAACGCAAAAGTTGTAGTTTGTGTCTGTGTTTTGTGTTTGGGTAAAAAACTGTGCAATTTTTTTTGCATACAATAACTCATGATAATGTTTTCAATGGTTACTAGTGCATGCATCAACCAATACAACACAGCTAGGAGTACTCAAGTTTTCGAAGGCAATCAGTTTTTTATTTAAGAAGGGGAAACGATATAAACACAAGAAATTATTCATTTATTTTAACAAAAGCGCAAAGATGCAGATTGAAACACTGATAGATACATCATAAGTTCACTCGTATACATCTAACATATAGAATTTGCTTTGCTGGAAGACATTTCATAGATGCACCAACTTATTATTCATCAACCGCCGGCAAGTTCACTGCTCGGCCTGAAAAACAGAGAAAGAAAGAGAGATTTTGTACAAGTTAGCTATTAGCTTTCACAGAGCTACCAAGTAATTATCTGATAAAACAAGATTGTTTGTGTTAACTATACCAGGAAGCGGCTCTTGTAAAATTCAACAAGCTCTTTCGGATCAGTTTTTGTCTGCTTATAGGCATCAATCTTATTCAGCTCCTGCACAGGGGTTTTTTAACAGAAAATATTACTACCATTCAAGAACATAAAACCCATATACATCAGAAGAAACCACTTCTGCTTTTCAAATACTGGTTTAAGACGAAGTAGTTAGAAATTTTAGCCTCCCCGATCACCGGTAATTGGTTCAAGAACTTAAGAAATTGCTTATTACTTATTAGCTTTAGCGACAGAGAGAACTATTTAAAAAGAGTTGACTTCAATAATATCGAAATGCTCTCTGTGATTATTTAAAAATTAAAGATTAACTACCGGTAAAGGACATAGAAGGATTTTTTAATGTACCTCAATCCATGCAGCCAGTTTAGGCCTGCCTGCTGTGATATCATACTTGAATGCCTCTGATAAGAAGATCTGAAATCTTTCAACAAATGGAATATAGGCAATATCCACCTGAAGATCACATAATTATATCCATATATCAGAGGAAAGTACTACAATCACAAGTTATACATTCTTTTCACTTATCGTCTCTTTCGCTATTGCAAATTATTTAACTCTCTCATGCTATATGGTATGAAGAAAAGTGAACATACCAAACTGAACTGGCCAAGGAAGAATGGGCCATCATCAAATTTATGAAGAGCCTTTTCTAAATAATCAAAAGCAGGACCTGTTGCAAGTTTATAGTTTCGTAAGTTACAGTTTATATCCGAAATGCTCCATAGAAGCATATTAGATTAAAATATTACCAGCTTCTTTAATCGGATCTCCTTTGAACGAAGTAAACACATCTCTGGTGAATGTATCAGTGTAGGTAAACAGCTCTTCAGCAAACTCTTTTTTTGCAGGATCCTACAACGTTATATACAACATTACTTCAGTTGATGTTCAGAGAAAAAGGAGAAAAGCTTCTATAAAGAGCAACATTAGATTCTATACATCTTACATTTGGTAAAAGAGAAGTCCCTTCAAAGTTGCTGTCGACATATTTAATCAAATCAAGACTCTCTCCGATAATTTTTCCGTTGTGTTCCAATGCCGGAACCTGTAGAGAAGGAGAACTTTATAATTAACCAAGACAATGATGTTGCAATCAATCAACTTCAGATATGTTTTGAATTACTATATGACTATTTCAGTTAAGTATGAAACTCGTGTTCTGATTTGGATTCAGCGATTTATTCACATAGATTATAGACATCTAGGGAACACATAAACGTGTACACACATGCAGTATTTCTCTTCTTTAACAAGTAGTAACAACGTTGCTCAATCATCCCAATCAACATCCTCGTTCTGACAATTGAGCACAACATCAACAGACAGGAATTACAGATCAAGCATCAATTTATTAGACATCCTTACACATTTAGTATTGTCGAGGATGGATTTGTAAGTACATGATACTGCTTTCGGATATGTAAGTACATGATACCGTTTTCGGATATCCAACTCCGATCAAATCCATCCTCAACAAGTATTATAATTCTTATTTAATCAGTTGAGATAGCTGGTACAAGTTATCATCTATATTTAATGTCCAAGAGCATGAAATATTAGAAAAGGAAACATGGCTATCAAATTCACAAACAATTATGATCCAATAAAAGCAAAATTGTTTTCAAAAGTATCACCTTGTTAACGGGGTAAACTTTCTCCTTGTACCAAGCAGGCCTATCTTGAAGATTTAAAGGAACCAGCTTGATCTTGTCTTGTAATCCCTGCAAGCCCAACGGAGAAAAAAAAAAAAAAAAAAAAAAAAAGGAAGAAGAAGAAGAAGACAAATTAATGTAAAAATCAATGGATTTTTCTCATTTATTTCCTCAAAAACAAAAAGCAGGACAAAGTGATGAAGAAAGTGAAACAAACCTTGTAGTTTCTGGTGATCCAGACACGTTGCGCAAATGGGCAAGAGTAATAGGTATACAACCTTTTAAAAAAAACAACCAATAATATAAATCCACACACACGTTACTCAAAAGCCGACAAAATATTAAATGTAAAAAATGAAAACAGATAAATCATAGAAAAAGCAAAATGAAAACCTGGTAGTTCCATCAAAGAGAGGTGGTTGGTCAGCCTTGGAATCCAACGGTGGAGGCAGATTCTCTTGCACACTATCAAAAGATAAAAAATCATGATTATTTGAGGTCGATAAATGCAAAAATGAAGAGAAAACACAGAAACTCAAAACCAAAAAAATCGATAAGAGGAAGGTGAAGAAGGGAAAATTCTTACGCAGTAGCCATTGTAGTGGGTTTCAGAGAATTCTCGAAAGCCTTTTGGTTTGTGGAAGAAGGTAATCCGGTGCAGAAATGTGTATAGGTTCAAAGATTGACAAAAGGAACAGAGGTTTATATAGAACTATAGAACGGGATTGAATTGGGCGGGATAAAAAATTATTTTTTTAAGAGATAAGTATAATTGGAAAAATCTTAGTCATCGAAGTGGGTTTCATAGAATTTTCAAAAGCTTTTCGATTTCTGGAAGAAGGTAATCTGATGCAGAAATGCGTATAGGTTCAAAGTTAACAAAATGAACAGAGGTTTATATAGAAGCTTTAAGGTGAAGGTGTGAAGCATGCAGTGACGCCATTGGATTAATACGTTAATATGGACCGAGCCCAAGAGTCCAAAACCAATCAATAGGCCCAAGTGACACTGAAATAGTATTAAACGGCTCATTTTACTCTTAAAAGTTAACACTTAGTGTCTGTTTGAGAGAGTTTGTCTACCGGTTAAAAGAGTTTTTTTAATTAAAAAAAGCTCTTTTCAATTTTTTTCGTGTCGTTTGGTTAACACTCCGGTAGAGCTTTCGACGATTAAAAAAACTGTTTTACGTCTACTTGAAGAAGCTCAAACTTTAGGCTTTTCCAAATAGACCTTTTTGAACTTTTTTAAAAAAACATTAAATGTCTAATATAACCCTATTATATTTTATTAATTACACAATATCTTTTTAAAAACCTAATCAAATATTTCTTTTACACGTTAAACACTACTACTCAACAATAACGTTTCACTTTGGCTTATGTTTCATTTCAAACTATTGAAGATTAAAAATTCGATTTGGATTGAAAAAGAGTAATGAGCAAACAAAGTAATATATTAGTTGCAAAATTTGATTTGGACTCATCTAGATTGAAGTATTGAAAAATTGTGTTCATTCTTGAACAACTAATGTTCTGTGTTCATTTGGAATTTTTTGAACAATTTTGCAACTATGAAAACTCAAACTCTCATTATTGTTCCACCTATGAGTCCAAATCGAACTTGTATTGTTTATATTCTTCAACTCTTATGTATCGTTCTCTATTTGGAGTTTCAATTAAACTTGTATTGTTTATAAATTTATTTTATAATACAATTTTTTTCAAAAACATGAAAAAATTAAATTAAAAAAAATGATATGTTCTCATAATCTTATATTTGTTTGGTGATGTGTTAATACATTCAATTTATATAATATTTTTTATTATTTAAAATTATAAAAGTCAACAATTAATGCATTTAATACAATTATAAAATAAAATTTTTGTAATTAAAAATCATTATTTATTGTTGTGCCAAATTTAGCATTGTATTGGAGATTTATTATTTATTATTTATATTTTATTTTATTTTATTTTTTTTACTTTATGCTAAATTATAGCATTGACACACTAAAATAGCATTATATTAGTGATGCTCTAATATGGTGCAAAAATGCGTATAAATTCAAAGTTAATAAATAGTTTATAAGTACACCCACTAATTATTATAATGTTTCCAAAAAAAAAATTATTTAGTTTCCTATTATAATCTTTTGTGAAAAGAAAAAAAAGAAGGTTTCATATAATGATTTAATATTAACATATATCATTAAAAGCATCTTTCCATTTTCTTAAACTTTAGATTCTCTTTTAATTAATAATTTCAAATATATTTTTAGGAGAATTCTCAAAACCTTTCGGGTTTTGAAAGCAGGTAATCAGGTCCGAAAATGCGTATATGTTCAAAGTTAAGACTAAATAGTTTGTAAATACACCCACTAATTATTATAATATTTATGAAATAAAAATTATTAATTAGTTTCCTATTATAAGCTTTTGTGAAAAAAAAAATATATAGATATTAACATATATCTTTTTTTTAATCCTACAACATCAGAATCTGCAGATCAATCCATTGTTATCCCACCAAGTCCAACTTAGCTGGTTAGCATATTCTTAATAACTCTTTACATCAAAATGCTTCAATTTGGACTGATCAAGCCAACAGGGATGTGAGTTAACACGTTCGCATAAGACGCTGACGTGCTCGGACATATCAATAAGCTGAGAAAGGCCGTGACCAGCGCGTGATCAATTTCCATTGTAGAGTTTCAGTGACTCCAACAGACCACAACAGTCACCGCCATTTCAATGGCTCTTCGATGAATTCTCATTTCTCACTCGGTCACCAGAATTGAGAATTCAAGAGGATTGGGTCTGCACTAGATCTCATGTAATTCTTCCTAATTAATTGTCCATTGTATTGAAAACTTCACGGTGGCCTCCTGTAAATTCTTTTATCGTTTCGATTTCCGATATTGATATATACCGATATTGGAACATATGTATCGCCTCGAGGGTTGTTTTTAGAGAATCATTTGAATATTTGATCATATAATGACATCAAATAATGACTTGGATGTCATTGATTTATAGAATTATTATATTAAGCCGATAGAACATCGCCCTAAAATAGTTTGTCTTTGATTTAGATTCAATTTCACAAACTTCGATTAAATGCAAACGCAAAAGTTGTAGTTTGTGTTTGGGTAAAAAACCGTGCAATGTTTTTTGCATACAAAAACTCATGATAATGTTTTCAATGGTTACTAGAGCATGCATCAACCAATACAACACAGCTAGGAGTACTCAAGTTTTCGAAGGCAATCAGTTTTTTTTTTTTTTTTTTCCCTTCGATATTTAAGAAGGGGAAACGATATAAACACAAGAAATTATTTATTTATTTAAACAAAAGTGCAAAGATGCAGATTGAAACACTGATAGATACATCATAAGTTCACTCGTATACATCTAACATATAGAATTTGCTTTGCTGGAAGACATTTCATAAAGAGGGCTGCTACGTACCACCGGGGTTACGGCACCTTTGCAGCCCCGTAGGCGGCACCTTTGCAGCCCCGTAGGCGGCACCTTTGTAACCCCGTAGTAGAAAAACAAGTAAAAACACTTGGGACCCGGATAATTAATACGTGGGCCCACGTGTTTTTTCTCTTGTTTTCTACTACGGGGCCGCAAAGGTGCCGCGAACAAAGTGTTTCTCTTTCATAAATGCACCAACTTATTATTCATCAACCGCCGGCAAGTTCATTGCTGGGCCTGAAAAACAGAGAAAGAAAGAGAGATTTTGTACAAGTTAGCTATTAGCTTGCACAGAGCTACCAAGTAATAATCTGATAAAACAAGATTGTTTGTGTTAAGTGTTAACTATACCAGGAAGCGGCTCTTGTAAAATTCAACAAGCTCTTTCGGATCAGTTTTTGTCTGCTTATAGGCATCAATCTTGTTCAGCTCCTGCACAGGGGTTTTTTTAACAGAAAATATTATTACCATTCAAGAACAATCAGAAGAAACCACTTCTGCTTTTCAAATATTGGTTTAAGACGAAGTAATCTCCCCAATCACCAGTAATTAGTTCAAGAACTTAAGAAATTGCTTATTACTTATTAGCTTTAGCGACAGAGAGAACTATATAAAAATAGTTGACTTCAATAATATCGAAATGCTCTCTGTGATTATTAAAAAATTAAAGATTAACTGCCGGTAAAGGACATAGAAGGAATTTTTAATGTACCTCAATCCATGCAGCCAGTTTAGGCCTGCCTGCGGTGATATCATACTTGAATGCCTCTGATAAGAAGATCTGGAATCTTTCAACAAATGGAATATAGGCAATATCCACCTGAAGATCACATAATTATATCCTTATATCAGAGGAAAGTACTACAATCACAAGTTATACATTCTTTTTGCTTATCGTCTCTTTCGCTATTGCAAATTATTTAACTCTCATGCTATATGGTATGAAGAAAAGTGAACATACCAAACTGAACTGGCCAAGGAAGAATGGGCCATCATCAAATTTATGAAGAGCCTTTTCTAAATAATCAAAAGCAGGACCTGTTGCAAGTTTATAGTTTCGTAAGTTACAGTTTATATCCGAAATGCTCCATAGAAGCATATTAGGTTAAAATCCTACCAGCTTCTTTAATCGGATCTCCTTTGAACGAAGTAAACACATCTCTGGTGAAGGTATCAGTGTAGGTAAACAGCTCTTCAGCAAACTCTTTTTTTGCAGGATCCTACAATGTTATATAACAACATTACTTCAGTTGATGTTCAGAGAAAAAGGAGAAAAGCTTCTATAAAGAGCAACATTAGATTCTGTACATCTTACATTTGGTAAAAGAGAAGTCCCTTCAAAGTTGCTGTCGACATATTTAATCAAATCAAGACTCTCTCCGATAATTTTTCCATTGTGTTCCAAAGCCGGAACCTGTAGAGAAGGAGAACTTTATAATTAACCAAGACAGTGATGTTGCACTCAATCAACTTCAGATATGTTTTGAATTACTATATGACTATTTCAGTTTAGTATGAAACTTGTGTTCTGATTTGGATTCAGCGTTTTATTCACATAGATTATAGACATCTAGGGAACACATAAACATGTACACACATGCAGTATTTCTCTTCTTTAACAAGTAGTAACAACGTTGCTCAATCATCCCAATCAACATCCTCGTTCTGACAATTGAGCACAACATCAACAGACAGGAATTACAGATCAAGCATCAATTTATTAGACATCCTTACACATTTAGTATTGTCAAGGATGGATTTGTAAGTACATGATACTGCTTTCGGATATGTAAGTACATGATACTGTTTTCGGATATCCAACTCCGATCAAATCCATCCTCAACAAGTATCATAATGCTTATTTAATCAATTGAGATAGCTGGTACAAGTTATCATCTATATTTAATGTCCAAGAGCATGAAATATTAGAAAAGGAAACATGGCTACCAAATTCACAAGCAATTATGATCCAATAAAAGCAAAATTGTTTCCAAAAGTATCACCTTGTTAGCGGGGTAAACTTTCTCCTTGTACCAAGCAGGCCTATCTTGAAGATTTAAAGGAACCAGCTTGATCTTGTCTTGTAATCCCTGCAAGCCCAACAAATTGAAAAAAAAAAAAAAAAAAAAAAAAGACAAATTAATGTAAAAATCAATGGATTTTTCTCATTTATTTCCTCAAAAACAAAAAGCAGGACAAAGTGATGAAGAAAGTGAAGCAAACCTTGCAGTTTCTGGTTATCCAGACACGTTGCGCAAATGGGCAAGTGTAACAAGTATACAACCTTCAAAAAAAAAAAAAAAACACCCAATAATATAAATCCACACACAGGTTACTCAAAAGCCGGCAAAATATTAAATGTAAACAATGAAAACAGAGAAAACAAAAGAAAAAGATAAAGTGAAAACCTGGTAGTTCCATCAAAGAGTGGTGGTTGGTGAGCCTTGGAATCCAACGATGGAGGCAGATTCTCTTGCACGCTATCAAAAGAGAAAAGATCATGATTATTAAGGTCGATAAATGCGAAAAATTAAGAGAAACCCATAAACAAAACCAAAAAATCGATAAGGGGAAGGTGAAGAAGGGAAAATTCTTACGCAGTAGCCATCGTAGTGGGTTTCAGATAATTCTCGAAAGCTTTTCGGTTTGTGGAAGAAGGTAATCTGGTGCAGAAATGTGTATAGGTTCAATGATTGACAAAAGGATCAGAGGTTTATATAGAACTATAGAAGTGGGTGTGTTTAGTGAGTGGTGACATTATTTTTATGTGATTTGATTAGATTGAATAGGACAAGATTAAATTAGTAATACGATATACCCGATATGTTTATAGTGTCGGTAAAAATTGGATTAAAATAATACCGTATTTTGTTAACGGATAAAAATAATTAATAAATAAAATTATTTTAATCGATTCAATGAAAATAAAAAAGATATTTTAAATTAAATTTAGTTAAAGAAATTATTAAATTATTTTTTGAATTTTTAAAATTAATTTGAAATAAAATAACACTTAATTTGTAATCGAAATTAAATTTTAAATATTACAATAAAATAAGATATAGTAAGTTAATTTTTAAATCAGATTAAATAAATTTAATAAAATAAGCCATCATAGTGGGTTTCTAGAAGAAGTAAGAAGGTAATCTGATGCAGAAATGTGTATAGGTTCACACTTCACAGATTGACAAAAAGAACGGAGGTTTATATGAAGTGAAAGTGTGACGCCAGCAGTGACGAGGTTGTGGTGTTGGATTAATATGAGGTAATCTGATGCAGCAATGTGCTTTAAGATCTTTAAAGTCGCACGTGGATCTTGAATGACGTGCCCGGACACGTCACGTGAATCGTGACTGATCATAACCTCATTAATTTTTAATTGGGCTAATTTAGATACTGGGCTGAAAGTGTAAAATAAAATGGTCGAATTAGTAGTGATTGATAACTATTTAACGGTACCCTTATTACTCTAATTCCTAAGAAAAAAGTGGTAGATCGAATTACTGAATTTAGGCCAATTAGTCTTTGCAATGTTATTTATAAGATCATTGCAAAGACTATAGCAAATCGGTTCCGTTTAGTGATTGACAAGGTTATTTCGGAGTAGCAGAGTGCATTTATTCCAGGTCGTCTTATCTCTGATAATATTATGGTTAGTTTTGAATGTCTTCATCGTATCAAGAGAAGGAAGCGGAAAAGGGGTTCTATGGCCGTAAAGTTAGATATGTCGAAAGCATATGACCGTATAGAATGGGGTTTTGTAGAAACTATGTTGAGGAAGTTAGGTTTTTCTGATAAATGGGTTGGTTTGATTATGGGTTGCATTTCTTCAGTCTCGTATTCTTTCGTTTTAAATGGTGATATTTGTGGTTTCGTCAAGCCAACTTGTGGTTTGCGTCAGGGAGATCCACTCTCCTCCTTTCTTTTCATTATCTGTGCAAAAGGTTTTTCTAGCCTTTTGAAGGAAGGAATTAAGGCTGGTACCTTTCATGGTTTTCAGTGCAGTCATGGTGGCCCTACAATATCGCATCTTTTTTTCGCCGACGACAGCCTCCTTTTCGCCAAAGCAACTGATTCTAATTGTGTTGCGATTAGGAGGATCTTATGCTTTGGGACAGCGAATTAATTTCGATAAATCTGCACTTTGTGTTAGTCCGTCACTGTCTTCTGCGAGGCTTCTCGGTTGGCAGTTATAGTTGGGGTGAAGGTGGTCGAATGCCATGGAAAGTATTTAGGTTTGCCTTGTGTCACTGGAAGGAAGAAAAGAGATGTTTTTTCTGATATTGTTGCCAGAATTTGGGATAAAATAAAAGGTTGGCGAGATAAATTTCTATCCGTGGGTGGAAAAGAAGTGTTAATAAAAGCTGTTATTCAATCTATTCCAACTTACTCAATGAGTTTGTTTCAGCTCCCGAAATCTCTTCTCAATGAAATTTACCGTCTTTGTGCTCGTTTTTGGTGGGGTAGTACGGGTATGTCAAGGAAGATTCATTGGTGTACTTGGTCTCGTTTATGTGAGGCCAAAGCAAAAGGTGGTTTAGGCTTTAGGGATTTAGAAACTTTTAACCAAGCTCTTCTTGCTAAGTAATGTTGGCGAATTATAAACAACGAAAAATCTTTAGCAGCTCGTGTGTTAAAAGCTTGCTATTATCCTGACAGTGGATTCATTGATGCTGAAATTAAGCCTACAGCTTCATTTTTGTGGAGAAGTTTACTTTGGGGAAGGGAAATTATTAGTGCTGGTACCCGCTGGAGAGTGGGAGATGGTTCCACGATTCGTATTTACAAAGATAGATGGATCCCAAGACCTTCTACTTTCACTCCCCTCTCCCCTCCTTTTTTCGAAGAAAATGCTACTGTAAATCTGCTTTTTACTCCTACTGGCAGCTGGAATGTTGACCTCATTAAGAATGCTTTTTGTGATGAAGATGTTGCTGCCATTTTAAGTCTTCCAATCGGTGTTAACAGAGTGCAAGACTCCCTGCAATGGCATTATGATCAGTCTGGTTCGTATACTGCAAAGTCTGGTTATTGGGTTAGGAGATCTCTGGTGGCTGATCTGAGCTCTTCTTTGTCAGGTTCTTTTTCTTCTATTTCCACATCTTGGTGGAATTCTCTGTGGAAACTTCGGATCCCTGCCAAGGTTAAACTTTTTATTTGGAAAGCTTGCAATAATATGCTTCCCTCTTTTGAAGTTCTGATTAGGAGGAAAGTTCCTATTGATATTCTTTGTCCTCTTTGTATGTGCAAAAGTGAATCAATTCTTCATTGCCTGTGGAGTTGTTGTAAGTTGAAATCTCTGCGTTCTAGCTGGTCTCCAAAATTAGCGGATATTCACAAAGGAGAGTCTCAGTTTTTTGTGTTTATATTGGGCTGTTTTTCACGCCTAGATTTAGGATATTTGGAGATTTTTTGTGTTTGCTTGTGGAAGGTGTGGTCCTTACGCAATGATGTTGTCCATAATTTTGTTATTGATCAATTTATTGATATTCATGGTTGGGCTCGTTGCTTTCTTGATGAATTTTTTGATGCTAATTCTGTAACTGACAGCCCTCCAGTTCAGAATATTGCTCCTCTTCAGTTGTGGAAGCCTCCTGATCTTGGTATGTATAAAGTTAATTGTGATGCTGCCTTAAATTATGCTGGTCGTTTGGTGGGTATTGGTATAGTGATTAGGGATTGGGAAGGTTTTGTTATGGCCTCTAGCTCCCAGAAAATTGTTGCTACTTTCTCGCCACAAGTGGCTGAAGCCACAGCTATTTATCGCAGTCTTCAGTTTGTTATTGATACAGATTTGGCTCCTTGTACTGTTGAATCTAATGCTAAAGTCGTTGTTGATTGGATTAATGGTTCGACTTCTTTAGCTTATGATATTGGTTCAGTTATTTTTTATGTTCATAATCTTTTGGCTCAAGCGTGTTGTAATTCCGTTATTTTCGTTCCTAGAAAGGCTAATAGGATAGCCCATATATTAGCCAAAAACGGCCTCTCTTGTGTTGAGAATTTGTTTTGGCTGGAAGATTTTCCTTCTTGTATTAGTTCTGTTGTTCCGGCTGAATGCAGCGTCCGGTTGTAATGCTTTGTTTCCTTCAAATAAATAAATAAAATAACTAAGCAAACCCCATTTCGTTTTTTAAGACACCCTTTCTTCCCCTTAACTTGTTTTCCGTCATAGAAATATTTAACTTTATCTTCCACTGCTTGGTCTGAAGAAGAGAAAGAGAGAGATATTTTGTAGAAGTTTGCAATTAGCTTTCACACAGCTACTAAGTAATAAGTGAAATTACTAAAAATGATCACATATATTATGGGAAATTTGTTTTTAATCATGAATGAAATTTTGATTGTCAATAACCATGTTTTTGATAAATTACTGGAAAGTCCTCATATAAAAACCATCCCCAAAACACTCTTTCTCATTTTTCTCTCTTTTCTTTCTCTCTCCTCTCCTCTCTCTACCTCAAACTCATTGCTGGTGTCATCGATTGAGCGCACCGCTGACGACGGTGTGCTCATCGAACGTCGGCGTGCTTTTTGGCTTCGCGATAGCCACTGCGTCGTCATGCACTGCGTGGCTTCGCGAACCAAGCACAGCCGTCACGCTTCACGCCCAGCCGTCGCCGTCGTCATGCTTCGCTGCTGCTTCGTGCGTCGGTTGTCGTTGTGCTTCACAGCCGTCAAAGCCCCCCTCCACCGTCGATTTGATCTGAAGAAAAAAAAAAAAACCTAATTTGGGAATTTTGGGAATTTTGGGAATTTGGAGAAGAAGGGAAATTGTGTATGATTTCAAGTTTCACATATTTCATTTTAGTAATGATTTCAATTTTCAATATTCAAGTTTTTAGCCATGATTTCCAATTTTAGGTTTTTTTTTTAAAAAAAAAAAAAAAATTTCAGGAGTACTCTTGTAATTTACATCATACACTGAATTTTTTTAAAAAAAGTGGTCATTAACGATTAAAGTTTAACAACAAAAGTTTAATATTTCCAATTGTTAGTTTTGGTATCGTACAATTTAAGTAACTATACCGTATAGCGGTTCTTGAAATATTCAAGAAGCTCATTCGGATCAGTTTTTTTGGTCGGCTTATAGGCACAGTGGTTTATTAACAGAAAATATTACTACCATTCAAGAACACAAGAACAAAAACAATCGCTAATTAGCTTTAGCGACAGAGAGAACATTATAAAAATGGTCGACAGAGAGAACAATCGCTAATTAGCTTGAGACAACATTGCTCCATCATCCTACTCATCGGATATTAAGAACTTCCGACTTTTTACATGAAAAACAGACTCTAAACCATTGATGGTACAACGGAACTCATCGTTCTGACAATTGAGCTCAACATCAGCAGTCGGAATTATAGATTAAGCCTCAATTTATTAGATATCTTTACATATTTAGTATTGTTGAGGATGAATTTGTAAGTACAGAACACTGTTTTCGGATATCCAACTCTGATCAAATTCATCCTCGACAAGTATAATGTTCATTTAATCAATCGAGATAGCTGGTACAAGTTACCATCTATATTTAATGTCCAAGAGCATGAAAACATGTCTATCAAATTCTCAATTATAATCCAACAAAAGCAAACTTGGGTTTCAAAAGCATCACCTTGTTAACAGGGTAAACTTTTTTCCTTGACCAAGCAGGCCTATCTGGAAGGTTTAAAGGAATCAGCTTGATGTTGTCTTGTAATCCCTGCAAGCGCAACAACAACAAGTCTTCAGTCTTCAGTCTTCGGTTCAAATCCTGCTACAACCAAGATGGAGAAGGGTTAAGTTTAGTGTATATAACAGTGATAGTATTTAGTGTACAGTGTTTATATACACTCCATTTGTATATTTTGTTACTCCAATAACAGTTTACATAAGAAGAAAAAATATCAAATATTTTAACTCATCGATGAGAGAGAGGTGCGAAGAACATCAATGAAGAAGAATTGGTTATTTATATGCAAACCAAAGGAAAGGCCACCAGAAAGCAAATACAAGAAGAAAAAAAAACTGTATTCAAGAAATCTAAAGGATTCATCAAACATGTCTGATGAGACATTCTAGAGCAAATGTCACCTCATGAAGAAAGGGGAAATACATATACAGATACAATGTATTGTATGCAGAACTAGCAAATAAAGATACAAATGCAATGATGTGGAGGGATTGAAACAGTAATTTCTATTAAATTATTAGAATCTGATATCATATGCAATCATCACTGTAAATATAAACATAAAAACTCAAGCTTCACAAGTAAAGCGACAAAACACTGAAAGTTGAAGCTTAACATATTCATGAAAGTTGAATGATATAACTCACCTTCTCGTTTACTACCGCATCAAACTCCTCAAACGTACCGGAATCATCCAAACGCTGACGAATCTGGGAAGAAATAATTGTTCACATATATGACAATACAAACAATTTGAAACTCCCCCTTCTCACTCTCCACACACCAAAAAAAAACTCTTTTATTTATCTAATTTGAACGTTGGCAGCATCAAACGCGGCGTTTAGCGGGGCGCGGAACTGGAGAGACTGGATTTTGGGGAGATTCGATGCTCTGAGAGACGGAGAGGTCGAGAGAGAGTGAATTCTCGAGCTTCGGTCAAAGAGACGATATACGGAGGCCGGTCTGGCCCTGCGTGCAGATTTCGTCGACGGAGGAGGAGATCAGAGAGTCCATTGTCGAGCATTGGGAGAAAAAAAGGTGGTGTTTGGTTGCCTGGACATCTTCAATTTTTGAGAGAAATTTACACTCAAACGACACGTGAGTGAGCACGTCATCACCTTTTGCCGACATAACCGACCACGTCATCGGTTAGGTACTGACGTGGTTAACATTAGCATGACATGGCTTATCACATTGTAATCCATCGCAGGAGGTGCCTAGGGGTGGCAAAACGGGTTGGCGGGTCGTGTTGAGCCCAACACGAACACGACCCGTTTATTTTGGACACGACACGAACACGACACGTTTAATAAACGGGTCAGACTTTCTAAACACGAACACGACACGAATATAAATGGGTCAACACGACACGACACGACTAACCTGTTTATTATAAGGGCCAAATCGTGTCGGGTCAACACGACACGTTTAAATAACCCGTTTAACCCGTTTAATAAAAAATTAAGTATGAACCCGTTTAACTCATTTAAATGACACGTTTAAATGACCCGTTTAACCTGTTTAATACATTTCTCACAAAAATGAATAAATACTTAACAAAATACAAATATACATATAACTGATACAATCCAAAATAATCCAAATAATTAGCCAATAAACTTCAAAAGTCCAAATAACTTCTTGCATAATTCAAACTGAGAGCCTAAATTCTAAAACAAGTCCAAAAAAGCATAAACACAAGTCCAAAATTACATAAACAAAAGTCCGAAAGTGCATAGACTATTTAGAGGTGCCACTTTCCATTGTTCGACCCTCCTCCATGCTTAAGTTCAAAATATCTTCGGTAACTTCTTCAACTCCAATAGTTTCACTCACTACAAAAAAGAAATAATGTTATTAAATACAAATATTTATCAAATTAAAAACTAGGGTCGTGTTGAAAAAAAGATTACCTCCCTCTCCACCATGTATCCAATCCCGAGAGCAAACTATAGCCTCCACTACGTCTGGTTTGAGTGAACTTCGATACTGATCAAGGACTCGCCCGCCAACACTAAAGGCCGACTCAGATGCCACTGAGGATACAGGGATGCTTAAAACATCACGGGCCATCATAGAAAGTTCTGGAAAACGAACTTCATTTCCCCTCCAAAAGTTCAAAATGTCCAATTTCTTTGTCTTTTCAACTTTTGGTTCATCCAAGTACAACTCCAATTGTGTCTTTTGATTCAAAAGATTAGTGTTTTCATATCTCTCAAAAGATTCATACTCCTGTACATATAATTTTAAAACAAAAATAGCAATGTTAATTATTATAATAAAACTAAAACAACAATCATAAAACAAAAACAACATTGTAATTATTATAACAAAACTAAAACAGCAATTATAAAACAAAAACAGTATTGTAATTATTATAATAAAACTAAAACAGCAATTATAAAACAAAAACAGAAATTAATCAATTACCTCCAACAGATCCAAAGATGATATTGTAGAATGCATTGAACTAGTATTGGTAGGTTCACTTCCATGACTATTACTTCCACTAGGCAACGAGTTTGAAGTGACCCTCCTTATAGACTGCATCATGTACTCATTGAACAAAGAAAACAACTTGCTTCGAACATTTTGAAACTCCACCGATTCGAAGCCATAGACTTTGTTGTAAGCAAATTCAACAAATGTCATCTTGTAACGAGGATCCAAAACCAAAGCTATTGCCAAGATAACAGAAAAATCACCCCAATACTTGTCATATTTGCTATACATTTTAGTGGCCATATTTTTCATGAAGGCATCACTACTTTCCAAGTTTTTTTTCAAAAGCAAATAAGTCGATAACACATTAGGGAAATACAAATTTGAGGTGGGGTACTTGGATCCTGAGAAACTACAAGTAACATCATAGAAATGTTGCAAGAAAGATGCAATTTTCTCAACTTTCTCCCACTCGGTTGGCGAAGGGCAATGTTTATAATTACTATCAAGCATCTCCAAAGCACACCAAACACGACGATAATATAAAGCACTTTGAAGCATAAGAAAAGTCGAATTCCATCTAGTTGGAACATCTTGCCTCATACCCATCTTAGAATCCAAACCAACATGATTGACACTTTCTACAAACTTTTGTTTCCTAACTTGTGACCCTTTAATATATCTAATACTCTCACGAATTTTCAAGACAACCTCATCTATTTCCTTCAATCCATCTTGAACTATCAAATTAAGAATATGAGCACAACAACGTATGTGTAAAAACTCTCCATCACATACAAGTGTCTTATGTAAGTTCATCTGATTTTTCAAAATATCAACAAAAGCTTTATTAGATGAGGCATTGTCCAAAGTTATTGAAAAAATCCTATTTCCAATTCCCCATTCATGTAACCAAGTATTTATGTTTTGAGATAAGGAAACTCCATCATGTGGTGGGTACATGACACAAAAATTTAACACTTTCTTTTGCAAAACCCAATTCCTATCAATAAAGTGTGCCGTGAGACATAAAAAACCATCAGTATTAATAGAAGTCCACAGGTCACAGGTCAAACAAATTCTACCAGGAGCATGTTCTAACATTGTTTTTATCTTTGATTTCTCTCTAAGAAACATTTTCATCACATCTGCTTTCGCAGTGTTCCTAGAGACTAAAGTGACATCACTAGACAAGTATTCAATAATTCTCTTAATCCATGTCCACTCAACAAATTGAAAAGGTAAATCATGGCAAACGATAGCACAAGATATCATATCCCGAAATACTTTGGGATCTTTACGATTAGCAAGTGACATAGAACCCCCATTACTTTTGGATAAAAACATTTGCTCTAAATCATAATGTGCAATCTTAGGGCAATTATCCAAGTGTCGTCTCATGTTACCTGTACCGTAGCAACTCTTACAGCGATATGTCTTACCGCACATCTTACATTTGCAATGTAACTTTCCATCTTTGCCTCGTGGTAGCTTGACAAATACACTCCAAACCTTTGAAGTTGACTTCCTTTGGCGAGGAGCCTTCTTTTCCAAGACCTTATCTTTCCCTTTACCCAAATCTTCGACCTCATCTACTTGAGTTTCACCATCATAATCCTCTTCCATACTTTCAGAATGAATATTTTCGACATCAAGGTTGTCGGGATCCATAGTAACCTATATAAATAACACAAATTATTAGATCTAACTAGAAAGAAAAAAAATAATAATTAACCGCAGCAAAACAAAAACAAACATAAGAAAAATCAAACTAGTAAGCTTCAGAAAAATCAAAAAAGAAAAACTTGTGAAGAGGAAGAGGAAGCTAATAAGAAGAGGAAGCTAATCTAGCTGTACTGTCCCTTTACGTGCTATCACATAAGTAACCGTTGCAAACTTGCAATGAAGCTTGGAATATACAAATTGGAAATCCCCATAAATATCGTAATATATATATCCTGATAAAGATGAAGAGATTCCACAAAATAAATGAAGCCAAAAAGAAAAAAATAAAAAAAATAATAATTAAATTTTGTGCAAGTGGTGGGGTTTTACATTTGATTCAACAACTCCATGTATCATATATTATTAGCATCATTTGATCACTATTTAATTCACAAGGATTTGGCTATACTTAATTTGTAGGTCCATTCACATCATTATAGCCGACATATCAAACACATAAGACAATTCTCAACTCATAATAACTCTTAACCTACTCTCTCTCACAAGGATGATATATTTTTAATTGTGGATTAATTGGCTTAAAAATAAAGGAATTCTTTCATGCATAAACTAGGCACCGCAAATTGGCAAATGAACATTTCTTGGATCTGTAATTCAATAGCTAAAAAGCACAATCAATCAAGCACCCCCATGGCCCCATATACACACAATATGAAAACAAAATTATGGCTTGTTGCTGTGTGGTGTTTCGTTTTTGTTGCCTGGCCTTGCTTTGTCTTGTGCCTAATAAATTCTGCAGTTTCAAAAAAAAAAAAATTATTATTTTTTTTTTTTTAAACCCACTATAGCAAACGCCATTAAAGCACAACTCCATCTCACTAAACAACGAAATCAATCAAAAGCACCCATTGTACAAGTACAAATATATACATTGGATCTGTAATTCAATAGCTAAATTTGAGAAAAAAAGTTTCATGGGCATAAAGACTGAAAAGATGGGGCTCGACTACTCCCTCTCGAAATACATTATTATTTCACTTGTTTTTACATTGATTTTGGCATGGCTTTAGCACGTTGTAACTGGTGGCTGATGAAGTATTGTTTGTTGATACAGGCCAGTGTAGGGTTGGATGACATGAAAGCTTCATAACTGGCTGATGAAGTATTGTTTGGACGACTCGAAATACATTTTTTTTTTTTATTTTGGGGGTTTATAATTATGATGGTATTTTTTCATCATATATCCTTAATATCGGGTCCTTGAACAGTTGCAATCGATTATTAGTAGACGTTTTAAAATGCCTTAGCATTTAATTTTGGGCTTTGAAATTTTTTTTGAAATGAAATATGTTTACCATTTCCCAATCATGGGATGGCTCGAAATAACGTTTTGGAAAAGTTTTAGGGATTGATTTTGTTACAAAGAACCCCTTAGTCTGATTGATTTTGTTAGAATTAGAATTATCCAGGGCATAAAGACTGAAAAATTATAGTCTGCACAATTATATTTAAAATTAAAACATGAAAAATTGAAAACAAAACAAATCAAAGAAAACCCACCAACATTTACTAACCTTCCTCAAAGCCCTTCAACTTCTTTTCTCTACTAGCTCTCAAAAGCAGCTGCTGCAGCGAACCAGAGCAAAACAAGCAGCCTTTAGGGTTTTTTTACTTTTCTTTCCTATTTATATATAAATGTAAAATGACATAAAAATCCTTCAAAATAATGAAATTACAGTTATACCCCCAATAATCGTGTCAACCCGTGACACGGTGGGTCAACACGAACACGACCCGTTTATTAAACGGGTTAAACGGGTTGACACGATTATTGACACGACCCGTTTATCCTCAACCCAAACCCGCAATAATCGTGTTCGTGTCGTGTCGACCCGTCGTGTCGTGACCCATATTGCCACCCCTAGAGGTGCCTAGGCCGCGTAAAAAACCGGGCCATAGGCCCAAACTATTTTAAAATTGCACGTGGATCTTGAGTGACGTGCTCGGGCATGTCACGTGACCGATCAGTTCTTTGATTTTTAATTGGGCTACATTGTTACTGGGCCGAGAAGGAAAAATAAAGTGGCCCAAAAGATGTTAATGAGTTATAGGCTGATCGTTTTGTTTAAATATATAACTAAGTAAACTCCACTTTGTTTTTTAAGACACCGAATTAACACCAAGACTTATGTTTACTTCTGAAATTGGTGAATTGTTGGCTCTTCGGGAAGGTCTTCAGCTGGCCCATTTTTATGATCTGAAAGTTGATTTCGATGATGTGGATTCTCCTTCGATGGTTGCTTTTCTTAACGATTCCGTCCCTCTTGTGGGTGAATCTAAATTCATTGTGAATGATGTTAAAGTGTTGCTTTCCGATGTTGGCGTAATTAAGTGTTTAATGATTTCCAAATCTGGAAATTCCTTTGCTCTTAAGTTAGCATTTGTAGTTTTTTATTCTATTAGGAAATTTTTAAGGTTGGATTTCAGTTCTTTGTAATGTTCTTGTTACTTGTTATTTTACTGGTCTTTATATATCAAAAAAAAAAACACCAAAACTTGTTTTCTATTAAAGAAATGACTTTTGAAGTACAATTATAGACATCCCTACCACAATCACAACTTTTCAATCAAAACCCATTTAATAACTGATGTGTCAATTGGTGAGCGGAGGCTGCAAATTCTTTTGATGTTTCAATTTCGTTTGTTTTATAGCTAGTGCTTGAACATGTCTTCACTACTGATAATAATTTAATTTAACATATGTGGAACAAGCTTGGACCTTAGCAGTGATTCTTCTAAAAAGATTAAGAAGGGGAAACGATATAAACACAAGAAATTATTTATTTATTTAAACAAAAGTGCAAAGATACATGATGCAGATTGAAACACTGATAGATACATCATAAGTTTAAGCGTACACATCTAACATATAGAATTGATTTTTTGGAAGACATTTCATAAAGGACAACACTTGGGTACTGACCAAGGTGCTGACCATCCATTAGTTGATAGCCACATAATCCAAAAACAAGGAGAAAATTGGAAAAAATGAAAGTGTTTTGCCACGTGGCAACACCTCATTGGGTGGTTATGGGTGGTCAGTATGCTTTGGGTACTGACTGGTCAGTACCCAAGCATTTTCCTTTCATAAAAGCACCAACTTATTATTCATCATGGTGTAATTACTAAAACAACCGCCGGCAAGTTCACTGCTGGGCCTGAAAAACAGAGAAAGAAAGAGAGATTTTGTACAAGTTAGCTATTACCTTTCACAGAGCTACCAAGTAATAATCTGATAAAACCAGATTGTTTGTGTTAACTATACCAGGAAGCGGCTCTTGTAATATTCAACAAGCTGTTTCGGATCAGTTTTTGTCTGCTTATAGGCATCAATCTTGTTCAGCTCCTGCACAGGGGTTTGTTAACAGAAAGTATTATTACCATTCAAGAACATTAAACCCATATACATCAGAAGAAATCACTTCTGCTTTTCAAATACTGGTTTAAGACGAAGTAGTTCGAAAATTTAGCCTCTCCAATCACCAGTAATTGGTTCAAGAACTTAAGAAATTGCTTATTACTTATTAGCTTTAGCGACAGAGAGAACTATATAAAAATAGTTGACTTCAGTAATATCGAAATACAATCTTAATTGACGTGGAAAACTCTCTGTGATTATTTCAAGATTAAAGATTAACTACAGGTAAAGGACATAAAAGGTTTTTTCAATGTACCTCAATCCATGCAGCCAGTTTAGACCTGCCTGCTGTTATATCATAATTGAATGCCTCTGATAAGAAGATTTGGAATCTTTCAACAAATGGAATATAGGCAATATCCACCTGAAGATCACATAATTATATCCATATATTAGAGGACAGTACTACAATCACAAGTTATACATTCTTTTCGCTTATCGTCTCTTTCGCTATTGCAAATTATTTAACTCTCATGCTATATGGTATGAAAAGTGAACATACCAAACTGAACTGGCCAAGGAAGAATGGGCCATCATCAAATTTATGAAGAGCCTTTTCTAAATAATCAAAAGCAGGACCTGTTGCAAGTTTATAGTTTCGTAAGTTATAGTTTATATCCAAAATGGTCCATAGAAGCTTATTAGGTTAAAATCCTACCAGCTTCTTTAATCGGATCTCCTTTGAATGAAGTAAACACATCTCTGGTGAATGTATCAGTGTAGGTAAACAGCTCTTCAGCAAACTCTTTTTTTGCAGGATCCTACAATGTTATATAACAACCTTACTTCGGTTGATGTTCAGAGAAAAAAGAGAAAAGCTTCTAGAAAGAGCAACATTAGATTCTGTACATCTTACATTTGGTAAAAGAGAAGTCCCTTCAAAGTTGCAGTCGACATATTTAATCAAATCAAGACTCTCTCCGATAATTTTTCCATTGTGTTCCAATGCCGGAACCTGTAGAGAAGGAGAACTTTATAATTAACCAAGACAGTGATGTTGCACTCAATCAACTTCAGATATGTTTTGAATTACTATATGACTATTTCAGTTAAGTATGAAACTTGTGTTCTGATTTGGATTCAGCGATTTATTCACATAGATTATAGACATCTAGGGAACACATAAACGTGTACACACACACACGCAGTATTTCTCTTCTTTAACAAGTAGTAACAACGTTGCTCAATCATCCCAATCAACATCCTCGCTCTGACAACTGAGCTCAACATCAACAGACAGGAATTACAGATTAAGCATCAATTTATTAGACATCCTTACACATTTAGTATTGTCGAGGATAAATTTGCAAGTACAGGATACTGTTTTCGGATATCCAACTTCGATCAAATCCATCCTCAACAAGTATTATAATTCTTATTTAATCAATTGAGATAGCTGGTATAAGTTATCATCTATATTTAATGTCCAAGAGCATGAAATATTAGAAAAGGAAACATGGCTACCAAATTCACAAACAATTATGATCCAATAAAAGCAAATTTGTTTTCAAAAGTATCACCTTGTTACCAGGGTAAACTTTCTCCTTGTACCAAGCAGGCCTATCTTGAAGATTTAAAGGAACCAGCTTGATCTTGTCTTGTAATCCCTACCAGCCCAACGAATTGAAAAACATCAATAGATTTTTCTCTTTTCTTCCTCAGAAATTAATTTTTTTTTTTAAAAAGGACAAAGTGATGAAGAAAGTGAAACAATCAAACAAACCTTGTAGTTTCTGGTGATCCAGACACGTTGCGCAAATGGGCAAGAGTAATAAGTATACAACCTTTTAAAAAAAACACAAGCAATAATATATATCCACACACAGGTTAATCAAAAGCCAGCAAAATATTAAATGTAAAAAATGAAACCAACAGATAAATCATAGAAAAAGCAAAATGAAAACCTGGTAGTTCCATCAAAGAGAGGTGGTTGGTCAGCCTTGGAATCCAACGGTGGAGGCAGATTCTCTTGCACACTATCAAAAGAGAAAAAATCATGATTATTTGAGGTCGATAAATGCAAAAATGGAGAGAAAACACAGAAACTCAAAAACGAAAAAACGAAAAAACGAAGGTGAAAGAAGGGAAAATTCTTACGCAGTAGCCATCGTAGTTGGGTTTCAGAGAATTCTCGGAAGCTTTTCGGTTTCTGGAAGAAGGTAATCTGGTGCAGAAATGCGTATAGGTTCAAAGTTAACAAAAAGAACAGAGGTTTATATAGAAGCTTTAAGTGAAGGTGTGAAGGTGTGAAGCAAGCAGTGACGCTATGGAGGTCGTGGTTGGTGGATTAATATGTTAATATGGGCCCAGCCCAAGACAAACCAATACGCCCAACTGACACTGAAATAGACAAATACTCAAATAGTATTAAACGGCGGCGGCGTCGTTTTACTCTTAAGATCTCGACAATATTTGCACCATTAAAAACTGTATGTACATCTCCAAATTAATGATTTTTTGAAAATCCAATAATATCCTTGAGTAAAATTATCAAGAAGACTAAATAGTTTGTAAATACACCCGCTAATTATTGTAAGTTTTCCAAAAATAAAAATAAAAATTATTAGGGGGGTGTATTGGTTTAAGATTTTATTAGACAATTTGGGAAAGTAAAAGTCTAGTGGTATTGAATGGAGACTTTTTAACAAGTTAGATAAGTTTTATGGTATTCGATCAAGACTTTTAAGATTTTTTTTAAAAATTCATATTATCTTATGGTATTGGATCTAGACTTTTAAGATTTTCTTTAAAAATTCATATTATCTTGCAGTATTGAATCTAGACTTTTAAGAGGTAGTAAATTGTCTGCTGGTATTGGATTGAGATCAAGATTTTTAGGATTTAGTGACAAAATGGATTTTCCAGACTTTTTAGTGATATGTATAAATAGCTTGAACCTAAAATTGTCTTGCCCTTTCCCTCAATACTTTCCAGACTTTTTATTTAATTTCAGATATTTGGTGGGTGTATTGGTATATAATAAATGTGATGGCCAAACATGCAAAAGACAGCATAAAACTACCCTCTATAAATTATACATCATCAAACATTTACATATATGTATGTATGTAGACACATTATCAAAACAATAGCGGTAGATTAATATATATGTTATATAAATAAAGGGGTATTATCACTAAAGTTCCTACTTTTTTATGAATTGTCACCTATTTAAACGTCTTTGTCATATTAGTTACTTTAGTCCTTTGTTTTTTCAAAATACATCACTTTAGTCAATTTGACCAAAAAACTAAAGGTCAACTATAACAAAATGTGTAAAAATACAATTTTACCCTTTATTGTTATTTTAAAAAAATTTCTTTTAGTCCCTCTAGTTTCAATAATAGCTGGTCAACCCCTAAAAAAAATTAAAATGCCTCCATCAAGGATAGAACCTTCAACCTTAAGGTTAAAAGTCACAAGTTCAACTAACTGAGCTACTCTAGCTTATTATTGAAGGTTTGTTTATTTAAATGTATATATAGTTATATAATTTGTTTAAACTAATTTAAGTATGTTTATATAATTTAAAATAAACTCATATTTAATAATAATATATAAAAACATATTTATGAAAATGAAAAAGAAAATAACAAACCAAAAGGAAACCCAGAAAACCCAGAAAATCAAAGCCTGTAACTTTTTTTTCTTTCTTTTTTTGGATTTTTTGTTTTCAAAAAATATATTATTTCAATTTGATAAAAAAAAAAACCCAAAAAATCAAATCCCATAAATTGAAAATTTCCTCTTCTCTCTCTCTCTTCTTTTTTTTTCTTTTTTTTCTTTTTGTTTTGTTATTTTCTATTTCATTCTCATAAATATGTTTTTATATATTATTATTATATATTATTTTATTTTAAATTATATAAATATGAGTTTATTATTATTATTATTATATATGAGTTTATTTTAAATTATGTTTTTATATATTATTATTATATATGATTTTTTCCCCTTTCAATTTATGGGCTTTGATTTTCTGGGTTTTTTTTATTTTTATTTTTTTATTTATTTTATTAAATTGAAATAATATATTTTTTTGAAGAGAAAAAAAAATTACGGGCTTTGATTTTAAATTATATAAACATATTTAAATTTGTTTAAACAAATTATATAACTATATATATAGATTTAAATCAACAAACCTTTAACAATGAGCTAGAGTAGGTCAGTTGGTTAAAGTTTGTGACTCTTAACCTTAAGGTTGAAGGTTCGATCTTTGATGAAAGAGTTTTAATTTTTTGAGGGATTGACCAGCTATTATTGAAACTAGAGGGACTAAAAGGAAAAAATTAAAAAATTACAATAGAGGGTAAAATTGTATTTTTACACATTCTATTATAGTTGACCGTTAGTTTTTTGGTCAAACGGACTAAAGTGATGTATTTTGAAAAAACAAGGGACTAAAGTGACTAATATGACAAAGACATTTAAATAGATGATAATTTATGAAACAGTAGGGACTTTAGTGATAATACCCCATAAATAAATAAAAAATAATGAAAATAAAAAAATAAAGCAAATTGAGATTGAGATATTGTTGTACTTAGAAAGTTGAATGGGGCTAGGGATTGTTGCAGTAGCGGGCGTTCTGTTTGTTTTTATTATAAAAGCAAGTGTGCGTATGTTGTGGGGTGGTGAGCTGTGGAGTGGACCGCTGGTGTGTTGTGATGTGGTCGTGTTGAGTTGTGTCATGTGAGCTGGTATCTTCCTTAATTTTATTTTTATTTTTAATTTTTAATTTTTAATTTTTTTAAGTATTACATTAATTCGGGTTTTTTTTGGTGTAGGGAGGACTCGAACCCATAATCTCGTGATGCAGGTGTAAGAGATTTATAACCAGACCAACCTCATATTGTCGTTATCTTCCTTAATTAAATATCTTTTTTTATTGACGAAATGAAGTTAGTTCGGTGGTAAAACCCCTCATACTGCACCATGAGATTGTGGGTTTAAGTCATCTTCTTCTCTAGAAAAACCTTCAATTTATGTACTTCATATATATATATATGCAGAAATATTCAGGTCAGTGAGCACTGATATAACTTCGTCAGTGCGCACTGATATAACTTCGTCAGTACGTTGGATGTGGACCATTAAATTTACATATTTTGACTCAAAATGTATGCATTTGTCAAAACTTCTTCATAATCAGTAATTCACATACATTGGTATTAATGCAGTTATCAGTGCCTACTGACCAGAACAGGACAGTATATATATATATCATTTTTTAATTTTTTAATTTTATTTTAAATTTTTTGCTCTCTGATTTAAGTGTGTTTTGTTTATTGAATTTGCCACGAAAATCACATCTTTGTATATATTTTCTTTTCTTTTTACACATGTAATTGTTATTATAAAATACTGGAATTTGGGGAGGAAATTGAATACTACAATTGACTCTTGAAAGCCCATATTTTTAAAAGTCCAAAAAATCTTGAAATAAAGTCCAGATAATCCTAATAGTCTATAAATAAAGTCTAAAGATTCTTTCAGAATCCTAAAAGTCTAGTCCATATAATTATAATAATCCTAAAATTATAATCCTAATAGTCTTGCAAATCCATAAAATCCTTGTACCTAAAAATTGTCTATTAAAATCTCAATCCAATACACCCCCCTTAATTAGTTTCTTATATTTATTTGATATTAACATATATTATTTTTTTAAAAAAACATATTACTTTCTTATACAGTAGATTCTCTTTTAAATACTAATTTTAAATATATTTTAAAGAGAATTCTCAAAAGCTTTTCGGTTTTTAGAAGAATGTAATCTGATGCAGAAATACGTATAAGTTCAAAGTCAAGACTCAAGATTAAATAGTTTGTAAGTATACCCACTAATTATTGTAATGTTTCCAAAAAAAATTATTAAGTAGTTTCCTATTATAATCTTTTGTGATTTTTTTTTTTCCATATAATGATTTAATATTAACATATATCAATAAAAAAATCTTTCAATTTTCTTAAACTCTAGATTCTTTTTTAATTACTAATTTCAAATATGTTTTTAGGAGAATTCTCGAAAGCTTTTCGGTTTCTGGAAGATGGTAATCAAGTCCAGAAATGAGTATATGCTCAAAGTTAAGACTAAATTATTTGTATGTACACCCACTGATTATTGTATTTTTCTAAAATAAATAAATTATTAATTAGTTTCCTATTATAATCTCTTGCGAAAAAAAAAGTTTCCTATAATGATTTGATATTACTGTATATGATTAAATAAATCTTTCCATCTTCTTATACTGTCGGTTCTCTTTTAAATACTAATTTCAAATATATTTTCAATTTCAAATAAGGAAATACTTTTTTTTTTTTTTTTTAAAGATTAAGGAAATACAAATTGATTGATAAGTATGTAGAATGAATCAAAATCATCCGAAGTTAGTAGTGAAAAGGTAAATTTTAAATTAATTATTATTATTTTTATTAGAAGAACAAAATCATTATTATGCATTGTTTTCTCTATGATATATGTATATTTTTTTTTCTTTTAAACAAGCTTTAGATTTTTTTTTTCCTTATCAATATTAGTTGTTTTTCAATTTCTTTAAACACTTTTCTAATTCCAAATCGGTTGAGACATGAAATAAAGTCAGAACTAAGTATTAATGTCCAAGGAAGTCTTGTCCTGAGGATGAATAGTACAAATGAAATTGTTTGGTTGACAACTCTTTTTCATATCCTTATGTGGATTTAGACAAAAAATGGAACTTGAACCACTAGAATTTTTTGTGGCTTGTGTGATTACCATAATTTTGTACTACATCACAATTATAATTGACTTGTAAGGATAAAGATGGTTCAACTTATTGGTGATAATTTTTGAAACCAGACTTTAAAAGGTTAGACTTATACGAAAGGGTCAAATACTAGTAATAAACATTGATATATTGTGCGTAAACCAATGGACTTGCCACGTAGCTTAAATCTAAACACATATTCAAACTTTGAACAAATTCAATCAGTGTGGGGACTCGAACACAAAACTCCTGAATCAAACCAAGCTTCGATACTGGAACCAACCAACCTAAAGGCTTAAGCTTATGAGAAATGATCCAACAATAATATTAACAACGTACTGCTCTTGAAATGATAAATTAGTCTTTGGCCTTCCACGAAACTGAGATTACTTGAAAGGTTGATAGGTCAAGTCAATTGTGCAGCATGGACTTTTCATTTCTTTTTGGCGATGATATTAAGATTTTAATTCCAAGTAGCATGCGAATGGCCTCTTACCAATGTGATTGGAACCTCCAAATGAGTCCTCCACCACCACGGTTCAACGCCCAAGACATGCATGTATATATATATATATCAATAATGCTAAACGTCTCACCTACAATCCCACTATTTTCATCCCAACACATGTGGCAGCTGAGTTGTCACTTGGTGAATGGACACACATTAATTGATATTTATCTCTCTTACCCACGTATTCACTCACCAATTAATGTTTATTCACTCACCAAGTGACACTTCAACTGTCACGTGTGTTGGGAAAAAAATTGTGGGATTATAAGTGGGATGTATAGCATTACTGTATATATATATATATATACATTCATTGTCCCACCTTGGCTATTAATCCCAAGTGTGGGTGCCCTCTCCCCATTTGTCGAAGTAATATTCCAGACATTCCAGACTATGCTAGTAGAGTCTAATTCTCGCAGGGTTACGACAGTTGTTGTAAATTCAAAAAAATAATAATAATTCCAAGTTGCATAATATATGTACTGATGCATTTCATGCTAGGTGGAATTTGCCAACAAAACATAAGTGCCAATGAGCATTATTATTATCTCTTCAAAAAAAAAAAAAAAAGAGCATTATTATATAATTTTTTTCTATTTTCTTACAAAACAATCACTACAACACTGACACTGGACACCATTACACTTGGCCAATCCATTAAAGATGGTAAATCAAGTGATCGATACCTGGGAATTTGGTACAAGAATGATGGTGAGAAGTCAGTTCAACAAACCTTGTATTCCTACAATTTTCACAGATATAAAATGAATCTTCAACAGAAAAAAACCGTGACGTGCCCCGATCACCTCATTAATTTTTAATTGGGCTAATGTAGTTACTGTGACAAAAGAGTAAAATAAAATGGCCCAATGAATTGTGATAGATAACTAAGTAAACCCCACTTCGTTTTTTAAGACACCCATTCTTCCCCTAACTTGTTCTCCGTTACAGAAATGTTTTTAACCAGATTATTCAATTTAAGTAACTATACCAGGAAGCGCTTCTTGAAATATTCAACAAGCTCTTTCGGATCAGTTTTTGCCTGCTTATAGGGATCAATCTTGTTCAGCTCCTGCACAAAAAATATTACTTCTGCTTTTCAAATGCTTGATTCAAAAACATAAACAATCACTAATTAGCTTTAGTGACAGAGAAAATTATAAAAATGGTTGATTCCAATGAACTTGAATAATATCAGTTTAGAAAAGTGAAGAGGTATATAGAAAAGCAAACAATGTATTTGTAAGAAGCAAGAAGAACAGTTTATCAAACTATTTTATTGACCTTGTGAAGATTCAATCAACTTAGGAAACGTAATCTTAATTGATGTGGAAAACTCTCTATGCATATTGTTGTAAGGTGTATTTAGAGATTAAAGATGAACTATCGTAAATGACATAGAAGGCTTTGTCCACGTACCTCAATCCATGCAGTCAGTTTAATGTTATATAACAAGTTAACAACATTACTTTCAGTTGACGGCTGATGGGAGTACCCTGTTGGGGCGACAGGCTTTCGGGTGGGAGTGTCTGATGTAGGGAATAAAGTCCCACGTCGGCTGGTTTAACCAGTTTCCCTGGCCTTATATGTGGGTAGCCTCTACCTCCTATTAGCTAGAGCTTTTGGGATGGCATGCTTTCTGCATCAAATTTATTCACATAGATTATATACATTTAGAAAACAAATAAATGTGTACACTCATGCAATACTGCTCTTCTGTAACAACATTGCTCCATCATCCCACTCATCGGATATTGAGAACTTCCGAACATTCCCACTTTTTATATGAAAAACAGACTCTAAACAATTGATGGTACAACGGAACATCATCGTTCTGACAATTGAGCTCAACATCAACAGTCGGAATTATAGATTAAGCATCAATTTATTAGATATCTTTAAATATTTAGTATTGTTGAGGATGAATCTGTAAGTACAGAACACTGTTTTCGGATATCCAACTCTGATCAAATTCATCCTCAACAAGTATAATGCTTATTCAGTTATTTGATAAATCGAGATAGCTGGTACAAGTTACCATCTATATTTAATGTCCAAGAGCATGAAAACATGTCTATCAAATTCTCAATTATAATCCAACAAAAGCAAACTTGGTTTTCAAAAGCATCACCTTGTTAACAGGGTAAACTTTTTTCCTTGACCAAGCAGGCCTATCTGGAAGGTTTAAAGGAACCAGATTGATGTTGTCTTGTAATCCCTGCAAGCGCAACAACAACAAGTCTTCGGTTCAAATCCTGCTACAACCAAGATGGAGAAGGGTTAAGTTTAGTGTATATAACAGTGATAGTATTTAGTGTACAGTGTTTATATACACTCCATTTTGTTATTCCAATAACAGTTTACATAAGAAGAAATGAGAGAGAGGTGCGAAGAACATCAATGAAGAAGAATTGGTTATTTATATGCAAACCAAAGGAAAGGTCACCAGAAAGCAAATACAAGAAGAAGAAAAAACTGTATTCAAGAAATCTAAAGGATTCATCAAACATGTCTGATGAGACATTCTAGAGCAAATGTCACCTCATGAAGAAAGGGGAAATACATATACAGATACTATGTATTGTATGCAGAACTAGCAAATAAAGATACAAATGCAATGATGTGGAGGGATTGAAACAGTAATTTCTATTAAATTATTAGAATCTGATATCATATGCAATCATCACTGTAAATATAAACATAAAAACTCAAGCTTCACAAGTAAAGCGACAAAACACTGAAAGTTGAAGCTTAACATATTCAAGAAAGTTGAATGATATAACTCACCTTCTCGTTTACTACCGCATCAAACTCCTCAAACGTACCGGAATCATCCAAACGCTGACGAATCTGGGAAGAAATAATTGTTCACATATATGACAATACAAACAATTTGAAACTCCCCCTTCTCACTCTCACACACACCAAAAAAAAACTCTTTTATTTATGTAATTTGAACGTTGGCCGCATCAAACGCGGCGTTTAGCGGGGCGCGGAACTGGAGAGACTGGATTTTGGGGAGATTCGATGCTCTGAGAGACGGAGAGGTCGAGAGAGAGTGAATTCTCGAGCTTCGGTCAAAGAGACGCTATACGGAGGCCGGTCTAGCCCTGCGAGCAGATTTCGTCGACGGAGGAGGAGATCAGAGAGTCCATTGTCGAGAATTGGGAGGAAAAACGGTGGTGTTCGGTTGCCTGGAAATTTTCCATTTTTGAGAGAAATTTACACTCAAACGACACGTCAGTGAGCACGTCATCACCTTTTGCCGACGTGACCGACCACGTCATCGGCTAGATGCTGACGTGGTTAACATTAGCATGACATAGCTTATCACGTTGTAATCCATCGCGGAGGTGCCTGGGCCGCGTAAAAGACCGGGCCTTAGGCCCAAACGATTTTAAAATCTCACGTGGATCTTGAGTGACGTGCTCGGGCATGTCACGTGACCGATCAGGTCTTTGATTTTTAATCGGGCTGACATTGCTACTGGCCCGAGAAGGAAAAATAAAGTGGCCCAAAAGATGTTAATGAGTTATAGGCTGATCGTTTTATTTTAATATATAACTAAGTAAACTCCACTTTGTTTTTTAAGACACCGAATTAACACCAAAACTTGTTTTCTATTAAAGAAATGATTTTTTAAGACAATAATTTATTTGTCACGAAAAAAATTGATGATCGTGACAAATCCTTTCGTGACAAGTCCATGATTTATTTCTCTTAAAACTGTATTTGTCACGAAAAAAAATTGAAGGTCGTGACAAATCCTTCATATCGTGACACATCCATTCGGGACAAATGCATGATTTTTCATAAAAACGTGAGAAATCCATGGTTTTTCATAAAATCATGACAATTCCATGATTTATTTCTATTGAGACCGTATTTGTCACGAAAAAAATTATAAGTTCATTATAAATCCTTAAAGTTATTAACTTATTGGTGATAATTTTTGAAACCAACAGACTTTAAAAGGTTAGGCTTATATGAAAGGGTCAAATACTAGTAATAAGCATCAATATATTGTGCGTAAACCAATGGACTTGCCACGTAACTCAAATCTAAACACATATTCAAACTTAGAACAAATTCAATCGGTATGGGGACTCGAACACAAAACTCCTAAATCAAACAAAGCTTCGATACTGAAACCAATCAACCTAAAAGCTTAAGCTTATGAGAAATGATCCAACAATAATATTAGCAACACACTGCTCTTGAAATGATAAATTAGTTTTTGGCCTTCCACGAAACTGAGATTAATTGAAAGGTTGATAGGTCAAATCAATTGTGTAGCATAGACTTTTTACTTCTTTTTGGCGATGATAGAAAGATTTTAATTCCAAGTTGCATAATATCTGTACGGATGCATTTCTACTTTTTTTCTATTTTCTTACAAAACAATCACTACAACACTGACACTGGACACCATTACACTTGACCAATCCATTAAAGATGGTGAAACAGTAGTTTCACCATGCGAAGTCTATGAACTGGGAATTTTCCATCATGGTAAATCAAGTGATCGATACCTGGGAATTTGGTACAAGAATGATGGTGAGAAGTCAGTTCAATAAACCTTGTATTCCTACAATTTTCACAGATAAATGAATCTTCAACCGAAAAATACCGTGACGTGCCCCGGCACATCACGTAAATGATCACCTCATTAATTTTTAATTGGGCTAATATAGTTACTGTGACAAAAAAGTAAAATAAAATGGCCCAATGAGTTGTGATAGATAACTAAGTAAACCCCACTTCGTTTTTTAAGACACCCATTCTTCTCCTAACTTGTTATCCGTTGTAGAAATGTTTTTACAAATATTTTACGTTATCTTTCACCGCTTGGTCTGAAAAACAGAGAGAAAGTGAGAGATTTTGTAGAAGTCAGCTATTAGCTTTCACACAGCTACTAAGTAATAATCTAATAAAACCAGATTATTCAATTTAAGTAACTATACCAGGAAGCGCTTCTTGAAATATTCAACAAGCTCTTTCGGATCAGTTTTTGCCTGCTTATAGGGATCAATCTTGTTCATCTCCTGCACAGAAAATATTACTTCTGCTTTTCAAATGCTTGATTCAAAAACATAAACAATCGCTAATTAGCTTTAGTGACACAGAAAATTATAAAAATGGTTGATTCCAATGAAAAGTGAAGAGGTATATAGAGAAGCAACCAATGTATTTGTAAGAAGCAGAAGAACAGTTAATCAAACTATTTTATTGACCTTGTGAAGATTCAATCAACTTAGGAAACGTAATCTTAATTGATGTGGAAAACTCTTTATGCATATTGTTGTAAGGTGTATTTAGAGATTAAAGATGAACTATCGTAAATGACATAGAAGGCTTTGTCCACGTACCTCAATCCATGCGGCCAGTTTAATGTTATATAACAAGTTAACAACATTACTTTCAGTCGACGTTCAGAGAAGCAAAGATTAGCTTCTATATATAAAGAGCAACAATGAATTCTGTCTGCAAATTGAAGCACCTCCAAAGGACTCTCTCCAATAATTTTGCCATTGTATTCCAATGCTGGGAACCTGTTGATATGGAGAACTTTATAATTAATCAAGACAAACTAAATACTCCCATAGCTACAACAATTACCTTAAACTTTTAAGAACTTTCAAACATAACAACCACCTTAACTCTTTTATTTTTTAAGCACCGAATTTGACTCGATGAGAATAGGCCATTTCCCACAGCTAGAAAGCATGACGATGATTTTACATTCAATTTCAGATATGCTTTGAATCATTATATGACCATTTCAATAAAAGCAGGTAACTTGTATTCTGATTTGGATTCAGCTATTAACCAGTTTCCCTGGCCTTATATGTGGGTGGCCTCTACCTCCTATTAGCGCTTTTGAGATGGCATGCTTTCTTCATCAAATTTATTCACACAGATTATATACATTTAGAAAACACATAAATGTGTACACTCATGCAATACTGCTCTTCTATAACAACATTGCTCCATCATCCAACTCATCGGATATTGAGAACTTCCAACCCTTCCCACTTTTTATATGAAAAACAGACTCTAAACAATTGATGGTACAATGGAACATCATCGTTCTGACAATTGAGCTCAACATCAACAGTCGGAATTATAGATTAAGCATCAATTTATTAGATATCTTTACATATTTAGTATTGTTGAGGATGAATTTGTAAGTACAGAACACTGTTTTCGGATATCCAACTCTGATCAAATTCATCCTCAACAAGTATAATGCTCATTTAATCAATCGAGATAGCTGGTACAAGTTACCATCTATATTTAATGTCCAAGAGCATGAAACCATGTCTATTAATTTCTCAATTATAATCCAACAAAAGCAAACTTGGTTTTCAAAAGCATCACCTTGTTAACAGGGTAAACTTTTTCCTTGACCAATAACAGTTTACATAAGAAGAAAAAATATTAAATATTTTCACTCATCGATGGGAGAGAGGTGCGAAGAGCATCAATGAAGAAGAATTGGTTATTTATATGCAACCCAAAGGAAAGGTCACCAGAAAGCAAACACAGGGAAAAAAAAAAAAAAAAAACTGTTTTCACGAAATCTAAAGGATTCATCAAAAATGGCTGATGAGACATTCTAGAGCAAATGTCACCTCATGAAGAAAGGGGAAATACATATACAGAACTAGCAAATAAAGATACACATGAAATGATGTGGAGGGATTGAAACAGTAATTTCTATTAAATTATTTGAATCTGATATCATATGCAATCATCACTGTAAATATAAACATAAAAACTCAAGCTTCACAAGTAAAGCGACAAAATACTGAAAGTTGAAGCTTAACATATTCATGAAAGTTGAATGATATAACTCACCTTCTCGTTCACTACCGCATCAAACTCCTCAAACGAACTGGAATCATTCAAACGCTGACGAATCTGGGAAGAAATAATTGTTCACAAACATGACAATACAAACAACTTGAAACTCCCCCTTCTCTCTCTCACACACACACACAAAAAAAAAAAAAAAAACTCTTTTATTTCTCTAATTTGAACGTTGGCCGCATCAAACGCGGCGTTTTGCGAGGCGCGGAACTGGAGAGACTGGATTTTGAGGAGATTCGACGCTCTGAGAGACGGAGAGGTCGAGAGAGAGTGAATTCTCGAGCTTCGGTCAAAGAGACGATATACGGAGGCCGGTCTGGCCCTGCGAGCAGATTTCGTCGACGGAGGAGGAGATCAGAGAGTCCATTGTCGAGCATTGGGAGAAAAACGTTGGTGTTTGGTTGCCTGGACATCTTCAAATTTTGATAGAAATTTACACTCAAACGACAGGTGAGTGAGCACGTCATCACCTTTTGCCGACGTAACCGACCACGTCATCGGCTAGGTGCTGACGTGGTTAACCTCCGCATGACATGGCTTATCACGTTGTAATCCATCGCAGGAGGTGCCTGGGCCGAGTAAAAGACCGGACCATAGGCCCAAACTATTTTAAAATCTCACGTGGATCTTAAGTGACGTGCTCGGGCATGTCACGTGACCGATCAGTTCTTTGATTTTTAGTTGGGCTAACATTGTTACTGGGCCGAGGAGGAAAAATAAGTGGCCCAAAAGATGTTAATGAGTTATAGGCTGATCGTTTTATTTTAATATATAACAAACTAAACCCCACTTTGACTTGTTTTCTATTAAAGAAATGATTTTTTAAGTACAATTATAAACATCCCAACCACAATCACAGCTTATTAGAATCTGATATCATATACAATCATCACTATAAACATAAAAACTAAAGCTTCATAAAAACTCATGCACCGGCCAGCAGCAGCACCACCGCCTTCTTCTTCGCCGGTATTTTGTATCTGGAGTTTGGAAAAAGTTGTGATTCCCACACAGTAAAACGAGTCAATTGACTATTTTATCCACCATCTACATTGAATTTTTGTGTATCATTCTTGGGGTAAAATCGGGAGGAGGGAGACATTATGATTCATGATGGTTTTGACAACCAAGTTACAGTCAAGAAAGATAAAAATAAAATAAACTAGTGGCCAAAAGCCAAATTATAGGATGCTTCAATTGCAAGCAAAGATCATCGACAACAACAAAAGAAATAGAAAAAAAACCAAAAAAAGCAAACACCTTAAGTTGAACACTTCCCCTTCACCTCACTAATAGGGGTTCAATTCCCATTTTTGCCTATTAAATTGCAAGGTGTGGGGAGACCCCTCCATGGTAACAGGAATTGCATTCCAAACCATGTTTATAATAGTTGATCTCGACAGGTCCTAACAGATCCCTGACCTGATTAGTGTCGGATTGAAATGGAAAAAGAAAAAGAAAAAAAGGTGAGCCTGGCTTGGCTGGTGTTCATCATCTTTGCAAGTGATGATTAAAGGGTAATACTATTGACTACGATCGCTTATTTACTGCTCTAAACACCAAGTACATAGCACATTAGCACCTCTGCTGACAATTAAACGCCATAGCCACAATGTTGAGCTCAATTTCCATAAAAATAGGATTCTTATAGCTCCAAATTACTCAGTCATTCATACTTTAATGTACATAGATCGGATTGATGCTAAGAAATCTC
Organism: Acer campestre; assembly: GCA_954870605.1. Taxonomy (NCBI): domain Eukaryota; kingdom Viridiplantae; phylum Streptophyta; class Magnoliopsida; order Sapindales; family Sapindaceae; genus Acer; species Acer campestre. The sequence continues at coordinate 32,102,570 of OX940805.1, read as the reverse complement.
TCAATAATATATCCTGAACTGCAGGGTATTTCTCACGGTGGTCAAGGTATGCAAGTCATGTTGGTCTAAGCAAGCCTTCTTAAACTAGACTCAACTAATCCACTCATTTTTTCAATAAAATGTGAATACTTACGATTTCACAGTTCAAAGTTCAAACATAAAAACTGTCCACATCAATATCATCCTGTTGTACCCTTCTTCTCTCATCATCCCAAGCAATCCTTCCAGTACTTTGTACATCTCCTCAGTTTGTTCACTCGAGGTGTCCTTTGCAATAAAGCTATGCAACCCTCCACTAGACTCAATCTAACTACTGCCTGCAACCTTTTTCAGCCCAATTTGATCCATTTTTCTCCTCACCTTATCAGCTTCTTCCCATCTTTCAGCTTGTGAATACAAGTTTGCCATTATGATGTAATTTCCTGTGTTTTCTAGCTCGATCCCAAACAGGCGATTACAAACGAACTTCCCAAGTTCAACATCACCAGAAACTGAAGCCTTATTCAGCAATGCACCCCAAACTCTAGCACTCGGTTCAATTGGCAAATTAGAGATAAACTCTGCTGCTTCAGATAGCCTTCTGGCTCGGCTTAGAACCCCGACCATGCAAGCATAATGCTCAACTGACGGCTGAATGCCATATTCTACAGACATTGAATCAAAGATCTCCCTAGCTTTATACTGTGAATGTAACTAGGTCCGGCTGAATCCCATTATTCAGCATCTCGTTGAATAGAAAAAAAGCCATATCAACATCTCCATGAGCAGCATATGCTGAGATTATCGCTGTCCAAATAACCAAGCTCCTGCTTTCGTATTGATCAAAAACCTGTTGAGCACCGGTAAGAAAGCCTGCCTTTGCGTAGTTATCAATAATGGCTGTCGCAACATAGATGTTACGATCATAACCATTTTTAACAGTATAACCGTGCATTTCCTTCCCTCCCATCAGGTTTGAGAAATACGAAAACATCGAAAGAAGGGTCAAAAGTGTCACAGCATTCAGTCTAAGACCAGATGTCACCATCTGTCTAACCAAATCCAAAATCCCCTCAAGCCGGTTATTCTGAACCAAACCTGAAATCACAGCATTCCATGTACTTAACGCCGGTTGTTTCATTTCTCGAAACAGATCCATAGCTCTGTCAACAAGCCCATGAACCATGTAACCGGAAATAATCGAGCTATAAGAAACATGTCGTGAGAAGAGTACGCAATGAGCAAGGCATTAAAAGAGAATATGCTTTTCTGGGAAATTTTATCGAACAAGTGGCGTGAAGGAGATTGTTGGACTTGGAGTAAAATGAGACGAGCTTGGAGGCAAGGAAGTTGTCGGGCGTAACAGAGTGAAGGACGAGTCGAGCTTGGAGTTGCTTGGCTTGACGAGGGAGACGGTGGTCGGTGGTCTCCGAAGTACTGGATGAGGTGACCGTACGCGCCATAGTTGAGATTTTACGGGACTCTCTCCAATAATTTTGCCATTGTATTCCAATGCTGGGAACCTGTTGATATGGAGAACTTTACAATTAATCAAGACAAACTAAATACTCCTATTGCTACAACAATTACCTTAAACTTCTAAGAACTATTGTATTCTCAAGAATTGAAGATGAAACTCAGAAGTAATACAGATGTTTTTCTAATCAATTTTGTTATTTTTAAATAATTACCAGAGTCGGTATTTATAAATGCTTAGTGACTCTCCAAATAGACGTCAATGGTGTCTACTGAAGGAACAGATGTCTATTGATATGAACACACTTTTGAAGATAAATAACTATTCATCAGAGTAATTTTTTTTTTTTTTTAAATAAAAAATAAATCTAAGACTTTAATAAAAGACTACATAGTACAGACAATTATCCTATAGTCTGTTCATTCATAATTCAAATATCCTATAGTCTATTCATTCATAATTTCCAACATAGATTCCCTTATTCCTTAAATTCCAAACAACTTTTTTCTTTTTCTTTTTTTAAGGGTAATAATCGTTTTCTCCCCTGCAGTTTGCCATATTAGACACTTTACCCCCTTTAGTTTCAATAATAGCCATTTTCTCCCTTGAAAACCAAAATATTAGATAGTTTTACCCTCTTTAGTTTCAGTAATGGCCATTTTTCCCCCTAAAAACCAAAATATTAGACATTTTACCCCATAACTATTAGGTAGTCCGTTAGTCAACAACTTTGACTATAAAAAATCAATTAAATGACATTATTACCCTTGAACACACATTAGTTATGCCCCTTAATGACACCACTAATTGTTTTTAAAGAAAAAAATATCAAAAAAATTTTTAACTAATAAAAGTATTTAAAAAACACATTTTTGGAAATAAAAATAAAAAAAATTAATTAAACTTTCATAAAAAAAATTTAGTATTTCAAAAAAATATATTAATGTTTTTTACATTATTTTTACATTAATTAAAAAATTTAATTATTTTTACATTTCATTCTTTATATTAATGTTTTTTAAATGAAATTTCTATTTTTACATTTCATTATTTATATTAATGTTTTTTAAAATAAGTTATTCAGTATTTCCAAAAAAAAAAAAATTACATTATTTTTACATTAATTAAAATTTTTAATTATTTTTACATTTCATTCTTTAAATTTATTTTTGTTTAAATATTTTTTTTATTAAAGTTTAATTAAATTATATATTTTTTTTTATTTTCAATTATGTTTTTTTTTTAAATACTTTTTATTAGTTTTAATTTTTTTAATTTTTTTTTCTTCTTTAAAGACAATTAGTTGTGTCATTAGAGGGTATAACTAATGTGTTAAAGGGTAATAAGGTCATTTAATTAATTTTTTTACAGTCAAAGTTGTTGATTAACGGACTTCCTAATGGTTATGGGGTAAAATGTCTAATATTTTGGTTTTTAGGGAGGAAAATGGCCATTATTGAAATTATAGGGGAGAAAATGGTCATTACTAAAATTACAGGGGGCAAAGTGTCTAATATGGCAAATTGCAGGGGATGGAAATGATTATTACCCTTAAAAAAAGAGAAGAAAAAAGGTTGTTTGGTATTTGAGGAAGAAGGGAATCTATGTTGGAAATTAAGAAGGGGGTAAAGTGTCTAATATGGCCCAATAATTTTCAATAATTAAAAATTTGACCAAAAACTTTTAAAAATGACAAATTGACCTCAAAATGTTTCATTAATTATAATTTAGCCCTAAATGTTTTGAAATTGTAAACTGGCCTAATAAGTTTTGGTAATTAGAAATTGACCCTGAAACGTTATCAAAATTACACAATGACTCAAAATAATTACAAAACAGTCGCTCATACATCTGGTACGGAAATTGAAAAATAATATGCACTTTTTTTTTTTTTTTTAAAAAAAAAGGTTGTACATACCCATATTTATACAATCATACATAAAACTTGTTTGATCATACAATAAATGAATCCATTGCCAGAGGTTGGTGGACGGTTTGTAATCTTCCAAATTATCACAGTATTTGTGAACCCTAAAATATTCTCTCTTGTTCTGGTGATGGGGATACAGACAAGAAAAAAGTATCGTGTAATTTGGGGACCATAACCCTAATATATAATAATGAGATTATTATAAGTTTTGTTATTTCTAATTTGGCCCCTCATCAAATTAGATATAGCACTCTAGTATCTACACATTAATTCTATGACAATTACACCATCAAGCTTTAAAACTCTAAATCTTAATTAGATCACTTTAATTTAGACTTAACCAAAGATAGCATAACACATTTGATGTTTACATGTGTAGCCCCACATGTTGGAATTTTCCAACAAAAACCACTTGACGCACCATTTAGGTTGGAATATGGACTAAATTTTTAGGTTTTCTAACATTAGTGTTTTATTTTTCATGGAAAACATTGATTTTTCATGAAAATAAAATATTTATTATTAAAGAAAATAAAATATTGTTTTTCACGGAACAAAAAACCTGTTTGTCACGGAAAAAAAAAAAAACCTGTTTGTCACGAGAACCAAAAAAAAAAAAAAAAAAAAAAAACTCAGTTTGTCACGATTTAAAAGAAAAAAAAAAAAACTGTTTATCACGGAAATAAAAACTGTTTGTCACGAAAAATAATTATTGTCACGAGCAAAAAAAAAAAAAGTTTGTCACGATAAAAAAAAAATTGTCACGAGCAAAAAAAAAAATGTTTGTCACGACTCACGAGCAAAAGAAAATGGTTGTCACGGAAATAAAATAATGTATTTCATGATAAAAAAAAAATGTTTGTCACGGAAAAAAAAAAAAAAAAACTCCGTTTGTCACGAATCACGATAAATAAATGCTGTTTTTCATGTGGTAACATCCTAACCGAACACTGATGGGCTCGGGCCCCATAAAGTATAAACAGTGACAACTAGAGATTATAGGTGACGTCAGGCCCAAATAACCCATTTTGAAAATAGTGTTTTTAAAAAGAGTAATACTACAACATTAGCCCCCCTCCCCAACACTTATGTGTCAGGGGAGAGGTATTTTTGTTCAAAAACTGTTATATGTTTCAAAAATGCCCTCTCCCTGAATACATGTCAAGTGTTAGGAAGGGGGTCCCTCGAAGGGGATGAGCAAAAATGGACTCCCTTTAATCCCACCATTTCCATCCCAACATATGTGACAGCTGATGTGTCACTTGATGAGTGGATACAAATTAAGTATTACAATAGTTTGGGATTTAGAATGGATACATACTCGAACCCATTTTGACAATATTTTGATTTTCCAAATTCGAAACTGGTTCAAGGAGTTGAGTAACCAAGCTGGAGCAGAAACATACAATCTTTTGCACTTCAATCCCAAAAAGCTGCAAAAAAAAAACAACAAAAAATGGAACCCAATTACATCGATTCACAATTCAAATTTTGAAATTGATACTGAATCCCATTCCATATTCTTTTTGCCTGAAACTGAGGATTTTTCTTTGCAATGACTGCATGGCATACCTTTTAGATTTTTAGACGTTGCTTCAACAATTACATGTTGCTGCCTTGCTGGTTTAATTATACATGTAAATTGTTTGTCACGAAAATTAGACAATGAAACTCTTTGTCACGAATCACGATAAAAAAAAACTCCGTTGGTCACGATAACAAAAATTTGTGACGATAAATAAAAACAGTTTGTCAATGAAAAAAGAAAGTTAAATGTTTGTCACGATAAAAAAAAATTGTGTCACTATTAATAAAATGTTTGTCACGAACCACGATAAAAAAAAAGGGAAATTCTCTATCAAATCTCAGCAACATATCAAAACAAGAATTCTCTATCAAATTGAAGATAAGGGCAATTACCCTGGTGGTCATCTACTTATATTACCGCTATCAAAATGGTTATCAAATAAGAAATTGGTTCAAAATGATCATTTTTGGCAAACACTATTACATTAATGATCAAACCATTCAATCCATCTAATGAGTGACATTTTGATAAATAAGTGAATGACATTAATTTATTTTAGATATTTTTTGGAAATCAATTTTTCTTTTGTTTTTTGAAACAGATAATTATATTTAGTGTATGTATATACGTACAGCACATCTCAAACATATATACGTACATCAGATAATTTTTCTTTTAAGTATATATTACAATAAATTGTGACACTCAATGGGTTAAGAAACTGAGTATCTAACTAAACCTACGAAAATTAAATATGAATACGTATAATGGAACTCAAACCCATCATTAACGTGGAATGAGAGATGCATACATTATCACCCTTGTTAAGAGGTGATGCACATTATTTATTTATTTATTATATTTATTTTATAAAGTAATGGTGGAAAAATAATCAAATCAATATTTACCCTAAAGAGAAAAACAATCCTATTATATTCACACCTCTTTGTTGATGTAAATAATGTGCAGCAATTTTTTTTTTTTTTTTTTTCGAACTATTACAATTAGTCTCGGATTTAGGAATGATATATGATTCGAAACCCACAACCTCAATAGTGTAGGTGTCAAGGGCTAACCTCATCTCGGCTTAAGTACTATTATGGAAAACATGCATGCTTTAAACAACATTCAACTTTCTTTATTTTCGTCGATCATAAATTTAATAATGTTTTTTTTTTTAAAAAAAAAAAAAAAAAAACTTACATAAGAAAGAAAACTTATATTCAAAACATTAGTGATATGCGTGGGGACTGGGGTGACCATATACTATAAAATTGAATGAGTGGAAAACATGTTCAAAGTCTGTATTGGAGTAATTAAGTATTAATCTGAAGCAACAATGTGTCATATATGCTAGCTAAGATATGGATTGTGCAATCTTAATAACTTCAACCAGTGTACCTTGGGTAGTCTCTCTAAGTTTTCTAAATAATTAATTTTAAAATAAATAAATTAACAATTCATGAATATCTTGCAATGAAATTATATATAGTACTTTATGATCGGCATCCAACCAACATAATACTAGGTTTAATGAGTGCCCTTCACCATAGAATCATAGATACACATTGAGCGATGATCGGCCAGTTGTTTGCCCCTCATGTTGAGGTTGTGAGTTCGAGCAATCGAGCATATCCTCCCCTAAAAATTCCTAAATTATTATAATATTTATTAAAAAAAAAAATTATAATCTCTTTTACCAACTTATCACATTTATGGAGTCAAAATTCGTTGGAAAATGACACTTCACACTTCCATTTTTCCTATCATGTTTTATATATTGGATTATTGGTTTGGTAGATTTTCCTACTCGTTTAAAACCAAATCGATCATCAATGTTGGAAAAAGAAAGAAAGAGAGAGATTTCAGGTTTTATGTGAATTAATAAGAATATATTGTTATAAACGGTGGCTTTCCACCATCTGCCACTATTCTTCACTTACTTCATGCCCAAGTAAAATAGGTGGCAATATTGGATAGAAAATTGCAATGAGTACCCCTTGTTTGTTTGCCTATGTATATGGCATTTGTATTGTTAATATAGCTGATACACTTTTGATATACTAATATATCTGGTCTTATTCTCCCTCTAGAATCCCTCTCTCGTCTCTCTCTCATGTCTCTCACTCACTTTACTTTATTATTTATTAGTTCATATGCTCTTCATGTTCTTCATCTATTGTTCTTCATTAATTTACAACACGTTATTAACACGATTGTTAGTAAGTAAAGAGATCTCCTGAAGAGTGATTTACTTAGAGCATCTCCAATGCAAGCATGACTTGTGAAAAAAAAAGATGAGACGTAGGATAAACAGACGTTATGTTAATAATTGTGTCTTCAATGCAACCGTGCATATTCAATCTTAAGCTGACATGGCAAAAAAAATATATTAGACATTGTCAACATGACCGTCCACTTTCAAACAGTATATTGCACAGCTATTTTTTAGGTTGACTCAGCAAACATTTAAAACTGACATTAATTTTTCATATATTTTTGGTAAGAAAATAAAATAAAAAAAAAAAATAGGAAAAAAAGATGGACATGTCATTAAAAAAATTGTGTTTTAGACGAAAGCATTGGAGACCAAATTTTGAGTTGATTGTCTATCAAGTCTATTTTTATGCCACATAGGAAGCAAGTCCCTTGACATTGTTTTCATGTCAACAATTATTGATATGCAAGCCACTTTTGCATTGGAGATGCTCTTACAGCTCAATATTTTTTTGCAACCTGGAGATTGTAAAATTAATATATGTTTACAACCTGAAGATTGTTAAAACAATATAAGAGCTGGAAGCTCTAAAAAATTAAGAATTTCAATCCAATTAGAACTGGAAGTTCTGAATTTCAATCCAGTCAGAACTCGAAGTTCTGAATTTTAACTAGAAATTTTAGATTTACTAATACTAGAACCTGAAGTTTCTAGATCTATTTAATTGTTACCAGAACCTGAAGCTTCTAGATTTATTACTATAACCTGAAGTTTCTAGATTTACTTATTTATTATCACTAGTTACTGAAGCTTCTAGATTTATTTTCAAAACCTGAAGCCTTTGGATTTATTTGGTCCTATCGGAACCTGAAGCTTCTGAATTAGAACCTATAGTTCTGGATTTATTTTCTCGTATTTATTTATTATTACACATTTTATTTACTTTTATGCATTTATTTAATTTTATGCAATTTATGTGCCTGAGTATGCCAACTGACCAGAACCTGAAGTTTCTAGATTTGTATAAATTATGTGTTGAGCCTAACTAGACAAATCGTTCAGAACCTGAAGTTTCTTGATTTATTATTGTGCAATTTAAACTAAGTTCGACTAGACCGACTAACCAGAATCTGAAGTTTCTGGATTTATCATTATAATATTTAAGTTGGCGCGATTTTATAAACCGATCTGAATCTGAAATTCTAAATTTTAAATTTCAGTGAGAACCTGAAGTTTTGAATTCATTGTTATATATATATATATATATGAATGCCATACTCGGAACCTAAAGTTCTAATTTTGAATACAAAGTATTGAATTTGAACATGAAGTTCTAATTAGATTAAAGCTCTGAATTCAATTTAAATTGTGATATTAAAACTTTTAATATCAAAGTTTATTAGAATAGAAGTTTAAAAGATCAAATAGAAGATTTCATGAGTATCGTAAAAAAAAAAACACTACAAGAAATTTGGTCTTTCCAGACAAACCAATTTCGTAGGGAAAGGTCAAAATTCGTCTGGAAAGACCTTACACGACGAAAAAATTTCGTCGGCCGCTTCGTCGGGACATCATGGTCGGGCAAGGTTTTAGCCGACGAAATTTTGAGTTTCGTCGGCTAAAACCTCTTTAGGCGACGAAACAAATTCGTCGGCTAAAACACTTTTAGGCGACGAATTTGTTTCGTCGGCAAAAACATCTTCGCCGACGAATAAATTCGTCGCCTAAAAGTGTTTTAGCCGACGAATAATAAATTCGTCTCCTAAAGAGGTTTTAGCCGACGAATAAATTCGTCTGCTAAGAGTACATATTCGTCTGCAAAGATTTTAGAATTTTAAAAATTAATTCGACGTCCGGCCACCCCACCGTCGACCGTCGACCGTCGTCCGGCCTCCCCACCGTCGACCACCGCCGGCCGACCCTTGATAATATTTACAATTAATTGTCGTTATGAGGAATCGAACTTGCAACCTCATATCAAAGTGGTAAGCCTTTACCGCTGGACTACAACGCTTGATCTGTTATCATTTGCATTATATTTATATATAACCTATGAGTTGTTAGAAATTAAAAAAAAAAAAAAAACTTGTTAGATAAATTTAAATTTATTCAACTAATCAAAAATCTAATTTGAATGACAAACATATATTGAAAAATCTTTTTTTTTTTTTTTTTGGGAGTGGAGGTATCTCCATCCCCAACCCCAGTTCCCCATTTTCTCCGTTTTTCCCCGTTTCTCTGTTCCCCCCGTTCCCCCATTTCCCCATTTGACTAAAAATTATAAATTAACAATAATATATAAAAAAAGCATTCCATATGTTAATATATTTATATATAAATATACACATATTAATATAATTATATTTATATATGTTTTAGCGGAAATGGGGAAATGAGGATGGGGGGACCTCTCCCCATCCCCATCCCCATTTCAATATAGTTTATATTTTATTTAATCAAAGTTTTATGTATCGGGTGTCCACTACTGATTAGTTTGGTGGTGGTGACTTTTAATATTTTTTAGCATATATATTTTTTAATTAATTAATATATATATATATATTTTAATTTTAATTAACTTTTTCCCTTCAAATATAATGTTTGTTGGGAAAAAATTTCGTTAACCTTTCCCGATGAATTTTGAGTTTTGTGGGGAAAGGCTACCTTTCCCGACGAAACTCATTTGTAGGGAAAGGTTGGGAAATTTTTTTACCCTTTCCCGACGAATTTTGAGTTTTGTGGGGAAAGGTTACCTTTCCCGACGAAACTCGTTTGTGGGGAAAGATTGGGAAATTTTTTTTACCCTTTCCCGACGAATTTTGATTTTTGTGGGGAAAGGTTATCTTTCTCGACGAAACTCATTTGTGGGGAAAGGTTGGGAAATTTTTTTAACCTTTCCCGACAAATTTTGAGTTTTGTGGGGAAAGGTTACCTTTCCCGACGAAACGTTATCTTTCCAGACGAAACTCATTTCGTCGGGAAAGGTAACCTTTCCAGACAAATCTTGCTTTGTCTCCTAAAATTTTGTCTGGAAAGACTAAATTTCTTGTAGTGAAAGGATTTAAGATCCTAACGTATAATGAAATTGAAAATAATATTTTATTCATTTCATACATGCTTGATGCTTATGAAGAGCAATATTCAGAGAATAATCTATACATCCAACAAGATGTTGTGAGTATCATAAAAAGGGATTTAAGATCCTAACGTATTATTCATTTGAGAAAAGGGGGAGTGTTGTGAATATTGTGTGGATTTACCACCAATTGTATCCACCGCATAACACTTGATCCAACCCCACTTGATCCATAAACACAGGTGGGTTCCACCATCTTCTCTTCACAGCTTCTTGGGCACACCAATAACACGTGGGAGCTTGGTTTGATTTTGCTTAATGCTCAGGTAAATTCGGTGGAAAATTATAACACTACCCTCTCTTTATTGCCTATATATATGGATGGATGGATTTGTTTGTGAACTCTCTTAAATCAATAAAAGTCCCTCGTCTCACTCTTTCATTTTCTCTTCTTTATTTTGTTACTAATACTTCTACCAGCTCTCATCTCACTCATATTACATTTAATTATTTGTTATTTCATTTCATCTCATTTGCAACACATATTTGTGATTTTGATAAAATTTTGGGTCAATTTCTAATTACCAAAATTTATTGGTCCAGTTTGTAATTTTCAAAGAGTTTTGGGTGATTTATAATTAATAAAAAAAACTTGAGTGCCTTTTCTGTAATTTTATAAAATCAGGGGCAGTTTTATAATTTATATATATATATATCAAAAGGATAGTGAATTATTATCATTTCAGATGAGATATAAAATGACATTACCAATAATGTCCATAAAATTCCCATAGGTGTCTTGCCAATAGTGCAGTGACTCATACATTTATGCAGAGTCAAATATTTTATGAACTTGACTTTGTTGAGAGCAAATGTTATTTATGTATCAGGTCCAAGTCCAACGGATCTGATAGAAAGCTCTGGAAGAGCCACAATATTAATATAAAACAATACTAAAATTGTTTATTAATGATACTTTATATCATTCAAGCAAAACATAGAGAAATCTGCTTAGATCAAAGACATATAACTTTTTTAATGTCATATCAAGACTATGAATAATAAAGAGTGTTGAATATCTGTGCATGATTTCGGCCAGAAACTCATTATAGAAAAGCTGTGTGATTTATCATCTGGATTATATCACTAATCAAAAAGGGGATGTATGTGGATATATTCATCCACCAAATAAACCATCTTATTCTAAAGTTGGTTTTGAATCCCCATCATTCAAAGGGGTATATGTGGATATATTCATCCACCAAATGAACCCTTCCATTATTTTATGGTACTGATTGATGCATCTACGTGATGGTTACATGTTTGTGTATTATCAAACGTCTCCAGTTGAGATCGATGTTCAATATCCAGTTTTTCGCATGTACTCGTAATTAGAATGGATCAGTGGAATCTCTTATCAAACGTCTCCAGGTAATTACAAGAACTTTATTATTCTAAAACAGTTACCAATTTCTAGATGGGACATTCTATATTACATGTTGATGCATTCATCTATGACTCACTACTTATCATCATTATTTACCATTAGAAATTATGATTGGTCATTGACTTGCTCACTTTTTAAAGATATTTGATTGTGTAGTATATCTCCCTATTGCATCTTTGGCATGATCTAAGATAAGAATTCTATATCATTATGAGATTAATATTGATTTTGATTAATCTTCCAATTAGATCATTTAAAATTCCGATAATTTATATTTCTACACACAATCTGTATATTATTATATTAATTAATTTCCAAATGAAAAGTTTCTCCATAAGAAAAGAGTAAATGAAAAGTTACTCTTATATAAATAAAGATACCAGTTCGGTTCTTTATATTTATAAATGTGTCTCATTTCAATCTTCGTATCACTCAAATACGTAAGATAATTGATCATCAAATAATTATTAATATGTTACCTGATATATTGAAGGTAACAAGATTTTATAAGTTGTCATCTCATAAACCCCGGCCGGGTGATTGTTCCTGAAGAACGATCAGAGATAAGAGTAACAAATAAATCATCTGATTCATATCTTAAGCTCATGAACCTTTGAAAGGTATTATTATCAGGATCCTAATATAAACAAAACTCGAGTTATAAATAAATTCACTTTCTCTAAATCAACTCAATAAAAGTCTGATATATATAAAGATACACGAGTCTATGAAATGACTAAATCCATTGAAAATGAAAAGAAATCTCAACAGAGATTCAAGTATATAGAAATTGAGCAAATTTCTATAAAGTCTGTGAAGTGACTAAATCCATTGAAATGGAAGAAATCTCAACAGAGATTCAAGTATATTGAAATTGAGAAAATTTATATAAATCATATGAGAGAAATGTGGAATCATAAGGAAACAATCATTGATGATGTATTTTCATACACAGTAACGCTATTGAAATTATAAATGATAATTATGATATTCATAATATCAATAATTGTATTCAAAAAGGTATGATTGACCTAAGTGAAAAGAAGCAATTCAAGAAGAATTGACTTCTTATACCAAACAGAAAGTATTTAGACCAATAGTATTCCAGACATATGGAGATGTCAAACTAGTTGGATACTAATGGATCTTTATACGGAAACATAATGAGAAAAACGAGATCGTGAGATATGAGGCACGATTCGTAGTACAAATTTTCGTACAGAAACTTGGTATTCAATAGTGATGAATACAATTACATTTCGAATTTTTGATAAATTTAGCTGCCTTTACAAGGCTTGAAATACGTCTTCTAGACGTAGTAATCTTGTATCAATATGGTTCACTCAATACAGATATTTATAATCTCAGAAAAATTTAAAATGTTAGAAACATGTAAATCGAGATCTCGTAATCTGTATTTGATGAACATACAAAAATCCTTATATGAATTAAAAACAATATGAACATATATAGTATAACCATCTCAGTTAATATCTGATAAGATAAAGATATAATAATTATATTATATACCCATATGTCTTCATAAAGAAATAAAGATCCGGATTTGCTATATTCACAACATATGTTGATAATATGAATTTAACTGAAGCTCTTGGAGCTGAATTTTTTTTATAAATGAGTTTAAAAATGAAAGACATGGGAAAGGAAATATTGTTTCGACCTGAAGGTCGAGCATATATCAAATGAAATATTTGTCCATCAATCAGAATATGTTGAAAAGAATCTGAAAAGATTTCATATAGATAAACATTTGTATATCCCAGTTTAGCAATATAGAAGATTGCTTTAAAAGAACTTTTATCAGGTTGACTGTCCCATCAAGGGGAGTATATCAAAAGAAGTATATTAATTATATTAAGGCATATGTGCATTGTACTATTTTTCCTTCTAATCAGGTTTTTTTGTCCCATTGAGTTTTCCTGATAAGGTTTTAATGAGGCAATTCTCTAAATACACCCAAAAATCTTTTGATTCATAAAGATCATCATAAATATTACAATAATCTAGTTGATCATCGTATATATGTAGTCTTGATCAAAAAGATCATTGTAAATATTACTTTGATCTTACTAATCATCGTGTATATGTTACCTTAATCCATAAAATCATTATAAATATTACTTTGATGAATATATTTGCTCAGGTTTTTATCTCATTGGGTTTTTCCTAGCAAAGTATAAATGTGAGTAAAGTTTTGAAGAAAACATTAACTATGGACATATTTGCATTGTATTTTTTTTTCTTTTCCCTTTGATCAGGTTTTGTCCCACTGGGTTTTCCTGACAAGGTTTTTAACAAGACAATTAGGAGGAGCAAAGTTCTGAACGGACATGTGTGCACTGTACTTTTTTTCCCTTTGATCAGGTTTTGTCCCACTGGGTTTTCCTGACAAGGTTTTTAACGAGACAGTTTTGAGAACGTCCAACACCACAAGATCCAGAAGATAATTGTATATATTGTTACCGATGTTTTTATCCCATTGGGTTTTTCCCTAACAAATTAAAATACAAGTGGTGGAAATCCAAGAGGAAGTGTTATAAACGGTGACTTTCCACCATCTTCCACTATCTTAGTTTCTTGGGTATCACCCACCCACATGGAAGCTTGTCTTCACTTACTTCATGCTCAAGTAAAATAGGTGGCAATATTGGATAGAAAATTGCAATATCTCTCTCATGTCTCTCTCTTACTTTACTTTATTATTTATTAGTTCATATGTTCTTCATGTTCTTCATCTATTCTTCTTCATTAATTTACAACAAATATATTCATTTTAATTATTATAACAAAATAAGCTGGACTTTTCCAATCCAATTGGATTATGTTAGATTTCAATCAATTAAAATTTGAATTTAGATAATAATCGTATCAATTAGATTCTTCTTCAAATAGGTTAGGTTACAATCAAATTAAAATCGAATTAGATCAAATACAAATTCAACAAACCATCAAGTGTTGAATCTGATAAAATATTTTAACAATAACACAACTTCACTATATATTTTGGTCATATATAGAATTGGAGAGATTCCAAAAACAAAATAATAATAATAAAATAAAATAAAAATAAAAATAAATCTCAGAACATGCTTGATACTATACAATGTTCTTCCGTGCGGGGTCTCGATTTGAACATTGCAAATTGGAATCCCCCACGAAGGAAAAAAAAAAAAAAAAAAAAAGGCCATGCGAAATCCAGTACTAGATTAAGCCTCTGTAAAGTCATATCCTCTTATTCTTGCTCCCAAACAACAAAGTAAAGTAGAACAAAACCCTAAAGAAGAATCCCCAAGCAATAGTGAACCATAAACAATACCATTTGCTGATATCTGTCATCCCTCTCAGCTCTAATATTTTTGGCCCGTTAAGGAAACAACGTGAGCTTGTAAAGTTGGCACCTACAACACTGCTCATACTTTGTAACATTTTGATTTTCATGGACTCAGAGAGATCAACATATGCTGTACTATCAAAAAGCTGCACTCCTCTACTAAAGCATTTCACGGGATCTCCGTATTCATTTATCAGAAGGCCTTCATATGGATACTTTATGACAGAAATGTAGTGCAACCATACCCAGTACGGAGGTATTTCATGGCGAGAAAAGAGGAAGCCGCTACACGAGAGGAAGAACATTAACATGGAAGCCCCAATGCAAAGAGCTGACATTTGATGAGACACGAGACCGGAGATAAATGTCATCAAAGAACTTCCAGCCCAAAATGAGGCAAAGATTGTCACGAAAAAGAAGAAGAACCCGGAGAGCCCACCGGAAAGTCCAACCGCCCAGAAGTTTGTTACAGCCAATGTAAAAGAGAGAACGATAAAAGAAGGAATGGAGACTATGGAGTGAGCGAGTACATAAGATGAACGTCGATAAGTATTGTAAGCAGCTTCTCTCATAAAAATGTAACGTTCTTGGATAAATACTGGGATATCTTCCAAACAGTTGAGAAATATGTTCAGTAAGGTAAAAGCTAAGAAATCAAATCGCCTTTTCACACCTTTTGGAGAATCATCAAGTTGCCAGTAAAAGGTTGACAAGATAAATCCTGTTACTAAAGTTGCAACTAAGCGAATTCCGGAGAGTCGAGGCATTCCTCTTGAGTTTGTAAGCAGTCTTTTGGCAATGACTATGGTTTCAATCCAGAAGGGGTTGACAAAACTTGGAATTGAAGATATTGAACTGGAGTCACTTGTTGTAATATTGTCAACAGTGACTAGTTTGCCTTTGGAAATTCTGGCCTTGATTGCATCTTCTAGTGCATTAATATTTGGTTTTTTATCACAGAGTTTATTTGGATTCTTCATGGTACGCGCCTGCACCCATGATTTATTGAATTCAACTAAACTGGTGATTTGATGAGAACTTTCTTCAAATTCACGAATCAGATCAAGAGCAAACTCAGTTGGGTTCTCGTTCTCTGGAATCGGATGCCCAAACTCCTCAAAGAATTGTAAGAGACTAGTTGGTTTGCCGCTATAAATAGTCTGTCCACGTGAGAGAAAGATTAAATTATCAAGTAAGCTCATGATTCTATTACTTGGTTGGTGTATGGACATGATCACGATGCTTCCACTCTTAGCAATCCGTTTCAAGACTTTAATAACCATAAATGCACTCGTGTAATCAAGCCCCGATGTGGGTTCATCGAGGAATAAGAGAATTGGATCATGAATTATATCAACTCCAATTGAAACTCGCCTGCGTTCTCCTCCAGAAACACCTCTGTGTCCTTCATCGCCGATCACAGTGTTTGCTACACTTCGCAGCCCTAGTTGATCAATCAGAGCTTGCACTCCTGCTTGTTTCTTCTGCTTGGAGATAGAGCGAGGAAGCCTGAACTCAGCTGAGAACATGAGCGTTTCTTCAACAGTCAGCATTGGAAACAAAAGATCATCTTGCATTACATAAGCAGAAATGGTCTTCAAAACCCTAGACTCCAAAACTTCTCCGTTCAAAGTCACAGTCCCTTTCAGGCTCTCTTTCTCTATCCGGCCTGCAAGAGCATCGATCAACGTTGATTTACCGGACCCGCTAGCACCAACAACGGCCATGATTTCACCTTCTCGTGCTTGACCTGAGATATCATTCAATAAAAGCTTGGTTGATCGACAAAATGGAAGCGCCATTTTTGTCGTTGTTTGATCATCTCTGTCGTTGTTTGATCGACAAAATGGAAGCGCCATTTTTGGACGACGAATATTGACACTGTATGATAAGTTTATAAAGGAAAGAACAAATGGATCAACTGAACAAAAATAGTTAATTTGTTGTTCACCCTCATCAACTCCACACGGTGAAAATGTATATGTTTCTAAATTTGTGAGTGTTGTTGAAATGTGTGTGGATTTGCAACTTAGAATATTGTGATTTCGGAGCTCCATTTTTTTTTGTGTAGTGTTGAATTGTGTATGCTTTTGAAGTGTATTGTGCTTTCTATAGAAGAGTTTATAAACAAAATATAAACAAAATATAGATGTCAGACAGATTCATAATTACACAAACTTAAATAAAAAATAAGTTTGTGTTGGTAGATGTGATAAATTAGTATATATTCATTTACCTCACATTATTGAATTAGTTGAGATACAAGTGGTATACAAAAGTAAGATGTACAAAAGTAGTATTGATAAACCACACGAGGGCCCTTATAGTTGAGATATACAAAAGTAAGATGTACAAAAGTAGTATTGATAAACCACACGAGGGCCCTTATAGTTGAGATGCAAGTGGTATAGCATATATGTATAGCATTAAATTCATTTGTTGAATCTCGTAACAACTTTATCGATATTTATCAAGATAAAAGGGAAGTAATAAACTTGAAATTTTCATATAAAACACATCAGTCAGACAGTCACTAAGCTTCAAACCTCGTACTAAAACAAGAACAAATTGATCAATTAACAACTTAAGAAGAAAATTCCATTGACACCATGATCACCAATACATACTTGGCTATAGTTCGATCACCTCCTCTTATTGTTTCTCCCAAACAACAAAGTGAAGTAAAACAAAACCATAAAGAAGAATCCCCAAGCAATAGTGATCCATAAACAAGTCCATTTGTCGATATTCGTATCTCCTTTCAGCTCTAATACTCTCGTCCCATTAACAAAACAAGTTGAGCTTGTAACGCTGGTGCCTATCACGCTGCTCATACTCTCTAAAAGCTTGATTTTGGTTGAATCAGAGACGTCTGCAAGTGGCGTATAATCGAAAAACTGCAATCCTCTAACGAAGCATTTTGTGGAATCACCATATTCATTTTGCAGAATGCCTTGAAATGGATATTTTACGAGAGAAATGTAGTGGAACCATATCCAGTATGGAGGAATTTCGTTGCTAGAAATGAAGTTTCCACTAAAGAGAACAAAGAGTGCTGAAAATGCAGCCCCAATGCCAACAGCTAACAAGTAACGAGACACAAGTCCGGAGATAAATGCCATGAATGAACTTCCAGCCCAGAATGAGGCAAAGATCAAGAAAAAGAAGAAGAGGAACCCCGAAAAGCCGCCAGCAAGACCGACAGTCCAGAAGGTTGTGATGACAAAGGTAAAAGAGAGAACGATCAAAGAAGGAACGGAGACTATAGAGTGAGCGAGTACATAAGATGAGGTTCGATAAGCATTGAAAGCAGCTTCTCTCATAAAAATGTACCGTTCCAGGAAACATTTTTGGATTTCTTCTAGACAAATAAAAAATATGACACTCGTGCCAAAAGATGAAAACCCTAATCGACTATCAATGCCTTTGGGAGAAGCATCGAGATGCCTGAAAAGGGTGGCCAACATAAGTCCTGCTACAAAAGTTACAAAAAGGCGAGTCGCAAATAGTTTAGGCATTCTTCTTGAGTTTGTCAACAGTCTTTTGGCAATAACTATGGTTTCAATCCAGAAGGGATTGACAAAACTTGGAACTGATGATATTGAATCGGAGTCACTTGTTGTTGCAGTACTGACTAGTTTGCCTTTGGAAATTCTGGCCTTGATTGCATCTTCCAGTGCATTAATATTTGGTTTTTTATCACAGAGTTTATTTGGATTCTTCATGGTACGCGCCCGCGCCCATGACTTATTGAATTCAACTAAACTGGTGATTTGATCAGAACTTTCTTCAAATTCACGAATCAAATCAATAGCAAACTCGGTTGGGTTCTCGTTCTCTGGAATCGGATGCCCAAACTCCTCAAAGAATTGTAAGAGACTAGTTGGTTTGCCGCTATAAATAGTCTGTCCACGTGAAAGGAAGATTAAATTATCAAGTAAGCTCACGATTCTATTACTTGGTTGGTGTATGGACATGATCACGATGCTTCCACTCTTAGAAATCCCCTGCAAGACCTTGACAACCATAAATGCACTTGTGGAATCAAGCCCCGATGTGGGTTCATCAAGGAACAAGAGAATTGGATCATGAATTATATCAACTCCAATTGAAACTCGTCTGCGTTCTCCTCCAGAAACACCTCTGTGTCCTTCATCGCCGATCACAGTGTTTGCTACACTTTGCAGTCCTAGCTGATCAATCAGAGCCTGAACTCTTGCTTGTTTTATCTGCTTCGACACAGAACGAGGAAGCCTGAACTCAGCTGAGAACATGAGCGTTTCTTCTACGGTGAGCATAGGAAACAATAGATCATCTTGCATTACATAAGCAGATATGGTCTTCAAAACACTAGACTCCAAAACTTCTCCATTCAAAGTCACAGCCCCTTTCAAGCTTTCTTTCTCTATGCGTCCTGCAAGAGCATCGATCAACGTTGATTTACCGGACCCACTAGCACCAAGAACAGCCAAGATTTCACCTTCTCGTGCTTGACCTGAGATAGTATCTAATAAAAGTTTGGTTCCAATCTCATCATCATCTCTGTTGTTTTGACAAAATGGAAGCGCCATTTTCGGACTAATTTTGCTGACACCATATGATAAGCCGACGAAGGAAAGAACGAACGGAGTACTAGCTGTTGGTTCTACACTGTAGGCATATGGTAGGTCGGTTATTAGCTGATTCTGATCATCGACCAGCTGGGTTATATCACCAACAGATTTGTTATTTTGTTGTTGATGATCCTCTACATCTATTGAAGTGTATGTGGATTTGGAACTTGGAATGCGTTTTTGGAGCTCCATTATTTTGTGTGAATGGTTTGCAGAAAGGGGTTGGGGCTTGCATATGAGATGACGAAGGGCTTATAAAAAAATATATTATAAGTTTGAATGAGTGTTCTTTCTGACGATGATATCCTATGGAAGACTTTTAACGCAACTCAAAAATTTAGCTTAAATTTCAACTCAAGTGATAGATAGTTTTTTCATTAACCGCATCCTTTCATGTTGTGTGTAGTGTGAAGAAAGTGTTGTTTTTACCACACATAATTTGCCACCGATGAACATCCATGGCAAATATTACCTAAAAAAGTAATACTGCTCCACCCAAAAACTCTATCCAAATTCCAACCCAAATGTAAAGTGTTATCAACCCAAACTTATTGGGACACGTGTCAACACTTGAGATGAGGGTAATGGTTACCTCTAGTTAATGTGGGTGAGCAAAAATGTACTCATTATTGTACCTAAAAACAAGGAAACAAAATTGCTCAGTTTTTTTTTTTTTTTTTTTTTTAAATGTTTGCCACAGATTGACAGGTGTGTCAAATATTACACCTACTTGCTGCAGTTATTTGTCACGGTAATTAAAAAACTTTTATAACCAAAAAAAAAAAAAAAAATCTAGTTTTTTTTATTTTATATATTTTTTTAACTTTTAACTTTTCAAGGGTAATAATCATTTTCTCCCCTGCAGTTTACTATATTAGACACTTTACCCCCTCTAGTTTTAATAATGGCCATTTTCCCCCCTCTAATTTCAATAATGATCATTTTACACCATAAAAATCAAAATATTAGACATTTTACCCCATAATCGTTAGAAAGTCCGTTAGTCAACAACTTTGACTGTCAAAAAATCAATTAAATGACCTTATTACCCTTTAACACATTAGTTATACCATATAATGACACCACTAATTGTTTTTAAAGAAGAAAAAAAAAATTAAAAAAAAAATTAAAACTAATAAAAAGTATTTAAAAAAACATAATTGAAAATTAAAAAAAATATATAAAAATTTAATTAAACTTTAATAAAAAAAAATTATCTAAACAAAAATAAATTTAAAGAATTAAATGTAAAAATAATTAAAAAATTTAATTAATGTAAAAATAAAGTAAAAAACATTAATATATATATTTTTAAAATATTAATATAAAGAATGAAATGTAAAAATAATTAAAAAATTTAATTAATGTAAAAATAATATAAAAAACATTTATTTATTTTTTTGAAATACTAATATTTTTTTTTTATGAAAGTTTAATTAATTTTTTTTATTTTTTATTTTCAAAAATGTGTTTTTAAATACTTTTGTTAGTTTTAAATTTTTTTCTGATTTTTTTCTTTAAAAACAATTAGTGGTGTCATCAAGGGACATAACTAATGTGTGTTCGAGGGTAATAATGTCATTTAATTGATTTTTTGATGGTTAAAGTTGTTGACTAACAGACTACCTAACAGTTAGGGGATAAAATGTCTAATATTTTGGTTTTTAGGGGGAAAAATGGCCATTACTGAAACTAGAGGGGGTAAACTATCTAATATTTTGGTTTTCAGGGGAGAAAATGGCCATTATTGAAACTAGAGGGGGTAAAGTGTCTAATATGTTAAACTGCAGGGGAGAAAATGATTATTACCCACTTTTCAAAGATACCTTAAATTGAAAGCTGACAGCACTTCATACACACCGCTGCTTCTCACTTGGTTGCCGTCTTCGTCGTCGTCAACTCTGCGTCTCGCTTCGTCGACGTGCGACGTCGTCGTGTAACTGCCGCAGCATATCACTTCGTCGCCATCACGCTGCTCTTCTCGCTTCGTCGACGTCGTCGTGTAACCACCGCCGCTTCACGCTTTGTCGCTGGCACTGCTTCACGCTTCGTCGCCACCGCTGCTTCTCACTTCTTCATTGCAGCAGCCGCTTCTCACTACTTGATTTCTTCACGTGCTTATCTCAAATCTGTCATGACTACTTGCTGTAATCATTCATCTTTCTTTTCTTTTCTATTTTTACATTTCATTTTTCTTGCATTAATTTGGATTGCAGGTGAAGGAGATGGGTGGAAGAACCCAGACCGTGATTCATTTCAATATTAGAAAGAGGTACATTTTCCTTGTGTTCTCTCATATTGCCATATCTAATTTCAAAAATGATGTACTTGTACTTCATTTGAATTGTTGGAATCCACAATTATCAGTATATTTTTCAAAATAAAATTGATATAGCACAAATAACCTCATTCAATATTATTTAATTTTGAAATCGTCTATCTACTTGTCCTTTGTAACTCAAGTTGATTATTATTTTTGGAATAATGAATTTTAGATGAAAAGATCATGCAGCTATAGAGAAAGTTATACATTTTTCTATATGTGAACTTTTTACTTAATAATTTTTGGAACTCACTTTGCAAGTTTAGATGGATTTGGAATTTGAGAACGTAATAGCTGCAATCCTTTTGAACAAAGCAGTGGAACTACATCGGCAAGCTGAGAAGGTGTTGGAGCTTTAGAACCAGTAAGTACTCTCTCTCTCTCTCTCTCTCTCTGTCACTCTCTGTAACTTGTTTTCCTTTATTTCAATTTTCTCTCTGGTTCATCATATGTTGAAGTAAAGTAATTACATGCAATATAAGGGGAGGCTGTTGATTCCAAGATCCCCAAGAGGAAATACCTTTTAAAATGCTTAGGATTCTAATGAGGGCAGGACAGAGCTTGCAAGTGAAGATGGTATTGCTTTCAGCTATTGGAAAATAGATTCTTATGCTGATTTTTCTAATGTATGTTTATGTGTACTCAGTATGCTTGAGATTTTTATTTTTTTTATTTTTTTAATACTTGTATTTACTTCAGGAAGTATATCAAACGTTTTAATAAACTTAAGATGCTTTTATTCTAATTATGGTGTTGATGGATTTTTAGGATGTTGATACTAAAATTCAAAATTCTTTTGCTGCTCTTTTTCAAGATGATTTTATCTTATGCAAATTCGAAAATGACTATATGATGTTTCATAGGTGTTTGATCAAATGACGGTTCATGTGTTTATTATCTCATTTGCATGCTTGTATTGGGTCATATTTATATGTTTTCATGTACTGTTTATGTCTACATGATTTCAACTGACTCTTCTAGGAACAAAGTCATAGTGGGATGTTTTGTTGAAAGTACTGTATATTTACAGATGTATTGTGCCCACCAAAGAAACTTAAATAGGTTCCCATTTAAATTAAACTTGTTTGTAAATATGCAGTTTCGGTAACATTAACAAGAAGTCGGATTGATGACGCAATTGGGCACAAGCAGCATTCAATTGCCTCAGGCTACCTTTTGTTATAGGTTTGTATATTGACACTATGATATTCATTTCCTGGTAGTCATTTAACTTTACATTGATTTGAGTAACTTTCTTGATGATAACATATTGGAGGGGATCAAAACAGAACATGTCCTGAGGGGTAAGGATAAACATGTGTTCAAATTCCTAGTAAATGGTAAAATAAGTATATCATTGTCTTTGTTATTTTTGCTTAATTGCTGCAATGATATTCTTTTTTATCCATTCATGGTTATAAGTTTTTTTTTTTCTTCTTCTTAAAACTATACTCTTCTGTTATGATATGATGTTGAATTCTTCTTAACTTTAAACTTGTTTGGTTCTTGCATTTTGAGCACAGATCTTCGAGTCGTGAATGAGTGACAACATCTTCAGTAATACAAGATTATTTGGCATCTATGTCAGCACTGTAAGACATATTGCTTATATATATATATAATTTCAGATTTTGTATATTAAACATTGAATTTATATTGATCCTCAACCAGTAGGATCCCTGAAAATGGAAGAATTATTAGAAGCGTTTTGGGGTTTAATGTCGAAATACCAGGTTATTTGTGGATTTGATTTTTGGTCATTTTTTGAGGATTTGAGTTTAGTTTTTGTTTGTTAAGTTTATTTTTAGATTGTGTTTGGGGTTGAGAAAATGAATGAGAAAAAAAAATGATTGATTTTGTTTTTTTTTTTGTTTTCTTTGTATTTTTTGTTTCGTTTTTTAATTATTAATTTAAATAATAAAATAGGTAACTAGGGGCACTTTAGTCATTGTGGATTAAAATTATGGTCAACGGTTAGAGTTAACGGAAATCAACTAACGGTTGGGGACGATTGTGCAATTATGGGTAAAAGTTCTATATGCATGCAATTATGCCTAAAATTAGGGTAAGTTTGTGCAATTAGTCCTTTAGAATATGAAACAAGTCAACCTACAAGCTCTTTTTTGCCAAATACAAACAGGCTTTGTTTTCTACATAACATACATGATCAACTGCCTTGACAGTCATTAGTTGAATCCAACAATTTGTTTCTCAACGACGAACAAAAATGAAATCCGATAAAATTTCAACCGATCTAGGATCGAAAATGAATCAATCGAGATTAGTTGAAGAATCTAATTGCAAACTTAAGCAAATAATCAATCAGGCGAGCTTATATCAAGCCAATCAGATCATTCAAATGAAATGAAATCCCAGTATAATCAATGTAACACAATAATGACATGAACAAAGAGCAACAAGAAACACAATTTATGTTACCTATCATCATTAATTAGTTTCATCCATACAAATCGTTAAATTAACATTTCAAAAGGCAATTGTGTGAATTTGTGACCAATTATAAACATGCCAAAGACTCAAGACTAGATGCCCGGCTTAATTTTACATCCACCACCTCAAAAGAAAAAGGTTTGGATCAGCAAACCTCAAAGCAGTTTCTAGCTCCTTCTCGTCCTCACAATCGTATCCTGATTGATAGGCTCTTGCTGCAAAAGATACATGAGAAGACATACGAATATTGATACAATTAATATGTATGTAAAACACTAAGATTCTATTAAAATTGTATATTTCATCTGTCGCACACTCAGACAGCCTTGTTTCTAAAATTTAATGAAATGATCAGATCTTGTTCCGTTTCAAACGATGACAGCAGCAATTCAAAACCATTAATGTCCAGAAATTTTACAAACCAGAAGCTCATTTGTGGGATCTAGCTCAACCGCACTACATGCACCATCACAAACTGACAGCAAAAAGAAGAAATAAAATCAATTCATTACATTCTCCACCGACAGTCTTGCCAAGAATTATTTGGTCCTCATTCACCTTTGCATCACAGTAAAAACAAACCAAAAGAAAAGATATGGTTAAGAGAATGCATGTTCCTAAAGACACGGCTTCCTTCTTTTTTCCACCTTCAAAAGCAATCAAAAAAACGTAATCCAAAAGTATGCATGGTCTAAACATAAGCTGAAAAAGATTATTAATAAAAACATTCTAATTCTAAACATCAACAAAATCAGATTAAGAAATGGAAAAAGAATAATCATTACACATGCAAAAACTAATCCAGAATGCTCACACTAAACATAAATAACCAATATAATGTAAACAAGAAAAGTGCAGGCAACAATATTCCAAGTTACCAGTGAAGGAAGAGGTGCTGGCTTCTCTTAATTTGCAGCTTGCATTTGGATATAGTACTCTTTAAACCCAGTTGGGCAATTTCTAACAAGCTCGACCATGTCTTCCTTGTTCCGCTTCAAATTTAAACAAGTATCACTTAAAGACAATTCTTAAATTAGCCTAAACAATTGTAATATATCACAGAAGCAATCAAAATAATGTCGACCAGCTTAGGAATATATTTGAAAATAATACAATATCTAATTCAGGAGTAGTTGGTATCAACCATTACGAATACAGTAACAGCAAATATAAATTAAAAGGTACCTGGATATAAAGCTTTTTCCAAGCACAAACACACAAATTCTTGTTAGGTGGCAGGAGACCCCATCGCATACAGTACCTACCAAAACAAAAACAAACAAATTTAACAGAGCATAAGCAAATCTTCACATATATGCAAACCAAAGGAAAGGTCACCAGAAAGCAAATACAGGAAAAGAAAAAAAAAAAAAAAAAACTGTTTTCAAGAAATCTAAAGGATTCATCAAACATCTCTGATGAGACATTCTAGAGCAAATGTCACCTCGTGAAGAAAGAGGAAATACATATACAGATACTATATATTGTATACAGAACTAGCAAATAAAGATACAAATGCAATGATGTGGAGGGATTGAAACAGTAATTTCTATTAAATTATTAGAATCTGATATCATATGCAATCATCACTGTAAATATAAACATAAAAACTCAAGGTTCACAAGTAAAGCGACAAAACACTGAAAGTTGAAGCTGAACATATTCATGAAAGTTGAATGATATAACTCACCTTCTCGTTCACTACCGCATCAAACTCCTCAAACGTACCGGAATCATCCAAACGCTGACGAATCTGGGAAGAAATAATTGTTCACAAACATGACAATACAAACAATTTGAAACTCCCCCTTCTCTCTCTCACACACACACCAAAAAAAAACTCTTTTATTTCTCTAATTTGAACGTTGGCCGCATCAAACGCGGCGTTTTGCGGGGCGCGGAACTGGAGAGACTGGATCTTGAGGAGATTCGACGCTCTGAGAGACGGAAAGGTCGAGAGAGAGTGAATTCTCGAGCTTCGTTCAAATAGACGATGTACGGAGGCCGGTCTGGCCCTGCGAGCAGATTTCGTCGACGGAGGAGGAGATCAGAGAGTCCATTGTCGAGCATTGGGAGAATAAACGGTGGTGTTTGGTTGCCTGGACATTTTCAATTTTTGAGAGAAATTTACACTCAAACGACACGTGAGTGAGCACGTCATCACATTTTGCCGACGTGACCGAGCACGTCATCGGCAAAGTGCTGACGTGGTTAACATTAGCATGACATGGCTTATCACGTTGTAATCCATCGCAAGGAGGTGCTTGGGCCGCGTAAAAGACCGGGCCATAGGCCCAAACAATTTTAAAATCGCACGTGGATCTTGAGTGACGTGCTTGGGCATGTCACGTGACTGATCAGGAAAGGATTTTTAATTGGGCTAACATTGTTACTGGGCTGAGAAGGAAAAATACAGTGGCCCAAAAGATGTTAATGCGTTATAGGCTGATCGTTTTGTTTTAATATATAACTAAATAAACCCCACTTTGTTTTTTAAGACACCTAATTAACACCAAAACTTGTTTTCTATTAAAGAAATGATTTTTTAAGAGCAATGATAGATATCTCAACCACAATCACAACTTTTCAATCAAAACCCATATAGTAGCTGATGTGTCAATTAGTGAATGGAGGCTACAAATTCTTTTGTTGTTTCAATTTCGTTTGTTTTATAGCTAGAACTGGAACATATGTCTTCACTATTGATAATAATTTAATTTAACATCAGTGGAACAAGCTTGGACCTTAGAAATTTGAAGATTGATCTCATTAATCGATGGATTGTGGAAGCATAAATAATCTAAAAGTCTATATTGCCTTTTTAATGATTATACTTCCCATATAAATTGAATAACATTCTTGTTGATAGTTATTATTTTTTAAATGCCTCAAATAAAACAATTTTTTAAATGAAAAAAAAATTATTTGTCAGTACCTAATATACTAACCCCACCAATAGAGTGTTGCCACGTGGCTTTTTCTCTTAACTTTCTACATTTACCTCCTTGTATTTTATACAAATGGGCCACATGGCAAAATCCCATTGATTGGTCAGTACTCAAAGCACTGACTAGTCAGTACCTAAGTGTTGTCAAAAAAAATTAATGTGAATATAGCATACAGTAGAGTTTTAATTAATTATCCTTGTTCTTAACTTATGCATTATCTCCAAAATTAATAAGTTGTCGGAGAAAGGAAAGTTTAATTATTTAATTTCTTTGACCTTTTTAAAACATGTGATTGGTTATTGAAATCAACCACATCTTAACCACACATTCATTGTAATGCTTATATGCTATAAAATTAGGTGAGGTCAGGAAAAAAATCAGATCAAATGATTGAATCTAAAATCTCATGTTGGACTTTTTTTTTTATTTTTTATTTTTTATTATTATTATGAGAAGCAAATTATTTTTTACAGATTTATTAGAATCACGGGTCCAAACCATGTTTTGAAACAAATCAGTGAAAACGTAAAAATAATTCAAAACCACACAACATTACAAGTTCATCTTTGTCCATGCCTAGAACTTTCAAGTATAAACCAATATCTCAATTGCAACAATTTCCTTGTAGAAAAAGAAATGTACAATACTTGCTTGGTATACAAGTTGATATATTAAGACAAATGATAATCCTTTTGGCCACACATTAGTTCGAAGAACTAATCAATCCTAAGAGATGCTAATTGAAGTTATTTAAATAATAATAATAATAATAATAATAAAACTATCAATAAAGAAAAACTGCAACAAAAAATTATCCAAACAATGAAATATATAGAGCAAATCATCGAGCAGAGTAGTACAAAGCCCATCAAAAGTGCTGTTTTCCATTGAAGTAGTTCATACTACAAATCATTTCCCTTCTTTAACTACGAAATTGGCGGGTTTGTTAACCTTAACACAACCCCATTTGTCGACTGCTAGTCTCATGTTCCCTTAAACATGTCAATTTTTGCGTTACGAATAATCAAAGTGGTGTCTGACTTCATCAAGTCAACTATGTTTTCAACTATCCCTTAATGTTTTCGTTCATCTAAAAAGATTTGACAAATGTTTTTCTCTATCACCAACAAAAAATAATCCCTATATATTTGATTGGCTGCAATGGCATCATTTCACATTTTCTTAAATCCCTTTTTCTTTATTAGCTTCTTCACCACATTCTATATCGCTCTGTCGTATGCTGCTTTATATAGCCCGTTCTTTAATTCCTTTAACTCATCCTTTCCTAACTGCATAGAAGATATATGTATCTTAAATTAAGATATTCATATTCATATTCTACCTATTTTAAAAAAAAAAATTTAAAAAAATAGGAAAAAACATATTTGATATCTGTCTCCATACGCATATATGTATCTTAAAAAGATATTTGATATCTTTTTATTAAAATTAAAAAAAAAAAAATAGGGAAAAACATATTTGAAAAACATATATGTATCTTAAAAAGATATTTGATATCTTTTTATCAAATTTTCACTAATACTTAAAAAAAAAAAAAAAAAATGATCTATTCCTTAATTTTGTTATTACAATTAAATCTTTATTTTTTTAAAAAAAAAAAGTCTAGATATGTTATTACAATAAACCATTTATTTATATTTTTTGGACAACATTCTTGTCTACATTTCATTACTTGCATTTTTTTTTTTTTGACAATACCGTTACTTGCAATTATACTGAAAAAAGAAGAAGATAAAATTCATTAATCTTTCTATGTTTAAACCCATAAACCATAACCCGTTCCATAATCCAACAATATAAAATAAATATATATATACATATCAAAATAAAAAAGAAAATTTAATAGAATAATAATATAAATTAAAAAGCAATCCACATGTCCGCAAATAATAATTATTCTATTTTAATACAAGGGTGGAAAGGATCCATTTTTTTTTTTTTTTTTTAAGTAATGATGGACAAATGATTGATGATTGATGATAAAGATATTAATTAATTCTTTATACAAATATTGTCATTAACCCAAACAACTCTTGTGTTTTATTTGACAATAAATTTCTAAAAGAAAAAGAAAAAACAAACAAATAAAGAAAAGTGAATCATGACATTTGAAGAATAAATCGATTATATTACCTTCTTTTTTTTCCCAAAACCTCCCATTCCAAAAGAAAATTTGTATAGTTGATCTTTCTAAAAAAAAAAACAAACACATAAATATATCAAGAGTAAGCATTAAAAGAAAATAATTCTAAAAAAAAATAAAATAATAATAATAAGTGAAACAATAATAATAAGTGAAACAATCTTCAAAAACCTTTTTTTTTTCTTCTTCTTCTTCTGTGTCCCCATAGAGAGAATATAGAGGTTGGATTGAGTTGGAGGCATAAACATTGTAGGGTTAGTATGGTTTTCTAGATGAGAGAAATGTTTGATATTAGAAGAATGAGAGAGGAGTTGATATTAGAAGAATGGCCTAAAGATATATATAGAGAGAGATAGAGAAATGATTTCTTCTTGCCATCTTTGTTTGGAGAGAGAACCCATATGAGTACTTGTAAAAAACTTTTGGATAAAACAAATACACAGAGGACCAAAAATTGAGTCAAAAAAATTGTTCAGGTTTCAACAACTCAACAAGTGATAATACGTTATTTTGGAATGATTGGACCACTTCAAAATGTTTTCATGAACACACAAAATCTCTTATTTAGAAACTTTTTTTGTTGTATTTGATCAGAAAACATGTGCATACATCAAAATAAAAGCTGTTTTTCTGAGGACACCACCTGATCTTTCATACGACACAATTTATATACAAAAACAGCAAAGTGTGCAACATGCAACTTTAATTTCACGGGGAAACTTAACTTCAATTTGGCCTCCCTATACATAGGTTGCATTAATGCAACAACAGCCTATTGTTCTGGGGATTTCAATTGTTGTATCAAAACGATGAGATAAGAAAAACAAAAAAAAGGAACCTACGGAGGTGTAATTCGGCTGTTAGATGGACGAGTTTGAGGTTTAGACAAATGACTCACAGGTCAACGGTTCGAATCCTACTAATGATAAAAGCTTGGGATAATATCGTTTTAGTCCCTATAATTTACCATATTATCCATTTCAGTCCCCATCGTTCCAGTTTTGACCACTTTAGTCCAAACGTTTTCCATTAATTCCTCTTCTAATCCCTGCCGTCCAAAGAGCCGTTACAAGTAAGGGTAAATTGGTAAATGGATTGTTAATTACTTAATCAAATTAAAATTAAAAACAATTTAAAAGTAAAATAAATATTTTAAAATATTAACAAAACCCTAACTCCATCCTCTCTCTCTCTCTGCCCCCTATTTTCTTCTTCATCTCCTTCATATTCTTCACATTCTTCACCAAACCCTAACCACCCATCTTCACACCGCCGACGACCGCCTCCCAACACCATCACCACCGCCACCTGTTCACTGCACCATCTTCTTCTTCTTCACAAAAAACCCTAGCCACCTATCTTCTTTACCAAATCGATCCACTACCAATCAAATACAAAATCAAAACCGAAATCAAAATCCACCCATAACCGAAATCAAAATACACCCACTACCACCAAATCCCTCTATTTTCACTCAAAAATCATTCTATGTATGTCGCACCCCATCACCGATCAACCCCCATCCTCCACCTAACCCCACAATCCCAAATTCTCTCCATGCCCCATCAAAATCCTCACCCAATTTTGTCCAGATTTCATAGTTCTTTAAGCGCCTGAAACCAAAGAAAGAATTCGATGAAAGCAGCGATTCGATGTCGTTTTGTGTCTCGACGGCGAGCGACACTTTCTCTACGGTGGTGGTGACAGCGAACGCTTTAGAGAAGATGTTGTACCTCTGTTTCTGGGTGAAAAGGACGGAGCTTGAGAGGTTGGCGAATGGTTTTGGCTCGAGAATGAGTAGAGACAGAATAGAGACGGGTGAAAACGATCGAAGCCATTTGCGGTCAATTTAATGGGTGGTGGTTGGATTTTTTTCTTTTTCTTTTTTGGGTTTTTGTGTTTGGAGATGGAGATCAGATGGACGGTGGTGATCCAATCTGGATCTCCACTCAATCAATTTTTTTTTTAAAAGTTTTTTTAATTAGTTGGAGATCCATTTTAAAATTTATTATTTGTAAATCGTTTAAATATTTATTAGAAGGGTAAAACAGTCATTTTACCGTTTGGTCATGTCAGAAGACCTGATTTGAACGGAAACCGTCACAGAAGGACTAAACAAGTCAATACTGGAACGACAGGGACTAAAATGGATAATATGGTAAACTATAGGGACTAAAACGAAATTATCCCTAAAAGCTTTAAAAAAAATACATATTCTCGAATTAATAGATATTATCAAAAAAAAATTGAAAAAAAAAAAAGAAAATGAAAAAAAAGATTTTTTTTTTAAAATATATATATTAGATGAATCACTTTAAATAATAATAATTGTTGGTACTAAATTTGACCATATTTGGAAGACATAATTGGATAAATATACGTATTCGGATGACATAACACACAACAATACACATGTCACAACTATCATTTGAAACCCCCAAATTATCCCTAACTATTTAATGTTTACAAGTGGTCTCGCAAGGGTAAAAAAGTCTTTCCAATCTAATAAAACAGCTGCACCCACCGAATTCTCAAAACCACCGAGTAGTCTCTTGTATTCTTTGTCCACATCAATACCAGGATACCAGCAACAAAAAAAATTGTACTGATTTTTTCAATTTTTTAAATAAATATTTTTTAAATATTTTTAAATAATAAAAGAAAAGATAAATAAGTTTTCAAGGGTAGTTTAGTCATTTCAGGATTAAAATGTGGTTAAAAGTTAAAATTAACAAAAGTCAAATAACGGTAGGGTATATTTATGTAATTATTAGAAAAAAATGAATATTTATACAATTTTACCTAAATTCAGGGTTGTTTGTAAAATTTACTCACCAAA
Organism: Acer campestre; assembly: GCA_954870605.1. Lineage (NCBI taxonomy): Eukaryota > Viridiplantae > Streptophyta > Magnoliopsida > Sapindales > Sapindaceae > Acer > Acer campestre. The sequence continues at coordinate 32,070,225 of OX940805.1, read as the reverse complement.
ATAACCTCTCCCTTTTACCCAAAGCACTATTGACTTTCCATACCTCAAGCACATTCCAATTGGAATATTTGTTTTAAATAAGGCAGTTGTTTGAAAATTTGCTTTATTAGATAAATAGAGGGTATGTTTATGCAATTAACTCCAAAATTTACTAGGATCTAGCAATTATCTATTAATATACTTACACAAGAGTGTTATTTTTTTTAGTTTAAAATTTTCCGTCATAAAAAAAATTAAACAATTCTTTTAAGATGGTGAAGGCGTGAGGCTATTAGATATTGATTTTCGATCATCATCACATCTTAACTATAAGCTAAATTGAAATTAGTTTCAACCTAAATTTAATCAATTTGAGAATTCAATCTCATAACTTTTAAATGCATTAAGAAAACTTAGAGATAAAAGATCAATTTAGACTCAAATTTCATGAAAAAACGAGCACCGATAGATTCATGGACCACAAATTGTTCCAAAGAAAAATGAAAGAGGGTATCAGAAGAGCATATGTTTGCTGCTTTTATCAGACACATAAAATTTATTCTTCATTGATCACTGAAATATAAAGGAACAGAAGAAGAGAGCAACAATTTTTGACTGCTCTGTTTAGATTTTACTATTGAATTTGAATGAACATAATAAGTACAACAAAGTTTTCACCTTCTTCTGTCAAGTTTGGTTTGTTGCTTTAACTAGTCAGACTTCTTCATTAGACTCAAAAGCACCCCAGCGCTAAGACATGTCGCTACAACACCGAGAGATGCCTCTGTTGATACATGAAACCCTACAAGAACAGTTGGGTAAAACTATAAAAGATTTAGTTATTTTCTCTATTCGTTTTCAATTGAGAAATTCAAAAGATCATAAGTAGTATAATGGTGTTCGAAGAGACGCACCAAAGTAATCCAAGATCATCTTGCACCCAATGAAACCCAGAACGACAGCAATGGATGGCTGATAAAGAAGTAAGAAGTGGAAACATTCAGTGCGAATCCATTATGGTCAGCATGCAGCAACATGAATACTGTGCTAAATATTTTACCTGCAAATATTCCAACTCTGCCATGCCCTCAGAAATGAGCGTGTAAAATGACCTTAAGCCTGCAGTGAACAGTGGTATGGTCAATTAACAGTCCTCTAATAACATCTAGAAACTTTTACTCCAGTTCCAACCTTTAGATTGCAATTCAAAAACATTTGTTATATAATGAAAGAGGCAGCGGAACAACACATCGGTGTCTCTCACTAAATAGACTAGTCAAAATAGTATCCTTAGGACTTACTGACAGTGAATAGAAATAATAGGCAATAACTGTACCAAGTACCTAATATGGCAAAGAGATTAGAAGTAAAGACTATGAAAGGATCCCGTGTAACACCAAAAACGGCTGGTATTGAATCAACCTGGAGAAAATAAATTTTTCATCAATGCCCACTTTGGAGAGTGTGTGATTTTAAGTGTGTGCTACACATAAATAAGGGATCAAGAGAACCTACAGCAAATGCGATATCACTGAGCTCGATAACTGCTACCGTGAGAAGCAATGGTGTGGCCTGCCCAAAATGTTCGACGCCTGTTAGAAATCAAGTAACATTAATTTAATTTAGTTAAGGAACTAAGTATTCTGAAAATGAAAAATGTTTAAAATACGACAATAGTACACCAAAGATAAAGCAAAATACTAGTACACTTGATATATGCTTCAATCATATTACTAAGGGTCAAGAAACATTCTGAATTGTTAAAAAGTAGTCACAAATTACTTACTTTCCACATCCCGTCCTGATTTGTAAAAAATCGATTACCATCATAATAATCTGTAACACAAAAAAAATGGAGAACATAAAAACCGTGAACAAGAAACATCAGTTACTGCAAAGTAAATAAGTCAAATGTGAGCTACCAACCACTTGATTCATTCCAATTTTGTGGCTCCTAATTGTTTGCAATACACCTTCTTTCATTTTGATTACTTGTTGTCTAGCATTGGTGAATATCAAAATAAAGGTAAATAAAATTGATGAGATAATATTTATACTCAGCTTTCTGAGTGTAAGAATTAAGATTTAATTCAACAAAGTCCTATCAACTGTTCTATTGTTCCTCAAAATCTGACAGGAGGTTTGAGATTCAATCATTCAACTGAGGATGCAATGCAAGAAATGAAGACCAACCTCAATAAAAATAATGCTTCTTCACAAGCAGCACAATACATTATTATAGAAGTAGAAGGATATAGATAATTCTACATGCAAGTAGGACATACATCAGGCCAAACTATTGTCAGCCCAACCTATTCCAACAAAAATATGAGTGGGTAAACTTTGGTTATTGAGCTTGACAAAGGCCAGTTCAAATTTTAGTAAAAGTTCAGTTCATATCTTGTACTAAGATAGACAAGATCTTGGCTCATTCCCAAAATAATAGTACATGATTTTGAGCAATCAATCTCGACAAATATTCATAAAACCATTCATTAGAACTCTGGCAGAAACATTGTGGGAATATAAACATTACTTGTGACGGGAATAAATCTTTGGCATGTCTTCACAATAAAATTTTCGGATAAGTCACTATCATCATCTTCACTCGCAAATAGCTGCAACAACAAAAGAAAGTTATCAGCCACTGTACATTTAAGCTCCTAGAGCACTATAAGAATCAGCATAAAAGAACATACGCAGAGGAAGAAATTTTCTTTTTGGGGATTTGAAAACCAAAGAATATCTTGCAAAGAGAGATTGAAGATCCTAAAACATCAGAATCTGCAGATCAGTCCATAGTTATCCCACCAGATCCAGCTGAGCTGGTTAGCATATTCTTAATAATTCTTTACATTAATCTTTTGAACTCTCAATTGCAGGAAGACTGACATCCACTCAACCAGATGAAAGTTCGATAAATCTATTGAGAAAACCAATTAAAATGGATATATTGCATTAACTGCGGCTACATTCTTTCAGAAGAGATATGGCACCTTGAAGGCTGAGTACAGGAGTATTGCAGCCAGTAATAGATTAACCGCCTCAAATCTCTGAAACAACAACAAAGAAAAAAATTCAGGAGATCATGTAGATAGTAAAGCATGAGCATGTACACAAACTGACAAACATGTGAAGAAATAGATAGGAATTCAATATTTCTATTTCTGATACGGACAAGGAATTCACCTGGAGGGTTGCTGTTCCAAGTAATATCAATGACAAACGGAAAATGATTGCACCAGCTATGCCATATGAAAGTACTCGATTCTACATTTCCAACATTATAAATTTTCCATCACAAAGAATTGACATTCAATATTCACATACTATAAAAACAATATTGAAAAAATAAAATTGAGGAGCTACAGACCAAATATTATCATGAAGAAAATAAAGGTTTGTACAGCACCTGATACATAAATGGCACTTTGAAGTAACTGAATACCAGAACAAAGACAAAGAGATTATCCACTGACAAACTTTGCTCCAATATATACCTGAAAATGGTCCACAATGATCATGCTGCATGAAATGATTCAAGGTTAAAGAAATAAAGTAGACCAATCTAACATATGCAAACTTAATTCAAGACCAAGAAGTTAAAAAAACACAAACTGATTAGAAACAGATTTTGATAATAAAATGCTTACAATCAAAACAATATGTTAAGCTCAAATACATCACTTTCCTGCAGTTATGAACTTATGATCACAACATCCCTACTTTAGAAAGACAGAGATGCAGCAGGTCTGGGCTATAAACTCATACAGTTCACCAACTGATATTATTAGACCAAGAAATTAAAGAGAGAGAAAAGAAGAAACTGAGTACAAAAATTGATTGAAATTATGATAGACATAAGTTTGAACACCAAAGCTTGTATTCTGGCCAAAAGTTCAAGGGTGGGGAGAGCAATAAGAGCAAGCAAGCATGCAAATAATAGCAAGGAAAGAAGTTCATAAATAGCTAGTACTTCCACTCAATATACTAGCTTCCTACTCAGGTGTTGTATGATTGTTCTTCCCTCATTCAAGGTGTTGGGTGAAGTCCAAGCACAACACTAAAGCAAGTACATTCTTTTAATCTCATCAAACATTAATCTAGATCCATGTTGAGTACATCAAGAGTAAAAAATCTTTATCTAGAACTTAATAAATTCAGAGGCTAACAATTATCTTCAGTTGTGTTTCCTCATCAAAGAGCAGTAATTCATGCAAAAACCTGTACGATAAATCCAAAATATGTAAAGTAAACTTAATCCTATACAGTCTTCTTTCCCAAACCTCTAACTTTTAAATTTATGACAAGGAAGTTACAAGACTGCACGCTGCCGTAAAAATCGTGATATTTCAGTTAACCATTCTATGCATCATCAAGTAAAGGTGACTACTGAGTACTGTCCATAATCCCAGCTCACCCAGTGTATCCAACATTAACAGAAAAAAAATATAATCTTGTTTACAAGTAAATATAATAATTACAGTCAAAAAATCTGCATACCCAGCAAAAAACTCAGTGGCTTTGCCAACTCCATCCTTCAAACCCACACCGAGACCAAATGCCACAGCTGTACCGACCTACAAGAGTCAACATCTAAACAGATTTTAATCTTAGAAATATACAGTATCTACAGATTCAACTAATACACAACCATGTTAAAAGCTGATAGGTACTCACGCAGAGCGCAACAGTTTTGACAGATGATTTATAACCTTCATGACCCTGAATAGGCTTCTCCGGATTATCTACAGCAGAGGGAGAGCTAGACTTGCTTAAGTTGTTAATACTATCGGACAGCTGAGAACTGCCCCTCTCATCTTCTGCAAATTCAATAGTGTTTATGATCTTAATACTCATCTATGAGACTCTATTTGCTTTGAGAGTTCTATTTTCACAGAAAACACACTAACCTGAGGTGGATAAATCGTCCTCTTGTTCGGTTCCTCTTGAACACAAAATCGGAGGACATTGACTACGACGATTATGACTAACTGCAAAATTAAAATTAGCATCAAAATCGAACAGCTCAGTACATGATTGTGTTCGTAATATTCCAATTAAACAGATAATACGCAAAACAGAAAGAGAGAGAGAGAGACCTGTAAGAAATGTATGGTTGTGAGAGTGGCAGAAATGGACACTTGTGAACTTGGGAGCTTGAATCGGCGAAAACCTAACAGGGAGTGAATCGAACTTGAGAGGAGCTTGAACACCATTGTAGATGACCGAAGCTAAACCCATTATTCTATTCGATTCGATTTGGTTTCAGCTCTAACAAAAAATCGATTTGAAATTGAAATACGTACCAGAGAGCGAATTTGTGTACATAACGTATATCTTATCCTCTACAGATTTTTTGTTTTTTCGCGGAATATTATAGGGAATCGTCAGCGGAGAAGATCTAGGGTGCAGCGGGAATGCGTGATGCCCATGCATCTCCGTTAAGATCTTGCCACGTGGCAGGATCACAATGGGAATGCATGTGCATCCCGCCGCATTATAATTTTTGCCGGATTTACCGTCTCCTTTTCTATGGGACTATCGTTTTTCATGGAAAAAGATTATGACTTAAAAAAAAAAACACTTGTGGTGAATTTAAATGAGTTTTTTATGATTTCGAATTGTATTTTTTTAAAATTTAAAATTACAAAATAATAAGAGTTTTTTTAATTTATAAGAGTTTGACAAATTTCTCCCTCCAGTAATGTTTATGGTGAAATTTAATCGGTAATTAACCCTAAGGAGTGGTGTCGTTGGTCACTGGGGTAAGCCGTAAACTCGGATATCTTGGGTTCGATCCCTAGCAGCCACGTTTCTCTTGGGGCCACTGAAGGATTACCCGGCTGTTAACTTCAGGACTTCGTGGAATTAATCAAGGTGCGCGCAAGCTGGCCCGGACATCCATAAATACCAAAAACAAAAAATAAATAAAAAATTAATCAGTAACGATTTGATCAACTTACTAAACCGGTGAAATCAAAAAAACATGCTTGACTAAGTTCATATTGGGACTATCTTGATACTAAGAAATTTCTTGCTACAAAGAATAATCGCCCATGATTGAAAACAAATGGGTGCAAAATAAGGGGCTGTCATGTAGGCTGTTTTCAGCCTGTTTTCGTTTTTGTTTTTAAAAAATGATTTCGAATTTGCGTCCTGTAATCGTTTTTCATTTTATTTTCAAAATTCAAAAACAAAATGAAAAACAAAACCAGTGTTAAAAGTAGAAATTTTGAAAAACAAAAAAAAACTTGTTTTTCATGAATTTATTTTTGTTTTTCATTAAAGTGGGTCCCATATTATTAATAATTTTTTTTTCTTTTTTTCTTTTTCTCTTGAACCAGGCATCATCATCTTCATCTTCTTTATTCTTCATCATCTATCTCGCCGTCGATCATCCCTGCCTGTCGCCGCCTTCCGCCGATCGCCGGTCGCTGTAGCCATCGTCGCCGTCTTCTTCTTCTTCTTCTTCTTCCTCTTCCTCTTCCTCTTCTTCCTCTTCTTCTTCCCGCCGAGATCGGCTCTTCCTCCCGCCGACTAGATCTCTTCTTCTTCCTGCCGAGATCGGCTCTGCATCTCGCCACCGTCTTCTTCTTCTTCCTCTTCTTCCTCCCGCCGACGAGATCTCTTCTTCTTCTCTCCCTCTTCCTCCCGCGGACGAGATCTCTTCTTCTTCTTCCTCTTCCTCTTCCTCTTCCTTCCGCCGCTGATCTGGTCTCCGATCGTCGCCGATCTGGTCTTCTGCTGCTTGCTCTTCCTCAAGTCTTCAACCGTAAAAAATGTAAACCCAAATTACAAAATGTTTTTTTTTTTTAATTATTTAATCATTTATTTATAATTATTATAATATTAAACAAAATTTAAAAATTAATATTTCGATTTTCGAAAGTTTTCGGTTTCCTACCAGACGTGTTTTTTCCGTTTTTATTTTCAAAATACGTATTCCAGTAAATGCTACCAGACGTGTATTCGGAATTCAAAAATGAAACCAAAAACACTGTTTTCGATTTCATTTTTCTTTTCGAAAAACAAAAACAAAAAAAGGCAGGACGGCCCCTAAGTGTAGAGACAGATTTAAGATAAACTTTACCATTTTACAAATAGAATGGCTACGCGGGGTTAGTCAAACGTCTTATCATTTCAAATCTCATTTTTATCGTATCATAATTCATAGCTTAATTAACAATTAGATTGTCACGTGAGTGATTGAGTTAGTCGGTGTGAGTAAATTGACATAACAGGACAAGGTACGATAAACATGTGCGTTTTGCTTTACCTTGTTGGTTCAGTGAGGTCATTGATTGACTCAATCATTTAACGAGACTCTGATCAATATGGAAATTATTATAAAGGGACAGAAAATGCAACAGATATGAGATAACATTTCTTTCTATCAAATTATATGAGATTAATTGAGATGAAAAGAAAGTAAATCTGGTGATTTAATTAAAAGCAGTACCTTACAAATGGGGCAGCTAACTTTGAGAGCAGCAGCTTTGGCCTAAAACTGACTAACTGAGAGCATTTGGACTTCTGATTTTTCACTATATTCTTCTCCTGCGCTTCTATCTTCTGAAAATTTTAGATTATAAAAAAAATGAATAAATTAAAAAATTCACATGAAAATTATACAAAAAGAGGAAGAATAAAAAAAAAGATTGTTAAATTTCAATTTATGTGACAAACCCATAAAATATTTTAAAGAAGATCAATTCTTTTTACCATTTAAGATGATTTAGCTCAAAAGAAAAAAAATGGAGTACATACCACTGAATGTGGATTTCAAGCAATTCTGGATGCGATGGCAAGAAGCTCCGTCGGAAGCGACTAGAAGAGGTTAGAGACCACTGATGATGAGAGCTGAGAAGTTGTTTCGTTTTTTTTGAAGTAGAGATGCAGATAGGCGGATGGAATGGAAGAAGACAGAGGTTGTCATTAAACCTACGATGTGTTTGGTAAGAGGGAAAGATAAAGGGAGGAAGAGGGTTGGAAGGAGAACTCCAATCCTTTGTTTGGTTGGATGGAGAAGAGAAGGGAGAGAAGGATAGGAGGGAGAGCAAATCCTTCTCGGCCCACCATTTTGGATCCGCCCATCGGGCGGATGACAAAGGAGAGAGAGTGTTGGGGTGCAAAGATAAAAATGCCATCCAATTTTTTAAAGGGTAATATAGTAATTTTATAAATTAAATACCAATCCATCTATCCAACACTCTTTTCAATAAGAAACAACAGAGATGATAACCATCTCCATCCCTCATACTCTCTCTCCCTCTTAATTCATTTATCCCTCATAATCTCCCCCCCTTTTACCAAACATAGGGCTAATGATGTGAGTTTTTTACGGGTTTAAAATTAACTTAGTTAAAACCTACAAACGGTCCACATTCATACAAGTTTATAATAAAGGGTTTAAAGTGGTCTTTTTAATGATATGGTATGGGTTTAAACTCGAACCCGTATAACCACATCATGTGGGTAAGTGCTAAACCCTCTGGACTCAACCCATTTTGTCATCTCTACTAGTTCTAAATTCATATAACGTGTGTTTATAACCCGACTTTGTCCTCAGCCAATCATTCATTAATTTTGTCTTATTATGTTATGACTTTATAGTCATTTGATATTTTGTCATGCCGGCCAATAGTATGTACAATGAATGCACACAATGTACCCGATTTTTTAAAAACAACTCAAGGAGGACTGGATGACTAAATGAAAATTTAAATAAGAAGTAAATGATATCCATAAATCATACCTTTTAGTGCTCAAATGTTGCATTACAAAACACAAAAATAAAAACATGTTTGTATAAAATTTGAAAACAACCTTGAAAATATTTAAACATATTGCTCAATTTCCATTTATAATTTCAACAAGCTTTGATTAGATGAATACCAATTGGTTTAACATGTACATTTTTATACACACTTACATTAATTTGTCATGAAATTATTGCATAAATTATTATCCTTAATTCCTATGATATTAAAAAATGAGAAAGAATATATACAACCGCGGTGCTATGGCCCCGTAGTGGAAAAAAGAAAAAAAAACATATGGGCTCTATGTATTTATTACGTCGGTCCCACGCATTTTTTCATTTTTTTCTACTACAGGGTTACGGCGGTACTGCAACCCGGTGGTACGTAGCAAAGGTCTTAAAAAAAAATACATGGATTTTAAAATGAATTAAGTGTATTTTCTAAATAAATAAATAAGTAAAATTTAAATAAATACTAGTAATAATATATTCCCATAAAGTTTAATTTGTGTCCCAATGATATTAGAAAAAGAAAAAATCCCGAACGGTCAGGATACTTCAACCAATCATACGACAGCACACAATACAAATCTCAAAAAATCGCAAAACAATCAACGGCTCTCATTAAAAGTCTTTTATTTATTTATTTATTTATTTCTATTTAACCTTTCAATTAGAGGTGGGCAAAAAACCATTAAACTGAACCGAACCGATGAACCGAACCGATCCAATCGGTTTTTTTCCGGTTTTTAACTTTTAACCGGTTCGGTTCGGTTTGTTTTTTAAAAAACCGGTATTTTCGGTTCGGTTTCTGGTTCTAGGGTTCGAACCGGTGAACCGAACCGAAAACCGGTGTATATAATTAAAAATCCTTAAATTTTTTCTACTTTGTCTAAAACTAATAATGTTAAAAACAAAAAGAGTAATTCATATTTCATAAATATTGTTGCACATTCATATTTCATAAAAAATGTGTATTAAAAAAATATTGATAATGAAATTATCAATATTTTTTTAATACACATTTTTTTTAATATATGTAACCTAAGCTATCATCGAATCATTGATCTACCATTTGATTTTGTAAACAAGCCTTCAAATTAGTTACTAATGCATGCCCTTTAATTCTTATTAGTTTCAACCCTAAAAACTCATAGGACTATATATTTAGTCATATTTTTATCGATGGAACGGTTGTTCACCGTTAAAATTGCAAGCCAAAAACATTACAAATTAACTCTGAGAATCGAAAAAACTGAACCGAACCGAACCGATTCAATCGGTTTTTGATCGGTTCACACTTTAAAATTTTATCGGATCGGTTCACTTTTTCAAAAACCGGATATTATCGGTTTTTTATCGGTTCATTCGAAAAGTGAACCGATCCATTAAACGCCCACCCCTACTTTCAATCTTCTCTTCAATTCTTCATATTTATATCGGTATCTCGCAGGTCACAAAGAAAACGCAAAAGCTACCTTCGTATTATTCTATTTCAATCGTACTCCGCACGCAGTCTCTCTCTTTCTCTCTCTCACTCGCTTGCTCGCATTCGATGGCAACCGACTCCGAGAAACCCACCGATGTCAACACCGTCACCGCCGCTGCCGCTACCGACAACAGCAACAATCTGTCTGCAGAGGAAAACCCTAAAAAGACGATGGATTCCACAGATCATGTCCAAAACCCTACGTCCGTGGCATCGTCAGATGCGGTGAGTTCCGAAGCTGTCGAGCTCAAGAAGGAAGGCGACGATCTGAAGACGATCGAAGCCCCGGTGTCTCCGTCATCGGCCAGCGACGCTACGGTCACGGACGTCCAGAGGAAGATCCGCCGTGCTGAGCGGTTCGGGGTGTCCGTGCAGTTGTCCGAGGAAGAGAAGCGCAATTCTCGCGCTGAAAGGTAATTGATAGCACGATCTCTCGCGATTTTTTTTGTTTGGTTTTGTTATTGTAGGGTTTCTCGAGGGTTTTCGATTTAATTGTAGTTAATTTACTTTCAGTTTTTTACCAGTCTTGATTTATTTATTTGTAGCTTACAAAAACAGCATTTGTACGAATGTAGACCTCATAAGTTCCGTACTTGCTAACTTTTTGAAGTCCATAGTTGCAAACTTTGAAGGATCAGAGGCATAGATTTTTATATTCTGTAGCTATTAAGGTTAATTATGCTTCAAGAAAGGTAGTTGAACCAAGTTAAATTGGGATGTGGGCATGTGCTTGGAATGACACTGAAATGCATTTTTGAGGTTAAGCTACCTAATTTATTAGCGGCCTCTAACTGTGCATTAGTAATTATTATTTTTTTTTTTTTTCATTTTTTGTTGAGTGTTAGTGGTGACAACGTTTGTGGAATTTAAGTGAGGGCAATCAGGAAGGGAAGAAAGAGAGAGTGATGTATCATCATTTCAAGTTCATTGAGTTCAATCCTTCTTTAAATAGTGAGAAGGTCAAACAAAGAAGACTCTTGAAGGGAGGGAAATATGCCATCATATTTTACAATTACATGTAAATTGATATATAAATGTATGCAACTTCAACATATAAAAGTATAATGGCTAAATCGTTATATTAGTTAAGGGATGCATAAGTAGTGGAAGTTGGTCTCTTCTTTTTCTTTCATTATTGTCAACCACATGTCTATAACTTTCTCTTTTCGTTTGTCTCTGTTCCTCTACCTCCTTTCATTATTAGCTAGTGATGATATCACTCCGTGTACTTCCAACTTGATTGTTTACTTTAATGTGGATCATTGTTGTTTCAGGTTTGGAACTGCACCCCAAACACAGGGTTCAGAAGTATCAAAGAAATCAGAGGATCTGAAGAGAAGGGCTCGAGCAGAGAGGTATTATTCTATGCCAAGTTTATGTGGTCATATGGTGGAAGAAGCTCAAGATTAGCAATCTTTTGCAATTTATTATTTTTGAAGTTTGTTAATATCTTTTCTGTTGTTTATTAGGTTTGGCATTCCTGTGCCTACTACGGTTGGTGATGAAGAGGCTAAGAAGAAAGCCCGGCTTGCTAGATTTGCACCCTATTCTAAAACAGACACTGTGGAAGAAGACAAAAGAAAAGCAAGGGCACTTCGGTATTTATTATTGCAACCTAACCATTTCTTATATGTTCTACTTTTAATTTTTTTCATGTTTGCTATATGCGGAACTTATATATACATCTTCAGGTTCTCGGGACCTCCATCAAGTTCTCCATCTCAAGTGAATGGCGAGGGGAATATTGAGCCAGTAAGGCCCTTAACTTTGTCACTATTTACTTGCAAACTAATTGAACAAGTGAAAGTGCTATGTAATATTTATTTTCAGAGTTCTAATCTTTCTGTTGTATATATCAGAAGGCAGCTATCGTGGGCAAGGCTAGTGGAGGAGCCTGAATAGGAATTGCCCTACAAAATCAGTATGTTTAGGTATGTTCTGGGAGGTGAAAACACCGGCATTTGCCATACCGGTTATGTTCAATGAATTGTTTCTTACCAAATAAATGATATCTGCTTCTTAGTTTATTTACATAGACGGTTGTGCATTTTAGTACATATACAGTTCTGGGAGGTGAAAACACCGGCATTTGCCATACTGGTTATGTTCAATGAATTGTTCCTTACCAAATAAATGATATTTGCTTCTTAGTTTATTTACATAGATGGTTGTGCATTTTAGTATATAGTTGTATATTTTATATGGGCTGCTATAAATTTTTTCCCTTTATGTTCTTGGCAGGTGTAGGTTTCTTAGTTTTGGCGATTCCCTCAGCACCTTCTGTACCTATCTCTATTTCATCGATGCATTACTACTTCACTCTGTGGTAGAAGGTGCCTCAATTGGGATACAACTATAACATCACTTTTACCTGGGGAGATCTAGAGCAATCAACCACCACCTTTAGTGTTAACCTATCTTAGAATCTATTAAGAATATCAGAAATTCTGAAGTCATGACCTAGGGAATTTTACCTTTCTTTATTTGGTTTTTATCAACAAAAAAAAGTTTGTAACATGCAGCAACTACAAAGGTAAGTTAGTTTCAGTTAAAGACATTTCAGTTTTGTGTTGTTGACATATGGTCAATGTCTTATATTCCTGCAGAGTTGCTTGTTCATGATCAAGTGGGAAATAGCAGTGGTAACCTGACAATTATGGGTTTGACATTATCGGATTCAAAATGTTCTATTTTGCCTTTAAACTATCTAGAGACCATTTACTGCACATAATTAGAGAATGCAGGGATTACTCTGAATGAGCTTAGTTGGTTGACTTGACCTTTAGTTTAATTTCCTATGGTCTTTGCATATGGAGACATTGATGGTCAGTGATAAATTGGTAGGATCCAGAGCAGACATTGATACTTGTGAATGTGTCATGCATATTTCAAGTGGTTTTGAGTTTTAAATCTACAGTTTCTTTAGTTTTCCTCTTACCTTTTTTATTTTATTTTTAGTTTTTTTTATCTTTCTGTAATCATAAAGAAAAAAAAAAAAAAAAGAAAAAAAAAAAAGGAAAAATTGAGTTTTGTTTTTGGTCCTATGTCATGGTATATTATGGCTTGTTTTGTTACTGGTTATAATGCATCAATGGAATTGGGTCATGCTGTTGGAATACTTTATTTGATGCCATGTTCCACCGGATTGGGGCAATAGGTAAATGCTTGTTAAATTAATTACCATTTTCCAATTCTTGATCATTAGAGGCATCTACTGGGGTTTTGATTGAATGTAGGAGGGTACGTTTTGAATGAATTGTCTGTTTTTCCCTCCTTATTCTTTTGGGTAGAGAGTTTTTTCTTTTCTTTTTCATTTCTATAGGAGTGTCAGTTTCTTTCTTGTTGAAAAATTTAAAAAAGAAAAGAAAAGATGTTTTGTGCATGAAAATGTCGTAGTTCCGTGCTTCAGAATTTCTGATTTGATGTTCTAAGATAAGTGAATGCTTCAAAGGTGGCGGTGGTGGTGGTGCTCAATTTCAGGTGGTTTCACAGAGTGAATTGCTCAGATCTGCAAGGGTAGGATGATAGGAATGGAAGGATTTTCTTTTTGGTAATTAGCTTGGTTTAGTTTTATAACTCTTTGCAATTTTTATTTTAGACATTGGTTATTGTAAAATTTTAAATTACTCAGATTATGTGGATGTTAATGTTTTCTAGTCAAGATCTGTGGAATGGGTGATCCTACTAACATGATTGGAGGGAATTTAAATAAACGCTCGTTTTATCTTATTTTTATATGAAATTGTTATATAAATATGTTTCTACTTTCTATGATTCTTGGTGTTAGTGCTAAATTTAAATGTGGATTGCATATAGAAGGATGAAGAAATTAGTGTCATTGGGTAACTTGATAAAGTTGTTTTCTTCAAGGTCACAGGGTCATGATTAATGTTTTATTCGATAACACTTTTGCTCACCTCCTTAAAAAGGGAGGTAACTATTACCCCATTTTAAATAGATGATATGTGTCTATAGAGGAGTAAATTTTTAGACAATTTTACCTCTTCATAGACACATGTCATGTGTTTGGGAAGGGTGGTAAGTATTACTCTCCTTGAAAGGGGGGTGAGCAAAAATGGACTCCAAAAATTCAATTCAGTTGGCTACTTCATTAAGGCCATTCTAGTCAAGTAGCATAAGCTAATTTGGTAGATGGGGGAATTAGGCTAGCGCCTAATGACTCTAAAATAATCATAAGGCAATGAGTGCCAAAAGGTTTTTCTCACTGTATTTATCGAATTATTACTATTCAAGGTTTTGGAGGACACTAGGGAGGAAGTGGTGATTTGAATTTACAATCTTAGCGTGTGAGGTTGAGGGATATACTAAGAAACCAATTGTTTTTGGTCAAGATCTTCTGTAGTATAGTTCTTCAATTTTCGACGTCAACAATTCAAAAGGAATGATTTTTAGGTGAAATTGTGAGTCGGGGAAAAAAAACTTTTATCTTCATAGATTCCATTTTCACTAGACAAAAGCAACTACAATAATAGTTGTTCATGGAAGAAGATAAAACTGTTCTTCCCACCCAATACATGTATATAACCTCAAAACATTAAATCCAACCACATTACAAACTAATGAGAGAAGTCTTGCTACATCTCATACATAGAAAGCCTGAAAAAAAAAAAAAAAAAAACAAGACAAATTGGTCTCCTATTTTACATCAAAGAAGTGAAAAACATGTTTCAACTGATGGAAACTACATTATCTTTGCCAGATTAATTATGATGGGTGAGTATGGTCATTAATCCCATCTACTCCTCTTATTGAGAAAGGGCAGCTGCAAAAGAAGCTTTGATCGATCAAATTCGGATCGAGAAACACTACTGTCACCGTTATATCGTCGTGGAAATGTCTCCTCACTCCTCTATCAATCTTCTTCAAGTCTGAGTACCTCATCTCTCTTTTCTTAGCTGCTTCTTTCAATGCAGCCTTCACAAGTCTTCTTGCAATTCCCTGCATATCAAGAGTTTGAAATATTACATAAGTTCGGAGTTTTAATGGAGAAAGGACTATAATCTACAACCTCGTGGTGTAGGTATGAGGGGTATACTATTACTGGACAACCAACCTCATCTCATCCACTGGACTAATAGTTTGAGCAATGGAGTTAATGTTGTGAAAAACTTACGTTGCGTGGATAAGTTTGGACAATTTCGACAGCCTTCTCATTGCTAAGTTGCTCCCACAGACCATCAGAAGCAAATATGAGAAACTGATCTTCCGGGTAGAGTTTGTGTACTAGTATCGATGGATCTGCGCTGAGGATTGGCTTGAAGAATGGCTCAGGCACTCGAAACTTAGAGTTTAAAGGCTCTGTGTTGAACTCTGACCTTTTCAAATATGCATCACCAATAGACCTTGAAACCTGCATAGTGGCAAAAAATACAATAGGTGCAATTTATCAGATATGTCTGTTTGATGAACACACAAGTCTGAAAAGGTGCAATTCAACGTACTTATCTGTTTGATGAACAAACCCAAGTCTGAAAATGTAGTAGTAGTATTATTACCTGTATGATGCCTTTGACGCGCCAAACTTTGTGTTTCAACACAACGATCTGTGAATCGCGAGGATGCAATGATCGAAGCTCATCTCTTACGGATTCTATATTAGCATTGTGCTCCATTGATACTTGTATAGCTGAAACTTCCCTGCTGGCTCTCTCTGCTCTCCCTAACACTACTCTAGAGTCTCCAACATTCGCGATATATAGCAAACCATTGCATATCACTCCAACCAAACAACATGATCCCACTGATGCCATCTCTGGCTTACCAAGCCATTGTTTCTTCACAACGGAGAGAAAATCATTTTCTGTTTGCGAAAAGGCCTTTCGTATTACATTTTCCGATATCTCATGATGCTCGGTTGCAAATTCTGCATAATGATATAAGCTCATATTAACATTAACTATATATCGAATCGAAGAAATATAAAACTATGAAGAAGAAATTAAACAAACGTACTCTTAAGATTGCGGAAGAGATTGTTAACGATGAAACGCGAGGCCTCGGGGCCTCCATGTCCATCATAAATCCCAACAAAAGTTCCATGAGGACCAGAATTGCTAGAATTCAATGACCCTGATTCAAGTTGGCTTTGATCTTCCAAAACACCATTGGCTTGAATCACAGCCATTGAAAATTCACCATAAACATGTTGTCCCAAATCTTTGTACCACAACAAACCATCAACACGCCCACTAGCCTCACTCTCATTGTATGTTTTCCAACAAGTCACCCTTTTCAAGTACTCACTTGTCATCACAGAATCATACAACACTTGCTTTCATATATGTATATGTATATGTATGTATATATATGAATCATCCAAATGAACCCAGATAGAGAACAAGAATCAAACCCAATCTAAGCTCCAAAACAACAACAACAATCCTTGAAATTATATACAACCCTTCAAAACCAGACACCATTAATATGTACAAAATTTCAGATAGAGACCAAAAGGGTATGGGCTAAATCAACTTAAAAGTGTGTCTGCTATTACAGACAAGAAGGCAATAGTTTTTATTATTATGTGAGTGTTCAGAGAATATGGTGGAGGTGTGCTGGTGGTGGTTCCATGTACTTTGAATCTGTAGTGTTAAATTGTTGTTGTTGTTGTTTTGAATCTCTACAAGGACAGACTTGATTAGCTGTAAAAGAACAAAGACATTTGTTACAAGACAGACTTCGGTCTGCAGACAATAACCGGATAAGAGAAACTTTTTTGGAGTCTTTTGATCAACTCCAGAAGAAGAAGATCTTCCAGAGTTTTGTTGTCAGATGATGAGATCCAAGATGGGAAAAATAAAGAGATTTTAATTACAAAACTCCGACATTGTTGTTGTTGATGTTTTTGTTTTACTTTTTGTGTGGTGATCAAGAGGGTTCCTTAATTTTTTTTTCTAAATTTCCATGGATGAGATTTTCTTTTTTTTTTGGAGGTTTATTAACAATAACAAGTTAACAAATCCACCATTATAGGCAGTTTTTGCTCATCTCACACTCTTTTTTCTCCTGATTCTTGTTCTAATTATGACATAGTTTTTTTTTTTCCCCACAGATTTAGGAGTTTCAAGACACACCATATATTTTATTTTTTCCAAAGATTGTTGTGGTCATTTCTATATTCTATATAATACTTGACTATTTCTTCCATTTCTCACTAATTTTGTACTTTTTTTTTGTTGTCAAATCCATATCTCCACTTAAAGACACATCACTTCTCATCAAGACATCAAGACATCAAAGAGATAGAAGAAAACATGCTGTCTAAATGTTACCAGTTCCATACACAATAAGTTGCAGAGAAAATATTATTTTGGTTTCTATGTCCATTGAAGCATTCCATCACGTTCACAAATCACAGATCACATCATAAATAGTTAATAGATTGCTCTGCTAGTTTGCGGTTCTAAATTTTGTGTAATTTTGTGACACTGCATGGCCTGAGGTGACAAACTGGGCCCAGAGTGAGTGAATGTTGCTGCTACAGAGTACAGATCAGTGCGCATGTATATATATAATTTTTCTGGTACATGCACATAATTTATATATGGTGTGGTGGGATTGATCTGATCATCATCACCAACTTGTTTGTGTAATTTAATAGTTTCGGGTTCATTTTCCAGGACAATCCAATCCAACACAGCTTTATTGCTTTGGATCAAGTGATAATAACTTGTATATTTGGTGGTTGGTTGCAGGAATTTTAATATATCTATATTCCTGCAAACTTGCTTACCAACTGAGATATATATTGTATATATATATATATCTATGTACAATTTAGGGGATGGCCTTTTCAGATGTGATCTCCCACCCTCTTGGAATTTTTCACAATTTTGTCACCTTCTCTTTTCATATAATTTTTTATATCTTTTCTCTGGTTTTGTAAATTTTTATTGACCTTCCTTCAAGTATAAGTGATATAACTCAATCATCGGTCAATTAACAAAATAGTTTGCACCTCTCTTTCCACACTAGACTTGTTAAGAGTGAGGATATATTCAAATCCTACCATAGACATTTTCCTGGTAGACTCCTAACCCGACCTTTTGGTTTTTAAAAAACATACAAATTAGAGTCCACATTATGATAAAAACTCAAACATTTTTTTGAGAAAAGTTGTATGTGGTGGAAGTGTAACTTTAATTTATTGACTAGGCTGATCTTTACTTTTGGTGGCAATATTTTTGCATGCCCTCCAAAAAAGAGACTACCGAAGAAATGATAAGGACTGTGGATTAGTACTGTCCTTCAATAATGTCTACTTGTTTTAACCATCGATGAAGTTGAACTGAGAGAATCTTACTTCAACTTATGAATCTGTCAGGGCATGCACAATACAACAAAATTTCCTTATCAGATCCATGTCAGGTTGGGTTTCTTTAATGCATCACCAAGTTTCTCCATGCCTCTATGGCTCTATTTATTTATTTTCTGCTATATTTTATTGATAAAAAAATGAAATAAAAAACTTTAAAAAATAAAATTTCTAACAAAAAGGTTTTGATCTCATCTTTAACTAGATCGAATAGATTTCATTTTTTTATTACAAATTATTCGGAATATGGAAAAGGGGCAACGACTCAAACCCACAACCTCAATGATGTAACTGTGAAAGATATACCACCAACTCAATCTAGTTTCGTCAAAAAATTAATACAATCGATCACCTACTACAAGTTACACATATCAATTACTTTTGGTATAAAATAAAGTAACATATTCACCATTTTACTATTAAGTTACAATATTGAAGTTAAATAAGTGAAATTTTATTGTAGGGAAACCCTATGAAAATTCCATGAAAATGTAAATTTATGAGAAATAGTACTTTTTAACCATAATTAGTGTTTTCATTGTTTTTTACGAAACTTTTCTCTAAAAAGACAAATTTATCCCTGCACCAGATTAAACACAATTACACATTGGGAAAACAGACTAAAAATTAAACTAGTGGTGTGTTTAATAGATGAAAACCGGTAGTGTGTTTAATTGAAGAAGAACGATTGTTTGTTTAATTGATGAAAACTGATGATGTGTTTAATTGAAAAAAAAAAAAAAAAAACTAGTGTGTTTAATTTAAGAAAACACGTGGTGTGTTTAATTTAAGAAGACTGGTGTGTTTAATTGAGAAATCATTAAATGTATTTTTGTCTTATCAGTGGAAAATTTAGTAAAAACAATCAAAACATTATTGTTAGGTAAAAATAAAAACTCCATTAATTATATGGTTAGTTTCAATTTTAATCCTAATTTAAAAATAAAAAATAAAAAAAATTGATGTATTTAGAAATATTAGAATTAATTCAGCTGCTTTTATTATAGTTCCAACCCGAACAATTATGGACTAGGTTTGATTCAAATACCAGTCCAAACCCATCCATATCTATTCACTTTGTGTTATTTTCTCACCTAAACTAGAAACATATATATAAATATACTAGCAAGCTAGATAGGCCCAATTGGCCCCAATATCTTCAATAATTCACAAATATTGAAACTCAATAAAAGAACACAGAGAAAAAGAAGATGCACCATTAGAAGAAATTGGGACCCAGATCAAAAAAGAAAAGCATCAAACAGTCAACAAACAGCCACGAACCCACATCACATGCACAATCATGGAACTTTATTAGCCATCCAACGGTCTTGATTAATGCAACCAGCACTATAACTATTACACCTTAGTTTGGCAATATATATAGATCAAGGGACACAAGTAATGAGAAGGTTTCATGCCGGATTTCCGCACTTTCAGTACGTTTTTTCATACGGGATCGATTGCGTAGCGTGATAGAACATCTATGTAGGATTACAACTTTTAGAAGTGAGTACAAATCATTTGGAATGTTACATAATCACGTTTTTTCATATGGGATCGATTATGTTGTGGGATAGAGCATCTATGTAGTATTACAACTTTTAGGAGTGAGTACAGATCATCTGGAATGTTACATAATCGATTTTGATAATAATAAAAAAAAAAAAAAAAAAAAAAAAAAAAACATGCTGGAATCTCGTTTATGAATATTACACAAGTAATATTCCCACAAATGCCACTTTCTCTTGTATTATTATTATAGAACAGACGTCAAACAATCACATAATTACTATTAACATGCAATTAAGAGAATTCAACAATGACCAACTCTAATCATCATGTGTCTTCTGCTTTCCATGGAGCTCTGAATTTTTTCTCTGGCATGTCTCAAAGCATCAAGAACCTCTCCAACATTGCTTGCGCTCATTATCTTCATTTCACTTGTGTTTTTCTGGGATTTCTCTGGAAAACTCACTGGAACCAGTGCCAGTGAATTGTCCACATAATCATCCTCTTCTTCACTCTGATTTTCTTCCGTAAAACTTTTCATGCTTGTTGAGCTGCAATAGTTAATAAAAAAAAAGCCCAAAAGAGAAAAAAAAAAAAATTTAAAAATTAATTAGCATAACTGTATATTGATTGATAATTTGAATAAATGAGCAACTAGTGGGAAGTAATTGAAGTACCTAGTGATTGAATCTTGAGAAATTGAGCTTGGTTTCTCTTGAAAGGAAGAATTTTGATGGCTTCGATTGGATGTAGTGGAATCTGATGATACATTGCAGATCATCTGTGGCTTAGATTCAGATTCTTCTGATGAGTCTTTGGGCCCTGAAATGTTTGTGCTTGTGGTGGTTGTGGATGATCTACAAGAATGTGAACAATTGTCTAATGAAGAAGTACTAGATTGCTCTGATTCCTCCAAGATTGGTAACATTTTCAAAGATTCAAGCTTCTTCTTCAAAAAATTAAGCTTCTTGTCAGCTTTTTTCCTCATTTTGGTCTCTTGTTTGAGTTGGTTCTCTAGCTCTATAAGCTGAAACCCAAATCAAAAACATCAAATCAATCAAAACTCTTTGAGATTTTTACAATAAAAACAAAAAATAGGAGATTTAAAATCATAAAAATAGCAAACCTTGTTGCCCAATTGTTCTGCTTCTTCATTTGCAACCCTTGAAGCTTGTCTCTCAGCAAGCAATCTTCCTCTGAGACTCTCTACAGTCCTCAAATCATCATTTGCTTCCACCATTTTTTTACTAAAAAAAAAACCCCACATCACATTGTCAAAATCCTTCACAAAAAACAAACAAAAAAACACAAACCCAGATAGAGAATTAAACAAAAAAAATGAAGAACACACCTCTTTTTTTTTTCTTCTTCCTTGCTAGTAGTAGCTATCATTCTATTCTCCTTCTGCTCACCGTCTCAGATCAGAACTTGCACAGGTGAAGTGAGAAAAATGTGTTGTTTTTTTTTTTTCTTTCTTTTTTTGGTTTTGAAAAAAGTAGAATATAATATCTGCTTGCCTAGCACAGAGAGAATTAGACAAAGATGCTGGAACACAACCACTAGTGTTTGAAATTCGAGGTCAGTCTCTCACAGGACAAGAGAGCTTTGGCCTTTTTTTTGCTTAGCCAAACCAAACCCCAAAGGCGGTGCCACTTTTGTTTACTCACACTTTAATGCGTTTGATCAATTGTACTTATTCTCACTTTCCAGGTTCTGATTTGAGTTTTTTACAGCAGTAAATCTTGTACTCCGTTACCCTCTCGCGTGCATACTGTTGATACGTGGATCAAGAATAAATACAGAAATAGCATATCGGAGAATAAATACAGAAATAGATTTACGTAGAGGTACGGGGGGACTCGAAGATAGAACTATTAAGCTAATCCAAACTCTAAATCTTTAAGACCAGAAATAGATGCACGTTAATTACTAGATTAAGTGTACGTTTGTTATGGCTTTTTTAGGAGTTGAAAGTGTCTTTTTAATGTTAAAAGCTTTTTTTTTTTTTTTTTTTTTTTTTGTAAAACTATTTAAGTGTTCTTTTGATATTAAAAAAACCTATTTTATGTCTTTTCAAAAAAAAACCCAAAATTTGAGTTTTTTTTGAAAAGGTAGAAATAGTCACGTCACCCTTTATGAACTTTATATATTTCACCCACATGCTGTTTTAAAGGGAATATCAACCAATATATGACTTTTTGTTAAAACTTTTACCCAATAAAAACACATAAAAGATCTACTTTAAAATAGTAATGCTACACATCCCACTTAAAATTTCATATTTTTCATCCCACCATATGTGGCATGTAAGGTGTCAAATGATGAGTAGATACATGAGGTAGGTGAGATAAATCATCATTAATGTATATCCACTCACAATTTGATAACTCACATACCCTATGTGGTGGGGTGAAAAATATGAAATTTTAGATGAAATGTTTAATATTATTGACTCTAAAAACTTTACTTGAAAAGCCATCTTAAGCACACCATAAACCATAATCTGATACCATCTCAGTTATCACTGTAATCAAAAGGTTAAGCTGTTCTTCAATTACCCTAGTGGTGTCAATATGGGCCGGCCTGGCCCACATGTGCCGTGCCTAATGAGCCCATTTATGAAAACGGGCTTGGCCTGGCACGGCACAGGAATTGGCCGTGCCGGGCCGGGCCGGCCCGTTTTCATGAATGGTAGGCCCGGCACGTGCTTTTGGCACGTGCCACATGTGCCGGGCCGGCGGGCCGGGCCGGGTCGGCCCGTGCCATATTAAATTTTTTTTTTTTTTTTTAACTTCAACTGTAAAAAAAAAAAAAAAAAAAAAAAAAAAATTAACGTTCGGCCTGGCGGGCTTGGCCCGCCAGGCCTTAATATGTGACCCGGCCCGGGCCGTGCCTGGCCCGGCCCACCAATCTGGGCGGGCCGGCCGTGCCGGGCCCTCCAGGCCCGGCACATTTTGACACCACTAAATTACCCAATGAAAAGAGATTTTCAGTGTATAACATATTAACATGATACATCAACACTTAAGTAATAATTATAATAATAAAAATGGACACAAACATGATTGATAGGAGGTCATTATAGCACAATCAAAACCTTTTACTATTAGGTGAAAACAAAGATAAGGAGCCATTCCATCAAAAAAAAAAAAAAAAAAAAAAAAAAAAAACATGATTT
Source organism: Acer campestre (assembly GCA_954870605.1). Lineage (NCBI taxonomy): Eukaryota > Viridiplantae > Streptophyta > Magnoliopsida > Sapindales > Sapindaceae > Acer > Acer campestre. The sequence continues at coordinate 32,046,968 of OX940805.1, read as the reverse complement.
CAGATTTTTAGCACAACGAGAAGAAGCATTTATGAAATTGTACAGATTTCAAAATTTGAAAATTTTCACCGATGGATTGTAGATGCAGACTCCTAAGTCCTACCAAGTACCAATCCAAGCTGTATCTGTCACGTGATGTCTTTGAATTATTTATTCCTTTTATGTTTAATTTTTCAATTCTTTTATTTTTAATTTTTTATTTGTTTTTTGTTTTGTATTTATTATACATTGTCTCTCTTCTCTCATCTTCAATGTCAACTAGTCTTCAGTCTTCACATGACTAATTCAAATTTGTTCTATTTTAAAATGTTTTGATTAGTTAATTTATTCAACTCAAAATCAGATTTGGATTGAAAATAATAATAATAAGAAAAGAAACACATGTTACATAAACTCATTAAACAGTCTACACTCACCTTTAAATAATTATGTCTCGGTGAGGAGAGATTCTTGGGTGCATCCCGTTGCATCAAAGTTGTTCACGTGGCAATATCTGAGTGGAGGATGTATGGTGCATCTTGTTGCATCCAAGTTTTAGTTCTTGGTGAGAAGTGGGAAAGATCATAATTGTTAGAATCTCACCAACAAAAAAAAGCAATAAAACACTAATAATTTGTGTTTGAGAGTATTGAAATTAGCTTGCATTTCACTTGAAGAAACATTTGCGTATGTATCTAATAACCTTCTTTTTTAAATATGACACTGAACTGGTCAGGAATTCGATGGAACTTGTCGAGATCAATCACTACATTATAAATATCTACTACCACAATATTAAGGACATGGGCGGAGCTACATGCAAATCATCTTGGGCTTCAGCCCAGGCTGATTTTTTTCCAATTTTTTTTTATTAACAATTAAAAATTTATTTTATAAAAACAATTAAAAAAACTATTACAATGTTCCTTATTTTAAATCTTTTTTAGATTAAACTTGTTATGTTTTCCATATCCAAGTTTATATTTTTCAATTAATAAAATTTAATTATACCGTAAAGGATCGCGTTAAAAAAATATATTTAATTTAGCCCACCTTAAGATTAAGTCCTGGATTCGCTTCTGATTAAGAAGAAAACTTTCTACACATACTTTTAAATACGCATAATATGATTCGAACCCCACTATGAACACGGTAGGACGTAAGTAAACCAGTTAAGGAGGGAATGTGCCCTAACAAGTGTTTCAAAGTGCCTGAGCTTGAAGCATACTTCACTATCATTTTAACTGGACCACCTTCTATCTTTTTTAGGAGGGAGTCTTTCCAGGTGGGCCTGATTTTCTCATCTCATCACATTATTATCTTTCATTACATTGACTGGTGGGCTTTTATGGGTCATTTAATTTTGATGAATTTAATTCAATTAAAATGGGTTTAAATTCTTATCTAATTTGTTCAAATGATAATTGCCAAAAGCAATTGTTTCACATTAATGTTGTTTAGCTAAATTTTTTTTTTCCAAATTTAAAATTTTGTATCCAAACAATGTGAAAACTTTGCCATATAATTTTTTTTTTTTTGAAGGGGCCATATCATTTCTAATAATAATTCTCTAGTTTGACTTAATGAATGGATAATAAATTTGAATTAAAATTTTGATTCTAATATCGATCCATTCAATAGCTATTCATCAAGCTTTTTAAGTAATTAGATAATAGATATTGGTTTTTTTGTCACGTTAATAAAAGAACAAATAAGAACAAACGAGTGAACGACTCGATAGAAAAAGGACGGAGAATATCAATTAAAAGCCCAATAAGTGAGTTGAGGTCCATAAATTACTAACCAAACTTGGATGGGCTTGGGCCTAATATCTCAGGCCCGTCACCGTGTTGTAGCTGGGCACGTACCGAGTTTTGACCCAAATATAAAAATAGGTCCAAAATAACCAATAAAAACCCAATTATTAATCTTCATAAAAAAAACAGACATGATTTTTTTTTTCCCTGAAATCATAGTTTAAACAAGTTAAAATCTTTATAATAATATGTTCAAACCTTTTAAAAAAATAAAAAATAAAAAATAAAAAATAAAAAATCATATAAGTTTTACAAGTGTAGAGAGTACAAAACTTCTTGCCATGTAACATTACAAAATGACAATCATGAAAAAAAAAGAAAAAGAAAAAAAAGAATTCAAGACTGCCCTAGAGAAGGGTCTTGATAACTTTCTTCTTGTATTGCAACTTTAATATAGGTTTATTATTATTTTTTAAAAATATTACAATAATTCAGGGTTTTATGAGAGGGGGAGACTCGAACCCGCGACCTCTTCTTAACAGTTTTTTGTTTATACTAAACCAAATATTTAAAAAATAATAAATAAATAAATCTCTAACTTTTAATGTCTATTTTTCCTGTCTATTGGATAGAACTTGATTAAAAAGTAAAACCCATACAAACCAATCAATAATTGAAGATATTAAAATCTAATTAATACTATCCAATTTTTTTGGGATAATACTTGGGTGCTGACCGACCGTTCAGCACCCAAATATTATCCATTCCTTTTGATGTGATACAATTTACAAAGAACACCTCAAATTAATAATAATGAATTTGATCACGGAAATTGATACAATTATACCAATTAGCCTTCTAATTACATTAGAGGTGCAGAATTCCATGTTTATCCCCTGATTTATTTAGCTACACATAAGTACAAAATATAAATGTGTGCCTATAACTTTAACCACAAGTGTCTTGATCAAGAAAACAAGTGATCCTCTACACTCCATATATATCATCGCAATCCACAGCCATTCATTCTTGATTCATAGCAAAACCATATGATTCCGCCACGTGTACCAAATCGCATGCATTCTCATCATTCACCATCAAAACCACCGCTACTACTAGCCTTGACGAGAAGCTCCCACAGCCGTTGGATCTCGCCAAAGACATCGTCGGTCGGGAGACGAAACCTGCAACAAGGACACGTGTTCCTTTTTCGAAACCAAGGCAGAATACAAATCCAATGAAACGAGTGCTCACATGGCAACTCACACACGTCTCTTCCTTCTCTCATTTCCTCTTTACATATCACACACTCCACACCACCACCGCCTCTGATCACCTCCACTGACGGCAGAGCCACCACCGCCGCCGGCGACGCCGCAACTTCCTTCCATTCCTTCCCTCCATTTTCTCTGGCCATTACATCAACAAACCTCCTACACCTAATCAACATCTCTATATATTGCATCAAAACATTGACAGTACTGTAACCACCACCACCACCGCCGGCAAGAGTCAACATGGTGTCGGAGTATAGCTGGCTAAGAACCGCTCGCCATTTACCGGAGCTAATTCCTTGAAACGCTTCTGGGTTTTGCTGGTGGACTTCACAGAGCAAGAGGAGGAGGAGCGCTGCGTCGATATCGCGGTGTCTGACGAAGGAGGAGGGAGGAGGTGGAGTTGGGGTTGGTTCGAAGTAGCTTGTGAAGTGGTGGAGGGAGGAGAGGAGGTGGCGGGAGATGAGGAGGATCTTGTCGGGGAGGGAGAGAGAGTTGAGGTGGTTGAGGGTGAGGAAGAAGAGAGAAGGAGAGGAGAGGACGGCGGAGAGGCGGCGGAGGTGGCTGTTGGTGAGTGAGAGAATAGAGTGGGTAAGATCTGATAGCTTTGAAGAAGAGAGAGTGGAGAGAGCAGCTATGATTACTGTTTCTTCTTCCATTTTAATGGGATCGTCGTCTGCTCTGTTTCGTTTCTGTTTCTTCAACATACAGACTACTTTCACTTGTCTATATATATATATGTGCATGTTTTTAACTTATTTGTCCACCATAATTTCTTTTAATGACTATTGTATCCTTGACACGTTGACAGTTTGTCATTGGTGGACTGGTGGTGGTGCTTACTGTTACACAATTTTTATTAGTCGGGTCTCTGCTTCATTAGAGAACAAAATCACAAGCATTTATTCCATCCAACGGTCCATATTTAATGTTAAAACTTATTTATACATCCACATATGTTTGATAGACAAAATTTAAGGCACATAAAGTGATTGAAAGGAGTATTCGAGTCAATGAGTCATACTCATGCTGGGGCAGAATGGTCTTTCTACATTTAGGGAAAAAATCTTTTAGGAATCATTGTGGGACTTGCATTAACCTAATTATAAAGGGGTCACACAAAAAAGAAAGAAAAAACATTTATTAGGGTTAGGAGAGTTGAGCAATCAATCATAAATCATGAATGTTTATTTTATTTGTCTGGAACTAACGAGATCGATATACTTTACGATTTAATAGATAAATACAGGACTCGGAACACATATAACAAATGTGAAAGGGGAGTAGATGTGCAATCATTGATCATGAATGGAAAATGAAGAGAAGGAGGTTGTGGTTGATCGGTTGTAGTAGAAGAAGAATATCTTATGTGAAGAATTTAGGTGTTTTTGTCCAAAAGCAAGTGTCCAGTTCTAATAAGTTGGGGACACATTTTCTTTTCATTATCTCTAATGACTAATGAGTAGGTATTTCTTCTAAAGAGAAAAAAAAAACAAGCAGATGAGGAACACAACCATATGGCCCATTCCTATCTCTTTTCTCTTGTCCCCTCCATATTATTAATAATCACTGTTTGGTTTTATATTTCAATCACTACTGTCAAAGATTACGGTAACGAGATAAAGTTCAAACGTTGAGGTTAAGTCGTGTCATCCTATCAAAAATTTGTATAAATTTGTAATAGTTGAAAGTTACCGACATCACAACAATTTTTTATTGCATTTGTGATGGCATGTTGTTACCCTTCACAATTACATGCACCGGCCAGCAGCAGCACCCACCGCCTTCTTCTTCGCCGGTATTTTGTATCTGGAGTTTGGAAAAAGTTGTGATTCCCACATAGTAAAACGAGTCGACTGACTATTTTATCCACAATCTACATTGAATTTTGGTGTATCATTCTATGGGTAAAATCGGGAGGTGGGAGACATTATGATTCATGATGGTTTTGACAACCAGGTTACAGTCAAGAAAGATAAAAATAAAATAAACTAGTGGCCAAAAGCCAAATCATAGGATGCTTCAATTGCAAGCAAAGATCATCGACAACAACAAAAGAAATAGAAGAAAAAAAATCCAAAAAAAGCCTCCAAAAGCAAACTACTAAAGATGGGTCTGGTTACATCACTTTAACTACAGTGGTCGAATATTTTCCCATCACCTCATCGATCTGTATTCGAGCCTCACTTTTACCTATTAAATCGCTATTCTCAATGGCGAAAATTACATTCTGGGCTGTGTTTATAATAGTTGATAGACATGTCCCAAAAGATCATTGAACCGATTAGTGTCGGATTTTTAAAAAAATGAAGAAAAAGGAAAAAAAAAAAAAAAGATGAGTCTGACTGGTGTTCATCATCTGTGCAAGTGATGATTAAAGGGTAGTACTATTGAAAGTAGCACTGAGGGCATCAGTTCAAAAGTTATTTCAACTACTCAAGAAAGCTTACATGTGAAAGAATTACAGAGAAAGTGTAGCTTCACTTTTTCAACAAGATGAGCCACTTCAATTGTTAATGAAGAATGGTACCAATTTCACAAGAAAAGATAACACATTTTTAGAACGGTATCCAAAGTTTTCAACATGTTTTATTAGCTATGCATTACTTTTGCTTTTCATATAACTCCGAAGGCATCAATGAAGGATGATCTAATGGTAAACGTGCACTATTACTAACCTTTTTGATGGGCAATCTGGATGTATCGATCAACGGTAGCAGACAACTCAAAACGATATTTAACAAGTGGAAAGTCGACCATTGATTCACAACCATTCGATGTTGAAATAAACGAACAAACAGCACATGATCAACCTCATTGTTCTCCCCATCTGCATCCTCTTGGTTGACATAAATTGAATAAACAGGCTCAATTTTATAAGGTACGACTACAGTTGCCTGTTTACCGCTCTAAACACAAAGTAAATAGAACCTCTTCCGACAATTAAACGCTATGGCCACATTGTTGAGCTCAATTTCCACAAAAATAGGATTGTTAGAGCTCCAAATCCAGGCATTCATACTTTAATGTACATAAATCTGACTGATGCTTACAAGTCTCTCAATAATATATCTTGAACTGCAGGACATCTCTCACAGTGGTCAAGGTATGCGAGTCATGTTGGTCTAAGCAAAAGCCTTCTTAACTAGACTCAACGAATCCACTCCTCATTTTTCTATAAAATACGATACTTGTGATTTCACAGTTCAAAGTTCAAACGTAAACACTGCCCACATCAATATCATCCTGTAGTGCATACCCTTCTTCTCTCATCATCCCAAGCAATCCTTCCAGTACTTTGTACATCTCCTCAGTTTGTTCACTCGAGGTGTCCTTTGCAATAAAGCTATGCAACCCTCCACTAGATTCAATCCAACTACTGCCCGCGACCTTTTTCAGCCCAATTTGATCCATTTTTCTCCTCACCGTATCAGCTTCTTCCCATCTTCCAGCTTGTGAATACAAGTTTGCCATTATGATGTAATTTCCTGTATTTTCTGGCTCGATCTCAAACAGGCGATCACAAACAAATTTCCCTAGTTCAACATCACCGGAAACTGAAGCTCCATTCAGCAGTGCACCCCAAACTTTAGCACTTGGTTCAATTGGCATGTTAGAGATAAACTCTGCTGCTTCAGATAGCCTTCTGGCTCGGCTTAGAACCCCGACCATGCAAGCATAATGCTCAACTGACGGCTGAATGCCATATTCTGCTGACATTGAATCAAAGATCTCCCGAGCTTTATCCACCAACCCGGAATGAGCACAACCTGCCAACACTGCTGTGAACGTAACTGGGTCCGGCTGAATCCCATTATTCAGCATCTCGTTGAATAGAAAAAAAGCCATATCAGCATCTCCATGAGCAGCATATGCTGAGATTATCGCTGTCCAAATAACCAAGCTCCTGCTTTTAGATTGATCAAAAACCTGTTGTGCACCAGTAAGAAAGCCTGCCTTTGCGTAGTTATCAATAATGGCTGTCGCAACATAGATGTTACGATCATAACCATTTTTAACTGCATAACAGTGCATTTCCTTCCCTCCCTTCAGGTTTGAGAAATACGAAAACATAGAAAGAATGGTCGAAAGTGTCACAGCATTCGGTCTAAGACCAGATGTCACCATTTCTCTAACCAAATCCAAAATCCCCTCATGCCGGTTATTCTGAACCAGGCCTGAAATCACAGCATTCCATGTACTTAACGCCGGTTGTTTCATTTCTCGAAACAGATCCATGGCTCTGTCAACAAATCCATGAACCATGTAACCGGAAATAATCGTGTTATAAGAAACTTCATCTCTCTCACTCATCTCCTCAAATAATGATCTTGCATAGTCCAAACTACCACATTTTGCATACAATCCAATTAAAGCATTACAAATCCAAAGGTCCATTTGAATTTCATTTTCGATTATAAAGTTATGAACTTCCAATCCAAAAACAAGATCGTTTGATTGCCCACAAGCCTGCAAAACACTAATAACGGTCACTCCATCCGGTCTCACCGAAGAATTCAACATCTCTTTATATAATCCCTTGCTCTCTGCATAGAACCCTCCCTGGGAATATCCAGCAATCATCGAATTCCACGACACGATATCTCTGTGAGGCATTCTATCGAACAGTACCCTCGACGAAGCAAACTCATTACATCTCGAATAGAATGTAATCAAACCATTCACAATAAACCCAATGGAGTCAAACCCGCATCGTAAAGCATAACAATGAACCTCCTTAGCCAATCTCAACTCACAAAACAGACCCGACAGAGCCTTCAAAACGCAAGTAATAGTAAAGTTATCAGGCTTCAACTCCGTCGAATAAGATGACAACATAGACGAAAACAACTTCAAGGTATCAGCGTACATGTCGTGAGAAGAGTACGCAATGAGCATGGCGTTATAAGAGAATATGCTCTTCTGGGTAATTTTATCGAACAGGTGGCGAGCTTGAAGGAGACTGTTGGACTTAGAGTAAAAAGTGACGAGTTTGGAGGCGAGGAAGTTGTCGGGCGTGACAGAGTGAAGGACGAGTCGAGCGTGGAGTTGCTTGGCTTGGCGAGGGAGGCGGTGGTCTCCGAAGTACTGGATGAGGTGACCATACGCGCCATAGTTGAGATTTTGCAGGGCTCGCTCGATTTGGCCGTTGATGGCTGTTAATGTTTGAACTTTTGACGATAGCGGCTTCGCGAGCTTCATTCATTTGTTTTTTACTTTTTTGTTCGCTGGCTGTTCTCACTATTTGCAGTTTTTGAGGGATTCCGGATTCGGTTTATACCCGAAACCACCAAACCTGCCCAATCCAATCAAAGCCCACTTGTGAAAATAGGTTTTTATTTTTATTTATTTATTTATTTATTTTTACACAAGTATTACAATAAGGGTACAGATATTGACATCCACAAAACTTATTAGTACACTCATTTTTATAAGTACACTCATGTCTAAAATTTAAAAATTAAATATTACTATAAGCACCCATCATAATGTCAATAGTACCCTCGTTGAAATAAATATATTCATTTTAATACATATTATTTATAAACACTCTTAAATTATTATCACACCCAATTTATAAGAAAAATCATATTATTTTTGGAATAAAATATTTTTTAATGATGGTCCAATTTATTTTTTGGAAATATCTCAAATGTAGGAGCCTTATAAAAGGAAATAAGATTTTCAATTTGGAGTTCTCTTTTTTTCTTTTTTTCTTTTTGAAAAGAATTTGGAGTTCTCTTATTTATACAGTTATCTTAAAAATAATAATAATAATAATAATAAAATATTATTGACATCTATGGCTATCTTAAAAAAAATAAAAAAATAAAAAATCGTTGATATTTATAGCTATAGTTTTAAAAAAAAATGTTATTTTTTAAATAGAATTTATAATTATACATAAAAGAAAGACAAAAACAATATGATAATCATGTGATGATGAGAAAATTTGATACTTGAAATAAAATTAGAGTTTAATTAGGGTTTATCATAAGTTTTTTTTTTTTTTTTTTTTTGCAAGGTAAGTTTTTTTTTTTTAATCAAGAAATATGGTTGAAGATATGAGTGTAATTAATGAGTGTATATAGTATTTGGTTTATTTTTAATTAAAGTAACTTGTCCTTATTGGTAAATCTATATTGTGGTATTTTTGTAATTAAAATTTTAATAAAATATGAGTGTACTAATAAGTTTTATGGGTGTTAATATCTACTTCCATTACAATAACTATTATAATAGGATTGTCGGGACATACCAAGATTAAACAATACATATCAGATCTTTGGCGACTATAATAGTGCATTTATTACCTGGAATTGAACAGGATTAGACTATGATTTGTGAGCTCACTGGGTTAGAGAACTAATCTGGTGGACCCATATTTAATTATATTGTGGCGTATTTAGTCCTACAACAAAGGCTACGATTATTTAGTCCCAATCTTTGTAATTTTTTTTAATTAAATTATTTTATATATAAAATATATAATTTATTAAATTTCTGTTAAAAATTAATTTAATATATGTAATTCTTTTTTAATATAAATATATTTTTTTAAAATAATTTTTCACATCAGAATAATTACAACATATTCTTCTTTCTGCCAGACAAATTCATCTCAAAAGCTTTCATTTTTTTTATATATATATATATATAGAAAAGTTGGGCTATTCAAAACAAATAAAGAAGAAATCAAGTGAGGAATTAAAGAAATTGAAATTGAAAATAAATAAATAATTTTTTTAACCAAATTTAATTTTTAAAAAAATTATTTTTTTAATTGATTTAAAACGATTTTATTTATTTAAATTTAAATTTAATATAATTTTATACTGATTTCTCACAAAAGACAATTATATCTAATCCTATATGGCTATGTTATACCAAAAAGATATAGCATTATTTTAGTTAAATCTGTACCGTACCGGCGTATCAATCACATCACAGTATTAATTTAATTCAATCTAATCTAATATAATCTCATAGAAATAGTCAAATCTTATCAAATTCAATCCCGCGCAACAATCTTATGGGTCGTATTTTTGCCACATGTCGCTCACGGATCGAAAGGGATATTTAGTTTTGAGAATGTCTTTTGGATTTAAATCACTTGTCCAAAAATAGTATCTCAATTTGTATCTAACCAACTAAATTGGGACACCTCAACCACTATTAGGGATGAACATTTAGGGAATGAGGATGGATATAGGTTCCCCCCAGGGGTAGGTCCTCCGTTTTCCCCGTTTCCTTGTCTTCCATATTTCCCCTATTTAACTAAAAATTACATACTAGAAAAACACAAAATTCATCATAAATTCAAATACAAAATAAAATTCATTACAAATTCAAAAGATATATATATATATATACTTAGTTAAATAGAAGAATAAAAATATTTTTTTTAAAATATATATGCATAACTTTCAAAAATATATATATATATATATATATGTATATATATTATATTATATTATATTATATATTTGGAGGAATTGGAAAAACGGAGATTGGGGCACCTCCCCCCATCCCCCATCCCCATCCCCATAAATTTGTGGGGAAAATGGGAAAATGAGGCTAAGGAGGGGTTCCCCCATCTCCATCCCTCCCATTTCCCTACCTTTCCTCAAAAATTCTACCCCAAATAGGGATAGGATGTGGGGATTTGGGTCCCCGAAGCTAAATGCTCATCCCTAATCACTATCATGTAAGAAGTTGAATATGAGTTTCGGGTCAAAATATACAAAAACCGAAATAACCAAAGTCACCGAACGGATCTGGGTCTGTAATCGAAACTTAGGTTATCCGGTACGGTTACAATGCAACGGCGTCGTTTCGGAACAAGTACACAAATCCGCCAAACACGTATTCGATAAATTAGCGCCACTTTTTCCATTCCACTTGCTATTCTGTAGACGACGACGACGACATTTCACTGATATTCGTGTTCACTTGACCACCTGAAGCAGGTAGCGTTTTTCTGCTCTCTCTCTCTCTCTCTCTCTCTGTGGAGAAGACGAAACAGTTTTCAGGGTTTCATAGAAACAGTAGAGAAGCAAGAATTCACTTCGAAAACGAAGCTAATGATTTCACTTCTCCTTCAACTTTCAATCGTTACATTTACTTTAACTCAAACGAAACACACTTGACAGAATTATCTAGTTTCATGAAACATTTGATGCTATAAAATTACGAATATCAATTGTTGCTGTTAGAATTAGGTTGTAGTTTTGGAAATTAGGTTTTATTGATTTTTGTTTTATCGAAAATGAAAACTTGTTCATTATCCTAATTTGGAGCTATCTAGATAGTTAAAGAAGAAAATAACAGATGGTATTGAATTTCTTTCAGGAGCATTATGGTGAATGTATAGAATTAATTGATGACCCAATTATTGAAGACTTCAGTGTCTGTTTTGCTTTACTCTGCTTAATTGGATTCTTTGATATAGTTTTTTTTTTTTTTTTTTTTTCATTTTTCAATTCGAATTGGTAGTAGTCATTAACTTCAAATTGTTGTTAGGGTTTGGTTATTTGTTTAGTTTGTAAAGATGGATGGTATAATTACATATTGAATGTAGGATGGATGATAAATGTTTAATTTGAAACCTTATTTCAATATATATATATATATATATTAGTTTTCTGTTCTGTTCTTAAATTAGGGTTGGTAAAAGAATTGTGAGAAAAAATTTCGGTATTTCCAACTTTAGAAATGCATTGAAAATGCTTTTGATTGCTGTAATTAGTGTTTCGTGTTTTATATCGTTTAGATTGCATTAGTTTTCGAAAATATTATATCTTATAGTCATGAATGATAGTTGAGTATTAACAAACTTTAATGGTTGTTGAAATTTATGGCGCAGAATCATGTGATCAAGATTCGATCTTAATACCACCTATACGGCTATAAATATCTTGCTAATTAAACCAGCTAGCGCCCACCACCTTGTCGCTTTAATCTTGCTGCCGTGTTGTTAAAAATACGGTCGTGTCTCAATTGGCTTATCGAGGGTTTCATTTGCTATACTTTGCGTAGACAATCTCACTCATAATGTGTTAATTACTATGTAGTTCTGTGTTCATATACTTGAGTTTGCAATTCTATTTTTCTTTTTTGATATGATGCCTTGTAACATGAGATGAGATTATATGTCATTCTGTATTTTGGTTCAGTTTTGGTCAGTATTGAGTTTTATCACCTGTAAGAGCTTCAGTCTATCAGATTTGAAGCTACGAGAGGTCGGTTGCATAATGATGTATCTTACCTTTTCAGATGGTTAAATTCTTCCTGACAAGCTTTATTTGAAAGAGTGCTGAATATGGAAAACGCACACAAAGAGTTGGAAACCGAGTCTTCTTTAACTGGGGTTTTTGAGTTACCAGGAGAGCCTGCTGTTGTTATCAATGGACTGCCTGACATGTACCCAAGTGACAACGCCATTGTTCCTTTTGATACTGTGACAGATGCACAATCACCGGGAGATGCAGGTTTCGGTGAATGGTTGGAGGGTAGGGAAGTGCAGAAGTTGTTCGATGGCCAATCCTATTCTGGTACTGTAAAGTGGTTTGACAAGGCAAGTGGCTGGTACAGGGTGGTATATGAAGATGGTGATTTTGAAGACCTTGACTGGCACGAGTTAAAAGAAGTACTTCTGCCTCTGGACATTGCAGTTCCATTGAAAACATTAGCGATGAAGATCATCAAGAAGAACCAGAAACCCATTCATAAATCTGAAAGAAGTGCAGCTCAGCCGCAATATCGTAAGGCCAAAATTGTGGCAAGCAAGGGTAAGAATATCGAATCACACAAAGCTTCAGTGACTAAGTTGGATAATTCATCGAAGGTAAGTGAATCTGTGGCACCATTGCAAATGTTGATGAATACAGATCAGAAGTGCTTGACCGCACCAACTGAAGAAAGGCATCTCTGATCAGAAATTTTTTCTCCAAAGAGATGTGTGTCAATTGAAGAAGTCAAATTTTGTAAAGCCAATTTGGTAGGTGAATTTAGAACTGAGAATTCTTGTGTTGAACATAGTTTTTTTCTTACTTGTGCAATATCAGAGAAATGGACCACATTTTTCACTTGCTCTTTTATTTCTTTAAATTTATTTTTCATTATATACACTGCTACTTACGGTGGCAGCGGTTCAAACCTAGGACATTTGAATGAGTGCTTTTACCATCGAGCCCCATTGAGTGGTGGTATTTTGCACTTGCTCTTGCTAGTAGTTTGCTTTCCTATGACTGATTTATAACTTTCTATTTATACTTGATAGTACAATAATGTGTTTATTATCATCGATATATCGTCAAGATTTGTTTATTTGTTTTTTTTTTATTTTTTTTTTTTATACTGATTCTGAAATCAATAATCTCAACTCATTTTATTTTTGAAAATTAGGATACAAGCTGATACATTTTATCTGCCAAGAGTGCTCTTTAGGCCTTCCCAGCTTTGCGGAAAGGAACCTGTTTGCCACGGGTAAGAGAGCTCTTCCGATTTCCAACAAGGTTTTCACTGGGGGGATTGGAGGGGGGGCAACAGTGAATTTTTATCACGATCCTTTGGATCCCAATTCCATCAACTTTCAAGGTTTTCTCAAATCGAAAAGTTGAGGATAATGTTACTGTTAGAGACCTGACAAACGGATATCAGCTTATGAAGTTATGAGACATGAGTTAGAAGAGTCGACAAGAATTTTATAGCGGGTGTGGTATCGAAGGAACAAAGTTTTACACTCGAGAAGATACAGGATTGCAGAAAATATAGTTTGTTGGTCGATAGCTTTTATAGCAGAAAGTGAAACCAACAAGCTAACTGTAGGAACAGAATAATCTTCTCTGATCAACGAGCGAACACGTGGCAGAAAACCATTGAACGGTCAGAGATCCGATTGGTCGATGGGATTGTCTAGACCCATCAACCAATCAAGTCGATCGATTATGCAACTACATGGGTTCGTTAGAAAAAACATTCCCTCCATTTTTCATATAACGGTAGCATCTCACTTTTTCATATAACGGCATTTTTTTAGCATCTCACAGGAATTGATAGAAAATATTTGGTTATGTAACGGTATTTTGTTGTTGTTGTTGTGAGTTTTACACATTATCTTACTTCATCACCCTTGGTTTTGCTTGCTAAACACTCTCCAACTTGGCATTGAAGGTTAATTATGTGAATTCCGTAGAAGGATCGTAGTATATTCGTATGATTCGTCGTTGCATGCAAATGCACTCGGAAATACCCTAAAAACCTAGTATGAGTTTCGTTGGATAAAATCCAAGATTACGTCTCTTTGTAAAGAGACATAACTACTATATTAGGCAGAGAGGCGGTGAGCGGTTCTACATGCAACCATCATACTAATAGCGGTCCGAAGATCAAATCTTCGGATTTCCTTCAGTAGTATCAGAGCCAAGTCCTCCAATACACAAATTGGAGGAAAAATGCAATTGGTTTTCCATAGCAGCTAATAACGAACTGCCGCCTGAAAGTCTATTAAAAATCACGTAGTTGTTTGTCCGATAAAAACCAATTAATTATCTCCACATCGAGAGAAAGTGTTATGACGGCCTTTGCATGCAACCACCGGCCTCATGGCCGCATTACAATGTTTCGGCAGAATTTTAACAATTTATCTATAAAATTAATTAATACCGACTATGCCTTCGTGGATTTGAACAAAAGATTATCCTACTAGTATCACCACATCTTCGGTTACAAAATGATACCAATTTCCATTAGCAAAAAAAAAAAAAAAAAAAAAAAAAAAAATTGTCCCTTTCTTGGAATGATCATTTAAACCTTTCAAACCAACAAACACAAAAACAAAAGAAAATGTTTTGAATTCTTTTATTGCTTTGAAAATTGAAATCATTCAACAATCAAAATTAAAGAATTATACTATAAATTGACACTACTAATTAAAAATTTCTTTATTAGAAGAAAAAAAAAAAGGTAAGCATTAACTTTCTACTCATCAAAATTCGTATACCGAAAATGCCCCTAACAGTCGAAGGAAATCCTAGATAAAATGATTAAATGAAATGTGTTTATGTGCTTCTTCTAAAAAAATTTTATGCCCTTATCGGTCTTTTCACTAGATATTGATCAGACGGCTCACAATATTCCACGTCAGCATCTTTCTTCTTCCTCTCCTCCTCGTGACGTGATTCATATAAACATCTTAGGTTGGTCTCTTCCTCTTCCCTCCTCTCTCTCCTTTCTCTCTCACAAAAAAAAAAAAAAAAAAAAAACACTCTCTTCTGATTCTAGGGCTCTAAAGCGATCAATGCTCTCAGTTTCTGTTTGTTTCCTGAGAAAATAAACAAAGGTACGTACTTTTCGGCTGCTTAAGAGTAGTCACTCTTTTAACTCTTTTTCTTTAGATATAGACATGAACTTGAATACAACATGCAAAATGCAATTGTGGGGTTTTTTTATTTATTATGTGGAACGTTTAAAGGGTCGTCATTTTCTGTGAAAATCTAGCTGAGATAAACTTGTTGATACAAAATGAATCGAACACTCAAGAACACACATGATTTTTGCACACAATTCTTTATCGTCGAAATGGGTCCGATCATGAAATTCTTGTATCGTGAACATAAAAGACTTGGAAAATCTGTGAAAGTGTCTTGTTCTTGCTCATAGTTGATTTTTTTCTTGTTTATTCTGTGATGATATAGTCGATTTTAATTTTGTTTGGTTGGGTTGATAATACTTGTTAACAGAATTGCAATTTATCTTTCAATTTCGCATCTTTTATGGTCAAGTGAACATTTTTCTAGATTTTGAATTGGAGCTCTGTTTTGCTAAATGGTTTATGTTTTCTTGATCTTGTTTTATTTGTTGAGAAATGAATTGCATTACTCAATTATGCTGAAAGTTTGTGTTAGCCTGTTAGGCAAGGCATAGTTTTTTTTTTTTAATTTTTTTTTTGTAATGAGGAATTCTTGATTTAACATTTTGATTCTTTTTCGTTTCATTTCGAAGTTAACTGGACGGTATCTGTTAGAATTGTTCTTTTTGCTATTGTAAATGTGAAATTCTTGGTTTTCAGTGGGGATTTTTCTCTGTAGCTGGTGCTTGAAACTGTTGTTGTTGTTGTTGACAACTAGTCTATTCCGGGTTGTCTTTTCCAATCCAGGACTGCAATATTCTTGAAGCCGGGTTCAGTGAATGAATTGATCGGTGTGGGTTCTGATCACAATTCAGCATTGAATAAAGTTGTCAAGTCAAAATCATTCTACAACAAACGGGAGCAAGGAAAATCACTATCCATTTGGTGGTTCTATGGCGAATCCTTCTAATCAGGATCGGGTGGTGAAAGGCGATAAGTCTGGGGTTGGTGAAGACGTATTAACCAGGATTAATGCAGCACTTTCTTTGATGGACTTGGCGAATTCTGCTTGCCCGGTGCATAAGAATATGTCATGTACATTTAGAGAAGATTTGGGTGCTACTAAGATGCCAGGCGACAAGGAAGTTTTAGATCTAGTGGATGATTCTCAAGAAGCTGGCAGTAGTAAGTTGGACAAGAAGAAAAGGAAAGCTAGTAATGGCTTCTCTTCAGTCCAATCAGAGAGCATGGATCGTAAAGTTGGCAAGGAGGGTGAGTTGCACGAGACTAGTCGGACGTCTAATGGCCACAAGTTGATCATAAAATTGCACAACAAAGGGGGGAAATCTGTTGAAGATTGTTTGAGGAATGCTATTGATGGATTAATAAGCACGCCATCATTAGGGCGTGACCTGGTGACAAAGAAGAAGAAGAAGAAGACTACTGGTGTACAAAATAGGCAGGTTATATCTGATCGTGATCACTCTATTTCCTCTTTTAAGGAAAAGAGTTCGAAGAAAGTGAGAACTGATGCTGATGTTTCAGACGTTGTTCTAGTGTCAGAAACAAGACCATCAATGAAGCCGAGACTCAATTCTGTAATCCCTAGTGTTTACAATTGCTTCACATTCTCCATAATACATTTTCTCACTGCTGTTAGAATAGCAATGACCTCTGCACAGTCAGATGACTCTTCAACTAATGCACTACAAATGGAGAAAAATAACTTGCCTTCTCTCTCAATACGTGAAATTGTGGAGCGCATGCGTTCAAATCCAATAGATGCTTTGATTCTTCAAGCTCAGGAACCACTAGAGGATTTAGTCAGAGGAGCCCTTACTATTTTTTCTTCTAAAAAGTCGCCGGTAGGCGTTGATGAGGACTGGAAGGCACTTGCTATATATTTGAAGTCTAGAAAAGGTTGGTCCTGGATCGGTCCAGTGTCATTAACAGGTGAAGCCATCTCTGCTGAAAATTGGGGTCTTTCTAGTGGAATGCTTGCGATGTTGGTTGATTGTTTTGCTGATTGGCTGCGAAGTGTTCAAGACACGCTTAGGCGAATTGCAAACCTTCCTGCCCCACCCTTTCATTCAATGCAAAAAGTTCCAAATTTGGAGGAAAGAATGAGAGGCTTAAGACAGCGAAAATGTGTAGCCACAATCAGCCCCTGCCCTGAAGAATTAAGGGCTTATTTCCGTATGGAGGAAACTCTTAGATATAAAGTTCCAGAGAGAGCATTTTTATACACAGCAGTAGATGGTAGAAAATCTACAGTTGCTCCTCTAAGAAAGGCTAATGGCAAGTCATCATCAAAAAGCCGCGATCATTTCATGCTCAAAGCTAATAGGCCACCTAATGTCACCATTCTTTGTGTTGTGAGGGACGCAGCTGCCAGATTGCCTGGAGGTATGGGTACTAGGCCCGACGTTAGCATTCTTATGAGGGACTCGCAGTATATCATTCAAGACTTCTCAGACAAACAGATTAACGAAGTTGCCAGTCGTAGCCTGGATCGTTTGCATTATGCAAAGGATCCCTGTATACGGTACGATGCAGACTTAAAGTTTTGGGTTTATTTACATGGAGAAAAGGAGGAAGATGACTTTGAAGTTGAAGATGATGGTGCCACCACCTCAAATGGAAAGAGCTCTAAAGGTAATGCAAAAGAGTAGAATGATCAGTTATGTTTAGAATTAGTTCTGGACTTTGATGTAACATCAATGGTTGAAGTTGTTGTTTGTTTTGCTTCTTGTGTTATATTTGGTTTAGTTTAAACATTGGCCATAGCATTGAACTGGGTTGCATTTGCTGTAATTATATTGTCTTGGAGATTTATGGTTTTGGAAAATTTAATGGTGATGGTTACATGCTTTTGTATACTCTTGTCATGTCGTGTCACGTAGGGATGCTTCTTCATTTTTTGACCAGAATGAGAGATTTGAACTTGAAATGTCAACTTTATTGAGAACTGTTGTTACCACCGGATTATGTCTTCGACCACACGTAAGGATACTTGAGATTAGAGCAAAATTGCCTCCTACAACAAAGAGGCGTCGGAGGAGACTTTTGCCTTCTCTTGCCATGGAGGAGATGAGGGTCTCCTTCTTCGACAAGAGATTTGCTTTCTTTCAATTTCCGATCAGAGGAGCCTACTCCGACAATGGAGGAGGTGAGGTTTTTATTATTATCATTATTATTTTTGTATTTTATGTTTTTTTTTTTTTTCAAAATTATTTATATTTTACATATTTTAAACTTTTATTATAAAATATTATAATAAATTCTGAATTTAGGGTTGCTCTATTGTCACCCAAAAATTACACCTATATCCTCAATACTTTTAATTTGTATTCTTTATGTCCTTCAAAGTACCGAAAATATCCTTACTTAATATTTAACATTTTATATGTTGTATTTCTCATTGCACCCTTCCAAAATTTTCTAATACCCAATTGCAAAATTATATATTGTTCAAGAATTCAAAACGGATACTATACATACTACACCATTTGGCCAATCTTTCTTAGTTGGCTATTCATGTTTGGCCTTTTCTGTTTATATTTTCCTTATTTTTGTGTACATATTATTTCTTCTTGATTTCTTTCTCTTTCTCGATAATTTCTTTATTGATATTATTTGCGTATCAGTCCTAGTGAGATTTTTTTCCTTCTTCTTTTTGTTGATTCTGGTTTCTACGTATCAACAGAGCCACCCTTGTGGCTTCAAAATGAAGCCTCCCCACCACAGGGTTCAAAACAGATATTGCAAATATAATCTCATATTTACCCAGTAAACCGTAAAGTGTAGGAAAATCCTCCCCTAAGATGGAAGTTGTATTACGGATCATGCCTGCAGAGTCCAATCTCCCAATAGACCCCCGACTCTTAGTGGGTCAGATTTCAAAAAACAAAAAAATAGTCACCCCTGAGTTTAATATCATTTTCTTAAAAAGAGATTATGTATTTTTGGCCAATCAAAAAATATTTCCTATATTGCAACCAAATAATGGAATCTTTTTTCCATAACCTATTCTTTTCCTTTCCCATCCTTTCCTCATTCGAACTAAGCATAATAATAAATCTAAAATCTTAGTATAAAATATTGATGGTCGCATACCTAAATTAGTATTAAATATATATATATATATATAAATATATAATTACAATTAATAATATAATAAATCTCTATATCCAAAAAATAAAAATAAAATAAATCTTAGTATAGAAATTTATATTTACTACTAGCATATCATAATTTGTGCTTTGATATATTTCAATTTATATTCATATACACAAGAAAGACATTATTTGATAAAATGAGCTTAACTTAATGGTAAGCCCCTCACAACTACATCAGAGTTTATTGGTCCGAGTCATACCCCCTCCCTCGATCCTAGAATATTATAATAGTTAAAAAAACTAATGCATTGCATATCGAAACCTGACTCGAACCTACGAGGTACGTGTGAAGGAATTATCGGGTCCATCTCCCTAGGAATTGATATTAAAAAATAAAAAAAATAATAAATAAATAAAAAAACATAGCTCGAACAAACGTTTGTTTACAAGCGGATTTTATTACTTTCTGTTGTGGGGACTGGGGATTGAATCATCGTAGACTGCATGAACTCATGGAGTTTTGTCAGGTATGAATATTATTTCACTTCAAATTCAAACATGCACGAAGAAGAAACCTTTTCACGCCATCCACAGTCTCCAAAGTAGTCTATCTCACTACAGAGCTCTCTGTTCGCACAGACCCAAACGTATTAAGAGATTAGACAACGCAGTTAGAGTCCTAGACATCATATCTTCTAAAACACGAGTCGATACAAGTAGCCAAGTCCATCTTCGTCTCATTCAGGGCTTTTTACAAACAGATTCAAATCATTTTACCCAGGATTTTGCTTCTTCTTCGGATTCAACAACCGTAAGGTTACCCAATGTGTTTGATGAAATACTCGAATCTTCTGTTTTTAGTGAGGAGAATTCGGTCTCTACGGTTCTTGATTTACACGAGGAGAGGCTGAGAGTTGATGCGAGTGTTTTGTCAAATGCTGTGACTTCATGTGGGTCTACACGCGACATCCGTCGTGGTATTCAATACCATTGCTTGGCGATACGATGTGGGTTCGTTGCCAATGTTTATGTAGGGAGCTCCTTGATAAGTTTTTACAGCAAATGTTGCCAGACAAATAGCGCGTATAAACTGTTCGAGGAAATGCCTGTGAGAAATGTAGTGTCGTGGACAGCCATCATTGCTGCTTTTGCACAGGAGTGGGAAGTTGAGATGTGTTTTGAGCTTTACCGTAAGATGAGAGATTCGACGTTGAATCCCAATGAATATACGTTCACGAGTATTCTGAGTGCTTGCACGGGAAGTGGAACTTTTGGGCAAGGAAGGAGTGTTCATTGTCAAACTATTCAAAAGGGTTTTGATTCGTACATTCACGTTGCTAATGCTCTTGTCTCAATGTACTGCAAGTGTGGCAGTGTCGACGATGCATTTTACATATTCAACAACATGCCGAGTAAAGATATTGTATCATGGAATTCTATGATAGCTGGGTATGCTCAGCATGGACTTGCGTTACAAGCTATGAATCTTTTCGAAGAGATGAAGAAACAAAGGGAGAAACCCGATGCCCTTACTTATCTTGGTGTTCTCTCTTCGTGTCGCCATGCAGGTCTGGTTAAAGAAGGCAAACTCTACTTCAATTCAATGGTTGAAAATGGTTTTAAGCCAGAACTAGATCATTTTTCATGCATGGTTGATCTCCTTGGCCGAGCTGGATTACTGGAAGAGGCTCGAGATTTTATCGAAAAGATGCCTATTCATCCTAATGCTGTCATATGGGGATCGCTACTTTCTTCCTGCAGGCTTCATAGGGACGTTTGGATAGGCATACAGGCTGCGGAAAGCAGGCTATTGCTCGAACCAGAATGCGCTGCTACCCATGTGCAACTGGCAAATCTGTATGCAAGTGTAAAGTGCTGGGATCAAGCAGCAAGAGTGAGAAAATTGATGAAAGATAAAGGGCTCAAGACAAATACTGGGTACAGTTGGATTGATATTAAGAATCAAGTTTACAGATTTAGAGCAGAAGACAAATCAAACACTAGGTTGAGTGAAATTCTTGCTGTACTGGATTGTTTAGTTGATCACATGAAAACTACAGGCTTTCCACTGGATATGCAGGTGGAACATTTTGATGATGCGTTAAATGAAAGTTTGTAATTTTGAAGGTTTCATGTCTTATTGGAAGGTTTGGTAAATTTAATCTCCAACGATTGCTTATTGTTGTCGGTGTGATGTCTCTAAGAGGTCATATAGAAAGCGCCACTTAAAATCAAAACATTTCCATCTTATAATTGATTTCATTAAATTCTGGAACAACAGAACAGAACCATATTGGTTTGAAAATAGAAAAGGTTACATCTTTTGAAACAAAAACATTAGTGTCCTTGAACCAACAAGGAAAAAATTTCTAACATGCTAAGTTGAGGAAAATACTCTAAAAGATTGTTCGACCAGTGTGAAAAATCTCATATTCTCATTGCAATGCTACCAAGCAGCTAACCAGAGAAGAGGCTGAAGAACAATTACTGAAGAACTCGGACCGAGATCTGACTATTGAGACAGAAGCCTCTATTTTTGGTAAGGAATGCATTCATTGCCAGCGTCTGTGAGGGGAAGCGAACCATTGCAAATTTCATAGAGGGCCTGCAATGGTATTTTAAGAGATTATCAATATGTTAGCACAATGACATGTATGATTGTCTTGCTCTGTCTAAGCTACAAGGACTTGACCTTGGAATCAGCTGGACGGAAGATGAATCATATTCACAGCCTGCGAGAAAGCGTTCTACATCATCAATAAGAGCATTTACTGGAATTCCTTGCAGTAAAACCTGATGAAGAGCAGACAAGGTTAGATAAACATCAGCTTACACATGACATAGAAAATTTCTACATGACCAATGACACGATGTTACTCAAAAGTCAAAATACTTAGAAGATATTTCTGTCAGCAAGAGAGCTAGTTAAGTTTGTAAAACACAAACACAAAGTGTGACTTCCTCTTGATTTTATCTAAGGAAGCATCTCATATGGCAGGTGACTCAAGTGCCATATATCACAATTTGTGATATGCTTTGGTTCCATACATAGAAAGCGCACAAGAGACATACAAATTGTTGTCCCACAACTTACCCATGTCTTCCTCTTGATTTTTGGAAGGAAAAAAAAAAGGTGACTCTCATATTGCAATGCAGTCTAAGATTATCATATCTCGCTTACAATTTGTTCAAGTTCTATGTGTTGACAATGTTCGGGCTACCAGACAACTTGTCCCACTCCCACATCTTTCCCCAAATAGCCAAAAATTTTATTTCTATGACAAGTGGTATATGTTTCTTGACCAAAGGTTTAAAAACAATCATGAACATCCAACAACCTACAATGTCACATATTCCTCTATATATAGTTATATACAAAAAAAAAAAAATTTACAAGTTCATATAACATTTACGTAATTGAGAACTTTGACTTACAGTTTTTCCATTGTAAGGCGCAAAACTCTCCCAATCAGAACGGTTGACCTGGTTTTCAAACATAAAACTACAGATTTAGCAAATACTTACACACAGAGACAACATAAACTGTCAAAACTTGGCATATGTGTTTACAACA
This sequence comes from Acer campestre, assembly GCA_954870605.1. Lineage (NCBI taxonomy): Eukaryota > Viridiplantae > Streptophyta > Magnoliopsida > Sapindales > Sapindaceae > Acer > Acer campestre. Next base: position 32,023,914 of record OX940805.1, on the reverse strand, counting down.
ACATCACCTTCTCGATTTTGTACATGCCTCCCTTCTTACTAAGCATCTTAAACGCATTACTGAAGGCCTGACGAGAAGGGAATTGCACCAGCCTGATCACAGCAAATTTCAGAAAAATATATAAAGAAAAACTTTCAAAGTATCAAATGATTTAAAACAAACTCTGCTAAAATCAATTCAAGTAATGACCCAAAACAAAATCGGAAAATAAGCTAGAACAGTAATATTACGCTAACATTACATTGCAAGTGGCAAAAAGTTTCTGTTATAGTGCACTCTAACATCATCCGGCGTCAACTTACAGCCTTCGAGCATGTTGACTATATCCTTATTCAGTGTGTTCTTTGAACAGCCGTACAATTTCGCATACACCAAACCTGATACGATACGGAAAACAATAGAAAGATCATTTTTTTTTTATGTTCATTAAAGTATTCAAGTATCATAACACGATATTAATACACTAAATCCATTGTGTAAAATGTGTATATATATATATACAAAAAATAACTAAAATATGCAAAGTTCTTGTATCAACAACCAATACAATAAAATAAAATTTAGTTCACAGGATCAATTAAAAGCCAATCACTTAAACCCTAAACCCGAATTTCGACAGAAAATTACGAAAGCACCGGCTAGAAAATCTCCAATCCGAAAGAGAAAATGAAAGTACCGTCGTTTGGTGTTTGAAGGAATGGATCGATTGATGATGAATCATCAGCCGGTGGTGGCGGTGGTGGCGGTGGTTGTTCCGTTTCGGTGGAGAAACGTCTGGGCGATTCGCGAAGAAGAAACGGAAGACCGTTAATTGGCTTAATCGCTCGAAGAGAAATGTTCGATTGGATCGCGCTTCGAAGAAGATTCATGATTGAAGATTTTGAAGTTGATCAGAGGGTTCACAGTTGGTTAGTGTTTGTTCTACACTGCTACTAATAGTTAGTGATTTTGAAGCTGGTGGTTGAAGACTTGAAGTGCTGCGTTTTGGAATTTTGAAATTACAAGAGTAGCCCATAATCTTTTAAATATTGTAATAGCCTCCCCATTTGTCGTTGGGCTTTTAAAGTGTGTTTGGTATGACTTTTCAATTTGAGCTTCTAGAGTATATTTTTTTGTAGTAGGCTTCTAATGAGTAGATCTTCTAACAAAAAAGGCTTTTGATTGTATAAATTACAAAAAAAAAGTGTTGACAATGTATTTTTAGAAATAACTTTTGGTTGAGCGAATTACAAAAAAAGTGTTGACTATACATTTATAATGAAATAGGTATGGAGGAATATCTAAAATTTATTAAGGGTAGTTGAAACAATTTATATATTTTAAAAAAACTCAAAAAAAAAAAAAAAAAATTCTTTTAGGCTTCTTCAAGTAGACATAAAATGATTTTTTTAAAGGGTAATTGAGACAATTCATTATTAAAAAAACTGTTTTAAGTTTTGCCAAACAACTAAAAAAAACTTCAAAATGGCTTCTAGTATTAAAAAAACAATTTTGATCCTTTCAAAAACCATACCAAACGTACACTTAATCCACCAAGTTCAAGTCATTTCAAGGAGCAGGCCTTGGGTTGAATTCGAGCCCTACTTCATCCGGGATTTCGATTTGCACCCGTGTAAAGGATTTCGTACGAAAAAAACATATAGAATCCCACACTTGATAATTATCTAATTCACAGAACATTTTGGTTTAGATAAAGCCGTAAAGGCATTACTGAATACTGTTGATAATCAATACGACTTATATGTCTTATGTGTTGGCTTGTGACTTGTGAGAGAATGCATGTCCTTTTCTTCCTTACGTGTTAATATTATTATTATTATTATTATTACAGGTCCTTTTCAAATGCAAATTGTGCAATAAGTTTTCCTTAGATTTAACCTTTTTTATAAATAGATCAAGAACAAGAAAGCTCTGGGCCAGTTGTAACCTGTTTGGTTAGATCCAGACTAGTTCAAACAGTTTGAGAATTTCACCAAATACAAACCTACTTAATCTATCAATGCTGTTTCATGCTGCTCTATAGATCTTGTTAATCCTTTTTTAAGGTGTTAATATTCCCCCTTTTAATTAAATAAACAACTGTCTTTTTGGACAAGTTAGGTATTGTCCACGGTCATTTTTTTGTTAATTAATAATCAAATATGGATTTTTACGATAACCCCTTTATTCAGATCATGACGTCAACGCATTTTTTTTTTTTTTTTTTTTGAATTACAACAACTGCCGCAACCTAACGAGATCAAACTCTACAAGCATGGCCCGGAATACTACTCCCACTATCGGGGAGAGGAAGCCCGGAATACTACTCCCACTATCAGGGAGAGGAAATTATTATAACTTTTAAATGTTGTTTTTTCTTGTTTTTTTCTAGAGAAATTGATTGATCATTCACTACATGAAATGATACTAGATAGAGAAAATAATCGTAGGGCATCAATTCTCAGTGGTCCCACCACGTCGCTGTTACTCAATAAGCCACTGACTGGACATACATCATAGATCTCACGCGCGAAGCAAGGAGACAAAACCTTCCCAGTCCGGAACCTTTCGTATAAATCGTACGTACTTTCGGTGTTATAATAAAAAAATTAGGACTTTATCAAAAAATTATTTAAAATTAAGAATTATCAGATCTCACACACTTTTTACAATTATATGTTTGAGATAAAAGACATAACTAGCTGCCACATAATATTTTTAATTTTTATTACATATTTGAAATATTACACCACGTCACCAGATAATCAAACTAATCGAAATTACGAAATGTTACTGTACGGTCTAGATGACTGCTTCAATAATTGTAAAAAGTTGGCTCCCAACTTTGGAAGAGGTTTCCCCAAGTATTTTTGTAACTAAATCGACTTTATAAAATTCCATAGTCAAGATCCCACATGCTCACCCTTTAATAAATAATACCGATGTAACTAACTACTTAAATGTGACATTATACCGGTTAGAGGACTATCGGGGTCAATCGAAATCAAATGCTATGGAGCAGCCTAAATGTCTAATTCCATAACCATAAGAAGTCAGCTCCCAATACCGGAAGAGTTAGACAGTGTGAAATCTCCTTGCTAAAGACAAGTGGCTTTTGACTGTTCTTACTTTTTTTGATCGGATTTATATTCTATTCTTCAAAATTTCTCAATGATTTCTCACGAAGTCACAAGTACTATCTCCACGAGCTGGGCAGTACTCATCTAAGGCAGGTCGTTTCTTCTTCTGCTTATTCATCACCACCACCACTATCTTTACACCTAAAAACCACACCTGGTCTTCTCCGATTCTGCAACAGAGCCTCTGCAAGAGTTGGTTTGGAACTGAAGTTATGGATTTGGAGTGGCTTTTCGATTTTCTCAAAGGAATGATAAAGCCGGTGGCTGCAACCGCCGTGGTGTTGTTGGCAGTGTTGTTGTCTTTTGTGCAGAAGCTTGGATTGGAAGTAGAGATGGCTTATTCAATTCTTAGAGCGTTTCTTCAACTATCTGTAATTGGGTTTGTTCTCCAATTCATTTTTACTCAGGAAAATATTGGATGGATCCTTCTTGCTTATGTTTTCATGGTTTGTCTCTCTATATCTCTTCTCCTTTTCTGTTTTGCTCTGTTTAATTGAGTATGAATTTCTCTGTTTTTAAAGCGATCTTTTTTGTTGATTTTTGTTTCTGTCAAAATGATTTTGGTTTCATCTTTAGGTTAATGATCTTGTAAATTTGAATTCATTAGATTCTCCGAATGACAAAACAGTTTAGATGTTCAAGAAATATAAAACAGAACATGTTGGTATTGAAAACATTTTGAGTTTGTTATTGCCAAATTGCATCCATTTTTTGCATCCATTCTTCAGTGCAGATAAAGAACTAATTTTCTAGATCAGCTTAACAGAGATGACAAGAAACAGAAAGTAACAGAAATTGTTGGACTTGCTCTATTGGTAACATTTTATTTTTCACCATCTCTTGAAGGTATCTGTTGCCGGTTACACTGCTGGTCAACGTGCAAAACACGTGCCACGGGGGAAGTATATTGCCGGAGTTTCGATCCTGGCCGGAACTGCAGTGACCATGTTTTTGCTTGTTCTACTAAGAGTTTTCCCTTTCACTCCAAGATACATCATCCCAATTGCAGGAATGATGGTTGGAAATGCAATGACAGTAACCGGAGTTACGATGAAAAAACTTCGAGACGATGTCAAGCTACAAATGAGCTTGGTAAGTTCAAAAATTGATCTATGTTTTTGTGAAAATCAGAAATGAGAAACATGTGTATTATGAGATTGGATGATTAATTTCTTTTACAGGTTGAGACAGCATTGGCTCTCGGCGCAACCCCACGTCAAGCGACGCTTCAGCAGGTGAAGAGAGCTCTAGTGATCGCGCTTTCTCCGGTATTGGACAATGCCAAGACTGTCGGTCTCATCTCACTTCCCGGGGCTATGACCGGACTCATAATGGGAGGAGCTTCTCCTCTGGAAGCTATTCAATTGCAGATTGTTGTCATGAACATGCTCATTGGTGCATCAACAGTTAGCAGCATCATGTCCACTTACCTTTGTTGGCCTGCCTTCTTCACCAAAGCTTATCAGTTGGAAAGTAGGGTCTTCAAAGCTGATTGAGTCCCTCTAAATGTATTGCTGGAAATGTGTGTAGTGGAGTTTCTATATGTATTTTTCATGATCAGATAGGAGTTCTGCTTCTTCAAGTTGTCCATGGCAAAGCAATCTCAACTTATTAGTAATTATTCTCTGTTTATGGAAAAAAAAAAAACAGATATCGATAATAGAAATTATCAGGTGCAGGATCCTAGATTATCATATCCAATAACCCCTTTAATAATCTAGAAATGGAAGAATGTGTGAGATCATGCACCTAATATTGGTGAATAATCAAAATATGAATATATACGGATATAAGAACAATGAAAACAATGCTCGGGAATGGAACCGAACATATGATAAAAACGATAATTGTTCTTTATTTATGATGAAAAAAAAAAAAAACCTTAACAATCAAATAGAAACTAAATCCTGCACATCTTGACGATACTCATCTTGGCGAAAAATCAAAATATCAATTCATACGGATATAAAAACGATAAAAACAATGCTCAAGAATGGAACCGAACATATGAAAAAAACGAGAATTCCAAATATAAATATAAATATATATCAATAATCTTTGAATATTCAATTAACCAAAGAGATAAATAGCAAGGAAGGCTATTTATTTTTTTAATTTTTTTTGGGTATTTTATATTACATATCAAACACATGAGAAATGAGAAATGTAAAATATGAATAGATATAAAATTGCTCAGCAGCCAACACATCATGAGATATCCACATAATTAATTCAACCAAATGGGTTTTCATTAACGTAATTCCCTGGTGGGTCATAGTTGCAAATCACAAGCAAACCTCCGCCGGTGCATTTCTGCTTCGCGCAGCCAACCTTGGCGGTGCTCCTCCACACAATTTGTGTGTAATGGCCGCACATTTGGCCGGCATCACAATCATTCGATAGCACGTGGTAATAATCCTGCTCGTTGGCCCAAGATTCCACCACTTCCGTCGGAGTCCAGTGGTCCCGGCCGCCCCAGAAAAGGTTCTCACCGTACGGACTCGAAGAGTGCTTCATTTCACAGTCGTTCCTCCGCTCGAGACCCCACCGACGCGCGGTGCGTGCAAGCATCACGTCCCATATCAGCGGTGGCTGGCCTTTTGCGAACCTCACCTTGTTGTGTGCATTGAGAAACTCGCGCGCTAGTTTCTTGCCTCCCTGTCGATCTCTTCCTCCTGGAGGATTACTACTCGAACCACCCAACGACGGCGCTGAGTAGTTGTACTTGTATCTGTATTTGTATCTGAATGATTTGCGAAAAGACAACCTCGAGGACGACGATGAGCGGAGTCCACGATTCCGTGTGGAGTATCCATGACCTCCGTCAGTCAACAACGGTGATGCGGCGGCGACGGACAGAAAGATGAGGAGGAGGTAGGAGAGGAGTACGGTGGCGGTCGGAGGAATTCTAGTTGTCGACATTTGTTGTTTGTGTTGGATTTTGTGGCTAGCTACTCTCGAATTTGGAGAGCAGCGGCATGAAAGACTTTGGATGACTAGCAATTGTGGAGCTTTATTTGGCAATTTGCTTCTAAAAATGGCGGGTTCGTTAACTGTCTTCTATTTGACCGATGAATTCAAAAGAGATTTTATGCAAACAACGAATTGTTTTTTTCAGTTACTATATCCATATATTTAAGTTGTGGAAATAGATGTTGAAAAGCTAATTGGCACAGATGTCCCCTGAACTCTTCAAAAAGTTGCACTGTGCCCCATAAACTTTTTTTTTCGGCACTAAACCCCCTGAACTCTCGTAAATTTGCAATCGTTGAAGAAATCTATCTCCTGGTGAGGGGGCAAATTCCTTCAGCGATTGCCAAATTACAAGAGTTCAGGGGGTTTAATGGCGAAAAAAAAAAGTTCAGGGAGTAAGGTGCAAATTCAGGTATAGTTCAGGGGTTATCCGTGCCAATTAGCCTAGATGGAAAATGACCACCCTCGGTTTTCATAAACCAAAAATAGCCCCCCCCCCCCCCCCCCCCCCCCCCCGATGGAAATATTTGTTTTACTAGTCATTCTTAGATTTCACTTTCTTCCAAATAGCCCATCAAAGACTAAAATGCCCTTTCCACTTACATAATACATCAGGTTATTATCGGTGAAATTAACTGGCATCATCATTTTCTTTTACTTCTATATCTCCTTTATCAACTTTGTTCAATTATTTACTTGTAAGACCATTCAAATGCTACAACAGAGAACTAGACTACTTGTTCCAAGGGACCACTTTTTCTCATCATTGTTGAACAAATTATTGACATGTTCTGTAGATAATTAAACTTGTTTAAATCAACATTAAATTTTGTTAATTGGGTTACAATATATAGTTTTCTTGTAATTTCAATAATAAAAAGAAAAAAAAACTGTAAAAATAGTGACTAAAAGTATCTATTTATTTTAATTTTGTACTGGTCAGCAAGTATCTATTTAACCAATCAATATATAAAAGTGTCGAATCATAAAGTTATAGTGCTGAATAAGATTTGGCATCATCATAGGATAGATGTTATGCTTCAATTGTTTTGGAAAGCAAATACATTGTTAATGACATTTTGTAACAACAGCATTCAACAATATATATATATATATATTCAACAATATATATATATATTGTTTCATTATCTGAATGAATTTAATACTATTTTTCAGGGTCTACGAATACAATGACTAGCTTGGTAGTGCACTGCGGTGGACATTGGAAGGATAGTGCACTGAGGTGGACTGGCTTGGTAGTTCATATGACACAGACGATGAAATCATCGAGTGTATATTTTGAAAAACTCATCTTGTAAGGTTAATTTGAGTATGTATCATTACTATTTGTAGAACATTAATATCCATTTGTGAGGATATATTAAGTTTAAGTTTATTTAATGTATACATTATAATTGATTATGTTCTTGTAGTATTATGTTGTTTGTGAAAACTTGGTATTTATGTTTTTTGGAATATATTTGTAAACAGGTGGTTGCGAATATCTGTGGTGTTGTGCTGTATGTGAAAACTTGGTGGTTGTTCGGTAACATTTTCATTTTTCATTTTCTGTTTTCTAGTTTTTATTTGATTTCGAGAAATTGATTTTTGTATTTTTTGGATCCGAAAACGCGTCCGGTAGTAATGATTGAAAACAGTATTCCGAGAATGAAAATATAAAAAACGCTTCTGGTAGTAATACTTTGAAACCATAAAAACGTGTCTAATGGTTATGATTTGTTTAATTTTCAATATTGTGAGTATAATAATATTGTTTGTAGTTAAATTTTTTATATATACAATATTAATGAAAAAAAAAACAATTTAAAATTAATTTGTGTTTTTTTTTAATTTTTTAAATAATATAATATAATATTTTTCAATGTATGTATAATTAAAAATAGTTAATTATTATACATAATTTATAATTACTTTTATATTTTTTAATTATTGTACATGTGATTAAATATTAACGAGGATAAAGGAATTTTTTTATTTCATTTTGATTTTTACTAAATAATTTTTTAAATGATCAAATGATATTTTTTCTCTCTCTTGAACAGTTGAACTAGTATGTAAAAAAAGAAAAAAGAAGTCAATCACACTAAAAAAAAGAGAGCAAACAATCAACCAATCAAACTTTAAGCGTGTTAGAAAAGTCAAAGACAAGTGGGATCCATAAAAATAATGGGAAGAAAACTACTTTCGGATGCTAGACCATAAACTTTGTTTATAAAATAAGTGTATAATTGATATTGTCTTATTAAAATATTTTAAGATATTTTTAAAAAATTTTAATTAAAAAAGGTATAATGGTGTTTCATTAATAATATTTCGGATTTTATTATAATTATAATGATAAATTTAATGTATAAAAGACAAAACAACTTTATTATAATATGATAAATAAAAAGTACATATGTATTTTAACTAAAATTGTAAAGAGAGTGATCAATTTGGCCACTTTAAAAAAGAAAGGGATATACTTGGGCCTCTTGCCAATGTGGTTGGACCCTCCCCTAGGAGCCTCCACCACCACGGTTCAACGTCCAATGTGTACATATATATATTTATATTATTTGTCCCCTTTGGCCATTAATCCCAAGGGTGGATGTTGTCCCACCAATTATGGGTGCTCTCTCCCCGCTTGTGGAAGCTGTAGTCCGGGCTGCGCTAATAGAGCCCAATCTCGTCAGGTCCCAGAAGTTATTGTATTTAAAAAAAAGAGGGATTAATTTGGTATTTGGGAAAAATGTGAGGACCAATTTGATTACTTTTATAAAAGTCATAAACTTCTTAAAATTTGAAAGAAGTACAGGACGTAATCGGTAATTACACTACATTCAATTCATACGTACAATTATTATGAAAACAAATTTAAGTACACAGTCAATGTGACGTTAATTAGAGCAAAACCGTCCATCTCATCAGATGATGGAAGGTCCAAATCCAATCGATCCCACTCCCTTCTGTCTCTTGATCCACCCTGATCTCGCCACGTCAGTAAACGCTTCGATACCCAGTGACGTGGCGAAATCCTCTTACCTTAGCGTGGCGTTGTGCAATGCGCACCCCGCGTACGTTAAACGCCACCTCCTTCCATTAACTCGCAGCGCGAATCGGTCAGCTTCCTTTATCCTTGTACTCTCTTCGCGCAAAAGTGAGAGACAGCTAAAAAAAAAAAAGGAAAAAAAAAAAGTAACCGCCATTTCTTCAAGGCTTCAAGCTAGCTTCTTCATCTGGTGAAAGTGGAACTCAGGGAAAGGAGAGGTGCGTAGTGCGCACTCCCTCTCGATTTCTCTGATCCTGATCGGTTTATATTTGATATCTATCTCTTTCGCGTCTTCTTATTGCTTTGGAATTTGATCAATAAGCAGCGGTGCAGTAGCTCGCCATGCCGATTCGGTGTTTGCTAAATTCTAGGGTTTCTTCTGTTTTCCTACTCTGTTGGATCTTTCTCAACTGCTTTCCAGGTAAATATATTCCCGTGAAACAAACAGAAACTATTAAGATTTATGTTTCACTCTGAAATTTGATAAAAATTATATTGGCAGGATTCGTATTTACGGCAGTTGTGACGTTGGATTCAATTCAAATATTTAAAACCCACGAGTGGTTAAAATCGAAACCGACTGTGTATTTCCAGTGTAAGGGAGAGAACATGACGGTTCTGCCTGATGTCAAGAACATAGATGTTGAATATGCTTTCAAGGGTGAAGAATCTTGGCAGGTTTATTTTATTCATTTCTTCACAGCTTTTATTGAGGAAATTATTATTATTATTATTGTTATTTTTGTTAAAATTTTGAAATTAGACATGTTAGAATTAATTACTTGTTCACCTATGGAAATCGGGAAACTAGATAGAGAGTGTTAATGAATTTATTACTTGTCGAGGTCATGTGTGAGGTTGGAGTTCTACTGTAACAAGAAAGGAATATAGTGAAAGACCTTTTATTTGTTATCTTTGGCTTTAGATTTTGGGTAAAGAAAGTGTTCAATTTTGGCATAAAGTTGTCTTATGGTCGAGTTTAGTACGGATTCCTTAAATTGTAACTCTATGAGCGACTGTTCTAGGATAAGTTTTAATTTTTATAATGGTTGTTAATTAGTTAATGAGCATACGTTTGATTAAATCCGTGGATTGATGTTTTTGATTGTACAAAACTAGTTAGATTTCGTGAAGCTGAATCTATGATTTTTCATTCCTTTAGCCTTTAACAGAACTTTCGGATAAGAAATGCAAACGATGTGGGTTTTATGAGAAGGATACCATTAAAGCAGATGATGTATATGATGAATGGGAGCTTTGTCCTTCTGATTTCAAAGATGGAAAATATACTCGGTCGAAGGAGAAGGAATTTAGTGCTACTTTTCTGTTCCGGCAGGGCGACTCTCTAAAGACTGGTGAGTCTTCATGTTATTTTAATTTGCTGAAGTCTCAGTTTTACTATTTTAGACCGATGATCTACTCTAGACATTTGTAGCTTGTATGCCATCTTTATGTGTTAGGTTAGGAGCATGCAGACGCAGTTTCTATGTTGCTTACAAGTGAAATTGTTTTGACTTCATTCTAGAGTATACTTTTGCTCTACTATTTTCTTCTTTCTGGAGTTTGTCAGACTTTAATAGCTGAGCTAGGTGCAAGAATTTGAGCTAGAAGATTGGTTGATCTTCCTGAATATGCTATGTCCTTCAGCTCACATTTGTTTTCTTGGAAACCTTTAGAAGCTTTCAATCCTCATACGAAATTTGGAAACAGTGCCATATGAGTCTGTGTTCTGAAATTTGATAACTATGCATTTAATGCCTGCATTCACACCATTGTTTAAGTTTAAAATATAGTTTTATTTAGTCCAAATTATCATATAACGAATTGTTTTTGATGTGTTTGTAGCTTCAAGTTCATCCTCTGGTACACACGACAGAAGAAAGGGAATCCATCTTGCTATAATACTACTGATTGTTTTACTGGTTTTAACTGTGGCGATTATTGGAGGGGTAGCTGTATTTAAGTACTGGCAAAAGAAGAAGAGGCAACAAGACCAAGCTCGGTTCTTAAAGCTATTCGAAGACGGGGATGATCTTGAGGACGAATTGGGTCTTGGTCATGTTATGTAATGAAATGATAATAACTTGGATATCTCCTGTATAGTGAGTTCTTACATAAATTTTGCTCTTGTGAGGGAAAAAAAAAATTTATACCACTTGTGAAATTTTTGCAATGCATATAACAATTTATTTGAAGGTAGTGTTGTTGCAACCCAATACTTTCTTACTATCTAGGGTCAAGTTTGTAGCTCATTACTAGAATATTAGTTGAGTGTGGGATCGATAAGCAAAATATTTTTTTTCTGTGATACGAACGAGTTAATGTTATTCTATCGTTGCATTGAATATAGAACGCGCGAAGAACGCGTAAATCTTATGCAGTTATTTGTTGAATAAGCAATACAAGTGGAATAAGGTCCAGAATCACATTCTTGGACACTCATCAGGGTCTTATTCTTAGAGAAGCACGTTATGCATCTGATTTGTAAATTGTGACAGGAGGATGGCTGCTCCATTGCTTATTATTAGCTCATTGCTCAACACAGGCTTGTTGGACTTCGCGAAACATGCAAGGCCAATAACCGAAAATGCCTTCACAAGATCTCATTTCATCCAAGCCATAGCTGTATGCAGGTCTGTCTTCTTCTTGCTCACTCTCTATATAAGCAATACATGAATCATAACAGGCTTTATAATCAAAAGTAGGCTGGTTTTCATCGTCCTCCTGATAACTGAAATTGCTCTTGTACTGTGCTTGCATTTGGTGATCATCTTCTGTTTTCACCATAGTACCGTCGGAAGAGCCATTGATATCACTGTCGTAGCTGTAAGAGAAGAAACTATCACCCCATGAGCGACCATAGCAGGGGCTGTGATCACTCAACCAGTTCCCATAGCCGTTGAATGGCAGCAGCTGTTGTTGTCCCTCGTAATCTGCTGCTTCTTGATGAGGAGAAATAGCATCAAAAGCAGGACACAAATAAAATACGATGGCATCAGTTTCGTAACCATCTCCAAAGGGAGCCGCATAATCCTCTGCCATTGGAGTAGCTTGTAAGATAATAGAGCAGGCCATTGGAAGATAATAGTCTAAGCTCCAATACTCTCCTTCAGGGTTCAGACTTGACCATATATGGGGGAAGAAAATAAGGTTATTTTGCGGCAAGAGTGGTGAGGTTACCGAATCTCACTTTTCATATATTGACGCACTGAGTTCTCTTGCAAATGATCGCGATATGTGCCTCCAAGGACGGTTCTTGAATCGATTCTCTTGGAAATGATCGCGATATGTGCCTCCAAGGACGGTTCTTGAATCGATTCTCTTGGAAATGATCGCAATATGTGCCTCCAGAGGACGATTTTTGAATCGAATCTGATTCTTCGAAGGGAAAGCAGCAGAAAGACGAGCATCTTTTCAGAGTGCCAGCTGGTAGAGAATCTAATGCAAATTTTCAATCACAAGAACAAAGTAAATCATTTCCACTTGCTAGATTCCTACTAAAAAATTGGAACTTTTATCATTACTAAAATGCAATTACAAATCTAAAAGATCAAAATAGACTATAAAGTGACCTTAACCATATCACAGAATCAAAATTTTCTTTTTGGGTATGTCACAAAATCTTGATATTGTCTATATATTTTCCTGGTGTGAAACTCTGTATAATTCATGTAGAATCAGAGCTACTACTACGTATTGAGCGATTGAAGTTATCTAACTCCTCCGAATCGGTACCGTAGATTGCTTTGATGGTGTCCCGACAACATCCGCAAGCTTCCTTGTTGAACTTCTTCTTGTCGATTCCGTACAACGACTCGAACACGCCTGGCTCCACTCGACAGAAATATGGTCGATCTAAAATGACGAACAATTGTTCAAACATTGTCAGAATCTGAAATGTGTATTTACACAAGCTTGAAATTTGAAAATGGCGAAATATCAGTAAGAGAAATAATAATGCATTACAAACCAGAGTAAATTGAACACTTGCGTGTGGTTTTGTCATAATTTATGCACCACCCATCTGGACCCATCAAACTCCGGTAGAGCTGAGAATTTGATGAAAATTTAAAACGAAAGCAAAGAAGAAGAATTCAAGCTCGGGGTCTGAAACTAGAGAACCAAGTCACCAACCTGAATATCAGAAGGGTCGTCGAAAATTTCTTCGGGAGTGGCAAAGGCGGGACCTTTGTCGAGTTTGCAACAAGCGCCGCAACGTTCCACGCACCGCCACTGCGGCTCCGTTTTGTCGTTGCCGAAGCCGACTCTGGTTTCGTTGCTCTTCCGGCTCTGTTTCTTCTCAGGCTTCGACTTCTTAGTAGCTCTACGCTGCTGCTGCTTCTGCGGCCGCTGAGCTGCCATGATAATGGTGTTGCAACACGGCAGAGCCACTGCGAGGTGGAACATCGTTTGGGGATTGAATTTGTAGTGAAATCTGAGACAGGGAACACAACTGAGAAGATGAATATTTGGGCCTTTTTATTTTTATGTTTTTGGAGGGTAGAGATGGGCCTCAACTAACTTGTTGGGTCAATTGTTTATAGAGATGAGCAATTGGGTTTTTAGGAGGGTAGAGATTGGACATTCACTGCAATTGGGCTTTCTTTTAGGTACTTTCGGCTCGTTTCTTGTTGACAAGACCCACTACAACTTCTAATATGATATGTGAATTTTCAATATCATGTAAATTATAAGATGATAGAGTGGAAAATGTGTTAGCTAATTACAAATGTTTTGGATAATTTAACGTTATTCTAAAAATGTTAAGAGCTTATATTTGAAAAAAAAATTATAAAGTCATTTTGAGTATAAAATATATTTTCTATACCAAGATTATGATCTAAATAATATGATAAATGATTTGTTAATGCTCAAACTTGATCTCCAGCAGTTTGTTACCTTTTGGAGTTTTTTTTTTTTTTTTTTTTTTTTTTTTTTTTTTTTGAAACAACAAACTATTACAAACAACCGCGGCTCTCAGCCGCAATAACGGAAACAACACAGGATGGGAACTCCTCCAGCCAGAACAAAACCTCTACACAAGAGAGGCTGTTCTTAGCTAATATGTATGTATATAATATATAAAATTAAAAACACTTTCTAAACACCTTTTTTTTTTTTTTTATTTTTTTTTTTTTAACAATATCTATTAATCCGAGACTAGGTATTTTTTGAAAGCTTTCGTCCGAGCTCGTCTATTTACCAACTAAGTTACTCCCTTGTTGGCACTTTTTAAACACCCTTAAAAAAATCTATTAGGGCTCGTTTGGTACGCTGTATTATATTGTATTGGATAATATTTGACTGTATTGTATTGGACTGTATTTTTCTTATACAATCCCGTGTTTAGTGATATTTTGCATTAGATTGTATTATGCTGTATTAACTAATACAACCTCTCTACTCTGTATTAGCTATTGTATTAGCTAATACGATATCCACCGTATTAGACCAATTAAAATGTATTAGCTAATACAATACAGTGAATAGTGCAAAACAAAACAAACATTGTATTGTATTATTCTAATACATTTTAAATGACTAATACAATACAATACATGCTACCAAGCATGGCCTTAATGATTATAGTTTATTACTTCTTAACAACCTTTTCATTATTTCAAAAACTGTATTATAATGGAGAACAAATCTAGATCTTGCACAGGATAATTATATAGTTACCTCGTATTAAAATATATAACAGGTTCTCCACATGAAATATAAAACTTGTTTTATATATATATATAAATAATAAATTTCCCTTTCTCAAATTTGCAAGCAAATCCCGTATTCAATATTTTCTGGGGTTGGCAGATGAAATGGCATAGTTGCTTTTATTTAATATATATTGACCAAATTGATATTTATTTTTGAGTTAAAGAAAAAAAAACAAATGAAAATTGAGTTGGTGAGGGCCGTGATCTTTTGGTTACAGTCTTAGCTGTGGTTATACGATTTGATCCTTTCAGATTTCAATAG
This sequence comes from Acer campestre, assembly GCA_954870605.1. Lineage (NCBI taxonomy): Eukaryota > Viridiplantae > Streptophyta > Magnoliopsida > Sapindales > Sapindaceae > Acer > Acer campestre. The sequence continues at coordinate 32,008,791 of OX940805.1, read as the reverse complement.
ACATTGACCTAAACGGTGTTAAATATATATATATATATATATGCGCATCAGATAATATATATATTACCAAAGAAGCATGTTCATGATCTTCAATATACAATATGTAACAAGTGGATGCGTTTATATGATAATCTATTACTATATTTTAATTTTAATTTATCTATATAAAAGAAAAATCAAATTAAGTTCAAGTAAAATTCATTGATTAATTCCAAACCAATAATACTTTATTAAATTCTGATACATAATAGAAAAGATACAAAGACATGTCATGAAGCAACAAATCATATCTTAAAAGAGAGAAACAAGCATTCAATATATATATAGTTTTTCTATTGTCAGTTCGTCATGACAATAAATATATCAGGACGAAGAATGTGAACCATAAATTATGGAGAAGTTTTGACAATTGCATACACTTTGAGTAAAAGTATATAAATCTAGTGGTCCACATTCTTCGTCCTGATATATTTATTGTCATGATGAACTGACAATAGATATATATATATATATATAAGAGTAATGCTTAATTACCTAAAATCTGGCATGTGAGTTTTAAACAATATGTAAATTATAAGATGATGCGTGAGTAATATACTAATAATGAGTTACTTATAAATATTTAATGTTACTCTAAAAACAATTTAGAGTTTGGGGACTAGAATGCTCGGGACATTTGCGAAAAAAGTCACTTTGAGTAATAACAAAATCAATCGCGGTCTGAATATCTACTCCTATAATAAGAGATATATGTCTATTCCCACAATGCAAGAGAAAACTCACTAAACACATGCATAATTGTAAAATGTATGGCGGACTATACCACCTATACTAAGAGATGTGCCATTTGTTGGAGGTAATTAAGAGGTTAATTAAAATTCACAATTCTATATTATCACATTTGTAAGACAAAATATTTATATCAAAAAGTAAATATTTTTTAAAGAGTAATGCTATACAGCCTAAATAATTGACCCAAATTTCGACACAGATGATGTGCCAAGTGAGTTGTTATTACTACATACAACATTAGATGACGTGATTAATGAAAAAAACCATTTTCCACATCATTTCGGTTGAAATTTGTGGTTAAATTTTTGGTTTGTCTTAGAAGACTTCCATAGGATATGGGTAGAAAGAGCACTCATTCAAACTTATAATATATTTTTTTATAAGCCCTTCGTCATCTCATATGCAAGCCCCAACCCCTTTCTGCAAACCATTCACACAAATTAATGGAGCTCCAAATACACAATCCAAGTTCCAAATCCACATACACTTCAATAGATGTAGAGGATCATCATCAACAAATTAACAAATCTGTTGGTGATATAACCCAACTGGTCGATGATCAGAATCAGCTAATAATCGACCTACCATATGCCTACAGCGTAGAACCAATGGCTAGTACTCCGTTCGTTCTTTCCTTCGTCGACTTATCATATGGTGTCAGCAAAATTAGTCCAAAAATGGCGCTTCCATTTTGTCAAAACAACAGAGATGATCATGAGATTGGAACCAAACTTTTATTAGATACTATCTCTGGTCAAGCACGAGAAGGTGAAATCTTGGCTGTTCTTGGTGCTAGTGGGTCCGGTAAATCAACGTTGATTGATGCTCTTGCAGGACGCATAGAGAAAGAAAGCTTGAAAGGGGCTGTGACTTTGAATGGAGAAGTTTTGGAGTCTAGGGTTTTGAAGACCATATCTGCTTATGTAATGCAAGATGATCTTCTGTTTCCTATGCTCACTGTAGAAGAAACGCTCATGTTCTCAGCTGAGTTCAGGCTTCCTCGTTCTGTGTCGAAGCAGATAAAACAAGCAAGAGTTCAGGCTCTGATTGATCAGCTAGGACTGCAAAGTGTAGCAAACACTGTGATCGGCGATGAAGGACACAGAGGTGTTTCTGGAGGAGAACGCAGACGAGTTTCAATTGGAGTTGATATAATTCATGATCCAATTCTCTTGTTCCTTGATGAACCCACATCGGGGCTTGATTCCACAAGTGCATTTATGGTTGTCAAGGTCTTGCAGGGGATTTCTAAGAGTGGAAGCATCGTGATCATGTCCATACACCAACCAAGTAACAGAATCGTGAGCTTACTTGATAATTTAATCTTTCTTTCACGTGGACAGACTATTTATAGCGGCAAACCAACTAGTCTTTTACAATTCTTTGAGGAGTTTGGGCATCCGGTTCCAGAGAATGAGAACCCAACCGAGTTTGCTATTGATCTGATTCGTGAATTTGAAGAAAGTTCTGATCAAATCACCAGTTTAGTTGAATTCAATAAGTCATGGGAGCAGGCGCCTACCATGAAGAATCCAAATAAACTCTGTGATAAAAAACCAAATATTAATTCACTGGAAGATGCAATCAAGGCCAGAATTTCCAAAGGCAAACTAGTCAGTACTGCAACAACAAGTGACTCCAATTCAATATCTTCAGTTCCAAGTTTTGTCAATCCCTTCTGGATTGAAACCATAGTTATTGCCAAAAGACTGTTGACAAACTCAAGAAGAATGCCTAAACTATTTGCGATTCGCCTTTTTGTAACTCTTGTAGCAGGACTTACGTTGGCCACCATTTTCAGGCATCTCGATGCTTCTCCCAAAGGCATTGATAGTCGATTAGGGTTTTCATCTTTTGGCATGAGTGTCATATTTTTTATTTGTCTAGAAGAAATCCCAAAATGTTTCCTGGAACGGTACATTTTTATGAGAGAAGCTGCTTTCCATGCTTATCGAACATCATCTTATGTACTCGCTCACTCTATAGTCTCCGTTCCTTCTTTGATCGTTCTCTCTTTTACCTTTGTCATCACAACCTTCTGGATTGTCGGTCTTGCTGGCGGGTTTTCGGGGTTCCTCTTCTTCTTTTTCTTGATCTTTGCTTCGTTCTGGGCTGGAAGTTCATTCATGGCATTTATCTCTGGACTTGTGTCTCGTTACTTGTTAGCTGTTTGCATTGGGGCTGCATTTTCAACACTCTTTGTTCTCTTTAGTGGAAACTTTATTTCTAGCAAGGAAATTCCTCCATACTGGATATGGTTCCACTACATTTCTCTCGTAAAATATCCATTTCAAGGCATTCTGCAAAATGAATATGGTGATTCCACAAAATGCTTCGTTAGAGGATTGCAGTTTTTCGATTATACGCCACTTGCAGGCGTCTCTGATTCGACCAAAATCAAGCTTTTAGAGAGTATGAGCAGCGTGCTAGGCACCAGCGTTACAAGCTCAACTTGTTTTGTTAATGGGACGAGAGTATTAGAGCTGAAAGGAGATACGAATATCGACAAATGGACTTGTTTATGGATCACTATTGCTTGGGGATTCTTCTTTATGATTTTGTTTTACTTCACTTTGTTGTTTGGGAGAAACAATAAGAGGAGGTGATGATAATACGTACTCTTGAGTACGTCTTGGAAATTATAACAATGGATCGAACTATAGCCAAGTATGTATTGGTGATCATGGTGACAATGTAATTTTCTTCTTAAGTTGTTAATTGATCAATTTGTTCTTGTTTTAGTACGAGGTTTGAAGCTTAGTGACTGTCTGACTGATGTGTTTTATATGAAAATTTCAAGTTTATTACTTCCCTTTGTATCTTGATAAATATTGATAAAGTTGCTACGAGATTCAACAAATGAATTTTATTAGAACTTAGTCCAATTCAACATTCAACGGTTTATTTAATCAATAATGCTACACATGTATACGTTACAACTTACTTTTGTATACCACTTACATCTCAACTAATTCAATAATGTGAGGTAAATGAATATATGTATAAATGCTAATTTTGTCACATCTACCACATGTCATATGTTAATTTACCAACACAAACTTATTTTTTTTATTTAATGTCTGTGATTAATTGGGTGTAATTAATTAGAACATTTTAAGAGAAAATCTATCAAATCAATTAGAGTAAATTTAATCTAAGGATGTAAACATTAAAATTGATTGAAAGTATGTGGCTACGCTAGCATTTCCTTAAGTTTTAATTTAGAAAAATTCTAAACCCCTGGAAAGATTCGTAAATTAAGAATAAAAATTGTTTATATAATTTAATCACTTTATTTCTCTAGAAGTAAGATCCCGGATTTGCAGCCCACTTCCTTATTTTTGGTGTCATACGTGACAAGCATTATAATTAAGGTATTTGGTGGAGAGTTGAAGCAACAAAACTCAAAATTCTATAGGATTACAGTTGTAAGAAAATAATTTATTTGTTTTTTTATAAAAAAAAATCTGACACTAACTATTATGAATCTGTCGAGATCTATTGAGATCAAACCTTTACATAGAAAGATGAATTTATAATTTGTTTATAAACTCTTCTATAGAAAGCACAATACACTTCAAAAGCTTACACAATTCAAGACTACAAACAAAAAGAAACAAAAAAATGGAGCTCCAAAATCACAATATTCTAAGTTGCAAATCCACACACACTTCAACAACACTCACAAATTTAGAAGATGAACAACAAATTAACAATTTTTGTTCAGCTGATCCATTTGTTCTTTCCTTTATAAACTTATCATACAGTGTCAATATTCGTCGTCTAAAAATGGCGCTTCCATTTTGTCGAATCAACGACAGAGATGATCATGAGAATATTGGAATCACCAAGCTTTTATTGAATGATATCTCGGGTCAAGCACGAGAAGGTGAAATCATGGCCGTTGTTGGTGCTAGCGGGTCCAGTAAATCAACGTTGATCGATGCTCTTGCAGGCCGGATAGAGAAAGAGAGCCTGAAAGGGACCGTGACTTTGAATGGAGAAGTTTTGGAGTCTAGGGTTTTGAAGACCATTTCCGCTTATGTAATGCAAGATGATCTTTTGTTTCCCATGCTGACTGTTGAAGAAACGATCATGTTCTCAGCTGAGTTCAGGCTTCCTCGCTCTATCTCCAAGCAGAAGAAACAAGCAAGAGTGCAAGCTCTGATTGATCAACTAGGGCTGCGAAGTGTAGCAAACACTGTGATCGGCGATGAAGGACACAGAGGTGTTTCTGGAGGAGAACGCAAGCGAGTTTCAATTGGAGTTGATATAATTCATGATCCAATTCTCTTATTCCTCGATGAACCCACATCGGGGCTTGATTCCACGAGTGCATTTATGGTTGTTAAGGTCATGCAACGGATTGCTAAGAGTGGAAGCATCGTGATCATGTCCATACACCAACCAAGTAATAGAATCATGAGCTTACTTGATAATTTAATCTTTCTCTCACGTGGACAGACTATTTATAGCGGCAAACCAACTAGTCTCTTACAATTCTTTGAGGAGTTTGGGCATCCGGTTCCAGAGAACGAGAATCCAACTGAGTTTGCTCTTGATCTGATTCATGAATTCGAAGAAAGTTCTGATCGAATCACCAATCTAGTAGAATTCAATGAGTCATGGGTGCAGCATACCATCAAGAACCCTAATAAACTCTGTGATATTTCCACTAAACCAAATATTGCACTGGAAGATGCAATCAAGGCCAGCATTTCCAAAGGAAAACTAGTCACTGCTGACAATATTACAACAAGTGACTCCAATTCAATATCTTCAATTCCAAGTTTTGTCAACCCCTTCTGGATTGAAACCATAGTCATTGCCAAAAGACTGCTTACAAACTCAAGAAGAATGCCTCGACTCTTCGGAATTCGCTTAGTTGCAACTTTAGTAACAGGATTAATCTTGTCAACCTTTTACTGGCAACTTGATGATTCTCCAAAAGGTGTGAAAAGGCGATTTGATTTCTTAGCTTTTACCTTACTGAACATATTTCTCAATTGTTTGGAAGAAATCCCAGTATTTATCCAAGAACGTTACATTTTTATGAGAGAAGCTGCTTACAATGCTTATCGACGTTCATCTCATGTACTCGCTCACTCCATAGTCTCCATTCCTTCTTTTACCGTTCTCTCTTTTACATTGGCCATAACAAACTTCTGGGCGGTTGGACTTTCCGGTGGGCTCTCCGGGTTCTTCTTCTTTTTCATGACAATCTTTGCCTCATTTTGGGCTGGAAGTTCTTTGATGACATTTATCTCCGGTCTCGTGTCTCATCAAATGTCGGCTCTTTGCATTGGGGCTTCCATGTTAATGTTCTTCCTCGCGTGTAGCGGCTTCCTCTTTTCTCGCCATGAAATTCCTCCGTACTGGATATGGTTGCACTACATTTCTCTCATAAAGTATCCATATGAAGGCCTTCTGATAAATGAATACGGAGATCCCGCGAAATGCTTTAGTAGAGGAGTGCAGCTTTTTGATAGTACAGCATATGTTGATCTCTCTGAGTCCATGAAAATCAAAATGTTACAAAGTATGAGCAGTGTTTTAGGTGCCAACTTTACAAGCTCACATTGTTTCGTTAACGGGCCAAAAATATTAGAGCTGAGAGGGATGACAGATATCAGCAAATGGTATTGTTTATGGTTCACTATTGCTTGGGGATTCTTCTTTAGGGTTTTGTTTTACTTTACTTTGTTGTTTGGGAGCAAGAATAAGAGGATATGACTTTACAAAGGTTTAATCTAATGGCCTTTTTTCTTTTTCTTTTTCGTGGGGGATTCCAATTTGCAACTGTACAAATTGAGACCCTGCACGGAAGAACATTATAGTATCAAGCAAGTTCAATGAGTTTTTATTTTATTTTATTTTTTTAGAATCTCTTCACTTCTATATATGACCAAAATGTATATATAGTGAAGTTGTGTTGAATGGTTTGTTGAAGTTTTATTTGATCTAATTCGATTTTAATTTGAATGTAACCTAACCTATTTGAAGAATCGAATCGATACAATTATTATCTCAATTCCAATTTTAATTGATTGAAATCTAACATAATCCAATTGGATTGGAAAAGTCCAGCTTATTTTGTTATAATAATTAAAATGAATATATTCTAGTTGATTCACATAAAACCTGAAATCTCTCTTTTTCTTTCTTTTTCCAACATTGATGATCGATTTGGTTTTAAACGGGAAGGAAAATCTACCAAATCAATAATCCAATATATAAAACATGACAGGAAAAATGGAAGTGTGAAGTGTCATTTTCCAACGAATTTTGACTCCATAAATGTGATAAGTTGGTACAAGAGATTATAATTTTTTTTAAAAGTATTATAATAATTCAAGAATTTTTAACTCACAACCTCAATACGAGCAACAAACAACTAGCCATCCTTTTCTTGTCTAACAAGAAATTATAATTAACAAATGGATAATCACCGCGCAATGTGTATCTATGGTGAAGGGCACTCATTAAACCTAGTAATATGTTGGTTGGATGCCCGATCATAAAGTACTATATATAATTTCATTGCAAGATATTCATGAATTGTTAATTTATTTATTTATAAAATTAATTATTTAGAAAACTTAGAGAGACTACCCAAGGTACACACTGGTTGAAGTTATTAAGATTGCACAATCCATATCTTAGCTAGCATATATGACACATTGTTGCTTCAGATTAATACTTAATTACTCCAATACAGATTTTGAAGTTTGAACATGTTTTCCACTCCTTCAATTTTATAGTATATGGTATCGATTCTTGCTGCTGTTTTTCTAGTTTGAATTTTTATTTGATCTAATTCGATTTTAATTTGAATGTAACCTAACCAATTTTATAGTTTGAATGTAATTTTACTTAATTACTCCAATATACTATGATTGTTTTTCTCTTTTAGGGTTAAGATCGATTTGATTATTTTTTCCACCATTACTTTATAAAATAAATAAATAATGTGCATCACCTCTTAATACAGGTGATAATGCATGCATCTCTCCTTTCACATTAGTGGCACTACAAGAAAAGTGACCTATAGTGATAAAAAAAATATTTCACAATAAGTGAAAAATTAGTCACAATATCAATACTGTGACAAAAAAATTGTCACTAATAATTCGTCACTTATACCTCCATCACTAATAGTATTTGTGACACTTGTATAGTGCCATTGTCAATATGGTTAGTGGAAATTATTTTTAGTTGTCACAAACCTTAACTTTTAGTGACAGATTTTTAATGGACCATATCGAGTGACAAAATAAAACTTGTGTCACTATACATAGACCTAGTGACAATAAACTGTTTGAATATTTTGTCACTATAAATAGATCTAGTGACAATTAATGGTTTGAATATTTTGTCACTATAAGCAAATCTAATGACAATTAACAGTTTGAATATTTTGTCACTATAAACAAATCTAGTGACAATTAACCATTTGAAAATTATGTCACTATATACAAATCTAGTGACAAATAATTATTTCAAAATTTGTCACCATTTATTGTTTACAAATTCTGTCACTGTTTGCAAATTTAGTGACGATTAATTTTTACGAAATATTGATCACTTTATCCAAACTTAGTGACAATTAATTCTTCCAGAATTGTGTCACTGTTTAAGAACCTAGTGACAATTAACTGTTTGAAATTTTTGTCACAATACATACAATTAGTGACAGTTATATAACAATATAAAAATGTAATTTCAAAATTACATAATATCCAATTGGTACCTTAAGAACCAATTGGTTTGTAACAAGCTCATCTATTTGTCTCAAAAAAAAAAAGTTACATAATATCCAATTTAAATGTATATATATATCACATTAAATTTAAATTTGCAACAACGGCAATTAACCGATAATTAAGAAAAAAAATTAATTCTCATGAAATCATTTAACTCTTAACTTTGACTCTTAAATTAATTTTTCAATGTGGACTGATTAACTTACTATAGTAATTTTGCAAGTATCTAATGTGATTTGGTAGGAAACTATCATATTTTGTCGTTTTATTTCATATGTCTACAAGAATTAGATTCAAGAACAGAGTAAGTAGCTTTCCAACACCATCAATAACAGAAAATAAGGTTTTTTTGGCAAAGCAATAGCATAAACAAATTTTAAATATACTAAAAGCAAAACACAATTGGTACCTGGCAACTGGCAACCAGCAAGTACGTGGCAAGCACTTCTAAAGTTAATCAACTGTTATTTAACACCTGGATCAAAATAAAAGGGAAATTTCAACAGAAACAATCTAGGTTCAAGATGAAACAAAGACCAAACAATATAAGATTCAGTTCAATCAATCCTCAAATCACGAGCTACACTTAAAAAAATTCAACCATAATCCTAAAAATATCTATTAAAAAATCCCACATCCAGAGCTGGAAACAACTCAGGTCTCCAATTTGGAAAAACTAATTTCATTGTGTGGTCTCATTATCTTGCTAAATTGATTTTGCAAGTATCTAATGTGGTTTGGTAGGAAATTAACATATTTTGTTGTATAAGAAATATTATATCCGAACTTTCAAAGACAAAAACAACAGCAAAGAATTAGATAGCAGCTGCCCAGAATTAGACCTCATTTATAAAATCAAATAAATAAATACCTCCTTCAAATTGACCTCATTTATAAAAATAAATAAATAATGAACGGTTAAAATGACTCTACTAATTAATATTATACATACCTTGTAAACCACACCAAATCCACCAGCACCTAACTTGTTATCGGTTGAGAATCTGTTTGTTGCTGCTTGGATTGTCCCAAGATCAAATTGCAATGTCTCTGCAGTTAAAATGTCATTTCCAGCTGCACAACCAACATAAGTGTAAGAGTAAATTTTGTGGATATCTCAAGGTTTGGCTACAATAAAAGTGTATTCTTATGGTTTAGCTACAATACGGAACACCAGAAACATAAAAACAACAGCACAAAGACCTTCAAAGACTGCATTAATATTACAGCTGCACATAATTAAATTTCAGATGTTAAAGATTAGTGTTTGAAGCAAGGTTAATTAGATTCAAGATTAAAGATTAAGTAGCTTTCCAGCACCACCAATGACAGAAAATTCTGTCTCTTTGGCCCATCAATAGCAAGAACATGTTTCGAATATACTGTTGAGTGGTGTTTAGACTGATGGTTGCAGGGGTGTCTGTTTGTTTTTGTTTTGCCTTGTGCTGTTTCTTTTCTGCGCTGTTTGTTTGGTTTGTGGGGTTTTGGTTTTGGCTCTGTTTTGTTGCCCTGTTTTGGTTTGGGCTGTGTTGGTTGTGTCTCGTTTTGTTGGGCGTTTTCTCTGTGCCCTGGTCACGTGTTTGGCAGCTGGTTGCATGGTGCTGTTTTCTTGGCCCTCTGGGCTCTTCATGAATATATTACTTTTTCAAAAAAAATGTTTCGAATATACTAAAAGCAAAGTACAATCGGTATGTAATTCATAACTTTATAAGTAAATTGTCAAAAAGCAAGTACCTGGGTTTTTTTTTTTTTTTTTTTTTGTTGAAAAACTGCAGTTTTATTAATGCCACAATGGGCAATAGGTGCAACAAACACCAGATAACAGAACTACACCAGCAAAAGCAGAAACGAAACCCCCAAGCCCATCAGAACAAAGGAAAGCAAACAAAACCAACAAAACAAAAATAGAAAAAACAAACAGGACCATCAAACGAAACTCAGCAAAGCAGCAAGCTCCTCAAAACATCAAAAAAAACCCCATCCCACTAAATCTTTTTTAGATTAAGCAAGTACCTGGTAAGCACTGCAAAAGCAAATGCAACTGTTATTTAACACCTGAATCCAAATAGAAAGGCTAACATGAGTAAAAAGAAATAGCTTAATCTAAAAAAGAAATACTCAAAATACCAATTGAAACAATAGCAGATACAGAAAGGAAGACAAAAAAGAGGGTGGTGACAAGAAAAAGGAAGACAAAAAAGAGGCCAAGATGGAATTGGCCTGGCCTCCTTATTATCATGCTATACGATGCCTCATTATTATAATGATGTTCATCATGTGGTTAGAGACTCGAACTATTGATACTCCATCATGTGAAATTTAAGTACACATACAGATGTGATTAGATATTTTCATCAGCTATAGAGTCATCAGCATTGGCAATTCTAGAGAGTCATCAGTTAGAAGAGCAAAACGAGCGATATATAAACACCTCTCTGTTGCAATCATAATTATTCAAGAAATGAAATACAAATTTTCTCTATGTTTTTAGCTTAGATTTTCTCTGTGTTTGTTTTCCCTTTTTTTTTCACTTGTTCTGAGCTTTCTCTAAAGGTTTACATGGTCTCAAAGCTTAAAGACTAAGAGTCATGGCAGCCATTGTAATACCCCCAATCCAAGAAATTTACTCAAGCCTTGATTTCAATTGATTTTTCGAATTTGCTAAAATTATCTCTTCTTTTTTTTGAATTGCAAAATATATTCATAAGGCCTGGAAAGGCAAAAGCAAACTGTAAGTAATAATACTAAAATCACTAATAGCCAAAGATAGGGAAGCTGTCAAGCAAGCTGCTCTAACAGATCAAAAGAAGAAGAAATCTGGAACAAGCAGATTTACAACAATGCTGGTATATCCCAGTCCACATGATCTACCTCTCACACAAAAGATCAGACAGTAGATAATGTTCGGCTCATTCTAGAACAGAGCTACCTGAAGCAGAGAAGCATTCCAAGGAGAAAACTTTAGGTGGGAAATTCTATTAGTTTGTTACAACATAATTTCCAGAATTCAATTAGCTCCTGTGATCTCTAATGTGTATAAATAGAGGCTTGACCTCAGATATTCATTTAGTCAGAAATTTATAAAATTCTCGTTTTCACATAGAGCAACAAAGTCTCTGTTCTCTCTTCTTCTCATTTCTCTTCTCTGTTAGTTTTACTTTCTTTTGTTCTAAATGTCTCAGAGACCTTTCATTAAACACCTTGTGTGTTATCTTTACACAAACTACAAACACAAACTTAGTTCTATTAATTTTGTTGAAACACAATTGAGACTTTTACACAAATTTAGTTCTTTTACATTTTGCTTTTATTAGAAAGGCCTTGTTTTAGTTCTATTAATTTTGTTCCTAGGTTGGCTAATAAGGTTGCCCATGGCCTCGCGAAGTTAGCGCTTGGTTATGTTGGTGAATCTGTTTGGCTGGAAGATTGTCCGTTGGCGGTGGAGAGTCTTGTGATGGGCGATCACCCAAGAAGCTTATAGTCCTTTCATTTTTTTTATGAACTTTTCAAAAAAAAAAAAAAAAAAAAAAAAAAAAATTAGTCACAAAGGAATATGTCACTATATGTCATTTTTTAATTAATTGTGACAATTATTTTGTAAAAGTCTCAATTGAACAAGACATAATGACAAATAATAAAATTTGTCACAAAATAATACCTACTGTGATACATTTGAAATTTGTTACAAAAAAATGTGTCACTATAGGTCACTTTTTTTTTGTAGTGTATGTTAGTGATGGAGTTTGAGTTCCATTATACACATTCATGTTTGATTTTCGTAGATCTAGTTAGATACTCAATTTCCTAACCCATTGAGTGTCATAATTTATTGTAATACCTACTTAAAAGAAAAATTGAGGAAGAGATGAATTCTTTTACAAGAAGGAAAACTAAATTGAGAAAGAGATGAAATGTTTTACAAGAAGGAAATCTGCTTGAAGATTATCTAACAAAACTCATGTGGGGTGGGATGATCATTTGGGTGATCACATACATAATATATATGATATTAAACTTGAATTTTTATTTTTTACGTAAAAATGTGGTATTACACTATTACTCAACAAAATATGGCTTTTGTTATCATAATAAAATAAAATAAAAAACTAAGAGCTTAGAAACTGGAAAATAAATAGAACCCTAATTAAATAAGATTCCAAAAGCAATGGTGATCCAAAAACAATTCCATTTGTTGATATCAGCTGCACCCTTCTGCTCTAGTAATTTCATCCTAGTAATGGCACGGCTTGAGCTTGTAATATCGGTCCCCAACGCTTTGCTCATGGTTTCCAACAGCTTGTTCTTTGCAGATTCCGGTAGATCATCCAGAGGTGTATCTTCAAACAACTGCATACCCTTTGAAAAGCATTTCGCGGGACCGTTGTATTCATTTTGCAGTAATCCTTGGTACAGGTACTTCACAACAGACATGTAATGAAGCCATCTCAAATATGGAGGAATTTTGTTGCGAGAAATGAAGAATCCACTGAAGAGAAAGAAATAGCTTAGAATGGCTCCAGATACAGTGAGAGCTAGAATCAAATCGGAGACAACCCCGTAACGAATGTAATGAATGAACTTCCCACCCAAAATGAAGCAAAGATTGTGATGAAAAAGAAAAAGAACCCGGGAAAGCCACCAGAAAGTCCGACTGACCAAAACGTTGTTGTGGACAAGACTAATGGAAGAATGATCAGGAATGGAATGGAGACTACAGTGTGAGTGAGCACGTAAGATGCACGGCGATAAGAGTTGTATGATGTTTCTCTAATGAAAATGTATTTTTCTTGAAGAAATGCTGGGGCTTCCTTTAAACAAACGCATAATATGAAGACAATGATGAACATAAAGAAGCCTGTTCGTCCTTGCGAGCCTTGAGAATCTTCAACGTGCCAGAAAAGGTTGGCCAAGATCAATCCGGTTGCTAGGATTATACCAAAGGGAATTCCGAACAATTCAGTCTACGTAAGGTTGTCAATCGACGTTTGGCGATAACTATCATTTCGATCCAAAAAGGATTGGCAAAAGTTGGAACTACTGCAGATGCTAGATTTGAAACATCAGCAGCAACTAGTTTTCCTCTTGAAATGCTGGCCTTGATTGCATCTTCAAGTGAAATTACATGATCAATTGGATTTTGATCAATGGGATCATGATGCCATGACTTATTGAATTCAACAAATTTTCTTTGAGTTCTTGAATCAAATCAAGAGCAAACTCAGTTGGGTTCTCGTTTTCAGGAACTGGATGTCCAAACTCCTTGAAAAATTGTACAAGATTAGTAGGTTGGCCGCTATATACAGTTTGTCCATTCGATAGAAATATCAAATGGTCTAGTAAGCTGACAAGTCTGTAACTTGGCTGGTGTATGGACATGATCACAATGCTTCCACTCTTTGCGATCCTTCGCAAGACATTAACAACCATAAAGGCACTCGTTGAATCAAGCCCCGAAGTGGGTTCATCGAGGAACAATAGAATCGGATCGTGAATCAGATTGATTCCAATCGAAACTCGCCTGCGTTCACCTCCTGATACGCCTCTATGTCCTTCATCGCCAATCATTGTATTTGCTGCACTTCGCAACCCCAGCTGATCGATCAAAGTTTGAACTCTAGCTTGTTTCGTTTGCTTGGAGACAGAGCGAGGAAGCCTAAACTCGGCTGAGACCATGAGAGTTTCTTCTACTGTCAGCATCGGAAACAGAAGATCATCTTGCATCACATAAGCAGATATGATCTTCAAAAGCCGAGACTCCAAATCTTCTCCATTCAAAGTAATAGCTCCTTTTAAGCTTTCTTTCTCTATCCGACCTGCAAGAGCATCGATCAACGTTGATTTACCGGACCCACTAGCTCCGAGAACCGCCGAGATTTCGCCTTCTCTTGCTGCACTTGAGATATTATCTAATAAGAGCTTGGTTTGGGTGGTCTCCACCTTGGCTTTCCTACAAATTGGTACCGGAAACTTCATCTTTGGACCAACTTTGACGCTGTAGGATAGGTTGTTAAAAGAAAGAACAAATCTGGAATTCGGGTAGGTTAGATCAATGACCTTATGCCGATCAGCCATAATTTCATTGCCGGAGGAATCATTTTCTCCCTGCTCAAGATCTTTCGGGTTTGGAAACACCATGGTGTTGTACGGGCAGATCCAATAGGGACAAATTAATGGTGACACAAACGGTAGAGAAATAATAAAATAAAACACACAAGAAATTTACGTGGTTCGATCTTGAAACCTAGAATAAATTGGAAACTCTCAAAGTACACCCAATAAATATAGTTGCTCTCAAACTCACTCTTTCGGATTGATTTTTATTGAAGTTTAATGCTTCCTTTTATAGCCTTGGAGGAAGCCTCAGAAGTGACAAAGTTTGTCTCTCACTCAATTGCATTTACTCTTATATATATAAACCATGTTATGAAGCCAACCAATTTGTCTCATAGTCTAGCATGATGCGTTGCTTGAAATATATAACTCTAATCACAGCTCACTGCAGCTACACAGGCTTTAGAAACTAGCAAACTCAACCAAATTATTACATTAATTAATGTGTATCGCTATTCTTTGGATTTGGGTTTCAATTACGTACGGTATAGAATATCAAAGAATGCAAGGTTATGAGTCAAACCGTTTCCCAGGTGGCAAGAAGTCGATTAATACTTAGAAGAACCCACCTCTTCAAACAAGACCTTGATATCATGGGGGCAATTTATGGTGAAAAATGAGTACGTTTTGTGTGACCATACGAGGAAACAGTGTATATCGTGCCGGAAGTGGGCTCATATTAGGCAATCAATTGATTAATTTCAAGTAAGCAATAAGAAGAGACAAAGAAAAGAAATCATAACCTATATATACAAATATACATAAAGATGTAAACTTAAAATTTTACACCAATATATAAAGATGGAACCGTATTTTTTTTTTTTTTTTTTTTTTTGACAGTATCTATTTATCTGTTAGGTATTTTTTTTTAAGCTTTTGATATTTAATTGATAGAAATTGAGCTGTTAACTTGGGAGTCATCTGTCTAAATCTCAAGCTCTTTCATCTACCAGATGGAACCGTATTCAATGTTCAACTTATTATTCAATCAACTGAGTTGGTGAATAATGAAGTTGTATGTTCAAGTTCACGAATCAAATCGATAGCAAACTCAGTTGGGTTCTCGTTCTCTAGAATTGGGTGACCAAAATCTTCAAAGAATTGAAAAAGAATAGTTGGTTTGGCATTGTACACGATCCGTCCCTACGAGAGAAAGATCAAATTGTCCAGTGAATTCACAAGTCTGTAACTCGGTTGGTGTATGGACATGATCACAATGCTACCACCCTTCGCAATCCGCTGCAAGACTTTAACAACCGCAAATGCACTAGTCAAATCAAGTCCCAATGTGGGTTCGTCGAGGTATAAGAGAATCGGATCATGAATTATATCGACACCAATTGAAACCTGCCTGCATTCACCTCCAGATACGCCTCTGTGTCCTTCATCACCGATCACAGTTTTCACTAGGCTTTGCAGTCCTTCTACGGACCTAGTTGATCAATCAGAGTTCGAACTCTATCGTGTTTCAAAAAGATTTGCGTGGCAAAAAGATTTCTTCAAAAGAATTTATATATAGCATGGAGAAAATATTACTTCGAACATGTTATGATGAAATAAACTTATTTTGATTCTCTAATCTAAATTTTACTAAATAATATTATATTCAGTATCTCATATATATGTTTTTATTGATCTAATAATCTGATATCAGATTATCTCAGGAATTTTTTTATGTTGAAGTTTGAAAGCTGAGACACAACATGGTTACCCACTAATTTGATAAGATTTTTTTTAATTGAAAAAATAAATAAAGTATGGAACACATGGGGCATAAGTTGGATTGAATCGGCCGAACTCAAAATCAATAAAAAGTTTATGGTTGACAAGATGAGGTTGGTCCGGTGGTAAAACCCATCACACCTGCACCACGAGATTGCAGGTTCGAGTCTTTCCTCTCTCTTAAAAAACCTTTATACGTCACATGATGTGATGTCAGTGATGAAGATGTGTAACTAAACAAACGTATGATGGAAATCCTTTGTGGGTCGAAACCTGTCACGGTTCATTTAGCATTGCTACAATATTAATGACAGCAATGACTTTTTTCCATTTAATGAGCCCATTGCTTTTTTTTTACATATTGGGCCGAACTTGGTATGCGTATTATTGTAACAAGAGTGCTACTAAATGCACCCAAATCTATTTTTAAGCACACCAAACTTTTCTTAGTTGCATAGATACAGATGTAATTTTGATTTTTGAGCAAGTAATCAAATAGTTGATGGTGTTTCAGGCTTGCCAAGTGTAACTTTGGACCTACCGGACTAGTTAAAAGTTAAAACATTCCCTCAACATATGCCCCAGCAGAATAGCAGATAAAGTTGAGACAGTCCGGTGACCGAAAGGTCTGTCAGACTTGTTAAGATGAAACACTGCATATTTGATCTCTATGTCTACTTACATAATAGATATCTACCCCGCAACACGGTGAGAAAACTACCACTTGTGCTAACTAGTCATTGAAAACTAAGCATTCAAATCCTCAAATAATCGTGTGACAGTGAGGAATATTCTCACTGCAACCAGGATTGTATAGTTTTATTAAAAAAAAATTATAAAGTGTTATAATAAATTCTAACTCTGTAAGATCGAATCAGGGGTTTATCGGAATCTACCAAGATCAAACCTTACATGTATGGCCAATATCTCTACCGACACATTACGGATAGAAAATTCTCACACATACTTGAAAGGGGAATAGCAGTTGAATTCTAACCTACAACTAGTTGTCATTGAAAATTAATCATTCAAATTCTCGTGACAGTGAGGAATATTCTTACATTAGCAGCACCACCACAGAAGAATAGAAGATGTACAGAGAAAGAGCAAATAACAGAAGATAGAACAAAAAGTTATAGATTGTTTAGAAATCTGATACACAGAAGCCAACCATGATAATTATAGAAAAATGATACAAAAGTATACGCAGGTAGTTCAATTTTCGTCTACTACCCATCAACAACAACAATTTCACATTGACATTAACATTAATTTTTTCTTATTTCATTTTAAGAACCAAAATAAATCAATCAATCTATCTTCTCCTGTTCTTGCTTCCTAACAACAACGTAAAATAGAACAGAATCCTGAAGAAGAACCCCCAAGCAACAAGAATCCAAAAGCAGTTCCATTTGCTGATGTCTGTAATCCCCTGTTGTGTCAATATGTCACTCCCTGTAGTGACACAAGTGGAGCTCGTGACATTGAATCCTAGAACCCCGCTCATGCTTTTCAACAGGTCCAATTTCGTCGACATGGGGAAGTTTCCGATAGGTGTGTTGTCGAACAATTGAACTCCTCTGACGAAGCATTTGTTTGGATCAGCGAATTCATTCTGTAAAATGCCTTCGTAAGGGTACTTGACGAGAGAAATGTAGTGGAACCATATCCAGTACATTGGGATTCTGTCACGAGAAATGAAGAATCCGCTGAAGAGGAGGAAATAGGCCAAAATGGCGACAACCACCGTGAAGCCTAACATGACGTGTGAGACTACACCGGAGAGGAACGTAACGAAGGAGCTTCCTGCCCAGAAGGAAGCCAAGATTATGAAGAAAAAGAATACGAAACCCCCAAAGCCTCCCCCTAGGCCTACAGCAGAGAAAGTGATGGCGGCGAAGGACAAAGAGAGGACGATGAGAGCAGGAAAAGAGATGATTGACTGAGCTAAAACGTACGAGGAACGTCGATAAGCGTTGTAAGCTGTTTCTCTCATGAAAATGTACCGTTCTTGGAGGAAGACAGGGATGGCTTCTGCACAGGTGTAGAAAGTTGTGGACATAGCGAAAGCGAAGAAGCCTAAACGTTCTTGTACGCCTCTCGGTGAATTGTCAAGATGCCAAAACATGGTTGCTAAGATGAAACCAGTAACCACAACGGCTCCTAATCGAATACCGAACAATTCAGGCATTCGCTTGGAGTTTGTGATTGATCTTTTAGCTATGACTATCATTTCAATCCAAATTGGATTTGCAAAAGTGGGAAATGAAGGTGTTAAATTGGAATCGGTAGTGGTGGCGCCAGAGACTAGTTTTCCTCTGGAGACGCTTGCGTTTATCGCGTCTTTGAGTGACAGAGTTTTTGTGTTTGCTTTGTCTGATGGATTGAGGTGGTGGTTTTTTTTCGGATTATTTCTACTCTGCCAGGACCTGTTGAAATCCACAAGGTGTTTGGTTCCAACAGGGGTTTCTTCAAGTTCACGGATCAAATCAAGAGCAAACTCTGTTCGGTTTTCATTTTCAGGAATCGGATTCCCGAATTCAGAGAAGAATTCCGGGAGATTACTCGGTGAGCCACCGAATACTGTGTTACCATGTGACAGGAAAATCAAACGGTCAAGTAAATTTAAAATCCTGTAACTTGGTTGATGAATTGACATGATCACAATGCTTCCACTGAGTGCGATTCTTTGCAGGACTTTAACCACCATGAAAGCGCTTGTTGAATCCAAACCTGAAGTGGGTTCATCGAGAAACAAAAGAATCGGATCGTGAATTATATCAATTCCGATTGAAACTCTCCGTCTTTCGCCTCCTGAAACTCCTCTGTGTCCTTCGTCACCGATCACAGTTTTTGCAGCATTTCTTAGACCCAGTTGATCAATCAGAGCCTGAACTCTAGCCGCCTTCTTCTTCTTCGAAAGCGAACGAGGTAGACGAAACTCAGCAGAAAACATTAACGTCTCTTCGACTGTTAACATCGGAAACAAGAGATCGTCTTGCATTACATAAGCAGAGATCACTTTCAAGAGTCTAGACTCCAAAATTTCACCGTTTAAAGTGACTGATCCTCTCAAACTTTCTTTTGAAATCCTGTCAGCAAGTGCATCAATCAACGTTGACTTTCCGGACCCACTTGCGCCAAGAACCGCCATGATTTCACCTTCTCGAGCTTCACCAGAAATTCCATTCAACAAGATTTTCTCTTGAGAATTATCAACAGAGCTCTTCCCACAAAACGGCAATGTCAGCTTCTGGGGAATTTTGACACTGTAGGTCAAGTTTTCAAACGAAAGCACAAAAGGGTATGATGGTGGTAGTGAACTGCAAGCGTAAGTGATGTCGAGGACACGGTGGTGGTGGTGGTCAGCGACAGGGGAGATGTTACCGGGTGTGTTTGCTTCTTCGACGCGCATGAGGAGTTCGGCGAGAGTGCGAGAAACAGATCTTTTTGGGTATTTTGGGAGCTCCTGTTGTTGGCTGATGTTGAAGATTGCCAAGTCTTCGTCGTCGCCGCCCTGGCGGCTAACGGGAAGCGACAGGTTTGAAGCTCCCCCATGAGACATTTCGTGTGTGTGTATTTTGTTGGTGGTGTTCAGTTGCAAAACTCTATATGCAATGGATTTATAGAAGAGGATTGTGGATGATGTGTTTGTGTTTGAAAAATAGACAAAGTGACAGAGAGATTGGTTAGTTTGTTTGGTAATTGAAAGTGTCCAACTTATGCTTCGTGCATGTAGTATTAGTTGGTGAGAAGGTACTCGAGTGGTTAAGGGCATTTAACCAGTCTGATAATATCTAGGTTCGAGTCGCCATAAGATGGTATATAAAAAAATAGTTAACGAAAAGGTTCTAAAAACATATTTGGTCAAGAGTAGACAATCCACGATCCTGAACCGTAGTTTATAACATTTACAGAACCAATTATGTAATGTTAAACTTCACTCTATAATTTTACAAATGATGGTTCTAAAATTTCCCTTGCAAAATCTTCCTGACTAAAGAATTATCGATGGTTTTCTAGATTTCTTTTACGGGACTTCTTCGACTAGAGAATTATTATTGAAATATAATATACATAGGTAAAAATATCACCATCTTTTCCACACACAAAAAATATATTATTAAATCATGTATACATGGTTTTGAAATTTGTCAAAAGCATTTCTTTATAAGAAAGCTCAGAAAAAAAAAAAAAATTGAGATAAAAATAAAAAATTTAATAAATAGTTTTAAAAATTAGTCGAATTTATATGTTTTCAATCAGAGATTCAATAATACAATATCCCAATTGCCAACTTGCATTAAGAAGAATAGGACCATAAACTCTATCAATGAAAGAGAAAATTCATAAGTGAGGTTATCTTTTATATATATATATATATACAAATTTTCTATTATCAATTCGTTCTGGCAATAAATATATTAGGACGAAGTATGTAAATCACTAGATTTACATACTTTAACTCAAAGTGTATGCACTTGTTATTCTTCATCCTGATATATTTATTGTCAGTTACTATATATATATATATAATATTTATATTTAAATCATGATGATTTTTTTTTTTTTTTTTTTTTTTGAAAAAAATCAACAATGAAGATGATTTTCTTATAAAGTTAAAAAAATAAATCAGAAATTTAGTACAGATGATTAATTTTCCCAGTAATAGTGTGTTTGTTCTTAAATTCTCAACCAACGAAGACCTATAATAAACAAAAAAACAAGTAATTATATAGTCATGTAAAATAGACAGGTTTGGTAAGATGTCAAAACCCAGCCTCGTTTTCAGTCTGTTTTCTTCCTCTAAAATCCAAATTCCAAGTGTTAATTGGGTAATTTGAGATGATTTCCAATTATTTAGTCCCCCCCAAAAAAAAAAATCATTATCAAAAATAGTGATTTTAATTTGGGCAATATGGTTGATTGAATATTGATTGCTGCAAAAAAAGTAATGGGTTTCGTGTGTGCTCTACAAGAATACAGATCACCGTTGATGACCAATAAATTCCTAAAAATATGGTTTATCTCTACAAGTATTCACTCCTTCACGAAAACTCAATTTGACCGATATCTTTTATCTTTTTCTTGTTCAATTTTTTTGATGTAAAGATTTATGTAGAGACTTGAGAGTAGGTATGGATGTTGCATCTACTTGAGGAATGTATACACGGCTGTTCATCTACTGTGGACTCATTGACTCATTGCTGCCTGCTAATTAAAAGACTAGCAGGAAGAAAAAGAAAAACGTTAACGTTTTTTTTTTCATCTCCATTGTTGTGGCCGTGGGAGTAGATGTCCTGGTTGTGCATGTAATACTTCATCTCTCAATTCTCAACATATCTTGGTAGAACTTTTACCTGTCGGTGTTACTCGACTACTCTTTAAATGCTTTCCCACATTAAAATATTCAAAATTTAATTGATTTAGCTCGTATCAATAAAATTGTAGGTTTGAATTTTATTAAACTTTTTCGATCTTTAAAGTGTAATAGTTTAGACGAAGAAAAAAAAAAGGGGGATAGATTCAAGATATTATTACTAGTTATAATTATTTTTGTTTTATTTTACTTACAAAATATTTAAAGAAAGTGTTTATTAATATGGGTTATTGGCACTAATGCCCCCTGAATTGTACGCGAGTTTACATTTTATCCTTTGAATTTTTCTTTAAGCATTAAACCCCCTGAATTTTCATTTATTGACAAAACCTGACTGTAGATATAGAGTTGCATATTTTCCCCCGGATACTCATTTCCCCACGTCCCCATCCTCATTTATTATTATTTTTTTGGTAAAAATGGGGAAATGAAAGGGGATGGGGATAAAAAATCATCCCCAAATTGAAATGGAGATGGGGATGGGGATGGGGGGGAGGTACTCCATCCCCATTTCCCTATTTCCCCCAAACATATATAAATATAATTATAATATATATTTTTAATTTTTGTTTTTATCCTTTAAAAACTCAAACTATATATACACATTTACTCTTTTTAACTATATATAGTTTGAAACTTTGAATTATGTGAAACACTTTATTTTGTATTTGTAATGCATTAATGGATTTTATTTTGTATTTGCAATGGAATGTGTGTTTTTTTTTAGTTTAATTTGTAATTTTTTGTCAAATGGGAAAACGGGGAAATGGGGGACCGGGGTAAACGGGGAAAATGGGAAACTGGGGATGGGGATGGATATACCTCCCCCCAAAATTCCCTATCCCCATTTTCCCCAAATGGCTCATTCCTCAAATGTGTATCTCTATGTAGATACCCCTCAAACAGGCGTTCAAAGGGCAATAAACCAAACTGTTTTGGTAATAAATGAGAGTTCATAGGGTTTAATGACTAAAAAAAGTTTAAGGGGTAAAATGCAAACTCGCGTAAAATTCATGGAAGATTAATGCTAATAAGTAATAACCCTATTAATATTTGATTTGACATTGTTTTTTGAAAAAATAATATGCGTGTGACTATCATGTGAATGTGAATGTGACAAATCATTTGACAAACGGACCCCATAAAAATAAATAAATACAATTATAGCTTTAAATAACCCATCAAATCCTCCAGCTTGTCATTTAAAACTACATTTAATATTTTGATTCCATTCTCGAAATTCAAAGTCTCACCATTCGTATTTACCTGTATACGTAGAAAGTTTTTTGCCGATATCATGGGATTAGATATACGGATCTCACATTACCTCATTCTAGAAAGAAAAAAAAAAGAAACTATTAGTAATTGCATTTATAGATTCTTTTAGTTGTATCAACTTCAGTAGTCTGTCTTCAGTCTTCTCACATGTGAAATGTGATCAACAAATCTATAGCTGTTTGGCTTGTCCTCTTCCAATATACTGACAACTTGATCACCAACTTGAGAAATTATATAGGTTACATTCATTTCGGTCCTTTTATTTCATTAAAATTGACTGCACATTGTCGTCGTGTTGTTGTTATTATTAAGAGGAGCGTAGATACATTCTCTCACTCCATTATTTCAACCGACTCTCTGTTCATGTGCTGATATGTGGACATCATTAATTTCTTCACTTTAAATTTGTAATCTTTCATAATAGCCTCCTTTTTAATTTTATTTACAATACAAAACAACAACTTAATTCCTAAATTACCCTTCTTCTTTAACTTTAACATATTGTCATTTAATATCAGTTATTTTATTTTATTTTTTATTTTAAATATATGAATTGCTAATATATCTATTTTTTTTTTTACCAAATTTACTTAATTTTTTTTTTTTTTTTACATCACTGGCTAATTTGATGGTTGTTGTATAAAATAAATAAATAGTAAAACAAATTAGAGTTAAATAATTTAAAAATATATTACAAAAAAATCATAAGACAAGATCAGTTAAACCGGGGTCATTTGTTTTTTTGTCTGAATACTGAATAGTCCTGAATTTTACTGAAGACTGAATAGTGACTGAAACCTGAATCTGAATAACATGGTTTTTTTTTTTTTTTTCTTAAATCTGAATGTACTGTCAACATGTTTATTTTTTTACAAATAAAATTGTCTGAAGAAAAAAGTAATTTTACATCTATACTCATGTTAAACAATTATACATATAATATAGAATAAAAACAAGCCAAAAATAATAATTATGTATGAATACATATGATCATGATTTTCTTTTTCGATTACAAACAAACTTTATTTTTACTAATAAAAGAAAAGAGTTTTTTTAAAAAAAAATAGAAGGAGGAGTAGGAAAACTCACACAAAACACTTTAAAAATAATAATATATAAATACATCACCCTAATATCATAATAAAGTATTGATTTTAAATATCAATATAAGAAGTGATTAGGGTTATTTTTTATTTATTTTTAAAGCTATTTAAAATAAGCAATATATCAAAATAAAGATTTCTATACAATATATAATTATGATGAAATTAGAAATATGTTATATATGGAGGATAGTATCGGAAGAAAATATTTTAGATTGCATTTAATGCAATTCAGTGATTTATAATTAAGTGAAAAGTCAGGATTTTTTACTTTTTATTTTAAGTTGTTTTTTGGTATTTTTAAATTGTTTGACCACTTAAAAAAACAAACAAAACAACTTAATAATTATGATTCAGACCCATTAAGTCTTAAGTGGAAAAAACAAACGACCCCTTAATGTCTATATCTAAATTTAAAATAAAATAAAATAAAATAAAAAATCTACTATTAAGTAGATACTTACATATTTTTTATCTTTTAATTTAAAATTGATTTGTTTTAATTTGACTGTCAATCTAATAAGATTCATTTTTTTTTAATTTTTTTTTTTTGTTTAATCACATGAGAGAAAAAAAAAATTTCTTTCATTAGCTAAATCTTGAAAGGTAAAGATTTTAGCTCAAACTCATATACAATTAGAACATACTTAATAGGGGTAAATGAGGTTCACGTTCTTCTCCTCAGATATTAAAAATTAAAATAATGAATTTCAATTTATATGAATTTTTTATAATATATTTTAAAACTATTTAACTATAATTTATTTTACTATTTATTTATTTTATACAACAACCATCAAATTAGCTAACGTTTGGTAATAAATTATCCCTAATAAAAATTTGGTGAAAAGAAATATCGGAACAATTCAATTTTGGACTGTACACTCAATAAATAAAAGAAGTTGTAGAGTCTTGAAAATATGGCAATGTTAAAGTTAAAGAAGAAGGGCAATCTAGGAAATAAATTGTTGGTTTGTATCGTAAATAAAATGAAAAATGAGGCCATTTATAAAGGCCACAAATTTAATGTGAAAAAGTTAATGTTGTACATATGTCATCATATGAACAAAGAGTATGTTGAGAGAATGCACCTAGCACTCCTCTATTATTAATTGTGGTAGGTCCATAAACTATAGTTATAAGATATTTTATAAGAACGGTCCTGAAAAAACGTTACAAAACAAAGTTCGTGAAAAAAACAAAAAAAAAAATTTGGTGGGGTCGAGGAGGTATATCAGACAAGAAGCATGGAACTGCTGACCACATAAAATCAACTCTTCAATCTTCAGAGAAAAGCAATCTACCCAGCTCGCTCACTAACCACAATTAATCCATCCGACTACGACACCATTTTTTCATCTATTTCGTACCATTCGGTAAGTTTTCCAGGAAAGTTTATATAGCAACCTTTCTTGACAATTCAAAATGCAGTAGAAGAGAAACATAGAGAAGAAAATAATTGCAAACTTTTGTTGAATTTCTTGATTGTTAATTGTGAGTTTTTAACAAAATTTATAAATTAGTAAAACTAATCTGTGGTTTCCCTCAACGTAAAATGGATGAGTTACAGATGAAACCAAAAATATAACTCGAGCAGTAGTATATTGAGGAGAGTTTTTCAATGTTACCGACA
Organism: Acer campestre; assembly: GCA_954870605.1. Taxonomy (NCBI): domain Eukaryota; kingdom Viridiplantae; phylum Streptophyta; class Magnoliopsida; order Sapindales; family Sapindaceae; genus Acer; species Acer campestre. The sequence continues at coordinate 31,983,009 of OX940805.1, read as the reverse complement.
AATGGAAGGCAGTATTGGCTGCCGTAGGCACAATTGTCAGTCTCACTCTGATTTTGCCTTTGAAGATTTTCTTCTCTTTGATGTTCGAGACTTGTTTGTAAACCTCCCGATACATTTCAGGACCTCGTCGATCAGAATCACTGGCAATGCAACAGCCAATACCAAGAGCCATTCGTTAAAGCTTAGCGGCACAATCCCAAATACTTGGGCCAGGAATGGAACGTAGAGGATCAGGAAGTGCAGGCCAAATGATACGGACATAGCCACAAGGAGCCAAGGATTGACCCATGGAGGCATTGACAAAAGGCTCCCATCCTCGGAAAGAGCGTTGAGGGAGTTGAACATTTCGATGGCGACCAGCACAGAAAGGGAGAGCGTCATTGCTTTTACTTTGCCACACTGGAAATAATCACACGGGTTATTATCGAAGGAGAAGACTTGACTACCTGCTGTGAAGGGTGAGACTGTGAAATTCCCCCAGGACGAGCACTGTCCCCAGTTGGCGAGCTGCGTGTATGTGACAAGGGTGTGGCCGTCCCCGCTCAGATCAATACCCAAAAAGGAACCATGTGTGTACCAAATGATGAAAACACCAACTGTTGCTATTCCAACGTAAAATCCAATCACCTGCACAGAGTAGTGAAGTTGATAAATTGCAGATTCAAGTAATATTGAAAAACAGTCAATAGTGGAAAAAAAATGCACAAGACAAGATACCAGATAGCGGAATAAAATCCAAGCAGAAATGAGCGAGTCATCGCTTCTACGAGGGGGCTTCTTCATTATGTCTTTATCTGGAGGATTGAATCCCAATGCTGTAGCAGGAGGTCCATCGGTAACAAGATTGACCCACAAAAGCTGGACAGGAATCAGGCCTTCAGGAATACCTAAAGCTGCCGTTAGAAATATTGAGGCAACCTCACCGATATTTGAAGATATCATGTACCTGAAATAGTTGTTACATCTTAATTAACATAAGATATCATGTAACAAGTAGGCAGGAATGCAATGAAAAGAAATACACGTAACACGAATTTGGTGATTATGAGGTAAATCATCAACGCCAAATGTTTAAATTCAGCCAACGATGCCTTTCACAGTGGTTTATTAACCCGGTGAATAACATAGAATCACCAATCTCAACGAATGGGATCAATGACGAACAATAATATTGGCTTCTTTGTGCAACTTTCCTATGTTCACATCAATATCTACGGAGCTAAATCCAGTTGCATCAACTGTTGGATTAAGTACGTATATAGTTATATGTTTTGGATGGCATTATTTTACGAGCTGCACGAATGAAAACAAACCAACCTGATAAAAGCCTTCATGTTGTTGTAAATGGATCTGCCTTCACCGACAGCAGTTACGATTGTACTGAAATTATCATCTGCCAGTACCATGTCAGAAGCTTCCTTTGCAACCTGGATATAAAACGATGAGAAACAATTGGGAAACGAAGATAACGAACTATTAAATCAAACTAATAATTATAGTAGGACTACAAAACGGAATGATCAGGAACGATAAATGTTTGCTCACAATCCCTCACGAGTCACATGGGGATAGCCAGATAAATTACCTCAGTTCCAGCAATGCCCATGGCAATCCCGATGTCTGCTAATTTCAGAGCAGGTGCATCGTTTACTCCATCACCAGTCATGGCAACCACCTCACCATCTTCTTTGAGCAACCTCACTATCTCTTGCTTGTGCCTTGGTTCGGCCCTAGAAAACAAAAGCCCGCCACCTTGTCTCAGATAGGATTTCTTATCACGAAGCTCCATGAACTCTTTGCCTGTCAAACTTTTCGAACGAAAGGCTTCATTAGGTTCAAATACGCCAATTTCATGACATATAGCTTCTGCTGTATTCTGGTTATCGCCTGTAATAACCATAACACGAATTCCAGCTGCTCTGCAGTCCTCGATTGCTTGATAAACCTCCTTCCGAGGAGGATCCTGTGAAGATTTAGAGAGATGATTATGCACAACGAGCTAATAGAAGAAAACGAATATAATCAAATGATTGATTAGTGAACAATTTAGATCCTAGACATTATTATTACTCACCCTGAGTCCAACCAAGCCGACAAAAGTAAGTTCACTCTCCATTGATGCATAGTTGGATGGATTTAGTAAAAGTGCGTGAGCTGGATGATCGTCATTACCATCATAAGTTTCAAAGTCAGGGAGCTCATCTTTGTATGCAAAACCCAAGCAGCGTAGTGCACCAGTTGACATTTCACGAAGAGCATCTAAGATAAGGCTCCTTGAATTATGATCAAGGGGTACAACAGAACCATCGAGCAACTGCATCTGGGAACTCCTCTCCAATACATTTTCCACAGCGCCCTGCCACATCAGTATTAAGCACACTTCAGTTTAGAACACACTGTATCATATTTTACAATCGACACAGAAATGAAAACGTAAATATATATTAAAAGCGAGATGAAAAACATCATTAATGTGGAGGGAGGTAGCACCTTCACTAACAATGACTTTTTCTCTGAATGGGAGTTGACAATAACCCCCATGGACTTCCTATCACGATCAAACTCAAGAGTCGCAATCCGACGTTCAAGTTCTTTCCACTTTCGATTACAACCTTAAGAAACATAAAACATTGACACAGAATATGTCAAATTTCTAATTTCATAGGTTTTAGCCAAGAAAATATAATAAACGAATAAGGATAGCGTATCAAGTTTTTCACATACGTAGAATGTCACCACTAGTTGATATGTCAATGCTAGATCCTTCTGGGAGGCCCATTTTCTCAACTAGCACCTGAAATAACAAGGAGACAAATTCAATAAAGAGTCTAAGGCAACTACCCTACCAGAGCAGCTTAACATCAATTATATGCAATCCAACAAATCAAAATAGAACGAAAAAACAATAAAATCATATGGAACAAGCACGTCCTCTAAAACGACTATCACCTTCCCTATCTTTGAAACTATGTACAGTAATACATGTGCTCATCAACAGCACCCACCAAGGGCAATTTGATATGCTCTTCGACAGACTATAATGTGCATCAATATAAACATCCAAAGCACAAATATAACAAACAAACATAAAGATAAACAACTGAAAACTCAAGGGTTTTACCAGCAGAGCTGCCTCAGTAGGCATTCCATGAGAAACAAACTTGTTCTCTGACTGTTGAATACTGGCATCGTTACACAGAGTCGCTATCTTAGCAATCATTTGAAGATTAACATCCAATCTACCAGAGCTCCAATCATGTATCTTTCCATCATAAGGACTGTAAGTGGTTCCATCAACCTTAAAAGTCCTCAACGAATCAGCTGAACCTCCCATTGCCACAAGCTTCGCCACCGCCATCTGATTCGTAGTCAAAGTACCTGTTTTATCAGAACAAATCACAGTGGTACAACCCAATGTCTCGACACTAGGCAATTTCCTCACAAGCGCGTTCTTTTGAGCCATTTTGCGTGTCCCTAATGCCAAACAAGTAGTGATCACCGCAGGCAAACCTTCAGGAATTGCAGCCACAGCCAAAGCAACCGCGATTTCAAAGTAGTACGTGCATTTCTCGAACGAAAACTTGAAATTCCTCGGCCAACCATCAACATATTCCCAACTGAGAAAGTACTTAACATTGATCAACCACACGAGCAGACATATAATTCCTATTATCATCGTTAACATCTCTCCAAACTCATTCAATTTCTTCTTCAACGGCGTGTCTTCTTCGCTCTGCGCGGCTACGAAGATTTGATCGTGCACTTTTCCAATCTCAGTCTCCATCCCAATCTGTGTAACCAAACAAATACAATTTCCATTCACTACAGTGGTTCCAGCGAAAACCATGCATCTTTTACCTTGAATATCGCTATCAGGAGCAACAATTTTGTTGGTTTTATTAACGGCCTCGCTCTCTCCAGTCAATGAGCCCTGTTCGATTCTCAGTGTCGAGCTAATCAGCTCCACAACACGCATGTCTGCCGGCACCTTGTCGCCGACCTTGAGCTCGACGATATCTCCCGGAACAAGCTCTCTAGCAGGAAGCTTGTGGACTCTATCTCCGTCGCGGACGACGGTGGCGTGCTCCGATTGGATTTCTTTTAAAGCCTCTAAAGCTTTCTCAGCATTGCTCTCCTGCCAGACACCAACAATAGCGTTGAGAATCAAAATAAGAAAAATCACCAACGGCTCAACGAAGGCGGTGACACCCATCTCGCCGCCTTCATCACCGTCGTACCAGGCAAGCACGAAGGAAATAACCGCCGCCGCTAGCAGAATCCGGACAAGCGTGTCGTTAAACTGATCGAGAACCAATCTCCATATCGACACACCCTCGTGCTTTTCCAATTCGTTTAAACCATAGATCCGGCGACGGCGCTCCACGTCATCGGATCTCAACCCAAACTTCCTCTCAACCTGGAAGTGTTTCTCGCACTCTTCCACGTCCTTCGACCAAGCTGGATACACTTCACGATCTTCATCGCTTGGTCTCCGACCAATACTCTCTCGAGTTCCATAATCCTGCCCTCCTTTACCCATCTCGAATTTTCTTCGAAAAATAAAAATAAAAAATCGAATCCCCCCAAGAAAAAAAAAAAGAAAAGAAAAGAAAACTTGAACAGATTTTCCCAAGGAAATTGAATGAAAATGGATTCTACTATTTACCCACTAAAAAAGGCTTCCACTTGTAGCTTTTTCTACAACTTGAAACAACGTCTCAGCCTTTCTCTCCCTCTGTGACTTTAATTATATATTAAATTATTAATAAGATATTAACAGAGAGAAGTTTCTGCGTAGCATCGTCGACTCGATTCGACTACGATTTTTGAAAAAAAAAATATTCAGAGATTTCTTTTTTTTTTTTTTTTTGAAAGGATATTCAGAGATTTCTGCTAACTGCATTTAATAACAAGAAATTGTTTGAATAAATAATTAAATGTGACAGCTGGGAGGAAGATGATTTAAGGTTTACGTACGACTGCTGATTTGGCAGTTTATGATTGGACAGGTCTAATTTTTCTCCGTTTCTGCTGATTTGGATAGTTGTCGTTTTCGTGGGTTAGTTTGGTTTGGTTTTTACTTTCTTCTGACTCAAGTTGTCAATTTTTTTAATGTGAATTCTAATTATTGTCCTCAGATTTTTGATGTGGACTACAATTATATGTCGTCTAAAATATTAACAAAATTTAATTTGAATTCAATTTCTCATCCAAGTAAATGATCGGTTCTGATTTTTTTATTTTTTTATTTTTTATTTTTTATTTTTTTTCTGCCAAGGACTCACGGGTCACTAACATACAATAGTCGAAGAAGGTCGGGTATTTCGAAATTTTCCAATATTTTAACGATAGCAAGCAATAAGTGTGGGGACTTCTATCGGACACTAGAGTCGTGATATAATGTTTGACACCAGTAAATCTCGACAGCCCTCTAACGAGTACTACAATGTTAGAAGGAAAAAAAAGGGTAATTATCATTCTCGCCCCTATAGTTTTCCGTATTCTCCATTTTCCCCCCTCTAGTTTCAAAATTCTTCAATTTTCCCCCTTCCATACCTATTTTTATAAGATGAAATTGGTTGTATTTGTGCATGGGAGGGGGGAATTTAGAGAATTTTGAAACTAGAGGGGAAAAAATGGAGAATATGGCAAACTACAGGAGGGAGAATAATAATTTCCCAAAAAAATATAAATTGTTTTTAACAATATTTAGGTGACGAAGCCGTGAATTTCTTACACCTTGGTATTAATAAGATTGTGGGTTCAAACCTTTTTCGTTATCTCATTCATAAAGTGATAAGGGTCCATTAAGGTTATATAGTGTAGAAAAGCCAATAGGGATGTAGCTCAGTCGGTAGATGAACGAGCTTAAGGTTTGGGTAAATAACTCCCAGATCAACGGCTCGAATCCTATAAATGACATAATTTACTAAGTCACAAACTCGTTCACCTATCATCTGAGCTATGCCTATGAAGAAGACGAACACACCTAATTGAAGGAAGGAAGGAAAACTTTGCAAGTTTGAAGAGTAATAATTGGTCAATGGGATAGTAGATGAAGCCATCAAGGTGTACTTGGTGATAAAAGTTTGTTGATAATATATATTAAAGAAGACATGTAGGTAGGGCCTGAAGGCATGAACTGTTGTGCAAGTAACAGAGACATTTCGTTACTTTATATGCCTAATTTGGGCTACTGATGACGACTAGGCATAAGGACAACTTTGACGCACAGAAGAAAGAAACCCCATCGGTCTACTCTCCATATGACTTTATCAAAAGATTTTTTGTATGCTTTAAGCGGGTTCAAAAATTAAATAGCACTTTTTTGAGGAGAGCTTGTACAAATAGCACCACATTAATAAGTCATGTTTTAATAGCACCAAAATAGGTGATGAGACCAAAATACCCCCATTTACTCTTTTCCTTTGCTTTTTTTTTTTCTCAAAAATTCAAGACTTATTGTGACATTTTCGAGACTTATTGATGCGTTTCGAGACTTAATCCCAGTTTGTTGCTTTTTTTTTTCTCGAAAATTCGAGACTTATTGTGACATTTTCGAGACTTATTGATGCGCTTTGAGACTTAATCCCAGTTTGTTCGAGACTTATTCTGTTCGACCTCCATCAATGGTGACAGTGCCGACGACGGCGCTGGTTGATTCCGGAGATAGTTGGATCTGGAAGATTGGACGACGTCGAGTTCATTGGTGCCATCGGTTTCGTCAGATTCGCGACGGATAGTCGCAGATCTGACGATGAAGGTTCGAAAACTATTCGGGTTTGGCTTCGTTTCTCTCTCCATACAGCTCGAAATTGAAAATGGATACTTCCGTTACAATTGGTGGCGCACGACGGACGTTTTGCCGGTGGTTTTGTACATCAACTTGCCGGTAGACGGTGACACCTCCATTGAAGCTCCATCAATGGAGGTTTGGGGAAAAAGAAGAAGAAAGAAGAAAGAAGATGAAGGACAGAAAAGAGAAAAGAAAAGAAGCTGAGGGGTATTTTTGTCCAAATTCCATTTTTGGTGCTATTAAAACATGAGTTATTAAAGTGGTTGTAGTTACACAAATCCATTTTAAAAAAGTGTTATATACCCCTGTTTCCTCTATAAGTAATTAACCTAATTAGCTTAATGTTTGATTAGGTGCTGGGAAGGAAATTTAGATCAAAAGCTTAAGCATTTGGACATTGGGAAATAACTATTGGTTTTGATAATTAAAAATAAAATAAAAAATGGAAGTTTAAATTTACGAAAATATTGGTTAAACTATCTAAAATATATCCAATATCCCCAAAATTTCGAGACATTTTTTATATTTTATGCTAAGGAATTATCAACTCTATTGTTAAAACTAAAAGTCTGAGATCAAGTTGAGTTAGCTAGAGTCTGTTAAGACCTAGTCAGTAGGCCATAAATTAGAAAGAACACTTCAACATCCTAACAAGTGGGCACCCCAAAAGAAATCCAATCCCACGCCTGCGACCCCACAAGAGGAAAAAATCTATTGGAGAAAAAAGAAAAGAAAAATGGCTGGGAAATAAATCACCATGTATCTTGAGTAAGGGAAATACCATGAGAAACTAAATTATCCACAACCTGATTACCTTCTCAATAAATATTGGAAACAAAGATTTCCATCGAAAAAAGATAAATCAAGCAGCGCTTCCAAGAAGAAAGGAACCGCCAAGGAACAATTGAGGAGCGACGAGATAAAAGAGAGACCATGTAAGAAGAGTCACACTCAATCCAAAGATTATTGTTCCAACCAAATTCAAAAGCATACTCAGGTTTTGATAGCAATGAGTAACTCTGCTTCAAAAGCATGCATGATACAAGGGGCCGGGGGAGGATGGGGAGGAACTTGAAGCCAATGTAGAAGAAGTAAATCCAACTGCGGGTTATGCATACCGCCAATATTCAAACGATTACAATCTTTAAAATCTGTGTGAATAAAAGCAATGGAAGATATGAGAGGAATAAAACAATCTTCAAATTAACCGATTCCTTGCATACCAAATTATCCAAAGAATTTGAACAACTGCCATGAGCCAAAGGTTACAAACCTGAGAGCTAGCCTTCCATGAAATAGCCATAATAAAGAAGTTAAGAGGTCATAACAATTGAAAATTGAAATGAACTTGAATACTATCAAAAACATAAACGAAAAGTACATAAAATTAAGAGTGAAAATTCTATTAAAATCACCGATTAGATAAAAACTTTTAAGGTCGATCCATATATTTTCTAGGTGATTATTTTTTTTTTTTTTTTTTTTTTTCTCACAAAGTGATGTTGGTACCGGAAGACTGGTTAGTTATATGAATAATTGAATATCACATGGTCTTATGTTGAATAGAAGACCAATAGACCATGTCTAGGAAATAGTGATACTCTCCCTACCAAACAAGCAAAGCATATATTTTTCTTTTCTTCTTTCTCGAGCTCAACGTATGGAAGTTTCAGTGAAGCTTCTCAATTCTCTACTTTTGAAAAAATAAACAAGTCAAGCCACCACTGTCACTGTCTTCAACCACTTGCGCCGGCTCGAATTGGGAATTGCTTGATGGTGCTCTAAAGTATAACCCAAATTTAATTCATTATTATTAGTTATGTTATTGAAACCTAACATCGAACAGGTCTGGAGTCTGTCGGAACATACAAAGATTAAGATCTGTATATACATGCGACTCAAATATCTTTTTCATAATCGAAAATATATATTTCTACAATACATTCTATCATACATATTTGCAAAATAACTAAAGTTAGACTCCAATCCCATCACGAAAAGGAAATAATGTTAAGAGAGATGTGATTAATAATAACAATGCTATAATAAAAATCTGGAATTATTTGGGGAAGGCATAATCCATTTTATTGGCAACTAATATATAATTTTTATTTTTATTTTAATGGGTGACATAATCATATGAAAAATTGGATTTCTCTTTCTTGTTCTTTATGTATTTATAAAAGTTTTTGAATTTATATTTTTTATAAATGTTAAAGGAGAGGTCCAGAGGATATCTTCAAAGCATTATTTATTCTTGAAAAATTATAAGATTGTTTGTTAATACTATTTCTCAATTTACTTATCAAATGTTTCTATATATAAAAAACAAAGGTTATAAAAATTGATAAGAATTTTCTTTAATTACTTTAAAAGAGTTTTTATAGCAAGAAATATATGACTTAGCTTTTAAGTATTTTTTTTTTTTCATAAATACCGAGTACAAAAATAGCATATATGTCAATCTCAACTTCATATTATATAATAAATGAATAAAAAGGTCCTGAGGTTTATTCTTAAACAACTAGAAATAACTTTTCCATTTATTGACAATCGTCTCCCCTCTATTTAGTCAACATCAGTTAACTCTAAACTAAAGGTGGCACCGGTTCGATTTGGTTCTGGTTTCGGTTCCAAACCGCCGGTTTCGGTTTGTAGGGCACCATAAACCAAAATTGAAACCGGAAAAATCGGTTTGTTACCGGTTTCAAACCTCCGGTTTGGCGGTTCCGGTTCCGGTTTCAAAACCAGCGGTTTGGGTAAGGTTTGGGCGGTTTTTCAAAAAAAAAAAAAAAAGTGCCACGTGGCAACTTTTGATTGGTTGATTTATTTATTTATAAACTGGCAGTTTAACAGCCGGTTTTGGGCGGTTAAACCGCCGGTTTTGGACGGTTTGGAGGAATCCGGAACCGGAACCGGAACCACCGGTTTCCAAACCGACGGTTTCGGTTCAGGTTTTCGGTTCAGGTTTGGCCAATCCGGTTCCGGTTAAACCGCGGACAAAACCGACTGTTTAACCAAACCGTGGTCAGCTATACTTTAAACATTAACCATGTCAAATTTATAAAATGACTCAATTACCCCTAAGTTAGTTATCACTTGTCAGTATCTACTTTGACTTATGGAATAAGAAAAATTTTTTATAAAAATAGACCTTGTCGTAGGTGGGTATGCCTTGATGTGAATGTTTGAATGAAATTTTTTTAATGGGAAAAAATATCCTTCAAGTTTTGATAAATTCCAATTGAAGAGAATTAATTAAAAATTTCAATTGACCATTTGGATTGTCTATAAAATTGCATTTGTTGGCAAATTAATAGGAAAGAAATACTTTTTAAAAAAAATAAAAAATTATTATTTTATTATATGTAATTATGTCATGTATTAAATATAAACTATTGATGTGATGTGTACAATCCACTAAGAGTGGTGCTTTTGATACACCTTCATTCATCTAATGACCCCATTTTTTTTTTTAATATATTTAATATTACGTTAATAACCTTTTATCAATATTACTTAATTAAAGAAACATATAATTTTAAATTTTTATTTTTCAAATTGAACCCGCATCCATTAGTTATTTTGTTGCTAGAAAAAAGTTATTTTAACATTGTAAACCCTAAATTATTTATTTTTATTGTATTTTAATTTATTTATTTTGAAAAAGAGATAACTAAATCAAAACTCAAGAAACATGCATAGTCTGGAAAATCAGCCAAGACTCAAGTGCACACTATGCACAGTTCCCACAAGCCAAGCAGATTCACCAACAAAGGTTTTTTTTTTGAAATAACCAACAAAAGTTTCTTATGCATATATATTACGGAAGAAACTAATATTCTTCTATATAGTATTATTATAATTGAAAAAATGAGATATGAATGCTTGCGAGGTTGATAAAAAAAAAAAAAATGCAGAGAAAATTCAACTGTTAATATAAATTGGGAAATAAAATTGTGTGAGCAACAAGGGTAGTTTAGGAAATAAATTGATATAATATAAAAAACCATTTACTTTTTAAAACCGAGGCATTATTAGTTAAATGGAGGGTAGTTTAGGAAATAAATTGATATAATATAAAAAACCATTTACTTTTTAAAACCGAGGCATTATTAGTTAAATGGAGGAGTGTCTGTAGCACCACTTGTCCACTAATCATATTTATTTATGAAAGTACTGAAATGCCCTTAAACTAACTGTCAACGTTTGAAGTTAACATATATTGACTAACTGGAGGGGAGGCAATTGTCAACAAATAGAAGTTATTTCTGGTTGTCTAAAAGCAAATCTTAGGGGGGTTGGTTGCAATTTGCTATTTAAATATATTTTTATTTTATGTTTGAAATAAACATCTACATATATTTTCATATCATAAAAAGAATACTTCATAATGCATCCCATAGAATATCCCACCATTTATAGTTGACATTTATATCGGTAAATACCTCACGTCTTCTATTAGCTCAATTGATATTGTATATCTCCTTCCACATTTTGATGGGATTTAAAAAGTAAATATCTCTCGTTGTTATACTAGATACCCCGATCCTGAATATAGTGGTTGATCTCAACTAGTTCAGCCGAAAAATCTTCCACCTTAAATATTTTAAAAGCATACATAAGAAATTTTCTCTCTAATATTCAAAGAGTATATATCTTACTACTCATGCAATGTCGATCTAAACATACCTTTGCAAACTCTTGATCAGTTTGATATCCGATTTTTATATAATTTTTTATTTAAAAATAATTATAATTTATTCAATTGATATTTTAGATATCGGGATCTGAATCGGAAACAAGACCCGGCGCTTCTCCAAAAGCTGTCTCTTTAGATTCCAATATTTAAAAAAGCTTATACTTTTTTGATTATTTGTTTTGCCTTGGGTGACATAAAACGACCAATATTTTACTTTAATATATTTTAAGTCAAACCGTACGAAATTTAAAATTCCAACAGGACAGCTGGGACAGGTACTATACAAGTACAACATCAACATTAGGAATTTGGGATTTATATTTAATTTGGTCACACTTCTCTAATAAAAAAACTAATGAGTCCATTAATTGGTTGGTGGCTCAATTTGATGGAGGTCCAATTGGATCTCAATTAATAATGGAAGCCCAACTTAACAAAAATTTGATTTATGGACTTGGGAAAAGCCCAACTTAACAGAAATCTAATTTTACGGATTTAGGAGTTGGGCCGAGAAAACTTAGATACATTCCGATACACATTACCGCATGACTTGATGTGAGTGAGAAATGTATAATTCTATTATACTTTTTTTTTAAAAAAAAATAGTTCGTAAATCTCTCAAACCCGCTTCACGAATTCGAGTTAAAAAAATCAGGGATGAATAAAAAGAATCAAGTTAATTTGAGAACCCATTTAAAGTGATGGAATATTTGAAGAATATATAATGATGGTTTAGGGTTGAATAATAAGAAAAACAAGGTGGCTTCAATTATATTCTACAATATATTCATTGTATTAAATGATTTTATACAACCCTTTATATCTAACCATATAACCACATATATGGTCCATATGGACCCATAATTAATAATTGTTAATTAGATTAATATTAAAGTAAAAGAATGTATATTGACCCTTTAACTCAAGTGATGTGTACATATTCTTCCACATTAGTGATTGGGTTTAAATTCTCAAAATGTTTAATTATTGACATATGTGCAGAGTTTGATTTCTTCTTCTATTGTGAGAATAGATATTCAAACCGCACGTGTAATGATTTATCTCGACTAGTTCAAGTGATTCGCTGCAAACTTGACCTTTACTAAAAAAAAAAACGCTTTTATCATTTTTGTATATAATATACTTTATTAATCCACAAATAATAACAATTTAAAAAAAAAATGGTATTCAAAGAATGGATTTGAAAATTGTCAAATTCATTCTCTAAGACTTTAATACATGAAATTCAATTTCAACTTTGAAATCTTTGGGTATCTTTTGGAAAGCAAAAGATTGAAAGATAAACACATTTTTTTTTTTTTTAATAAGTAATATTTTGTATCAAATGCATATATAAACAACTTTATACTTTAAAAATAAACTTGGTGGAGCCAAGATAATCATATTTATTTACTTCATATCATTCCATATGTGTTAATTTTTATTTTTATTTTCTCTATCCAAACATATATGATACTTTTCAATGTGACATATTGCAAGTCAATGGGCCAACCAATTTTCCATGCAACATATTGAATTCTGTTCTACCAACAACAAAAAAAAAAAAAAAAAAAAAAAAAATGGCATGTCTTTCTATTGAGCATTCTAGTAAGATACTCAAAAGGGCAGTAACAAACTTAGAAATCTAATAGTCGCGTTTAAATTAGGAGAAAATCTTCCATGCACCCCGATTAAATATATTATTTCAAAAACGTTTGTTTTCTCTTATGAATTTTTATTAGTTTTTAGATAAAAACCGTTACATATCATATTTGTAGCGGTCCAATATACCAATCAGGGTGTACCGAAGTTTTTCTCCTAAATTACCAAAAAAAAAGAAAAAAAAAAATCTTCGGTGAGTCACACAGCTAAGTACAGTGCCATATGTCATATTTTTAATGGTCGGATATACCACTGTAGTAGTGCATGCGGTTATACCGATGATTTTTCTCATAAATTACACATTTACCCCTACCAATTCCAACACTTTAATGAATGAAACACATCCAAGTAGGGGCAATTCCGTCAATAACAAAAAAAAAAAAGAAAAGAAAAAGACAGTCCTCTCATAAGTGCTTCCACTCTCGATTTACTTACAACACATTCCATGTTAAAACACAGTCATTACTAATTATGCTAAATCATAACCCATAACACCATAAAAATCCCACCACAACAACAACAAATCTCTCTCTCTCTCTGTGTATCTTTTCTTGCAATCTACGTTTCTGATACAAATTTAAAAACTCCATCAAGAACCCATTACCCATTTCACAAATCTCCATCGTCGTCACTGCAAAAAAAAAAAAAAAAAAAAAAAGGAAGAAGAAGAAAATGAACTCTGTTTGCATATCCAACTGCGTAAACGATACGCGTGACCCATGTGCCCGACCCGTCCGTGCCACCTACGTGAACCTCTACAAGTGGCCGGAGTCCGACGCCGAGTTCGTCAGGTCAGTGACCAGCAGAGGCAGTGCCGCAGCCGCCGCCAATGTGCGCCGAGGACTGAACAATGCGCACCATCCAAGGGTCGTGGACAGTATCTCATGCAGACAGATGTATCTCAGAAGCTACACGTTTTCGAGAGAAGAAGATCATCAGAATTCCGACGACGAGAAGAAGACCACCGCCATGTGTTTCGGTGACAGCGGAAGAGGCAGAGAGAAGAAGAAGAAGAAGGAAAAGGAGACGGTGGCTGCGGATTCAAAGAACAACAGGAAGAAGCAGAGATCGTCATCAAAAGATCAGAAAAAGTCGTGTCGTCGTAATAATAATAAAAGGAAGTGTATGGTTCTCAGGAAAATGTCATCTTGCTCTGCTTTGCTTAGGATTTTTTACAGGTTGTTGTCTTGCTCTGCTAGTGTCGATGTCGTTGATCATCAAAAGTGATTTATTTCAGTCGTTTACATTATCTCCTCCTCCTTCTTCTTCTGCTTGTTTTATTTATATTTAAGAGATGTTTTTTTTTTTTTTTTGGGTTTATGTTTTGTGTTGAAATTGCAAGAAATTAAGAGCAAAAATGGGTTTTTGTATATTTAGAATAAATAGTTTTGCTCATTTGTCTGATTTTGCTCTTTTTTTCGAGTGATTCTATCTGGGTAATAATATGTTATTGCAGTTAATTTTCTCTCTCTCTCTCTCAAATCTCAAGACTCTCAAGTCTCAGCTAGTATTTGTTAAGTTTTTTACTGTAAAAGTGATCAGTTTTACCCATTCAAAACCAAAAAGTGATCAGTTTCCGTTAAAAAGTGATCCGGTGTAGTTCAACTAATTATTTTACTACAGATTTCTTTTTTGACCAAGTACAAGTTAGTTATACTATTACCATATAAATGACTATATTCATTTATAACTTCGAGACCGAAAAGCATGAAATATGCATCAAATCCGATGTCCAAATGATAACGTGTCAGGGTTTATCTGGATAAACCTAAATCACAACAGTGGAGTGAAATATATAATATATGAGTAATGCTACATTGTCAAAATTTGATACTCAAATCTAGTGCCCAAATAATGTAACAACACTGAAGATCATTCATTTAAATCATACAAATATAATACAATTTAAATGAATGGTCTAAAGTGTTGCCACATCATTTGGGTACCAGATTTATGCACCAAATTTGAACAATGTAACATTACTCATAATATATTTGTGAATTGAAAGGGTAAAATAAAAAGTTTTTGTTGGTTCTCCCGGCCCTAGTCAAAGTAAAAAGCTAAATAATAAGGTGAGACAAAATATGATAATTTTGCATAGGATACTCTTTTGAAGGGTTATATTATTTAGATAGATTTTATTCCTTTTTTGACCATATACATGTGATAAAAATGCTGGATTAGGTCAAAGAAATGGATTCAAATCACTTGGTGTCCCAATTTGTATTTAACCAATAAAATTTGACCATGTGTACACAATCATTTATATTTTTTTTAAGCATGTACAAATGGCCTAATTTGATTGGTTAGACACAAATTGGAACACCATTTTTTGACGGGTGATTTGAATCCCAAAGAAATGTCTAGTTTGATTGAAAAGCCTAATGTCAGGGGGGCCAAATTCATAGAGAAAATGCTATAGCTATATAGTTCATTGTTCCAATATCTATAACATAATAAGACAAGCTTAATATATTCTGCGGACAAATTTTGTTTTTGTTCTGTGCACTGCCATTTCTACTTTTACTTCTTCAACTGAAACTGTGTGCTCTATAAATATCTTAATTTTATTTAACTTTTCTGAAACTTGAAGCTTATTATAGAACCCAACTAATTTGCAAAATAAATGATCGTTTATTAATATAAAAAAAGTATCAAGTTTCATTAGAAAGATAATCGGGAAAACAGAAACTTAATTAATAATATCAAGTTTCATCGGAAAGAGAATCCTAAAAAAAAGAGGAGCTTCATTCTTTTAAGGATATAATTAGTACTTGTTTGATTGAGCTTTCTACTGCCTCAAAAGGTCAATCAACATCTATTTAAGTTTTTTTTTTATATAGCTGTTTATTTGGACTTTTAAGATTGTCTATTTTAAATTGAATAGAGACTAATAGAGTTTAAACCTCTACTAAACCAAAGTTCATGGAGAGGTGCTTCTCCAAATAAACCTTTTTAACCAAACAATTATAATTTTATTTTTAAAAACTCTATTTCTAATAGATCTACCGCAAATAGATAGATCTTTTACCAATAGAGGTTTTTCAAAAACCCAACCAAACAACCTCTTAAACCCCCTTTTCGGACTTATGGGTGGAGTAAAAATAACTTGATTTCAAACAATTTTTAGTAATCTTTTCCTTATTAGAATTCTCGATTAGTAAACATGCCGTAAAAGAAGACTTTCAGCTTTGTCGTTTTTGATAAAAGTAATGAAACGTTTCGACAAGCAGCCATTCACATCTAAATTCAAATTATGTCCATCTTCTCCAAAGTATCAGATAAATTTCACAACTACTGAAACCTGTTGACATTTACTTGATCAAAATCCTTGATAGAGATTAAAAAGAGTAAATGGTCATGAAGAGAAATGGAATTAAAGGCAAGAATAAGGAAAAAGATTAAAGCTATAAAATAAATAATCATGACAACCACCGAACTGCACTGGTTATCTGTCCTGTAACTTGCATTCTACGCGACTAGCTAAACTCATCATCCATTCCATTTTCTACAACTTTGCTTCTCGTGGGGCTCATCAAATTAACATCGACCAACACTAACACTACTACTTACTAGTATGGGCCATATTCATTGCATGAAATTCATAAATCCTGTAAAGTTTTAATGGCAGAAAAGCAATCATCTCACACAATACTTTACCATTTGTAATAATCACTCTCATGAGTCATGACCTTCCGAAAAACTCAATTGTTTCCAAGAAAACATCATTATTAGGAGTGCATATCAAGCTTTAAAAGAAATACAAGATATATTTAGAGTGCAGAATCCAACTCTATAACGTCACAAAGTTAGGATTCCACATGAAAAAATATACAAGGTATATTTAGCGGTGGATACAGACATACAGTAGTGTTTCCACTGGCTTTAATTAAAAATAAAATGATAAACAAATCCTAATCTTTCAATTATTTAGCTGATAAGTGTATGGAAATCCTAAAAACACTAAGGACCACACATCTCCCCATTGTGATTTGGCAAAAAAAAAAAAAAAAAAAAAAATCAATCAAAACTGAGTGGACAAGGGATCTCTTGCTCTATTTAGTAAGAGGACATTGGTTTGATACATACTAATATGAACAAACAACTCCTAGCTCATATGCTATTTCCAGGAAAACATAATTGCTCAACAAACTGACTGAGGTGGATCAAAATCACAATATAACACACACACTAAAAATACATAATGATGCTTTCCAATAACAAGCAAAGTCTTACACAGAATGGTCATGCAGCAATATCTCAATCTGTTAGTAATTTTTTTGGTGTCAATCATAACAAACAACAAGGTGGTGACAAAATATACAAGAAAGTTGACAAAAACTAGCATAGATTTGCTTTGAACAATATTAAAGAATCAGTTGAGGAAAACGTCCTATAAATGCATTGAAGAAGTCAAGAAACACAGAACAAAGGCGGTCAGATAGGAGTAATTAAGATATTGCATTGACTCAAATTACATGTAATCCCTATGATAAACCAGCTTCAGCAGTACTGACAATTGATTGGCCATCTCGACATCCTAAAACCTAGATCATACATGATGCATTACATTCCTTGGTGGTCAGCAAACCCTTAACCCTTTGTGTAACATTCGAGTAAGTATTTAATAACATTCTTCCTACTGGGCAGATACTATTTTAGCAATCGGTAGCAAGACAAGCTAATGAATAGTGACATTCACGGTCTCTTACAAACTAATGAAGCTTTCAGATCAGGGAACCCTTTACCGATCTAAACGAGACTAAATGCCAAACTCAACATGCACCCAGCTATATTCCCACATCAACCTACGGAAAAAAACTATTAGTCCTCCTTTTTCCTTTCCTTAATGTTTACGCCTTTACGGACAGCAAGAGACTAACCTTACTACAACTATTTTCATTCTAAAGGCAGAAAAGCATCACTCACTGGATAAGCAATTAGCAAAACATAAACAAAATAAATCTTCAAGCGGATGAGCAGAAAATTTGAAACTTAATTCTAATTTTAAGTTTTCCTTATAATCAGAAATCTCATGACCTTATGTTCATCAGTTTCTCAACTAAAGACTAATGTCGGACCCTATAGCCATGGTAGTCAAGAAACTCATGAAATCAAACATCTTACCACTCAATCTACCACTTGGGATTATTAAACATTAGATACTTAAGAATCTTAGCAAAGATGCCTAATCTAAACACAATGACGTACTCGAAGGGAAAAACCAAGCCTATCAGAGACAATTAAAAGATGGGGCAACATAATGGAAGCAGAAAACAAATGCTTGTTTCCACAACTCCTCTGACACACACCATATAAATGCCATAAAACATTATAGCAAAACTGAATAGAGTAAGTGATATTCGATGGAACTAAGGCAGTACAGGAGTTGTGGGGTTGCACAAAAGAGCTTGATCTGTATCAATTTTAACAATCAAGGTTTCCCATTTTTAATTAGGATATCCCCTAAAAGTGATGCTGATAAGGTATCACACTCTAATGTATGCAACATAAAAACAAACGAGACTAACTGCCAAACTCAGCATGCATCCAGCTATATTCCCACATCAACCTATGAAAAAAAACTATCAGTCCTCCTATTTCCTGTCCTTAATGTTTATGGACACCAAGAGACCGACCTTACCACAACTATTTTCATTCTAAAGGCAGAAAAGCATGACTAGCTGGATATGCAATTGGCAAAACATAAATAAAATAAATCTTCAAGTGGACATGCAGAAAATTTGAAACTTAATTCTAATTTTAAAGTAGGAAGAACAATTGATACACTAAACCTTACATACTTTTTTTTTTTTTTTTTCCTTATAATCAGAAATCTCATGACGTTTTGTTCAGCATTTTCTCAACTAAAGACTAATGCTGGACCCTATAGCCATGGTAGTCAAGGAACTCATGAAATCAAATATCTCACCACTCAATCTACCCTTGGGATTATTAAACATTACATACTTATGAATCTTAGCAAAGATGCCTAATCTAAACACAATGACGTCTTAGAAGGGAAAAACCAAGCCTATTAGAGACAATTAAAAGATTGGGCAACATAATGGAAGCAGAAAACAAATGATTGTTTCCTCAACTCCTCTGAAACACACCATATAAATTCCATAAAAAATTATAGCAAAACTGAATAGAGTAAGTGATACTTTTTTTTTTTTTTTTTCCTTATAATCAGAAATCTCATGACGTTTTGTTCAGCATTTTCTCAACTAAAGACTAATGCTGGACCCTATAGCCATGGTAGTCAAGGAACTCATGAAATCAAATATCTCACCACTCAATCTACCCTTGGGATTATTAAACATTACATACTTATGAATCTTAGCAAAGATGCCTAATCTAAACACAATGACGTCTTAGAAGGGAAAAACCAAGCCTATTAGAGACAATTAAAAGATTGGGCAACATAATGGAAGCAGAAAACAAATGATTGTTTCCTCAACTCCTCTGAAACACACCATATAAATTCCATAAAAAATTATAGCAAAACTGAATAGAGTAAGTGATATTCGATGGAACTAGAGCAGTAGAGGAGTAGTGGGGTTGCACAAAAGAGCGCGATCTGTATCAACTTTAACAATCAAGGTTTCCCATTTTTAATTAAAATATCCCTTAAAAAGTGATGTGTATAAGGTATCGCACTCTAATCCATGCAACGTAAAAACAAAGATTAAATCTGCAAAAATGTTCGAAACCATGTAACATGTATGCTGCATTATTTTCCAATAACTTCCAGAGCAATTCTCTATGTCAACACTATGATACACAATCAACAGAAAGACAACCAGACTTCTTCAGTAGTCATCGAATGCATCGAATCTCATTGAATTTCAAGATACATCCATATGGCAAAGGAAACATAAACAATAATACCACGAGAGACAAAAAAAAAGAGAGGGTATATTTGAACTAACTCTACATTACAGAGTTCCTTATCATCATCATGACATGAATTTTAAAAAGGTACAGACACATTATGAAAATCAAAGTTGTTATAGCATAAAATTTTAACTTCCGAAAAATAAAGAAAAAAAATTTGCAGGGGACACAACAGCAGACCTGATGCAGCAGTTCTTCTAACTTTAAATATAAATCAGCTATCTTCCATGCAAAGTAGTATTGTCACAATTTAAACCCAATTCAAAGCTCGAACTCTTCGTCCCTTAAAGCCAACTCTGCAGCCTCTTCTTCGTCCTCATCAAGAGCAAAGTACTCATTCCTCTCGATGGGTCTAAACATATAGAAAATTACCAGATAAAACGCCAAACTTGCGGTCTCTTCGGCTGCATTGCTCACCCACTGATACTTATATGCAGCAATTGTCTTAAGTGCAAACACCACGATTCTTGTAAAATACAAGTACCCAATAACCACAATGTAAAACTGTCTAAACAATGTCAACTTGGCCAGATTCCTCGCCGCCTTACCATCAGTCTTGGATGTCTCTCTCAAAGATCGAATGGACCACACAATTGGGAAAATAATGGCACAGCAGCAGATTATATCAACCAACAAGAACATCTGGTTCCATGTAACCCAGTCCTTGATAAATGGCCCGGTCTCACCAATCACGACCGAAGCCACATTGGCCAAAACTTGCAATGGGATCACAATCATCAATACTTTCTTCTCCTTCTCTTGCAAAAAGGGCTTCAAAAACGACCAACCGGTACCGATCAACACGATCACAGTGAAAAGCAAAACGACCCTTATAAATTGGAATATGTAAAACAACACATCCCAACCATGAGGTGTGCCCGTAACTTTCACGACATGCTTGTCCTCTGCCGCAAAAATCAGATTCAACGCCTTCATCAACAACAACCCCGCCATCAACAAGTGAATTCGATGAACCGACCTTTTGTTGGTAACGCAGACGTAGATCCATATTCCTAAGAAGGCAATGTACGTAATTGAGAAAAGGAAGAACAATGTAGGGAGCTGAGTGAGACCAGCGGAGAGATAATCCTTCGAACCGTCGCGATCCAGATTGTAGACTTCGGTTCGAACGTTCATCGAAACCTGAGATTCCGGCGCGCAATTGGCGAAGAAGAGCGAGTACTCGTTAGGAGCCGTGACGGGATACGATTGATTGAAGAGAGACTGGGGCGGCGGCGACAGGTCGCGGAAGGTGAACAGACGGAGGATGTAGCGCGAATCGAGGACGCAAAAGTTGGGGTTTTGCTGGATCTCGACGAGGACTTGGAGGAGCGATTCTTCCGAGAGAAGGAAGAATCCGAGACGCGAGGGGTTAGGGTTGGGAGTGGAGGACGAGGAGGATACGGAGACGGAGCTGACGAAGATGGTGACGTGGCCGGTGTGAGTGAATCCGAATTTCTCGAAGAGGATCATCGGGCGGGAGTCGGCGGAAATCGTTAGGGTTTTGATCTCGGCGGTGGTGAGGGAGAGGAGAGAGATGATGATGATGAGGAGGAGGAACGACGAGAGTAAGGGCATTTTCGCCATTTTGGAAAATTTCCGCGGTGGTTGTGGAGGAAGCGTGGGTCGATCAGAGAGAATTTTTGTTTTGTGAGTGAGAGGGTTGAGAGATAATTATAAGAGTTGTTTACTTTTGGACGAAAATGCCCTTGGGGATCTCAGATCTGGTTGGTTTGTCAAGTCAGATTCAGATGGAGAGGCATGATCGGATTCTGGTGGATTTGGAAATTGGCAACGATTATACGACGTCGTTTGTAAATGAGATTTCCGTTTTCTTTTTTTCTTCTCGGGTCTTGTCAGGCGGGGCCTTTCAAGTCTTGGTCAAATGGTCCAGCCGTCCAGCCCTGTCAATGTACAATTAAACAAACCCAATAAAAATGGCCATTTAAATGCCCAATCACTTTCCACGCACCATACATATAATTACAAATAATTCAAGATCTAGAGAAGAGGTCACGGCTCGAATCCACAAAACCTTAATGGTCAACATGCATACTACTATACCAATTTCATCTCGTCGATTGAAAAGTAATTAACTTATGGTTTAGGGTGTAGTTTATATGGAATCAAAGAGTCATGCTACTATTGATTCGGATTCTCTATTGCTTTAATCTTTATTCTGACTTCAAACATTTAAGTATAAGAGTAATGTTACATTATCCAAATTTGGTGTCCAAATGATATGGCAACAATGTAGACCTTTCATTTAAATTGTATTAGATTTGCATGATTTAAATGAATGGTTTAAATTGTTGCAACATCATTTGGGCATCAGATTTAGACACTAAATTTGGACAATGTAGCATTACTCTTAAGTATAATCTCCGCAATTGATTATAGATGTTAACAGATCTATTGTTATCGGGACAAAGATAAGTTCAGTTGAGAATCTCAATCATGTTGTTATACAGGTTTGACATCTAAAACTCTTTATGAATTACAAATTATACTCAAATTAGTGCCTATCCACTAGTCAATATTACCCAATAATCCTTTTTTTTTTGTATTATTATTTAATTATATTGATTATCCTACAAATGTCTTAACTAAATCTAAAAATGTGAGTCCTAATAGACTTCAATTCAAAAGTGGCCCACAATTTCATAGTTTGTAACGAATCCAAATGAATGGACAGTTTCGCTTTCATTGTTTTTTTTTTTTGGACAAAACCAAACACACCAACTTGAACCAACTGGGTCGGTTGGTCCCTTCTAGTTTTTGCTTTTTACATACAGAAAAGATAATGTGAACAAAACAACTTAGTGGAGATTATCAATTTTGTTCATGTAAGTAATTATATTTTATTTTTAACCGCATTTATAAGTTTGGTTGTTACTAACCAAAGTGAGAGAATTATTTTTTTCACATCATAGCCAAAAATACTGAAATACCCCTCCAACATAATTTACTTCGTCTTCCTCTTATCTCTCTCTCTCTCTCTCTTACGCTAATTTTTGAGTCACTAGTAATTACACTTGTGGAAAACTAAACATTAAGTTGTTATACACAAACAAAATCAATAAAAAAATTATTTCATTTCATAGCATTGTTTAAAGTTTTAAGAGTTACAAAATTTTGAAATAAATCTTCAAATCTTAACATTGGTCTGTGTAAAACTCTTACTTAAATTCATTTATTTACTTCGAAGCATCATAAATTTGGTGGGTTATGGTTGTGTTTTCCATTATTTAGGTATTCAAGAAAATCTAAATTTTGTTATTTTTCAAAAAATTTGACGTTCTTCTTACTTTTGTGAATCATATATGTTAAATCACTTTCAATATTACGTGAAATTGTTTTTACTCTGACGGGTGAAATCATTTCTACTGTACTATGTGAAAATTTATTTTATATTATGTAAAAATTAAGATTATACAATTCAAATAATTAACTTAGATTTCAACTCAAATGACGTGGCAAGTGGGTTGTCATCATTACACACAATATAAGATGATGTGGTTAATGAAAAATTCACTTGCTACATCATTTTAGTTGAAATTTAAACTAAATTTTTGAGTTATTTAGTATTAGTGTATGTAAAATCATTTTTATCGAAGTGAATCTTTTGGAAAATCCAAAATGGGAGAAAGACAGTTTAGTGGGGAGCATTTTGGACATTTCATCTCTCGTTTGGTTAAAAAGCGGTCATATTTGTAATAACAATTTAACTATACTTTCCAAAGGTCTATTTGTGAAATTTTCTCACCAACTTGTATTTGTTGTAACGCACATGAGCAACACGTGCACGTCACTTTTTTCTTTCTCCGACCACAACTTTGCAGAGCAACTCTAGAAACTCCCCACCAGTCGCCCAGTCACACATGACACAACCAATTAGAGGCATTCCACGTCTTTTTCTATGTCCCGAAAATGCCCTTGTCATTATTTCAATTACCCCCACGTTGTCTTATAGAAAAGTTTGGTCATATTTATTTGTAAATTGACTACTAACATGTCTTTTGTGTGCAAGTGAAAGTGCATGTGTGGTGGTGTGAAGGAAGAACATATAGAGTTATCGTTAAACAGAGTTTAACAAACACAGCAAACGCAGAACATTGAGTATCATAGGAGTATATGTACTTATACCGTGAATTGAGGGAGCTTTCCGATTCATTTTGGAATCCGTGATTCTTCTCTAACCTTCAGTGATATAATCCGAAGACGATCCCACTTCTATTACACATTTTGGATTTCCAATGATAAACGGTATGAATTTAAAATTTACTTTATTTATTTATTGATTTATGATTAATCGAAGATAATATAGAGAAAAAGTTCTTACTTTTTGGTGACTTTTTCCAGACTAGTGAGATATCATTGTTAATCGATCGTAAAAGAAAGGTAAACGCAATTCCCTTCTTCTTTATTAATATTAAATAACAAATTATTATTATTTTTTAAAGTTTTACAACGATTGAGTTAAGAATTTGTTGGAATCTAATAAGATATCAACTATACTCACGAATATGAAGAGGGTGTAAAACCATCTAAACTATGAGCGAACAAATCATTTTGTTTTTCGTTTTGAATTACAAATTGTATGTATTTTAATAATTAACAATTTTTTTTATAAGTCTTTAGCAACTCAAAATATCAACCATTCATTGAAGGTAGAAGGATAAAACAAATGGATATTCTTGTTGATCCGATTACCAGTTAAATCGATCTTAAATAATGGCTTTTTGGAATATACCACCTACATTTTTAATATTAATTAAAATGACAAAAATATGATAATTTGTATTCATGTCAAATTGTAATTAAAATTTTTAATATTTTTCGTATAATTTTTGAATAATACTTCTCATAAATATTTATTTTTCTTGCAATATGTGTAGCTCCGTTCACAAGGGGAGTTGAACTCATGATCTTGCTTAAAGGATGAGAGCGTCAAACCACTCACACCAATACATGATTGGTATTTAACTTAATATTCACTTATGTTTAATCAACGGCTTACATATAATGTACCGATATAAATAAATAAATATATATATATTGAACAGCAGGGCATTTTAGTCCATTTACAAAATTAATACTATTTCTTAGAAATTTCATTATTAAAATATTGTTCACTTCAAGACATAAAAAAGCACCACGAGGTTGTGCTTTGTGGTGGCCCGGTTCAAACCAGGACGAGACCATCGAATTTACACTAAAGCCATACGAAATCCCCAAAAAACCCAACCCATAAGTTAACATTTACAAGTCACCGTTCCTGGTATTTCCGTAATTTATCGCCAACTTTAAGACCGGTTATACATTTCCATATCAGGATTACCTATTTATTTTCCTACACATGGAGATTTTCTGTTTCTGGACTTCGGTCTTTTTTATTTGTTATCCAAAAATTCAAAGCCTCCAAGAAGAATCTCAACTGCCCAGAATTTACAAACATGCAATACACGAAATACAAGTATTGAAATTTCAACGGAAATTTATTGTCTTTTCCAAGAAAGAGTAAACGATTGATCGTTTCAGATAGAGATAATTCTTCTTATTTCGTTTTCATTTCTTTCTCTTGAGCTGTGAGATTGGTTCGGTCGCCATTTTTGAATCTGTAAGTTCTACACTGCTTTGATATATTTTTATTTTTTGTTGATCTTTTTTTTAATGTTCGAGTTGGGAGAAATTCGATTGTAACATGTTTTTGCTGATGTTCGATTTTGATTTCTTAATGTAGTTTGTTTTTTGGTTTTGCATTTTATGGTTCTTGTATCTTGTTCTTTTGATTTTCTTGGAGAATTTGTGTTTATGCTCTGTTTGGTATTCGAGAAAATGTAGGAAAATCGGAATCTTGTATTGAAAAAAATTAATTTCTTTCTAATTTTTGAAGTGTGGTACTCTTTGACCCGAGTTTGAATTATTGTGTGTGAAATGGCGGCTTGAATATTCCAAGGTTTCTTTAATTTACCTAATAATGGTTTTTATTTCAATTCTGTTATAGCTTGTATTCTCATGGAATTTGTTTTGTTGCATGTCTATTTATGTTGAATTTTAATTGAACGCAGAAACCAGAGAATAAGAGCCTCTGAAACAAGTTTGAAAGGTGAATTTGAGTAGGGTTTTGTTGATTTTTGCTGGAAACTTTGTAAGGTTATCCGTGAATCGATCAAATGAATGTCGTGGGTAGAGTTGGGAGCCTAATTTCGCAAGGGGTGTACTCGGTTGCCACCCCTTTTCATCCTTTTGGTGGAGCTGTTGATGTGATTGTGGTTCAGCAGCAAGATGGGACTTTTCGA
Organism: Acer campestre; assembly: GCA_954870605.1. Taxonomy (NCBI): domain Eukaryota; kingdom Viridiplantae; phylum Streptophyta; class Magnoliopsida; order Sapindales; family Sapindaceae; genus Acer; species Acer campestre. The sequence goes on along the minus strand of OX940805.1, from coordinate 31,956,647 downwards.
AGCACGCCTTGGTACGTTCGGTTTGGTAAATTTCAGGGTGTTTTAAAAGGTGCAGAGAAGGTTGTACACATAACTGTCAATGGAGTCGAAGCTAATTTTCATATGTATCTTGATAATTCCGGGGAAGCATATTTTGTAAAGGAGGTTGATTGTGGGAAAAGTATTGAGCCAAATGGGAGCATGGAAGTTACTGGTGAGGAGTGTAGTTTGGTTGATAGTAACGGTGATGATAAAACCTTTCAGGTTCATAGACTCGAACATAGTCTCTCTGATTCCAGGGTGGCTCAAATACGGGATGAAAGTGCGTCCTTCACTGCAGAAAGACTTCAGAGGGCAGAATCTGAGGGTGATAGGAGGTTTTATGAATTTCAAAATGAGCAATCTTCTCAGGAGGGTTCAGTTGAGATATCAAATTATGGACCCAATCCATATGAGAGTTTAGACGGTGAGCGTTATGGGGAATCACAGGGTCCAGATTCTGAAGTTGTTTTGGTGAGTGTGGATGGCCGTGTATTGACAGCCCCTGTCTCAGCATCGGAACAGAATACCGAGAATGTGCAATTATGTACCCCTCAGTTTCATTTGGGCCCTGGAGAAGGTGCTGACTTTTGTGAGGGAAATGCGGAGTTTAGTTCAGGTGATGATGTATGGGATGATGATTATATTAGTAAGCTGAATACGTCTACAGCTGATGTTGCGTATGATAATGTTTGCAGCTTGAATGATGATGATGTTGCTTCTGGGCATCAGCTGGAAGTTCGTGAAGGAGAAGAGGAGCATAGCTGTCATGCTCATGAAGCTCGGAACCTTGCTATCGGTGAAGGAGATCTTGGTTCAACTATTATCAGTAAGGAAGGAGAAGGGGAAAGTGTCGATCGAGGTCATGAAAGTCAGAATGTTGCTATCAAGGAAGGAGAAGCAGAAAACATCGGGCAACCACTTGAAATTCGGAAGATTGTTTTCAAGGAAGTAGATCTTGAGATACGAACTGATACTGGTAAAATTAAGGGGCAAGATGTATTTAAGAGCTGTTTGGAGCTACCAGAACTGGACAAATGTCTTGGAAATGCTGGTTCCGAAGAGATGGGTTCATCATTGGTGGTTCACGATTCACAAGATAAATCTCTTGAAAATCCTCCGATAATTAATGACGTTGAAGATGGGGGTGCTGCTACATACAGAAATGATGATGAGTCAGCTCCCTCATGCAGTGCTGATTCTCCCGGCAACAATAGGTCTCCGGATCGACTGGTTGAAGGGGAACAGATTGAGAATGTTGTGTTGGATACTGAAAAGATCGATTCTGACTGCAGAACTGTTGATTCTGTTATTATTGACTCAGAGCGAAAGAATGAAGAATTTGGTTCATCACCAACAGTTGAAGGGATGGATCATGGTTTGGAAAGACCTATATCTGAAGATGAATGTGGTAAAAGCGATAGTGTGGAACCCCACGTAGAAACTCCCACTGAAGGGACACCAACTCATCTAGGCATAGGTAATGACCTGCTGCCGGCCTTAATTGTAACCATGTTTTTCATGTTGTTGCTAGATTCTTATTGATCACTTTCTCTTTTTATTCATCTTATATTTGCAGGGTTTGAGATCTCACTTTGTAGGAACAAACTCCGGGCGGGTATGGGCTCGGATGCTGCCGCTGAAGCCTTTGAAGCACATCGCATATCTGAAGATGAATTCAGAAGCACTGCAGCATCAATAATAAAGAATGAAAACTTAATCATCCGATTTCAAGAGAGGTACTTGTCATGGGAAAAAGCTGCTCCCATTGTTCTTGGAATGGCTGCATTTGGAGTAGAACTGCCTGTTGAGCGAAAAGATACAATTCCCGTGGAACAGGAGGATACACAAATGGGTAAGGAAAATGAATCTGGAAATACTACTCCTTCTTCCTCTGGACGTAGATGGAGGCTCTGGCGTATTCCATTTAGAAGTGTCAAAACACTTGAACATACTGAAAGTAATGCATCAAGTGAAGACATATTTGTTGATACTGAGCCTGGTTTACCGAACTCACAAGTAGAACCAAGTCCAAAATCTGATGGTAGCTTTGCCTATGAGTCTCCTCGCAAACAAATTATTAGGACCAATGTTCCCACCAATGAGCAAATAGCATCTTTGAATTTGAAAGATGGTCAAAATATGATAACTTTCAGTTTCTCTACCAGGGTTCTAGGAATGCAACAGGTTTGTAAGTTGTCTGTTATTAAACTCTTTCACGATGAGATGATGGACATAAGGATACTTCTTATTGACGAGTCGTGTTCATCATAAACAGGTTGATGCACATATTTATTTATGGAAGTGGAATGCACGAATTGTGATCTCGGATGTTGATGGCACAATTACAAAGTAAGCCTCCTGATTTTTATTTATTTATTTTTATACAAATCAGCTTCAAAATTCTAAATTTTGACACTTCACAACTTGCTCGAAGCCTTGTTATTGTTTCCACTTACAGAGACTGTGGTTATTTCTTACTGTTTGTTTTTCTGTGTTGAAAAATTAAGATGGCTGATCAAATGTGAGTCTGTATACCATTTAAAAGTTTTTTTAATAGACTTTATATATATATATTATTAAAGTTTTCAAGTAAATTTACAAGTTCTATCATAATACATCATTTAAGCTGAAGAACTTATACTTGATTTTTAGATGACAAATTTGGCAATTGTGTAGACTATCAAAGGAAATACAAATTCTCAGTGACGTTGTTAGCCAAAATCAAATAATAGTAAAATTTGTAATGGAGGTTATTGTGAATTATGCATAACATTGATGCATCCATTTCAGGTCTGATGTTTTAGGCCAGTTCATGCCTTTGGTTGGCAAGGATTGGACACAATCTGGTGTAGCAAAGCTTTTCTCAGCAATTAAGGTATTTTCTCTTCTATGATCTCTGATCTTTATTTAATGAAGTACAGATTACTGAATTTAATCTGGCGTGCATCCGTGGTTTTGCATTTGGAGATTGACATCAGTCATTGAATTTTATCCACACTACAGGAAAATGGTTATCAACTGCTGTTTCTCAGTGCACGTGCTATCGTTCAGGCATACTTAACCAGAAGTTTTTTGCTCAACCTGAAGCAGGTAATAAAAGGCTTGTTCTTGATATATTTACATTCTACCATCAAGTTGTGCGTTTCTTAGCAAGATGGTTTAGACTGAAACAAACAACTTTTTTTAGTATGTTGTGATTAACTATTCTCCAATAATTTAATTCTAATTAAGGGTTGGTATTAATCTACGCCTGAAAAAAATATGTAAAGTTTGCGTATCTGGCTGCACTAGCTGAATTTTTATTTATGGGCCTCCATGGTCTCTCTCCTTGTGATGATCTCCCTACTATCTCAGTTGGTTTCCGCCTTGTACTGGTCTTGCATTGTCAGTTGCAGTATGCTAAATTAATCTCATTTATTCTTGCAGGATGGAAAAGCTTTACCCAATGGACCGATTGTTATTTCTCCAGATGGATTGTTTCCCTCATTGTACCGTGAAGGTGAGGTCTTTTTTCTTTTTGTTGCATTGAACTACTTAGCGGTAATGCCTATGGTTTTGTTTCTAGCTACATTATGGGAATATTCAGATTACTTTGAAGCATTTCTTCATAATTTTGAGCATATGAATATATATTTGTTCATACACATATGATCCATCTCTCCTTTTCAACTCTTGCCGTCCTCTCCAGTATAAAAAAAATGGAAGAAAAGACGCATCAAAGATGGCAATAGCAATGCTAATATGTTTGTTTTCCTAAAATATTGAATGAGTTTGACCATCATAATGTGAAGTCCAAACAAATTTTGTGAAAGTCAACCATGAGATGGTAACACAATTGCCAATGAAATAAAGATCGTGGCTCATTTGGTAACATTTCATGAAAACTTTTTTAGGATGTTTTCTAGAATGGGAAACTTTTTTCTTAATGTAATAACTGGACGCATTTTACATGTCTTATGGCGTTAAACGATTGATACTGATCTATAATGCAACTTTTTGTATGTTCTCTTGGTTTGTCATTTCCATTTAGAGGCAATTCATTGCTTCCTTGTCCTTTTATCGTCGTATCGTTGAGTTATATTACATGAAGAATATGGTTTTTTATGTAATTTTCACCTCGTTTTCTCTATGCCAAACTCACTGTAGTTTGTATCCTTTGCTTGCATAATATATAGTTTTTTTTTTTTCGATGTTATTGTCCTTTCTCTCTATAAGTAATTTTGGATCACCATCCCTGATTGATTATTTGTTTTTCCCGGTATGCAGTTATAAGAAGAGCGCCTCATGAATTCAAGATTGCATGTTTAGAGGTGAATATTAATAGTTCTTTACCTTATTGGATTGAAATGATTACGGCAGTCATCAGAATAATTCTTTCCAACTTCTCAGTATATAATTTTTTAAAATTTATTATTTTTTCAGGATATTAAAAAACTATTCCCATCTGACTACAACCCATTCTATGCTGGCTTTGGAAATAGAGATACTGATGAGCTCAGTTACAGGAAAATTGGGATCCCGAAGGGCAAAATTTTTATTATCAACCCTAAGGTACATATTTTGCTGATACTTACATGGCATTTTATTCAACTAATTCGCTTTATGAACTTTATTTTTCTTACCAATTCTCTTAAAAACCAACAGGGAGAAGTTGCCATTAGTCACCACCGCATCGATCGGAAGTCGTACACATCTTTACACACCCTTGTCAATGACATGTTTCCTCCGACCTCGATGGTAGATGAGCAGGTATATAGACTTATTGACTACATACTTCCATCATTTGAACATAAGAGTAGACATTTTTCTATGTGCGTGCCTTTGGTTTCATGATAAAAGACTCAGACGTTGTTGTTGACACCTGATTTTCCATTACGCTCTGCAGGAAGATTTCAACTCATGGAATTTTTGGAAAGTACCAATACCAGATGTTGACATTTAGTCATTTCGGTTCGTTTTTCCCATTTTAGCAACACGAAAGATCAGTACATCCATCGGCGACCCCAAATTCTCCAGCGAAATGTAGATATTGCTGGCATTCTTCCTGTTTGATCTTCAACACCATCAAGATGCTACAACGAGGCGCGATTGTATTTGTTGTTGATGGTTTTATGACAAGTACACGATTCATAATTGTATTGGATGGAAGTTCAGGATATAGTAGATAAAAAATCTAAAGCTCAATAAAAAGCTCTTTGATACTCTTACTTATTTTGTTGCCAATACAAATCTTGAACAAAACTGATTCAAGTGGTTCTGGGAAAGTTATGTCTTTACCATTTTCAAGCGCACAGACCAATTCTAACAGTTTCCATATAAAATCTTGAAGCTCAATTAATATAATTCAATCTCTTAAAAATATTTTCGTCCTTCAAAAATCAACAACGTTTTCATTAAAACAGTTATTCAGATCTTTTTATTTTTTATTTATTTATCTCCACTGTTGATCTCAGGGGTATTTTCATTTTTTGACGATCAAACTTGGTACACGGTTAAGTTTGACCGACTTTAAGTAAAGATATGGGAGGTTATTGTCAGTTCATGATAAAGTTTTTTTCCTGTTGTAAAAAGACAAACCTGAGGGTGTTAGCTGTAATTTCATTTTTATATATAAAAGACATAAAAAAGAAAGTCAACGAGTCATGTATTTGACACGATGGAAAAAAAAATTTAAAAAAAAGGAAAAAAGATCGCGTGATCAAGACGACGAGGCGCGGAAGTAAAGGCACGTGACTCGAACTAAAACCGGAAAATAATAATAAATAAAAAAACCACGAGAACGCGGTAACGCTAACGCTTGACTTGTTCTCTCTTCTTGCTCGAATTTTTTTTTTTTTCCTTTTCCTTTGTGGAAATACAAATTTTTTGAACGCATATGGTAAAAAATTAGCTTAACTGATATTTTGATTTAAAAGATTTTTATTAAAATCAACGAGAAGTTGATAGTAATTTTAAAATAAGAAGAAGAAGAAGAAGAAAATGTCTTGGTTGAGGGCGGCGGTAAACAGAGCAGTGGAAGTCGGAGGAAGGAACAATTTGACTCGCATTCGTAGCTACGCCGATTCCGTTGTTCAACACGCCGGCAATGCAGTCGCTGAACGCGCTAAATTCGTCCAAGACCGCATTGTAATTTCAATCATTTTTACCATCTATTTCGATTTTATTTGATATTGTATAAATGTAATCTATAATACGTTGTTGTTTTTGAAAAAAAGCAGGGGTCGAGGAATTTGAAAAGCTTTAAACAGACAGTGAAGAGATTGGAAGACGTTTCAGTGTCGTGTAGAGGGATAGAGAGAGTTCAATTGCTGAGGAGATGGTTGGTTGCTTTGAAAGAAATCGAGAGATTGTATGAGACTTCTCTTGACAATAGTGAAAACAATTCTGAATCTCAATTGAATCCTGATGATTCCAAGGATTCTCCTAAGAAACCCACTTTGGTCAGTTGTTTGAATGTGACTGTTTTTGCAATTTTATTTTTTAATATGGGTTGTTGGTTGTTAGTGGCTGATTGATCTTTTTATGTATATGAATGTTGGGCAGGTTTATTATGTAGACCCTGATTTTGGTGATGAACCAATGAACTTTCGCGTTGTTTTTCTTCATAGTCAAGCTCTTGAAGGCATTACATTGTCCATGGTATGTTCAACAGGTGTCTTTTTTTTTTATTTTTTTATTTTAAAGAAAATGCTATATTGTTTCCTTTCACTTTCTAAATTTTTTGTCAGCCATCAGTTATTTATCAGTTTGCAAGTGTTAACTATACAATATATTGACTATTCGACAACATCTTTCAAACTAACTTAGAGTTCATTAAGTAGGGTGGAAGATTTGCTAATGGTTCAACATGATTAAATTTCACAAACCATGCAACTTAGACATTTCTAGCGTCTCGCAGAATGTTGATTTTTGATTGATTGAAGTTACGGCAATACCTAAAATGAATTGTTGTCATCTTGGCAATCCGAGATTTGGAGTAAAGGTCTTATAATGGTTTATTTCATATTTGTCAATGAAATTAAGAGCCGACCATTGAACTTTGTAAATCTTGTAAACTGCAATTCACACAGCTTGACCTTATTAAGACCTTAAATACTAATAGATCATACTGAAAGATGTTTACTCTGCTTGGATATCTTTTCTTTATTCATTTTGTGATTTTTCTGATTACAAAATACGTGCCATTAATATTTTTCGGAAATCTATAGTTGCAAAAAGAATGTATATTTGGTATTTATAATTTCTTCCTTGTTATAGTTGGCTGCCTTTAATTTGGATATATTCTACCGTGTTAGCCTGACCTCTAATTACTGATATAGATTGAAGTTAAGAGTTGCTTCGGCTTGTGGTATTAAAACTGCTGAATGATTAACTGCATTAATAGGGCTGTTTTTTTTTTCTTTCCTCTTTGAGAACCCTAACATTGTCATACCAAATTTACCTTATTGTATTGCCATTATAGTTATGTACATACCTGGGCTTTGTATTAGCTGATCCATTGAGTTTAACCGCAGGTTAACTCTTTTGTATGATTCAGATTCTTGAAGCACCAAATGAGGAAGAAGTTTTGCTCTTATTGGAGATATTTGGGTGATTTTTCTCACTCTTCTAGTTTATTTTTTGTCTGATTAGTTGCTTGAAGTTATATTTTTGGCTGCTTCTGAAGAAAAGTAAAACTTATTTTAAGGATTCAATGCTACCAGCTTCATATTTCTTGAATTTCACATAAACTTCTTATGGTTTGGTTATATACAGGCTCTGTCTTGCAGGAGGAAAAGAAGTTCACAAAGCAGTAATGAGCAGCATACAGGATTTAGCAAAAGCATTCTCAAACTACCAGGATGAAGTGCTGGTAAGGAGTAAGAGCATGATACATGCCTTTAGTACACATTTGAAAGTATTAAAAAATCAACTATTAATATCTCAGGCTTACAATTTTTGGACCCAGATGTTAGCACATTCATTTTCTTTTAGATTCTTTCAGGCATATATCTTGACAACAAGATCTAATATGCTGCAAAATATGCAACTGTTAGTATTGGACATTTAATGATTGACATAGTCTATACTTGAGAATTTGACATATTACATATGCCTCTGTGTTTTGCCTCTTCAGATCAAGCGAGAAGAATTGCTCCAATATGCTCAATCTGCGATTGCAGGGCTGAAGATCAATGCTGTACTTTTAAGGTGGTTGAGAATAATATATATTACATGCTTGAACTTCTGTCTCCTTTTAGTATCATTGTGTAGCATGTTAATGTTAGTCTTGATTGTACATGCCTAAGCTATCATCTTCTGACCATGTTCAATAAAATCCAATCAACATTCTTATTTTCCCCACACTGATCAGACTGAAAATGTAATTCTATTCTATCTCTCCAATTGTTTTTCTATATGTTCTTTTCTCTCTGTTCTCAGAATAGATGCTGAAGCCAGTAGTCTGATGGACAAACTTGATAAAGTGAAGCCAATTCATCAGCCTTCAAATGAAGATGATAAATCACCCAAAGAAACAACTGCTGCATCTGTTGGGGTGAGGCTGATCTAAATAACTATGCGTTCAATGTATATTTTGTGACAGCTGAAACCGAATGCTTTGGATTTCCTGCAGGATCTAAAAGTTGCTCTTGAGCAAACTTGGATATGTTCCAAGTTGGAAGAACTTCTGCTAAAGAAAAAGTCTTTGAGCAATGGGGATTCTCCAGAACTTCATACTGAAAAGGTTTGGCTTTCATTTGGTATCAATAATTTCTATTTACCTTTTCTTTTTACTCCTCAAACTTTAAGTTGCTTTTTATATGATGGTGTTGGTTCTCTGCAAGCATCAATCGAAATATGAAATGGCCATTGATGAATTCCCATTTTCTGTTTGGTCAGAACCGAGGTGATTCTAGGAGTGTACAATCAAATCTGATGTTAGGATTAGGGTTGAAATGACTCTTGACTCCAAGTAACATTCTTTTTGCTGTTTAGGAGGAATATTCCAGAAATTAAGCTTCAAGTTTTTTTATTTTTTTTATTTTTTTTCTTTTTCGGTAAATTTGCTCATCTAAACAAAAATACCATTCCATGTTTAGGAAAAAAACAAGAAAATGAATTGTTATGACAGCATTTTATGAATTGCCATTTAGCCTTTTACATTCACTCCTTATTTAAGGCTAATATTTTTGCTCACCAAAACGTAATAGTATTTTATTTATTTATTTATTTATTTATTTTTTTAAAACTACAAAACGTAATAGTGTTAGTCAGCTATTAATGATCAGTGATCCATTTATCTTGCAGGTTGACAAATTAAAAGTTTTAACGGAATCTCTTGTTAACTCGACCTCACAAGATGAAAAGCGCATTTTAGACCATAGGTTTGATATACACTGTCTTCAGAATTTCTTGCACATGTGTCTGTATCTGCATGCTAAGTTAATCTGGGTGTTGAATTCTCGTGTACATAAGGTAAATCGGTACAGCTAAGTTAGTCAGGGTGTTGAATTCTCGTTAATGATGTGACAAGTGTAGGGATGTGGTTTGAATTAAATACAATAGGGATTAAAACATTTTTTTGCATTTCAGTCTTCTTTGATATTCTTTTTGGTTAAATGGAATCTTATATGGGCAACGTGAATATCGATGGATTTTCTTACTTTTCATGTCTGATTTCCTTTGAGATGTTTCTTACATGTTTCACTCCATATTTCATCAGAACCCAAGAAGAAGATGCAGTTAACTTCCGTTTGGCTAAATCCAATGAAGTTGTTCAACTTGAGAAGGTACACTACCTAAGCGATTCTACTTCCTGAACGAATGATGATTGAACAACCTTACAATGCCAATTAAAGTTAGGTCAGGAGGAATTAATTATTTACTTCTGGTTTCCATAGAGAAGCTTTGTTTTTCAATTGTGGGCCTTGAAACATTTCCATCTCTATTTGATGGTGGTGCATATATCTCTTGTTATCTTGTTGGTCAATTTGTGCACAGCTCCAGTTACTTGATACTTGCAGGAAGTTTCACACCACAGCTGAAGCAAGATCTCTCTTCAGTTAAAAAAAAAATTAAAATTAAAATTAAAATTTAAAATGGGAATTCTCACATAAATTTTACAACACGTTTTTGAATAAATGGAAAATTGGAAGTTTCTCCTATTCTTAATTGTGATTGAACACCTTGTTCACTGGGAATAAAGTTTGTTCTTTCTGATCCATTTTGTCTCAAGGAATATTAACACACGTCGTGTCATTTTCCAGGAGTTGACTGTGGAGATTCAGGAACTTGAGAAACAAAAGGATGATCTTGAAGCTGAATTGAAAAAGGTTCTTGCTTTTTAACTCCATGTGATTCTTTGTTTTCAATTATATAATTTATATTTACCCTTTCATTCTATTATTATTATTATTATTGATATTTACCTGAATCAGTGTATGTTCATGTAACATTTTCAAGTGTATCTGTGTATGTATGTGCAAAGTTGAATTACCAGTATTGATAGTTGTTTTGTTACAACTAATTGAAAAGCTTAAGTTAATAAGTAAGAGCGCAACATACCTATTGACGCGCAAGGCCACATTTAACTAGTGGGCTTATCATGTGGACCAAACATACAAATACACATTCAAATTCAAACGCAATCACATGGGTAGACAAAAACACATGAATTTTTGGTGAAACTAGTTGTCTATATTCTAAAATTTATAAGGGGCAACAAGAGTTATAAGCTGCCACAATAGTAACATTATGCAACATCAGTCCCATAAGATTATTTTCATATGCTCTGCTGAGATAAAATTAACGGTTTGGTATGTGGCATAGGTTTCTACCTCATTGAATGCTACCCGTGCACGCCTTCGCAATGCCAAGGAAGAAAGAGAGCAATTTGATGAAGCAAGTAATCAAATTCTCTTGCACTTGAAATCAAAGGTATTTCTCACTCTAGATGCTATTTAGACTCAAATTTTGAATATTTATTAGTCAAATTAGTCTTTTGAGTTTTAATTTCGAGCCCATTATGAGTATTTTACATTATTAGCGCCTTATTTGTTCTCAAGACTTTGTTTGATTGCACAGGAAGAGGACCTTTCAAGATCGATTGCTTCATATAAAACAGAAGCGGGTGTTGTCGATACATGGATTAATTTTCTTGAAGACACCTGGGTTCTCCAGACAACATACAGTGAGAAAAAGGATAAGCAGATCAAGTATGTTTATCTGTTTGGTCCTGATAAGCTAGTGAATCTCATGATGCTATCTTAACCGGTCCTGATTTTATTTTATTTTTGTGTGTGTGTGTGTATCTGATGATCTTTTACTTCTGCGCATGTTCAAGAGGCGACTTGGAGAAATATGGTGATCGATTTGTGAGTCTGGTTATTCACCTTCTCTCTGCTTACAAGGTACTTCCCGGCTAAGATAATACCCTCAAATATATTATAGAAATCTCCATTCTCCTTTAATATTTGTTATGCAATTTATTTTCTTATTGGCATCTTTTGGTCTGTTTAATCAGGAAGATTTGGGGAACTCCATGTCAAGTATTAAGAAAGTTGTGGATAAGTTGCACTCAAGTGAAGGGTATCGTCGTACTTTGCTTCTTTCTTGATTATCACACATTTAAATCAAGCATAACCATTTTTTTTTTTTATTATTATTATTCAATATCAGGTCAGAAGGAACAACACCAAGGATAGACAAGGAAAGTCCAAAAGTAATACTTTTAAGAAAAAGTATTGAAGAGGAATATCTGAATCTTGAAGCCAAGGTAATTATGCATTTACATATCTTGACGGTTTCAAAATCCACATGCTTCTTCTTTCATAGTCCTGTTTCATTTACAGACTTCTAGTTCACCTATTTTTCTTCGGGTTATTGTTTTAAACAACACTAGGCCATTTCCTTAATAATGTTCCATCTTATTGAGTGAGCGATAATTTTCTTTCTTATGTTCTAGTTTGTAACCACCATAAGCATAGTGGATACCTTGCAAAGTCAGTTTTACGCCCAGAATGATGGCATTTACAGGTATACAGTTTCTCTACATTGTACTTTTTTCTTTTTCATTCTTTATATGCCCTGCCATGTAAAACATTGACCTAACCGATAAGAATGGGAAAAATTATACTTTTGATCCAGGAAAGAGAATGAGAAGGCCAAAGAGCTGTTTGATGCTCTAGACAAAATAAAAGAGGATTTCAAATCCATTGAGAGACCGATTTTGGAAGTAGAGATTCTAACCCGTAAATCACAATCATCAACCCGCAATGAGCTTGATAAAAATTCATCTCCTACTGCCAGACAACTCTCTCAAACTCCGGAACAAAAACAAGAGAACACAGATTCTTCCTCGATTAAAGAAGTGCCGGATGCAAAGCCAAATCTAGAGAGACTAGATTCAACATCTGCGAGGGATAGCAGAGAATCCTCCACAGAGGAGATCATCGACTGGGAATGTGATTTACCTGCAGAGGATGTAAAAACCGGTGGCTGATCAACAAGGACATATACAACCAACCGAGGTAATCTGCTATATGTGACTCTATAGTATCAGAATTATATATATATACATAAAAGTGATAAAATGATAGAAGTAGTGAAAGAAAGATGGATTTTTCTTGCACCGGAGGTTATAACTTATAACCGTATGTAAGCATCCGATATCATATTACTCACGAACAGCTTCACGCAAAGTGAAAATTTAGAATGGAACCGGAAGTTGATAGATTTATTATTGCTTTGTATATTCTCTGAATCTGATTACCAAATGTAGATAACTCAGTGTCATGTATGATTCATATATTTTTCGTATTTTTCGGTTTCTGTTGGCAACCTCATTGTAGTAGTTCTTTTGAGAAAATGTGATTACGAACATGTTAACAGTATGATTTACATTTTTATTAAGCTATTTGATTATTTGTACATTTTCTTTGAACTTGGAAATTTATTCGTCTTGCTTATCGTCACAGTCACAGCTAGAAGCTAAATGAGCCGGATCGGTATATGATCGTGGGCCGACATGCAGGCCCATTTAAAACTGGACATACCAGAAAATAGGGTCACAATTGAAATTGAAATTTTATTCAACAGGAAAATTAGACAATCTTTTTATTTATTTATTATTATTATTATTATTATTATTATTATTATTTATATATATACCACCAGCGGTGGTGGGATTCGAATATGGGATATTGTCTGATCGAAAGAGTGTATTTTGACATCAAACCGCGTTGGGTGGTGGTAAACGAGACAATCATTGGAAAAGGAAGGACCCTGATTCTGAATCCAAATGCAATAAAACTTGAATGGTGCTGGACTTTTACCGGTACCAGATATCCAGTTGGAAAGGCACTTCCTGAAAATGAACCAAAGAGCTTTCCCTTTTTTTGATTTTCCAGAGAGAGAGAGTGAGTGTGGTCACTTTCTCAGTAATCAATTATTATACGAGTGATGCTACATGTCTACATTGTCCAAATTTGGTGTATAAATCTGGTGTCCAAATGATGTGGCAACACTGTAGACCATTCATTTAATGATGTGGCAACACTGTAGACCATTAATTTAAATGAATGATATATAGTGTTGCCACATCATTTGGGCAATGTAGCATTACTCTTATTATATTCATCATGTGTAGTTAAAAAATGTTTTATATATATATATATATATATTATTTTTATAAATGACATAAACGAGTTAGGTCTATCGAAACTTGTCGATTAATCATCACACGGTTCATATAACTACTTTCACAGTAAATAAAAAAAAAAAAAAAAATCGCATATCGCATTTCACATTTTCTTTCCATGTTTTTTTTTTCTTCTAGATTTCAAAAATTTAGTAAAGGTAGAATTTCACATAAGTCCCATTTTTTATACGATTTATCACCTTTATAAATATCTTTATTATATTCATCACTTTAGTCCCTATTTTTTTCAAAACTCAACACTTTAGTCCATTTGACCAAATATTTGAAAGTCAACTATTTTAAAACCTGTGAAAGTACACTTTTACCCTTATTACTATTTACTTTAGCTAAAATGATTATTTTAGCTTTAAATTAAAATGTAAAACAATAAAATTCTCAATAATAAAATCTTAAATAAATAGATTAAAAAAAATCTTAAATAAATAATAGTAAAAAAATCCATTAATTTTTTTTTTCTTATTTTGTATTATTTTTAATTATAAATTTTTATTTATCTAAAATGATTGTCTTAGCTTTAAATCATCCAGAAGCATTTCACATTTTTTCTGTTCTATGATTATTATTTTTTTTGCTAGATTTCAAACATTTAGTAAATTAAAAGTGAAAAAACAGAAGACAAAATAATTGTCCTCGAGCCTTGGATTAGTCAATTCCAATCTTCAATCAGCATGGAGTAATATTGGATCTTATGGTTGGCTTTAGTGTCACAAAGTAAAAAAAAATAATAATAAAAAAATAAAATCTTGAATCTTAGGAGCCTAAATTGAAAAAAGAAGAAGAAGAAGAACATCTGTCATTTTGACCAAGTCAAATGAAGACACCCATGCATAGATATGATAACGACACACATGAACATGATATAATAGTTGGTTTTGTGTAAATAAAATATGGTCAAAAAGTATAATATATTAATCACTTGTTATATAATCTTTAGTATATTATTGAGTGCAGAAATCTAGGGTTTGAGAGATGGGGTTGCATGATGCTATTTTAACAAATTTAAACTTTTGTTGCAGAAAAGTAGTGTGTGGATGTTGCAGGGAATAACACAGCCTTTCCATCTTGTACTCAATATTATATGATTTTAATATAAAGTAATATTTAGTTCTCTAAGAGACTAGAAAGATCCCCAATATGATGAAATATTTCATGTTTATCATGTTCAAAACAACTTGATGCGGCAAGCAAAGACTTGGAATTCATGGAACGAAGGGATCGTCACAAAGGTAAAGGGTATTAGTGGAAAGTTTTTGGGTGTTCGGATTTTAGTGTCAGATTTTGAATCAATTTCGTGTGTAAATGAGCCAGAAAAACAGAATCACTTAACTGTGTAGTCATGGGATTTTAGTCGAATTCCATCATTTAGGTCTCTGAAATCGTGTTTTTGCCTTTTTGGGTAATATTTGATTTAGGAATAATTTTTTTGAGATTTTATTTTGATATGCCGTTTGTGGCGTTGAGTCTTATTTGGGTAGGAGTTACAATTTTAGTTGTTTTTCTTTTCATTTTTTCCTTATTTATTTTTATTTTTTTGGAAAAATTGATTATTTTCTTATTATTATTATTTTTTTTAGCTTTTTCTGTTTTCCTAGTGTTTTTAGGGTTTTTATTTATTTAGTTTTTTTTCCTATTTAAAGGGCTTGTACCCAAGTAGGGATAGTCAGAGCATTTCCAACAGACTCCCTTAATGACATCCCTTAGCTTAATTAAGGGAGTCTGTGTATTTTTACAGCTCCAACAACTCCCTAAAGGACTCCCTTAATTGTGTTTTGGTGGAGTTCACTCCCTTAATTAAGAGGTGTTTTTAGACTCCCTTAAAGTGGGCCCCACCTATTTAAAATTATTTTCTTTCTTGAAAAATTCTATATATTTTATTTGATAAACAATATATAATATTTATTACACAACATTTAAAATTTAAATAAATAAAAATTATTAAAGAGACCATTTATGGGAGTATTGTTGGAGCACATACTCCCTTAATAACCCCTTACAACAACATCCACCCTTATTTAAGGGAGTCCCCAAGGGAGACTGTTGGAGATACTCTTAGTTGTTAATTGAATAAAAATGAGAGAATTTTCTTTTTTATCTTCCATTTATGTACCTTTGCAATGATCAACGTAATTGGAGTCTATTATTGTGGTATCCATTCGTGGATCAACATAATAATAATAATAATAATAATAATAATAGGATACTTTTCAACATAATAATAATAGGTTGCTTTTTGAATTGTTCGTGTAAGTTTTTCTCAAAAATGCTTATGCTACAATAGTAATAAAACCCTTTTATAAAATTCTAATATTAGAAATCTTTTTTCGTATAACAGTACAAAACTAAAAGTTCAAATTTTATTTTTCAGGATCGTCGTGACCCAAAAAATCTTTACTCGAATGGATATTTCAGTATGTTTACTGTTATAAAATAAAAGCTGACAGAAAAAGCAGTCCTTGTAAAACAACACCATGTCAGTTCCTTTGTAATAAATTAAAAATCTTCCAAACTTTTTTCTGTGGCATGAGGCAGCATAAAAAGTGAATTGCACATGATATAAATTAAAAGAGTGCATGTAAAAAGGCTCTCTCTCTCTCAATGACTCAATCCATTATTGACAATTCCCAAGAAGATACACTATTATTATGCATATCATGATTATGATCCATTGATCATCATCATCATCATCGTTTCAAGTTTCAACAATTTGATTCCCATTTATCTGAAATTTCTGCTTTCATTTTCTGAAACACTGTTGCTAGAGATTTCGGTGACTTTAGTCCTTTACTTACATTGAAACTTGCAATAAAAAACAACAAGTGTTTTGAATGATGAGATGAGTACACTGAACACACTGGTCGCCGTTTTATTTAGTGGTAGATGAAGATCCTCACCCACTTTTTTGCACCCAAAAAAATAAAATAAAAGCATTAACTTGAGTACAGAAGTAGAATTGCTTCAATAAAAGACTGAACCAATTCATCACCAACAAAAACAAAAAACTCAAAAGGTTGCTAAGCAGGCACCAGCTATGTAGTAGGCATCTATTGCAAATCCAGCCAACCCCACTAATGATTTACAGTCACTTTGCATTATAGAGATTTTGAATTTTTTGATAAGATGATTTGAACTCACATATGCTTTTGTTTTGTGTATCAGAACTTTTCATTCTCATCATATCCATGATGGGGTCTGTTCGATCATTTCTTTTCGGTTTTAAGCTTTTAGGTCCAGTGGTTACTGGTTACTGATATGGTATTACCGTATTATAACTTGGTTCAGTTTAAGAGTCATGATATATTTGTAGAAATAATAAAAGCATTTTCTAAAAATGGCTACAAAACACACACCAAATATAAATAAAACACAAGTGTTCTTTTTTCTTTTTTGTAAGGCTATTGTCTGTTACTCTATTAGTCTATTACATTAATGCTGTTTAGAATTTGCTTTCATCAATAATTTGAAAGCATTATCATAATTCATACGCTATAATACCCCCAGATGAAAACCAGTTAAAAAAAAAAAAAAAAAAAAACTGAAACTTCTTTGGTAAATTAGTGATAATTGACATTCAAACAAAAGCAATTGCATTGCATTGCATGGGGTTTTATGGAGAGTGGGAGGACTCGAACCGGTAATCTTGTTGTGTAGATGTGAGGGGCTTACCGTTGGACCAACCTCATCTCGTTATTGCATTACATTGCATAAGATAAGAGCCACACAGATTCTGATGAAAAAAAAAAAAAGAAGACATATAGGTCAGTGCTTGGCTACTTGGCTGCTCAATCCACATTTCCTTCTGCATTTTACTGTTTGGAGCCATTCAATATATTTGAAAAATAAATAAAATAAATAAAAAATCTGACAATGCCTTGGATTAATTTTTTTATTTAATAACTTGGCAGCATCTTTCACTTTAAAATATGCTCTGCTCTGCATCTCCCTCCTTCACCAAGCTCAAATCTCCATAACCATCTCTGAGAGAGAGAGAGAGAGAGAGAGAGAGAGAGAGAGAGAGAGAGATGGGCACAAACCAAGATCATGAAGAAGATTACATTGATATGGAGGTGAGCTTTTCCTCCTCCTCCTCCAACAACAACTTGTTGTGTTACTCCTCCATTAGCTCTCCACCGCCACAACAACAACAACAACAACAACAACAAAACAGAGAATTTGAGTTCCAAATGATGACTTCAGTTTCTCAAGACAGCAACAACAGAGAGTTGAATACAACTTCACCAGCTGATGAGCTTTTCTACAAGGGTAAACTCCTCCCTCTTCATCTCCCTCCTCGCTTACTCATGGTTCAAAACCTCTTACAAACCTCCACCACCACCACCACAACCACTCCTATGGAGTCATGTAACATTTCTCCATCAGAGTCCTGTAGAGTCAGTAGTGAACTGAACCCAGATGAGTATTTCTTCGAATGGTCCACTGAAATCAACAGTTTCATTGGTGGTGATTGTGATGGTGATGATAAAGATGATCAATTGAAGAAATCTTGGACAAAGAAGCTCAAGCAGATGAAGAAATCTTCACTTATCAGTCAAAAGCTCAAAGCTTCTAAAACATATCTCAAGTCTCTGTTCAGTAAATCTGCTTGTTCAGATCATGAGCTCTGTAGTGCCAAATGCATCAATGTTGCAGAGGCAACAGAAACCATTATAAAAGGCGACAATTGCTTCAACAAGTACATGAGAGTATCAAATACTCCTTTGAAAAAGATGTCTAGTGCTCCAATAATCACAAAGAACATTATTGAAAAAGAGATTGCTGATCAGGATTGTGGTGGTAATAATAATAATAGCCATAGAAGGTCATTCTCTGGAGCAATTCAACGACATTGTGCTATCAAGTGTTCATCATCTAGTTCTTCTTCGTCATCTTCATCTTCATCGTCTTCTTTTTCGTTTAGTTCAAACGGGTTCTACAACAATTTACAGTTGCTTAAGAGGAGTAGCAGCAGTGCCAATATAGAGATCGAAAGCTCAATAGAAGGAGCAATTGCTCACTGCAAACAATCTCAACAACTACTCAGTTCATCAAGAAAGGGTACTGTGTCTGTAAGTGAATCTGGGGTGTGTTCACTTTTGGCTTCAAGAATGTCAGCAGCAGTCTGTGTAGATCATCAAGAAACACCTGGACTTTGCAGCATATGAAGAAGAAAAAAATGGTGTCTCATTTGATGCAGTTCTGATGTTCAGGTAAAAATTTTGTATGGTTTTTCCAGGCTCTGGAGATTAGACTTGTAACTTGTTGATGATACTTCAAATATCTCCTTGATTTGTTCAATGAAAATCTTAAGAGGTTTTAATTGTACTTGCACTGTTGCACAAATCAATAACATAAATTAATTAGATTTGACTTGAATCCATTGAAAAATGTCTGTTGACTGTTTGCTTTAGCTAAAGTGAGCTCAAATTTTCCACTTCACAGTTGATTAAGTGTATCATTTTATTGACATTTGACAACAGTGAAATTGAAAGAAAGAAAAGAGAAACAAAACAATGTGTCCCACTTATAAGTGATGGAAAAATTTATGTAAAAGTAAAGTGACCAAAACTTTTCTGGGTCTATGGATTTGTTGTGAAATCTAGGTGTTCTTTTTTCCCAGAAGTAGATTCTCTTATGACTATTTTAGGTGGAAGATGTCATAAAAGTGAGAATAATATCATCTTTTCATCTTTTTTTCTTTTCTTTTTTCTTTCTCTTTAGTGAAGGAAACAGTGAAAAGTCATTTACAAACCATAGATGTCTATATTTTTTTTTAAGGGGTAGCATAATTATTCCACTACATTTTCACTAATTATTAGATTAGCAATGATCAAGAGAGAGTAAAATCTTTTTACAGGGCTCCATCTCCATAGCTGTTAGAGTAAGGCATGGAATTTGATCATAATGATTGCAAATTTTGAAGTACTACTGCATATCTTAAATAGTAAAACTGATTTGGGGCCAGTTTGATATTGCTGTAACTTTTATAATAATCACTGTTAGCTTTGCTAAAGGAATAATCAGCTATAAAGTTAATCAGTAAATGTCTGATTAATTATACTTTTAAAACTATTGTATAGCTTAAAAGTAGTATATGTATGTTTGATAATTTTATTTCAAAAGTGCTGATATTAGTTACAATGATTGATATTAGTTACAATGATTAAAATAGACATGATTTTAAAACCTTAATTTATTTTTTTCATTAATTATATATATTAAATCAATATTTAAGTAAACTATTTAAATTAGAAAAAAAAAATCCATAAGAATAATAAAAATATTTTTAAAAGGTTTTATAAATCAAATCAATATTTAATTAGAATCTTTAATTTTAAGATGAAATAAGATATATAAATGATTTTAATTTGATTTTATGAGGATAATAATGATATTTTAAAAGATTCATTAAATGCTGAAATAGATTATTCCATAATCACTTTCTAAAAGTAACCCCTCACCTATTTCTCAAAATCAATGTTAAAACTGGCCAGATTATGAATTAATTACTTTTGGAAGTTTTACCAAACATCATTTTATATCAAAATTATAAAATAAGTTGATTTTAACTTCTCAAAAGCAATACCAAACTGACCCTTGATCTGTTTGACTGGAATCCAAACTAGTTTCAATTTCAATGTTAAAAAAGAATACTAAAAAGTAATTACATTTATTTGTTAAACAGCAAAACTAATTAAGAATTTGAAGACAGTTTTGCTACGTATGTGGCATTGTTGGGACCAGTCAGCAAGTGAGCTGTGAGAGCATGTGAATAATGTCAGGTGAGATTCAACTTCAAGTCCATCAATATTATTATTTTCTTGACAGAAAAAACATGTTCTGTAAATAACTTGAACAAGTGTAAGATCTCCTAGTAAAACTACTAGTTATGATACCGTGTTTAGTTACCACTAGATCGAAAAGCTTAAGGGTACAACGCGGAGTCCACCACATAGTTATCAGCAAGAGTAGGGTACAAATATTACTAAGAATTGTGGTCACAATGGCAGGTCCATGTGCCAATTGTCTGATTCATTTTTGGTCAACTTTTGCCCAAAAAAGTTGATCTACTTCTATGTCCACTTAGGCTACTGTCTTGATTCTCGAAAAGAAAGAACAACAATAAGAAACAGTTCACTGCATTTAACATTGTTTGCTTTGAGAAATTGAGGAAGCAAAAACAAACATTGTGACTTTTTATAGATTTTCCTTGATTGCTTGTTATTTGGATTCCATCGGACTGTGTATACACGAGGCTGTCATCTACGGGGTATTGTCTTTGTCTGCTTTGGCTCATTAGGCCTCACAGTGTTGTCCTTAAAAGAGTTCTCATGAGGTTAAGACTAACATTTGCTTATTTAAACCGTATCAACATATTCATTTAGGTTTTCGAAATCAGATACAACTAACCTATTGACAGGGAGCATTTTTCAATGACCTTGGCAATGATTTCATAGATCATTATAGTAGTAGAACAAGATTATAGACAAAATTTAAATCTCCTTCATTTTCTTTGTAAGCACATTGACAAAATTCAGATAAATTACAATGAGAAGATTATCATCCTCCTCTACAAGTAAAGGATTGATACTATGTTATAGGGAGGTTCTCCCATTAGGCCGTCCATATTATAATTTCAGGACGACCAACAACAGCCACATGTTCAAATGCCTGATGAGAGAATCCATTATGTTACATCACTATATATATACATAAGTGGAAATTCTCTTCTATGGTTTGTGGCACATCAATTGTTAAACTGCATAGAGTTTCTTATACTCATTGGTTAGGAGCTCTGGATCTGATATCCCTGACACTGACATTGATCGCGATCTATTGTTCAACGATGATCTGCGAAGGCTCTTCAGTTTCGAAAGCTCAATACGGTTCATGATCACCCAGTAGCAGAGTGTCCCAAGAGTTGATACCATAATCACGGTCCCTATGGCTGTTACGGCGATAGCCCACCACATGTTATCGTCTCCTACTACGATATACGAAAGAGAAAGAAATGCAATTGAAATCATAACACAGGCCAACCACATCAGCTTGTTAATGACTGCCATCATCTGGCTTTTCGCTTTTCTCTCTATGACGACAACTGAAGTCTGGACTACCACAACAGCCAACGATATGAAGAGAGCAATGGCATCGAAGATGAAGAAGATCAAAAATGCAGGTTTAGGAGCAATGTTTGCCTCTCCAAGGGTGAGGTTGGTAGGAATGTTTGCTGGGTCATCAACATACTGGCCCGGGACATTGAATATGGCGGCAAATGCAACAGTAGCGATAAGGACGGCTACAACTGTGGTGGAGGTGATTGCATTGTTGAGCCCTTCTGAATGCATCTTGTTAAGCCGCTTAGCTATACCATGTACACGCTTTCTAGTTTGGCGTGTGTGCTCGAGCTGGTGATGAACCTCGTGTTTAATGTCACTAACAGTTTGTTTTAGTTCTCGAGCTCCATTTTTGGGCCCTGGCTTGAGAAATTTGGCACACTGGACTCCGAACTCTTGTAAGATGGCTTTAATTTCAGAGTTCCCTGTTTTCTCAGCAGTGTCGAAAGCAGTTTCTCCTGATTTGTTAATAGCTGCTTTGTCAACTCCGCTGTGGATTAGCAGCTTCCGAATAATCTGCAAACTAGCATTACTGCACGTATCAGGCACTTTGTCTCTACATCTAAATTCTATTAGCGGATTCAATTGATTCGTAATTCCTATTGAAAGATACTAGTCAAGATAAGACATTTGTTGATTCTCAATTTATCGTTAAAGATTGAACTCACAAAGATAGCAAATAAATGTTCATAATATAATTGGTCATGTTGAAAACAATTAAAAAGAAGAAAGAAATGAATTCAATCACCTGAGCTCGACCCTTACGGGTTGCTATATGCAACGCGGTGTTGCCCTTGGTATCGACCATGTTTATCAAAGAAGGTTCCGAATTCAAAAGCTCATCCACCAATTCAACACTCAGTCCTTTAACCGCCATATGGAGCGCTGTCTGGCCCTTCTTATCATTCCTTGTCGCAATTCCAGGTTCTGTACTCAAAAGGGACTTCACAATCTCCACGTGCCCATTCCTCGCTGCAGAATGCAAGGCAGTTTTCGCATTGCTCTTAGCTATGGTGGCTATGCTACTACCGTTCTCCAAAAGAAAATTCACAACGTCTATATGCCCCTGCGATGCAGCAGTGTGCAATGCCGTGGTGTTCGAGGAATCACACGTCATTGAAAGTTCAGGAAAAGCATCCATCAGAACCTTCAATACCTCTACATATAGAAACAAACATTCTAAATATTTGTCGAAAAGAAAACAAAAAACTTTGATGCTAGAAAAGTCTTGACATTCAAAGCCAAATTTAGCAAAATAATGTTTGTTCTACAATTTAAACAAACCTCAACATGGTATAATTTAAGTTTCTAACATAATCGATAACAGCAAACTAATTATACACAAGAACTTCAAGTAAATCATCTAGAAAAAAAACTGCATATTTGGTCGTCTAAACAAAATCTGGAATTGCACAGAAAAATTTACCCAAATTTCATTACTTTACAGCAGTGTGAATCGCAACATGCTAAAATCGACAAATAATCAACAACAGCAAACTAATTATACCCAGAACTTAAAATTGAAATAAAATAGAAAATTTTACCCAAATTTCCTTGCTTTGCAGCAATGTGAAATGCATCGAAGCCGTTTCTAGATTTGGTACCAGCCATAGCAATATCATGAAACTTAATCATCTCCTTGACCAAATCTGCATAACCATACTCAGCAGCAACATACAGTGCCGTCTCGCCGGATTGGTTCTGCTTAGACAACAACTCCTTCAACTCAAAATCCCCACTTTTACTAATCATTTCCATCACCAAATCCAAATTCCCACCTCTCACCAGAGACACTAACGGCGTGTCGTCCCGTTTCGCCGTTAACTGCTTCGTCATCTTCTTCCAACCATTGATTTGCTGACCCGAATCAGCTTCCATCGAAAATCACTATACTTTCCAATCAAAATTACATAAAGGTTTTTTTTTTGTTGAGAATTCTGAATTCTGTATCAGGGTTTCAAGAAGATCAAGAAGAATCCATGGTAGACTAAAATAAAAAATTTATAAATAAGACGATGCACGTGGAAACAGAGCAGTTTGATTCCTTGAAACCGAAATCATATCTCTGACATGTTCTTGTAACCAAATTTGAGCATTAAATTAATATCCCACTTGTCTTCCAATCATCAAAACAACAACCACCCATTAAAGATAAAAAAAAAAAAAAAAAAATTAAAAAAAAGAAAGAAAAAAGAAGTGAAAATGGATCAAAAGAAGAAACAGAACTTAATTAGTAGTGATCTGATGTTGGCTCTGAAAAGGAAAAACAAAAAAAAAACAAAAAAAACAAAAAAAACAAAAAGAAACAGAGCAACTCTGTGTCAATCCCTCTGGTAGCCCAAAAAACGCGTACGCGTTAGTGTGAATAGAGACGGCAACAATCTCTGAGAAACAGAGCCACGCTTGTTGCGAGAGTGGAGGAGCTCCAATCAATCAATTACTGTATAAGAAAAATAAAAATAAAAATTGAAACTTTATCGTTAGTGGGTTTTTTTTTGTTTGTCTGTAGTGATCAGTGACGATTACGTGTCAAGCTGAGGAGGTTTGTTTGTGAGTTGTAAGAAAACGGTGATGTTTTTGTCCGGTCCCATTGTTTTGTTTCTCTCCGTTGAAAACCCCACAGTCCCACACGTTAACGAGGAAGTTAGGCAATCTCGTCCGCCACGTCAACTTGTACATTTAGGTTGGGACCCACCAGTAATCGAAGAAATTCGCGGTAAACTTAACTAACACTAACTAACTCGCCATTTTTTTTTTTTTTTTAAGTATTATAAATTAGGGTTTTTTTTTTTAGATAGGTGCGAGAAATTTACCATTGACAAACTTCGTCTCATTTTTCATTTAAATAATATTGGATTATAAATTTGGAAGTTGAAGAAAAGGACATGACTCGAAAACGAACAGAAATACTAATATTTTATTGAAAGCTAATGTGATTGGGATTGAATGAATTAAGAGGCTTTTTTTTTTATGGCATTCTTTCTAAAGCCATTTACGGAAAAGTCATCAACTTAATAAGTTTTATAGAAATAGCATCAAAGTATGTGATCTGCCAAAATTGCCCCTCACTTATTATTTCATCCTCTCTCTCTTTCTTTCTCTCTCCTTTTTTTTTCTTTCAAAAACCTCCATTGATCCATCAATAGAGATCAAAACGACCTTTGTCGAAATGACCTCCGTTGAAACGGTCGACTCCATTAGAGGTCTTCGAAACGACCTTCGTTATAAAAAAAATTCTGGAAATAAGTCTCGGTTATTTTACAATAAGTCTCGGGTATCTGAAATAAGTCTCAGGTAGCTGGAAATAGCTTGAAATAAGTCTCGGGTGACCTACTCGAGACTTTTGGCACCCGAGACTTATTTCCAAATACCCGAGACTTATTTCCAAAAAATTTTAATAACGGAAGTCGTTTTGATCTCCATCAAAGAGAGTCAACCGTTTTGACAGTGGTCGTTTCGACAGAGGTCGTTTTGATCTCCATTGATCCATCAATGGAGGTTTTTGAAAAAAAAAAAAAAAAAGAGGAGAGAGGAAGAAAGAGAGAGTGAGAGAGGAAGAAAGAATAAGTGAGGGGCAATTTTGGTAGATCACATACTTTGGTGCTATTTTCACAACACTTAAAAACTTGGAGATATTATCACAAAACCAATGGAATTTGGTGCTATTTCTCCCTATTTCCTCATGAATTAAACTAATAGTTGCATGGATTGAGAAAATTTTGACTATATAAATTGTAAAATAGTAAAATACTAATAAATGGCACCGAGGCACTATCTTAAACATATAAGGGGTAGGTAGGTGACTAGGTGATAAGGAGAGGCACTGAGGCAGTGTTTATTGACTTTAATTTACGTACGGAATTTGGTCCCTACAAATACTAATAATGAAAAGTTGAGGATTTTGATGATAAGAAATGAAAAGAGCATAGACTTTGTGAAAATAGCCCATTGACTTGATGCAAAAATTTTGTGAGTGGCGAATCTTTAGAGACCGCAATTTCAAACGAAACCGAACCGTGTGGATCAGATGTGAGTTTTGTTATTAGAGTCACGGGTTAAGTTTGGATGTGAAATGTAAATCCATAACGGGTTTGGGTTTAAAATATTATTGTTTTAAGTTTAAGGATTGAAACCTGAACATGAATCTACTAATTTCGTTAGTTCGAGTTTCATCTTTGCACTTTGCGGTTGGGTTTGGATTTGGCAGAACGTGACTAGCTAGTTGCCATCTCTAGTGGCGATATTTGCAACCAGTGGCGGATACATGAGAGGGTCCTCTTTCAAAAGAAATATATATATATATATATAATTATATATATTATGATTAATTGTACAAACACCCCTAATATTAGGTCTAACTGTATTTATATGCAAATTTTGTTTGTAATTTCACTAACATCCCTTACTGTTAGTATAATTTATTTCATCAACTTAAAGTCAAAAGACAGTAAATAAAAATTACAAACAATCAATTAATCACAATTGATAAAAGTATTATTTTATGCTTGTTTTATATATAATATTTCCTTACTTTTATTTCAATTTTTTGATTGTACAATTTAGATTCATTTCATTTTGTTTTAGTTGTTAGTTTAAACAATTCAAACCAATCATTAATAGTAAATTTTCATAATATATAGAATCTATTTAAAACCAAGATATATATTGACAAACAAATGGATGTGAGGGTCCGTGAATCATTGATTAAGCATTCAAATATATTGACTAAATAATTCAATTTGAGAGTTTATGAGCCACTAATTAAGTATTATAATATATTGTGACTAAACAAAAATAGATAAATCTAACAATTGATAGCTAATGAATTGACTATATACTACTTGTGTGTATTGAGAGAAAAAAAAAACCTATTTGTACATATAATTTAGTCGTGGAAATGGTGGGAAATGTCACCTTTTTCAGCTGATTTGGTGGAAAAGTGAGTGCTTTAATAACTTAAGTTTAAAAGGCACTAAATTAAGTGATTTCCAAAAATGCCCTTACTTTACACACATTCTCTTACTTTGATTTTTTTTTTATTCTTTCATCTTCTTCATAGAGGTTTGTTTAACAAACCTCCAATGGAGGTTGAACATCAATATATCTTTGTTGAATAATTAGTTTAGTGGGTACGCAGACGCATTGGTTGTGGGTATGGTTATGGTTTTAATTTATGAAAATTTATGTAGAAGAAGATGAAGATCTGGGTTTCCGAACCTTTTAACGCTTTTTCCGAGCCTATTGAAACACTCTCCGAGCCTTTTGAAAAGTCTCGGAGAACAATTGAAAAGGCTCGAGCCTTTTCATTTGTTCCCCGAGCGTTTTCATGTGTTATCCGAGTATTTTTTTTTAGATCTCCGAGCCTTTTGAAGCCTTTTCCGAGCCTTTTCATGCCTTTCCAGAGCCTTTTGAAGCCTTTCCCGAGCCTTTTCATGCCTTTCCTGAGCTTTTTCATGTAATGTCTTCCCCGAGCCTTTTGAAGCCTTTCCCGAGCCTTTTCACCCAATGTCTTCCCCGAGCCTTTTGAAGCTTCACCCGAGCCTTTTCATGCCTTTCCCGAGCCTTTTCATGTCTTCCCCGAGCCTTTTGAAGCCTTTCTCGAGCCTTTCCATGTGTTCTCCGAGCCTTTTCATTTGTTCTCCGAGCCTTTTCAATAATTATTTTTTTTGTTAATTTTGAACCTCCGAGCCTTTTCATATGTTCTCCGAGACTTTTCATGTGTTCTCCGAGCCTTTTCAACAATCATTTTTTTTTTCACACAGCAGTTTAAGGTTTACAAAAGAGGGTTTTAAATTGTAAAAAAAAAAAAAACAACTAACAAGAGGGTTTATATTTCAGATGCAACTAACAAAGGCTCGGACATAAAAAAGGTGGCTATTGTGTTTGGTCGTGGTCATCGACGGTGACATACGCGTGCTCAAGGTCCACCGTCATCCATTGATGGAGGATTTTGAAAGAAAAGAAAAGAAAAAAACCAAAATGGTGAAGAAGGTTACTTTGGGGGGCATTTTTGTCCGTTCACCATAATAGGTGTCTTTTAAACTTAAGTTATTAAAGTGGTAACTTTCTTACAAAACCCGGTCCAAATAGTGACAAAAAAATTTTGAACCCTAATTTAGTCCGATCTGTAAATATTTTCTAGATCCGCCTCTGTTTGCAACCCTAAAAAACCCGTATGGATTGGAACATCAACCATTGTGCTTGGTTCTTTATGACCGTGAACGTGCAAGTTGTTAATATACAAAGTGAGGCTTCATTAATGCAATAAATTTAAAATTTGGTTGATTAAGCAATGTAATATTAGAAAAACAAGTCAAAATAAAATTCAAGTAAACTCACATTCAAAACTTTGTTCATCAACAAAAGACCACAAAGCTGTTTTCAAGTTCGATATTCTTGAATAGCATATACTATATATATATATATACAAATTTTCTATTATCAGTTCGAACTGACAATAAATATATCAGGACGAAGAATGTGGACCACAGATTATGGAGAAGTTTTGACAATTGCATACACTTTGAGTCAAAATATGTAAATCTAGTAGTCTATATTCTTCGTCATGATATATTTATTGTCAATTCGAACTGATAATAGAAAATTTGTATATATATATATATATATCTCACTTTTTGGTCATGGAAACCTAAGGAAATTATAATGCCGATGAGTATAAAGCATCATAATATGTTGTATATATCATACAATGTTATTGTTCCATCTGCTAGCTCTGCCTATATGAAGAAGATTCAGGGTCATGAATCATGATCATCATCATCAACCAGTTAAAAAAAAAAAAAAAAAAAAAGTTTCATACGATTAAATGGCGTAAATTGGCATATCTGATTCACTGTCTGTGTGACGCCATGAATTTGTTCTGGTCCTAGATAATATTTTTTCTCTCTTTTTCAAAGTCCGAAGCCTTCTTGATTTGAGCACGAAATATGTCATGAGAATGATCACTCCTGCCATTATAATTGCTCCTATGACTGTCACAAGATTTGCAGCCCACCTGCTATGGCGACCTACGACGATATACGATGAAGAAAGGAATGCCAACGTAGTGAACACCGCAGCCAACCACATCAATTTGTTTATGATCTTCGTGACCCTTCTCTCTGTCTTCAATTCTCCTCTAACGATGGTGATTTGCACCAACACGACCGCTAAGGAAGTGAAAAGAGCGACAGCATTAGCGAAGAAAAAGATTTTAAATGAGGTCCCTTCTGCCACCACTGCCATTCCATCATCGTTGTCGCCACCGGGGACTGTGAAAATTGCAGCGAATGCTACTGTCGCGAAGAGCACTGCCACTACTGTGACAGAGTTGCTCGCGTTGTAGATTCCTATTCTGTGTAGCTTGAGGAGGTCCTTGGCAATGCCGCTCACGTTCTTTTGTGTTTTTCGGGCTTGTTCAAGCTGTGAATGCACATCTTTCTTGATCTCCTTCACCGTTTTCCGAAGCTCGTCCCGTGGCTGGTTCAATTCAGAAGCTTTCATGGCTCCGTTTCCGTTCAAACACTCTTTTATGTCATTAATTTCTTCGGATAGTGGGAGTCCTTCTGCTATGTCAAGGGCGGTTTTCTTCTCTCTTGTTAGCGCGTTCACATTTGTTTCAGGAAGCTTTACCAACTCATTCACTATCTACAAAAACATCGTAATCAATAGAATTCATGCAATTAAACACAATTTAATGATCTCCAGTAACCTAAAGTTGAATGGTTTTAATTGGTATATATTCAGTATTTGTGACAAGCAGTACCTCTACACGTTTTTTCCTTGTGGCTATATGTAACGCAACGTAACCAAACTTATCGGGAAGCATGACAGTGGCAGGATCTGCACGGAGAATCAACTCCACCACATCAACGCTGATGCCTTTTACGGCCATATGCAATGCAGTCTGTCCTTTCTTATCAGTCCTTCTGGCCAGTTGTGGATCCTGGTCCAGCAGTGCTTTTACGACGTCTACATGCCCCTGCCTAGCTGCTAAGTGCAACGCATTCTTCCCGTTGGACCTCGTCAGGTCCAGCAAACTAGGATCTTTGGAAAGCAACACTTTAACAACGGCTAAATGTCCTTTTGTCGCGGCAGTTATAAGCGGGGTTGCATTTGATTGCCCAACTGTTTTGCTTAGCTCCGGATCATGTTCTAATAGTACCTGGACAATGTCTGCATATGAAATTAATTTGGTTGTTGAATATTAGTGTAACATAGTAATCTGTATCAAGTTTCAATTACGAAATCTGAATCAATCATCGATCATCACCTTCGTGACCTTCTCTAGCAGCAACATGCAATGGATCAAGCCCAGAACGGTTCTTCAATGCGATACCCTCCTTGGTTGTATAAAGCAACAACTCCTTCACCACATCAAGATGACCTTTGTGAGCTGCAACAAACAATGCCGTCTCCCCCAACTCGTTCACTTCATTTACGACCGCTTCCCTAATCTCCGACACCTTACCATCATCGTACGCTACGAAAAATTAGGACAAATACAAAAATCTCCAGAACCCGCTTAGTATTAAAAAAAAAAATAATAATAATAAAAATAAATAAAAAAATAAAAAACTTACCTCTGCATCAAAATCAGCCCCACTCAGGGTCCCAATCATCTGTGCATCAATTTCTCCCAAAATCTGTCGAACTCCTGCCAAATCTCCACGCTGTGCAACCAAATGCAGCTCGGTGTCATTGTGGCGGCCTGTGACCTGCCTCACATACTTCTTCTTTCCATTCTGATCGAATCGCTTTCCAGAATTGGATACAACCAGAGACTTACTAGAATTGGAAACAACCAAAGACTTGCTCGAATTCGATACCAACAGAGACTTGCTTGAATTCGATACCGCCAAAGATTTACTAGAATGGGATTGATGCAAGGATTTACTCGAATGAGATTGATGCAATGTTTTACTCGAATTGGATACGAACAGAGATCTACTTGAATTAGAAAACACCATAGGTGATCTCGGCGTAGTCACCGGAGAATACGAAGAAGATGATGGCTCGGCCTGAAAGCTAGGAAGCACCCGCAGCCTGAGACCGCTCTCCAGATCCCTCTCTCCTCCTTCACATACACCATTATCATCACAATCACAATCACAATCAAAAACATTTCAAAACCAAAAAATAAATTTTTAACACATACACGAAGAAGAAGAAATAGAATCAATAGATCATATATATGTGTATATATTACCTTCTTCTTCGTTAACGGACTCCATATCTGTTAATGGAGACATTTGTCTATCAATTATGTCATCATGATACGTTAAAAACTGAACATTTTTTTGATAGAGAGAAAGAGAGAAATGGAGAGGGAATCTCTAAACAGATTTGCAAGAATTCTCTTTTTAATTTTTGTTGCTGGTAACAACGCCGCCGGGAAAATCAATTGGACCGCCGAGGTCACAGAGGTCGATTTCACCGGGTTCCCTTTTTTTGATTTTAAGGTCGTTATTTCCGTTATGTTCGGTGCCAATTTTATTTGTTTTTTTTTTTTTTTAATATATATAAAAAAAAAAAAAAAATCATCAAATCAAAGTCGGAGGTTAACTGCTTGTAGGATCAGTAAAGCTACTTTTATGCTCTAACCTCCCGAGGCAAATCGCTACTCTACTTTTATGTAATTTAAGTGATGGATTGTAACATTTTTATTCGGAAGAGTAGCGATTTTTATCCCTTAAAAACAGTATGTACACCGTAAATAATATATTTTTTTAAAAGCCAATATTACCCTTAAGTAAAATTACTAAAAGGATTAAATAGTTTATAGGTGATCTTATTAATGGATTGTAAAAAAAAAAAAAAAATCATATTAATTGTTTGATATTCACATTATCACATTAATCATTAAAAAAAAAAATTCTATTTTCTTAAATCCTAACTTTTATTTTAAATACTAAAGAATACAAATTGAGTTCAAAGTGAATATAGTGGATCTCCACCAAAAAAACGAAAAAAAAAAAAAAAAAAAAAAACCTCCAACAGGAGTGATTTAGAGTTGATCATTTTGTGGAAGACAAAAAATAGAGGAATTATTAGTGAGAGAGAAAGCTGGGTTTTCTACTTATAGAGTAGAAAGAGAAGAAAAAAATGTTTCAGACAAATCTATATATAGAGTAATGTAGCATTACTCTATATATATTTCAGACAAATCTCAAGTGATCCTAAATTTTTATATATATATATATGTTTATTTATTTCCAGAATCCGATAGACCAAGTAATCACATATATTTCTTTTTTTTCCTTTTCGGTTTTTTTTTTTTTTTTTTTTTTTTTTTTTTGTTGTTGTAAAGATGGGGGCAAATCGCCCAAAAAACAACAAAAACTAAACATTACGAATCATTCTAGCAATAGGAGTACCCCTGCTATCATCTTCCAAAATTGAAAGGATTTGTAAAGGAGGGTCTTCATAACAGCCTAACAGGTAAACAAAATAAGTTCAAAACATAAATCATTATAAATTACTTTTTGTATTTAGGAGTTAGAAATTTTTTATTTGAACAAAAAAAATAAATAAATAACAAAAATTTCAAATAATAATAAAATCGTTTAGAACAAAATAGGTATAAGTGGGGTGTACTTGTAAAAATAAAATATAATATTAGAGAAAGAGTATTTTGACATTAAATGGGGTTTATTTATAAATTAGAGATTTTATAATTTTTTTATGGGTGCATTTACGAAAAGGGTGTACAAATGGTTCGGATATTGAAAAAATTAAAATTTCTCATGTATATTTATAAAATACGTATAGTGGGACTTACGGAACACGAGCTATTAACGTTTTAACATGAAAAGATTTAATGTGAATTTAAAGTAATTTTGCCAACAAGCAACTGTGGTAAAGAGATCTCAAGCCTTACAATGTATATAGGTTTGAAACTGTAAAATAAAACAGTAATTATGGAAGTAGTTATTGGTTTTATCTACTTTAATGTCCAAATCCAAAGATAAGGCAAAGAAACAATCATGTGTTGGTGTGAGTGGTTCGGTGCTCTCATCCCTTAAGCAAGGTCGTGGATTCAACTCACTTGTGAACGGGGCTACACATATTGGGAGCACTTTACCCCTTAGTGGGCCGACCCGATGCGAGTCCGGATTAGTCCGGGTATGATCTGGGCTGATTGCATCGTATCAGGGGCGGAACTAGAAGTTTGATGTTGGAGGGGCCACAGGGTATCTAACGAATTTTCTACGGTATGCATGATGATGGCATAAACAATCAAATTAACATTTTCTCCTACGTAGGTTAAACTAAAAAGTGTTAAAGTATACTTATTTAGAAAAATGTCATGAGAGTGCATTCGATCTTCAACTTCCTTGCGTCGGAGAAGATACTAGAAACAAGTAACAACAAAAATTGGGATTGGATTTTAGACCAAGATAGAAATTGGAGGTAGACTTTGGGTTCAATAAAAATGTGTTCACGGAAAACACGTGAGATGTGAGAACTTGTATTAATATTTAATATTTTTATAATTTTTTTTATTATAAAAAGTGACCCACGTGAAGTGTGCATAGAATATAAACTAGTAGGTTTTTTTAATAATAAAATAATAACTTAAAAAAATATATTCAAAATCTTGGAGGGGCCATGGCTCTTGCTGGCCTCCACGATGGTCCGTCCCTGCATCGTATAATGGATCCGTCCCACCCGGAAACCAGATAGTGTAAAAAAAAAAAAAAAAAAAAGATAACGCAAAGAATTAACAATCAGACAGACAATACGATGCGGCGTCGTTTTGGAGCGCTTTACTTGGTAACAGAACAGACCAGAACACAACTGCTTTGTTAAACGCACCGACACACACCACAGTAGCACACAAACACAGACAGAGAGTTAAACTAAACTGAACTGAACAGCTTCAGTTACAACTCACAAATTCAATTAATTTTACTAAATAAAAAATATGGGAAACTCTCATGGTCACCACCATCGTCATCGCAAGAACCGTAACGAAGAAAACGGTTCTTTTCCCCATAAAAGCTCTGGTCAGTTTGATCACCATCACCACCACAACCCTCCACAACAGGCTTCTTCGACTTCCTCCACCATGTCTTTGCCTTACGCTCACGTCGACTCCTGTTTGCGAGCTCTCGCCGCCCAAGCTGAGGGGTTCGGTCGATCCGCCATTGGCGGCCTCCGTGGTCCTCTCTATCACGTCACCACTCTCGCCGGTAATATTCAATTTCAGTGTATTGTGTTTGTGTTTCTTTGTGTTTAATTAACTCTCAATTGATGGTCAAATGTTTCAAGTTTGAGAAATTTACTTCAGGAAGTGATAAATTGAATTGAAGTTCTGATTTTTGAGTTGTGGAAATTGTATTTATACATGTGCATATGCGATTTTAGAACAGTATTTGTTAGGATTTGTGTTTGAGGATTCGAAAGCTTTTCCTGATGTTATTGTTTGATTTTTCGTAATTCATTTCTTGTTCAGCTAGTCATGGTAACTTGGATCTTTTCTTGCTATGCCATGCCTTGACTTTTGTTACAATTGATTACATTGTTTGCTGTCCATTTGTGGTATTTTGTCCGATTTTTCATAATTCTTTTTTCGTTTAGCTAGCTAGTTATCGTAATTAGGATCTTGTTTTGCTAAGCCATGCCTTGAATTTATAACAATTGATGACTTTGTTTGCTGTCCATTGGCGGCCTTGCGCAATCTTCTTCTTCTTTGCGGTAGTGTAGTTGTGGTTTATTGTCATCAACCATATTCTTTGTTCATTAGTACTTGTTTTATTGAATTGTAGATGATGGACCTGGATCACTTCGGGAAGGATGCCGTAGGAAGGAACCACTTTGGATTGTCTTTGAATTATCAGGCACTATTCATCTATCGTCTCACTTGAGTGTCTCGTCTTATAAAACCATAGATGGCCGGGGACAAAGGATAAAACTTACAGGGAAGGGTTTGAGATTGAAGGAATGTGAACATGTCATTGTATGCAATCTAGAGTTTGAGGGTGGTAGAGGACCTGATGTGGATGCCATTCAAATCAAACCAAATTCGAAGCACATATGGATAGACCGCTGTACTCTTCGCGATTATGATGACGGGCTGATTGATATCACCCGAGAAAGCACAGATATTACAATTTCCAGGTGGGATTGAGATCTTGTTATATTCTCTATTCATGGGAGTCAGAAATTTGCAGTTATTGACATCAAATAACCATTTTCTGCAGGTGCCACTTTTCGCAACATGACAAGACAATCCTCATTGGAGCAGACCCTTCTCACGTCGGTGACAGATGTATTAGAGTGACCATTCACCATTGTTTCTTTGATGGGACTCGACAACGTCATCCCCGTGTTAGATTTGGGAAAGTACATTTGTACAATAATTACACCCGAAACTGGGGAATATATGCTGTTTGTGCCAGTGTAGAATCACAGGTGACGATACTTTTATCATTTGAATCACTTTCGTTTGATGGATTTGAAGGTGTTTAGGAATTGACCCATTACGGTTCTTTTGCTAAATTTTGTGATTTGTTATTTATATCAGATATACTCTCAATGCAATATATATGAAGCAGGACAGAAGAAGGTAGCATTCAAGTATCTTACAGAGAAGGTAAGTCTTTTTTATTTGTTTTTCTCCCAGTACATTTGACGAATTTCGACCATATTTGGGCTGAAAATGCCCGATGCAAATCTCTGAAAGGCATGGAGTAAACATAGTCAGAATTCAGTTCAACTGTTCTGCTATGCGGAGGACCTTATTGTTAATAATAATTTCACCTGTAATTCATTAACTAGCTGTAGCTGGGAAGTGAAAATAACGAAAGCAATTACTTTGTAATGGTGACTGGTACAACCTTGTAATGTCTGTCACCCTTTTAGGAAGAAATCGAAATACGATGGGTGTAAGTTGTTTAAGATTCGCATGCTTCTCGTAGATGCACTTTCTTGAACTTAAATTCTCATCAACCTGACTTCAGCTACAAAAAAATGATTGAGTTGTCTATCCTAATTATTAATTTGTGTACAAACTAAGATTTTGCCCATAGATTTCTGCCGATGAAATTGATTGATAATCTTCTGTGAGGCTGTGACATGTTATTTCGATAATGAAATTGATTTGTAAGTGATTCTGTTGGCTCTGTAGGCAGCTGATAAGGAAGAGGCAAGGACTGGCTACTTACGGTCTGAAGGGGATTTGTTCATTGCTGGAACTCAACACGGGTTGATGACCGACCACGTTGGTGAACATACCATGTTTCACCCTAGTGAATTCTACCCTAGTTGGACGGTGGAAGCTCCGTCGGATGCTCTCAAACAGGTTCTCCAGCATTGTACTGGATGGCAGAGTGTCCCGCGGCCAGCCGATCAAGCGATGGCTGCTCAGTAGCCTTATCAAAAGTATTTATACATATAATCCTATTTATTTAGTTTATCTCCTTTCAGGACTTCATTCTCTAATATTGATCAGTGATCACCTTGTAATCTGCTTATGTAAAATGGGGTTTTGTTTTCTTTTTGTTGGTTTTTGCCTTGAGGTGTATTGTTGGTTTCTGAGGGTTGTCTAGTTTGTTGTTTCCTTGGGTGTGAGCCTTCTGTTGGTTTTTTTGGGCTTCTTTTCCTCAAAAAAATTGACTTTTGCTGTTATTTTTTTTTATTTTTTTTATAATAATAAGAAAATATATTGTTGAGTGGTGACTAAGTAGTCATAGAAATTCTTGTAAGATTTAAGATTGAGATGTTATTGCAGATTTTGTTTATTCATTAGATTGTAAAGCAATGTTCAAAAAATCGGTAGTCGTTAGGCAACCCGGCCACCACGATTTAGGCATAATCATCCTTCCTAGGCAGCATAATCATCCTTTCTAGGCGGCCGGGCGGCTAGGGTTGAAGATCATCTCTCTAGCCGTCAGCCCTTCTTTTCTCCTCCTTTCGTCTTCTCCACACCCTTCTCCACTCAGCGGCTGTGGCTCCGTCTAGGTGGCCTAGATGCTAAGCGTGCAGTGTTCGAAAAATCGATAGTCGTTAGGTTACCCCGGCCACTGCGATTTATGCCTAATCATCCTTCCTAGGTCACTGGGTGGCTAGGGTTGAAGATCATCTCTATAGTCGGTGGCTAGGGTTTGTTTCTTTGAAAAAGAAGAAGCTCAAAACGTGCGTTGTTTTGGATTCTTTTAAAAAAAAAAAAAAAAAAAAAAAAAAAAAACTAGCCATCGGCTCTTCTTTTCTCCTCGACTCCTCCCTTCGTCTTCTCCACAACCACTCCACTTTGCGGTTGTGGCTCTGCCCAAGTGGTCTAGGCATTAGACGTGAGGTGCCGGGCCACCGTCTGACTAGCGCCCTAGCCTACTCGAACACTGTTGCAAAGGGAAAATCACAAAATTCAATCATGCTGATCATTATTAACAAATAAAAAAGATTAAAGTTACTCAAAGCACAACAAGCAATTAAACATGCCAAAACTTGTAACATTCAACTTTAACACCAAACTATTAATAATAGTTGTAATTCATTAAAAATGAATTTAACAAAACCGATTAGTACATTAATAATGATAAAACTCAATTGAAATCCTAAACAACTTCAATTAAGAAGCTAGACATAATAGTTTATAATAAGAAGCTTTTATTGCTTCAAATATTACGACGATATAAGTCATTCATGTCTCTATAAAAGTCATTGAATTGATGATGATGAGGAGGCTGCTGATTGGTCTGCATGGATGTACCATAGAAATACATAGCCCTCTGATTGTTGATCATCATATCGTCTACTGTCAGAGTAGTCGGTGGTGGTGGTGGCGGTGGATCAAAATAAGATGTCGGTGGTGGTGATGGTGGTGGATCGAAATAAGATGTTGGTGGAGGTGGCGGTGGATCGAAATAAAATGATGGTTGCACCACCACTTGATTGCCTCCTGATGACGACGCACCACCAAACTGATCAGCTAAATTATGATGATGATAATCACCACCGTTGATCGTCATCTGATTATTATTATTAGGGTTGAGATCATACGGTAGCCTATGGAGAGATTGAAAATATTGCGTCTGATGATAATCAAGTGGCAGCAGTGGCTTCACTGAAGATATATTAGGCTGCTGTTTGTTGATGATCATCATGAGCTCATCATGCTCAACTTCAATCTGCCTTTGAACTTGATGAGGATCATGAGAGCTATAAGAATTCCAACCAAGAATCTCCGATCTCTGGCGATCACGGTTGCCTTTTATCGTCGCAATCTTTATTCTCGCTGCTTCAATGTTATTATCAAACTTAGCCAGAAGAACCCTAAGTTGATCAGTAAGTAAACTGTTGAGACGATCGTCCCAGGAACTCGGGAACTTGGCTTCCAGATTCGACTTGCGCAGTTTATTCGCGTTATCATCGGCTTTACGCTTTCGATCTTCGAAGAAATCTAAGAGGTTGGATGCTTTAACTCCACGCGCATAGAAGCCCTTGTCTCTGTATAGGTTAACAACTTTCATGAAATCATTGGCTTCTTCAGGCCAGACGTTCACCTCCACCGGCTTGTTCTTCAGCTTTGGACCATAGATGACCATGCAGGCGGGAACGCCGCAGAGGGTGGCAAACTCTTCTACCTTCTTTTTCAATCCTCTCTTCCGTTTCTGGTAGGTTGTTATTCGAGCCTTCTCGTTATCAATCAGTTTCAAGCTAAGCTTTCCTCGACCCATCTCTTTATCTATTGATATAATAATAAATAAATAAAAATTAAATTACATTCAATTACAGTGTTACAAACAAATTAGAGAAAACCAATAACGGAAAAGTTGAGTACCTTAACAAGAATTGTAATAACAAGAATAATGGCTTCTCAAGAATAATGCCTTTTGTGATCTAAAACAAAAATTGTAATAAGAAAGTAAATTTCAATGACTTTTATAGAATTCCCAGGAATTGAATCATAATTGAATCTTCCATTATTGATTTCACCCCCCCCCCCCCCCCCCCCCCCACCCAAAAAAAAAGAGGAAATTTTTGTTTGCATGGTTATGGAAATTGAATCCAAAATTACAGATTTTTTGTAATTAATTATGATTTTTGAATATTTTGTGGGATTATGCTCAAAAATTTCCTAATTTGCTTTGATTAGTAAGACCGAATTTCAAAATATGATGATGCGGATAATATATGTCGAGATGATCACAAGATAAGGTATTGACTATTGAGGTTGGCCCAGTAATATACCCCTCGTACCTACACCATAAAGTTGTGAGTTCGAACAAGGCCGACCTTGACATTTTTGAGGCCTAAGGCGAAAAAAATATTTTTTATTTTCATTAGGCCTATTTTTGATTCTCAAACTGGTATAAAAATGCAAGTTGATTGTCAAATTGCAGGTCGTAGAAAAATTGTTTGTAAACTGAAAATTTTGATCGACTCCTTTTTTCTTTTTTCCTTTTTTTTTTAAGATGATAGTAAAGAAATTTTGTATAAAAAGTATCAGATGTGCAGCCATGCGGGATTGACTATATAATGTGATAGTCAATCACACATGAAAAAAAAACTTACAGACAAGAGCGAAGCCAGAAATTTGGTTTTAGGGAGGTCAAGAAAAAAATTAATATTCAATGTCAATTTAGACAAATATATTAATATTTAAGGAAATAAATTGTTAAAAAAAAAAATGTGATACCCTTTAATCTTAAAGGCAATGACACAAAAAAATATACTAATTTTGAGAATTAAAATGTAACGGCCGGTGCTATTTTATATCTCAAAAATCATCTAAAACCAAATTTATTTAATTTTTTCTACGATTAACAAACAATGTAAAGTAAAACTCAAATGATTTTTTTTTTTTTTTTGAAAAAATAATGTATTAAGGGCAAAAGCCAAAGCTCACTAAGGAGCAAAAAGGAACACAGAAACAGCTCCCAACGCACCAAAACTCAAAGGATTGTCTCAAGACAAGATAAGTCTTGTAAAAATAGATTGTAAGTCTTCAATATTTACTTAGGTTGTGAAGACTGAATAATGCTAAATTATACTAAAAACTTAATAGTGATTGAAAACCGAATAACATTTTGATATATTTTTTTAACTGAAAATTGAATATAAGTGATAAGTTGTTTATTTTTTTAAGTTATAAATATCTGAAAAATAAATACTTTTATATTTATGCCCTTTCTACTATTATTCATTATATATTTACATTTTAATATATTTTAGATAACTAAAAACAGTAATTTAATAATATAATAACAAATTTATATTAATTTTGTCCAATAAAATATAACCCCTTAAAGTATAAAAATTGAACAAGTTAATTGAAATTTAGTTTAAGAAATAACAACAGGTTAAAGTAAGCCACTGCTGAGTTGTGTGCCATTCACAGAGCTATTTATCTGTGCGCCAATAACCCTGAGTGGAGCAGTAGGTGTATAACCATCACCAGTGATTCGAAGGTTGCTGCTGAGTGGATTAATGATGAGGGAAGTCTTGTTAACTGCAGTAATCCTGGTTTGATTCAGGACATCCGTCTATTACTGTCTTCCTTGTGCAATACTATTGTTTTGTTTTCTTCTAGATCTTCTAATTCTTTTGCTGATTGTTTGGCTAAGAGGGGGTCGAGTGAGTTGGGTGATTTTGTGCAATGGGGTGACTCTTGAGCTGAGTGTGTGTTTTTGTTGTTTGTGGTTGTCTCTGTTTCTTGCCTCTTGTTGGCTCTTTGTTTGTTTTGTCTTGGTCCTGGTGGGCTGTTCTAATAAAGTTGCTAATCAAAAAAAATAATGTGTACAATTGTTATATGTGGAATTATGATAATAAAATTATACATTTATAATAAAATCTACATGCTCTATCGAAGTGGACATACAAGATATAATTCAATTATATATATATATATATTAACAAAATTAGTGTCGAATTTGAGAGTATCTAATATAGGCATATAGAGATGATATCGTGGTGCCTAACTACCTACGACACATGTAAAGTGCATATAGTTTATGGTTAAGTTGGTTTAAGTTTGTTTGCAAAACCGATAAATTTTATTTAATTTTTTTGAGTTGAGAGTGCTAATTTTTCCCAATCACATAATATAAAACTAATCAAATTATGAGAAGAGAAAAAAAAGTTTCCGAATCACATGATTACTAGAAGTCGAAATAGGTTTGAATACAATTAAAAAAACGTTGGATTCAAATGGAGATTTTGGAGTCTTGAAAAAACTAGGTTTTTTGGCTACTAAAATTATTTAAATTGTGAGAATAAAAAAAATATTAATATTGTTAAGGGTTGTGAGAGAAGAGAAAACTGCAAATTAGAAAAGATTTGTGAGTATAAATTTAGAAGTAATGAATTGATATATATTTAGTTAATTTGTTGTTAAGTGAAGAGTGAAAAAAAAAAATCACTTTTAATAATTAGTAATTTTAGGAGTTCATTCGGTGATTTTATCACTTTAAAAATTCAAATGAAACAACTTAATAACATAAATTAAATGTCATTAAGTGTTTAGTGAAAAAATCAAACAGGTCATTAGTTTTTTAAGTGAAAATATATGAAATAATAATGTATATTAGACTAGATAATAATGTATGAAATAATAGGAAATCATTTATTTTTTTTCTTTTGACATGATTGCAAATTAAAATCATGAAAAGAAAAATGATTGATTTTGTATCCTAATTTCATGGGAAAAAAATAGGAAGAATATTATTTATTAATTACTTTATATTATTGAAATAATAGGATAGACTAAACTAAAATTATCATCTACATAGTAAAATAACATAATTTTTATATATATATATATGAAAATTGCTGCATTTTTATTGGTTGGGGGACATGGCTCCTATGGGCCCACGTTAAATTCACCAATGCATACAAGAATCCAGCATTCAATAAATACTCGGTATT
This sequence comes from Acer campestre, assembly GCA_954870605.1. Taxonomy (NCBI): domain Eukaryota; kingdom Viridiplantae; phylum Streptophyta; class Magnoliopsida; order Sapindales; family Sapindaceae; genus Acer; species Acer campestre. The sequence goes on along the minus strand of OX940805.1, from coordinate 31,914,947 downwards.
AATACTTTTAAAACTCGACCATCATAATCTTTCTTGTAAAGAAAGTTTCAATATATCTAACCTAGAAAAATAATGCATATTAAAGGCAACTTATCATCATCCCTGAATTAGATAGTACCTTTATAAGCCTTAATGGCTTCTCAAAAATGTCTTTTGAAATCTAAAACAAGAATTGTAATGATAAAGTAATTAAATTTCAATGACCTTTATAAAAGGAAGGATTGAATTGCCATGAATTCAATATCATAATTGAATCTTCCATTATTGATTTCCCAAAAAAAAAAAAAAAGAGGAAATTTTTTGCTTGAATGGACTGCATGGTTATGGAAATTAATAAAAAAATTACTGATTTTTTGTAATTAATTATGGTCTAACCAATTGATTTTTGAACATTTTGTGGGATTAGTCTAAATAATTTCCAAATTTGCTTTGATTAGTAAGACCCTGATCGAATTTCAGCATATGATATTGTGGAGAATATATACCGAGAGAGTCAGGATTGTAGTGTTATATATTGTGATATTTTTAAATAAATGAGTTCAAATTCAATTTATTTAATTTATTTTTATTTATTTATTTACTTAAGACTTAAGAGTACGTAATGCTAGGCTGCCCACACAATTTTTCCAATATTTTACATTTTTTTTTTATCATCAAAGTTTATTTAATAGGACAAACAAGGGCAAACAACTCATAAAAACACAAAGATCCTGAAAAACCGAAACTCAGGACACATCGCGGTCCAACATTTTACATTCACCAACTCTCATTAATCATAAAATTATGTGGTGAATGATGTGATTTTGACAACTAACATACCACATCATTTGAACATGATTTTAGGCAACCTAACATTACTCTCTTATTATTATTATTTTTATTATTTATTTTAAAATTTTAGTATTTTTCAACCAAGTCTCAAGACTCTCAATTGATGGAATTTGTGCATGGAATGTCCTTAGGATATGTGCGTCAAAAGATATAATTGGATCTCAACCAAATCTCAAAAATCAATCATGCTGATCATATTCTCAAATATAAAAAATTAAAGTTACTCAAAGCAAATGCCATTAAAGATGCCAAAAAACTTGTAACATTCAACTTCAAACGACAAACTATTAATAATACTACTTTGTGCTGCCCTTGGCTGTTGCCTCTGGGTGGCCGCTTATGCTCAAAAAAATTAAAATAATAATAATAATACTTCATTAAAAATTAAACAGAACAAATAAGTAATCAATAATGATGATAAAATTCAATTGAAATCCTAAACAACTTAATTTGAATTAAGAAGACATAATATCTAAGAAGCTTTTACAAGCTTTTAATATTACTTCAAATACTACCTCCGAATGTGGCTGGGAGGTAGAAATGCTCATCTAGTTTGGTAATGTTTCTGTTCCGAAACATTAGATTTCCCGGTCCCTCGTTTTTAAATCCAAACTCATTCGTGTCTCCGTAAAAGTGATCATCGAATTGATGATGATCATGAAATTCATGATGATGATGAGAGCCATGCATATGTGAAGAAATATTGCTTGGTAGAGGCTGCTGATCATAGTACTGCTGTTGCATGGGTTTATCATAGAAATACATAGCCCTCTGATTGTTGATCATCATATGATTGTCTACAATCATAGTCGTCGGTTGTGGCCGATCGAAATAAAATGTTGGTTGCTGCATCTCTTGATTATTGCCTCCAGACGACACACCACCACCAAACTGACCAGCTAAATTAAGATCACAACCGTCCATCGTCATCTGATTATTATAATTAGGGTTATTGAAATCATAGGGTAGCCTATGGAGAGATTGAAAATATTGTATCTGATGGTAATCAAGTGGCAGCTGTGGCATCACCGAAGATATATTAGGCTGCTGTCTGTTGATGTTCATCATGAGCTCAAGATCAACTTCAGTTCCCCTTTGATTAATCATGACTTGATGAGTATCGGCGCCTTTTATCATTGCGATCTTTCTTTTCGCTGCTTCAATGTTATTATCAAACTTGGCCAGAAGAACCCTAAGTTGATCAACACGAAAACTGTTGAGACGATCGTCCCAATGACTCGAGAACTTCGATTCCAGATTCGATTTGTGTAGTTTATTTATCTTATCATCGACTTTACGCTTTCGATCATGGAAGAAATCGAAGAGGTTGTATGCTTTCACTCCGCGTGAATAGAAGCCTTTGTCTCTGTATAAGTCGACAACTTTCATGAAATCACTAGCTTTTTTAGGCCAGACGTCCACCTCCACTGGCCGGTTCTTCAGCTTCGGACCGTAGATGACCATGCAGGTTGGGACTCCGCAAAGGGTGGCGAACTCTTCTGCCTTCTTTTTCAGTCCCTTTTTCCGTTTCTGGTAGGTTGTCATTCGAGCCTTCTCATTTTCAATAAATTTCAAGTTCAGCTTTCCTCGACCCATCTCTTTGTCTATCAATGAACCCAAAAAAGCAAGCAAAGTTTTATTCAATTACAATTTTACAAACAAATTATTAAATCATTGCTATAAAGACATTAGAGAAAAACAATAATGGAAAAATTAAAGTTGAGTACCTTAAACTTAAACGTTAATGGCTTCTCAAGAATGTCTTGAGATCTAAAACAAGAATTGTAATAACAAATTAAATTTCAATGACCTTAATTTATAGAAAGAAGGATTGAATTGCCACGGATTCGATATCATAATTGAATTTTCCTTTATTGATTTCCCAGAAATAAAAAAATAAAAAAAGGAAATTTTTGTTTGCATGTTTATGAAAATTGAATCAAAAATTACAGATTTTTTGTAATTAATATGGTCCAACCAATTGATTTTTGAATATTTTATGGGATTAGGTTAGGGGGTTCAAAAATTAAATAGCACTTTTTGGGGGAGGGCTTGTGCAAATAGCATCACATTAATAAGTCTTGTTTTAATAGCAACAAAATAGGCGATGAGACCAAAATACCCCCACTTACTCTTTTCCTTTTCATTTTTTTTCTCGAAAATTCGAGACTTATTTGCAGTTTCGAGACTTATTTATGATTTTTTCGAGACTTATTCATGCGTTTTTGAGACTTATTCATGCATTTTGAGACTTAATTCAAGTTTGTTCGGGACTTATTCTGTCGACCTCCATCAATGGTGACAGTGACGATTCGACGACGGCACTAATTGACTCTAGAGATAGTTGGATCTGGAAGATTGAACGATGCTGAGTTCATTGGCACTATCGGTTTCATCAGATTCATGACGGTGGACGATGAAGATTCGCGACGATTTGGGTTTTGCTTCGTTTCTCTCTCTACACAACTCGAAAATGAAAACGAACACTTCGGTTACAATGATTGGCACTCGACTAACGTTTTCCCGGTGGTTTTGCTAATCAACTCGTCGGTTGGCGGTGGCACCTCCATTGAAGCTCCATCAATGGAGGTGGGAAAAAGGAAGAAGAAGGTGAAGGACACCCAAAAGAAAAGAAAAGAAGATGAGGGGTATTTTTATCCAAATTCCATTTTTTGTGTTATTAAAACAAGAGTTATTTTTTATTTATTTTTTTTGAAGAGAAAACAAGAGTTATTAAAGTGTGACAATTGTACAAATCAAAATGTAAAAAGTGCTATATACCCCTATTTCCTCTTAGGTTATATAATTTCCAAATTTACTTCGCTTAGTAAGATACTAGATTGAATTTCAGCATATAATGATGTGGATTGTGGAGAATATGTGTCGAGAGAATCATAATAAATCAAATCCAATTGATTTGATTTTGTATACTGATTTTGAGGAGGTTATACATAGTCATCGAATTAGTAATTTAGGCAATTGATGGTAGGGGCTCCACTTTTAATAATATTATTATTATTTACTTAAGTAAGTTTGGACCACATAATTGGAGGTTGAATTGGATTTACATGTCAATATCATCACAATTTTAATGGATCCAGTCCATGTTACAATATTGTGATATATTTCTTTGATTCGAGGAGGCTTCATTTGTCCATTCAAGCGCTTAATTTTTTATCATTTTCATTGCAATTTGGTGCAGACAGAAGCGCAACAAATAATTATTCAAATAACGACATCCCAACACAAACTATTAATAATACTAGTAATTATTCAAATAACGACATCCCAACACAACAGGCAATTAAAGATGCCAGAACTTGTAATATTCAACTTCAACCACAAACTATTAATAATACTAGTAATTCATTAAAAATGAAACAAAATAAATAATATTTACAATAGTGATAAAATTCAATTGAAATCCTAAACAATTTTCAATTAAGAAGACTTAGGTGGCGTCCTGCAGCACGTTTTCAGCCTGTTTTCGTTTTTATTTTCCAAAAACGATTTCGAATTCGCGTCCTGTAAACCGTTTTTCATTTTATTTTCGAAATACAAAAACAAAATGAAAAACAAAAGCAGTGTTACAAGTGGAAATTTTGAAAAACAAAAAAAAGTTGTTTTTGTTTTTGTTTTTGTTTTTCATTTGAAATGGGTCCCACATCATTAATATATATTTTATTTTAATAAATTTTTTTTTTCTCATGAACCAGACCTTCATCTTCTCTCTCCTCCTCCATCTTCTTCTTCTTTCTCTTCTTCTTCTTCTGCTGCCGCTCGCCGCAGGTGCTACCGCCGGTCGTCGCTCGCCGCTGCTGCCGTCGGTCGCCGGTCGCCGCAGGTGCCGCCGTCTTCTTCTTCTTCCTCTTCTTCTTCCTCCGCTGCCACAGTCTTCTTCTTCTTCTTCCTCTTCTTCTTCTTCTTTCTCTTCCTCCTCCACTCGCCGCCGATCTGCTACCTCTCGCCGTCGCCGTCGCCGATCTGCTACCTCTCGCCGTCGCCGTCGCCGATCTGGTCTTCCTCTTCAGCTGGTCTTCTTCTTCTTCCTCCTCTTCTTCTTCCTCTTCCTCTTCCTCTTCCTCTTCAACTTCAACTGGAAAGTTTTGTTGAAATTAATAATTACATTTAAAAAAAAAAAAAAATTGGTTAATTATTTAATCAATTTGTATATAATTGTTATAATATTAAAATTTCAATTTTCGAAAGTTTTCGACTATCCTACCGGACGCGTTTTTTCCGTTTTTATTTTCAAAATACGGAATCCAGTAAATGCTACCAGACGCGTATTCGGAATTCAAAAACAAAACCAAAAACACTGTTTTCATTTTCATTTTTATTTTCGAAAAACAAAAACAAAAAACGGCTTACAGGACGGGCCCTTAATATTTACAAAGCTTTTAATATTGCTTCGAATCAGTAGCTTTCCGGATCCCTTGTTTTTAATTCCAAACTCAAAAACTCATTCATGTCTCTATGAGGCTGCTGCATGGATGTACCATTGAAATATATAGCCCTCTGATTGTTGATCATCACATGATTGTCCACTCTCACAGTCATCGGTGGTGGTGGTGGTGGATCGAAATAAAATGTTGGTTGCACCACTACTTGATTCTGATCAGATAAATTATGATGATGATCACCACCGTCAATGGTCATCTGATCATTATCATTAAGGTTGAGATCGAATGGTAGCCTATGGTGAGATTGAAAAAATTGCATCGGATGATGATCAAGTACTGGTGTCTTATCTGAAGATATATTAGGCTGCTGTGTGTTGATGATAGACAACCTGAGCTCAACCTCAACTTCAATTTGCTGATCTTGATTAATCAAGACTTCATGAGAGCTATAAGAATTCCCACCAACAATCTCCGAATTCTGGCAATCATCGTCGCCTTTTATCGTGACAATCTTTCTTTTCGCTGCTTCAATTTTATTATCAAACTTGGCCAGAAGAACCTTAAGTTGATTAACATGAAAACTGTTGAGACGATCGTCCCAGCAACTCGGGAACTTGGATTCTAGATTCAACTTGCGCAGTTTCTTAATCGTATCATCGATTTTACGCTTTCGACCATAGAAGAAATCGAAGAGGTTGTATGCTTTTACTGCACGAGAATAGCTCTTGTCTCTGTATAAGTTGACAGCTTCCATGAAATCACAGGTTTCTTTAGGCCAGATGTCCACCTCCTCCAGCCGGTTCTTCAGCTTCGGACCGTAGATGATCATGCAGGCGGGGACGCCGCAGAGGGTGGTGAACTCTTCTGCCTTCTTTTTAATTGCCCTTTTCCGTCTCTGGTAGGTTATCATTCGAGCCTTTTCGTTTTCAATAAATTTCAAGTTCAGCCTTCCTTGACCCATCTCTTTATCTATCGATATACAAAATAATAATAATAAAAATAATAGTAAAGGTTTTTACATTCAATTACAATGTTACAAACAAATTATTAAATCATTGCTATAAAGAAATTTAGAGAAAAACAATAATGGAAAAGTTGAGAGTACCTTAAACGTTAATGGCTTCTCAAGAATGTCTTTTGAGATCTAAAACAAGAATTGTAATGACTAATTTATAGTAGGAATGATTGAATTGCCACGAATTCGATATCATAATTGAATTTTCCTTGATTGATTTCCAAAAAACAAGGAAATTTTTGTTAGCGTGGTTATGGAAATTAAATAAAAATATTACTATTTTTGTTGTAATTAATTATAGTCCAACCTATTGATTTTAGAATATTTCATTATTTTGTGGATCCTAGATCGAATTTCAGCATATGATGAGGTGGAGAATATCTGTCGAGACTCGAGAGAATCCAAATTGAATCAAATCGAATATATGTGACGCGTCTTATCACTGAACTACTTTTTTATTAATATTATTATTATTAACTCAATTGTTTGTTCACTTTTAAATAATAATAATAATAATAATAAATAACTCAATTGTAATTAACTACTGATTTTTGTAATTAATTATGCTCCAACCAATTGATTTTTGAATATTTGTTGGATTATTTCTAAATAATTTCCATGCTTTGCTAATTAGTAAGATTCTACGTATATGATGATGTGGAGAATGTGTTAAAAGATTCAGATTGAATCAAATCGAATATGACGTGATACATCCAATCAACTTAGGGGGGGTGTATTCGATTAGGATTCTTGAGGACATTTTTTAAGTGACAGATTTTTATGGATTTTTACGGACTTTTATAAATCCACATGGACTTTCATTGATTTTTTAAACATCTATCTCAGACTTTTATGGATTTGTTTAGACATCTATCTCAGACTTTTATGGATTTGTTTAGACATCTATCTCAAACTTTTATGGATTTGTCTAGACATCCATGGACTTTCATGAATTTGTTATCTCTGACTTCTATTATAGATGGAGAATTATACCACTATATGGCTCAATAACACAATATATACACTGCTGGATCAATGTTATCATTTTCTTTCTTTCTTTCTTCCTTCTCCTAAGCTCATTGGTATAAAGAGTTTTTTGAGGCAAATAAAGATTATGGTTATTTTGAAAAAACATATTTAGGTTTATCCAAAAAAAAAAAAAATGTGCTCCAAATTCCCATGTATTAGTACTAATATATTCTTTTCATATGTTTTTATTTTATTATTATTATTATTATTATTATTATTATTATTTTTAAGTTTCAATCATTTTATAAGTAAAATTGTTAACCCATTTAAACGTAAATAAATTCCTATATATGTTCTTGTGCAGGGATATCTGTCTCCCAAGTACATCATCTAATATTGCTATATGACCAATTAAATACTGATGTTAAAAAACGAAGCCACTGATGGTTTTGAGAAATTTACAATTCTAGATGATACACCGTCAAATAGCAAAGAATGAAAACGGAAGAGAAGATGTATATTTACAACAAGAAAAAGAGAAGGCGGTACGACAGCTTTCCTAATAATTTTTCTCTTCCCATTGTAGAGTATGTGTAAAGCTGGAATATACATTTGAGAGAGAGAGAGAGAGAGAGAGAGAGAGAGAGAGAGAGAGAGAGAGCAAAGTCCACCAAAATCTTTGGAGAGAAGGCCGGACATGTTATGACATTTGATATTTATATCTCTTACTATCAAGTCCATCAAAATCCATGATCTAAGAAAATCCTTTAAAATCTAATCATAATTGAATACACCTTGATTTTTGTAGACATTTTTAAAGTCTCAATTCAATACCACTGGATTTGAAAGGATTCTTTAAAAGTTCATAGAAATATGAATTGAATACCACTGGATTAATATAGACTATTTTAAAGTCTTTAAATGTCCGAATTGAATACACCGGGATTTATAATATTTTTAAATGTTCTTAAGAATCATAATTGAATACACCCCCCTTTAATTTTGTTTACTAATTTTGAGAAGATCATTGAATTAGTAAGTTAGGCAATTGGTAGTGGGGTTCCACTTTTATTATTATTATTATTTTATGGACAATACTAGACGGTCTAAAATATTTGTTCAAAATCATACATAAATGATATGGCATGTGAGTTATCAATATTCTGTAAATTATGAGATTATGGTGATATATAGGATCTTAACAACTCACGTGCCATATTATTTAGATAAAGCAACCTAATATTATTTTTTCGAGTGACAATATTTTCATCTCTCAATTGTACATACATCTCAAATTAGTATGTTTTTTAAAATCCAATAATACCCTTAAGTAAAATTACCAGAAGACTAAATAGTTTGTCAGGACACTCACCAATAATTATTAATTAGTTTCCTATTTTAAAATTTCGTGCAAAAAAAAAAAAATTAAATGATTCTTTCCGTTATTAATTTATATCATTAAAAATTCTTTCCATTTTCTTAAACCTTAGATTCTCTTTTAAAAATTAATTTTAAATATATTTTCAATTTGTTTTAAGGAAATACAAATTGACTACTAAGTATGGAGAATGAATCAAAAATTTCCAAAGTTGGTTGTGAAAAAAATAAGGGGTCGTTTGTTTTTTCCACTTAAAACTTAATAGGTCTGAATCATAATTATTAAGTTGTTTTATTTGTTTTTTTAAGTGATCAAACAACTTAAAAATACCAAAAAAACAACTTAAAATAAAAAGTAAAAATTCCTGATTTTTCACTTAATTGTAAATCACTGAATCGCATTAAATGCAATCTAAAATCTTTTCTTCCGATACTATCCTTCATATATAACATATCTCCAATTTCATCATAATTATATATTTTATAGAAATCTTTATTTTAATATATTGTTTATTTTAAATAGCTTTAAAAATAAAAAAGAACCCTAGTCACTTCTCATATTGGTGTTTAATATCAATATTTTATTATGATATTAGGGACTTAGGGTGATGTATTTATATAGTATTATTTTTTTGAGTGTTTTGTGTTAGTTTTCCTGTTGCTCCTTTTATTTTTTAAAGAATTTTTTTTTTCTTTTCTTAGTAAAAATAAAGTTTTTTTATAATCGAATAAGAAGATCATGATCATATATGTTAATATATAATTATTATTTCTGGATTGTTTTTATTCTATATTATATGTATAATTGTTTAACATGGGTATATATGTAAAATTACTTATTTTCAGACAATTTTATTTGTAAAAAACAAACATGTTGACAGTATATTCAAATATGAAGAAAAAAAAAAAACAAACATGTCATTTAGATTCAGGTTTCAGTCACTATTCAACATTCAGTAAAATTCAAGACTATTCAGTCTTCAGACAAAAAAAACAAACGACCCCTAAGTTTTAAATTATTTTTATTAGAAGAACAAAATCATAATAACTTGTTTTCTCTAAATATTTGTATTTTTTTTCTTCCAAACACGCTTTAGACTTTTTTTTTTTTTGTTTTTTTTTTTTGTTATCAATATTAGTTGTTCTTCAATTTCATTTAACATTTTTCTATTTCTAAATCAATTGGTACATATTGTAAACCCTGTGTCCATGTGACTTTCACAACATAAAATGGATCTCCAACAGAAAAAGCCTCAAATCGGGATGATTTTGTTCATATAAAATAGTCAAGAAGAAATTGAAAGAGATGTACATGAGGAGAGAGAAAAGGAGAAAAAAAATTGAGTTTTGATTTTGTGAAAAGAAAACATGGAAGAAAAAGAGAAAAGAAGTAAGGGAAGAGAAAGAACAATGATAGAATTAAAAGAATTAAATATATTAATTAAATTTTAAATAATAATAAAGTTGATTAAATATTATATTAATATATGTAGGTTGTATGTACTTACAAAAATACAATACAATATAATTAAAAAAAAAAATGATATTTTTGGTATTATATGAGGTTTATTTACAAACTATAAAAGTTTTAAAACTTTTGATAGATATGATTATGAAAGGGATGTACATATAGTTTTAAAGGAGTGTCATTATTTAATGAGGTAGGAGGTCGGGTTGGTTTGGGGGCTGTTATTCGGAATAATTCTGGTGCAGTTATGGCTTCTAGTTCTTTTCCTTTAGTTGCGTGTTATGATGCTAAGGTGGCTGAGATTATGGCGATTTATAGGAGCTTGATTTTCAGCAGAGAATGTGGGTTATTTCCGTGTGTTTTAGAATATGATGCAGCTGTGATTATTAAATAGATCAAGGATGGCAGTCATCGAGACTCTATATGTGGCAGCATCCTTGAAGAGATTTCTTCTCTTCTTTGCAGCCTTCAGATTATTTCTGTTTGTCATGTTCCACGTTTGGCTAACACAGTCGCTCACGGCCTTGCTAAGTTTGCTCTAATGGATGATGAGGATCTTTACTGGATGGAGGATGTCCCTCCTTGTGTGCGGAGAGCTGTGCAAATGGATTGCCCTGTTTAGAATCCATTTGTTGCTCTACTTCACTTGTGTTTGGGTTGTTTCTTTTATGTTTTCTGTTATTATCAAAAAATAAAAATAAAATAAAAATTATTTTTTATTTATATATATATACCACTTGCAATAACATAGACTCAAATATGGGATATTGCTATTTTCTTTTATTTTTTATTTTTTGAAAAAGGTTAATTTTATTCAAAGGATAAAGAGTCCAGAACAGAGCACCAAAAATAGAGACATAGAAAGCCCCCAGAAAGCACTACAGAGAGAGCCCCAAAGAAGCAACAAAAGGGAAAAGAGAACTACAAAGAAATATTGCTATGTTGAATAAGCATCTTACCACCTAACCATTATTTTTATTATTATTATTATTGATATTGACAAGATGAGTTGACACAATGGTTAAGTATCTCACACTCTATATTATAAGATTTTGGGTTCCAACCTCTCCCCAACCTAAAAACCTGGATTATTGTAATATTAAAAATAAAAATAAAAACTCAATTGTTTGGCCTACATAATTGGAGGTCAAATTGGATTTACTTGTCAATATCATCACAATTTTAATGGATTCCAGTCCACGTTACCATATTGTCGTATTTATATTTCTTTCATTTAAGATGCTTCATTTGTCCATTCAGTCAAGTACTTACTTTTCTATTATTTTCTAGAAAGTCGGTGCAGAAATAAACACAACAAATGCCGGTACATTGTCTTGGTGGTTGAAGTCTCCCTTTTGGGACACTCCAACAAACAAGGGATGCTCCACCACCAAGGTTCAAGCCTTGCCTTGATATGTATATAATTTGTCCCACCTTGGCTATTAAATCTTAAGTATGGATGTCCTCTCCCGGTTCTATTGGTAGTAACTCTCTCTCCGTAGTGAGAGCTATAATCCATTTGTACCCTCTCCCCGATAGTGGGAGTAGTATTTCGGGCTGTGCTTGCAGAGTATAATTTCTTCAGGTCCCGACGGTTATTGTAATTTTTTAAAAAATAAATAAATAATTATTCAACAAGTGTGAATTAAATCGAAACAATAGGAAGTGATGATTAAGTAAAGAACAAAGAAATAAATAATAAATAAAGAAAATAGAAAAGAGATGTGAGATTAGAAGCAAGCGAGATAGGCGAGAGAATTGCCTTTTATATATTCTGATATCAACTGTTGAACAACAACAACCACACATCGTTCACAACAAAAAACCATATATAGAAAAAAAAGAGAGGGGTAGTTGTTGAAAATATTCTGCCACATATTTAACTTAAACATCAAATAAAATAAATCAAGCTTTCACGTGTGTTAAAAATCACCACACGGTTTCTTTGACATGCATTAATTACGACAGGTGGAAATCCACCCCTTTACAACACAATCAAGATTGTTGAAAAATTCACTATCTACTAATTAATGTTTGATATGACTTACACATGATGCAAGTTGAGTGTCAAATTGCAGGTCGTATCTCGTAGAAAAATCGTTCGTAAATTAAAAAAAAATATATAGATTGGAGATATCAGAAAATAAATATTGGTATATAAATTATAAGGTGTGAGATTTCCTCCTTCATGTGGGATCCACTATGTAATATGAGTATATGACTTCCACAAGAAAAGAAAAAAAAAACGTGTAGGAAACTAGGAAATACTAGGAATCTAACCATAGATAAATATTCAATATTAGTACTTTTAAAACTCATTATCTCCGGTTATGTTCTCTAAATTTTAATTAAATTTTAGCTATTTTAACTATAAAAAAAAAAACTATTTTTGCTAACAACTCACTTCGATCATCATTTCTACTATAACAACTCACTCCGATCATCATTTGAAGATATCAGCAACTTGATCAATGGATGAGACCTTTATAGACCTATATTTGCTGCTGACGTGTCCAAATATTTCCTATAATAACCGCCAATCTTTTCGGTACCTTACACGTATGTTAATTAATTTGTTGTTGTACCTCTGTATTGATAATTCAATTCAATGAATAGTGACAGCAGTGAACATTAGGGTTTTGCATAATTTCTTATTGGTGCATGTACAAGAAATTTAACAAACAATGACTTTTCGATAACTTCCTTTGAAAATGAATTCAGTATAAATAATTGATGTCAAGATTCTAAATTCAAACCTAAAAAAGTCTTGAACCGTTAATTAATTGGCCACTTATATTTCTTATTTTATTGTGAGGTAACTAATGTGTACGCGTTATGCCGTTATTGGACAAAATGGAGTCTTTATATATACAAATATTTTCTATATATTAATTATATATACTTGAGGTTTATAGGGCAGTGTCGTAGTCAGAAATTTTTTATAAGTGGACTTAATAAAACATAAAAGCTTTAATGGTATAACAACATATACACCTGGTTTAAGGAAATAAGAAATGTTAGAAGTCTAATTTACTATGTATTTTGTACAAAATTATAAAATAAAAATAAATGACAATAAAGGAAAAAAATTAGAGTTTCCTAATTTTTTTGTAATATATATACATATATTTTTTCAAGTCAGTGCACACTGATATAACTTATATCAGTGAGTTGCATGTGGACCACTAGATTTATATATTTTGATTCAGTATATATACACTTGTCAATGTTTCTCCATAATCAGTAGTACACATGCAACGCACTGTTGTAAGTTATATCAGTACGCACGAACCAGAATCAGGATATATATATATATATATGTTTGTTGATTAAATTAATATTTTGAGATTACTTATGTGAGGACTATGAGAGAGTAAGAGAGTCGTGCACTCGAGCTAATAAAACAAGAGATCAAATATTTAATAATCAACATAAATAAAATAATTTAACAATTAGTATTGAAAACAGTTAAATTTGAATTATAAAATTATTTTATTAGATAATCTAGTGGGTTTTACAACATATAACGTACTCTAAAATGTTTGTACCGATTTGAAAGAATTTAGCTTGATTATATTAAATAATCTCATTATTAACTCATAAATAATTTATCTAACTAATAATTTTTCCCCTTAGTTTTAGACCGGGCTGCAGCCAGGGGAAGCCTACCCTTGGCTACGCCCTTGTTATAGGGTACTTTAATTTCCCATCACTTGATCTGTTTCATTTTCAAAAATCAGAATCTATATATCGGGAAAATGATCGAAGTCATCAAGAGAATATATATATATATATATATATCAATCACATATCTTTCCTCTTGGAAGCAAGAAGAGACGTGAATTGATGATATTTGTTTGGAGCCAGGAGATTTTGTATAGGTCTATTGTGTGATCATCTTCTTCTTCTTCCACACAGCTGGACCAATACAGGGCCACTATATGTATATAAAATGTTTTCTTTACTATTCGAAAGAGACATGAATATAGTCGGTGCGATGTTAATTTATGATGGTACGTATTTGATTATGAATAATACTAATTTATCTAAATTTGGTTTTCGAAGAATATTGTGGCAACATTGTAATCCATTCATTTAAATTATGAAAATTTAAATATAATTTAAATGAATAGATTATAATGATACCACATCATTTTTACACCAGATTTAGACACCAAATTCGAACAAAGCAGCATTATTGTTTAAATATATATTAAAATGGACTTGTATTACGTGACATGAATCACACAATCAAGTATTGGAAAACTTGAATATATATATATATATATATAGTAACTTTTAAGTAAGGATCACTTACTTTAGTTTCGATTCAAACCTTGATGAAATAACATCGATTTATATGAATTTTGATATGAATTTTTTTGTGGATGATAAGTTCATTGAATTCTACCAATATAAAAAAAATTGAGAATTTTTAAAATACTAGAACTATTTAAAAATAAATAAAAAATTCCTATATATATCTCATTTTTCCGATGCCTTTATATTTAGCAAACTCAGGATAAATAGTTCTAGTATTTGAAAAAATCTTAAATTTTAATAATCACCACAGAGTTTCTTTGACATGCATTATGACAGGTGAAAATCCACCACTTTACAACACAATCAAGGTTGTTGAAAAATTCACTATCTACTAATTAATGTTTGATATGACTTACATATATGTAAGCTGAGTGTCAAATTGCAGGTCGTATCTCGTAGAAAAATTGTTCGTAAATTAAAAAAATAGATTGACTATCTTCATTTTACTTTTCTTTGGAGATGTCAGTAAAGAAATATTGGTATATAAATTATAAGGTGTGAGATTTCCTCCTTCACGTGGGATCCACTATGTAATATGACTTCCACAAGAAAAGAAAAAAAAAACGTGTAGGAAATACTAGGAATCTAACCGTAGATAAATATTCAATATTAGTAGTTTTAAAACTCATTATCTCCAATTATGTTCTCTAAATTTTAGTTAAATTTTAGCTATTTTAACTAAAAAAACTATTTTTGTTAGCAATTCACTCCAATCATCATTTCTACTATAGTTAGTCATTAATATTTTAATATTTTTAGAATTTAAAATATAAATAAATTTATTTTATTTTAAATTGTAAAAATAAGAGAGAGAAGATCAATCAATTTAAAAATATTAAAAAAAAAATAATAAGAAAGAAAACATAGGGAGCTTGAAATGGCTCCCTACATTTGGAGAGCCTCTTGGTGGTTCTATAAAATAGGGAGCCATTTAGGGAATCCTTTGGAGTGCTCTAAAACCATTTCCACTAGCTATTTTAACTAAGGAGGGGGTTTAGAGAGCCCCCTATAACTTGATAATATGAGATTTACCTAGTGGTTTGTCTCTAACATAACTTTCACAAATCTCGATTATTGTAATATTTAAAAATATATATATCATAATTCATAACTTTTCTTTAACCTTTTTTTTTTTTTTTTGATGAAATTGGAATGAACTAACTGAGAAAAGCATCAAAAGCATCATAAAATTTCAATATATCTAACTTAGACTTTTAAATTTATTTATAAAAAGTATAAAATAATCAGTAACATCAGCCCTTAATTAATTAAAAAATGAATGACACTATGTTAATGTCACTTTCATTTATATATATTGAAATTGAAATGTTTTGTTGAGAAATTTGAACACAACATCTTCCCCGAATTTGATACATGCTTGGGTGGAGGTGGATGCATTGAATGTTGCTGCCTGTGTGAACTCCCCTTCGCCTCCTTGTGGTGATGCTGGCTTCGTTTTCAATGATGTTTCTAGTCTTTGTTTGGATATCGGGATTTCTATATGTAGGGCTATTCCTAGGAGTGGGAACGGTCTTACCCATAACCTTACTTCTTTGACCATCTCTTCTGAAAGAGACAATTTGTGGTAAGAATATTACCGTTTGCTTGCTGTTAGTTCAGCTTATGTTTACTTCAAATAAATAAATAAATAAAATAAAATAAAATAAAATGAATCAGTTGTTATTATTTGACTTTGAGCAGGAGAAAAATGTCCTGTGTATAGTATACATTTCAGGGTTCAAAACAAGTTGCAAGATCCTTTTCAATTTCATCATCAGTAGAAAACAGACGAAATAACACTTAGAAATTAATTAACAAAACAAAGGGTTGGAATCCCTCTAAAAACCTATGTAGCACGGATACGGATACGGATAAGGGATACGGATACGGCACGATACGGGGATACGGTAAATCTTCAAAAACTAGGATACGGATACGGCAAGGATACGTCAATTAAAATAATATATATTTATATTTATATATATATTTGATAATTCATTTAAAATCAAAACATATTTAGAATCCAAATAAAACATGTCATATAACTACATAAGTCATAACAATGTAACATATTACAGGATCCAAATAAAATATGTCACATAAGTCGAACATATTACAAAATCAAAATAAAACATACATCACATAAGCCATAACATATTACAAAATCCAGATAATACATAAATAAATAAAAACTCATAAAATATGTTTTAAATTCCTAATTAACTTCATTATCATCATTCCCATTGTTAAATAATCTAAATAATTTGGCATTTAACTTTGGTTCATCAAGTGAAAGGTTTGTAATCTCAAGTATCTCGTTATTCTCCATGTCAATGGAATCAGAGCCAAAAAAATTTTACAGTTTCATTTTGACCCATAATATTTTGAAATTATAATTTGACCCTGTTTTATACTAAAATAATTATAATATTGCCCCAAATCTATCCTCCAAGTATCCCCCAAGTATCCTCAAAGTATCCTTCAAGTATCCGCTAAGTATCCTCCAGTCAAACTTATGAAAAAGTCAACGGATACGCCATTTGGTGTATCGGATACGTATCTTGAAGTATCCGGGAAGTATCGAAACTGGATACGAGTTCGATACGAGTTACCTCCACCAAATGAAGTATCTGTGCTTCCTAGCTAAAAACGTACCACCATGTCCATTTACAAGTATGGAGTAAATATATATCTTTAGACTGTGAAAGTAAATATCCGAACCATATATATATAATATTTGCTCTCGACACATTCCGACAAACATTTTATCGGTTCAAAGCCAGATTTGGGAAAAAAAAAACAATACAAACAAACGGTCGTAAGCCCTCTAAAAATGTCTTAATCACCACCCCATCTCCAATTGTACATGAGATTATTATTTTCTGTTGTCCGAATTTGAATAATATTTATGGAACCAGCTGCTTCATGTTGGAATTTTGTTTTGTCTTTCCGTATTGTATAAACTATGATGTATATATATTTAAACTTTTATATATAAAGTTTGACCTAATCATACGAGTAATAAAAAAATGTTCCGTTTGAGTCACCACCACGGCTAACGGAAATTTAAAAAAATATATATATATATTGATGATATTTTATATATAGATATTGGGACCACTTTACTATTAAAATTTAGAATGTAACGTAACTCTACTATCAATAAAAGAGAAGTGATGAAAAATGCAGCATGACAGAATCCATAAACATAAAATCCAACATGAACGTTAAAAAGTTCAATTGTTGTAGTAGTATTCTAAATATTGGAAGTTATATGGACGTTAAATAGTGTTAGTCATAAATAAAACTGTAGTTTTATTATCTTTAACATGCATATACATAGATTATACATATGACGAGGTTACGCACACAACACACCCGTCTTGAATTCGACTCAATCCTCTAACGTTACAGAGTCAGAATTCCGTACCAAAAAATGAATCCCCCGTCTAATAATTATGTTACATATATATACTTACCGAAAAAATCGTTTATAACTTGAATCATAAAGTAATAAAAGACCACTAACCCATCAACCGAAAATGCCGGCGATGAGAAGAAGACGTAGACGATGAAGCCGACGAAACCGTACTAACGGAGGAGTCACTGGCGCTCCTGAAGAAGAGGTCCGATAAGTAATTCTCCACATCTTCAGGGGCATATCTTATAAATACACCAACACTTGTCTCTCCAACTGTGTTCCTATGCTTATTGTAAAAATCCCGATAAACCGCCACCAGCTTCCTTGCTATAGAAACTTTTATCTCGTCACGCAATTTCGGGTCGGGTACGATACACGGACTCTGTTTCTTGTATGCTTGTTCAAAGCTTGAATTAAAATTCCTGAAATAATCCTTAGCCTGACCCTGCGAAATCATAACCGTCGTATTCGGATCCGGCAGTGTTTTGAACACGTGGCCCCACGCAAGCCGTTCGTAGTTTTCCGCGAACTGTTTCACTTTCGCTTCGTGTTTGTTGATCCACTCTTCGCCGAGAAGGTAATGGAGATTCGATGTACGGACTTTTGATATCACATGTTGGAGATTGTTTGCGAGGAAGAGATACGATAAGGACACGTCTTTGTAACGCTTTAATTTCCCGTCGAGCTTGCAAAGAAGAACGAGAATGAGCCACGCCACGTGTAAGGTGATTACCGGCGTCGCCGAAGAGTCGCCGGGAATCTGGCTGTCGAAGGAGGATTCTGTGACAGTTGATTTCGACGGAGGAGGCCAGTCGGCGGAGATGTCGATGAGGATGTTGCTGTAATCGGCGAGGAGAGAGAGGTAATTCATTGTATGAGCTGTTAATGGATGAAGTCCGCCGCCTGCGACGGTGTCTTTCGACGAGTCCTTTTGGATTGATGACTCGAAGTCAAAGATCATCACTCGGACTGAGTCACTGAGTTTGATAAGCGAGTTGACTGCCTGTAATCTGACGGCGGAGGTTGATTCGAATGAGAAAATCGATTCAATCTCCTGCCAGTTACCGGCGATGGTTGAGTACATGTCAAGCAAGCGGAAGATTTTCTCCGCCTGAGTTTTCTTGCTCTTGACGACGAGCTCAGGGAAGCTAAAGAGAAGCGAGGCTCCTTCTTTGGAGATGTCGTTGAAACAAGACTCTCTGATGGAGTCCGACGACACGAAGACGTGGTCGCAGAGGATTCTCTCTCCGGCGAAGAGTGTTCTCATGGAGACCTTCACCGCCGCCAACCAGTTCTTGATTCTGAGATCAAGCACTTCCCAATCCATTTTGTTGATCTGAGAAGAGCTCACTCGCTCAACGCCTAATCGATAAATTCCTTCATCGATTATCGATTTGCGTATGATTTTGTAGATGTTCATGCACTCTTTAGCGTAGCCGGCGGAGATCATACAATCGGCGATGGATCTCAAATCCGCCATCGCAATTGAAGACACTTCTTCAACTTCGGTGATGGAGTCACCTGCGACGCGGACTGTATTATCATCGTCTTGATGTTGATCAAGCGAAATCGAACCGTCGTCGTCGTCGTAATCGGAAACGCTAGATCTGGCGGACGTGCGTGATGATCTGGTGGACACCGATTCCGGATCCAGGTGAGCTCTGTTCATCGACAGAATCTGATAAAACTCTTTTTGCAGTCTCTTCATAGCTATTTGCATCAAGCTCTGAGCATGAACAAGCTTTTCGTGATCGGAACTCGCCGACGTGCTGTACTCGTCGGAGACCAACAAATGCATGGCTTTTTGGAGATCGTTGACGCACTTCAAGAATTGCATGGCTTCTCTCTTGTTCTCGTAAAACAGAGAAGTTACTTTCGCAATCGTCGACGAGTCCGGGTCCCATTTCATGATCATCAACGTCGCCGACTCGATGGTTTTATCAATCGTAGTTTCAGAGAAGTTACGGCCAGGCGTCAACATAGAAACTGATGTTCTCGACGGCGAATCCGTACCGCGAGAGAAAGAATACGACGGCGTTTTCGGGTTAAAGCAGATGCTTCTCATTCCTTTTCTTGGCATTTTCAGAGTATATGTAAATTTCAAGTAGTGTTTTGTGTTTCTGTTTGTTTCTCAAGAAAAATTAGAGAGAGAGATGGATATTTATAGACGATGGATTGAAGAAGTTAGACGAACGACGCCGTTGTTTATGAAAGAAAAACTTGGAGAGGAGAGGTTTGACTTTTTGATTTTGCGTAATCATCGAACACTCTTTTACGCGGACACGTGTAATTTTTAAAGTGTAATTACGTGACAATAAAAAAAAAATACACTATTTATATTTGTCATGCGCGGGAGATTATTAAAATAATCAAAAAAAGAATTGCCGGAATTTCAACGTTGTTATATATTGAATATTCATGCCGCCTATTGAATCATCTCTTATTTTTAGTTGATCTTTTAACAAGCCTTATTATGAATGATAATGGGAAATTAGAATTTCTTTTATCGATCGGATGATTAAGATTGGTCGAGTGATATATATATTGGTCATGTTCGCATCAATGAAAGTGTATGTATAAAAATTCAAGAATTACTATCTTTCTTTAAAATCTCAAATGGTATTATTTTAAAAAGTAAATAAAAATTCTTTTATCTATAATTAAACACTAAATATATGACTATTTAATATAAAATAATTTTGAAAGAAGAACAACTAATTAATAACTTCTTCTTTTTTTTGGAAATACCTTTCGGAGTGCTTATAAATATATTTAATTTCGTAGTCCAATTTATACATATTTTTATAGTTTAACTACGAGAACCTAAATTTCGGCTATTTTGACGGTTTCAATTTGAATCCGAATCCGTTAAAACTCTAAAAACGGATTTCTTATATGTAAAATTTGTAGCCTTTTTTTTTTTTTTTTTTTTTTTTTTTTTTTTTGAGTATGTTAGTTGCTGATATTTAAATGAAACATTTGATCTTAATCCAGTACATACTGTGAAAATTATAGTAAAGGCAAGGTGTTTGTGATATGCTTCAATGAAGCTTATTGCAGACGAAAAATGGAGTCTAGCTCCTGTATTCAAAATTTGTTGTTTCTTGCTTATAATTACAATTGCATGAGACATATATTTATACTAATCAGAGTTCTCTAGAAGCTTCATATAACTGATTCATAACTGATTCTTCCTTGAATTGCGGTAATCCAATCAGTTCTCCAGCTCAGCAACAGAATTTGGATGCCAAAGCTAGTTTGTTATTTTTGGCGTCAAATTCTGTTTTGCTCAGAATTCTGTTGAGAGATTTGTTTCCTGTATGTACTAGAATCAGATGTTGACAAGATTATATAGTTGTGATTCATGCTTCTAGAAGACCAACGGAAGTGTGGTTGTGATCTAAGAGTTGTACTCTTGTGAGCCACTTGATCAATTTGTTTCACAGCTGATGCATACAGAGTAGTATGCTTCACACATACTAATTAAATTGGAATTCTATCGTAATTATATGTAAGTATTGTTGCCATTTTTCGGTTGATCATTTTTCTTGCATATATTTATATGAAATATTTGTTTTATGTTCATTTTATACTTATTTTTTGTAGTTTAACTATGAGAACACAAGTTTCGGCGATTTAGTCAGTTTCAACGAATTCAGTTGATTTAGTCAAATTTTAATCATACAACGTTTTCAAATATGTAAACTCTAAGTTGCCATGGTCATCAAGGTAAAGCACCCCCAACTCATAATTACAACATTAATGTGAACTTATTAGTGTCAAAGACCATGACCAACATTCTTGATCAGTCATGACCAAAAACCCTTCCAAATCGACCCTTCTAGATTTATGACACCTAAATTGTGAACCAAATAAAAGTGGACGGACCTAGAATAGAATCTTTTGAAAATACCAAATCATTAGAACACCGTTTGACTACAAGAGAAAAAAACTTCAATATGTTTCCAACGATCATACATCTCTCGTATGTTTGATTATTCATATCACAAGAATCCGAAAGTACATTTGGACATATATTATGTCATATGAATTTAGAGTTGCTCATTTTCCCCGGAATCCTCATTTTCCTGCGTCCTCATCCCCATCTAAGGATTTTTTTGGGGGGCAAAAACGGTGAAATGTGTGTGTATCATCCCCAAATTGAAATGGGTAGCTCTCCCCATCCTCATTTCCCCATTTCCCCTAAACATATATAAATATAATTATAATATATATATGGGGCAAGATCCATGACCTCAATTTTTACACAATTGTTGACACAACTTTTTGACCATAGGATCTTGCTTCTTTTAATGGATATGATTTATTATCTTTTTCTTTCCTTATTTATTATAGACATTGTCTCTCTCCTAATTAATACTTTATCTCTCCAACATATTATTATTTTATTAAATTCTCTCACCTTAATTAATTTTATGTCTTTAATTTATTTTTCTTTTCTTTTCTTTTTTCCTTTACACGTTTTCTTTTTCTTTTTCTCTTTTTTACTTCTAAAACTAGATCACTCTCACTTTTAAGTCTTTAAAATCCCTTTATTTATTTATTTATTTATTTACTATTCTTATTTCTCAATTTACTTCATCTAAAATAAAAAATTTTATACATGTAATCACTCTCCTCTTAGAAATTAATTTGGTATGACTACTGTATATAGATTTAACTATCATAAAATCTATTTATAAAAATAGATATCATCACATCTATTCGAAAAGAAGAAAAATAAACTAAATCAATTTTTTTCCAAAGCAAAAAATTAAAAAGAAATCTAACATGTCAAATCTTACAACAAAAATTTAATAAGATTGTAACAGTCTTATATAAACAATTCCAAAAGAACCAAAATTTTTGTTCTTTCAATCTTTCTTTTATCATTATTAACTAGAAAACAAGAAGATACAAGATAACAAAAATAATTAAATAAATATAAAAATTCGAAGAATAAAAAAAATACTTTAGATAAACCATGAGCATCTGTTGACAAGTCTTCTAATTCCAAAAATTTTGACATTTTTGAATATGATAAAAATCAATTGAAGCTAATCGAATGAAAGAAAAAAAAATAAAGACAGGAAAATGAAATATTTTAAAGATTGAAGAGTGAAAGTCTAATGATATTCTGATTTCAGGTAAAATAAAATAATAAAAAAAAACATGTAAAGGAAAGAAGAAAAGACAAAAAATTAAATAAGGTGAGAGAATTAAATAAAATAATAATATTTTGGAGAGGTAAGCTATTAATTATGTGAGAGATACAATATCTGTAATAAATAAGGAAAGAAAAAGAGAATAAATCTCATCAATTAAAAGAAGAAAGATCTAATGGCCAAGAAGTTGTGTAAAAAATTATGTAAAAAAATGGGGCCATGGATCCTGCCCCATATATAAATTCCTAAAATATTAAAAATTATTATAAATGAACATAAATAAATAGAAAAGAAGTTCATATTGATAAAATAATAATAATAATAATAATAATAATAATAATAAAAACTATTGTTAATTAAAATTAATCTCTACATGGAATCTGAAATCGTCCAAGTTGGTATTTGTACTCGAATGTAATTAAAATTGCTCGTTTAATTAATTAATTTTTTTATTGGCACTTTGATAATCAATTCATCAAAGACTAACAAGTTCCATTCGTGCAAGCTGTATTTTTCTTTTAAAAAGTTTAATACTTTTCTATATAATTTTTACGAATGTTATTAAAATAAGTATCACTATCCATCACGTATCAACGTGAGTATAAGACGAGAGTACGTGCAAAAAAGTAAACCCACGAATCACGATTTATCATAACACATAAAAGTATATACACACTATCCTAATCAGCCGTTTCTGGTTTATTTATATATATATAGTTTTTCTATCATCGGTTCGTCCTAATATAAAATATATCAGAACGAAAAATATAGATCATTATATTTATGCACTTATCAAAACTTCTCTATAATTTATGGTCAGCATTCTTCGTCCTGATATATTTTATATCATGACAAACTGACAGTAGAAAGGCTGATATAACTTCATGTGGATATTGAATGTAAGCCATTAGTTTTACATGCTTTGACTCAAGTGTGTATGCACTTGTCTAAACCTAGCAATGGGTCGTGTTATTACGAATTCGTATCGTATCATTTCATATTTGGATCGTGTTAAAATTGCTCCACCCAAACACGACCCGTTAGCTTAATGGGTCTAAATATAAAACCCGAAGTCATTTGTTAAATTAATGGGTAACCCGAACCAACCCATTGTAAAATGTTTTATTTGAAATTTAATAAAAAGTTGTAAATAAATAATACTGAAGAATGATCAAACTCATGCAATCAAGTCCACCATAGGCTCCAAAATTCTATTGAAAACTATTATTTTAAGAAAAACAAAAAATAAACTTGAAAATAAAATCTAACATGACTTCCATAAATCTTCATTATGCTGCAATTGAGAATCTCAATTCTCAGTTACGCTTACAAATATTAAATTGCTTGTGTTAGAAGACGATTACTTTTAGGGTTATGGTTAGATTATAGTGATACAATCAATTTATGTCTTAGAGTTTTTAATTTAATTTTTTTAATTAATTGTTAAAATATATCCCAAATGTAATTATAAAGATATTTTTTTTTATAAATTCAACAACTTTAATAAAAAAAATTTGCTATTGAATCAGTAAACATAATTTTTTTTTTAATAAATTTCATAAATATATATATATATATTTTTAAAAAATACTTATATTAATGGATTATAACGAATTAATGGTTTTTCAAAGGTGAACAAAAAACCAACCCATTATATTATGGGTTTTAATGGTTTGACCCATTAACAACCAAATCCGATAAACTAGACCTATCAACCGCTATTTTCGAATGGGTTTAGGTCGTGTTAATGGGTCGTTTGAAATTTTGCCCGGTCTACTGACTTATCAAAGCTTCTCCATAATGAGTGACTCACATTCAATATCTTGATAAAATTTTATCAGGATTCAGGACGTCCTAACCAGATCAGGACCATATATATATATATACACTTGTTAGTTTATTATTATTATTTTTTTTAATTTGTGGCGCTATTTTATGGAAAAAAAAAATATCAAAATCTTGCATCTATATATGTTATTTGAAACATTACAATTTAATCCAAGAATTTAGAGAGTTTTGGTATTATTATTTTTTTATAAAAAAAATGACCTTGAAATATCGTTAATAGTCTTTATAAAATTACAAAAACGTCCATTTACAATTACTAAAAAAATATTTGAATTTAAAAGTTTTAAAATACCCTTATTCGGTAATACAAAATTTAACATAAAAAAATGTTAGATGGACATGGACTATTTTTATCAAACGAGAAACAATAGAGACATTTTCTTTTATTTTCTTATCTTTTTTTTTTCTTATAGGGTTATAGTTAAATAAAACAAATACACAAAAATCAGTAAAGAATAAACTAGTAGTTTTATAAATAATACGAATAATAATAATAGTAAACTTCTCTCTTATTATATTCTATTTGTATTAATATTATTTTTGTAAATTATAAATATATTATTAATTAAATAAGCACTTTGACGTTTGAAATCTGCAAAAGTTAATAAAAGTGAAAGGTCATTGCAATTGCAGTCTCGCTCCCTCGATCTTTCCTCTGAAACCCAGCAACGTCACCATATACGTGTATAAATTAAAAATTATAATCTAAAAATTAGTCTAATTTCAATATCAGGCATGACGAAAAACATTTGATTTCTAAAAAGGAAAATAACAACTGTGAGAAAATTATACACGCAACCTCATTAAGGAAAGTCAATTACATTTAACTAACTTTTTATTTTTTTTATTTTAAAAGCTAGAAAAGGCACCAAGCCAGGAAAGAACAAAGCACCACAGAGGCCGGGGGACAGACCCCCCACAGCCGCAGAAACAAGAAAAAACAAACAGGGACACCGCAAGCAACCAAGCAACGAAGGAGAAGCCCCTCACAGCAACAAAGAGAACCAAAAGAAAAACAAAACCCCGCAACAACGACAGGAACCCAAAGCCTTACACACTCCACCATAAATCGTCAATCCCAGGCTTCAGACCTTTCTTAGCAAGGTATCCGCAAAGTAGTTTGACCATCTAGATCGGTACTCCACCCTGACCAAACTATTCCTTAATACAATTCATTTTTCTATGCTTTGTAAATTGTAATAATATTTTTTATTGTTTTGTTAACAAATAATGTGAAAGCTTAAGCTCCCTATTGCATTAACTTATATATATACATGATGTTATCAGAGAGATAGACCATTATAATTCTGTTGAAATTATCATCAACCTATATATATATATAGACATATAAATTATAATACCTAATCGTCGAAAACTCCCTTTTAACTCTGACAAATATATATATTCTTGCTGATTCAAGAGTTTACTACTCTTCGTAGGATTCAAGTCGTATATCCTCGATCTCTCTCCTCGAATCCCAAATAAAAATAAATTCTTATGAAGCATGTCTATACAATGATGAATGATAATCTCTCAGTCCGGCTGTTGGTTTATTATAAATTAATTAGTATTTTTTTTTTAATAAAATAGTTGTAAATATATCATCCATTGACATACATGTAGGTTTACATCATGTATATATATATAACGTAATGCAATAATCATTCAACTATGAACTAATCATTTTCATTCAACAAAAAACCAATTGTATAAATCTGTTGAAATTATCATCAAACTATATATAAACATATAAATTATAATACCTAATCGTGGAAAATTCCCTTTTAACTCTGACAAATATATACTTGCTGATTCAAGAGTATACTACTCTTCGTAGGATTCAAGTCGTATATCCTCTCTCTCCTCGAATCCCAAATAAAAGTAAATTCTTATGAAGCATGTCTATGCAATGACGAATAGTAATCTCTTAGTCCGGCTGTTGGTTTATTATAAATTAATTTATATATTTTTTTAATATAAAATAGTTGTAAATATATCATTCATTGACATACATATAGGATTACATCATGTATGTATATATATATATATAAAATGTAATGCAATGAAGTAATTCATTCAACAAAAAACCAATAGAATTTTTCGTTAGCTGTTACCATGACCTCCAACAAAACTAATCATTTTCTAGCATTGACGATCCTAGTTAATTATGTTTTCAAAGTGCAAATTAATCAATATCAAATCTATATTAATGTGAACTTTATTTATATTTTCATATTTCAAAGTAATATATTTATAATGCATCAGTGAACACAGTTTGACCAATCTGAAATGAGAGTACGTACAAAATTTTATGTTTATCCAATTATTAGTATAAGAGAAGAGAGTACATGGAGACACAAAGACTAGTATCTGAGAAGCTTATTATAATTTAATTGCTAAATGTAAATTATATATTTTAATGTTTATCATGGTAACCACGTAGAACAATTTAAAAAATATTACACCTAAATTTATCTGTTGATGATTACAAATTTATCTTATACATTTTTTTTTTTTTTTTTAATGATATCTATCAATTCGGAACTAGTTATTTTTTTGAAAGTTTTCACCATTGGTAGAATTCGAGCCATAAACCTATGAGTCATTTATCTAAATTCTAAGCTTGTCCATCTAGTAACTGAGCTACCTCCCGTTGGCTACTAATCTCCTTTATATATTCTTATTCTTATTGAGTTGACCCGTATGATGACATAATTATTTCCATACAATGCTTTTATTTTTTGGTGTGAGAACTCAAAAAGGTATACAGAAAAAGTGTAAGTCATGTGCTGAGTGCTCACATTGATGAAAATTGATATTTGAATTTTTGACGCGTTTTGGAGTCTTATTTGATGCGCTACTGTGCAAATGATTCACTTAAATGTGAAAAGTTGACCATTAGTCAGTATTATATATATAGGAAGAACTTTAAACTAGTCAAAAAATTAGTAGGTTTATTGTTTTTGTCCAAAATTATCATTTTTACTGTGTTTGTTAACATATCCACTTTTTGGACAAGATTGCCCTTGTTTATAAAAAAAAAATTCTTTTTTTTTTTCTTTTTCTTCTTCTCTCTCCTTTCCACAGTATCTTTTTTTTCTTTCTCTCTCTCTCTCCCCTTCTCTCTCATATGTTCATCTTCTTCTTCTTTCTCCTCTCTTCTCTTTCTTTTTCATGCCTTCCACTCTTCTCCTTTTCTCTCTCACGCCTTCTCTCCTTCTTCCTCTTCTCTTTCTCTCCTCTCTTCTCTTTCTCTTTCACTTTTTTAAAAAAATTTCAGATTTGAAAAAATTTAGATTTTATTTTGAAAATTTTCAGATTTGTGTTTATGTTTAAGTTTGGGTTGTGGTTGTTTTTATGAATGGTGGGAGTTGTGTTTGAGTTTGAGTTTTGTTGAAAAAAAAAATTCAAATTTTTTCAGATTTGATTTTTATCAAAGAAAAAATTTCAGATTTTATTTTGTTTAAACACACCAAACCACCAATTAAACACACCAGACAAAACTCATTAAACATACCAGGGCCAAAATAATTAAACACACTAGGGCAAAACGAATTAAACACACCAGAGTAAAACGAATTAAACACATCAGAGCAAAAACAATTAAACACATGTGTGTTTAATTCGGTTTTCCTTGGTGTGTTTAATGAGTTTTGTATGGTGTGTTTAATTGGTGGCCTGATGTGTTTAATTGATGGCCTGGTGTGTTTAATTCGTTTTGCCCTGGTGTGTTTAATTCGTTTTGCTCTGGTGTGTTTAATTGTTTTTGCCTGGTGTGTTTAATTTGTTTTGTCCTGGTGTGTTTAATTCGTTTTACTCTGGTGTGTTTAATTGTTTTTGCCTAGTGTGTTTAATTGGCGGCTTGGTGTGTTTAATTTATTTAAACACACTAGTATTAATCAATTAAACACACCACTAACATTCAATTAAACACTTGCTCGAGCCGTTCCTGTTGTTTGTTTGCTGGTTGGCTTTGCCTTATTTGCCTTTCAAAAAAAAACATTCAATTAAACACACCAGTAACACACAATTTAAAACCTGAAAAAAAAAATTCAACCAAAAACTTTTGGAAAATTTTTTGAACAAAACAAAACATGAAAAAATTTTAAACCTTAAAATTTTGGAAATTTTTTTGAACTAAACAAAATATGAATTTTTTAAAAACAAACAATACTCAAACTTAACCACAACCATAATCACCCTTAAAATCAACAACTAACACTCAAATCCAAACCTCTTTAAAATCTGGAAATTTTTCAACAAAAAAAAAAAACAATTTTATTTTTTATTTTTATAAATATGGTTTGGGGTCGCCCGATCTGGACCAAATAGTGGTCAAATCAGAAAACCCATGGGAAATCTGGAAATTTTTCAACAAAAAAAAAAAACTAATTTTGTTTTTAAAAATCTGGAAAAAAAACGAGAAATATAAAGAGAAGAGAGGAGGAAATCTGGAAGAAGAAGGCGTGAGAGAGAAGGAGAAGAGAGGAGCGAAAGAAGAAGAAGAAGAACGTGTGAGAGAGAAAAGGAGAGAGAGAAAGAAAAAAAAAGAGATTCAGGTGAAAATGAGAGAGAGAAGGAGAGAGAAGAGATTAAGAAAAAAAAAATAGGGGCAATTATATCCTCACAGTCCATTTAATGACAAAAACAATAAAAATAATAATGTTGGATAAAAACAATACATCCCCTTAATTTTTGGCTAAAAATGCCTTTTTTCTCTATATATATATATATATTACCAATGGCAAAAACTTCAATAAAATACCTGATAGATAAATAGATACCGTTAAAAAAAAAAAAAAAAAAAATCTATATAATTTGACCATGAAAAAAGGCCAAAAAAAAATCTCTTTTAGCTGAAGTTCAATAGCCACAAATAATAATAATAATAAATAAAAAAAAACATCAACGACTTAAAATCTTCAACTTATATATATAGTGGTCCACATTTTTTATCCTGATATATTTATTGTCAGGACGAATTGACAATAAAAAATCTGTATATATATAATCGACTTAATAACAAGGTTTATTCCGTAAATTTTATAACTTTATAGTATAGTATGTTATAAACACTTTTAAAATGATGTTTAGATATGTAAGGCTACAGAGTTGATCCTTATTAACCACAACCCTACGGCCTACGGGCTTGTATACACTTGCATATGGCATGCAAAAACTTCACTGCTTTCAGAATCTAACGTTGAAATTACAATGTTCTCTTTGTCATTTTCATCCTTCTCACTCAAACAATCAAAATTTCCACTACGTACAAATTTGTACTTGACATTTGAAAAGCTTATAATGATAAGGTATTTAAAATGTGGTAGTCAGACAGTCCTCATCGATTTTCTTTGAAGTCCAGAATCAGAACCACGTAAGCATATATATGTGTAATGTATAATCCAAATTTTCACATTATATATATGTATATATATATATTCTAATTTTCGGTATCAGCCATGACCAAAGAACATTTGACCAATAAAAATTGAATTAATTTCTGATGAAAAAGAAAAACAAGGGAGAGAAGAAAACACATGCAACTTGATTATATATGCCAACTATGACTTGTGTTTTTCACCACTCATTTTCACATTTTCACATTTTTAATTTGTCTTGTTTATAAAGTTTTAACTGTGTCTTCGAATTTGAATGTTTTTATATATGTTTATGTACCAGACTCCAGACTCATGAAGAGAGTTCACTGTAATTGAAGAAATAACTGATCAGCTTCTCAAAATTTGCATATATAATAATTAAGCTGCGCTTGATCCGATATTTTATAGAGGAAATAGATATTGGGACCACTTTACTATTAAAATTTAGAATCTAACGTAACACTGCTATCATTAGAAGAGAGGTGATGAAATATGCAGCATGACAGATTCCATAAACATAAAATCCAACATGAATTGTTGTAGGAGTATTCTAAATATTGGAAGTTATATGGACGTTAAATAGTGTTGGTCATAAATAAAACTGTAGGTTTATTATCTTTAACATGCATATACATGGATTATACATATGACGAGGTTTCGCACACAACACACCCGTGTTGAATTCGACTCAATCCTCTAACGTTACAGAATCAGAATTCCGTACTAAGAAATGAATCCCCCGTCTAATAATTATGTTACATATATATACTTGCCGAAAAAATCGTTTATAACTTCTATAATAAAGAAATAAAAGACCACTAACCAATCAACCCAGAATGCCGGCGATGAGAAGATGACGTAGACGACGAAGCCGACGAAACCGTACTAACGGAGGAGTCACTGGCGCTCCTTAAGAAGAGGTCCGATAAGTAATTCTCCACATCTTCAGGGGCATATCTGATAAATACACCAACACTCGTCTCTCCAACTGTGTTCCTATGCTTATTGTAAAAATCCCGATAAACCGCCACCAGCTTCCTCGCTATAGAAACTTTTATCTCGTCACGCAATTTCGGGTCGGGTACGATACACGGACTCTGTTTCTTGTATGCTTGTTCAAAGCTTGAATTAAAATTCCTGAAATAATCCTTAGCCTGACCCGGCGAAATCATAACCGTCGTATTCGGATCCGGCAGTGTTTTGAACACGTGGCCCCACGCCAGCCGTTCGTAGTTTCCCGCGAACTGTTTCACTTTCGCTTCGTGTTTGTTGATCCACTCTTCGCCGAGAAGGTAATGGAGATTCGATGTACGGACTTTTGATATCACATGTTGGAGATTGTTTGCGAGGAAGAGATACGATAAGGACACGTCTTTGTAACGCTTTAATTTCCCGTCGAGCTTGCAAAGAAGAACGAGAATGAGCCACGCCACGTGTAAGGTGATTACCGGCGTCGCCGAAGAGTCGCCGGGAATCTGGCTGTCGAAGGAGGATTCAGTGACAGTTGATTTCGACGGAGGAGGCCAGTCGGCGGAGATGTCGATGAGGATGTTGCTGTAATCGGCGAGGAGAGAGAGGTAATTCATTGTATGAGCTGTTAATGGATGAAGTCCGCCGCCTGCGACGGTGTCTTTCGACGAGTCCTTTTGGATTGATGACTCGAAGTCAAAGATCATCACTCGGACTGAGTCACTGAGTTTGATAAGCGAGTTGACTGCCTGTAATCGGACGGCGGAGGTTGATTCGAATGAGAAAATCGATTCAATCTCCTGCCAGTTACTGGCGATGGTTGAGTACAAGTCAAGCAAGCGGAAGATTTTCTCCGCCCGAGTTTTCTTGCTCTTGACGACGAGCTCAGGGAAGCTAAAGAGAAGCGAGGCTCCTTCTTTGGAGATGTCGTTGAAACAAGACTCTCTGATGGAGTCCGACGACACGAAGACGTGGTCGCAGAGGATTCTCTCTCCGGCGAAGAGTGTTCTCATGGAGACCTTCACCGCCGCCAACCAGTTCTTGATTCTGAGATCAAGCACTTCCCAATCCATTTTGTTGATCTGAGAAGAGCTCACTCGCTCAACGCCTAATCGATAAATTCCTTCATCGATTATCGATTTGCGTATGATTTTGTAGATGTTCATGCACTCTTTAGCGTAGCCGGCGGAGATCATACAATCGGCGATGGATCTCAAATCCGCCATCGCAATTGAAGACACTTCTTCAACTTCGGTGATGGAGTCACCTGCGACGCGGACTGTATTATCATCGTCTTGATGTTGATCAAGCGAAATAGAACCGTCGTCGTCGTCGTAATCGGAAACGCTAGATCTGGCGGACGTGCGTGATGATCTGGTGGACACCGATTCCGGATCCAGGTGAGCTCTGTTCATTGACAGAATCTGATAAAACTCTTTTTGCAGTCTCTTCATAGCTATTTTCATCAAGCTCTGAGCATGAACAAGCTTTTCGTGATCGGAACTCGCCGACGTGCTGTACTCGTCGGAGACCAACAAATGCATGGCTTTTTGGAGATCGTTGACGCACTTCAAGAATTGCATGGCTTCTCTCTTGTTCTCGTAAAACAGAGAAGTCACTTTCGCAATCGTCGACGAGTCCGGGTCCCATTTCATGATCATCAACGTCGCCGACTCGATGGTTTTATCCATCGTAGTTTCAGAGAAGCTACGGCGAGGCGTCAACATAGAAACTGATGTTCTCGACGGCGAATCCGTACCGCGAGAGAAAGAATACGACGGCGTTTTTGGGTTAAAGCAGATGCTTCTCATTCCTTTTCTTGCCATTTTCATAGTATATGTAAATTTCAAGTAGTGTTTTGTGTTTCTGTTTGTTTCTCAAGAAAAATTAGAGAGAGAGATGGATATTTATAGACGATAGATTGAAGAAGATAGACGAACGACGCCGTTGTTTATGAAAGAAAAACATGGACAGGAGAGGTTTGACTTTTTGATTTTGCGTAGTCATCGAACACTCTTTTACGTGGACACGTGTAATTTTTAAAGTGTAATTACGTGACAATAAAAAATATTACACTATTTATATTTGTCATGCGCAGGAGATTATTAAAATAATCAAAAAAAGAATTGCCTTATTATGAATGATAATGGGAAATTAGAATTTCTTTTATCGATCGAATGATTAAGATTGGTCGAGTGATATATATATATTCATCATGTCCGCATCAATGAAAGTGAATGTTCAAGAATTCAAGAATTATTTTCTTTCTCTAAAATCCTAAATGGTATTATTTTAAAAAGTAAATAAAAATTCTTTTATCGATAATTAAACACTAAATATATGACTATTTAATATAAAATAATTTTCAAAGAAGAACAACTAATTAATAACTTCTTTTTTTTTTTTTTGGAAATACCCTTTGGAGTGCTTATAAATATATTTAATTTACGTTCGTAGTCCAATTTATACATATTTTTATAGTTTAACTATGAGAACTTGAGTTTCGGCTATTTCGACGATTGCAATTTGAATTCGAATCCGTTAAAACTCTAAAAACGGATTCTTGTATATAAAATTTGTAGCCATTTTTTTTTATATAAAAAAAATTGAGTATGTTAGTTGCTTATATTTAAATGAAATATTTGTTCTTAATCCAATACATACTAATTAAATTGGAATTCCGACGGATTCAGTTTTAAACCGAATCTATCGTAATTATATGTAAGTATTGTTGCCATTTTTCGGTTGATCATTTTTGTTGCATATATTTATATAAAATATGTGTTTTTAGTTCATTTTATACTTATTTTTTATAGCTTAACTATGAGAACACAAGTTTCGGTGATTCAGTCAAACCGAATCCGTCGAAACCTTCAA
Source organism: Acer campestre (assembly GCA_954870605.1). NCBI lineage: Eukaryota > Viridiplantae > Streptophyta > Magnoliopsida > Sapindales > Sapindaceae > Acer > Acer campestre. The sequence continues at coordinate 31,880,900 of OX940805.1, read as the reverse complement.
AATGGTTAAATAAACCCAAGTATTGTAGCAATTTTTTCATTTGATCATTTTTGTTACTTATATTTATATTCAGTTTACCTTTTTAGTTTTTACTTATATATATATAAATTCCTAAAATATTATAAATTATTATAAATGAACATAAATAAATAGAAAAGAAGTTCATATTGATAAAATAATAATAATAATAATAACTATTGTTAATTAAAATTAATCTCTTCATGGAATCTGAAATCGTCCAAGTTGGTATTTGTACTCGAATGTAATTAAAATTGCTCGTTTAATTAATTTATTTTTTTATTGGCACTTTGATCATCAATTCATCACAGACTAACAAGTTCCATTCGTGCAAGCTGTATTTTTCCTTTAAAAAACTTATTACTTTTCTATATAATTTTCACGAATGTTATTAAAATAAGTATCACTATCCATCACGTATCAACGTGAATATAAGACGAGAGTACGAATCACGATTTATTATAACACAGAAAAGTATATACACAATATCCTAATCAGCGGTTTCTGATTTATATATATATATAGTTTTTCTATTATCAGTTCGTCATAATATAAAATATATTATGACGAATAATGTGGATCATTAGATTTACATACTTTGACTCAAAGTGTATGCACTTATCAAAACCTCTCCATAATCTATGGTCCACATTCTTCGTCCTGATATAAAATATATCAGGACAAACTGAGGACAAACTGACAGTATAAAGACTATATATATATAAATTATATAATTTCATGAGGATATTGAATGTAAGACACTAGTTTTACATGTTTTGACTTAAGTGTATATGCACTTATCAAAATTTCTCCATAATGAGAAACTTACATTCAATATCCTGATAAAGTTATATCAGGACGTCCAGATCATATCGAGACTATATATATATACTTATTAGTTTATTAATTTTTATTTTTATTTTAATTTATGGTGCTATTTTATTGAAAAAAATATCAAAATCTTGCATCTATATATGTTATTTGAAATATTATCAATTTTATCCAAGAATTTAGAGATTTTTTTTTAATGACCTTGAAATACGTTAATAGTCTTTATAAAATTACAAAAACGTCCATTTACAATTACTAAAAAAACTTTATAAAAAAATATTTGAATTTAAAAGTTTTAAAATACAGTACCCTAGCTTATTCGGTAATACAAAATTTAACATAAAAAAATGTTAGATGGACATGGACTATTTTTATCAAACGAGAAACAATAGAGACATTTTCTTTTATTTTCTTATCTTTTTTTTCTTATAGGGTTATAGTTAAATAAAACAAATACACAAAAATCAGTAAAGAGTAAACTAATAATTTTATAAATAATAGGAATAATAATAATAATAGTAAACTTCTCTCTTATTATATTCTATTTGTATTAATATTATTTTTTGTAAATATAAATATATTATTATTCAGTACTCCACCATACTCGGGGATTCTATATATATATATATATATAAGCACTTTGACGTTTGAAATCTGTAAAAGTTAATAAAAGTGAAAGGTCATTGCAATTGCAGTCTCACTCCCTCGATCTTTTCCTCTGAAACCCAGCAACGTCACCATATACGTGTATAAATTATAAATTATAATCTAAAAATTAGTCTAATTTCAATATATATCAGGATTCAGGCATGACGAAAAACATTTGATTTCTAAAAAGGAAAATAACAACAGTGAGATTACATCATGTATATATATATATATATAATGTAATGCAATAATCATTTAACTATGAACTAATCATTAGGTTGGTTAATACGGTGGCTCATGGTCTCGCGAAATTCACGCTTACGATCATGGAAGATCTTTTCTGGATGGAGGACTATCCTCCGTGTGTTAGGGAAGCTGTCCTGTTGGATTTGCCTGGTTAGGCTCCAATTGTTGGACTTTATTTATCAATATCAAATCTATATCAATGCTAACTTTATTTATATTTTCATATTTCAATTTCAAATCTATATTTCAACTTTATTAATCAATATCGTTACTAAATTCTTATGAAGCATGTCTATGCAATGACGAATGGTAATCTCTCGATTCCGGCTGTTGTAAATATATCATTCATTGTTGACATACGTATAGAATTTTTCGTTAGTTGTTACCATGACTCCAACAAAACTAATCATTTTCTAGCATTGACGATCCTAGTTAATTATGTTTTCAAAGTGCAAATCGATCAATATCAAATCTATATTAATATTTTCATATTTCAAAGTAATATATTTATAATGCATCAGTTCATCTCATCGGTGAACACAGTTTGACACAATCTGAAATGAGAGTAAGTCAAGTGCTTGATCACATTGATGAAAAGTTGATATTTGAATTTTTGACGCTTTTTGGAGTCTTATTTGATGCGCTGATGAGCAAATGATTCACTGCCTACCATTAGTCAGTATCACGCATGACAATTTACCATTTTGAGGTGTGAAAAGACTTCTAATTAATAACTTTCAGAAAACCATTAATGAGTGAATAAACGTAACAAACAATTAACCATACAAGTGGCTTATTCCATTATTAATTGCACTACTACAAGAGGTAAATAAACGTAATATAGATTAAGATGTTCTCTTTGTCATTTTCCTACAAGAGGGAAATAAACAATTATGATGTTCTCTTTGTTTATTTGACAAAAGTGATAATTAAAGTAGGGTGGATAAAGATTAAGATGTTCTCTTTGTCATTTTCATCCTTCTCACTCAAACAATCAAAATTTCCACTACGTACAAATTTGTACTTGACATTTGAAAAGCTTATAAGTATAAGGTATTTAAAAATAAAAATGTGGTAGTTAGACAGTCTTCATCGATTTTATTTGAAGTCCAGAATCAGAACCACGTAAATATATATATGTGTAATGTATAATCCAAATTTTCACATTATATATGTATATATATATATATTCTAATTTTCGATATCAGCCATGACCAAAGAACATTTGACCAATAAAAATTGAATTAATTTCTGATGAAAAAGAAAAACAAGGGAGAGAAGAAAACACATGCAACTTGATTATATGCTAACTATTACTTGTGTTTTTCACCACTCATCATAAAATATATATGATATTCCATATTTAAGAAATAATAATAGAATAATGCGTGGGTAGTGACCGATCAGTACCCTAGCATTATTCATAATAATAATAATAATAATTTATAATGTAACATTTTGAAATCAAAGGGGGTAACAGTGTCATATATGTATTGGACTACCGTCCAATGTATGTTGATGGTATACACATTCATTCATTCAACATGTTATATATATATATGTGTGTGTCAGTGTGTGAAAGCTCAGGCTCTGTATTGCCAAAATTGCAATAACTTAAAACGCTGTTATCAGAAACTTTTAAAGATCCTGTTGAAATTATCAAACCATGCAAAATCTTCATGACTTCATCATTCATCAACACTTATTTTAATACTCACTTTTGTAAAATTATTAACAATTTTAACGGTGTACTTTGTCATAAACAAGCAGCCATATATGTGCCCTGGCAATAAAATATCATAATTTAAAATTTATTCGATAAATTGAAGTTTAGTTTTCGTTTCAGTTAACCAATATCAACCGAGAGAGTTTTTTTGGTTACTCTAAAATGGCATGGCTTTGACCATTGATCAATATGGTTTGGCGGTGACGAACGCTTATTCAATTTGACAATGTTTCAGGTTCAAATCACCGTTGCATAGCTTAGCTGGTAGATGAACGAGTTTGGGGTAGAGATGACCGCGGTTCGGTTCTAGTTCCACGATTCTTGTCTGGTTTTCCGGTTCCGGTTCCATTTGTTTTTTTTTTTAATATTATATACTAACTAAAAAATTTATTAGACATGTAAGGATTTGAAATTGTAAATGAAATTGATTGGGTAAGCCAAAATTAAAATAAAATAAATATATAAAAAACTAAAAAAATAAATTGAAATAAACTAAAAAATTTAAATTGACATTGCACTTAATTTGTACCACAATTAAGTTGTCTACTTATCCTCTTGAGGTTTAGAGGAATCAAATACCACGTAGTTCTTTTACTGGTTTAAGGTTGAAAAAAAAATTGAAAGAATAAATAAATGAAAAAGTGGGTGGAACCGACGGTTCCAGAATCAGAACCGAACCGTCGGTTCCGGTCCAGTTTTTTAGTTTAAGGAACCGGAACGTTAAGCCTTACGGTTTCGGTCCGGTTCTGGTTTTTGGCCTACGGTTACTGTTTGGTTCCACGGTTTATTATTAAAATGATGAGCTACGAGTCTATGACATTTGCACATTAGTAATATTTTTCATGCTAATAATAAATAGTATATAAATTAATTTATGCAACTTGCATTAACGTTGACTAATTTTTTTTTAAAAAAATTCTAGGTTTGCTGAACGAGAACCATGAAATAATGTTCATTAATACTTTATATATATGCTAATTGACTTTCAACAAGGAGATAACACAACTTAAGATATCGATGAATTTTTCTTCCCAAATATCGATGAATTTTTCTTCCCAAACACGAGAAATTTAATTATTTGGAAAAGTTCACTTAAATGTTTCTCAATTATTTATATAGGAGGACTATGAAACTATACAAAAACTAAAAGGAAATTAAATTATAAAAAATTATTTCGTGGACTTTGGCATAGTCAAGATCGTCCCTTGATTTTTAGGTGCATACACAAATTAAATTACAAACCCACTTTCCAGTTTAAGAAGTAAATATATACCACACAAAAAGATTCAATAATTGTATATATATATATATCAATTATTCCGAGTTGAAGTGACCAACAAAACATTGACAATAATGTCACTTGTCTTCAAAAACTAAAAGGAAATTAAATTATAAAAAATTATTTCGTGGACTTTGGCATAGTCAAGATCGTCCCTTGATTTTTAGGTGCATACACAAATTAAATTACAAACCAGAAACTTTCTTCAAATCCCAGAAACATTGGACAAAAAACTCTAAACAGTTGCCTGATAAAACAAACATTGACTTTCTCAGCCGAATAAACAGTTATTAGGTCGTCCAAATTGCAAAATTAAAACTTTCAGGATTTTCTGTAAAGGTTTCAACTTGTTGTCAGTTGTATTATTGTCAAAGGTATTTTTACAAGGTGTAAGACATAATCAAAGGTAATCAATCCTTGATTATTGTAATCTCCTAATTTACAAGAAGTTAGGGAATCATGAATCAATCACTCAAATTATGAATATGATTAACCCATGATTTGAGTGATTGGTCAATATGGTGCAATATTTTCCAGCAAACTTGGCAGCTCTGGATGAATAAGTTTGGACCGTAGATTTATGAACCACAACCTCTGTATTGATAATTCAATTCAATGAATAGTGACAGCAGTGAACATTAGGGTTTTGCATAATTTCTTATTGGTGCATGCATGCGTGCAAATTTAACAAACAATGACTTTTCGATAACTTCCTTTGAAAATGAATCCAATGTAAATAATTGATGTCGAGGTTCTAAGTTCAAATCTAAAAAAGTGTTGAACCTAATTAATTGACCAGTTATATTTCTTACTTTATTGTGAGGTAACTAATGTGTACGCGTTCTTCGAATTAGGAAACTAATGTGCGGACAAAATGGAGTCTTTATATATACAAATATCTTCCATATATTAATTATATATACTTGAGGATTATAGGGCAGTGGCTTAGCCAGAATTTTTCTTATAAGTGGACTAAATATATTTATCCTTTCGATAAACAAAACTTAATAAAACATAAAAGTTTTAATAGTATAACAACATATATACCTAGTTAAAGGAAATAAAAAATGTTAGAAGTCTAATTTACTATGTTTTTTGTATAAAATTATAAAATAAAAATAAATGACAATAAAGGAAAAAAATTAGAGTTTCCTATTTTTTTTGTAATATATATACATATATTTTTTCAAGTCAGTACGCACTAATATAACTTACATCAGTGAGTTGCATATGGACCACTAGATTTAAATGTTTTGATTCAGTATATATGCACTTGTCAATGTTTCTCCATAATCAGTAGTATACATGTAACGCATTGTTGTAAGTTATATCAGTGCGCACAGACCAGAATCGGGATATATATATTTGATGATTAAATTAATATTTTGAGATTACTTATGTGAGGACTATGAGAGAGTAAGAGAGTCGTGCACTCGTGCTAATAAAACAAGAGATCAAATATTTAACAATCAACATAAATAAAATAATTTAACAATCAATATTGAAAACAATTAAATTTGAATTATAAAATTATTTTATTAGATAATCTAGTGGGTTTTACAACATATAACGTACTCTAAAATGTTTGTACCAATTTAAAAGAATTTAGCTTGATTATATTTAATAATCTCATAATTAACTCATAAATAATTTATCTAATTAATAAATTTTCCCCCTAGTTTTAGACCGGGCTGCAGCCGGGGAAGCCTACCCTTGGCTACGCCCTTGTTATAGGGTACTTTAATTTCCCATCACTTGATCAGTTTCATTTTCAAAAATCAGAATCTATATATCGGGAAAATGATCGAAGTCATCAAGAGAATATATATATATATCCATCACATATCTTTCCTCTTGGAAGCAAGAAGAGACGTGAAATAATTGATATTATTTGTTTGGAGCCAGGAGATTTTGTATAAGTCTGTTGTGTGATCATCTTCTTCTTCTTCCACACAGCTGGATCAATATAGGGCCACTATATATATATATATATATAAAATGTTTTCCTTACGATTCGAAAGAGACATGAATATAGTCGGTGCGATGTTAATTTATGATGGTACGTATTTGACTATGAATAATACTACTTTAAATAAATCTGGTGTTCGAAGAATATTGTGGCAACATTGTAATCAATTCATTTAAATCATGAAAATTTAATATAATCTAAATGAATAGATTATAATGATACCACATCATTTGTACACCAGATTTGGATACCAAATTTGAATAAAGTAGCATTATTGTTTGACTATATATTAAAATGGACTTGTATTACGTGACATGAATCACACGATCAAGTATTGGAAAATTTGAATATATATATATATATATATAGTAACTTTCAAGTGATGGATCACTTACTTTAGTTTCGATTCAAACCTTGATGAAATAATATCGATTTGTCTGAATTTTGATATGAATTTTTTTGGAGATGATAAGTTCATTGAAATCTACTAATAAAAAAAATTTGAGAATTTTTAAAATACTAGAACTATTTTTTTTAAAAAAAAATTTCCTATATATCTCTCATTTTTCTGATGCCTTTATATTTAGCAAACTCGGGATAAATAGTTATAGTATTTGAAAAATTCTCAAATTTTATTTATAGGTAGATTTCAATGAAATTATAATCTACAAAAAAAATATATATCAAAATTTATACAAATCGATGTGATTTCATAAATGTTTGGACCAAAATTAAAGTAAGGCCGAGATCCTTCACTTATATATATATATATATATGTGTACATGGACTCATTATATAAATATTTCTTGAGATTTATGCCCTTTTGAACAAAGAATTGAAGGGTTTTTTTTTTTATTTTATTTATTTATTATTTTTTTAATACACTATCTAGATTAAAGCCGCTGACTTACGAGTCATTTGACCAAATTCTAAACTTGTCTCTTTAGCTACACATATGTGGACGAACAAAGAAGTTTTAGATTATATTGTTGTCATCTCAAGTTTATAATAATACAATTTAATGATACAATTTAATAATACAATTTATATTGGCAGTCCTAAATGAATAAGTTTAGACCGTAGACTTTAGTGAACATTTTTTTTTTTTTTTTTTTTTTTGAAAAATAACAACACACACAATACAACCTCAAAGAGGATCTAATCCAGCCTGAACAACAGGAAGATCAGCCATTACATATTGGGTAACACATCCTGGATGGTCTAACATCCAAAAGAAATCCACAGTTCCTTTCAACGCAAACTTAGCAAGCCCGTGTGCAACTTGGTTTGCCAGCCTAGGAACAAACCTGACCTGGAAACCAGGCAAACCGGAAACTAAACTATGAATATCAGACAAGAACACTCCGCAAGACGAATCGAGATGGCTGCCATCATTAATCCATTTCACCACCACAGCCGCATCCGACTCAATGACAGAAGGCACCAGCCCACACTCACGACAAAAAACAATACCCCTGAAAATGGCTAAGGCCTCCGCAGTTTGGGGATCAAAAGCCGCTGTAAGAACCTGAGAACTAGACGCCAAAACAGAGCCAGCGTAATCCCGTATCACAATACCAATCCCAACCCGACACCCCTCCCTATCAACTGCAGCATCACAATTAATCATTAATTCCCCCATTTTCGGAGGATCCCAAGCAGCCAGCACCGGGCGATGAACAACACTATCCACAATAACATCATCATGACTGGTATGAAACTCAAACAAAAATTTTTTTGCCCAAGGTAAAACCTGAAGAAAATCAGACTCAGGACCACCATGAATAACCGAGTTTCGCAAAAACCATACCCTCCAAAAAATTGTACACAACAACTCCAACTCATCACAACTCAACAAAAGAAAACATTCAAGGATGAGATCAAAAAAAGATTTACACATACCTTTCCCCTTAACCTTTCCTGGGAACCACTCCCTTCGAGCCAACTTCAGCTGTCTGCATTCCCACAAAGCATGAAGAGTAGACTCACCTTGTCTCAGACAAATTGGACATCTATTCTCAACCGGAATCCTTCGACGACTCAGATTGGACATAGTAGGAATCCACTCATTGCAAGCTTTCCACAGAAAATTTTTTATCTTCAGAGGCAGCTGTAATTTCCACAGAGTCTTCCACCACTCAACACATGAACTTCCAGCACAGGTAGAAGAACTCGGCTGCTCCCCCAAACCTCTAGCAACCCAATACCCACTCTTCACTGAATAGGAACCACTTGCCTCATAATGCCACAACATAGAATCTTCCCTACAATTTACACCAACAGGAATACTGAAAATAGCTAAGGCATCCTCCCTACAAAAATTCTGTACAATATAATCAGTATTCCAAGCCCCAGACGAACTCAAAAGTTGGCTCACCAGTGCTTCAGTCCCTAACACAGGAGAAGACACAACTTTAAAAGTGGTTAGCTTCGGAATCCATTTGTCTTTGTATATTCTAATCGAATTACCATTCCCCACTCTCTTACGAATACCCATATCCAATACACCCCTTCCCCACACAAGGCTCTTCCAAATGAAAGAAGCAGTAGGCTTGGCTGAAACCAGAAGCGGATCATCAGAAGAAAAATAACACCCTCTGAGTGTTCTTGCCGCTAAAGACCCAGGGGATTTCAAAACCCTCCAAAATTGATTAGCCAACATAGCTCTATTGAAATCCTCAAGATCCCGAAATCCCAAACCACCCTCCTGTTTAGGCCTGCACAATTTCTCCCAAGTGCACCAGTGAACTTTTCTACTGCTCCCCTTGGATCCCCACCAGAACCGCGCACAAAGACGGTGAATTTCATTGATTAAACCCTTTGGCAGCCGAAATAACCCCATAGCATAAGTAGGAACTGATTGAATTACTGCTTTAATAAGCACTTCTTTCCCACCAACCGACAAAAATTTCTCTCCCCACCCCTTAATCTTGCTCCAAACCCGATCAACAATCACCGCAAAAAGCTTTCTTTTACTTCGCCCAGTGAAACATGGTAACCCCAGATATTTCTCATGACATTTTACCAATTTCATACCCACAATTGCTGCCAAAACCTCACCTTCAGAAACAGAGAAAGAAGGACTAACACAGATTGCTGATTTACTATAATTCACCCTCTGACCTGACGCCAAACCATAATCATCCAACACTCTTTTTACTTCCAAACAATTCTCAGCAGTAGCTTTGGAAAAGATAATACTGTCATCAGCAAATAGAAGATGCGAGATTGCTGGTCCCCCTTTACTGCAACTAAACCCTTCCAGTTTTTCCCTACCCTGCGCCTCAGTTATCAAACCCGAAAGGCCCTCAGCACACAACAGAAACAAATAAGGGGATAACGGGTCCCCTTGTCTAAGGCCTCTCGACGGCTTAATATTCCCAACAATCTCACCATTCAGCTTAACCGAGTACGAAACTGACGAAATACAGTTATGGATTAAATTAACCCATTTAACTGGAAACCCTAACTTCAACATCATCTCCTTAATGAAAATCCACTCAACCCTGTCATAAGCCTTTGACAGATCAAGTTTAATTGCCATAGACCCCAATTTCCTCTTAGCAACATGATCGATGGATGAGACCTTTATGAACTGTATTTGCTGCTGACGCGTCCAAATATTTCCTATAATAACCGGCAATCTTTTCGGCACCTTACACGTACGTTAAGTTGTTGTTGTACCTCTGTGTTGATAATTCAATTCAATGAATAGTGACAGTAGTGATAATTTCTTATTGGTGCATGTACAATAAATTTAACAAACAATGACTTTTCGATAACTTCCTTTGAAAATGAATTCAGTGTAAATAAGGGTCTGTCCTGCAGCTTGTTTTCAGTCTGTTTTTGTTTTTGTTTTTAAAAAATGATTTTAAATTCGCATCCGGTAACCGTTTTTCATTTTATTTTCAAAATACAAAAACAAAATGAAAAACAAAACCAGTGTTAAAATTGGAAATTTTGAAAAACAAAATAAAAATTGTTTTTCTTGAATTTGTTTTTGTTTTTCAAATAAGGTGGGCCCATATCATTAAATAAGTGGGTCCATATCATCAATAATTTTTTCTTCTTCTTTCTTCCACCTGACATGCAGCTATCTCCTTCTTCCTCTTTCCTCCTCCTCCTCCGCTTACTGCACCGATCGGCGCCGTGTTCTTCTTCTTCTTCTTCTTCTTCCTCCTCTTCCTCCTTCTCCACTCGCTGCTGCGTCTGGCGACTGTCTTCTTCTTCTTCCTCCTCTTCCTCCTCCTTTGCTCGCCGACAATCGGCTCTGCGTTGCCTCTCACAGCCGATCGCCACTCGCCGCCGATCTACTCTACTGAGTCGCCAATCTGGTCTTCTTCTTCTTCTTCCTCCTCTTCTTCTTCTTCCTCTTCCTCTTCAGCTGATAACTTTTGTTTAATTTAAAAATTACATTTCAATTTTTTAAGTTAATTATTTAATCAATTTGTTTATAATTGTTATAATATTAAACAAAATGTAAAAATTGATATTTCAATTTTCGAAAGTTTTTAGTTATCCTACCAGACGCGTTTTTTCCGTTTTTGTTTTCAAAATACGAATTCCAGTAAATGCTATCAGACGTGATTTCGGAATTCAAAAATGAAACCAAAAACACTGTTTTCATTTTCATTTTTCTTTTCGAAAAACAAAAACAGAAAATAGCTTACAGGACTGGCCCAAAATTGATGTCGAGGTTGTAAGTTCAAACCTAAAAAAAAGTCTTGAACCGTTAATTAATTGGCCACTTATATTTCTTACTTTATTGTGAGGTAACTAATGTGCATGCGTTCTTGGAATTAGGAAACTAAGGGCATGTCTTGTATTGTTTTACGAGGGTGTTTTTGTTTTTGTTTTTCAAATTCGATTTCGAATACGCATTCGTTACCGTTTTTCCTTTTGTTTTCCATTTTATTTTCCAAAACAAAAACAAAAACAAAAACAACTACAGTGTTAAAAGTGAAAAACTTCCAAAACAACTTTTTGATGTTTTTCATTTTGTTTTTCACTTAAAATTAAAAACTCAAAAAAAAATTTCTTTGTTTCTTCCTTTCACAGATCTCCTCCTCCTCCTCCTTCTCCTTCTCCTCCTTCTCCTCCTTCTTCTTCTTCTTCCCGTCTGTTAGCTTCCTCCTCCTCCTTCTTCTTCTTCTTCTTCTTCTTCTTCTTATTCTTCTTCTCCTTCCCGTCCTTCAGATCTCGCCGCCGTCCGTCAAATTGCACCGCCTCCGTCAGATCAGCGACGTCAGCTTCCTCCTCCGCCTCCGTCAGCTCCCTCATCCTTCTTCTTCTTCTTCTTCTTCTTCTTCTTATTCTTCTTCTTCTTCCAGTCTGTCAGATCTCGTCGCCGTCGGTCAAATCGCGCCGCCTCCGTCAGATCAGCGACGTCAGCTCCCTCCTCCGCCTCTGTCAGCTCTCTCCTCCTCCTCCTCCTCCTCCTCCTCCTCCTCCTTCTTCTTCTTCTTCTTTATCAGACCAAAAAAAAATAATAAAAAAATAATAAAAAAATTTAACTCATTAATTTTGGCCTGTAAAATGATACCAGACGAGTTTTTTACGTTTTTATATTCGGAATCTAGCTTTCAGGATATGCTACCAGATGCGTATTTGGATTTCGAAACTGAAACCAAAAACACTGTTTTTATTTTCATTTTTATTTTCGAAAAACAAAAACAAAAAACGGCCTTTGAAAAACGTTACAGGACGGGCCCTAATGTGTAGAAAAAATGGAGTCTTTATATATACAAATATCTTCCATATATTAATTATATATACTTGAGGTTTATAGGGCAGCGGGTAGCCAGAATTTTTTTAATAAGTGGACTAAATATATTTATCATTTCGATAAACAAAAGTTAATAAAACATAAAGCTTTAATAGCATAACAACATATACACCTAGTTAAAGGAAAAAAGAAATGTTAGAAGTCTAATTTACTATGTATTTTGTACAAAATTATAAAATAAAAATAAATGACAATAAAGGAAAAAAATTAGAGTTTCCTAATTTTTTTGTAATATATATACATAGGGGCGGATCTAGAGGGGGGCCGACAGGGGCCATGGCCCCCCCAGGAAATTTCAACAAAAAAAAAAAATTCAGTTAAAAAAATTGTAGAAGAAGAAGTTTGTAGTAGAGGTTAGAGACGGTGAGAATTAATAGGGAGAACTTGTGAGTTGTGACTTGTGAGAGAGGAAAAAGAAAGAGGATATTGGGCAATGTGTCTCTGACATGGTAGTTGGAGTGTTGGATATTAATTTTTATTTTTTAAATAAAACTTGACTTTATTATTATTTTTAAAATTTTAAATTTGACTTTGTTTTAACCATTGGATTATCACCCATTCTTGGAAATACACTTAAAATACATATCCCTTATTAGTTTTCATTTAAATCTTTATTTTAAGTTAATTTGATTTGAGATGAATATTATAAAATTAAATTACAAATATTAAAAAAATTAGATTTAAATATATTAATATTACAATGGTATTTTAATAAGTTATGATGAATATATTTGTTTTATGTCTCTTATCATTTAAATTATTGAATATTTATTATTAGTCTTTTTTAATGTTTTAAAAAAGCTATTAAAATTTATATTTTATTAGTTGAAAACTATTAAAATAAAATAAAAAATTCTCAACTATGTTAAGATTATACATTGATTTTGTAAAAAGAAGAAAAACATTTTATCACAAACTAAATCATTAGGTAATTGAAATGAAAATCGAATTGAACTGGAAATTTAATAGATTTAGTTATAAATTATTTTCGAGATATAAAACAGTGACCAGTTATAATTTGTCTTGCATGACATTGAATATTAGTTTTTGTCTTGGTCCCTCTAAAGCTAAAATCATGGCTTCGCCCCTGGCCATATTGTTTGACTTTATTTATTGTTAAATTAAAATAATTATTTATACATTTTTCTTGTGGTTTCAAAGTTGCAACTGTACTATCAGACTTCCATTCTTCGAATAGATCCATAGAAATATTTTACAAAGAGTGGTCCAGTTGTGCATCAGTACAATAAATATCATATGTGAACTCTTCCTTATTAAGTCACTTTGATAATTGATTTGTGGAAATTCTTGCACGGACTCGTGACAAATGCAACGCCGCAACGGAGAATAAACAGGTGTACATGGTCTTACTTGTGTTTAGGGGGGGGAGAGTGGTCCAGTTGTGCATCAGTACAATAAATATCATATGTGAACTCTTCCTTATTAAGTCACTTTGATAATTGATTTGTGGAAATTCTTGCACGGACTCGTGACAAATGCAACGCCGCAACGGAGAATAAACAGGTGTACATGGTCTTACTTGTGTTTAGGGGGGGGGGGGGGGGGGGGGGGCATGGAAAAAAATAAAATTATATCATATATTAAAGAAGATAGTGGATGAGCTTAAAACTTCTTTAATGGTTTTATTTAATATATTATATATTTTAAACGGTAGTGGGGCCCTATATCATATTTGGGCTGTCTCTATTTAGAGAAAATTTTATTACTGTTATTTTGAAAAACGATGATTTGCTGATTGTTTGTTTTATTATATTTAAATGGTGTAGCCGTATAGGGTGTATGTTAGTTTTAAATTAAAAAATATTATTCCTATTTTATGTATTCCATTTTCTTTTAGAAGAGAAAATATAAACCTTTTAGGATTTGCTAGGAAGCACGGATACTTCATTTGGTAGAGGTAACTCGTATCGAACTCGTATCAAGTTCCGATACTTCCCGGATACTCCAGGATACGTATCCGATACACCAAATGGCGTATCCGTTGAATTTTTCACAAGTTTGACTGGAGGATACTTAGAGGATACTTGAGGGATACTTGGAGGATACATTTGGGGCACTATTATAATTATTTTAGTATAAAACGGGGTCAAATTATAATTTCAAAATATTATGGGTCAAAATGAAACTGTAAAGAAATTTTGGCTTTGATTCCATTGGCATAGAGAATAACGGGATACTTGAGATTGCAAACCTTTCACTTTATGAACCAGAGTTAGATGCCGAATTATTTAGATCCTTTAATAATGTGAATGATGATAATGAAGTTAATTAAGAATTTAGTATCTATTTTATGAGTTTATTTTATGTATTATTTGGATTTTGTAATATACTATAACTTATGTGACGTATGTTTTATTTGGATTTTCAATTTTATAATATGTTACGACTTAATTTGGATATTGTAATATGTTACATTGTTATGACTTAGGTTGTTATGTGACATGTTTTATTTGGATGATTGGATACGAATATGTTTTGATTTTTGAATGAATTATCAAATATCCTTTTATTTTTAAAAAATATAAATATATATTATTTTAATTGACGTATCCTGCCGTATCCGTATCCTAGTTTTTGGAGATTTGCCGTATCCGCGTATCGTGCCGTATCCGTATCCCGTATCCGTATCCGTATCCGTATCCGTGCTTCCTTGAGGATTTGGTTTCCTATATATCTTAAACTTGTCTAACCTATATATATATATATACTTGATTATAATTTTATTTTTCTAGTTTTTCACTTACGCAATTTCATTCTTACTACTACAATTAAATTCTTCGTATTCTTTAGTTTATCTATCAGAATAATTTCATGTATGAGATTACAAATCAATAAATATTTTCAATTTTTTCAATTTATATATATATATATATTTGTAACTTTCTTAGGTTATTAATATGATTTCTTTAATGAATTCTTAATAATATGTATATTTATATATTCTTGGTCAATTTTCTTTTGTTTTTGGTTCCTCTGTGTTGCGTTGTAATTTTGGGCGTGTTTGCTTTCTGGTGGTTGTTGGTTTTGTTATTTTCTTGCTTCCTTTTTCTTGCCTTTTTGGCTGTTAAATTATACTAGCATATATGATTTTGCTACATTTATTATACTAATTTTTTATTTAAACATTTATATATTTAAATTAATTCAATTTTTTTATTTGATCTTCAGATGAGTAAGCCATTATCAATTGATAGATTTTTCAAAAGAATTAAAACCTCAAAAATCGGTTCATCTTCATCAACATCTAATATCAATATTCCAGCTTCTGAAAATCAATCCATATAATCTCCAACAAATGATATTAACCAAGATAATAAATCGTTGGTGCGTGACCCAGGATTACGTCGACAAATATGGGATTATCCCGTCAATGAACGTGATGAAATTCGTCGAGCTTATATTAAAGCTGGTCCATTCCAACCCATTCTTGACCATTATAACAAATCTGGACGAGATTCTCATAAACGCAGCTTCCAGAGTTCTTGGTTTACATTATTTTCTACATGGTTGGAATATTCTCCTACAACAGATGCAGCTTATTGTTTACATTGCTTTCTCTTTAGTAAGCCAACTAAACACCTTGCAGCGATCGCTTTCACTGTTGATGGATTTAAAAGTTGGAGAAAAGTTAGGAATGGCAACAAGCGTGCGTTTTTAACTCATGTAGGACAAAAAGATAATCATATGACCCCTCACAAGATTGCTGAGAGAGCATCTACAGACTTAATGAACCAATCTCAACATATAGAAAGAGTGGTCGAAAAGTATAATTCTCAAGAAATTGCAAACAATAGGCTTAGAGTCAAAGCCACAATTGAAGTTATTCGATGGCTTGCATTTCAAGGTTGTGCTTTTAGAGGTCACGATGAGAGCTCATCTTCAATCAATCGTGGAAATTTTCTTGAACTATTAGAATTATTGGCTTCAAACAATGAGAAGGTTGGAGAACTTGTATTAGATAAGGCACCTAAAAATGCATGTTACACATCACCGGATATCCAAAAAGAGATTCTACAAGTTTTTGCAACTAGAGTTAAAAATGAAATTCTTAAGGAAATTGGAGATGCGAAGTTCTGTATAATTGTTGATGAAGCTCATGATGAGTCAAAGAAGGAACAAATGTCTATAGTTTTGAGATTTGTTGACCAAGATGGTATTCTACGAGAACGGTTTTTTGGACTTGTTCATGTCTCGGACACTGCAGCATTGACTTTAAAAAAATCAATATATTTTGTATTATCTAATCACAATTTAGATATTCAAAATATTCGAGGGCAAGGCTATGATGGTGCAAGTAATATGCGTGGTGAGTGGAATGGGCTACAAGCTTTGATTTTAAAGGATTGTCCGTATGCTTATTATATTCATTTTTTGGCACACCAGTTGCAATTGGCACTAGTTGCAGCATCAAAAGAAGTTATTTCTATTCATCATTTTTTTACCAAGTTAACTTCTATTGTCAATATTGTCGGTGCTTCGTGCAAGCGTAATGATGAATTCAAACATGCTCATGCTGCTGAGATTGCACATTTAATTGACATTGATGAGCTAAAGAGTGGGACCGGACTTAACCAAATTGGCACTTTGCAGAGACCAGGGAATACACGTTGGAGTTCTCACTATAGGTCAGTTTCTAGCTTGATAAAAATGTTTGGTGCAACATGTGCTATTTTAATTAAAATAGTTGATGAAGGGACTACTTTTTCTCAACGAGGAGAAGCCGACGCAGCTTATGAGGCAATGACTTCCTTTGAATTTATCTTCATCTTGCATCTAGTGAATGATATCATGGAGATCACTAATCTACTATGTCTAGCTTTACAACAAAAATCTCAAGACATTTTAAATGCTATGCATCTTGTTTCATCCACTAAAAGACTTATACAACAATTAAGGGATACCGGATGGGATACATTATTTGCTAAGGTATGTTCATTTTGTGAGGCACGCAACATAGATGTTCTAGATATGAATGCTCGTTATGTTGCAAGACGAGGTCGAGCTCGCCAACAACAAGCAAATTATACAATAGAGCAATATTACCAGGTAGATATATTTTATGTTGCAATTGATTCTCAATTACAAGAATTAAATAATCGATTCAGTGAGCAGACAATTGAGTTGGTAATTCTTAGTACAGCTTTGGAACCTCGCGAAGGATATGAGTCTTTTAGAATTGATGATATTTGCAAATTGGTAAACACGTTTTATCCACATGACTTCGCTGATCATGAGAAGTTGCAATTGAAAATGCAACTTCAACATTATGAATATAATGTAGTTCAACATTCAGAATTCAGAAATTTGTTAACTCTTTCTTCCTTGTGTCAATGGTTGGTAAGGACTAGAAGATCAACAGCATATCCACTTGTTCACAGAATAATTGTGCTTGTGCTTACTCTTCCGGTGTCAACTGCAACTACCGAGAGATCGTTTTTAGCTATGCGTATTGTCAAGACTAGGCTTCGCAACAAGATGGAAGATGACTTTCTTACAAACTCTTTGATCATGTATATTGAAAGGGAAATCGCAGAGAAACTTAGTATAAATTCAATTATAGATGATTTTAGAGATTTAAAAGAGCGGCGGGTTCCATTTTGATTTATAAAACCGGTGTCTATTTTGTTTATTAATTTATTTATTTTAGCATTATATATGAGACTAGATGCTATTATATTTGTTTTTTTTTTTTCTTTCAATAAATTTGTTTTTAAATATTAACATATTTGTCTAGCGTTAATTTGAAAAAAAAATTGTCTTGGCCCCCCTAAAGCCGAAATCTTGGCTTCGCCCCTGTTAATAATATACATATATTTTTTCAAGTCAGTGCGCACTAATATAACTTATATCAGTGAGTTGCATGTGGACCACTAGATTTAGATGTTTTGATTCAGTATATATGCACTTATCAGTGTTTCTCCATAATCAGTAGTACAAATGCAATGTACTGTTGTAAATTATATCAATGCGCACGGACCAGAATCGGGATATATATATATATATATTTGATGATTAAATTAATATTTTGAGATTACTTATGTGAGGACTATGAGAGAGTGAGAGAGTAAGAGAGTCGTGCACTCGTGCTAATAAAACAAAAGATCAAATATTTAACAATCAACATAAATAAAATAATTTAACAATCGATTAGTATTGAACAGTTAAATTTGAATTATAAAATTATTTTATTAGATAATTTAGTGGGTCTTACAATATCGAACATACTCTAAAATGTTTATATCGATTTGAAAGAATTTAGTTTAATTATATTAAATAATCTCATAATTAACTTATAAATAATTTATCTAACTAATATTCTTTTTCTCTACTTTTAGACTGTGCTACAGCCGAGGGTAACCTACCCTTGGCTACGCCCTTGTTATAGGGTACTTTAATTTCCCATCACTTGATCAGTTTCATTTTCAAATATCAGAATCTATATATCGGGAAAATGATCGAAGTCATCAAGAGACTATATATATATATCACATATCTTTCCTCTTGGAAGCAAGAAGAGACGTGAAATAATTGATATTATTTGTTTGGAGCCAGGAGATTTTGTATAAGTCTGTTGTGTGATCATCTTCTTCTTCTTCCACACAGCTGGATCAATACAGGGCCACTATATATATATATATATATAAAATGTTTTCTTTACGATTCGAAAGAGATGAATATAGTCGGTGCGATGTTAATTTATGATGTTACGTATTTGACTATGAATAATACTACTTTAAATAAATCTGGTGTTTGAAGAATATTATGGTAACATTGTAATCAATTCATTTAAATCATGAAAATTTAATATAATTTAAATGAATAGATTATAATGATACCACATCATTTGTACACCAGAATTAAACCAAATTTGAACAAAGTAGCATTATTGTTTGACTATATATTAAAATGGACTTGTATTACGTGACATGAATCACACGATCAAGTATTGGAAAATTTGATTATATATATATATATATAGTAACTTTCAAGTGAGGGATCACTTACTTTAGTTTCGATTCAAACCTTAATGAAATAACATCGATTTGTATGAATTTTGATATGAATTTTTTTGTAGATGATAAGTTCATTGAAATCGACCTATAAATAAAATTTGAGAATTTTTAAAATATTAGAACTATTTTTTTAAATTTTTTTTCCTATATATCTCTCATTTTTCTGATGCCTTTATATTTAACAAACTCCGGATAAATAGTTATAGTATTTGAAAAATTCTCAAATTTTATTCATAAATAGATTTCAATGAAATTATAATCTACAAAAATATATATATCAAAATTCATACAAATCTATATGATTTCATTAATGTTTGGACCAAAATTAAAGTAAAGCAGGGATCCTTCACTTATATATATATATATATATGTGTGTGTGTTTGTGTTTGTACATGGACTCATTATATAAATATTTCTTGAGATTCATGCCCTTTTGAACAAAGAAGGTT
This sequence comes from Acer campestre, assembly GCA_954870605.1. Lineage (NCBI taxonomy): Eukaryota > Viridiplantae > Streptophyta > Magnoliopsida > Sapindales > Sapindaceae > Acer > Acer campestre. Next base: position 31,860,915 of record OX940805.1, on the reverse strand, counting down.
TATTTATTTATTTATTTTTTAATTATCTAGATTCTAAACCATGTATTTTTTTTTTGAAGTTTTTTGCCATTGGTAGGATTTAAGCCGTTGACTTACAAGTAATTTGACCAAGTTCTAAACCCGTCTATCTACCAGCTGAGCTACACATATGTGGACGAACAAAGAAGTTTTAGTTTATATTGGTGTCATCTCAAGTTTTTAATAATACAATTTAATTATGGGTACGGATATTGACATCCATAAAACTTATTAGCACACCCATTTTTATAAGTACACCCATATCTAAAATTTAAAAATTAAATATTATTATAAACACCCATCTTAATGCCAACAGTACCCTCATTGAAATAAATTTATTCATTTTAATACATATTATTTATAAACACTCTTAAATTATTACCACACCCAATTTATAAAAAAAATCATATTATTTTTGGAATCAAATCATTTTTTAATGATGGTCCAATTTACTTTTAGAAATATCTCGAATGTAGGAGCCTTATAAAATGGAATATATATACATATATATAATTATATATGGGGTCAAAAGATTTTTAATTTGTAATTATCTTATTTAGACAGCCATCTTAAAAAAAAAAAAAAAAAAGTAAATAAATAAATAAAATAAAATCTTATTGACATCTATGGCTATCTTAAAAATAAATAAATAAAACTTGTTAATATTTACGGCTATAGTTAAAAAAAAATGTTTTTTTTTTTGATAGAGTTTATAACTATATATAAAATAAAGACAAAAACAATATGATAATCATGTGATGATGAGAAATTTCGATACTTGAAATAAAATTAGAGTTTAATTAGGGTTTATCATAAAAATTATGGTTTATCATAAGTGTTTTTTTTTTTTTTTTTTTTTTGAAAGGTAAGTTTTTTTTAATAAAGAAATATAGTTGAAAATATTGGTGTAATTAATGAGTGTATATAGTATATGGTTTATTTTTAATTAAAGTAACTTGTCCTTATTGTTAAATTTCTATTGGAATATTTTTGTAATTAAAATTTTTAATAAAATATGGGTGTACTAATAAGTTTTATGAGTGTCAATATCGGTTCCCTTTAATTATATCATCAAGTCGTCAACTTGTAAATTCTAATTCAATGGGTAGAGCTTATATGGTAAAAACAAAACTCTCGTGCCTTCACTAGTTCACTTGTATCTAACTTTTAAATTTTAAAATAGCAATCAAACAACATTCTAGTGACCGCATAGCGCAGTGGATTAGCGCGTTTGACTTCGGATCAAAAGGTCGTGGGTTCGACTCCCACTGTGGTCGGATGAGTTTTAATTTCCATTCTATTTTTTTTGTACCCAAGCTGTTTTTCATCTCTTAGCTCATGTGCATTGACCATTGGGGCAAATACTAAAATCCAAAAGGAATTTCCGAATTGATGATGTGAACATAACCAATCTCACGAATTTTCAAAACGACATGCATCTGGAAACTACATGCATCTGGAAGACCTGTAACGGTAAACCAAACGTGCTCTGTTTTTGTCAACAAATTAAGTTTCCTGGAATCAAAGTGTGAGGATGAAAAGAATTCTGTGTTTCATGAAGATTATGTGAACAATAATATATATTCCTACATCAATAGTCAATCCACTTCTAGAATGTTAACTTTTTCTTTTTTTTTTTCCTACTAAATTTTAGAATATTTGAACCGGCATGCATGACTCGTACGTTTTTTCTACAAGTATTACACTAATTTTAAGACTTAATGCAACAACATGGATAAGATTACGAGTTTCTTATCCAATACGATACTTTTCAGTACCTTTCGAAACCCCCTCATTCCTTCTAGAGTCAACTCACTATTTTTACGTCAACTTATTGCATCATCATCCTTGCACGCATATATTTCTTTTTCACTTTTCTTATTGTTGTTTATGATATGTATTTAGGGCACTTGTAAGACTCAATAGAGGTCAAGACGCCCGGATATGGATCTTCTACCGATCTGATTTTTTCCTGACATTTTTTAAAGTATGTAATTGGTTGTTGATAAAATGGTTGTGAAAACCAAGTACATCTTAACCACCAACTCATTATAATACTTATGTGTTATGAGATAATTAGATGAAGTTAGAAAAAATATTAGATCAGCAGAGGATCCAAATTCCTAGAAACCCCTCTAAGTTCCCAAAATGTTTTGCTTTTTAACATATATATACAGTAGAATCCCTGTAAATTAATCTCCTATTAATTAATATCCTCTCTAAATTAATAAAAAATCCCGGTCCCGACTCGGGGCAGTATAAAAAATTAATAAACCCCCTCTATCCTAATAATTTATAATTTATAATTTATTTTTGAAACCCAGTGTAAAATTTCAGTCCCGACCGTTGCATAAATTAATAATTCCATAAGAGTATAAAATATATTACATAATAATCAAGAACTAGAAAAATACTTCAAGATGCTAGTTTGCACAAGGCCACCATGTTTGATATTTTTAACTTTATCCTTCATCTTTTGAAGATGAAGTGTCCTCTTGTTATAGCAAAGAAGATAGAAAATAAAGAATTTTTAGGAGCTGTTATAAATAAATTTTTTAGGTATATCTTGATATTTTTCTTGTGATATACAACCAAAGAATAAGTCTCACTATTTATAGGGTGAGTATGCTTAGTCTCTAAGTAATCACATTTTCAAAAGGAATTGAAAATTTTCTTAATAAATGTTTCTTAAACAAAGAATCCTAAAAAAAAAAAAAAAAAAAAAATTTATCTGAAGAAAAAAACTGACTAAATAAGCTAGAGATCCTGAAAAAGAACCTTCCCTAAGCAAAAACAATTTCCACACATTTTCTAAGACAAAATAGCACTTTACGATGTAAAATCCTTCAAATTAATAACCTCTCTAAATTAATACTCAATGGTAGGTCCCAAGAATATTAATTTAGAAGGGTTCTACTGTATATATATTTATTTTTTTCATGACCCCTCAAATCCTCAAAATTTAATGAAGCTGAATTCGTCTCCGTTTAGACTTGCTATATTCCCTTGACTAGGAGTATATCCTTCATCATTGTCCCAAGGCAGTCCATGATGCTATTCTGTTATCATCATCATCATCATCTTCATTTCTTTAACCCTATGGATCATCAAAATATGATGAACTAACAACTCTTTGTAAGAGGAAAAGAAATGAAGTACTTGAGTGAAATACTTATATTCCATACAATTTCTCATCAGTTGACCGCATAGCGCAGTGGATTAGCGCGTTTGACTTCGGATCAAAAGGTCGTGGGTTCGACTCCCACTGTGGTCGCATAATATTTTTGCAGCTCTTTGTACACATGCAAAATAAAATTTACATTGGTCAGCCCATAACAACACGGTTGCGGACATTTTGGGTTTCAATTCTATTTTTATCGGCCCAATCCATTATTCGACTCTTTCTTCAATTATCCAAAATAAATTTGAATGATTTTGGGTTTCAATTCTATTTATGGGCCTCTAACTATTTTTTTCAATTAAAATTACAAGATTTTTTTTTTCTTAAGAGATTACTAGATGTTTTAATATGACAAGAAAATGATGTAGCAAAGTAGCATAGTTTTTTAAAAAATTCTATTCTATTAGGATTTATTTTCTAATTTATCTGTTAGAAGTTGTTTCCTATTTTATTTAAACTTATTTTGTTTGTTGAAATTCGTATTCAAGTTAATTTTTATAAAGGGAGAATCGCAAATACCCCCCCGACTTTTAACCAAATGGCAAATCAAACCCTCTGGTTTGAACAATCAGCAAACAACCCCCTACCGTTAAGTAACCCTTGCATTATTTGCTGCATGTAGGGGGTTATTTGCTGATTTGTAGGGGGTTATTTGCTGATTGTTCAAATTTATAGGGGGTTATTTGTTGATTGTTCAAACCAGAGGGTTTGATTTGCCATTAGCTTAAAAGTCGGGGGTATTTGCGATTCTCCCTTTTATAAACAAATATACCCTATTAGAAAGGAAATTATATTATTATTCTACGTCATAAAACTTCATTAAAAATAAAAATAATGTTACGTTTAAAATCTAACACCAATCGAGTGAAGGGTCTGCATATAATTGTCGAGATCAACCTCTAGAATCACGACCTGAAAATGTAACTTCTACTATTGCTACTGCATAGGGGTCTCCTAATTTTTTGCAATTTATTGAGCAAACATAAGGTTCAAACCTCCATTAAAATAAAAAAATAAAAATTGTTTATAAACACATAATAAAACATTTGAAGATAAATTCAATTGATCAAATTTTGAAAAAAAATAAAAATAACAAACCATTTTAATCACCATTGATAAATCAAAAACGAACACGTGTACGAATGAAAATTGAGTAGTACAAAACCGAACTCTAGTCAGGCGCACAGGAGATAGTAACTATATTTCCCTTCTAATGCAATCCAATCCGGGAAACGTAACTGTAACATCATAACTGTTTTTTCAATGTCACAAAATTCTTTATTAAATTAACCAGACACCTCTCTCTCTCTCTCTCTCTCTCTCCCAAGTCTCAGCTATCGCTTCACTGCACCAACCACCGCATTGATTGATCAGAACCGGACAATGAAGCTATACAAGCAATCAAACAACAACACACATCGGAGAGACGACGACGTTATGAACATTCACTCCGGTTCCGGCGGCTCTCCGTACCATTCAAAAACTCTAAAACACGCCAGATCTCTACCTAGATCCATCAATTACATCTTTAGAGAACAGCGACTTCTCTTCATTCTCGTCGGAATCTTGATCGGCTCAACATTCTTCATACTCCAACCAACTCTGTCTCGAATCGCACCTAACGAGGCCAGCCGATTCACAACCTCCATCATCAACAGCAACAGCAACAACAACAACCACAACCGGCGCACCACCAGATCACTCGGCTCCCAAACCGGGAGAGTCCCCGTCGGAATCGGACGCCGGAGACTGCGGATTGTCGTCACCGGTGGAGCGGGATTCGTAGGGAGCCATTTGGTGGATAAGTTGATCGATAGAGGCGATGAGGTCATTGTGATTGATAATTTCTTCACCGGAAGAAAAAATAATGTGGTGCATCATTTTGGGAATCCGAGGTTTGAGCTCATTCGACACGACGTTGTTGAGCCGATTTTGCTGGAAGTGGATCAGATCTATCATTTGGCTTGTCCCGCGTCGCCTGTTCATTACAAGTATAATCCGGTCAAGACTATTATATCCTTATTGATTTCAGATTTGGTGTTTTGCATTTGAATATTTAAAGTTTCGATTTTTTTTGTTTTTTTGTTTTTTCTGTTTTTTTTTTTTTTTGTTTTTTTGTGTGATGATTTTTGTGGAATGAAATTGAGATCCATGACTGTGATATTTACAAGACAAATGTGATGGGAACACTTAATATGTTGGGACTCGCTAAGAGAGTCGGTGCTAGGTTTTTGCTCACCAGCACAAGTGAGGTTTACGGTGACCCGCTTGAGCATCCACAGAAGGAGACTTATTGGGGAAATGTGAATCCAATTGGTGAATTACTACTCAGCAGCCTTGCACGTTATTTATTTTGTTGAATTTTGTTTTTGAGAATCAAACAAGGTGTTTATTAAGATCTATTTCTGTATGCTTGAAATTGAATAGGTGAGAGGAGCTGTTATGATGAAGGAAAAAGGACAGCAGAAACCTTAGCAATGGATTATCATCGTGGTGCAGACGTTGAGGTAATTTTGCTCTTTGTTTGTACACAAACATCTCCGATAGGCTTAATTCGTTATAGATCTGTTTTTCACTTAGTAGTGTTTGATTGTGATCTATTTGTTATAATTTCAATGTTATACAATGGAAATATTTTGGCTTTATCATCTATAATGACAGTCCTTTTTGAGTTGGATGCGTATGGTGGTCAAAATGAGCTTCAATGTAGACTACTAAGTGTGGATGGATGTCCTGTATAAGAGTGTAATAGAACCAGTAATTCCATGCATAAGTGCATGGATTGGCTTTGGTGGTAGATTTGACCTTTTAGAGAAACTTTGCATTGGGGGGGCATAAAAAAGCACTGGAGATATGGTCAGCAAACTTTTTCAATTTACAACAGAATCGGTAAACGATTGGAATTCCTTATAACATGCTAAAGATGATTGTAGTATCTTTTTTTTTTTTTTTTCTTTTTTTTTTTTTTTTTTTTTTTTTTTTTTTTTTTTTTTGCATGTGTTTGGTACTTGCTTTTTTCTAACAGAAGTTGGAATACTAGTTAGACAATAAAGAACAGTTAATTTCAATTTTATGACTACTAAGACATTTTCCGCATTGAAAATTAGTCATGTCAGACACTGAGGGCATGATGTTTATATCTGCCTAAGCTTGACACTATATCTTTTTTAACTAGAATATGTATTGCATTTTTACTTTGAGAGAGCTATAAAAATCGTTATAGATCTGTTTGTTACGTATTAGTGTTTAATTTTGACCTATTTGTTATAATTTCAATGTGTGAATACTTTGGCTGATGTGTTTGAGGTTTATCATCTATAATGACAGTCCGTTTTAACTTGGATGTGTATAGTGGTCAAAATTAGCTTCAATGTAGGCTACTAAGTGTGGATGGATATCCTGTATAAGTGTGCACTAGAACCAGTAATTCCATGCATTAGGATCTGGATTGGCTTTGGTGGTAGAGTTGACCTTTTAGCGAAACTTTGTATTGGAGGGGTATAAAAAAGCACTAGAGATATGGTCTGTGAACTTTTTCAATTTACAATAGAATCGATAAACGATTGGAATTCCTTATAACATGCTAAAGATGATTGTAGTATTGTTTTTTTATGCATGTGTTTGGTACCATTTTTTTTTTTTTTTCTAACAGAAGTTGGAATGGTTAAATTCAATTTTATGACTACTAAGACGTTTTCCGCATTGAAAATTAGTCATGCCAGACATTGAGGGCATGATGCATATATCTGCCTAAGCTTGACACTTGGGCGGACGATTGGAGGATGGTATATCTTTTTTGAACTAGAATATGCATTGCATTTTGAGAGAGCTATACAAATGTAATTACAAAGCTCTTACAAACTTTAACATCTTATTTGAGCTCAGCATGCATTACAAAGAAATTAAAAGTTGATTTCAGTGGGATTTCTTCTTAATATTTATCATGAAAATGACCATTTGTCTCTGCTGCATCTGTGCTCCTACTATCAAATAATGGAACTCACAGTAGTGCTCTGTTCACAGGTGCGTATTGCTCGCATATTTAATACATATGGACCTCGCATGTGTCTAGACGATGGACGTGTTGTTAGCAATTTTGTTGCTCAGGTTATTCTCCTTTCTAATAGTTTCTTTTGGATGTGAGCTGTGACAGCTAAGTAAGATTATGATTTTCAATACCATAGATAATTTCAGCCTTTACAAGGTTTTAAACAATTTTCGTACATAATGCAGGCCATCCGCAAACTACCGATGACTGTTTATGGAGATGGGAAACAAACACGTAGCTTCCAATATGTTTCTGACTTGGTATGCAGATTTTTTTTCATATTTAATTTTTATTTGATTCACAATTAGTCAATCAGTATTGTATTGTTGGTTGTTTGCTATCTGTATCTTTGGGACATTAACAATTTGCATGGTAGGAAGGAAATAGGAAGGGGGTTAGCATAGAGGAAGGAAAGGAATAGTGGGAAAACCGTTTTTCCTCTTGGTTGAGAGATGATGAGAAGGGGTAGCATGTACCATTTTTCAAACCCACAAATCTCAATCTTTCTCTGAGGCCTGAAGAGGGATGCAAAGAACAAAAACATAAGCCCATCAATGGATGAGAATCATTATATATTTTTCTCCATTATCCAGCTTTAAAAATTACAAATATGGGTAGTAGATACAATTTCAACATCCTAATAGTATGATGTCAAATTAACATATAGTCACGTTTCTTCCCATTCCTCTCTGAAGATACCAACAATGTAAAATGACAACCATCTTCTTTCTCGTCCTTCCATTCTATCAAGTATCAAATAATTGGATGGAAGCAAGGATGAGTATCTCTTCCTTTTTCCTTCTTTACCCACCTCGTTTCTTTCATTTTCTTACCTCCTGGGAAATATAATTGCATGTGACGAATTATAAGAGGCACTGTCTGAAAGATCTCTTGACACAATCCAAATTATAGTCATTGGCTTAACATTTAGAGCCAAGCTCTAAATCAAGCAACTAAAGTAAGAACGTGAAAACTCTATTAGCTTGTAAGCATTATTCTAGCAATGGTCATGGCTACTTGCGACTGATATGTAGTGTTTAACCTTACATAACACAACTGCTACTAGAGCAGCTGCTAGTTTTATGGCTTTTGGCTTTGAAGTTGATATGATCTTATGGAGGACCTTATTGTGACAGGTGAATGGACTGGTAGCATTGATGGAAGGCGAGCATGTAGGACCGTTCAACCTGGGAAATCCTGGGGAGTTCAGCATGTTGGAACTAGCTGAGGTTTTGTATTTTTTAGAGCTGTCTTTGTTAATTAATTTATTTTAAAAATAAAATGTTTGAAAATCCTTGAAGATAGATTCTTCTTCAAAAATTTTGACAATGCTCAAACTTTTGTGTCTTTGCATTTGTTAGGTCGTCAAAGATGTTATTGATTCGAGTGCAACAATAGAATTCAGACCAAACACAGCTGACGATCCTCATATGAGGAAACCAGACATCAGCAAAGCAAAGGATCTGTTGAACTGGGAGCCCAAAATCTCTCTAAGAGAGGGGTTGCCTCATATGGTGAGCGATTTCCAGAACCGCATTTTGAATGAAGACGAAGGAAAACAGGCTTGAACACGAACAATAGTAAAAGTCGGTATGTATAGTGTGAAGAACATATCTGTATTTGTTGATTCATTCTATATTATTATGACCGCAATCTACAATAGCTGGAAATTCAAGCTAGGTAGCTAAGATTTATCTACTCATCATATTGTGTAAGCGCTAGATCAACAACAAAATCTTCATTTTTGGTTGAATTTTTTTACTGGAATTCTTTATACCCATAATGCAAGAAGCACTGCGTTGCAAAAGATGAAAGTTATTTCATGATTCATGAATACCAATGCTGGCATAAATTAGTTTGGGTTATGGTTATGGAATTAGCTCCACGTCCATTTTAGATAACATGCAATTCCCAAAGCTCTCACATTCATGAGTCATGACGACTCAATCTTCTATAAAATTGCTACCTTTTTACCCGTCATAAAGGATTTGTCATCATAATATCTAGATTCATAATTGATTACAGCATTTCCCCTTTTATATTACTGGTAGTGGGTGGGTTCTAGATATTCAGATTGCGCACGTAGTGTTTGACGTTGAGAGTTTGACAAACCGCCCACCATTTTCTTGTCACAATCACAATTCCTGGACAAGCTAACCGACCCAATATGCGGATGCTTAAATATGGGACAATTGGGGTTAGGTTGGGTTGAGTTGGGGACCATTTGTAAAGAGAAAGTAAACTGTAAAAGTTCGTGCCATAGCTAACCCGTATTGTTCCAGCAACCTTTCTTTTCTATCCTTTATGTAAAATGATTTTTGTAGAATTTATTTATTTATTTGAAATTTAACACCGCTTAGATCAAGTCTGTCGAAACCTGATGAGATCAATCATTATAAACAAATCCTAAAATACACTGTGAGATTGGATGTGCACATCCACTTGATGCCCATAAAATTGATTGATATTTAATGAATTTTTTGTTTTTGTTTTTTTTTTTGAAAAGGCATGATAATTCTAGAACAAAATTAGGCCACCATATCTCCATATCCTCCTGACCTCTTAAGTCTGAATGACACGCCTCTATATAATTGTAGCAAATGTCTAAGTAGTCTTATTTGATTTGGTTCGGTTTTTTTTTTCTTTGCACCTTTTTCTTTATTGATTTTCGCTTTTATATTTTTCTTAAATTTTTATAAATAAATAATGAATTGTATGGATGTGGTACTCTTAAATTGGTCCAAGAGTTTGGATGGAATATAAATTTGGTAAAGTTAAAAAAAAAAAATTAAAAAATTAAAAAGAAAAAGAAAGCCAAACAATTTAGCATCTGATTCCATGGTTTTATGTGGAGAAGATCGAATTCAAGGTAATAAAATTACCTTTGTGTCTCATCCATCCACATGAAAAGAAAAGAAAAGAAAAATTCTTTCTTTCTTTCTCTGGAAGCATATGTTCTTCTATTAGAATCTACCCAAAGTTTTGCTCAATAATTTCCTCAAAAAAAAAAAAAGAAAAAAGACAAAAAAAAGAGAAGTTTTGGTGAATAATGGTTGTTTTTGTTCTGGAATGCTAGCTTTTATAGGCATAAAGTCCATTGCAGGCACAACTGGGCCAGTCTGGTTGGTGGTGTGTATAATATATTTACAATTACAACAATCAAATGAATGTGCATGTGTTGGCTACTGGTTTTTGCTTCTCTTTTTCTTTTTTGATCATTTCACTGCTTGGATTAAATGTAGTAGTACAAAACCTTTTTCATCAATGGCCTGCTTCATGGACCACCATTCACCTTTAAATCTTCTACAACTACCTTGCTCTCTCTCCAGTCTCTACAAGGGAGGTTTCAATTGTATGTTTCCAAGGAAAAGTAACCTTAATCGAACACCTCTATATAAACGAGTCAAGGGTCTGTTAGCACCTGATGAGGTTCGGATATCTACTTTTATAACGGAACATTGGAGAGAAAACTCGAAAACTCTTCACACATAGACTCAAACCCCCACCAGTCTATCATTGACGTGGAAAGAAAAGAGGACTACCGTTTTTGCTAAGAGGTGATCTGCCTTTTTCGACCATAATTTTACAAGAATGACCAATTGAAAAAGAGTGAATAACTTGAAATTGACCCAACTAACTTTTGACAGGTTATGTGCAAAATGATAAAACACAGAGTTATCTGGAAGTGTAAAAAAACAGAGATGTTCAATAAATTTAACAGAGATTGTATTTGTATGGATTGTTAATGCTGATTATTTTACCGTTGCTCTGTCTCTTCTGACTCTTCTGTTTGATCTGTTCAAAAACTGAACTCATCGACCAGACAACTTTTCTGTGGAGTAGGACACATTCAACACACCATATATATCATCGATTTATTACAATTATATTATTTATTAAAAAAAAACCAATGAATATTTTTTACATTATCGATAAGTTAATCTGATTATCATATTTTATTAATAGCATGCTTGAAAAAGAATAATATATTATATACTTAATAAATAATTAGATGGTTTTGATTGTAATTAGCAGCTCAATTAATAATTGTTAACATAAGTACAAAGCTATTAATGAAAAGAAGGATTTATTGATTTTTTTAATTCAGATTTTTCAGATCATGTAGGTACATTTTTCACCAAATAAACTAGGCATGAGCATAGTTCAGCCGGTAAATGAACAAGCTTGGGGGTTTAGGTAAATGACTCACAAGTCAGCAGTTCGAATTCTGCCAATGTCAAAAACATCCAAAAAAAAATATCTAATATATTAACTGATATGTATCATTTTCACTCATTAAAGCTAGGGAAAAAGTTGGTTGCATCATAAACATCAAATTAATTTGGTCCTTAATATTTGTATGAAATAATTAATATTCAAGATATCAATATAATCAAATTCAATAAGTATACCATTGGACCACCTCTATGTCTTTATTTTTATTTTTTTAATAATTACATATATATTTCTAAGGGGTTCCCTTAAAAGTTAAAACTCTAGGTAATAATACAAAACTATCTTCTATAAGTGATGATATAAATTCAATATTCCTCTAGGTGAAAAAAAAAACACAGAAAATAATTAATCGGTAAATAATGTTTATTCAATCTGACAATAAATAATAAAATAAACCATAAATGAGATTTATATTCTTTCTTCTTTTTGGTGTTTTTGGTGTATGCAACTCACAACTCTCTCTTCTTCTTCCTATCTTTCTCCATCAAGAATTTCAAAGCATAAAAGCAGAAACACTCCATCTTCTTTTCAAAGTTTTTTTTTTTTTTTTTCTCCTTTCTCTTTCATGGAGATTCTATAAACCACTAATTTTTCCCTTTTATGTGATCAATCAACACATTTCATCAATATCATGAAGAGAATAGATATCTTCTGTGCATCTCAAGCATCAACAGCCATTTGTTTGAGCATGCAAGACCAACCCTCCTCCTCCTCCTCGATCTCCTCCTGCTCTTCCTCCGCCGCCATCCAACTAGGCGGCAGAGCCATCGACCGCCACAACCCCATCATCACTAGAGACAGCAGAAGATTCACCACAGTCCCTTGTTCTTCACAGACACCACCTATCAATCCTGTGCCTTACCATCAACTCCAGAAGACCAAAAAGAGCTCTAATAATTCGGATCACCACCAGCAAACCAAGAAAAAAGATCAGAAGAAGAAGAAAAAGAATCCAAATGATATTGCTACTACTACTACTAATAAGAAGATCATCACAACATCTACATCTTCTGATTCTATTTACAAGAACACAGTCACTTCCTCTGTTCCTGCAGACATCAAAAGGAAGAGCTCTGTCAAGCCTGGTGGTGATCTCATCACTCCTCCTGGTTCCACAAGGTATCTCCTCAGTGACGGAGCCTTCTTTGATGGGTTTTCAGATTACAATGACCCGGTTTTCGCATTGGTTCCGGGTCAATCCAACAAGAATATTACCAATCCAGCTGATCTAGTACTTGACCAACAACACCAATCCACTGCTTCCAAATCCTCCTTATCTTCATCATCATCTCTCTCGGAAAAACCTCCTTCAAACCAGGTTGGTATTTTTTTTTCCGAACCTGATGCATTGTCTAACTGAATGAACACTCTTTTTAAATGTCGGTAGGTGTAAATTTAATGAATTTATTTTGTTTTGTTTTGTTTTGTTTGTTTGCAGGTTGTGGTATTGAGAGTGTCACTGCATTGCAAAGGCTGTGCAGGAAAACTGAAGAAACATTTATCCAGAATGGAAGGTTTGAATATGCTTCTCATCCTTCAAATTTTACAGTAAATTCCAACACCGAACGATTGGGTTGAGGATCTGTTGATGTCGAGACCTGTCGAGTTTAAATCAGTGTGCCATATTTTTTCTTGAAATTTAGGTGTTTATTTCACTTCACTAAAGCACAAGTGTAATTATTGTATTGAATTTGTTTTAATTTGCACAGGTGTGACATCATTCAACATAGATTTCGCAGCAAAGAAGGTTACAATTGTTGGAAATGTAACACCTTTAAGTGTTCTAGCAAGCGTATCAAAGGTGAAGAATGCACAATTTTGGCCGGTTCCGGAGGCGGCACCTTCGTCACCAACGGCAACCACCGCAGTTGTTGTTCCTGGTAACAACCCAGAAATGAAGAAATAATTAATAAGAGCTAGGTATTAGTGTACATGTAAATTAAGCATGGGAAGTTTAATTAATTAATTAATTAATAATTAGCATTGTGGAGTACTATTACTAGTAGAATCAGAATCTTTTTTTTTTCTTTTGAAAATGAGAATCAGAATCTTTTTGTTTGGAAGAAATTAGTAAATTAAGAAAAACTTTGAGGGGGCTATCAAGTTCTCTTTTTCCCAGTTATGCTCTGATGAGACTGTCGTTTATATAATTAATTTGGAAGTAAAAGAGTGGCATCTTTTAGGCATCTTTTATCACGTTTAAAAGTGTTCTTAGTTAGCTTTGGCTTATTCTTCTCACTACTTTTCGAGCTATTACGATTAATTCGGAATTTAGGGGAAAAAATATGACTCAAACTCACTTCATTAGTGTAAACATGGGAGACATATCATTGAACTGGTTCATCTTTTTTATTTTTTTTTTATTTTTTTTGAAGTTCAACTTATTCATTTTGATCACTACTAGTTTGAGTTTTTCATGGTTTTTGCACTTTCTGCTACTATACTTCTAGCAAATATTATTAATTTGTGCTTCACTATAATATGTATATTTTTTTCAAAGAGTTATCATGACCATAATTATTCTATGGGACAAGGTGGTTTTGGGAATTGTAAAACCCTGATTATTGGGTCATATCATTTTCAGCCTTTCAGGTTATTTGATATAGAACTGTTTTAATATAATACACGTCCGTCCACTTATATTATATCATATGATATATGTGGTATATATCTATAATATGATTGGTTATTCATGTCACGTGACATGATTTAAATAGATTTGAGCGTCAAACAATGGAGCATTTCTCTTTGATACATGTACATATGAAATGTCATAGTTTCATGTTGCTAAAAAAGTATAGGGTCAAATTAGGATTTGCAAAATGGGTTTGGGAGACTTCTGGATTTGATTAACAAATGAACCTGAGAAAAGTTGACCAGTGGAAAATTGGACCACTACATTGAATGGTTCACCAAGTTATATCTCAGCAGCACTTGTTTTGGCAGCAAACCCAACTGGTTGTTGTTATTTAATTTCACTCAATTTATATATCCACTAACAAACATGAAAAAAATAAAAATAAAAAGATCTGGGCAGTCAGCAAATTAAAGATAAAAGAGTACTGTAGAAAAAAGTTATCTATATCTGCAGTTGCAGCCTTGCAGGTTGCAGGGCAGTAATTGGTACCTCAAGTATCTTTTTGTTCTTCCTTTTACATTGCAATCTTTTTCTTTGCTTTTTCAACAAAAAGGAGAGACCTTTTAAGCTTCCACAATATGTATAGAAGGGAAGAGAAGATAATATGTCAACAACAAGAAAGAAGAAAAGCCACAACAAAATCCATGCTATATAAACATACAGCATACTATGTGCTTTTTCTTTTCTTTTCTTTTTTTCTTTTTTTTTTCTGGTTTTTGAGTAAAGAAAAATTGATTTGATGGACTACCACTTATTTAAGAGCTGCTGTGTCACCGTCATCAACTCTTAATACATGTGGAAATATGCTTGTGTATCCACAGTAGCAGTGAGGTTTATTTTATAAGCATATGTGAGAAGTTTCTCAACTGTTGTGAAAGTAAATATATAGACCGTGTATGTATTATTAGATCTCGATGGGTTCCGATGGATTCCTTACCGACCATTCTATGTAAAATTTCACCAATAATTGAGACTTGAATACTTGATGATGACTCACAGGAGCATGCACATGGGCACAAAATTATTAATGGCATGAATGTGGTACGGATAAAGAAGACAAAAGAAATAAACTTTGCATTTGAATCCAAAAGGAACTTCAATTGATTCATTTCGTTTTAAAACTCAACATTTAACATTTTGATACTTCACAAACATGTGGAATTACATCGATCCGAAATATATATAGAATTAGAAGGAGTTTTGCTTACATTTCGTATTTACGACTAAATACGAGTATAGATATCTAATTCATTCGATTAACTTAGCTAATAGAAGGTACATATTTATAAGCCGAGGGCCCTTCAATCAATCAATGTGTGACTTTATAATTTATCAAACGGAGTCCCTCAATGGAGGGCGGGCTCAACGTTAAGAGTATGTACACCAAATAGATTTGACTTAAATTATTAATTTAGGTCAAAAAACATTAAGCCAAATTAAACAGCTAAAACGATGAAGAAATAATAAATAATAACGAATTTGAATGGTTACAAACTTATAGTATTATACATTAACCAAATACTTAAATTAAAAAAATAAAAATTAAACAATAAAAGGTTGAGGACCCATTTTCATCAGTAGATTTAATGAGAAATGTAGTGTTAGGCCCAAAAGAATGTGTCCTCGGCCCAATCGTCATTATTATTGTATTACATTTTTATTTTAAATAAAACCCCCTCAAACTATTTTATTATGTACTAGATTTTTTTAAGAGTGACGATATTTGCATCCCTAAAAACCCGTATGTACATCACAAATTAGTAAGTTGCTATGTGATTTCCCTTTCAATATACATGATCAAAGAGTTTATAAGAAATTCATCTTTCATCTTGTTACGAAACCTAATTTTGACAATACACATAGCTGGAAACGATATCTAAGTAGTTACAGTTGAAAATGTTTAAATAACAAACTATATAATAAATGTAGCAAAATCATATTAATAACCTAAAATATTTATTATTTTGTAATATAGTACTTGAAATTATTCGGATAGAGAATAAGAAAAATTTAGTTGCAATAGTAGAAATAAAATTGCTTAAGTGAAAAACATAAAAATTTAATTAATTTATAATTCCCAACCTAAAATCTGGAAAAGTGATAAAGAAATGTGAAAGGTAAAATTGAATAATTACTAATAAACACACTATCAATAGTAAAAAACTATTTTAATGAATTTTCTTTATTTTCTATATTTTATTTTATTTTTGCATTGAAAATTAAAATTAAGGAATGAAAATAGATTGATTTTATCTCCTAATTTTATGGACAATAAAATAGGAAAGATATTTATTATTTAATTTATACTAATAATATCATAATTTATTGCCAAAAAAAAAAAACATAATTTATTGTCTACATACCATAATATCAGAATTTATGTATGATGAATATATACATCAATTTCATTGCAAGTATGCAACACATATATAGTAAAACACATGGATTTTTTATTTATTTATTTATTATTATTATTTTATTTTATTTTATTTTTGCTTTTTCTATGTTTATTGCCTTTTGCACGGCACACATCTATGCAACACATATATAGCAAAACACATGGATTTTTTTATTTTTTTTTATTTTTTATTTTTAATTTTGTTGTTGTTGCTTTTTCTATGTTTATTGCCTTTTGCACGGCACACATCTAATATATGTAAATGATTTTTTTGGTATTCGACTTAATGTAATCAATCGATACAAAGGCAATTTGCCTTGTTTTTTATTATTTTATTTTATTTTTTATTGTTATTTTAATCTGTCAGTCATTTTGGTATAATTTATATATTTATGAGTTAGATTTTTTATTTTTTTTGAAAAACAAGAAATAAAATAATAAAATTTTTAATAATAACAAAGTTGATTGGATAATAAAATAGGTGTAGGTGGGGTGTAGTTACAAAAATACAATATAATAGAAATAAAAGAAAGGGTATTTTTGCCATTGTGAGGTTTATTTACAAATTATAGATTTTTAAAATTTTAAAGAGGTGTGATTAAAAGATGGGTGTATATATAGTTGTTAACGGGTGCAAATATTGCCACTTTTTTTTTTAATTTATTATTTATAAAAAAAAATTATTTTGAAAGCTTATTCTAGTTTTTTTTTTTTTTTTTTTTTTTTTTGGATATAGTTGATTTTTTTTATTTATCATTTATTCTTTATTTTATATAAAGAATAATTAAACTCTTAAAAAGAAAATGGTAATAGCAAAATTTCAAATAATAATAATGGTTGATCAATGGATTCCAAATTATTTACAACAATATTATAATAATAAAAAATAAAAAAAAAGCAGATGTAATTAAATAAGATTTCCTTACAAAATCTTATTTCATGTTCAAGAAACAATTAGTCATTATTCAGTAGCAATAACCTAAATACAATGTTTACCCGACCCATATGACGTGTTTAATTAATCATATCATAAGAGTACATACCGTCACCACAAGGTGGGGCGGCCGCCCATGGAAGTTGTTCTCGTGTTGAGTATTCAAATTGAATATTTTTTTCGCACATGATGGAATGATTAATAGACTCTGTAATGACATAGTCAACAAAATCTTACAAACTCAACTAATTGTATAAACTTGAACGCAGATTTCTTTCCGAAAATCCCAACACTTTGCCTATATTTCATGATCAATTCACGAAACAATTAGTCATCAACAATAACCTAAAATATATTATAAATATTTGAAATGGTCAGTTAATTGTATTTGTAATTCAAGTCCCAAGATGAAGCTTCCAATAGAGATCGATAAACTTTCAAATAATAAAAGATTAAAAAAAACAACTACTCCCACCATGTCCCTAAATATTTGGTAAAAATCCGATTATTTGTGACAACTAAAGTAGTTAATGGCAAGGATAATTACATTGTTAAAGATAATAATAACAATTAATTAATCAAAATATTTAAAATTGAATTTGAGATTCTAATCTCAACAGACTTCTTACCTCTTCAACACTCTTATTATAAATTATCTCTTGTTATTTCTCAACAAGTTTTGTCTTCTTCACAAAAATTTTGTGCCTGATAATTATCAAACCCTTGTCTTCCATGTTTTAAACTTTTTTTTTTTTTATTAGATCAGATCCATTTATAATATTTATATATATAAAGAAACTGAAACTGAATAACCAATGTCTTCTGAAGAGGATTTGCATCTTGAGCTTTCACTCTCAAGTTGCACTCCACCACCACCAACAACGTCATCAATGGCTTCTTCTGTTTCAGTTTCAGTTTCTACTCAGTCTCCATTCAAATTATCTCCTCCTCCTCCTCCTCCGCGGTGTATCACATCACCACCACCGCAGCATTATCAGCACCAGTACTTTATGATGGAGGATCTCCCGCCTCCTCCTCCTTCTCCTCCACCGCCTCCTCATCACTACAACAACGCTATAAATAGTTCGGGTGGTGCACCTCCCCGTGGTACCACGACACGAACACGAAGATCCCCAGTTCAAACATTCAAGCCAGGAAAAACCGAGACCGTCGCTTCCCCTTATCCGTGGGCAACCACTAAACGAGCCACCGTACACAGCCTCGATTACCTTATATCGAATAATATAAACATGATCAGCGGCGAGGTGCAATGCAAACGTTGCGAGAAGATATATCAGATTGAGTACGATCTACGTGAAAAGTTTATGGAGATAGCAATGTTCATAACGAAGAACAAATCCGCCATGCATCATAGAGCACCGGCGGTTTGGATGAACCCTAATCTTCCAAGCTGTAAGTTCTGCGGACAAAATAACTGTGTGAGACCGTTGATTGACAAGAAGAAATCGTTGAATTGGTTGTTTTTGCTTCTGGGTAAAATGCTCGGGTGTTGTAAACTTGAACAGTTGAAGTATTTTTGCAAGCATACGAAGAATCATCGAACAGGAGCCAAGGATAGAGTTCTTTATTTGACCTATTTAGGGCTTTGTAAGCAATTGGATCCCACAGGACCCTTTGATGCAGTTTAACACAATGCAAGTTTTTGCTTGTGTGGATTTTTTAAGGTATTTTTAGGAAGTTTTGTTTAGTTGCAACTTGCAATTGCTTGCTTAGATGTTACAAATTATGTTATCATATTATGTAACTTATTTGTATTGATAAATGAGAATGTATTTTATTCTCATTTATAGTTGCCTTTAATTTAGTAAAATCTATTATATATCTTGATGATCAAATCTAGCTATCACATGTTTGGTTAAGTTTTGGTAGTGTTTCATCAAACACTCCCTTTGATTTCCATGCCAGGTTGAATGAGAGTCTTTACCGTCAAGTCACATTGGATTATAGTCTCCAGATTGAATAAAAACTTTTTACTATCAAGTCACATTGAGTAGTGGTTTCTAGGATGAATTAGAGCTCTTAACTACCAAACCACGTTGGGTTTCCAGACAGATTTCCAGGCGGAATGAGATTTCTTTGCAACAACACTTCTCTTTTCTCAGAAAAGAAGTTCATGACCCGTGGGTTTGCCTGCCTTGCCACGCTGCATAAGGCTTTTCATCCATTGCAGAAAAATGCCCACTACGAACCTCGGTTGTCTTAGTCTTACTGTCCTAGTGTGGCTGATCGATCAAGTGATCATCCTCTTTCAGACCATCTAGTAATGTATCCATAATTATAATGAATAAGAGTAGTCTACACTCTACACACTTTTAAAGTTAAGGAATTTGGCGAGAAAAAAAAAAAGAAAGAAAATTTGAAAAATTTGTCATTAGTAGTTAGAATGTAAAGTTATTATACTGTGAATCTAAACTCGATAGTCCTTTCTGTAAGAAAACTAGTTATTCCAAACATATACGAACATAATACAAATACCATAAATTGAATGAAACGAATTACAAAAATAAAAATTTTGATTTAAAAAGAATTTAGAACCAAGACCTGTGTTACACTCCTTGTTCTTAAGAAAAATTTGTCCGTGTTTAGCGTCACGGTTCAATAGTAGTATGTGTTGTGAATAAAGGTCTGAAATTACCACACTTGAAAAATCTAACCGGAAAACTAAGAACACATGATAAATACTTAGCCGAGAGAGGAAGAGAGATTTTTCTAATTGTTTGATTGAACTCCAAATTCGTATCTTTGAAGAATGACAAAGTATAGGCAATTTAAACAAATCATTCAAGGGAGGAATCAATAGGAAATCAACTGAATTAATTAGAAAATTTATTCTCATTAAATCTATGAATTGGAAAAATTAAGCAAGTAGCAAAATCAACCAAGTCACAGGTGCACTCCCACGATTCGAACCGTCGTGTCATTCGCGTTCGGATGTGCATTCATACACAAGTCATTGAACTTGCGGTCCGTGAGAGAGCATCTATATATGCTACACATGCTTATATGCTATTCTACAAGTAATCCAATATATCATTAACTAGATATATGTTTCCCATCAGTGTAGGACTTATAATTTTTCCAATTCAACGGATGCACTTTGAGTATCAATTTCCCATTCACCCATTCACCATTTTTCCAACACTTTCCAAATGGGTTACAATCAAATCAAGAAAAATATCACTATTCAATCCCATTATATTATCTCCGTAGAGTATTCCATTATCTCAGTAAAGTACGTGATTTTTTTAATAGTAATGTTATTTTGCCCAAATTTGGTATGCAAATCTGGTACCCAAATGATATGACAACATTATAATCATGCAAATCTAATACAATTTAAATAAATGGATTAGAGTGTTGTCACATCATTTAGGCACCAGATTTGGACACCAAATTTGGACAAAGCATTATTACTTTTATTTATTTATTTATTTTATATAAAGTGATCATGGAGAGAAATCACATATCCTAATCTCAGATTTATTGTAATATTTATATGTCATGAGATAAGACGAGAAGAATGAGCCATTTTGATATGAAAATTTTATATTTCTAATATGGAAACATGTACAATGAGATATGGTACGTCAAACTTGAAATATATTTCCAAAAAAACTTGGATTATTTTCCTTGTTATCAATATACCTATATTTTCAAATATATATATATATATATAGAACTATACAAAAAGGCAAAAATCATAAAATTGGAAAAAGAGATTCAATGAGCATGAAAACCATGGAGAAACCTGTTCATAAGCTGTTGTTTATTGCAATTATTGTAGCACTTTCTTCAGGTTTTATTTTCATGCCAATTAGTGCTCGAAAATTTCAAACAAATTTCCAGATGTTGCCTAAGAATACGCCTCTTCCTCCTTCTGGGCCAAGTAGAGGAACCTCAGATCCCCCACCACCTCCGAGGACAAGCTTCTATTCCAATAGTTGGAATTTCAGGATGCTGCCTAAGAACACGCCTATTCCTCCTTCTGGGCCAAGTAGAGGAACCTCAGATCCCCCACCACCTCCAAGGACAAGCTTCTATTCCAATAGTTGGAGTTTCAGGATGCTGCCCAAGAACACACCTCTTCCTCCTTCTGGGCCGAGTAGAGGAACCTCAGATCCCCCGCCACCTCCACGGGCAAATTCCTATTCCAGTGGTTGGAACTTCGGAATACTGCAAAAGAATACACCTGTTCCTCCATCTGGGCCCAGTAATGGTCCACCTCCAACCTAAATCTTGAAACTTGTTCTTAGAATTTCTAAAGGCACCTACCAGGCTACCAGTTCAACATTTACCGGTTTCTTGTGTGAAATATCTTGTTTAATAAAAACCTATCTGTTTTATTTAATAATTATTTTTGCTTTTATTTTATATATTTATTATTTTTTTTTTTTCCTTTTGCTAGAAGACGCATTATATTCTTAGTATATATAAATCAAAACTAGATTCCATTAAAAAAAAAAAATCAAAATTAATTAGTCATGTGAGTAAGGGGAATGCTATCTACCTTTCTCACTCATCACTTGACACATATACACTTTTTAATTTAATAAAAAAACTCTTACTTTTTAATACAAAGCTTGTTTACGTTTTTACCCCTTATTAAAGAGTGTATATGTGTCAAGCGATGAATGTAAAAGACAAATGGGAAAGATAGATATCATTCCATGAGTAATTACCAATTGTCATTAGTGACATAACTTTTGAATTCCCCTCTCCAAAATCCTAAAATATTGTAATAGTTAAAAAAGAAAATTGAATTAGGTATTCCATTAATGTAATTGAACGATTTCATTGATGATGTGGTGAGAGCGTATAGAGAAGATTTTCTATTCCATTAATGATAAAATCTAAAAGATATAGAAAATTCATAGTTGATATTACCGGAGGTAGTGAAATTTAATTTATTTTTAGGTGCATATTTCAAATATATAATCTCATTAATATGAGTATTACGGGCCTCGCACCTATTTTGGTGGATGTTGAGTATACACCAAAATACCAAATATCTCTCATTTCTTTTTTTCTTTTTCTTTTTTTCATTATTAATTATAATTTTTTTGGGTTAGGCTATATCAACTCAAGTTTATGATTTCAATATCTCAACCATTGGATTAGATAGCACATGAGCAAATGGGTGGTTGAGATATTGAAGTCAAAAAATTGAGGGATTGTTTGTTTTTTTGTCTGAAGACTAAATAATCCTGAATTTTTTTAAAGACTGAACTTGAATGACATGTTTGTTTGTTTGTTTATTTTATTTTTTATTTTTTCCTCACATCTAAATGTATTGTCAACACGTATGTTTTTTAAAAATAAAATTATCTGAAAATAAGTAATTTTATATTTATACTCATGTTAAACAATTATACATATAATATGGAATAAAAACAATCAAAAAATAATAATTATATAGAACACATATGATCATAATCCTTTTCTTTGATTACAAACAAACTTCATTTTTACTAAGAAAAGTAAAGGTTTTTTTTTTTTTTTTTTTTCAAAAAATAAAAGGGGCAGCAAAAAAACTCACACATAACACTCTAAAAAAATTATATATAAATACATTACTATAATATCATAATAATGTATTGATATTAAACACCAATATGAGAAGTGATTAGGGTTATTTTTTATTTTTAAAGCTATTTAAAATAATTAATATATTAAAATAAAATTTTTTATACCATATATAATTATGATGAAATTGGAAATATGTTAGAGCATTTCCAATGCTGTGCCAAATAATTGTGCCAATGCTAAAATTTAGCATAGGGTGTAAAAATCCTCCTCCAATGCAATGCCAAATGATGTGTCAAATTTGGCATATGCTATATTGTGTGTCAAATTTGGCACACAATATAGCATATGCCAAATTTGGCACAGCAATAAATGCTCTGTTTTTAATTACAAAAATACCATTATATATATATTAAATGAAATAATGAATGCATTAATGGAATTTTACATTGGAACATTAAAAGAAATAATGAATGTATTTATGGTAAGTGTTTACTTTTATAATTTTAATTAATGAAATAATAAAAATAGCATTTTAAATATGATTATGCATTAGATCACAATACTAAATTGATGAACCAAATATAGACACTTTTTTGTGCTAAATTTGGCATTGACATTGATATATACATTGGAGATGGTTTTATATATGGGGGATAATATCAGAAGAAAATATTTTTAATTGCATTTAATGCAATTCAGTGATTTGCAATTAAGGAAAAAGTCAAGATTTTTTACTTTTTTATTTTTTATTTTATTATTATTATTATTATTATTTTGGTATTTTAAAGTTGTTTGATCACTTAAAAAAAACAAACAAAACAATTTAATAATTATGATTCAGACCCGTTAAGTTTTAAGTGGAAAAAATAAACAACCCCTGAGTCAAAAATTTGAGTTAATATAGCCTGACCTAATTTTGTTTTCTTCATATTTTTGTTACTTTGGAGTGGTTGATAACTTGAGAATATGTTGTTTAAAAAAATATTTTCTGTATTATGTTACTGTATGGTGAGATAGAACCAGAGAATTGACGTATTTTGTAAGCAGACGAGAGTTCTTTATTTGACCTATCTAGGGCTTTGCAAGCAATTGGATCCCTGTGGGCCCTTTGATGCAGTTTAACACTATATATGCAAGTTTTGGTAGTGTTGATGTTTTTCTAGGTATTTTATTGAAAGGTTTTTAGTTGCAATTGCTTGCTTAGATGTTACAAATTATGTTATCATATAATATAGAGACATAGAGTATGTAACTTATTTGTATTGAGAAATGAGAATGTATTTTAGTTCTCATATATAGTTGTCTTTAATTTTGTAAATCTATTATCTTGATGATCAAATCTATCACACTTATTTGGTTAAATTTTGTTTGTGTTTCATCAAACACTCCCTTAATTTCAATGTAAAGTAGTATGGCCGCATATATATATACACCATCCGCAATGTGGTCGGTGATTCAGACTAATTGAGAGTTTTTTATCAGACCATAAGAATCTATTACCACCAAGGCATATTTGGTTTTAGAGTCGTTTATCAACAAGCCACATTGAGTTGTGGTTATCAGACTAAATGAGAGTCTTTTTACTGTAAAGCCACATTGAGGTTGGTTTCCAGATAAATGAAAATCATTTACCATCAAACCACATTGGGTTGTGGTTTCCAAACCAAATGAAATCCTTTTACCACCAAACCATATTGTGTTGTGATTTCATATAATCTCTAGATTTCGTCATTAATACTTCTCTTTTACGGGAAAAGAAGTTCACAACCTATGAGAAGGCCGTGCTCTGCAGGCTTTTGCTCATTGCGGAAAATTCCCCACTGCTGCCTCGGACGTGTCTTAGTTGTAGCGTGGCCGATCATACTCTCTCAGACCATCCAGTAATTTGTCCATAATTATAATGTATTAGGGTAAGTCTACACTTACGGCTACACTTTTAAAAGTTGGAATATAAATTGAAAAATGTGTCATTAATTTATTAGTTAGAATGACAAGTTATTACTGTGAATCCAAACTAGCTAGTCCTATACAAATGGGTTAAAAACAAAACAAGAAAAATATCACTATTCAATTCTATTATCTCTATAAAATATTCCATTATCTTTGTAAAATATGTGATTGACTATTAATCAAGTGAGAGCATCTCCAATGCAAGCGTGACTTTTGAAAAAAAAAGATGTCATGTAGGATAAATAGACGTTATGTTAACAATTGTGTCTCCAATGCAACCGTGCATATTCAATCTCAAGCTGACGTGGCAAAAAAAGTATTAGACATTGTCAACATGACCGTCCACTTTCAGACAGTCTGTTGCACAGCTATTTTTTAGGTTGACTCAGCAAACAATTAAAATTAACATTAATTTTTCATATATTTTTGGTAAGAAAATAAAATAAAAAATAAAATAAGAAAAAAAGATGGACACGTCATTAAAAAAATTATGTTTTAGACGGAAGCATTAGAGACTAAATTTTGAGTTGATTGTCTATCAAGTCTATTTTTATGCCACATAGGAAGCAAGTCTCTTGACATTATTGTCATGTCAACAATTATTGGTATGCAAACCACTTTTACATTGGAGATGCTCTGATGTTGGAAAAAAATCACATTCTAATCACACATTTATTGTAATAATTGTGTATGCTACGAAATAATTGAAAGGTGGGAAAGAGTGAGAAGAAGATCCAAATTCATTAAAGAGAATCAAAATAGTCATATTAAAATTTAATGCATTTCCGATTTGTACACGTATTATAATGTGATACGGTCAAACTTGGAATATTTTCCAAAAAAACTGGGAATATTTTCCTTGTTATATATATAGACCTATACAATAAGGCAAAAACCATAAATTTGAAAGGAGCAAGAAAACCATGGAGAAACCTGCTCAGAAGTTGTTGTTTATTGCGATTGTTGTAGCACTTTCTTCGGGTTTTATCTTCATCCCAATTAGTGCTCGAAAACTTCAAATGAATTTCGCGATGTTGCCCAAGAATACACCTATTCCTCCTTCTGGGCCGAGTACAAGAACCTCCACTACCCCACCACCACCAAGAGCAAATTCCTATTCCAATAGTTGGAATTTTAGGATGCTGCCTAAGAATACGCCTATTCCTCCTTCTGGGCCGAGTACGAGAACCTCCGCTTCCCCACCACCTCCAGGAGCAAATTCCTATTCCAATAGTTGGAATTTCAGGATGCTGCCTAAGAATACGCCTATTCCTCCTTCTGGGCCGAGTACGAGAACCTCCGCTTCCCCACCACCTCCGGGAGCAAATTCCAATTCCAATAGCTGGAATTTCAGGATGCTGCCTAAGAATATGCCTATTCCTCCTTCTGGGCCAAGTACAAGAACCTCCGCTTCCCCACCACCTCCGGGAGCAAATTCCTATTCCAATAGTTGGAATTTCAGGATGCTGCCTAAGAATACACCTATTCCTCCTTCTGGGCCAAGTACAAGAACCTCCGCTTCCCCACCACCTCCGAGGACAAATACCTAATCCAGTGATTGGAATTTCAGGATGCTGCCCAAGGACACACCTCCTCCTCCGTCTGAGCACAGTAAAGGCCCCTCTCCACCCTAAATCTTGAAACTGGGTCTTTGAATTTCTAAGGGCAACTACCACTTCCGCATTTACCAGTTTCTTGTGTGAAATTTCTTGATTAATAAAAAGCTATCTTTCTCTTTTCTTTTTTTCTTTTTTTATCATAATTATTTTTGCTTTTATTTCATACATATATATATATATATATATATATTTTTCCTCTCTCTAGATTTTGCATTATATGATCACCATTCACCAGTACTTCACGGCGGAAGCACTCCCGCCTCCTTCTCCTTCGCCCCTCGATCTACTGCCTTCTCATGATCACTACAAGACTATTATAAGTTCGGGTGGTGGTGTTGCACCTCTCCGTCCCAGTCCCAGTCCCATGACACGAACACGAAGATCCCCAGTTAAACATATTCAAACCATGAAAAACCAAGACCATCACTGCCCCGTATCTGTGGGCAACAACTAAACGAGCCACCGTACACAACCTAGCTCGATTACTTTATTTTGAATAATATAAACATGGTCATCGGCTAAGTGCAATGCAAATGCCAGTTTTTCTTTCTTTGAACTATTACATTAATTTAATAATTTGACTGAAAAGTTATTATAACTGTAAATCCAAACTATAAATGGGTTACAATAATCAAAATAAGAAAAATATCACAGTTTAATTTATCTGTAAAAGTATTTCTATACTATATGATTTGTTGTAAATAAAGTGATAATGAAAGGAAATCACATTCTAATAGTATATTCATTGTAATACTATAAAATCATTGAAAGATGAGATGCGGAGAAAATCTCAATTCATAAAAGACAATCAAAATGGTAGATATGAAATTTTAATTTATTTCCAATTTGGACACGTGTATAATTTGATATGGACAAACTTGGATTATTTTCCTTTTTATTAAGGGTGTGTGGCGGATCGGATTCTTTGGATTTGTCATTATTAACGGTGGCATAAATTTAGCAATCTCAACATATTATTTGCAATCAATTCATAATAAAGTCAATACCATAATGTTAGCTGCAAACACTAATTCCTCAATCAAATGTTTTTGTTTTAGGAAAGAAATAATGTATATTCTCTATTCAATTCTTTGAATGTTGCAAGAGCTATACATACAGAGAGAAAATATATAAGGTTATAAATACAATGAGGAAAATCTGCTAACACTAATTCCATAAATCAATTTGTTTGATTGATTCTTTTGATCTTGCAGTTAACATTATGGTATTGACTTTATGCAATTATGCTGAATTGATTGCAAACAATATGTTGAGATTGCTGAGATTATGCCATTGTTAATAGTCATGATTCAAGATCTAATCTGATTCGATTTGATCAAAGAAATTACAATCCGATCTAATCCAATTATAGAGTGGAATCCGATCTGATTCGATCTAATCTAATTACAATTATCCGCTCTGATCCAATTGTAAAATACTTAAATCTAATCTGAACCAATCCAATGGATTATATTTATATGAAGTAATTTTTAATATATAAAAGTTAAAACACTAATAATATTAATAAAATCAAATTATTAATTCATAAGGTACTTAAAAAAAATAACAAAATAAGAATTAACATATTTTTTTAGATAAGGTATATATATATATAAAATAAATAAAATAAAAAATAATAATAATAAAAAAAAAAAGAGGTATAAAAAAAAAATTAAGAATTAACATAAAAACAATACGTAATTGTACATTTCAAAGTTCAAAATGTAACAAATTATAAACATTAAACATAAGTTCCAAACACACAAACATAAATGAAACCATCAAAGAGTTTGCTCAAGGTTCATCTATGTAACACAAAATAAATTTGTTCAATATAAATTACGCCTTATATTTGGACGGATCCTACGGATTGAAAGATTTTCATATGAAAATCCAAGATCCGATCCGATCCAATGAATTTCAAAATTTAGGATACAATATGATACAATCATGTTCTCAAATCTGATCCAATCCAATCATATCTGGTGGATCCTTCACACCCCTACTTTTTATCGATATACCTAAATGTTCTCTATATATATACCTATATATCCATTAAGGCAAAAACCATAAAATTGAAATAATAGATTCATTTGAGCATGAAAATCATGGAGAAACCTTCCCATAAGTTGTTGTTTATTGCAATTGTTGTAGCACTTTCTTCGGGTTTTATTTTCATCCCTATTAATGCTCGAAAACATCAAACGAATTCCAAGATGCTGCTCGAGCATACGCCTGCTCCTCCTTCTAGGACGATTTCGAGAACCTGAGATCCCCACCACCTTTGGGGACAAGTTTATATTCCAATGGTTTTGCATATAGCTCGTTCAGTACCGAGTCCAGGACTCTCTGATTCCCCACCAGCTCCAAGAGCACATCCCTATTCCAATGGTTGGAATTTCGTAATGCTGCCCAAGGACACGCCTCTTCCTCCATCCAGGCCAAGTACAGGAACCTCTGATCCACCACCTCCAGGAGCGCATATTACTCGTTCTGGGCCTGGACCGAGTTCCAGAATTCCCTTGTCCCCACCGCCTCTATAATACTTTGAATTGGTGAGATTTGGGAGTTGTTTAAAATACAACGATAGTTCAGTATTTGTGCAATATTATGATCATGTTGCTTTAAATAGAATCAAAAATTCAAACTAACTTCATCTCCTATACGAATTTTACAAGCACGTTTCATCGCATCATATGATGACATTAACTTTTCTGGAAAAAGAATAATAACATATACGAATATGATACCTTAAATACTGTAAAAAGACGTGAATAAAAACATTTATGATACTATAATGGCTCGGCTTTGAGATTCTTCTTCTTGGTATAAAGATCTCAACAGGTTTTATTATTAAATCTTCTAGCGAAATGATCGTTCCCTCATTCCATTTCTGTATTCTTGTGTAAAACTTCCTAGAACAAAAAAAAAAAAAAAAGTCTCGTGTTTACATAGCTACTACCTCTGCTACTAGTTCATCTATCAACAGTCCCTCGATTTCCCTACCGATAACTTCGATATCATTTCCAATATCCAACCACTGCTCTTCCCTCCCCAGCACGTTCTCATCCTCCTCCACTGTATCCTTGTTCAGTTTCTTAAGGCGGTGGCTAGTCAGCGACTTCTGCAGCATGTCCTGGAGCCCAGTTTTACCCCATCTAGGCAGTCTCATGCTCGTCCCAAGCCTCATCCATGGGTGTGGATCGGCTAGTTGCTGGTGAATTTCCACGAGTTGCACATTTATGCAGTCGAAAGTTATTTTCCTCTCCAACCTTGACGAAGAAGTCAGATTAGAGTACTTATTTTCGAGATCTTCGAATACCAAGGGACTCACAGGGCATTCTGGAGAGTGACAGGTTGTGATGAATGTATCAGGGTTGACGTTGTTAAACCCAGAATTGATTAAGACATGGGCTATGTACGAAGATTCCCAATTCTCTTCGGCTTTCAATATGCTTTTCTCATCTACAGATGCAATAGATCTTTCCTCCACGTCTTCATCGCTTGAAACAAGCATAGGTCCCTCATTGTATGACTCCGACCCCAACTTGAGTAGTTGAAGTTGCATCCGTAGCCCTAGCAACACATAAAAGAGAAAAGATGACAATAGTAAGAGCAAAGCAACTGAGAAAGAATCCCTGACATAAGTGAGAAATTCAAAAACCGAAAAAACATTGATTTATTCGACTTTCTTCTACAAAGTGATCAAACAGGTCCTAAACTGCCCACATGAGCAGGCAAGACAATCTGAATGATATGTTTATGTCTACGAATTATACTGCAAAAAAAACGATATGATTGCAATACCAAGAGGGGTATAAACACTACTTCAAATAATAGCAAAATTAAAACAGTTATTGCCGTTACCATGGAGATCTGCACTGATACTCTCAAAGCATTCAGAAGCACATGACAAATCATCTACAAAAGGAGTCTCCAGAATTGAGACCGGACTGGGCTGATCAGCCTCCTTAGAGCTTGCAGGCGATTGTAGTTCAGATACAGGATGATGCAAGGGAACCTCCTTAGATTGTCCTTCAGACGAGTCCTGGAATAGGAGGAATATAGGAATTCTGAGCTACATACTTTTAACTAAGCGAAGTATTTTTGACATCCATCATGGAAGAAAATGACAGACATAATCATATGGAATTTGAAGAAAGTCTCTTAAAGGCATCTAACACTTATGCTAAATGTTCATAATCACGCAATGAGAAATTTATTACTATATTAATTGAGATTACAATATGAAAAAACAAAAACTAAATAAAGGAAATCTAGAGTTTTTTCTTCATATACAAATTCACATTTCAATAAACTAGCATTGACCTTCATGCATATTCTACAAGCACGGAAAAGGGATGCACTGTACACAGTTGAACATTTACTAGAAAAAACTAATAAAACACCTAAATGCAGCTGATAAATGTCAGAATTATGAGACATGATATGCATGAATAAATGGCGTATAAAGATTATTTCGGTAAGTTGAAAATGGTACCTTTGAACTTGATAAATCCAAGTCACCAGTAGCTAACAAAGGTGTTGATGGTTCTGGTTTTAAAGATTCTGTAGACATGGTAATGTTCTCATGTGCAGCATCCGACACATTTTCAGGAACAGAATTTGTGTCTGTAACAATACTAGGAGACGCTTCTGAAAGCATAAATCTCTGTTCGAATGGGTCATCCTCTTTGAAGTTGTTATCAACTTGATGACGGGTGAAAAAAATATCCGGCGAGGTGTCATTGATCTCCCTACTTTTGCAGCGTGGAGACACAGATTTCTTGCTACTAGACCTTGAATTTCTACAAGACAAAACCCCTCTCTGATGTAAATTCCCTTTCACTGCCTTCTTTCTCTCCCGCTTTACACTTTCTTTTGGAATCATATACCTGTCATCCACAAGGGTTTCGCGGCGCATGCTTGCTTTAGGACTTCCAAAGGAAGAAGAAGCTGGAAGTGATCTCGATCTTGATAGTTTTCTATCACAACCATCCTTCCAGCCATCCCTACTGCTAATACCCAAAGGCTCAACCCACCCTGCTGCTCGATCATTTAGATCAAACTTGTCACCGGATCCTTCCTCGCCAATCGTAGCATCAAAATCCATGGACTTCACTTCTCTGTCAGGGATAGCAAGCATTTCACCCAATGTACTACCCCTACTAATCTCTCCCAAATCCTGAGACTTATGAGTCATTTTCCACCTTTCCGAGAGTCTCTTCTTAGCCTCCCTACTCACAGATGATTCTGTAGAGCGAGATGATGAAGACCTGACTCTGTAATGCCTGCCAAAATCGTCTCTGGAAGTAGCTGTTTTCACTTCTAATTCATCTGCAGAATCACTTCCTGACATGTTACTTGAACTCTCATCCCCTGCATATCCTTTGAATCCGGAACTTGAAAAATTCCCAGAACCATTGTTAATACTATTTCTCATCTTCCTAGTGATTTCTTTGGCAATTTCTCTTGATTCCCTAGATTTATGTCTCGAAATCCCTACATCATCCATAATGTTTTTCTTCCCCAATAACTCCAACTCCCTACTTTTTATGCCTGGAGGTTCAATATGCTTTTTACAATTGGACTTACAAGCATGAGAAGAACCAGGTGATGAGACAGTCCTGGGGGCAGTTGGTGCCTTCACAATGTTTGGTTTCAGAACAACAATCCTTGTAGGGATAACATCAGGATCTTCTTTCCCTTCTAATTGAACTTTTATTGACTTATTTAAACCCGGAGAAGCATGTCTACTGTAAGAGTTACTAGGAAGACTATCATGATGTTTCTCAGAAGTTTTATGGTAATTTTTGCGCGGGGTTTCTCTCTCTGCTTTAGAAGCAAGGCCACTGCTTTCATACTTCTGAGCATGTGATGATGTTATTGTCGATATATGACCGCAATGGGATTGAGAGGGGGCATCTAGATCATGAAGATGCTTTGTGAACAATGGATCTGGTTGCTGAAGAAATCTAAGCAGCAGATCCTTGTTGGAGTCTAGCACCTCAAGTGCATCTTGGAATTCCTTTGAATCCTGAAGCCTTTCATCAGTTGAAAGACGCTTTGCATCCATGAACTTTTGCCGAATGAAAACCATCTCAGCCTCCGTAAAGTTCGAGTTTGTAGTCTCCCGCAATGAATTGCTACCACTCTCCACCATTGAAGCATCTAAAACTTCAAAGACATCTTTAAATTCTTGCTCCTCCTTCGAGTTTTTCCTAAAAGATCGACGGCCTGAAGATGTGCCACTAGTTTTAGATTTTTCCACTGATGCTGTCCTCTGTTGATAATTCGCCACAGACCTTTTCTGTTGCTTATGAGTCGGCTGCTGAGGTGGAAGCCCATCAAGACCCATCAATCTGGCAATAACGCTAGGCGACCTTCTCTTGAATTCAGTTTCTTTTGACATCTCTTCTGCTAATAACTTCTTCACTGGTGTTCCACCGACTCTTTTTGAAGAACTCCACCCCAACTCAAATGTCAACTACAAAGGCCAAATGCATCGGTTTATAACCACTAGTCCATTATTGTATACACTAAATAAACAAATGCTCATCTAAAACGAATAAAAAGGCAGAAGAAGCTGAACAAGAGTACTAATACTAGTTTCAAATAACTCAGTTTTGATTGTCTGTCTTTAAATTTGGTAAAGTAACACAAGTTAAAATCAAAATCATGCATAAATGAACAAAAAGAAGTATAAACCAAACACACCGAATCATCATCTGAAGTATCACTGCTGCAGGTGTTTGAATCAGAGGCCAATTTCGGAAAATTTCTCAGGTTTTGGGCCTGCCTGCTTCCTGGAAATGAAATCCCATAAACATCATTAGTATGGCTATTACAGGAGTAGATAAATGGAACCACTCAATTGAATAGTTTCTCGAGAGAAGTCTAAAATAAATCTCAAACATCCAAGCCAGGAAACAAATTAAAAAATTTACACTCATAATATGCAATAGTAACTATCAATGATAAAACATAATGTATGGAAATTATATATATTAATCAATTGAAACACTTGTAAAAGAAAACAGTGGCCAATTACTCCAATTATATCTCATCATAGGATTTATAAAAGAAAATTATGCTGATACAATCACTACAGTAAAGTCAGAAAGCAGTCAAAAACATACTTTAACAAAAGCAGAAGCAATACTTAAACACAAACTTAGCTGTTGACTTTAACATTGTATAAACGGTAAAACCAAGAAAAGCAAAATTAAAAAGAAAAAAGAAAAATAAAAAATCTCTGTTTGGTTGCTAAGAAAATTCAAGAAATAATTTGAAACAAGAAAGTATTAAGAATTTCAGTATAATAAACAAAATTTCACGGAATTGAGCTTACAGATTATAAGATTTTCTCAGATTTCTCATCAAAGGAGAAGAAATCGGTCTGGCCGCCAAGAAAATTCAAGTAAAAAAGAAAAAAAAAAAAAAAAGCTTTGAAAAACTTGAATTCAAATCTTCGGAGCCAAATTCAACTGTTTAACTCGACGTATGTCGTTTTTCCACAAACCAAAAGAGAAAAAACAAATAATGCAATTTGAAATGTCGTGTTCTTCTTCTTCTTTTTTTTTTTTTTTTTTTTTTTACCTCAGTTTTCTCAGTAACCAAACAGTACGACAATTCGAAAAACAAATAAATAATAAATAAATAAATAAATAAAAATCTCACCTCTGTGACATACAGGTTCCACTGAATGAAATAAATCACCACTCGTAACCTTGGACCTCCTTCGCTGAATCGTCTCCATTTTCACTCATTAAAAAAAAAAAAAAAAAAAAAAATTTAAAAATCTAAAATATTACGAAAATGTTTATTTTTCACTTATTTAAAAACAAGGACAAGTAATGTGTTAGAAATCCAGATCGAAAAATCCCCAAAAAAACGCAGGTACGAGAGAGGGAAGAAGGATCCAAAGAAGCTTCTCAATCTCAGCTTAATTTTTCAAAATCCACAAACTCACACTCTCCATTTCCAGATCTTGAACAAACAGAGAGAGAGAGAGAGAGAGAGCGGCGGAGAGTAAAGACTAAAGAGGAGTCTGTTAGAGCCGTCGATGTGAGAAAATGTAAATGCGTTTGGCGTGAGAGAGAGGGAGAGGGGTGTGTAGTGTGTCGTGGCTTTGTGTGGGGCTTGGATTTGGTTTTTGAACATTCAAATACCGATATAGACTGACACAATGACTAACTGAGGAGAGAGAGAGAGGTCGGTCTGCGCGGGCAAGTGGTGTTAGTGTGTATGTACTACACTCCCATGCGACTCTGCCTCGTATTACACGTGTCGCTTTCTTGTGCTGTCACGTCGCTCTTCTCGGTCTCCATTTTTTTGGCAAGGCGTTACTTTTTTTTTTTTTTTTTTCTTTTCTTTTTTTGGAAATCTGTTTATTAAATCAAATATGTATATTAATTTTGTTTACCGCTATTTTTTAAATTATTTATATAACCATACAAATTACCATTAAAAAAAAAAAAGGACCTTTTTTTCAAAAAAAAGTAATTTTTATGGTTTTAATATATACTATTCTAATTTATTTTTTAAAATTAGAAGAAATTCTAATAAAAATTTTTGATTTTTGGACAAAGACTTTTTCTATTATTCGATTACGAATTAGTTGGGCGTGATTAAATGTATAATAAATAGGTTAAGTGAACCATTTGAGCAGTGACATTTGTTTTATATATTTCTCATCATTCTTGATCATGATCTTAACGAATTATTTATAGTTGTATACTACAATAAATTTCTCATATATGATCGATCATATGTTCGTAGGAAATAGTATCCAAATGTCTTCATTAAATAATAAATGATCCGATATGAGATTTTTTACGCTTGTTTGGACAATGTAGGATATCATAACGTTCAACGCGACAATTATACCTTTTAATTTGCAACGTGATTTTATTTGAACAAATAACGGTCTCATGTGTCTTTATTGAAATGATTCACATATCAAAGTATATTATTTCACTCCTTCATGATATAATCTCATTATATACAAAACCAAAAATAAAAACTTTTGTTAGTAATCACTTTTGAAACTTTAATCGTTATTAACCATTTTTTTTATTTATTTAAAAAAAAACAGTGTATGTTCGTAAATTACAATAGTAACCCTAAAATTAGTTTTTCTTTTTATTAAAACCTCAAAGCAAACTTGAAATCACGACTAAAATTTGAAGCAAACGTGAAATCACGACTAAAATCTGGACCAAACTTGAAATCATGCCTAACATTTGAAATGTGAAACTTGAAATCATGCCTTATTTCCCAAATTCACTAAATTAGGTTTTTTTTTTTTTTTTTTAAAGGTTTTCTCCTCTCATGTAGTCAATCATCGTTGGCATCGTCAACGTGGGCACCAATCATTGCCGAACGTCGTCGGCGAGCTGCTTGGGCTATGTGCGAACCAGCGGCGCCGTGCTTCTTGGCGGGATGGAGGAAGAAAAGAGAGAGAGGATCGGGGAGAGAGAAAGAAAGAGAGAGTATTTGTGGATGGTTTTTATATGAGGGATTTCCAGTAATTTCTCAAAAACATGGTTATTAACAATTAAATTTTCGTTTGTGGTTAAAAACAAAATTTCCATATTGTACGTGGTCATTTTTAGCAATTTCCACTAGCTTTTAATTACTTGAAGTGTAATAAAAGATTGATAAAGATTAGTGTTTAATCAAAACATGAACACAAACCCAAATTGCCAAGTCGCCTAACTTCAATTTGCAATCCTTTTCATTCAAAATCTAAGACTCATCAAAGCGATCATGTGCTGGCATTGTCTCGATTTTTTCACAATTATCAATTGAAATGAAAGCAGTTTTTTTTATCGCCATTAATGTTGAATCTTTTGGTGTAATTAACAAATTGTTATATTTGTGTTGCTTTCACCGGTGAAAGAATATGATGTGCAGATTGAAGTGTTTGGGTTTTTATTTAGACTTTGGATTCAAACTGTTACCAGAATTTCCACTGTGAAGATATGATAATGACAAGAACCAAACAAAGTTAAAAGAATCTTCACTGAAAGAGATTTTTTATAAAAAAAAATGGCTACTAGGTTAGTTGGTTAGTATAGGTAAAATATTAGGGGGTTTGTTTTTCTTTGCTTGTGAAAAGTTGACAGAGTCCTTTGTTTTTGTCCTGATAAACTAATGGAACATTTTTGTATTTTGTTTATAAAAAAAGAATTAACTTTGGACGATTAGAAGAACTTATCGAGAATTCAAGATCAAGTCTTACGTATGCAATTTGGATATCTATTCCAAGTTTCCAACAACAGTGTAATGTTCGTATGAACCTACTGAGATCAAACATTACATGCACGACTTTGATATCTATCCTTACAACATCATATGATTTCGATATCTTCTCCCACAACTGTTTCAGAGTCTATCAGTTTCAGACACGTCGAGATCAAGTATTACACGTGTGACTCAAAAAGCTACATCCATAAAATCATGGAAAAAAAATTCAACACATACTTCTAAAATATGCACGATGAGATTTGAACATCATACGATTTCAATATCTTCTCCCACAACCGTTTCAGGGTCTATCAGATTTGGATATATCGAAATCAAGCACTACATATGTGATCCAAAATATGTATGATAAGACTTGAACCCTCATCGTTGATATGGAACGAAGGTGCAAAACACTTTGAATTAAGAGGTTCAAGTATGGATTTATGAAAATTAGCGGTGTGTAATTAGGAGATTAATCGATTATAAACTTTTTTCAAAGGGAATAGTTTTTAGTTTTAGAAGATATTTTTAAAGTATTAAACAAACCCCTTTAAATAATTTGCTAAAAAGCTTTTATGAATTATGATCATCTCACCAGATTATTATTAGGCGACAACTATCTCTATGACTTTTTGGACATTACTTGTAACACAATTCTTCATTAGCAGAATCAAATCATTAACTACATCTATTAATTATATATATTATATATATCAATAATGCTAAACATCTCACCTACAATCCCACCATTTCCATCCCAACACACGTGGCAGCTGATGTGTCACTTGGTGAGTGGACACACATTAATTGGTATTTATCTCTCTTACCCATGTATTCACTCACCAATTAATGTGTGTCCACTCACCAACTGACACATCAGTTGCCACGTGTGTTGGGATGGAAATTGTGGGATTGTACGTGGGATGTGTAGCATTACTGTATATATATATATATTTTTGTCGTGCACAAATATAACATGATGAAAATAACCCATTTTGTAATTTGTATGCAATCTTCAATTATGGAAAAATAAACGTTACATGAATAAGAAATCGTAACAATATAAAATAGTAATAATTGCAATTTTGTTGGGAAATTTTTTATTATATCCATAACATTTAAGAACGAAAGAAAAAAAAAAAAAAAAAACTTTTTTCCATGTGTAATAAAAAGACATGGGAATGGTGCATGATTACACTCGATTTAATTTCTTATTGAAACAAGTCTCTGTAAGAACAATAATTGGGGTGTTTAAGTTTAATTAAATTAATTGTTATTCAATTTCTCAAAAGCAAGTTGACTAGTTAGTGCTCATTTGGTTCTCCAAAATCGCTCACAAAGTCTCCAACCAATTGTATTATTCTCTCTTTTGACTTATCTTTCCTTTTTCTTTTTCTTTTTTAAATATATTACATTAATTCGGGTTTTTTTTTGGTAGGGGAGGACTTGAAGCAACTACCTCGTGGGGCATATATCAACGAGGATTGAGATTCGCTAACGAACCGAGCTGATTTCTGTGCAAACCTCAACATATATATTTGATGACACAATCGATTTACTTTCATTATTTTTAAATGCATGTAGTGTATTATCTTTTAACTGTTTGAGATCATACAAAGATCAACCAAGTAGAGAATAGAATTAAATTTAACCAACATATCATACTATTTTCATGCCTAGTTTTCTTCATTTTATGAATCTAGAAATGGATAGAAGTAGAATTAGCTTGTTTACGATTACAAATAATTTAAAAACTTTTTCACTATCTTTAAGAAAACGTGATTATCTATAATTTAGGATCTCACGATCTCTCAAGACAAATAAACAAGAAAATCTTCGATGTACCCTAACCAATAATATATATCACATACATATAACCGATCAAATGAGTTTTTCATTACACTAAAGATTAAATAGAGCACTACCAAACATGCCTCAAGATGAAACTATATAAACATGTATGATTTCCATATATTTCAGTGTAGAATTGAAGAACCCAAAACAAAAGCCCACAAGGGCATCATATCAGACACATTATTGTTGTCTCCAATCCCTATAACATAAAGTTGATTAAAGCTATTGCTAATCCACTCTTCCATTTTTTTCCATCACAATGATGAGGAAGGTTCTTTGTGTTTTTTCTTCTCTCTTCTTTTCACATAGGATCCAAAGATATATTGTCAATGGAATATGAGATATATGATGAAGGAGAAACATGCATCAAGTTGTTTTAATTATTTTTTTTCTTAATTAATTAGAAAATGTTTTCAATATAGCTAGTGTTTGATTGCTAGATATGCCATTATTGTTCAATAGAAGAAGAAATGTTATTAGAATTATCAAGTGAAAATGTAATACTAGTAACAATATGTTTGATAGTCATGATTCTGTATGAAAAAACATACGAGATCCAGCATATGAAAAGTCACTAAAAACATGATATATGTACAAAATGTTAAGCTCAGGCGAAAAAAATGAGCTTGGTTTCTATTGCAAAAAGTGAAAATAAAAAGAGAAATGATAAAGCAAAATTGACTAGACTAAAGTGAGCTGTAGGACATCGATAATCATGGCTTTAGAATGATTACTTGCCGCTATCTATCACCAACAATCCCTTAACAAACTCCCAACTTTCACATGGTCCTACGTATGGCATTGAGGGTTCGAATCGTATCCCTTCTTCTGATTTCGAAATCTATAATAGTAAGAAATTGAGAGAGCCTGTGAATTCCCAAAATGGAGAAATTAGCAGGTACTCAAATTCTCAAATGTATCAACCACAACCTACGTATGACATTGTGGGTTCGAATCGTATCCCTTCTTCCGATTTCGAAATCTATAATAGTAAGAAATCGAGAGAGCCAATGAATTTCCAAAATGGGGACATTAGCAGGTACTCAGATTCTCAAATGAATCAACAACAACTAAAAGGTCCAAGAAGATAGAGCTCAACTTAACTATCAAATATCAATAAACATAGGTGAAAAGGGAGAAGGCTAGGGCAGGGCAGGTGTGGAGGGATGGGGAGCTATAATCGAGACATCAAAAATGGAATAAGAATCCGCGTCAAGCGCGGCTATGAAATATGAAAATAGGAAATGACTCAAAATCAGCACCACAACCCAAGAAAAAAGGAATCCCTTCCTCGACTGAGAAATATATGACCCGTGTAATCCGGACAATGCTTTCCTTAAGGGGAGACATACACAGCTACTATCACTGTTTCTTTTTTTTTGAAATTTTGTTTATGAGATCATACATTACTAGCATGGTTCATAATCGATGGGATAATATATCTTGATGGGTTGATGGGGAGTGGAAGTTTCTGACAAGGCGACAACAAAGGCAATGGGTCTTTTTGATGGTATTATGACAGTCGTTTTTATTTTTTTTAGTATTGAATTTGAATTAAACATTTAGATGTACGAATTACGATACAATAGGAAAAAAAAAAAAAAATCTCAACTCTAATGTTTTTTATGTTGGTTTTCACTTCATTAAAAAAATAAAAGAGTAATTGGCACCAATGCCGCCTAGAGTGTACGTAAATTCGCATGTTTCATAAACCTTTTTTTAGGCATTAAACCCCATAAACTATCGTTTATTGACAAAACCCGACTGTAGATACCCTTCTTAGGGGAGAATAAACCCAACTGTTTGCCAATAAATAATAGTTCAAGGGGTTTAATGCCTAAAAAAAAAAGTTTATGTGGCAACATATGAATTCATGTACACTTCAAGGGCATTAGTGCCAATTACTCAAAAAAAAAAACAAAAAACAAAAAAAACAATCAAATAACCAAAATAGGATAGCACAATCTCCGTGATCTCCCCTTCATCTTTTTGCACCAATTATTTTTTAATTAAAAGAAAAAAAAAATCGTACTTACAAAAGAGCTTGGAAGGTTCGGTTTAATTTTAATTATCACAACAATGCTTATGCCTTGATAGGGTCGAGTAAATTACAAAGACTCAAAAGCAAATTGAATTAATTTTTATAGGAGGATAAAGGTGGATCTTGAATGCTTACTGGGCTTTCATTGAATATTATGGGCTGTTTTTTGTTTTTGTTTTTTTGGGTAGATTTTTTTTGGGTAACTCTTTTCTTTTTTAGAGAGGGGAATATCATTAAACGAAAGGATTACAAATGGGCTGGGCTGGATCACCCAGAACAACCGGAGTCACACAGCATGGAAAATCCTCCATCCAAAATAAATCGGGAGCAACAGAGACAAAATTTGGCATGGCTGTGAGCAGCCATGTTTGCCATCCTATGGGCAAAAACAACCTTACACGAAGGGAAACAAGCCAAGAAATGGATAATATAACCTTTCAACTGGTAACTCATCACTGCATTGACCAGCCAACACTATAACTCTATAAGCAACTGGCCACTGACCATAGAAGAGAGGCACCCCACAACAAATAATATCATCAAATGATTGAAGGCAATTGTTCCTAAAACATGCTTAAATCAGTAGGAATCAAAGATTACAAAGTGGAAACAGTCAAGTTGGTGCAGAATTCATAATAATAACATGTGAAATGTATGGCAATCAATAATGGGAATGTGTAAGACGTTGCCACGGTGCATATCTGCTAGGAGTTATTGAAGAATATTCGAAACAGAGTTTCCAGACAGTGAACTGGACAACTGGTCTGGAGAACATGAGGTCAATCAGAAGTCCCAGTACGACACTTTAATCTCTAGATTCAGTTGGCTCCTTAAAGATCCCAGAAAGACCATTAGACCAAAACAAGATCGTTTTATATCATGTGTTTAGTGATTTTTCTCGACTGGTCCAATCCCGGTTGAAACTCAATCAAAAGAGAAAAAAGAGAGTACAAGAACACTTCATCCAAGCATAACAATCTAGACTTCTTGCCTAAGTAGAAGTAAAAACTAAAAATCATACTTTTCAATCACGAAAAATGTTACTCAGGAGTTGTCTAACCCTTCTAAGAGCTGTAGGAATTACTAGGAAAACTTTGAATTAAGTATCAAACCATCTAACTACGGAATTCTAACATATTCCTAGGCTAGTTTTTTGTTTTTTATTGCAGAAGGCGGCAAGCAACGTTTCAGAAACTCCTTGGGATCAAATAAGTTTCTCTAACAATCCCAAACATTATTAAAATTCCTCACAGTCATGCTCGCAACTTAAAATGCTTTCCTATTCTATTCACATGTGGATCAACCCTCGGAATAAGTATTAACATAATCAAAGCCCCAAGCTTCTTTGCAAAGAACTATCTAAAAATATTGAATGTCCTTTCTTAACCAAGTCTTGCCAAAACAATATATCCAGTACATCTCTTAACAATCAATCAGTGATGACAGCTCTAGAGGGGATTCCAATAATTTGGTTGAACAAACTACAACTATCACAAAGGTAATTCTCGTCATTCAAAATATTGGCATTAAGACGCATGGAATGTGAATGTCAGCCATAAATCTCTACCAAACATCACAGAACCAGACATGTTTGCAACTAGTTAGTCTATATAATATCTGACAAGAGCCTCAATGCAGCATTTTCACCATCTTTACCAATTAGACAGCAACCTTACAAAACGAATCCATTATCAACAATATGAAACATACTCTCTACCAAACTTCACATGAACACAAGTCGGTTTTAATTAAATTATTGCACTACACATCCCACATCATAAGACTAAATGTAAAAAACTATCCATTTCCATTGTTTCTACATCATAAATAGCTAGAATATTTTCTCCCTATAGTTTTCTACCACACATAACCACTGAGCTCAACACAATTTTTCACTTGATTATATCCGTAATACGACTCTAAATAGCTACAATTTAAAATTAAAGCAAACATTTATGATTTAACAACCCAAAAACATATATATATAAAAAAGAAGACAAAGTTCCTCACTATTAAACCAGCAGTGTATTCATCTCAGATAATTGACAAGAGCTTCACCGGAGCTTCACCGAACACTCTCTCTTTCTGCCTTCTCCCCGAAAATCTTGGTTGCAACCATGTTATCTGCAAAATATTCCCTGTAAGGGTGATTCTTCGGAACAAGCTTTCGAAACTTCTCGAACTGTTGCTCAGCCTCGTCTTTCTTCTTCAACAATGTGTATATAATCCCTTGACACAAATAAGGCCTGAAATCCCTCGGCTCCTCCTTCA
This sequence comes from Acer campestre, assembly GCA_954870605.1. Lineage (NCBI taxonomy): Eukaryota > Viridiplantae > Streptophyta > Magnoliopsida > Sapindales > Sapindaceae > Acer > Acer campestre. Next base: position 31,817,929 of record OX940805.1, on the reverse strand, counting down.
CGAGCTCCTCGTAAACCTTCAAAGCCTCCACATGCCTGCTCTCCATGACTCTAATTTGCGCAATCAATAATTTAAAGTCCCTAAGATCAGATTTTTTCTTTTCTTTCTTGCACTTCTCCATAGCACTCTCAATTCTCTTCTCCAAATCCTTCAAGCTATAATTCGACTCTGAATACGCCATCACCAATCCATGAAAGGCTTCGACCCGAAGTGGGTCCTTGTTTAGAATTTCTTCAAACCCTTTTGTCGCAGACTCGAAATCTCCAGTGTAGGTGTGAACTTGAGCTTTTAACAGCGGCCATTCGAATTCGTTTGGCTCAACTTCAATTAGACGGTCGATAACTTCAATTGCTTCCTGAAGCTTTCGCGATTTGAGTTTCACCTCCATAAGTGACCGCAGAGCGTCGGTGTCGGCAGGGTTTTCAGCGAGGTGCTGCTCAATCGCCTTCTCCTTCTCTTCATTCGAAACATCGTCCTCGTCGGCGGATTCCACGGCGGCGGGCGCAGGCGGTGCGACAGGAGCAGCTATGGCGGGTCTGGTAGTGTGATGGAGGCGCATGAAGAACAATGCGGCGGCGGCCACGGTGACGCAAGCGGTTTTGAAAAGAGGGTTTAGGGTTTGAATTAGCGGAGGCTTCTGTTGTGGGGACACCGACGACGAGGACGAGGCTCTGATGGAGGCAAGTAAGGAGGAGGGTGATTTTCTGAAGGAGATGAAGTTGGCGGGTTTGGGAAATGATTGACGGTGGTGATTGAGGGAGAGAGAGAGGGGCTGGTGGTGACGGCTGTGTAGTTTAGCAATCGATTCCATTGGTGGTGACTGAGTGAGAGTGAGAAAAACAGGGAAGACACTAAAACCTTGGAGACGACGATGAATTGTAATTCAAAACCCTTGAGAATATCCGCTCGCTGTATGCTCCATTATACTGTTATTAAAACGATGTCGTTTTTGATATCACTTATCAAAGGTTTGAAATTGACTTTTAGATGATTGGTCGAGGCCGATTCTTTTTGGTGACTGGTTCGAGGTCTAAATTTACCAATTAAATTGTAATTTTTATTTTTATTTTTTATTTTTTTTCATTTCAAAACATATTTAAAACGATTGATCTCAATAGGTCTTGCCGGATTCATTGATGTTATTATTGACAAACAGATCATTACGATTAATCGTATGATATAATGATGCATTTTACATATTCAATTAGATTTATTGACAAATACATTACCTTGTCACTTTGATTATTAGATGGGACTCATTATTATTGTCATTCCTTGATTTTATTTTATTTTAAGTATTATATAATTTCGAAGTTTGGAGAGAAAGAGAATTCGAACGTATAATCTCGTGGTATATGTGTGATAGATATACCATTAGACCAACCCCGTATTGTCTTTAAGTTAGTTTTCTAATAAGAACATGAATCACACATTTTTTTTTTTTCATGCTTGTACATTTGTCATGACAAATATGTGCAATAAGCCAATAAATATATACACTATTAATTCATTTCTTGTGTATCATTTGATTTTAATTTCATAGCTCTCATAAGATTTATGTGTTTATCATAGTAATAATTGAACTTTTGTTCACCCATTCCCTAAGGGTAAATTTTGAAAATCAATTCCACAAAATTAAAAAGAGAAAGAGAAAAAAAAAAAAAAAAAAAAAAACCACCAAATGAGATTTTGGAGGTAGCTAAAAAAACAATATTGAATATGAATTATGATGTAAATTTAATTTTAAATTTAATTATTTACATCATCGTATTATATGTCTAAACCACATGAACATCACCTTTTTGAAGAATCTTCTATGCTGCGAAGGAATAGGAAGGAATTGGATCAACCGGTAACAAAATTGGAGAGAGTTTACTAAGATTTTAGAGGAGTGTATGACAATTATTTGTAACATCAATGGGTAACAATTATATTTATGTGTGATTATCGATGTTTTCCAGTGGCACTTTATATTTGTGTGCGATTATAGATATTTTTTAGTGGTAATTTGAATCTTATTATTACTTTTCTAACTTGGAAATGGAGAACTTTTAGCTTGTAAACAAAAATTTCATTAGAAAAATATATAAGTTTGATAACCGTCAAGTCATATCAGATAGTGTCACGGTAGAGCTTTTTTTTAATTGAAAAATAGTTTTTAAATAACCTCAAATTTGAACAATATATATCGTAGCATTTGTATGATTAATTATATTTTTTTTAATGTAGATTAATTCAATTTATATATATAAATTAATTTTATTATCAGATATCACTAATTGACTATCATCGAATTGAATACTTTATTATAACACTATTAATATAATCTACATTTTGAACCATAATACTAATTGAATATTTAAGATCATTATACATAACATGCACTGTACGGTTGATAAAATGAGCCACTCAATGTGATTAGGACCATTAGGTAGAAGAGCTCATCGAATTTGACAACCTTGCATATTCGAGTCACTCAATGTGATTAGGTAGATGAGTTCATATTGGAGTTGCCCCGATATATATAGGAAATCCTCGATAAATGAATATTCGATAAATTAATAACTCCACTTAAATAATAAAATCTTATGATCCCGACTCAGGCCTATGTACTAAATTAATAACCTCACTAAATGCATAAGATAATATATATATATATATATATATTTTTTTTTTTAAGTCTTTTAGGTCCCAACGAATATATAAATTAATAATTGATTAAATACATTAATATATATATATAGCACATAAAAATTCATAATATATATCAATAAACTTTTAACTTAACAACTTCTTTTAAAAAAATTAAAAAATTTAACAAATTCTATTTTCTCAATTCAAATCTTTCTTAAAATATGCATCTAAAGTCATGTGCCTTTGTACTGAAACGGAACTCAATTCGATCCTTAATTTCTTTTGCAAACCATACACCATATTGGTATATATATATATACGGTCTTTCTATTGTCAGTTCGTCCTGACAATAAATATATCAGGACGAAGAATGTGAACCATAGATTATGGAGAAATTTTGAGAAGTTTTGAGTCAAAGTATATAAATCTAGTTGTCTATATTCTTCGTCCTGATATATTTATTGTCAGGATGAACTAATAATAGAAAATATGTGTGTGTGTGTATTCATTTTGTAGTAAGAAGTTATTTAATGTTACTATTACTTGAAAGACCTCTTTTGGAGAAACGCTTGGTAAAAACATTGTTGTCATCGGAATCATGATCATCGGTAGGCGTATTCATTACTCCTTGAATAATTTCTTTATCGGTAGGCGATTCCATCACTATATCATTTTCATTAGGATAATTCAAAAGGTGATCAACATCCATCACATTTCTACGGTGTAGACCAGAAATGGCTTCACGTAATCCATCGATGCTTTCATCTTCACCAACTTGTGGTTCAAAAGCCATATCAGTGGCATGTCTTCATCTGAACGGATCTTGCAATGTCAAAAACAATTTGCAAAGGTTGTTGTCTTCATAACAATGATCGAAGCCGCATTAATAAATTTCATATATAGCATTCAATATGTTAATTTTTTCGGGATTTGTTGCTCCTACCTTGTAGCCCTCCAAGATGCTAGAGCAGAAACAACGACGATAATGAAATTTTAGTACTTGAATAATCCCAGCATCGCAGTGGTTGAATCTTTGATGTTGTATAAGGAGGCAAGAAAAATAGTTCAATACTTGTCAAACCTTCGATAACCTTTAATATGTAAGCAATTATTAAATTCTATGTACTTAAGTATCTGAGTTGAAAATATGTATAATACATGTACAAGTAAAAACATAAAACTTAAAATAAAAAACTCCTTTTTAAATTAATAAATATTAATTTATCGATAAATCAATAAATCATTCATTTATCAATAAATAAATAACTCTTCTAAAATAATAATTTTCCCCGGCTTCAACAGTATTATTTTATAGGGGTTTTACTCTGTGTATATATATATATATATATAATAATACCGTAAACACACATTGACCATAAACTTTAAATAACAATGAAAAATTATTTTTAAAAGAAAACCGGAGAATCAATGAGTTTATAATATCGAAATGGAATCACTTTTTTATTCTCATTTTCAATAAAGTCTCTTGCAATTTAAAAATATATATATTATCAATTCAAAGAATCAAACTATTTTAAAGAAAAAGAAAACTAACATTATTAACTAACATTCTTATCAAAACCGAACCATTTTTATTCTCTTAAGTCATATCATTATATCAATAAAGTCTTTTGTTAAAAACTAAACATTTCACTAATGTAACCTGGTAGTAAAAGCACTCATTCAATCCGATAATACCTCAGATTCGAATAGTTAACATGTATAAAAAAGTACACAAAACTTTTCATCATACATTCATACCATATATTCGATAAAGAATATATCAAAACTGCAATCGCTGTACTCAAAATCACGAAAACAAATATTGTAAAAATATGTCGTCATCAATTAAAAGAATCATTAAATTATTTTAAGAGCTACTATATTTTATAATTCTTATGCATATATAAAAATGAGCAAAATAATTTAGACGGTCCATAGTTGTCCAAACATGCAAGCTTTAGTAACTAGATAGCTAGCTAGGGATATGCTGCCTGATTGAATTGATATCCATCAAATTGGAATCAAAACAATTCTCTAAAATATATCACGATCATCAACTTTTATTTATTCCATTTTTGACAACAACAAAAAAAAAATTAAATAAAAAGTTGTACTCCATATATAGTGATATTTAATTAATATATATTTGTGCATGGCCATATAAGAGAAGATAAAGATCAACAAGAAACATATAAAATTTTCTTGTTCTCTTGACATATACATATATATATATCATCCATGGAGATTAGTAACGAGGATCAGAAAATTGATTCCACCACCAGTGAAGAAGATGTTGTTATTTACAGAGGAGCTAGAGCAATGCCCTTTATCATTGGTGAGTTCATTCATATATATCAAGTGTTTAAAAATGATATATTTACAGAAGAGCTACGTAGAATCTAAATATATTGAAAAATATGATCGATGTTTTACGTGTTATGTGAACGCAGGAATGGAAACCCTAGATAGGATTGGGACGTCCGGCATTTCATCAAACCTAATGGTGTATCTAACAACTGTGTTTAACATGAAGAATGTGATAGCTACAATACTTATAAACATCTTCAATGGTACCATTTATGTAGCACCTTTGTTCGGAGGCTTCCTCTCTGATTCCTACTTTGGACGATACAACACTATAGCTTTCGCTTCTTTGACTTCTCTCGTGGTATACTCATGACTCTATCCTTCTACATATATATATATATAATAATTCTCTAATTAGGACAATCCTGAAATAAAATTTTAAGAAATTTAAGGACCGACCTGACTAGAGAAGGTGTCTGATGTTTGATCGGCTAAAAACTTTCTTGTGATTTTGAAGGGAATGACAATGGTGATGTTAACAGCGGCTATCTCACAACTGCACCCTGAACAGCATCATCAGCCCACAGATTGGCAATTGGCTTTCCTGTTAACAGGATTGTTCTTCTTAGTGATTGCTTCTGGTGGATTCAGGCCATGTTTACTACCATTTGGAGCTGACCAATTCAATCCAGGAACTGAGTCTGGCAAAAAGGCTATCAGTAGTTTCTTCAACTGGTACTACTTCACTCTCTGCATTGCCTTGATCATATCACTAACACTCATCATCTATGTGCAATCCAATCTGAGTTGGGCTATCGGATACGCCATCCCTGCCTGTTTGATGTTCATTGCTTGTATAATCTTCTTTTCGGGTTCGAAAATGTATGTCAAAGTTAAACCTCAAGGAAGTCCCTTGACAAGTGTGGCTCAGGTTTTTGTTGCTGCAATCAAGAAGCGAAAGTTGAAGCTACCCACCAGCCAGAATTCTATGATTAGCAGCCTTTTCGATTTTGTCCCGGTTCATTATATGAAGTCCAAGCTTTCTAACACCAATCAGTTTAGGTGAGAAGAACGAAAAACCCGATTTTCTTACTTTTTATCTGAATCGGGATAGGATTAGAGACGGAGCTAGAAATACAAAATAAATAAATAAATCAGGTGCCAAAATGAAAACCTTTTAAAATATTAAGATAATTTTGTAATTTTATAAACTTTTGAATTTTTTGAGGGAAGGGGGCCTCTCCCTCCACCTCAGGATAGGATCCGCTATTGATCTGAACTCTCACCGACTTTTCAGGTTTCTGGACAAGGCTTCAATTATTACTACCGAAGATGGAATCAATTCCGATGGATCAGCAATGAATCCATGGAGACTTTGCAGCATACAACAAGTAGAAGAAGTGAAATGCATAATAAGAGTGATTCCCATTTGGTTATCAAGCATTATCTATCATCTAGCAACAGTACAACAACAACAAACATACACAATTCTTCAAGCTCTCCAATCAGACAGACAATTAGGCAATGGTAGCAGCTTCATGGTCCCTGCAGCTTCTTATGGCATCTTCACCTTCTTCAGCCCTCTCATATGGATCCCAATCTACGATCAGATCTTAGTCCCCGTGCTTCGAAAATACACCCGAAAAAAGGATGGATTGACACTCCTGCAAAGAATGGCTATAGGGATGGTTATAGCAATCCTGACAATGCTTGTATCTGCATTGGTTGAACAACACAGAAGGCATTTGGCTCTCACCAGGCCAACACTAGGAATTTCCCCGAAAGGCGGCAAAATATCATCAATGTCTGCATTTTGGTTGATACCTCAGCTCATGCTTGCAGGACTAGCAGAGGCCTTTAATTCAATTGCCCAAATTCAGTTCTATTATCAGCAATTTCCTGAAAACATGAGAAGCATAGGGACCTCTATCTTCTTCTGTGGCATGGCGGGCTCGAGTTATTTGAATGGTTTTCTGGTTTCCATTGTTCATCATGTAACATCAAGATCATCATCATTTGGGGATAGAGATTGGTTACCAGAGGATCTCAACAAGGGAAGATTGGACTACTTTTTTTACTCGATTGCATGTTTAGGTTTTGTAAATTTTGTGTATTTTCTTGTATGTGCTAATTGGTATAGATACAAAGGTGGTGGTAGTGGTGCTGGTTTGTAGGATATATGTGTTAAAATTTGATGACATGACACGATGACACCCCTTAACACAATTTTCATGTACTACTTGCCTTCGAAACGTTAAATGAGTTTCATTAATTTATAGTGTAGGCATTAGGGGAGCATACCACTAGATGAACCTTTCATCTCGATTGATTTACAACTTTTAAAATTGGCTAAAATGTCATATTAGTGTCAAAAATTACATTAATGACGTATTTACTAATCAAAAATAAAATAATAGTGAATCAAGTTATATGGGAAAGGGAATCGGGAAAGGAAACTCGATTCCTTAGGTGGAATGGGGAATTAAGTTCTCGATTCCTGATTAGTAATCGGCCCTTAAATGAAATATCTAAAGTGGGTTAGGTGTAACTTCTTGGGCACAATTAGGCCTCATATTTTGGTTGCAGTTAACCCGATCCATAAACATGACCCGAAACAGATTTGGCCCAACCCCGCATGAACCTAAGTCCTAGATAAATATAGATTCTGTCTTCTTGTTCAGTTGTTGTCGTTGACAAAAACGAAAAGGAAAACGAATCAAAAGACAGAAATCACAATTCACAAGAATCGCAACACCCAGAAGCAGTAAAGAAAACAAGATGGGTTCTTTTCTATCAAGCCTTTTGGGGGGATCAACAGCTCTTGATTCATCATCATCATCATCATCAGAGTCTTCTCGGGTCATGTCGTTTCACTCAACAGCCAGGTGGCAACTCCACTTCAATTCCTGCAAAGAATCCTCTCAATTGGTATTACAACATCTGTAAATTAACTTCCTTTTCAAGGGTTTTTTGTTTTTTTTTTAAATTGTTTCTTTTTTTGTTTGTTAGGAGATCTAAAATTGTTGTTTACTTTTCTTTTTTGGGTGAGAAGCTGGTGGTAGATTTTGCTGCTTCTTGGTGTGGGCCCTGCAAGCTAATGGAACCAGCAGTTCATGACATGGCTACTAAGTTTACAGATGTTGAGTTTGCAAAGATTGATGTTGATGAGTTATCTGTATGTTCTCTCTCTCTCTCTCTCTCTCTCTCTCTCTCTCTCTCTAATGAAATTTATTCAAAGATAGTATCTGACTAATTTTTGTGTATGGTGGGGTGTGACATTGTAGGATGTGGCACAGGAATTTAGTGTGCAAGCAATGCCGACATTTGTGTTGGTGAAGAATGGGAAGGAAGTAGACAGGGTTGTTGGTACCAAGAAAGATGAGCTTGAGAAGAAGATTCAGAAACATAGGGGATAGAGCTTCTTTTGCTGCTCATCATTCATGATTCATGTTTCAGTGTTTGTATTTTCTAATTAAGAAATTTTTTTTTGAGATTTCCAAACAATAATGATTGTCTTGTTGGATGATGATGATGCTTAAATGGTTAAATTGTTAATGCTCTCTCATTAAAAGATTGTTGCTTCATATGTTTGTTAAAAGATTGCACTTTTTTTCTTGTGTGTCTGTGTGGATCAAGTGTGGTTTCTTCTTCTTTCTTTGATGGGGTATTATGATTGAAATCTAAATTCTTGACTAGTTTTGAAGAAATGGAAATGGCAATGGAATACAACCAGCACATTTAAGTTACTTTTAAGAGCATAAATTCCTGGTATAATTTTCTCAGATAGATAGAATAGGCAAGATGTAACAACACAGAAATGTAAGAACAAGTTTTCGAGGAAGAAGATGAAAAATACAGGTGGATTTATACATTAGGATAACTAAATTATGTCTCTGATCTCAACACCTACGTGCGTATATCGTAAGTATATATCTCATGTATGTCGAAGCAAAATGTATGTGTATCGACTCTTTCAGACGGTGTACGATTGCTGAATTGTGTCTATGTCGAGACCCTTCAGCCTAACCACAGATTCGACGTGCCCTTTCAGTGTGTTGAGCTCTCTGAGTCTGCAAATATTATGACAATGCCATCATTTAGAAGGGTGAACGAAAAAAAAAAACTGCTCACGGCTAAGATCAAAATCAGTTTGTTGTCATTGTATGCATACCTTGCAATTTCAGCTCTTCGTTTCGCCTCTTCAGCCATCTGGTTAAGTTCCGTGTAATTACCGCGTTCAGTGAACATCTTGCTGTCAGGTGGCTGCAACCCGTGGAGAGTCCTCTGTGCATGCGCCCATTTAAGCTCGCGTTCTTCCTTTCCGAAATCTTTTTTCCTTGTGAAGGCAATCTGCACAATTGCAAGTTCCAACACATAAAGTGAACAAGGGGTTCCACCTATCAAAATTAATTTCATTGAACTAGAATTAGAATCATCTGTACCCTTTGATCGATGACAAGATCCCAAGCCTTTCCGCTCAGGGCATATCGGGTGATGAACTTTATAATATCAAGCGGGATATAGAAGACGATATTGTAAAGCCAAACCACACCAGCCCAACCCCATCCAATTCCTTCGATTGCAGCAAAGCTCCAGTTTGCATAGACAGCAATCAATGTAGCAATCTGATCACAATTTAACAATGTCAAAAAATTTCCCGATATATTCAGAACGAACAGTGCAGGCAAAAATCACAATTCACTCACCAGCTGAGCAACAATGAAAGCCGCAACAAGTAACAGGCCAGGACGCTCAACAAAAGACCAACTCCTTGATCGAGTCACAAATATGAGGGCCTGACTAATGGTGCTCACTTGCAGGTAAACTGCAGAGGCAAGCTTTCTCCAGTCATCTGCACCCTTTTTCTGAAGACTTGCCACCCCGAATATACGCTGAAAATTTCAAACATAACGTGATGAAAATTTCAAGCATATGTCTGGGAGCAATTGGGAAACGAAAAACTTGAACTTTTATGATTAAAACATCAAGTGCAACTGTCATGTCCAACATGAATTTGGTGACATAATGCAAAGGCCTTACAGGAAAGAAATTTGTTCTGTATGATGCCCAAAAGAAAATCACTGTCATCATCGCCAAGTAACCACCGAGAATGATTCCAGTTGTAAAGATCTCAGCTAATTTCCAGCTGTCTGGAAGAGGAGATGGTTTCACCCTGTCCTTCGATATTGTCATAATGGTACCTGGTACATGTTAGACCACGTAAGCAAAATGCTTAGAAAGTTTTTACTCGAAAAAGTTGAGAAGCAAATTGCTCATCTGACTATAGCTAAGGGAGCAATTTAGACAATGTAAAGATAATAAAATCACAAGAGAAGAATACAAACCATCATTAAGAATAGCAATTATCAGCACCATGAATGGTGGGAAGTCAAATTTCCAAATGAGAGCCAGTAACATGAAACCAAGCTGTCACCAACACAAAACGTCAGTGTGTCGGATTCAGATATTGCTACTTTGAGAAGAACCCGAGCAAATTCATTCAAGTCAGGCTACAGTAAGCAATATCCTAAAACCAAATGTGAAATAATAACTTACCACAATACGGATGGTAATGGAGACTGCATATATCTGCAACAACAAAAGAGAAAGCAAGAAAGAAATTACGTCAAGCAAACGATATTCAAGTTCTTATAATAAATTAAAGTAGTTAGGATTTAGTCCTTGCTCAGTTCTATGTCAACAACTCATATAAGGGAGTACAGCCTCACATGAAAACCAATGATCCAGTACATTCTGAAATTAAAAGAAGTCTTTCCTATGATCAAATCCAAAACTCACCGTGTAATTTTTCATCCTCTGGAATATTGCTCGACTAGTTAGAACAGCACTAATGATAACACTAAGGCCAGGTTCAGTCAGGACAATGTCGGAAGCACTACGGGCTGCATCAGTTGCATCAGCAACAGCTATACCAATGTCTGCTTTCTTTAGAGCTGGAGCATCGTTGACTCCATCACCCGTCATTCCACATATATGCTTCCTAGCTTGCAAACGTTTCACAATTTCGTATTTGTGTTCTGTAAATAAAACAAGACAGGTCAGAAAAACAAGAAACAAAGTCCAAATTAAAACCTGACTACACGGTATATTAGCAAATACCAGGGAAAACACCAGCAAACCCATCAGCTTTCTCAATCAGTTCATCAACCGGCAAAGTAACAATTGACTCATCCTTGTGCTGTCCTAATAAGGCAGATGAAGGATACATGTTGGTTCCCATTCCCAAACGCCGTCCTGTTTCTTTTCCTATTGCAAGTTGATCACCTGAAAAAAAAAACATGCAGAGGTCCGTTTAACAGATGGAGTATTGACCAAAATGAATGAGAAGAAATATTTAAACCATAACAGCACACCATAGATTTAAATGTCCGAAGATATGCAAAAAGATACAAAGGACCATTTCCAATTCATGAGCATTGGACAGTGTGGAAGGTTAGACAACCTAGGAACACTTAGAATGTTCTAAATACTAAAATACTAAAAACTTTGACAAATCATTTGACTAAAAATAGGAAGGAGAAGCACCTGTGATCATTTTCACATTCACCCCAAGATTTAATGCCCTTCGTATTGTTTCTGCACTATCATGTCTAGGTGGATCAAACAGAGGCAAGAGGCCAATAAATTGCCATGGTCCTCCTGGGCTCTCTTTCCTTCCTTCGGGAACTTCCTGAGAATAAATTGATAGATATATGTTTCAATGATGTGAACCATAATAGAAGTAATTCATAGTTGATTCAATTGAAAATAGGACTTACCTGGTATGCCACTGCAAGAGATCGCAATCCTCGGTCTGCATACTTATCGATCACAGAATGAACTCTCTGTTCTATCTCCGATTTGTTGCGTACAAGATTCAAAATCTGAAAATCAAATAACAAACATGTATCACTTCAAATGGTACCCCCGGTGCCATTAAATACACAATAGTTTGCTTTGTTAATATCATACCTGCTCAGGCGCACCTTTGCTAACCCGATGCATTTTATCTTCTCTATCAATGTATGTCAGAGCTGTTCGCTTATCAGTTGGGTTAAACGGAAGGAAGTGAATTTCTTGAATATGAGCTCTTGCCTTAATTGATTTTCAAAGCAAAGAAATTTATGTGAGAAAAATCATAATAAACAAAGAAAAAATTAAACTTCAATAGATTAGACTATATAAATGACAATTCTAATATTATTGATACCTCCTTTGGATCGGCCAACATTCCAACTATAGCAGCATCAATTGCATCCTGGTTTTCCATTCGGGAGGCTCGTGCAGCCATCAGTACAACAGTGTCACCGTCTACTCCTTTAGCGAAGATCTATGCAAACAATCCAAGCAGAATTTCGTTACTCGCATTACAATTCAGGAAGTTAAAATGGACCCATAAGCTGCAGCAAACCTCAATAAGATTCTTGTCAACTGATAGTTTGTTCAAAGTTAGAGTTCCGGTTTTGTCACTGCAAAGTACATCCATGCCTGCCATTTCTTCTATTGCTGTCATTCTTTTTGTAATGGCTCCCTGCGATAATTATTCAAAGATTTTAGTCCATCTGTCCCAGAAACCACTTGAAGTAAAACCATTTGCCGTAACAATTAAGACAAACCTGCTGTGATAAGCGATGGGAACCGATTGCCATTGTCACAGATAAAACCGTAGGCATGGCAATGGGAATTCCTCCGATAAGAAGTACCAGTAAGTTATCAATTCCTGGACGGTATTTCCTGTGTTGAATCGGATACATGACAATGATCTCTATTATCATCCCCACCGCAATGGAACATATACAGAAATTCCCAATAGCAGTCAAGACCTGTAAGACATGCACATAAAAGATTCTGTGAATACTAATATGCATCCAATTCGATTCCATTCAAGCAAAAACTCATCTTCCGATTTCTTCACCTCATCATTTATGTATTCCATGTGATTCTGCTAACTAACTTGAGTTTGGAACAAAAGAATCTGCAATTTGATTGTCTTACCTGTTGAAAGTGCCCTACTTGATTTGTGGAATCCACAAGATGAGCAGCCTTGCCGAAGAAGGTATGAACACCTGTGGCAATAACCACAGCTTCAATCTCTCCTTGTTTGCACGTAGATCCTGAATATACGCCATCACCCGGACCTTTAGTCACAGGAAGAGACTCTCCCGTTAGAGCAGACTGCAACAACAGATTGAAAAAATTAAACAAAACAGCTCAACTTAACCAAATCAATATGAATCCAGCTGATAAAATGTTCGGAGGTTACAAAAGCACCTGGTCAATTTTCAAAGGGTCACCTTCGAGGAGACGAGCATCAGCAGGAATAATGTCTCCAAGCTTAACACTGATGATATCACCGGGAACAAGAACGGCTGCATCCTCCTCAGCCCACTTCCCATCTCGAAGGACCTAAAATAGCTTCACTCAAGTTAATATCAACTTATAGGAAACCATGTATGCACAAATTCGAAAACTACAAAAACAAAGGCTTTGTGGTTCAATACCTTAGCTTTGGGAGCTAGACGAGCCATGAGAGCTGCGGCAGCATTACCCGCGTTGTTCTCCTCTATGAAACTTATCGTCGAATTGATTATAAGCAAGGTTATAATTCCAACAAAATCTTGCCAGTCAGGGGGTTTTCCCTGCAAGTATGAAGTTTCAAATTTCTCAGCAACCAGATAAAAATAATTCTAAATTATAAAATACTAGTACTTACTCCTCCATTGGCAAGTGCAATAGCCATGATAGCTGCAGCTTCCATGACCCATGAGAGAGGATTCCACATAAACCCCAAAAACTTCACAAATTTACTCTCCTGAAAATAAAAATTACACAAAAACAACCCAAAAGTCATTCACTTTCGATCATACTCACAAATAGGTTTTCAATAAAAATAATAAATAAAAAAAAAAAAAAAAGATTTTTAAATTAACAAAGTGAACTCTTCAAACCTGAAATTCTTCATTATTTTTTTTTTCTTCTCAAACAGAACTTACTTTCCATGTATAAAGAAAAGATAATCTGATAATAATAATAATAATAATACCTGTTTCTCCTCGAGCTTGTTGTAACCAAATATGGTGAGCCTCTGCTCAGCGGCCTCTGTTGTGAGACCATCTTTGTTGCACCTTAAAGTCTCAAAAACCTCTTCAATTGGTACGTTTTCCTGCAATCAAAAGCTCAAAATCAGCAGAAAACAAAAACCCCAGAAAGCAAAAACACTTTTTAACACCATACTCAGAAACAAAAACAAAAACAAAAACAAAAAACAGAGATGGGTTGCTTTGTTTGAGTACCAAATCCACAGATTCCTTCAACACAGCCTCCATAGTTTCAGGCTTGTCATCCATCTTTCAATCAACTGGTTTCCTTCTACCTTCGTTTTTTTTTTTTTTTTTCCTTTTAAGCTCAACAAAGCCAAGTTGATATCGAGACAATATCACTTTCCCCCAAAAAAAATAAAAATAATAAAACAGAAAGACAAAAACAGAAAACTCTGTTTATTCAGCTTTGAGAATACTCTGTCCCCCCCTCTCTCCCTCTCTCTCTCAAGCTCTGTAGAGAAAGTTGGTGGGGGTGGTGAACTCTTGTTCTCTCTCTAGAATCTAAAAGAGGTAGCTTTTAAGGGCACAATTGTCACTTGGTGGGGGATAAACCAACTCAATGTTGATCATGTACTTGGCAGGTACACTCTTCCTTCTATTATATTAGGGTCGTTTGTTTTTTTACTATAAACTTAATTGGGTCTAAATTGAATTAAAAACTTAGTGGTAAAACAATTTAAAAATATCAAGATAGAATAACTTAAAAAATAAATTACGAAATTTTGACTTTTAATTTAGTTGCAAATCACTAGATTTTAATTAAAATACTTTTTTGGTTTACACCATCCGGTTTCCGGGTGGGACACACCCCGACTAATCCGGACTCGCACCGGGTCGGCCCACTAAGGGGTAAAGTGCTCCCAATATGTGTAGCTCCGTTCACAAGGGGAGTTGAACCCACAACCTTGCTTAAGGAATGAGAGCGTCGAACCACTCACACCAACACATGATTGGTATAATTAAAATACTTTCTTTCAAGTCTATTCTCCCAAAGAATATATATTTCCAAATTTATCCTAATTTGATATAGTGTAGAGATTTTTTTTTAATATATTTCTTATTTTAAATAGCTTTTAGAAAGAAAAAAAATCACTTATTATAGGAACTGGTGCACATAATTCAAAAACCTATTTTTTTTAAAAAATTATTAACCTTTTTTTTTTTTCGGTGCATATAAACCATGAAATATAAAATATATAAAAACTTTGATAAAAATTTTGTATTGTTAAATTGAATTTTGTTTGCAGAATAACATGAATGTTAAATTACTGCTTTTAATTATAATAGGTATAAATACAAAATTACTTATCTTTAGACAATCTTATTTTAAAAAAAAACAAGCATGTTGATGGTACATTCGAATGTGAGAAGAAAAAAAAATGTCATTCAGATTCAAATTTTTATCCTTATTCAGCCTTTAGAAAAATTCAAAACCGTTCGGTCTTTAGATAAAAAAACAAACAACCTCTTAATCCTTCCATCGTTTTTTTTTTTTTTTAATTCAAAAGTTAAATACTAATAATATAAACAGAGGACAAATAACCCTTCTACAGTCGTTTCAAATGAATATGTCTTTTAGTATAGATATGTTTAGGTGCTTCTAACGTATACATATGATTTTATAAAATCACACCATATGATATAGATCATAGATATTCAATGATATGAAAGATTTATATCACAAGACGCGATATAAATTGTGTTGGTATATGAAAAATGACACACATCATGTAGCATGTTATAAGTTGCGTTTGACATTTGGCCATACGATATAGATCGTAGATATTCAATGGCATGAAAGATTTATATCACAAGACATAATATAAATTGTGTTGGCATATGAAAAATGACACATATCATGTAACATGTTATAAATTGCGTTTGACATTTGGCCATATGATATAGATCGCAGATATTCAATGGCATGAAAGATTTATATCAGTTTGATCTAATATAAAATATATCAGTTTCTTACTTGTGGGTCATTGGATTTAAAAAATACTTTGACAAGTCATACAGCCAAGTCAAAACATTTAAAACTATATATATATATAGATTAAATGAGGACGTCATGATATTGAATGTGAGCCACTAGTTTTATATGCTTTCATGATATTGAATGTGAGCCACTGGTTTTACATGCTTTGACTCAAGTGTATATGCACTTGTCAAAACTAGTGACTCACATTCAATATCCTCACGAAGTTATATGGACGTCCGCATCAGAACAAGATTATATATATATATATTACAAGACATTAACAAGTCAATTAAGTTGTGATAAAAAAAGAAAGTCTATTAAAGTTGTATCGAATATGTTTACATTATGTATGTATTTTGTATAGATTTAAATTTAAAAATATCAACATAATTAATCATTTGTAACTTCTTAAGAAATAACAAAATATATGGCAAATTTTATGCACCATTGCAGAAGCTTTCACTTTTGATAAGAATGTTTTTGGACAGAACTACCCTTTGACAAGGATTTTCTGCCTGTCTTTGATACATATGGCCACCAAATAAATAAAATTCAGTTTTGATTTTTTTTTTTTCCTTCTTTTAAGATAGAAGATTATCTTTGTTATTTTGTTTTGTTTTTGCACATGGGCATAAAAAAACAAATGTTTTTATGGTCTTGAAAATTAGTACAAGTATTGAAGAAATAGATGAAATAAAGTTGTGTAAGACAAAGACACAGAAGATAATTGGTGTGGACTGTGTGGAGGGCCAAGTGATTTTGTTTGGTTCAAAATAAAATCAAAATCAGGCTATTTTTGTCTTTTTAGTTTGGTCCAAAATTGGATTACTGATTGAAATTTGTTATTAACATTCATTAATTATAAACTCTACAAGGAGAAGGGTATCGAAACTCTTTTTGTTTTTTTTTTTTTTTATTTAAAAAAAAAACAATATAAAATTATAAATTTTATTTGAAATTATAGAGAGAAATTATGTAAATTTGATTTCAAGACTTTGAGTTAAATAAAAGCAAACCAATAACATCACTTAATTAACAAACACTAATTGCATTAATCACGTTTTATTGACTACACACAATGCATGTTTAATTGTTTATGGTTGTTAATTTGGTTTTATTATGGGGTGGAGGTAGGCGTGAAACTTGAAAAGCTTGACAATGAGAGGGATGAATATGTTTTTGATTAGATAGAATTACCTATTCGCTGAATTAATTTGTAATTTTTGTTTTAAAATAACACCAAAATCATATCAAAAGTCTATAAGAATTTACAGAGATCGAGTATTATTAGCGTTATTCGGATCGCTACTTTAACTTCTTCTTCTTTTTGACGGTATCTATCTATCCACATATTTAGACAATGTAGTTTTTTAAAGCTTTTTGCCGTCCTTATGATTGGAACTTTTATAACATTAGGTAAATGTGAGATTTAAACTCTCATCACCAATTCATAAGCTAGGGAAAGTGAACATTTACTCAACAAAAAGTGTTCAGCTCAATCCGTCATTAATTTTTACTTTAAATTTAACATATTATAAATAAAAGTTAATGAGATGTGATTTATGCTAAGCAATAGTCGTTTGAAACCGTTGTTAGCTCTTCCTCAGTGTCGGTCCTGACTATTCCGAGACCCTTGGGTGAAATCAAAAAAATGGACCGCATACCAACAAAATCATCCCCCCTTAATCCCAAAATAAAAATCAAAATTAAAAAATCCATTATTTTTATGTCTCCAATTGCATTTGGTAGGAAATAAAGTGATTTAAGGTAACACAAAATTGTAAAGGAAAAAAATTAACATTCACAATCAAATCTAAAATTGGAAAACTGGTTTCATAAACTTACTATGACCATATTTTCAGGCGTAAATATAAGAAACCAATGAACTAATCAAATAAAAATAGAAAAATAACATCTTATTCCGATTATCATTAAACCCTAATAAAAAAAACAGTGATATCAACTCACACTGTTATCGAATCAAAATCAACACTAATTTATTTTTTTTAATAAAAAAACACCTATATGGCTATATATGGACTAGAAATACAAACAAAAGCAAAATTTGTCAATATTACATACCAAAGTTGTATAATAATCCAGCCAAAGCAAACCCAGATTATGAATAACAATGTTATGAATCACGAAAATAAGATTATGAATTAATTTTTAAAATATTATGAATAAAATGAACCCTAAATCGGCATTAAAGCGGAAGAACAACGAGGAGAAGAAAAAGAAGAGCATATGGCCAAATTCACCGAAATATCCCTTAACAATAAATTTACATATTTGGGTTTTGTACTGAATAAAACGAATTGGGTCCAGTGTTAAATTTTTTTAAGGTAATATTTGAGTTTTTCTATTTAAAATAAATAATAGGGCTATTTTATATTTTGGGCTTTTTTTACAACTTAACCCATAATAACTGAAGTACTTAACCAATAAATTTTGAACACCTAATCATCGCGGGTCCTGGGCGGGCGCCCCCTTATCCCAGACCAGGGCCACCCCTACTCTTCCTCAATCTACATGTCCAGAAAATCTATAAAAAAAATAATAATAATAAAAAAATTTGTTAATTAATAAAAAATAAAACAACAATTGATATTAGGAAAAAACAATCGACGACTAAAAAGAGCGAGTATCATTATCAATAGTAATTTTTTGAAGATACATTCGGTCAAATACTATAAAGAAGGGCAAAAGGAATTTCACGAAACCTAAAAAATTATCATAATTTGAATAGTATTATTATCAATATTCACATTACGTGACGTGTGATTAATAAATAAAAATAAAACAAAGAAAATGTAATTAAGATGACATAATCGAGACTACAATTTTCTAAGAAGAAAAGTAAGAGATTTATTTGAATTGAATTCAATGTTAGTAGGCACCCACAAAAGTCTTGAGAGTCAGTGTGATTTCGTTGTCTTTTTTTTTTTTTTTATTACTTCTCTTTCTCTCTTTCTCTCTTTCTTTCTTGCTTCTTCGATCATCTTATTGACCTTTGAATATTAATTCTACTATGAGAGAGTCAGTCTTTTTGAAAATGATTAATGATGTAATCAAGTTTATGGAAAATATTAATCTTTGCATGGCATTCACAGGACCGCAGCTTTGACAAATTTTTGTTTATACAGATTTGAGATTTTCTTGACATGTGTATATGGTGGTGAGGACCCATCAAATCATTACACAATATTAAATAAATTGATTGTCTTGACAAAATCAATTTTAACTCTTTTTTTTAATATATATATATAACTATTTTATTCCAAGTTGACACGTATTGTAGTTGATTTTTTCCATTTAGACTAGTCTGAAGGAAAAATTGAAAATATTTTATATTGGGTCTATTTTATTACAAAGAAAAAAAAAAAAAAAAAAACTATAGAGTTTTAGATACACTGAAATAAGTTATATTAATTAATGTTTATTTAATAACAATTTTGTTGTATTAGGAAGACATTTTGTAATCTTTTATCACAAATATTTGCATTTTATTAGCACTTCCATTTGGTCTCAACAATAGGGATCATAATATATATATATATATTAATGTTTTTTTTTTTAAAGTATTACAAGAACTATTATAATAGAATTGCAGAGATTAAATAATATATGTGCGACTTGGATATTTACTCATATAATGGGAGACAACTACTCCTACAACCCAAGAAGAAAACTCCTCACACATACTTGTTAAATGCACATTATGAGATTTGAATCTCTCACCACTTATGTGGAAAGGAGGTGCACTACCAGCTCTGTTAAGATGTCATGTGGTGGGATTTTTTTTTTTTTTTTTTTTTTTATGTGAAATAATATTTTCAGTTGTTGTTGTATATTCTAAAAGTTACGAGCTTTGGATGCTAAATATAGATGTAGAAAATGGCCAACAAAGACAAAAATAAAATGATCCTAAAAGAAAGAGAAAGTTAATAAAGGAAGAAATTTATGTAAAAGAAAATTCTGCTACATATTCTCAAAGAGTCGCTATCCAAAAACTAAAATAAGTAAGTCAAAGAGATAATAGTTGGAGAATGATTCTCACCTTACACGTAAAAGTGTGAGGCCATTTCTCCATCTTCATATGTCAATTAAATTTTGTTCTCCCACCATATGGTAACCTAACTCTCTCTATATGAAAATTTGTTGTAAAATTTAATAGAAGGTAGACTGCCTACCACAGAAATAATAATCCATAGTAACCTAATATCCTTTTAAACTCTACATAGATATTTAATAGTTTTGAATCTTTTGATAGTAAAAAAAAAAAAAAAAAAAAAAAAAAAAAAAAAAAAAAACAATATATTCTAGCTTTAAAACCAAATTATTGCTGCATTTGAGAAGATTCACGGGACATTTGTCAAGATCATCAATATTGTCTCAAACTCTCAATGAAAAGTGTTTTTTTGGAAATAATTTTCATAGGTTGTATTTGGTATAGATGAAAAGGGAGAGGAAAGAAAAGGGTGAAGGGAAAAAGGAGAAGAAAATGGGGAAGTATTATTTAAATTATATTTATTTATTAAATAAATATATATATATATATATATTTGAACTGCATCAAATATAAAGAAGATTTTCTATCCTATAAAGAAAATTTTCAAATATAAAAACAAAAACAAGTATAAAAATATATAATATATAAACTATAATGTAAGGGTAAAATAGTAAAATTGATAAAAAAATTTATATCCTTTGTCTTTTCCTCAACAATACCAAATAAAGGAAATCTTTTCTTTCCTTTTTGTTTACCAAACAGCTCAAGAGAAAATTATTTTTCTTTCCTTCCCTCATGTTTTCTATCTTTTCAAAATTTTATATTCTTCATATTTTTTTTCCTCCCTACCAAACACACCCTTAGGCTCATGAAATTAAACGTCTCAAATTAAAATAACAATAATAATAATAATAAAAAAATGAAAGGATTATCATTTTTGGGGATTCATGGGACATATTTCAAGATCATAGACTGTGGGGGTTAGAAATTTAGTCAAAATGTGAGGGCACATGTGCTCCACCCCTACCTAAAAAACGTGGTCACCACCTTTAGTTTTATATTAAATCAATCTTCAACAAAGCAAGATATGGCATAATCTATTTTCCATTGAAAAGATGTGAAAGTTGGTGTAACTTTGTTTTATTCTTCATGTTTTTTTTTTTTAATTTTTTAATTTTTTAGAAGAATTATTCTTCATGGTTTTGTTTCTAGAACATGAATAATTAATAATAAAAAAGAATCAATTAAAAATTAAAAATAAAAAAGAACCCTTGATTGATTTAAAGAGATTAAATTTTATCGTTATTGTGATTATACAAATCATGTATGGTATCAAAATCCTTAATAAATTGATTACGGATTGGGTGTTTATAAATAGAATATGAACTTGCCGTGTTGACGTGTTGAAAGAGAACATTCATTTTCTCAACTATTTCATGCAACTTCAAAATTAAAATGTGTAATTGGTCAATTTATTTTAGGTGAAATTAAAATTTATAATCACAATAAAGAAAGTCCAATAAAGAAAGTATAATGATAATATTAGGTGTACATTGTACCATGTGGGTCCATGTACATATCTATGAGTTCATATTAATCTTTGCTTGTGTTTACAAGCAATTCTTCAATCTCTCCCTCTCTTTTCTCTCACTCAGGGGATAGCTGGACCTCTAGGCGATTGAAGTACAGTAGTTGTCTAAGGCTCCACCTAAAATCAAGGCCTCATATTTTCATTATCAATATATATATATTAATAATTAATATCCAATATTTTTCTTTCTATTTATTATTTAAAAAATATCTCTTTAAACGTATAAATTATCGTTCATTCATATTTTCAAATCAAAATCTTTATTTTCTAGTAAACCACAATTAAGTGGATTTAAAAAGTTTTTTATAAAATAAAATAAAATTACACTTTATTGTTATTCTTTTTCTTTAAATGGTTAATTTTTTTATATATCATATATTCACACTAAAATCTATTATTTTATATCTTCTTCTATATTCAATCAAACCATCCTACTGCAAAATCAAACTCTCCTATTGCAATCAAACTCTCTAGTTGTTTCTCTATGTACTCTTTCAGTCTTTCATAAACATTTCAGGTTCAATTGTTCCAAACTTTATTACTTTAAATCTATTTATTTATTTATTTTGTTTTCAATTGTAACATAATTTTTTAAGCTTTAACAATTGATAATCGGATATTAGATATGTTTAGTAGAAAATACAACTTAAAAAAAATATAAAATTATTTGAATCGCAAAAAGGTGGTCTTAATAAATTTGTAACCAATAGTAAAAAAAAAAATAATTAAAAAAAAAATGCGGTAGAATCGCAAAGCCCGTTTTAAAATTTCAAATAAGGCTTCGGCTACCCTTAAGCTGTCCCAACCTCTCACTCAGGAGTTATTAGTGTATTTTTAATAATTGTTGTGGCTATTGGCTTGGAATTGACATGGAAATAAAAAACTTGAAAGACCAAACTCTAAAAAGCTAGTGAGTAGGCAGCGAATTTTTGAGAAAATCTTTGATGGGATGGTCTTATTGTCACTTGGTAAAACCGTTCTCATTATTGTATTATTTATCTCGAAAACATAAATATATATTATTAAACTATAATTTACTGCAATCTTATTGGATAGTCTCACTAAGTGACAATGAGACCGTCTCATTGAATATTTTCTCCGAATCTTCACTAATAATGCAATATTACAAGGCTCTCACGCTACAACTTTCTAGAAAAGTATTTACTTGACTAATAGAAAGGTGAGGGAAAAACAACAGAGAATGATGATAAGATTTTGATTTTTGATAATCATAAAGCAATCAGGAATCAGCACCGCCAATTTTTTTATTGTTTATATATATTCCACACGCGGTAGCAGTCGACGGCTGCCGCTCATCGTCTGCCGATGGTAGGTCTTTTTTTAACACAGGCAATCAATATTTATGGTTTGATGATAAATAACGTTTATTTGATATGACAATGTCTTAAATTCGAATTGATACTCCATGATCGATATTAAAAAGGAAAAGAAAAAAAGATCTCAATCGGTCATATCACATGACGTGTTATGATGGAACGGAGATTTGTACTGCCATTCCACCCACGTTTCTCTCGACTAAGAAAGGCAAAATTATCAAAGAAATCCAACTCATGCATGCAAGAGAGAAAATAAAATATCATTAGTTTATATAGCAACATCAATAAAGTTGTAGAAAGAATCAGATAACTTTATAAATTGTGGCCTTGTGTGTCTCATTCATGACTCATGAGACAATTATTACTTCCGTTGAGTCACTCTGAACAGGAGAAACCTCTTGCGAATTTGATTCGTTGTTACTTAGACCAATAAATTGAATTTTTTAGGATACCATGAGTGTGATACTTTTGGCTTGGAAATTCGGGCATCGGCCCAAACCATGGAGAGCAAGCCCAAGATCAAAGCCCACCATCGATGTGTGCAAAGACTGTTCTGGAAAAACACACAACTAATAACAAACCACTCAACCAAAAACATATCAATGGATATTTGCGATTGATGTAAAAGAAATAAAAAGATAAACAAACGATTTACGTTAAAAATATATATATATATAAAAGTGGTTTTGGCTCGTATGATTACTTCCAACAACCGCTTTTGTTGTCGAAAATTGTCAAATCTATTCCAAAATTTCTACCAAAGAGAGTTTTCGAGCTCTCTTTGGTTAAACACCGATGTTTTGCGGATATTAAGAGCGTGATTTGTGGTGCCATTAGGAAAGGGGAAATTTCTTCTTCTTCGAAACATGGTTTAACGGAATTGGTCATTTTCCATTAGTGTGAGAATGCTTATGGAAAGGCCAAAGATTTACCAGTCGCTCGAGGACTGATGCACTTTTTGAGAAGTAGCCTGAGAATCCTGCTGGGGTTGATGGTGGAGGAAAGTCCTCTGCCGGCATGGCAAATGGCCGGAACATTTTTTCCATTTTCTCTAATGTAAGGTATGATCCCACTTCTTGCAGCCTTTCTGGACCCATTATTGGCAATGTGTGCTCCTGATGCAATGAAGCAGCTTCGCTGTCGTTCTTCTGCCAAGCCGAACAAAAGCTTGTTAACTAGTGTAGATCAACTCAATACATTAAAAAAATATTCACTATCCGAAATATATAGTCAGTTGATAAATGTGTATGGCCAGTTGATAGTAAACTCATTCTTGACCACAAACCGTTGGAGTGGTGTATAGGCCATGTATTTAAAGAGAAATAGTACCATAAATTAGAATTCATAGCAAGTGAACATGTTATTTTTTTTTTACTCCCCCAGTGATTTGTATGGTAATGTTAATCATTCACTTCCTTCCTAAATAATTTTTCGATTACAATTTTCATAGTACGACTGGAAATGCATTACCTCCAATGGGGACAAATCTGCACCACGGCTGAATGTCAACTCAATGCGGAACCTCTTTGGGTCTTCTAAAGCTACCTGCAATTCGATTATGGAAACATATTGGTTTCACCAAAGCAGTTCCTAGAGTATCTTACTATTCATACTGCAACAAATGTTTATAACCAAAGACGGGGTTTCCAACACTGGTTATAAGCATTGGCAATATACTATTTAAAAAGGCTAGAAAAATCTACTGCACAAAACACACTGTAAAGATACTTACTGCCGTGTTTTCAAACATCCGCAGCACGATATAACTCATGTAGTCGAGCTCCTTAGTTTTGTACAACCGCTCCAAAGCATTTTGGCAAACAAGACTATCCTCTCCTTGAAGAGATTCATCCAGGTTACAATACCGAAGAACATTCATGAGAGAATGGATATGCGATTCCTGTTATTCATGATTAGGCTTAAAGTTAAATTTACGATAACAAGTTAACAACCACAATAAATTATTTAAGAAGAGACTGATAATCTCTATAAATCGAAAAAGGTAAAATATGTAACAGTTTACAACAATGATGAGTAAAGGTAAAGTGTAAATCACATGAGAAAGTGGGGAAATCAGGCAAGAAAAAGAGAAATTCCAATAGCTTTTTAATGACAATATTTGTATGTTGTTCATGTGAAAGGAAAAAAAGCAAGCTTTATTTATTTTTTTCAACTTTCTATAAGGGGAAAAATAAACTCTATGAATAGTTAAAATACCTTGGTACCCATTTTTTTTTGCTTGAAGATTAAATCGCATAAAGTTCTTCAATTCTCCTTTATTATAGTTTGGTTTTACAAAAGAATTTGTATGGATGCTAAATGACATATTATGAAGTGGCTTAGCTACACTAAAAAAGGTGGAAAAGCAAAATAACTAGTTAAAATTTAGCGACCCACTCTTAGCTACAGCAAACTTCATCTAGTGAAAAGATTACAACAGTTAGAACATTTGTACACCACGTCACAACCTATATTTGTTAAACGAAGCCTTGACAATAGAAAGGGAGATTAACAACCTTCTGTGGTGAAGAAGTGATATAATTAAACACGGATATATTATTATATTATACTCACTGATGTAAAGTAAAGGCGTGTCCGCACGTGGCGTTCAGGTGTCTTGACATTTGCATACCTAACAGAAATAAGGAAATCAGAAGATGGAAAACAACAAACATGGGAATGAAATATAACTCAATAAGTTCGCATATTACTTTGGATCCAAACGATATTGGGTCTCCTTATCATCATCATCATCCTGATCCATTGATATCTCACTAGGGGTATTAGATCTTCTCGTGTCGTCAGGCTTGAGGAGAAACTTTGAAGAAAGATCAGTGTCTTCCCTGTTAGGGGATTTGGAATTTTGTTCTTGACTACTCTTCAATTCAGCTACACTAATGGCTTCTTCACGAGTATTCCTCAAATCAATCAAGAGTTTTCCCAACAAACGGCGAGCAATCTGAATTGCAAAACGATGATAAGCATAATCTTCAATTATAAACCAGTAATCTGATTAGGGTTTACTAGCAGGTATAGAGACAGAAACAACATACATGGTAATGAAAAGACACTAAAATAAGCAATATTAGAGCTAGGTTTTACTAGGAATGTCTAGATTCAAGTTCCCTCACGTGATTGAATTTGTATTTTTTGTTTGTCTGTTTTGATTTTGTGTTTGTGTTTAGGTTTGAGTTAGGGCCATGTGGCAAGCATCTAGCTCGTTGGTCTTGCATGTAAAAGGGTGTGTTACAAGGGTTTTATGGATTTTTATAGATATTATTAAATATATATAAGCAGCAAAAAAACAAGAGCAAAGTACTTGAACTTTTTGTTTAACCAAGAAAATGAACATAAAACACTTAAGTGATCAAAGAAGCTTCACATTCTGGCAATTATACCTTAGAGATATTTTTAGGTTGAGATCAAAACTCGGAATTTCAGCTTTCTAAGTTCCAACTTCTATCTTACTAAAACCTTTTCCCTCACTCTGTAAACTCAGCAGATTACTTTTGCACCTATGGATATGATCCATTTAAAAAACCAATGCAAAATTGCTTTCATGATAGAAAAACATCAGTTACATTCACCGCCCATAACTTTGTATTTTTGCATCCTTAACATATCATATGAAGGAACCCCATGATAAGGAAAGTTGTAAACTATAATACAGTGTAAGACTTTCAACAAGATCCTAATATTGAATGAAAAATTCTAGTGGCAACTAAACAGAATATCAGATTAAACAAATTATAGTATAGAAGGTATGATGTAAGGGGTGCCACAGTAGAGAGTTCACCTTTGAACCAATCTTCAGTTTCTGCTTTGGATTAATTCCATACTCGTTTGGGATGACACCATCAGCGAGTAACTGCAACAACAATATTCAGAGCATTAAGAACAATACTAATATAAACCCAATTGTCCTGGTGAAAGATGTGCAACCTAAGAGAGGTGATTTCTGCTATTTATTTCCTGAAGCCCGGCTACATGAAACTAGTAATTTGGCTATGCATTAAAAGTAAACGAGTAATTCATTTCAAAGGCTGTAAGGCACAGTCATCAACAGCAGCAGCAATACAGGGATTGCACTTTCATGTAAACACCCTGAAGACTGCCATATAGCAGGTAGATGGAAATGTATTTAGAAAGAATTTATTCTGTTTGTACCTGAGCAACTTTGAAGAGCTCATCCAACCCTTCAAGGTTAAGGTGATCATTATGCAAGAGATCATATCTGCCAAATGGGAAGTCATTCAAACCACAGAATAAGGGTCACTATAGCAGTATGCAACAATCACTCAGCCAAACTGTATAGATATAGTACTACTCTTTAATAACAACTTGCGACTTGTAATGAAAAGGGATGACTTACTTGCACGAGTCATAAACATCTGGAATTTGTGTTATGTCAAATCTTCTGCAAGAAAATCCCATTATCAGTTTATCTATTAACACTTCTATATTTTTTCTTGATTTCAGCATATATCAAGAAATATGAAAATGAAATGCCAATATTTCTTATGCTACTGTGAGATAATCACTAGACCCAAAACTTAAGTTTTTAGACAAGGGCCTCAACTATAGTACTAACACATCCACTCATGTGTAAGACCAACTAGCCTGTTATATGGACTAAGCCCAAACACAAATGTACATTTAAATGCAGGAAAAATTAAAAAACAAAAAAAATACAAATATAGTCGTATGTTGTGACTCAAACCCTAGACTCCTATTAAAATTAGCTCTAGTACTATGTTAGTAACCACTAAACGTAAAAGCTTAAGTTTGTAACAGATAATAAGAACTTACACTTTCCGTTCATTATACAAGTCTCTTTCAAGTTTTCTCCAGCGAGCGAACATCAAAAGAAATCCCTCACTTCCACAAGGTAATCCAGCAGCAATACGATCAACATCAATGTTGGTCTTACCAAGGGCCTTTGCTTGGTCATATGGAGGAATTACATCATACGCACTTGCCTCAGTAAGGTTCTCATCCTCATCTATGGCAAGTAGTCTTACTTGTTCAGTGACCTTCTTAGTTAATTTTGCCTGTTTTGGAGAGAAATAAAATAAAATAAAAAAGAAAAAAAATAATTAAATAGGAGCTATTTCCCAAATTGGAGCACGAACATACCTTTATGCAAATTTGGCAACAAATATAAATTGCAATAGATGACCAAGCATGATACAATTGTAAAAGTTTTTCTTTTCTATATCACATTCTAACAGCATCACTCAACTACAAAATAAATGCCAAAGACTGCACTGTCCATAAAATAAACAATGAAGCAACAAAACCTGTCCCAAACACCAGACTAAATCTTTCAATTTTCAGCCATTGGATATAATATTTCATCCCAGCAAATCAACCTTATATTCATAGTTAATTATGCAATTGCTCACTGAGAGTTATACCACACATGAAAATGCAACATGGAAGAATGAGTATCACATTGTCAAACTGTAATAACAGCTTCATGCAAATTTTGATTTGGACAGTTCAAAAACCAAACCTACAAAAATCGAACAAACACAAAACTCATCAAGTAAGTTTGGCCTTTTGATAAAAACACTATGTACATGCATTAGAACAGCAAACATCAAAAAGATAATTCACTCTTCATTAGTGAAGTAGCTATTTAGTGAAAAAAAAAAGAAGAGGGATTAAAACATAAACAAATCAACTGAAACACCAAAATGTTTATCATCCAATAGAACTGACATGATAGTAAGGTAATTAAAACATCAAATTCATGATTATTGGTAAATGAATTATTACACTAGAACCACTAGAACCAGAAGAATGGTTTGGGAATGAAATAATTACTTGAGCACATAAAGACCATATACATTGATGCTAATCACTTCATGCATTTTATGCAACCCAGATGGTTTTGGTTATAATAATGCAACATAAAACAAATATGCAGATTAAAATTCTTGGCAACAAACTAAAGATACTGTAATTAATTTACTGCAACCAATAATCTGTAGAAGCAAAGCGGTATGTGTTGAGAAGATGTCTTGAACAAATTAACAAATTTTCGCATAAAATATCTATTGGAATACCACAAATAAAAAACAATTAAAAAGAGATTAACAGCTAAAGCACTGATGCTCCAAACAGCAGATAATGCAGTAAAGAACATTTCATGGTGAATCAAAAAGAATATCTTTGTCTCCTCGAGTATTTGATTGTGCAAGCAGGAAAGATACAGCATATCTGAAACATTTCATCTCACAAAAAGAAAAAGAAAAGGAATTACCAGTTTGGGTAGAAGTTCAGAAGCATTTGGAGGCAGCCCACCTCCATCAGCCATCCAAGGACATTCATATGACCCATTGCTATGACTTGTCTTTGAACCAGAAGTTATAATCTCATTTAACCTAGCCTGTATTTTTTAAGAAATAATCACCAGACCTTATCAAAACAGCATTTCAAAACTTTGTTCATGCTTAAAACGAAAAACATTCATGCGTTCAGAGTCTTCAAGCTCATATCACCTAAAAGCCAATGCTACCCTACAATTTTCTTATAAGTCTGTTTTCTTCCTCTAGGAAACAACCTTCTAAAGGTTATTACTCATAGTTTATATGACAATTCACTACAATTTCCTGATTAGCATATAGCATGAATGAAATATCATGCATAAAACAGGTCAAGGAGCAAAACAGACCTTGGCTTCTTCCATCTCTGTGCTTGCATTGTCGAGTCCATCCAACATAGAGGAATCCTTGCTAACAAGGGAAACCTTGAAAAAAGTAACCCAGTCAGTCATAAATATTCAACTTCAAAATGCTGTAAAAATTATCTCAAGGAAAAGGCTACAGACCAGGATCGGTGTCAACTGCCCTTCAAGGTCAAGGAGGCCTTTTGCAAACGCAGCTGCAGACATCTGCCAAAAAATATCTTGTTTATTACATAACTTATAAAGCATCACAAACACAAGGGCCAACAATAGCAAATATTTGGCAATTTAGATTCCCAACAGTAAAGCACCAAAGATCAAATCATGTGGTCTTATATGTTACTAACACTATACCTGCACACGACCCTCATCCGAGCTGTAAATTTTAAGATCATGACGGTATGTACTATGCAGGCGTAGCAGGCCGGTACCTTCACCTGCAATCAGCATAACACCTCGTAAGAAAAGCCCAGAAAGGAACTAGCACATATGAACAAGCTAGCATAACATACAATGTAAAAAATCCCATTTAGCATGTCAAGACTGCTCAAGGAAAAAGGTATAGCATAAGGATGTTTCACTAGCACTTTTGTAGCAATGATAAAAAGAAATTGGAAGTGAACACCATACCACCTTAGAAGGAGCCAAGTTATTTGCCTCAGGCAAACAATGTCATAGTGTTATGTTCAAACAACAATGGCCTTTTAACACAAAAAAAATTGCATCCATTCAGGCCAAGGATTTAATTATCAAAATAATCTACTGAAGCGCTAGACAGGTTGCAAAAGGATCCAAACAATAAGGCCAAAAATAAAGGCCTTGGAAATCAATGGTCACATCCACCAATGAGTGATCTCGTTGAGATACTGTTAGAGAAATATATTCATCAGGAAGAATTGATCACTAGGAAGCATAGCTCTATCAAGTTGAGATGGGATGGACAAAAAGAAGTCCGGTAATCTAAATCATAAATAAGTCTGGTAAACTAAATCAGCCAGATGAAAGACCCATATCACAGTCAACTTAAGAAGCTGACCAAGCTGCCATCCAAGAAAACAAAGGCTTTACCAAAGAAATAATGTGATTAAAAAAGTTGAAATGCAGAAAACTACATTTATTAAAGCTGCCCATATATTTAGTTGTGCAATTACTTAACTCAAAATGTTATCAATTGAACAAGAGGAAAACTGAATTACAAATCACGAATGGTATCCATTCTTCAGTTTATCGGTAAACATAGTAAGGAATGACTAGACAAATTAACTTAAGACAAATATATATCTAAAATAAAAGTCATTTTACTGATAACAAAAGATCCATTATCTTTACCCGGATACATATTATTACGGAAGTATCTACCCAGTTCTTCTGCCTGCAAACATGGGAGAACAAATAATTAACATTAAAATAAAATGTAGAATTAATATTAAAATTAAGAAATAATCAAATGTGTTCCAGACAACACTTTCCCAAAAATAAACTACTCACAGCAACATTATAAATTTTAATTACATATGCAAATATGAGTTATAACACTGAAAGGTGTCCATGAGACAATAATAATCAACACCTGTTTTCTGCCAGCATGAGTAAGAACACCCCCATATTTAAGAACCATCAAGGCTTCAACAGGCCGCTCTTCCTCACCTTCACCATCTGATTTTTGAACTTTAACCCACTTTAGTGGCTTTAGTTGAACTTTCCTATAAATACCAGAAAAATGTCCTCCCTGCATAGGAAAACATCTATCACATGACAGAGCACATCAAGCAATTATGAGCGAATTGACCAATGGAAAATGATGATTATCATAAATGTCCTCCCTGTATAGGAAAACATCTATCACATGACAGAGCACATCAAGCAAGTATGAGCGAATTGACCAATGGAAAATGATGATTATCATAAATGAAATCACATGAAAATCAATCAATTCACTCATGCAACTTACAACTAACCAGTCACGTAATTTTTGCTACACCAGCAGGATTAGTGTTTATACACTGCCTCATTTCAAATTGAGGCATTAGTATCAAACACTGAACAAGAATCTATGTATTATTCTAAAAACCCAAAGTAATATGTGCAAAAGAGGTCCAAAGTATTTATATAAAAATTAAAATTCCATTTTTTATTGGTGGAAACTAAAAGATGTTAATTCATCCAGCAGAAATACTGATCTAGATAGAAATAAATGGTAAATGAGAATTCTTGCAACCCTGTTTAGGTAAGACAAATGTTCAGCTCAGTTGCATTATTAAATGTAAATTTTGCAGTAACTAACCTCTTCGAGTACTGCTTTAACTTGACGAAGCTTTTCAGCATGCTCAAAGTCTTCCGCCTCACTGTCACTTTCACGACCTGGTCTACATAATGTAAATAATCATAATTAAATACTTGTTGATATCTTTACATAAACGTAGCAACTTTATCAATCATTAGTCCCCAAACTTGTGAACAAGCTCGAGCATGTCCAGATATTACTGAACCAAACATTGAGGTTTTATTGAGCTCAGAGTTAAGAATGAACTTGGCTTCAGCTCAATTTTTATGTAAACAAACCAAGCTTGAACAACTTAATACCCTACTCAGCTTGGCTCATTGAAATCCCTAATCATACATTTAACTTGCCAAGTATAGGAATAAATCATTCGCAAGCACGGAAATTGAAGGTAATGTCCTTGCATGCCAATTTACAACATTAAATCAGAAAATTATTAAATATAAAATGAAACCTTGAACGGGGTACAAGCATCCGTGTCGCATCTAGCAGATCTTGCAGCTGGACAGCACTTTTAAGTTTCGTCTGCAAAGAACAGAACCAATAAATGTACCAATCTGGAAGGATTGAACTTTAAATATAATATAATAAAATAAATAAAAACCATTTTTATTCAATTTTTGCTTAACAAAAAATTATGAATTAAAAGAATCACCTCAGATCTAGGCCGCCCCCCATTGTATTTTAACATCAAGTTTAGCAGTTTTTCCTCAGTAACTTTCAATTTCACCTTCTGCTTGGCAGTTCTATCACCGCTGCCCACCATATAAAACAAGACTAAGAAGTGGGAAAATACTACAAACCAGGTATAACAAGGAAAGTGCTATAGCATACTGGCGCATAACGGCAATGACACAACGTAGCTCCTCAGACTGCCCAAATGTACCAAGCCCACTTCCCTGACGAGTTAGTCCCTCACAAGGCTGGACTGGTTCATTGACCTTCCACGGTAAGGTAGGTGGAATTGCTGTAGAAAGATGAGGAGCTTTTGCATCTAAAAACATCTTCCTCAACACACAAGCAGCATCATCATAATACCTGTATTAGGAAAGTAAAACCATTTGTACTTTCTTGACTAAAAAACATAATGTAAATGTGACATTAATCTATGAAGCATTACTTGTAAGAATTCTTCACAAAACTCCACCCATTCACATCACAAACATATGAACGCCCATCGCAACGCAAAAGATCAAACCCACAAACCTGCAAGCAACTACACCAATTAGAGAACAGATTTCAAGAATAAACCATTTAACAAACAAATAATTCCATAATACAGATGGTTCATTTCTACATATTCCTCATCAGTCAAGTCTTCAATA
The DNA here is from genome assembly GCA_954870605.1 of Acer campestre. NCBI lineage: Eukaryota > Viridiplantae > Streptophyta > Magnoliopsida > Sapindales > Sapindaceae > Acer > Acer campestre. The sequence continues at coordinate 31,784,666 of OX940805.1, read as the reverse complement.
ATGAAAGAATAAGAGAAGGTGTAGAATAATGCAATCTTACAAAGAATGCCAAATTGCATTAAAAACACCACACAAAACTCAGAATAATAAAATGGAAGTTGGAGAATAATTGATTATTAGTTACCATATTTACATACCGCTTGTCTAAATGCGACGCAAACCTCTCTTGCCATTTGCTTCTCATTAGGTGTTAGTAATACAGGATACCTCACCTGACACAAAATAACAAAAGCATTATTCAAACACCGTATTTTTCAACCCTCTGAGACTAGCAATGTAGTTGGCCCCGGCAGTTTTTCTCGGTCCATGCTCCTTATATAATTACACTAGAAAATAATTATTCAAGAATAAGCTCAATCTCACTACTAAATTGTGCACCTACAAAAATTTATTATTATTATCTTGAAATTATTAATCAATCGATAGAATTCATGCACTGTATAATTGAAGGCAAGCAGATAAAATTTAGTCCTTCCAGAGTAGCAAAAAATGAACACCAATACAAGCATGTTTTCCACTTCGATCAAACTCAAGAATACATTAAAAAAAAAACTCATATTATTATGTAGACAATCTAATTTGCCCTCCTTTAAGCTTACTTTTCTGCAAAATAGCTTGTGATTCAATGGGGATTTTCTTTGTCATTGTAAAACCTTCCAAGCTAAAATATAAAATTCATCGTAAGAGTAACCACTTCAAATCATGGAATACGGTGAGTGAAACCATCTCAATTGAATATGTTTTGTAATGCTTGAGTTATTTAAATCAAGCTAACCGAAAGGGTAGATAGGTTTGACCAAAACTTGATTTCTTTGATACCAGAGAAGTTAGTTAAATCAGTGTGCCAACAGTTCTAGGTTACCAAGCAATCTAGTTTTTCCATAAACTACGAAAATAAAAAATTGTCAAGTTTTCCTTCAAGAGCATTGACAAGGTACAGAACTCATACCACAAAAATATAGTTCCAAGAGTAACATAAAAAATGACAAGAAGCTGGAAATCAAGTCATAAAACTTGTTAGCATGCATGAGCAAGACACATAGTCAGAGATAACACGAAAATCATGATAGATTCTTAAAAAGAAGAAACAAAAATGTAAGGTGCTGCACGTAATACTTACTTCCTTGCCATCAGGATTTCTCAAAACAACACCATCAACAACAGGAGACTTCCTTGCCTCAGCATGTGCATATTCAGTGCCAACTGTGTATACCTAAATTATTGACAAGAAGCTTAGATAACCACTTGTTGAATCAAAGTAGAATAACTAAATTAATTACACATTGTATTCTTAGTGTGCGCCAGCAGGTATTAAAATGAGAGTTCAGAATTTCTTTGAAAAAACTAAATTAATCACATATAGTAGAATTTTAAATTGAATTAACAAAGAAGAAGAAAAAACAGTGATGTCCATAAGAGTGCATGAAAGAGATATTACCAACATGAAATGAATATAGAACTAATGAACTGAATGCTAAAAGAAGAAATAACATAAAGTAAAGCAATAATCTACCACAACCAGAATGGCCCAAAAACTCACAAAGCAAGAACATGTGTTGCGTGCAACATAAAGACTTTAAGCCTAATTAGGCACATCAGAATAATTAATTATTGGAACAAGACAACAAAAAAGTAGAATGCCTGTTGCATACACACACTAAACCGACTTCCAAAAAATAAGTGCACTCATAATGGACTGTATCTGCATGTTATTCTTTTTACTTCTTTTCCTTCTTATTTCTATCAAACTTTTTTTTTTTTTTTTAGTTTCTATCATCACTCATGCATGGTGCAGTCGCTGTACTAGGGTATATATAATATAGATCAACTTAAGCATCACCAATAAAAGAATATATAAGAGAATGCCAACCAACCTGAATTCCATAATCATTATATGACACATTAAATGGGGTTGTGAATTTTGATATGATCCATAATTCTAAGCTTTCCCCAAAACATTATGTATCCTAGTATCTCTTCCCTATGTCAAATAAGAGTGTGGCCGTTATCCAAGGCTCACCGTAGATTATCTAGTTAATAACTTAAACCCTGATTTATTTGGTTTTCATGCATTACTCAAGTCAATAATGTGGAAAAACTGCACTGAAAAGTGTGAAAAGGATAAAAAACAATGCCTGTGAAGGTCAGACATTCTACCATTCTTGCAATGAAGTTTCAGTACAGCAAAGATGATAACAAACGAGCTTTTAAAAACCTTTGCAACAATAAAATTCAAGCTACCATCCACTTCAAAAAATGAAGAAATAACAAATTCATCCAGCAAACAATATTCAACCTTGACATCTGTTCCTCCCGTTGGCATAAATTCCTCATATATATAAGAGCCTTCACGCCTCACCCTTCGGACATCTGGGTGGAACTCACTTGACCGATTTCCAACCTACCATAGAAAATTGACCACATTTAAGTAAAATCATGGATAACAAAACAAAAAGTCATTACTAAAGAAGAATTATCAAAACAAGCATGCAAAAGGTGCTAAAAATATTCAAATGTTATTACTACGTTACAACATAAATGGCAATACATCAAAGCTTGTCGAGAGAAAAGGTGACATAACCTAAGCAAGACCTGTAAAGCAACCCACACATGCCCAATAAATAGATTTTGGTTGGATTTTTCATCACCAGTAAAACTCATGCAACACTTAGTCCAGCCTAACTAGAAACCTGTTGCATTATTAGGCAGCAAGATCCAACCAAAACATAATGTGCTAAGTCCTTTTCATAGAGGAGCACCTAGGCATCACAGCGTACTAAGATAGTAGAATTAATGCTACAAAAGAAAATTAATACAGCACAATTCCATCCAAACTTCAAACAAAAAGCCACCAAAAGATATACGCACCTTTCTAAACAATTCCTTCATGCCTCCACCTGCTGAGCTTGGGTAGTATATCATAATACTATGATCGTCCCCTTCGCAAAAGCACGAAATGAGAGTAATTACCACATACCCACACTGTTAATGCAAATTTTGCAAAATGATTCAGAAGTTACAATTAGACCAGTAAAATACATTAACTAGTTGGAAACATAATAGATTGGGCTCTATTATCGATTACTTCCAAATGAACTCTGGAGATCAGAAAGTATGTAAATTAAAAAATTTAAAGGGTCTGTTTGGTACACTTTTCCAAAAGAGATTTCTTCAAGAATAGAGCTTCTAAAAAAAAAAAAAAATGTAGGCTGTTTGGGTATCAATTATAAAAAAACTTTCAATGGTAATTAATTAATTAAAAGAGCATATGAAAACTATAAATGAACTTTTCCGCATTACAGATAAACAACATTAAATAATCAAAAGAACTTTTTACATTAAAAAAAAAACAGAACTCTGTTCACCCTTTAAAAAGCCATACTATAGGCACTTGAATTCAAATTTTGACATATTTTTCTGAACAAAATGCTTTATTTAATTTCAATAAAAAAATATTTGAACTAAGAAGTACAAGTATTCAAGACTACACGTGTGAATGAGATTTTAACCAACTGCTGCTGAAAAAAAAAAAACTTTAAACAGTTAACCCAATGTAGTTTTATTTATAATTTCTATTTTCTAAAAAATAGCATTTCTTTTACAAATTATTAAGCACTTCAAATTCAATTTTACAAATGTAATCGATAATTCGATATCCAGACATAAACTTTTTGTCCCAAAGAAAAAAGAACCTCAATGTTTGTATAGTTATATTAGAACTGCAACAAATTGGTAGGCAGAATACATAGAGGCAATATTATTCTTTAAGTGCTGAGAGTGATGCAATTACAAGGCAGGAAATGAATGTTCCTATATGATCTTAACAAGCCAAAAAATTTAGAAACACCTCATATACTTTTAGTAAGCAAGGTTCAAGCATTTGAAAAAACAAGGAGCATCCTGTAAAAGACCATTAGTTGAAAAAACTTAATGGTATATATCAAGAGCATGCTCACCATGAACAGGCTTCTCTACAAACGGCTTCCAGAAACGATTCCCATGAACCTCAACAAAATCTTCTTCCTCAATAAAATACTCCAGTTCCTGATATGGAACTTCCCTATTTACAAGGGCATACCTTGGAACTGGGATTCCATAAATTTCAAGTTGCTGGAATAACCCAAAATAATGCATTAGTCTATATCATTAGATGTCCAGAAAGATAAAGAAATTAAAAAGATTAATTATTTTATTTCCTACTAATATATGAGAAAGGACTTCTGTCTAACATTGGTCAAGGACTTTCCACTCATTTCACTCCCCAGCCATCCATACTACTCCAACTACATACAAACCTACTCACACACCTTCAAAATTTGAACACATGACCATTCAGCCTAATGGCCTGAAATATATATAGACACCACAAGAAGAATTTTATCAACTAAAACACTTTAAGTTTTTCTAATTTTTTCCTCAAGGTCTATAATGTCTTCTATCACATTAAGTATTTGTCCCTACAGCATAACAAGCAGGACGACAGTCTGTCAAGTAAACAAAAAGGACGATGAGATTATAATAGAAATTGAGACAGATTTTCTTGGACATGCTTTGAGAGGAAGCATGACCAAACAACATAACTCATCCCAAACAACAATGAGGAAGTTCAGAAAGCATACCTCATATACCTTCCTTCGGTCATGAAGGAGATGTTGTGGCTCCAATTCATTCACTAAAAAAGGCCTGTGATATAGCATGAAAAGTTCAAAAATGAATACAGAAACAGAAATATTGATCATATACCTCTCAAATGTATGAGAAGATTTATGAAGAAGGTCATATAACCAGCTACTTTTATATCATGCAAAAGTCTATGCTGCTTAATAATTTAGTTGGATGAGCAGGCACTTAGGAAATATCAGTTTATTATACAAGTTGAACAAAACTTACAGAGGTAATTAATCATATATTATTGATACAGAGAAGTAAAGAACTTACTTTCTTAATGCAGCATATGCCTCAGCCTTATCAAGGGGATAACCATTGGAATAGAATGCAATCAAGCAATCGCAGATTGGCCAGCTGAAATGAACAAATATTTGTAACAATTTAGTCATCTCGTTAAGACCAACTATAGTTTTAAACTCTAAGGACACCTTCAACCAATATAATCACGTGAGTCCAGAGTCACCAAGTAGATGATTCATGGCACCCCAAGCAACAAATCTCCCATGTCATGGTCAAACACAGGCCCGGGTCCTGCACTTGCCTCTTCTCGTTTTATTTATGTGAAATATTTTAGAACAGCTTAAATTTTACTCTTTGACAGCTAACCTTTTGGATTGGGTCCATGAATTGGCATGCCATTTTATATTAAAATAAAGTAATGCTCCTAAGTAAGATAAGTTAATTTTCTTCGATAAGTAATAAAGTGAAGATTCAAAGTAGTCTTTTTTCCCAAAAAATAAATAAAACAGATGTACAGATATAGGATAAAGAAGGACAATATAAAGAACTGAAAAATAGAATGTGAAAAGCCAATTAACTTTTACGTGAACTATAATAGTCTATCTACTGCTTTCCACTAAAATTAGCAGTCATTTGATTCCATCTTTCCAATGAAGTATCTCCATCACCCAAAAGAACCATATTCTAGAATATACTTGACATCCTCTTCACAAATCGCTTCCTCTCAAGAAATATAGTGAGTAAATGCCATAACAAATTCTCACAAATCTTTTAAAAGTTCTAAATTTTCTACTCTCCCCTACCATCCTAAAAGAAAAACAAAACTCAGCAAACTACACATCCAATTATTTCAAATCGGCATATTGTGATGAGTATATTAACGGATCTGTCACAACTATTCATCAAGGCACAACAAAAGGGAAACAGCCACCTTAAACAACAATCAGTATACAAAACAACATTTCACATTTTCAGCTAATCATGCAAAATTGTACCTCTCAATCGGATCTTCAAGAATAACCTTGTCCCCAAAATGTATGATCTAAAAACAACACAAGTACACAACACACACAGTTAAGCAATCCATTAAACATAAAACATCAACACTTTACACATTAGCATTCAGCAATAGATAAATAAGTAAAAACACGAAAAAAAAAAAAATTAAAAAAAACCTCAAATTCTCCAAATGCTTCAACTCTCTCCAGAATCTGTTCCATCGGAGCCGAAAACACCTGAAAATCAACACAAAACATCTTCTCGTTCAATAATTCCACATAAACAACCTCTGCTTCGTTCATACATCACATACATACATACAGAATCACAAACATGCATACATATATAGATTGAATTTTTTTTTTGGAAAAACAAAAAACAAAAACAAAACAAAAAACAAAAAAAAAAACAAACAAAAAAAAACAAAGAAGAAGAACAAGAAGAACAAGAAAGAAAAACCTCGGAGCCACATTTCACCTTCTTTTCCATCACACACACTCCTATTGTTATCTTTTTCCTCACATCTCCTTCGTCAACCTCCATCTCTATCTCGCTCTCTGTGTCAGTCTGTGACTCTCTGTGTTTCTTATCAATCACTCGCTCCCTCCAAAAAAGGAAACCGAGTCTCTCTTCGTCGTCGTTTTGTATGTAAGTGTATATAACTATACATATGATATGACCAGCTGCTACGCGTCCATGAATCGTGAAACCCGAAAATTAGCTCCGCAGAATCCGATATTTAAAACCGAAAAATAAAAATAAAAATAAAAATTCACGTGATATAATCTTAAACAGTGAGTCGAGTCACGACTCACGACTTCACGACTTCACGAGATTAGAAAAACACGATTTTATTAATTTTTATTTATTTGTATGGTGGTTATATATTTATATATATATACTTGGTGTGTGTTTGGAGACGAGAGATTTTGGATTCCAGAATATGCAATTCCAGTTGGACGACACGGCTGATGTGGAAAGATTCGTGGGGATATGTATCAATGTATGTAATATTCTGATACCATTTTTATTAAAAATTGTGTTGTTGCTGTTTGTGTCACTGTCACTAGTATAATAAAATTGTATAATTGTATTTCTATATGGTTTTTTTTTTTAATAAATAATTATGTTTAAATTAAATTAATCTTGACTTGTCGTTCTAAAGATGTGATGTTTTTGTTTTATTCAACAAGGGGATCATTATTGCATTGCATTGCATGCTCTCTTTGACTTTGGATTTTATTAAAATCTTGACTGGATGTTGTTTGATTATAATTTTAATAATGGAAGAAGTTGATTTGATAATTAGTGTTAATTAATAATGCATGCGATATGTGGGAATTGGAATAAAAATCTATGAGGAGGTCTTTGGTTCGAGGTATATTTATACCTATATATTATTAATTAAGAAAGAAAGAAATAAAGATGCCTATAAATAAAGTAAAGTGCCGTGTTCGTTTATAGTTTTTTATTTCCCTCAAAAAAAAAAAGAAAAAAGTAATATATAATAAAGAAATTAAAATGCATATTGACGAGATGGTCCAATAATAAAGTTTTCACCATTACATTAATAAAATTGTTGGGTTTTTTTAATCGTTCATGCATGGATTATAGATAAATAAGCTTCTAATAACATAATCCCGATAATATGATGAGATTGGTCTAATGGTTAAGACCCTCGTATCTAATACTACGAGGTTATAGGTTCGAGTCTCTCCCATATCTTTGGAAAATATGGGTGTTGGTGATTTTTTTTTTTTTTTTTTTTTACAATATCTATTAATTCAATATCAGGTATTTTTTTGAAAGTTTTCGTTATTGGTAGGATTCGAACAGTTAACCTAAAAGTCATTTACCTAAACACCAAGCTTTTTCATCTACATGTTAAATTACGCCTCTGTTGATGGTGTTAGTGGTTTTGGAGGTGGGGACCAAAGGCCAAAGGGGGTCCAAATGTCCAATGAAGAGTGAGATTGAGAGAAGGTGGAAGAGGTATAGAGTTTGACCACCGTTTTCATTTTTGTTGGCGCCTTGTAAGCAAAGCTAGAATCTTCTCCAATCTCTATCTCTCTATATACTTTTCCACACTGTAGGATTTTTGAAAAATTCGACCAAAAAGTCAAGTCATTTTTTAGGTATACCTGGTGTCTTCCTTTTGTCTACCGAAACTTTTTATGATAATACAATAACTAACTGCTTGGATGTTTATCCTAAAAAACGAAAGCGAAACGTACTATTAAGTAGTGTTGCAGAAGTCGATATCTAGACAGTGGCGGACCCAAGAATTTTAATCAGGTAGGACACTTGAATAAATTAAAATCATAATTATTTGAAAAAATACTGAAAAATTAAGATCATAGTAAAATAGTTTTTTTAGATAAAATAAAATAAATAGAATACTTATTCATATGAATTAAATAATTTTACATTCAAAAAGAAATAAAAACATTAAAAAATAATAATAATAACAAGAAAAACAACATAAATAATGAAAAAAAAATTAAAAGAATAAATTACCATTTAATTTTATAATATGAAATTTTGTTTTGCATTTATAATGAATTAATTTAAATTTATTCAAAAATAATTTCTTAATAACTATTACTAGACATGTTTTTTAAAAAAAATTATTCTTCAAATTATTGGTAAATTATTGATTTATTGATTCTAAATAAATTAAAACTATAAAATAAAGAAAAATATTAAGGATAAAATAAAATGAATCATTGTAATAGATTGACTATTTTAATCCAATAAAGTAAAATATGAGATTTTAGAGTTTATTGATTGGACGTGTTAGGTATGTCAAATTAAAACTATTAGAAATAATAAAAATCCAAAATAATAATATATAATTTAATATAAAATTAAATTAAATTAAGTAAACACAATTTAATGGTAGTTATGATATTGACAACAACGGAATAGAGAAAATGAATTGAAAATGATGGTAAAATAAATAAGATATAAAAAATTAGAAGAAAAAATTGAATTAAAAAAGGCACATAAAATTTAGAAGAAAAAATTGAATTAAAAGAATTACCTATTTGATTGAGATGGGACTTGAACCGTGCACCTAAGTCTAAAAATACTGAACCACAACCAGCTATACTAATAGCAATATGCTATCAACAATAACAAATATCTATATATATAATATATACTGAATCATTTTTTTTTTTTTTTAAATGAGGTAGGGCACGGGCCCTACCTGGTCCACACGTGGGTCCGCCCATGCGTCTAGCCGCCTAGTCGCTCTGCGGTGGTCTTCCGCCACGATTATTGGGTAGTCGACTGAATTAGGCGGCTGTGGTCAAAGTCGGTCCACGTCGGAGCAAGTCGGTCTAAATCGGAGCTAGTCGCGGTAGTGGTCAACAGCGTTGGAAGTTGATGTTGACTTTTGAAAGAAAAAAAAATTCAAATCGAACCTGGTCTTCTCTCTTCTACATCAAATTTCTCCTTTGCTCTTGCCGCCGTCGTCCGTCGCCTTCATTGCCGTCATCGTCGCTGTCGAACTTGATCTTCTCTCTCGCCAGTCGAACTGGTCTTCTGCTCCTCTGTCTCCTCTCGCCGAATCTCATCAATGTTTTGGTTGATATATTTAATAAGTGTTATTTAAATTGTTGAGTGTATTGTGCATTGTTTATTTGTACATGTACTACAAAGTTGTGTAGTACAAACTGATTGTACTATAAACATAAAAAAAAATATGAATTATAAATATTTAAACAATATTCAATATATGAAAATAATCAAAATATGTTAAATATTATGATATTTATTGAATTACAGGAAAAAAATACTTTAAAAAAAAATTCCGACCAGCTGCCGGTTTGCCGTTGGTCGGCCGATGACCGACTTCCGACCATTTGCCTAGTCATCGACTAGTCCCTAATTAATCCCCCTAGACGCTAGGCAGTGGGTAGCCGCCCGACTAGCTCCTAACAACTTTTACAACACTGCTATTAAGATTATGTTGAGACGTGTAAACATGTTATTATTATTATTATTTTAAATTGACACTATTATGAGTTAAGGGTCTATCCAGATCTAATGAAATTAGACTTTACAAACATGGCTTGGATTGTAACTCCCACAACAGGTCATGCTTAAAAACTAATGCCAAATCAAGATTCTACCTAAAATCTTAACCATATTTTCAATTATTATTTTTAACATAACTTGTCACATTGACACACATTGCTGACTGCTGACTTAAATATTTTTTAAATGTTGGTATCCTTGGACCACCAACATTTCATATTTTTTTAATTTTATTTTTTTCCTGTGTTCGTGGATGAGAGAGAGAGAGAGACAGACAGAGAGATAGCCGATAGGCCATTCTAATTTATTTATTTATTTATAAATTTTCATTTACCCACTTTTCTGATATGTACTGTCTCCTTGTCTCAACTCTCAAAGTGGGCTTTAGTGATGAGTGATGGGCATCTTTCTTTTATTAGGCCTAAAAGATAGATCCGCTTCATGAGAAAGATCAATGTCACGTGGCAAGATCGTAGCGGTGATATATGTGCAATCTATTTTTTTTCCTAACTTTGTTCGTGAAAAAGTAGAAAAAAACAAAAACAATCACAATATTGGGTCAATTCCATTTGGATTGCATTATTAAAATGTTTGTGGATGAAAAGATAGATCCACTTTAGTGGATACAAAGGCCAAGAAACAACACACATGATGTTCACATAAAAAGTATTATTATTTTTATTTTTATTTTTTTGATTTTTGGATAAAAAGTGCTTCATGTGAAAACACTAAAAAATGTAATTTGAATAATTTAATTAAGTGTTTGCATTTTTAAAAATATTTGGTTGAATTTATATGGAGACCAAGGCAGTTGTTTAGGATTAGAAACGAAGCAACATTATATCAGACTTTTTAATTATAAAAGGTGCATAGATTACGCAAGTCGTTATCGTAAACCATTGGATATCATATACCCGCAACTAATCTAACACTTGGTCATCGTTGAATTCAATTAACAATTGTATTACGCAACACGAGATTCAAAAAACCCGAATTTCTCTTCGATGGGGGTATTTGGGACATTTCATATTTCAGTTAGTTAAAAACGATTAAAATTACTTATGCGGTTAAAAAAAATTTACAGCTCAGTGATGACTATGATACTGTATGTGAAAGATAAAACATTTACAATTTTTAGTCATATGCTTCCTTCCTTCAAAGGAGCTTCATTTGCTAGTTTACCGATACTTGTTCCGGCAATGTATCCACCAGACCAAGCATTCTGCGAAAATAAGAACAACCGATTATTAGGGATAGGGATACAACGCCCGTGTTGTGTTTTATATCGATAAAAAAGAAACATATGTTTGTAATTTACGACATAGCTTTGTCGCACCTGAAAATTGAAACCTCCGGTCACCCCATCAACATTTAGTACCTGGAGATAAGTTCTGACTTTGAACATCATCAAAGGGCTTAAAGCTCATGCACACACAACTAAAATAACGGTAAGGAAGGAACTGTACCTCTCCCGCGAAGAATAAATGTGATCGTATTTTGCTTTCCATTGTGTTGAGAGAGATCTTCACAAAGGCAAGAAAGATGTAAGTTACATTTCCATTGCATACAGAGAAGAGATAGGTCGATAGATATATAGATAGAGAGAATGAGAGAACCTCAGACAAAGGAACGCCTCCAGCAGTGACGAACTCATCTTTAAATTGTCCCTTCATTAGATATCGATGTGTCTTATCTCAGTAAAACATGACAAGTTTGGAAAAACAGAGAATAAAAAGTTGTTTTCGCTATGTAATCCTACCTTCCCAGCGACTTCGAATGTACAATGCTTTAGGAGATGAGCAGCAGAAATCAATGAGTTGTTTGAAATGGAAGCCCACAAGGTATCTCCACATATACCCTGCATATATATACAAGAAATGCTAACATTCATATGAAAAATTTACCGTAAGATGGCAAATTTGAAATTGCCATGTTATATATTGATACCTCGCGATCCAATATATATTTCCAGAATCTCTTCACAATGCCGAATTCTGAAGGGTATGCATTGAGCACCTTTTGCTTCTGTGGAGGGGTGGATAAAGGGCAAGCAAATATCAATTCAAAAGTGACGAAGTAGGATGCTATAATGTAGTAGTGGAATTCATGAAGTTAGAGCAACTACTGCATTACAGTTCCAGAGAAGATCAATAGAAACACCAGTAGTTAACGGGACACTTTGAGACATAATATCTGATCAACTAACAGTCTCAAAGTCAAGATGATTAAGATCTTTGCTCTTTAGTCTTTTCAGATAATTGCCATATTCAAGAAAACAGTTGCTAGTGAAAAATAAGATCAAGGATTACCGCAAATAGACACTTGTGTTGACTGAAAATAGACTTCATTTCTTCTACATGTAAATCGGGTATGAGATCCACAGTAAGTACACCTGCATCCCAGAAATGTCAAATTCCAGTTGCAAAAGAAAAAGAAAATTTACTGAAAAAGTGAAAGACATATTTATAAGAAAAGAAGTTGTTTCTTACCTTTATAATCTGAAGTGAAGAGATCACGGGCACCCCAAGCTGATAGGCGAAGAATTACCGGTCCACTAAGTCCCCAATGTGTGACTAACATGGGGCCAACCTAAAGTTGCAGAAATTTGGTTTTAAGTCCAATAGATCATTGTGTATTAATACAATGGCAATGAAAAAAGCTTGCCTGTGTAAGATGTGGAATATTCCTCTGCACATTTTCTAACTTAAGCTTAGCTACGACTTTCGGAAATGTGACCTGCCATGGAAAACAAGGTAATGAAAGACCAAGATGGAGAAGCAGTTTTTAACTGTATCCCTATAGCAAGAAATCCTTAGAATGCTTGAATAAAAGGGACTTTAGAGTCCAAATACAACATTGTACCACATGAATGCAAAACGAAACATGTTGTAATATGAACTCATCAATAACTGATGACGGTGAACAGTTGATTATACAAAACGAACCATGTTGTAAATATGTACCAAGTTTTCGAATAAATATACCTCAAGCTTTTTTACAAGTATGAAGAACCATATACAGTTTGTTTTCAACTAGTAAATAATATACATGCTAAATATGGTAGATTCCTGCTTACTACTTCGGAAAGGATTCATTCATCAGTTAGAAGGGAGTGTTAAATTACCCCGGACAACTCTGTTAACTGTGAATCGCTAATCTTGAACGTGAATAAGCTAGGCACTGGATCTACTATTGAATGACCAAGCTGAGCTGCAAGACTATAACCCTGTCAAGGAACAACAAAATTTATCACGTAATTCAATCCAAGTCATTTCAAATTGGAAATGCGCCATTTATCAATCAAACCTGCTTGCTACTTCCACTAGCAATTAATAGATAATCAGCTTCGATGCATTCAACAAGATTGAGTGTACGCTTTTCAAGCTTGAGGAGGAACTTTCCACCAGCAGTAGCAGCTGTGGTTGTGACAGCTTTTCCGGTCTGCAGAAAAACTGATGTAGCAACTAATAAAGACAGCTTGCAGGCATTCAGTAAGATTGTGAAAACTTCTCTTTAAACTTCTCAAAGTTACAAACTAAAAAGATGACAATGGGAGGAATGCTGAAAACTAGTTATTTATGAGCCCGAACATCATTTTTGGTGATATATGAAATTCAATTCTGCAAAAATACAAGGCACACTTCCAATCTGGGTAAGTGCTAGAGAAATATAGTCTTTCTTCACTGCAGAAATTGAAAGTTCAGACTTAAAAAGTACTAGAAGATCAATCAAACAATTTTTCTCATTGGAAACTAACAGATTCTATAATTTTACTAGCAACAAAGAATACGAAGACGCAACAGGATTTTTCACTCTTCCCATTCCAATAGGAAAAAGTTTAAAAGGACTCAAGTTAATGGCTGGCACAACATACCTCCCCTTTGCTTTGCTTCAGACAGAAGACAATCAATTATCGAAGAAGAGCTGTTACTGACAGGAAACACCCTTCCGTCGTCCTCAGTCTATAGGCAGATAAGCATAAATCACCAGTGCAAAATAAAGAAAGAAACAGAAGACATGAAGTTTTAAGCAGGATGACCTTTAGTTCCACCCCGTGATCAGAAAACCACGACATAGTATCCATTGGGCCATGCACATTGAAGAACGATCCTCTAAATTCCCTGTAACCCCTAGGGTAACGTTCTGCCAATATCTACAAAGGAATTAGTCATTTTGAAGTATGGACATCAAGTACTACAAAAGACAATATATGTACAATTGGGACTTTGATTTTCTATGACAAAGTTAAGAAACAAGTTGCTTAGCTGGGTGTGATTTAAATGACGAGTCGACTATCATTGTGAAGTTTATGACAGTAGTGTCATGTACAAATTAAGGACAACATTCATTAAACATAATGATCAAGTAGATACCAACAGCAAGGAGACATCTATAAAGTATACAACTAATACTCCAAAGTCTGATCTATTTACAAACATATCTCCAATCAATGTGGCTCAAATTCTACAAGCAATCACAGTCAGCCATGCTACATTAGAACTACATAACTCTTTCAGTTAATCAAGGGTTCAATCTGGCTTTGTTTTTTCAATTCCTGTATTACAATGACCTAACATGCTGAATTAAATCATTTAATCACTAAATCAGTAATCCCTAATAACATACAATTCTCACCTTATTGTCAACACAATGGCCATTAGTCACATTGCACCTACCTCCCCCAGAAATCTTCACCTGCCAAAAAATAACAAAAACTATGAATAAACTACAATTCACCAACTGGGTACAATCATTCATGAAATTTTACATTACAAAACCACAAAAAGAAAGAACCTTTGACAGAGGCTTTCCTTTCTCTATAACAATAACATTAAGCTTAGGGGCAACAGTCTTAGCTCTAATAGCTCCATAAACTCCAGCTGCTCCTCCTCCAACCACCACCAATACCTCTTCACCTGACTGCCCACAAACCAAAAACACAACAAAAAAAAATCAAAACCCCATCTCCTAAAATGAACTGAAATTACACGCAAAAGTCACAACCCACCATTTGACATACTGGGATGGCAGTTGTAGTAAATTTTCTGTTCTTAGAACTCTGAAGAAAATAGTTATGGTTACTTCTGATACTTGCAATTTCTACAGAGACACCAACTTGGAGGACAAAGCGAGCTAAAGTGAAGTTCATGTGTACTCTGAAATTTCACCACTTGTAGTGGCCGAAAATATTTATTCAAGAACATTTAAAAGGGAAATCTGATACATGCGGGAACATGCTATTATCCTATGGACTCAAACGTGGCTAGAGCGCATTGGGCCTTCTTTTATGATTTCCATGTTTAAAAGAGTTGAAATAAAAAGAATTTTTTGGGCCGAAGCAGTAAGTGGGCCCCCGGTACAAATGGGCCCTAAACTTAAATAAACAAAAGGCAGATTCCTGCATACTACTTTGGAAGGGATTCATCGGTTAGAAGGGAGCATTGCATTACCCCGTGAATAAGCTAGGTACTGGATCTACAATCGAATGACCAAGCTGAGCTGCAAGACTTTTGTCAGAAGCTATAGATTTCGCTAAGGAATATAAAACTTTGAAGTTTTGGGAGTGTTTTGATTGTGTCAAGAAGTTTGGTTATTATGAATCGTATAGAATTCATTTATGGGAGGAACATTGGATAGTGAGCTAGTGAGCACTTTGAAAGATGAAAACTTCAGTTGTTTAAACCTAATAAAATAGGGTTTTGTAATAGAAGGAGTATATGATGGAATATTTAAAATCCATAGAGGGCAGTAATGAAAATATATCTTTATTAAAATAAAAAGCTCCCAAAATTCTTCAAATAGACATGAATCGTTTTCAAAAGTTGTTGTATATGAAGTAAATTTTAGGGAAATAATCATTTTCTTCCATGTGGTTTGTCATATTAGACACTTTACCCCCTCTTGTCTCAGTAATGGCAATTTTCTCCCATAAAAATGAAACTATTCGTCATTTTCCCCTCTACTGTTAGATTTTCCATCCAAAAAGTTAATTTTCATGTTAAAAGACATTGTTGCCCTTCGATAATTGTGAATGAATAGGTTTTTTTTTTTTTTTTTAATTAATCAAAAATATATTTTTTTCTTACATGGATCTCTACCATCCATCTCATAGATTGGCTGGTAGAGATTTCAAAAGAATTTATAAAGCATCCTAAAAGAAAACAAAAAAATATAAGAAAATTAAACAAAATTCAATCTCCACTGTCCATCTTAGACATGGACGATGGAGATAATTCGAAAAAAGACAAAAAAAAATAATAAATGAAATTCAACAATTCATCACCATCAACACCAAACAAATAATCAAAATCAAACCCAGGATATCATCATCAACAACACCATCACCAGTCCAGATTCAACAACACCAATCTCGATTTGAATCAATCAATCCCAGCAACCTATCTACCATAAACCTATCCACCCTCTCCACCACAAACCCAAACCCCACCAGCACCACCACGAATCCAAAAAAACCACCAAATTCAAAAAAGAAACCCATAAACCAATTCAAAACCTAGTAAAGAAAAAAAAAACACCCTAACCCTAAAATCCTATCTTCAAATTGAAACGGAGATCCAAATCGAAATACAAGAAAATCCAAATCCAAATCCAAATCCCTTCTCTTCCGTCTCTCTAACACCCACACAAACCCAAGAAAATTGACCCAGTAAGCCAAAAAACCCTAAACCCCCAAATCCCATCTTAAAATCGAAACCGAAATCCAAATCCAAATACAAATGGAACCCAAACCTAAGAAAATCGAAACTAAACCCAGAAAAATCAAACCCAAAAATCACCATCAACCCATTCTCTTCTCTCTCTCCCTAACACCCACACAAACCCAAGAAAATCGAAACCCAATCGGTGTCGCGCCATGGAGAAATGTTGAAATGGGGAGGAAGATGGAAGATAGAAGATAGAAGAGAAATGCAAATCGCCATTTCACACCGATCGCTGTAAACGGTAAGCTCTGGAAAAGAGAGGGATAGGTTGTCGAGAGAGATATCAGATATGAGAGAGAGAGAGAGAGAGAGAGAGAGTTGGAGAGATTTTTTATTTTTATTTTTATTTTTGAAAAAATCTTTATTTTTTATCATTTTACTATACTACCCTTCTAGTTTAACGGTTAACGGGAGATTTTAACTATCGTTAATCTAACGATAGGGGGAAAAATGACGAATAGTTTCAATTCGGGGGGACTGAAACTAGAGGTGGTAAAGTGTCTAATATGACAAACTACATGGGAGAAAATGATTATATCCCTAAATTTTATCCATACAATACATGTATGATGTATTGAATGAGATTTTAAGTAAAAGTAAAAAGCCCTTTGAAAGAAACATCTTCAAAAGTCACTTCAGGTTCCAAAAATCCAAAATTAATCTTCTAAAGGCTCACCGAACATGTCCAGAACCCAGAGACTGACCAGATGCCCAGAACCAAAAACTATGCCTTGGCTCACCTTTCTTCACTTTCCCACCCACTCTCTCTTTCTCTCCAACCAAACAAATAGACCTAGTATTCACCAAATTTGTTATATCCATGTATTTAGATACAGTACATACGTATGGAAGGTGTTCGATGAAATGTTTGAGTGATTGGAGATAGATTCAAAAGGTATACGATGAAACCCTCTTGCAGTACATACGTATGGAAGGTATTTGACAAATCGTTTGAGTGATAATTGGAGACAAATTCAAAAGGTATAAGACGAAACTCTACTGTTAAATTCCCATTTTACCCTTTTTCATTTTCCATCCAATTTCAACTCATAACTAAAACTAACAAATCGACTATAGACTTCCTGAAAATTTCCCATTTTACCCTCCTTCATCTTCCCTCCAATTTCAACGGTTCCATTCCACAAGAACTAACCATAAGCCAATTAGTGTTTCTCTCCAAAAAAAGAAAACAAAAGCAAGAAAAGAAATAGAAAATATGAGCGAGAAAAAGGGTTCCTCCACCACCGTTGAACCACCACCCTCCACCTCCATGGAACCACCATTTACACCATCCTTAACCATAGTTGAACCACCACTTACACCACCTTCCACCACAATTGAACCATTATTTACACCATCCTCCACCACCATTGAACCACCACTTGCACTGCCCTCCACCACAATTGAACCACCTCTGTTGGCAGATGAAGCTGACAAAGATTCTGCTGATGTGAAGCAAAATTAGGATAAGAAGAAGAAAAAAAAAAAGAAAAAAAAAAGAAGGATAAGAAGAACCAAAAACCTGAAACATCTAAGGAATCTGAGTTTACGAAAAGCCCTCAAAGCATGATGCAATTTGAAATAATTGGATTAGAGAATGCAATTTCTGCTATTGAAGAAACAGCGAAGTTGCTGCAAAAAGTCCGTAGAAGACAGTTTTGTCTGCATATGGAAGAGTCAGAGTCACATGACCTGCGTCCGACACAGTTATTTTGGAAAACAAGGATGATAGATCAGAGGAATAAAGCTTTTATTAGACTGGGATTGAAGCAGATGACAAGTCACCTTAATTCCTTCAATGATAACAGAATCAAGGATGGGTTTGTGGAAGCTACCAGTTTCGCGAAGCAGTTCAGTATATGGAAGTTTATGGAGTGCATCTGGTCACTCTGCTCAATGAAATTTGGTGACCAGATTTCATTTGACAGTCATCTAAGTGTTTGTCTTGAATTAAATGCCGATCTTAGGACTCCAATGCCTCAGCCGATTTGAAGAGACACAGAAGAATTCATTATGAAGGCTTCATGGAAGCCAGTGATGGAAAATTCAGAAGAATATCATAAGGAGCGCAACAAAAGCCTTATGAAAATCCATAGTATGATAAATTTGCTTATGAAAAGCAAATTCAAATTTCTTACTGAACCAATGGTGAATTACGTCATGCAGCTCATCACTGATGGAATTCTAGAGTCGCAATGGAGGGCTCAAGTACCGAGTCTCAATTTGATATGCTATTTAGGAGCTTCACGTTTGAAGGGGGTAATTGTCTTCCTTCAATTTTTGATAGATAATTTTTCTTTAAATGAAAAGACCAAAATATTTGGTGATCATGACGATATTCTAGAATTTAACATCAAAGAAAAGGTTTATTTCAGTGGAGACTGCTTATGTTTGTACCTGGATATCCGGGGCCATGATTTTGATGCTGCTTCTGCAGTGACTTCTACAGAGTATGTGTACAAATGTGATGTGCTCAGTGATGATTTCTTGTCATGGGTTTGTGCCGGGCCAAGTGTTGAGAGAGGAATAGATTTATGGGTAAGTCTAAGAGAGTCTAAAAAATAGCAAGCATCAATAGTGTTTGAGTTCATCCAAAATGCATAGCGATGCTTGAAAAGAGTTTGTCATGAAAGATGTGAGCTTGTCAAAGAGCTTGAGTACATT
This sequence comes from Acer campestre, assembly GCA_954870605.1. Classification (NCBI taxonomy): domain Eukaryota; kingdom Viridiplantae; phylum Streptophyta; class Magnoliopsida; order Sapindales; family Sapindaceae; genus Acer; species Acer campestre. Next base: position 31,765,329 of record OX940805.1, on the reverse strand, counting down.
AAGGCTTTTAAAAATAAATTTAACAAAGCGCTTGAGAGTAGGGAGGAAGTTCCTGGATACAAGGCAAAGACATATACCTCTATACTTCAGAAGCTGAAAGATGAGCCATATGATAATGTTGTATCAGACTATGAAAGAAAAGAGTGTAAGATTATATCGGAGATTTATGAAGACGTTCAGATTGCTAGCTAATGTAGTAAAGATGCTTACGTTCAATTTAAATCAAGTTCATTCACTGAGATCGGTGATTCAGTTGGTTAAAACTACTTAGTCTAGGGAAAATCTACTGTAAGTGCGTGAAAAATAAATTGCATAATGGTTTGAAAAAGTGATTTGGTTTCTTGAAAATGCTTAAAAATGCAAACTTGTAAGCTAAAAATGTAAACTTAAAACTAAAGATGCAAACTTGAGAAATAAAAATGTAATCTTGCAACTAAAAATTAATCTAAAAACAACAAATAAACACTAACAAGTAGTGAAATGATAGGAGAAAGCACAAGGGAATCGATTGCAACCTCCAGACCACTCTATGTTCTTACTTAGTCTCGTTAAGTACTTCAATCCGAATTTAGGGCTTGTTTAAGACTACACAATTAAGGACTACGTTCTTCCCATTACTCCCATAAGGCCATGTAACAGGCAATAGTCCTCACCTAATGTTTTCATAAACTCTAAGCCAAGACATAATAGCAAGGCCATGCATATATTATCTTTCTCAATTACCAAGCTTATAATTGGTATTAAGGTGGAAAAGTCATTCACACCAAAACCTAATTAATAAATAGTCTACACTACACACCAACATCAATTGAGGCCACAAAATAACATGAGTAGTAAGCAAACACAAAATAATCAAGTAAAAGATACTAATTTTGAATTGAATTAAAAGGTAGACTAATTAATTACATAGAGTAGTCCAATGTGGTCACATTAATCCCCTAGCTAGAAAATTAGTTACACATCAATGGAAAAAGAAAGAAGAGAACAAGAGAGTAGAGAGAACCCATAGGTGACCTTGAGAATCCTCTTCTTCTTACTTGCCAACTCCCAAGGATGGATGGATGGATGAGAGTGTGGAAGGAAAAATATGTAAAGGAGATGGTGGGAAAATGTAAAAAGGTGGGAACTTGGGTGATTTTTGGATGAGAGAAGATGATGGAAGGTGAAAGGATTTGGGTGAGATGATTCTTGGATCTAAGGTTAGAGAAATGATGTAAGTATGAAATAGGTGTTTTTTTATTCTCAAGAAAAGGGAATATATATATAGTGGGTGCCAAAAAATGGGCCAGAATTTCGTCACTTAGCTGAGTTGGAAAAGGAGGTCTCTACGAAAGTGGCTATTGGTGGGAGCGACTAGTATGGGAGCGAAGATCTCTGCCCTGTTGATGCTTGAGGAGGTCGCTGGCAAGGTGGACATGGGTGGCAGCGAACATCACTGCCCTTGGCGCCAAAAACAGGTCGCTGTTAAGTTGGCCATGGGTGGCAGAGACCATGACTTGAATTTTCTTCGACAGCTGCTCCTCTCCATTTTTGCCCGGAACACGGACCATCCAAAATGCACACTCGGCTCCCCAACTTGCTCAACTTTGCACACTTGCTTCTGAGAAACTGTAAACCTGCAAAACACTAATTTCGAGCCATTAGACACTCGATTTTACCCGAGAAACGAACAAAAGCAACATAGTGGGAGACCAAAATCTAGTAATGCAATGGCTCGATCACTAGCCAAATTTATTCTGAAAAGTGGAACCAAAAAGTTAGGTCCAGGGATGGTGTTGTAATATAAGCAGGTCTTAGGCTACGCCAACAGAATTTATTCAGTGTGAGTGTCCTAGTTATTTTAATATGAACCCAAATCTTTACATGGATTATCTTATTTTACTGCTTTTAGTTTCCACTCATTAAGCTTGCATGTAAAAATGTTCGAAGTTCAAATGTTCACAATATTTCAATGTTCAAGGAACACCTCGTTTGAGTTGCATGCGAGTATCAAAATTCTGAATCCAATTTAAGCTGAATGTTTCTTAATTTATTGAGCTATTTGGTTCCTCTTGCAATCGCTTGTTTTGGATGGAATGATTATACGGATTTCATTTGTCATGGGTTGGCAAAGACAGCAACTGATCACATGGATGTCTATGTACGACTATCGCTCCATCTTGCTAACAATGTTGAAGTCACCGATGCAGATTTTGCTAGTTATCTCTTGATGTTTACTTTGTTGCTCTTTATCTTTTGATATTTATGATTTATCTTTCTTAAATTGGTATTTTGCCTTTATTAGTCACGCCTAAAAAAACTGGTTGACAAAGAAGTTGTAGTAGTAGTAGAAACTCTTCTCGGGGATATAAGGAAAGATCATAGGAAGGTTACGAATTTTAACTCACTTCCTAGGGTTTCTATGCAAGTAGCGTCTGAAAGACTTGGTAGGCTATTGTGGTGGATTTAAATCCATGTAGGCTCCCTGAAGTATTGTCATTATGTACACCAGGTGTTTATGATTTTAAATAAATTGAAACATTGGTGGATGCATCTGAAATATCCTCAAAACGTTTATACTGAGGCTCAAGATGAGTAAACAATTGAAACCATCTGACAATTTTTATTTTAACTTAAATTTCAGAGAAAAGTCCAATGCATTTGGAACAGGATTGGAAAACAACAGTAGAGAAAACAATTACTTTTTGAATGTAATCATACAAGTGAGTATTCCGTAATTAGATAATTTTCAGTTTTTATCTTGTTTTGAGATATGTTTTTTTTTTTTTCCCTTGAATTTTGAAAACCTTTTTGAGTCCATGTTGGCACAGTCCTTCTGGCACTTGATAGAGTTTTGGAAGCAGTTCATGAAGGGTTCAAAATCAGATCATGCCCATGTAAGAGTTTCTTGTGTTGTGTGCGCGTTATTTGACATGTTTAACGACCTACACATTGCATCTAGCAAAGATAAAGTAGATGCAATTAGTCCAACCCCACTAAGATTTGCTCTGAGCAATCTCAACCAGAAGAAGGATCTACTCCAAATTGTGTGTATGCCGAAAACTTTATTGGTATTGTCATTTTTACTTGTACTTTTTTTTACCCTTGAGAAAGTTAAATAATTAGAAGGTTGTAGGGGAATATAGTCTTCTTTTTCTTTTTTGGTTTCTTCAAACTAATATGTCAATGTCACAGGGTCAAATGAACGATGCTGACGAAGTTTTGGAAGCCATTTTGCGTTATCTTCATTGCTCGTATACTTCCGGCGTGGGCAGATTAGGAAACGATTGTGAAGGTTCATCGAGTGCTTGTATAATGCACTCGTTTTTTGGAATGAAAATCTTAGAAGCAGTATGTGTTGAGAACTATGGTCCCAGGTTGATTCTTCTAAGGCATTCTTTCATGCTAATCTCAATAAATATGAATGAGCAAAGAACCCAAAAAGCAAGTTTAGTTGGAATAGTTAATTTACAAAAATCTTTATGTATTTTCTTAAATAAAAAGAGAGCTCCATGTTTGGTATGTGTGTTAATATTTGAGTTGTTTGCCTTTTCATCTCAGAGCATGCATGGGAACCGTTTTGTTAATGTGTTCGTCAATCTTGCACTGTGTCACGGGCTTAAAGTTTGCGCAGTCAACCCGTATAACACTTAGACAACTTTGAGGCAATGCTGCTAAGTAAATTTTGCTTGTCACTCTCCTAAACACAAGAGAGTCTAGAGAAAAGGGACTTAGAAGAGCTTGTTAGGAAAAAGGAAGTTGTATTGCTTTAAGAGAACTTTACAATGCTTTGTATGCTTGTAGGCTTTGATGCCTTTACAAATGAGAGGAGCTACCTATTTATAGGTGTCCACCGCCTCAATGGACGGTCTAGATCAATCTAATCTAACGGTAGAGATTCATTCTCCAGAATTATCTACATGTATCTAGAATTCTCTTCAAATATCTACAAGTCTATAGGTATTTACCATAGAGATCTAGAATGGGTCATATCTAGAGACTTCCAGAAGATCTTCCATACTAGAAATGTGGAGAAGTCCTTAGAATCCTCTAAGACTTGTGCATAATTGTTAGCTTTGCAATGCACCTTGGCTAGAAATCGGATTGAAGTCGAACGGACCGTGACATCCTCCCTTACTTAAGCTCGCGGCGTCCTCGTCACGTCTTCATCTTTGTACCATTGGATATGCTTGGTGAATTGTCAAAGTGTATCCCCTCGTTCCCAACTCGTCTCGCTATCGAGGAGATTCTTCCATTTTACCAAATACTCGGTGTAGTTAGGAACACCTTTCCTCTAAATCACCCGGTCCGCTAGAATGCATTCTACGTCTTTGTCGAATGCGTTGACTATGGTGGTCGATGCTCGCTTGGACTAGCCTCTACTCGGGTCCTTCATGTCTACATGATAAGGCTTAAGGAAGCTCACATGAAAGACCAGATGGATCTTGAGTTTTGGTGGAAGTTGAACTTGGTAGGAGACTTTGCCTACCCGTTTGATTATTAGAAATGAGCCTTCATACTTCCTCACTAACCTCTTGTGTACCTGTCTCAAAGTTTTGAATTGTTGGAGTAGGAGTTTGATGAGCACCAAGTCTCCCTCATTAATGCCATCGCTAGGGAATGGCATGAGCGAAACGATATCATGTGAGCAAGCCTAGACAACAATAGCCCATTGAAGCACTCAGTCTGTTCGTCACTTTGGGGGTGGAAACTGGTTGAGAAGTTCAAATTCGTCCCCAACATCTTGAAAAGCTCCGTCCATAACCTTCCAGTGAATCGTAGGTACGATCACTCATTATGCTTTACGGAACCTCCCAAAGTTTCACTACATGCTTAAGGAAGAGGCGGGCGGCTTCCTTAGCTGTGCAATCCTTAGGGGTAGGTATGAAGGTGGCAAACTTGTTTTATTGGTCGACTACTACCATGATGCTCCCACACCCTTTGGATTTCGAAAGTGCGGAGATAAAGTCCATCAAGACACTTTCTCATAGTCGTCCTGTTATAGGTAAGGGCTTGAGTAGGGATGGGCATTTCCCCATGGGCCTCATCCCCCATGGGGTTTTAAGGGTAAAATTTGCCCCCAAATGGATTTTTTTTTTTTTTTTTTTTTTTTTGGGGGGGCGGCGGGCAAACTTTGCCTCCAAACATATTTTGGGGGAGGTGGTGGGGGTACCTCCCCCTAAACCCAAAACCCCATTGGGCCCCCCAAAATAATATATATTATTTTTATTTTTATTTTTATTTTTATATATCAAATTTAACAATTAAAAAAAATTATAAATTATAATATTAAATGTTATGGTTGTTCATTTATAAGGTGTAATTAACCCCCAAAATAATATATATATATATATATGTATTATGCAATTATTTTGTATTGTATTTTGGATTTTATATTGTATTTTTATTATGTTTTTATTACTTTTCGGATTGAAAATTTGAAATTTAGAATTGAAAAGAAAATGAAATGGGAGAAATGGGTTTTAGGGGTGGGGGTGGGGGAACCTCCCTCCAAAACGTCCCCCCCACTGATCCCTCCAAATGGATTTTGGGGTAGGTGGTGGGGGTAGGTTTGAGGAATGGGGGTGGGGGTACCCTCCACTGCCCCATTGGGCCCCCACGCCCATCCCTAAGCCTGAGTAAGTCTACTAGATGTTGTTGCTCGACATTGTCTTGTTGGCAAACTAGGCAAGTTCACACGTAGGCATCAACGACGTCCTATATCTAAGGCCAATAGTAGGAGTTTTTGAGGAGTGCTAGAGTTCGCGTCATTCATGGGTGACCAGCCTACTTGGAATCGTGGCACTCATTGATAATCTCCTTCCGTAAGTTTCCTTACTTTGGTACATACATTCGATCTCCGGTGGTGAGGAGAACTCCTTTGTCTGGCCAAAAGCGCATTGTTTTCCCTTCATTAGCCAACTTCATTAGGCTCTTGGCTAAATGGTCTTGTTGTAGCCCTTTCTTGATGTGGTTGATAAGTGTACTATGTGGTTGATAAGTGTACTTTATGGTTGACTCGCATTCATAATAGCAAGCTCCACTTTCCGACTTAGTGCGTCAACCACAACATTCGCCTTGCGCGGTTTGTACTCAAGCCGATAGTCGAATTCCGCCAAGAAGTCTTGCCATTGTGCTTGCTTAGGGCTAAGTTTCTTCTATGTTTGGAAGTAGCTTATTGCAACGTTGTCGTTCATGATGACAAAGGTCGCACCAAGCAAGTAGTGTCGCCAAACTCGAAGACAATGGATGATAACTGTCATTTCCTTCTCCTGGACGGTGTATCGCCACTCCGTGTCACTCAACTTGCAGCTTTCAAAGGCGATGGGGTGGCCTTCTTGCATAAAGACTCCCTCAATGGCAAAATCTGAGGCATCAGTGTGTACTTCAAATGCCTTGGTGTGGTCAGGTAAGAAAAGCACCGGTTCCTCCGAGATGGATTTCTTCAGCTCTTCGAACGCTTATTGGCACTTGTTGAACCATTTCCATGCTTGATTCTTCTTAAGCAAATCAGTCAAAGGGGCGGCTTTGGTTGAATAGCCCTAGATGAACCACCGATAATAGTTGATTAGCCCCAGGAAGGATCTTAATTCTAGCACCTTTATGGGAGGTTCCCATCCTTGGACCGCTTTCACCTTGGCACCATCCATCACAAGCTTCCCATCCCATCCCATCCTGTATCCGATGGCTGAGGAACTCCACCTCTCGTTGGCCGAAAGAGCATTTTTTCAACTCGATGTAGAGTTTATTTTCCCAAAGTACTTAGAAGACTTGCTTTAAGGTGTCAAATGTACTCCTCAAGTGACTGGCTATACACCACAATGTCGTCCAAGTATAAAATCATGAACTGATCCAAGAAAGGATGTAAGAGTTTGTTCATGAGAGTGCAAAATGTGGCCGGTGCATTGGTGAGGCCGAATGGCATGACTAGAAATCTTTATGCAGCCAACCTGTACGGCACTTAGACAACTTTGAGGCAATGTTGCTAAGTAATCCTTGCTTGTCACTCTCCCAAACACAAGAGAGACTAGAGAAAAGGGACTTAGAAAAACTTGTTGGGAAAAAGAAAGTTATATTGCTTTAAGCGAACTTTACCATGCTTAGTATGCTTGTAGGCTTGGATGCCTTTACAAATGAAAGGAGCTACCTATTTATAGGTGTCCACCTTCTCAATGGACGGTCTAGATCTATCTAATCTAACGGTAGAGATTCATTCTTCAGAATTATCTACATGTATCTAAAATTCTCTTCAAGTATCTACAAGCCTTTAAGTATTTACAAGAGTGATCTAGAATGGTTCCTATCTAAAGACTTCCAGAAGATGCTCCATGCTAGAAATGTGGAGAAGTCCCTAGAATCTTCCAAGGCTTGTGTATAATTGTTGGCTTTGCAGTGCACCTTGGCTGGAAATCGGATCGAAGTCGAACGGACCGTGACAACTGGCTGAGATTGCTAAGGAAATTGCACAAGTGACTGATTGGATTCCACCCCTCGTCCTCAAAACAGGTATATAACAGTTAAATAGAACTCTTCCGGTTAGACATATGTGTATAATGTAGTAATCGTAGTTCTTTATGACATGGATTTACAGTTCTAAGTTGGTCGCTCACTTTAAATGATGAGTTCGACATATCAACACCCCCAGTTGACAAGTCGAACAATTTAATTGATCTAGCTACTTAGTTGGATATTGGTGGTCACTGTCAAGGACCGAAGCAAGGCAATACCTATACTCTGATTTCAATGGTAAGCTTCCTATGTTATCAAATTCCGATACTTAAATGTTGTTTTGCATCCCTTGAGTTCAGTTCTTGATGGTTTTGAATTAAATTTCCTGCTTTTTTTTTTTTTAATTGACAAGGATGTTATGGATAAGTCTGATGTTGCAAGAGAAGCTCTGTCAGCAGAGGTTGCACCTGGTGGCAAAGAGAAAATGGAAGAAAGTTGGAACAATGTGGGACAGGGACAGACTTACTCGAAACATATTGAAGATGATGAATATGAGAAAAGATTTCAAGCTGACATTGAAAAAGCAGTATGCTAAAGCCTTGGTATTTCTCATTTGACTCTCTCATTTGGCCATTTACCTCATTCCTCTACTGCCATGTTTATGATGTTCATGTGAAGTTTCGTAGTTTGAATTGTATGCATCGTTAAAAATTTCATCATTGTGGATTTCAGGTTCTCTTAAAAAACGTGAGGAGCTGTTATTATCAACTGATTCCACCACATCTCAATTAAATGATGTACATTTTATATGTGATTATACAGGTTGCCAATGTCATTCCTTAACTAAATTATTGATTATACCAATATGTGATTATATATTGATTATGATGCAATGCTAATTCAGTCCCAATGGCGCTTAACACTGCTTCGAGATGAGTTGATGAGTAAAGCAGTAAGAGATCAAACACATGTTGGAGACCCTTGTTTGGCTTGTGCATGCAGCGACACATATGCTGCTATACGTATAGCAACTCAAGAAATACCTGGAAATGTTATCGTGCCATTCTCTTCGAAAAAACTGCTCCCTCTAATTTCACTGTTGAGTTGAGACTTAAAAAGCATACTTCTTTTAAATCCAATGACCCACACACACAGATATATCAATTCGAATTGACAATAGAAAGACTGATATACATATATATATATATATATATTCTTGAACTAATTGCACAAACAACCCTCAGGTTTGACATAATTACACACATATTACAATTTTTGACATATTAACAAACATCCATTAACCTTTGAGAAATATTGCACTAACATTCCCTGCCGTTAATTTTTAACCAACATCACTTAATGACTGGGGGTAATATGGTCTTTTTCACTAAAATAAAAAACAAATCGAAAAACAATTATTTAATTTTTTTTTTTTTTTTTTTAAATAAGGTTGAGATTTCTCCATCCTCCACCACTTCATCGGAGATGGAGCTAGGGCGGCTCAATAGATTTTGAGGCCCTAAAGGAGAAAAAAAAAATGACTCATTTTTACATATATTTTAAAAAATATATGTATTATATAAATTCGGGGTTTAATTTTACAAAACTTTAACCTTTTAGAATATCTTTTTAAAGATAATATAAATAATAAATTTAATGAATATTACATACTGTATGGATGTAACTTGTAAGCTGTAGGAACAAAAAGTTCTAGCAAAAAAATGTATTATCGTAGATAAATAAGAATGATATATATAATTTTTAAATGATAAAATATTATTGGTGAGAAGTTTAAGGGTTTTTTAATTGGAGTGGATTATAACGATGCTCGAAAAGTGGATACTCAATAATAATTTCTAACGGTAATTTGAAAAGTGTATTTTTAGTAGTATTTTTTTTAAAAAAAAAATATCTTCATAAAAAAAATGAGACCCCTATTTATTTGTCCATTTATAGGCCCCAAGTCCATGCTTTAGTTGCTTTGCCTAATAGCCGGCACTGAATGAAATAGGTTAATCCATCTCACTAGAGATGGAGCCGATGGCTCCATCTTTCAAACAAACCATAGATGGAAGCAATTGATTGATTGTTAAACCATTGATGGGGTATTTTAGTCATTTTTCACTTTTGACCATCGATTGTGAAGAGTTAAATGTAAGAGATGTTTATGTAGTATTTTTCAAAGGTCAGGTGATGTTTGTATCAATATGTCCAAAACTACTATAGGTGAGTAATTATGCTAAATCTTAGTGGATGTTTGTACAATTAGCCCTTTTTTTCTTAATTAAGTTTGATTAATGTTTAAGCGAATTGGGTTGAGACATAATTACCCCAATTTTTTTTTTATATACCACAGCAACTCGTATGGTGTTTGCTAATATTTTAAGCATGAATTTACTGATAATTTAGAACATATCAGTTTATCATAATGTTTCCAAGTCCACTTAGAAAAACAAAAGAATTGCAAAATTAGGCCTCAAAATTTAGGACCAAAATTAAACTACAATTTCAATAAATTTAACTAATTAATTAATTAATTAATTAAATACTCCAAAACTTAAATTACAAAACAAAACACTTGCCTCCTTGACTGGAAAAATTTTCTCTCTTCTTTTTGTAGAAACAATGATGGTCTGATCTTCCTCTGATTGCATCAGAAACCAATTGCTTTCTAAATGTTGCAATGAAAGCTTCCACTCTCTCATTCAACTCCTCCTTTGAAAGCCTTGAAGTCTCTTCTTCTTCATCATCATCATCACCATCTTCATTTTCATTTTCATTTACAACTTCTTCAATGCTTTGTTTCTGATGATCATTTTCTTCCCTTCTTTTGCTCTCTAACTTCTTCTCACTTTTCTCCACATTCACATGATCATCAATTTCTTCACTTTCTGGTCCACACCCACATTGTGGTTTCTTACTAATCTTGATTTTCTCTTCACTTTCTTGATCTTGAGTGGTTGTTGTTGTTGTTGTTTTGGAGGAGGGCATGGAAGTGAAGAAAATGGCTAAAAGTACAACATTTAGTAGGACGAAAACCCAGAGCCGCCACTGTTCAATGAAGAACATCATTATAAAACGTTTCAAACATGCCATTAATAGAGCTGTTCCTGCAGTGAACAACACTGTGTATATACTCTCATCTCCAAACTCTCTCTCCTTTGCTTCTATCTTCTTCTCCTCCATCGATTTTAATTTTTCTTGATGTTGGTGAATGCTGATGCTAATGACTCATATAAGTTATATAATTCCTAAGGGTCATCATATATATATATATATATTTATTTAGCGTGGTGATACAAGTATACAACAAAATGACAATAAATGCCATTTAGATTTAGATTTTATTTTCGAAAAATGCCATTAATGGTTGGATTTTTCAATGAGGGACCAGCTGTGATGATCAGAGAAAAGGAGTGATGATGATGATGATGATGATTATGATGGGAGAATGTGAAATTATGGAAATGTAGGTGGTAGAGGAGACAAGAAGACAAATATTGTTGAAAGTGAGTCATCACATATGATAGTTCCAAATATTGTTGGTTTGCTTCATTGCTTGTGTTTGGTTTTGGCGTGTACACTATGGGGCCATGGGGGCCTATCTCCCTTTGCAACTGCATGCCACAATCCACAACTCTCCTCAATTCTTTCAAATTCTATACATAATAATAATATCACTTTTGTAAATAAGCAAAACAATCTCATGGTTAATTGGAGCATTTTACCAATTTCCGAAACAATAGTTCAGGTTTTTCGAATTCGAAAACGGGATCGTATGATATAAATACTCAAATGACCCACATGGACAAGGCGGTGTAACGTAGATAATAGACTTTCTCTTCCGATTAATCTTAAATTTTAGCCACGTAATGCATAATTGGTTTGAGTTCGAACTTCGAATACACACATGACACATGGCTCTTAATGTGAATCTTTTAACACACAGAAATTTTAATTCAAAATCTAGAGTGAGGGTCTAAATGGGTGGTTGCTGATGGATTCTCTCATTCTCATAAGCTTTTTCAGGAAAGAGAAAAAAATAAACACTCGTACAAGTAGCTGTGGCTGCTGATTGCTTGGCAGAATTTTGCCGGATTACACAGAGAGCATAAAGATGAAACGTGAACGTCCAAAAGCACGCTTGCTTGACCCCACTTGTCACAATACAAAAATATATATCATTATTATTATTATTATTATTATTATGTCAAAGTTTCTAGAAGACAGAAAATGGTCTTCTGGATTTATTATTACACGACATGATATTATAAGCATGCAATTCATGACTTATAGAACCGAACCTGTAATAAGTGTTTTGTTTTTTGCATGTTTGGGAGCAAAATTATTGAAATTTGGCTTTTGATTTACTATTTGGTAATTTTATTTGTATCATCATTTTATTATATCGTAAGTCGACTAAATTGGTAAATAATGTGATCGTTTCTTAGTGAATCAAATAAATCGGCATCACATTAAATCGATAAAGACAGTAAAAATCAGAAAACTTGATATATGATAAATAAAATTAAACCTCTAAAGCCTCATCTTCACTTACATAATAAGGATTATGCCGCAATTTCGAAAGAGTTACTATATCATAACAGAGCTTTATAATACCTAATTACCCGGAGCGAATATTATAGATGATATATAACTTTTAATCTATCTAATATAAGAGAAAGATTGACAAGAGACAGAAGAATAAGTAATGACAATGCAAAGAATGATCAGAGTGAATATATAAAATGCTCATTACTCAGTATCGTTGTATCGCTCATGCCTCATGCTATGCAGCCAGCCATGTCTGGTTAAAGGCGTTTTCTCGGGCGTTGTCTTGAATGGTTTACCATCTTTTCCCAGACAAAGATATAAGCTGCATGAAAACGAAGAGATTAATATGCATATGAAGCATCCATCTCTTTAAACAACTAGGATTCTTGTTCAACTTCAACTATTTCAAAAGAACGTGATATTGTTATCTATCTACTGCTCCTTAATGTTCAATAAGATCACTCGCATATTCAACCAAGTTAGAACAGGCGGAAAAGGAAACCATTCAACCAACCTGACGGGCAACCTGAGCCAGTCGCCGACTGTCCCTAGATGATTCATTTATCAAGCTTGATTTTTGTGGCTCTGCTGCATCATCATGTTGTTTCTCCGCTGCCCTTCTCTTTATATTGCTGTTGTCTGGAGAAGTGTTTCCATCAGAGAGGCTCAAGGATCCTTTCTTGCGCTTCCTCTGGAAAGTGTACTTGATCAACCTATTGCAATCTGATTTACTAGGAGATTCATTAGTTTCTACAAATAAGTTGACATCTTTTGAATCAGAATGCACGGGTAGTGCATTATCAATCTGAGAACTCAATTCAGAACATGCTCCCGTTGAATTTTGTACAGCACCACCTTCTGGTTTTGCCAATGCAGACTCGTCTTTCAGTTCTGTAACCTTGTCTGCAGCATTCAAGACAAGTCTAGATTTATTAAGAGCCTTAACACTGACGGTAACATTTGATGATCCAGATATAGGACCTACACCCCTTCTGATTAAGGTCAACCCTGGATCCAAACGAGGCAATGGTTTCATCTTAGCCTCGTTTTCAGCTATCTTCAATCGATCTTCAGCAGATTTAACATTGCCACGGATAGCAAAGGAATAAATCATACGACTGTTAACTATAGATGATGGTGGACAAGGTCTTAGGATCTGATCAGAAGAAGAAATTAATGCTGTAACAGCGGCATCACTTTGCACTGTAGCATTTCTTTTTCCATTGTGAATGATCGTATTCGCATCTTCTTTGCTAAAGCTGTGCTTAGGCTGCAACTTTTCATCCAAGCTACTGGCATTTTTTACATCCATAATTCCAGTCTTGAGAGAAGATAGAGTACCTGCAGTTACCTCAGATCTAACATTCCCATCAACTGAGTTTGATTTGCACTGGGAGAGAACTGAAGACAATTGATGTGGTTTTACAGGATGAACAGAACGTGCCCGGCGTAATGCAGCTTTGGTTTTACCAAACCGAGTCTTTCTTCTTCGTGATGTTCGGAAGTTAACAGGTTTCTTCATTTCTTCCACAGAAAAATTCTTTGTTATGCCCATGGAGTTGGTCTTAGAAGAGGGTACAGTGCATTCCATTACATCCTTACTGTTTGTTTTAATTGTCAACTCATTCTTTATGAGTGAATGTTGACCTTCTACATCCCCCAAAGGAGGCAACTTCCCATCTGGCAAATTTCTTTCATGTACAAGAATTCTCTGAGTAAATCCATTTCTGTAAAGGTCAGACTCTTTGCTTCTAATAGTTATGGAGGCTAAGTCAGGGTTCTCCACATGAGCAACACTCGAATTCTCAGTCTTTTGTGTAGTACTGCAGCATCTATTATCCAAAATCCTCTGATTCAACATCATGTTCTCTGTGTCAGAAGTATTCATAGTTTCAAGTCCTGAGCTCAAAATAGAGGTTAAGATGGGCTCAACTGTCACATTTTTGTGAGAACAAATATCTTCCTTTGTGATATGTCCATTCAAAGGCTGCAGTTGGTTTTTCTTCACCTTTTCCAATTTATCTCTAACCCATTTCAACTCTGATCTAAGATCTGTTATGACATCCTCTGCCTCATAAAGCTGCCCTTCAAGCTCATCAATTTTTCTTTTCTGGGTCAAGGATGTTACCTCTGCTTCCTTTGCCTGTAAAGATGCAAATAGTGGTCAATGCAGTATCAGTGCACTATCGTATGAACTTTAGTTAATTCACTGCATGCTAGAAGTGAAAAACCATGTGATGCGATGAAGCAAGTAGGTCAAAATTATAACTCAAAACACACATGAACATAGGGGAAAAAAGCAGACAGCTAGGAAGTACATTTTTTTATCTATCTTTTGGGATGAGTTTGCCATTTGAGAAAAATGATTGTGAAACTATTAACGGATTTCAAATCAGACTGATAGGAGCCTAAAATCAAATAAAAGTACTGTACTAATTAATGATACCAGCCATTACATAAATATTGAAAATTAGTTTCATAACACTGAATGATTTTTTTAACTCATAAATAGACTATCATCTTAAAATCAGCATCATTATCTTCTCAACCAGTGAATTTGATGCACACTGACTTCCGTTCTTTTTTTTTTTTTTAATAGGTGAGAACAGCAAAATCGCAAAAAAATGAGGATGCAACCTAACAACACAGGTTATAAACAATAGTCCCACCTGAAAATAAAGAGAATAACAATTCTATATAGTCACACCTCAACAAAAAAAGATGAAGAAAAACTAGTTGAAACCAATAACGGATTCTAAAGTCTAAATCATCCTCAGGACTCCCACCTTCACCATTGAAATAGGTTTCGCATCCCTTGCAAACACTCTACTATTGAGTCCATATCAAACAAGATGGGATCACTTAAATATATATATATATATACACTATCCAAAGCCAACAGAATAAACCACACACAAACTAAAATAGTTTTTACACCAGGTGTAATTTGATCTTACCTCTCACTCAAATTCTTTCTCTAGATATTTGCTCTATTTCTCTCATTCAAATATCAATTAGTGCAATTCCCATGCTTTCTTATAAGCAGGTATTTTGCAATGCGAAATTATGCTGATTAGTGATTGTAATTTCCAAAGATGAAGAAAAGGCGAGGGTTACATAATTAAAATTACATGGCACACTTGTATAATTCAAAATCAAGCAAAAAATGCACATCACTAAAAGAGGCAAAGCCGATTCTGATGACAGAAGTCACAATCAGATGATCAATGATAACTATGATTATAGTAAATCAAACACTGCATCACAAAACATATATATCTAGCTTCATCGTATTTAAACTTTTTCAAAAGAAACTCCAACGAATAGCCAAGTAAGAACATTAACATTGGCAATTTGGCACCACTCCAGCTGCGTTTGAAATACATCAAAAACTAAAACACGCTTAATTTCCTCAAATCATTTTGCTTCAACCGAATTCAATTTCCAAATCCCACATTAACCATTCAGTTAGCTTTAAGTAATCATTTTGCAATCAACAACACCGAAAACTAAACATACTTAATTTGAATTCCATGTCACACATTAACCATTCTATTAGCTTAAGCAATCTATTCGCTACCAACCGCAAATTCATACATCCCAACACATAAAATTCAAAAACCGAAAATGATAACAGCCAAACAGAACAATATCTATCATGAAAACACATTTCATTTCCAAACCGATTTCACGACAACACACAAATTCACATTTTAAGCACAAGAAATCGGAAAGAAAAATAAAAACACGTACCTTGGAATCGATCATCTGTTTGAGGTGTACAAGCATACGAAGCGCCTCATCTCTGGTACTACTCAGATCTCTCTCGAAACTCGCAGTTTTCCGCTCCGATACCACAATCCGAGCCGCCGCCTCCTTCGCCGTGTTCAAGATTATCTCTGCGTACGCTTTCTTCAACGCCGCCGTTTTCTGCAACACCAGAAACAAAAACAATCTCTTTACAAAAATCAAAATCAAAATCGAAACATAAAAATAAAAACAAGAAAAGCATTTTCAAATTTTCATCGAAAAAAGGAACCTCTGATTCTTCCATGTATTGAGATTTGAGACTTTAGAGAGTAAGTAAAAAAACGCCCAGTTTTTTCTTTTGGGGGGGTTTGCGAGATTTGTAACGGACAGAGACGGTGTCTGTTAAAAAACTAGAAGGTTGGTGGGCCCGTAATTACTGGATTGCCCCTTGTTTTGTTCTGAATTACACGTGGATTGTTTCTATTGGGGGATTTTCGGGTCAGTGGGTCCACTCTGCTGTGAAAATGAAAACGGTGTCGTGTGGGGTTGTGAGTGGTTTAGGCGCGCAAAATAGATGTGGGGTCCACATGATTTTTATTTTTTTGGGGGAGATTTTTGTTAAATGCGCGGCTAAAGGCACGATTTTTCAATTTTTAAAATTTGAAAGGTCGCATAAAAAGGAAAGTTAATCATATGATTAAAAATGGTTAATAACTAATATTAATTAATTAATGATTAGGGAATATTTCATCACATTCTCTCTTATATAAATTTTTATTTTTATTAATATAATGACCTCTCATTTATACAAGTTCAATTAATTAATTGTAGTTTTATTTTATTTTATTTTATTTTATTTTATTTTTTTATTTTTATTTTTTTGTAATAGAAGTCTCAATAATGTTTGTTTATATGTAATTGACTAATTCAATTTTGGACAGCAACAGTGAAATACTTCTAAGAATTTGAGGGATCATAAATATTGAATCGTGTTTTTGTGTTAGTCAACTTTTGGAATAATATCAATTAAATAATTATTAAAATCAATTAATATTTCATTTATTGATGAGCTCGAATCGATAGCTGTTGATTTTAAAATAATAAATTATTTAAATTCTAGTGTTTAGGGTTTCAATTCCAACTTATATATCTAAAATGACAATATTAAAAAAAACACAATTTCATAATTCTAGTATCGTGTATACATTTTTACGTATAAAACTTTACTTGCAATGTTGAAATCTATAACTCTAATATAATTTTACAACTTGTTATTGTGTTCATGAGGTGGCAATAATTTACAATTCAATTTTAGCTTTCACAGTGGAAGTTGCTTTCAATCTTAATTAAAACCTAAATTTACTAAAAATAAGTTAGTTGATTAAAACAGGTTGATCATTTTCTAGAGTTCAAAGGTGTTTTGATTAAGTTTGACCATACCAACTTGAAATAACAATCCTACCTATATCTAACATTTGGCCAACAAAAGATAATGACATTATCAAACCCCAAGGGGTGGTGCCACTTGTCACTAGGGCAAGTCGTAAAATCGAATGTCCTGGATTCGATCTCTGGTAGCCACATTTCTCTTGGGGTCATTGGAGGTTTATTCGACTATTAATTTTAGGGTCTTGTAGTATTAGTCGAGGTGCGCGTAAGTTGGCCTGAACACCCACGAATACCAAAAAAAAAAATAATAATAACATTATTAGAGATATAAATCACACCCGTAAAACTAATTAGTACATCTATTTTTATAAGTAAACTTATGTCTAAAATTTTAAAAATAAATATTACTATAAGCATTTATCCTAATGCCAGTAGTACCCTTATTGAAACGAATATATTTATTTTAATACATTTTATTTCTAAACTCTCTTAAATTATAAACACACCCAATTAAAAAAAAAAAAAATTATATTGTTTTTTGTATCAAATTCTCTTATAATAATGATCCAATTTACTTTTGGAAATATATTGAATGTTAGAGCCTTATCTATTGCTATCTTAAAACAAAAGTTTATTTTGTTTATCAATAGCATTCATCACTAGACATAAAGGAAAAAAAAAATAAAAAATCAAGTGATAAAGTTTGATACTTGAAATAAAATTAAAGTTTAATTATGGTTTATCATAAGGTTTTTATTTTATTTAATTTTATTTTTTTTATTTTTTTTAATAAAAAGATATAGTTGAAGATATATGTTTAATTAATGAGTGTACATAATATTTGATTTATTTTTTATTAAAATAATTTGTCATTATTGGTAAATATCTATTAAAATATTTAAACAATTAAATATTTTTAATGAAACATGGATATACTAATTAATTTTTATGGGTGTAATATCAACACCCATCACTTAAAAATGTTATTTATTTTACTTTAAAATAAAAGCAAAAACTCTTCCAATAAGTCAAAATTCATTTGAAATGCAATACGAGTTTAACTTTTTGGGAAACTACAATAAATTTTGTATAACTTTCTTTTCAAAGATTTGATTTGTCAACTACAATACCAATATTCTCATCCATTATTATTATTATTATTATTATTATTATTTATGACGATATCAACCTTATCCATTAGTTGCTTAATTAAATTCATGCATGTAATCAACGCAATAGAAACGGACAACCTTATTTTATTTAAAAATTATAATGACATAAATATATTTTTAATTTAAAATCAAAACGTTTTTAACGAACAAACTATCTGGTTTTAGTAAAACGAATATCGCTTTCTATTTAAAGAATTCAACGTTTCTGTATTTAAATTCGAAATTTGCTGTTTTTTTTTTTTTAATAATTATAAAATAACTATCCTAAGTCATGTCCTTTTCTTCAAATAATTTTGATTTTTGTTTGTTAAACTATTCATAGAAAATTTAAGTTTCACCTTTAAATATGTGAAGATAATATTGATTAATCAAACCTTCCACTTTCTTTCAAATCAAGAAACCTGATTTGCTATCCACCACAACCTAAATCTCTATAAAGATAATAAAATATTCAAGATTATCAAATAATAAAAACCCGATTGGATGTGGTTGATTCGTGTTCGTATATTTCGTTAGAGGTGAAACCAGCTTCAGAATTACTAAAAGTCAATTCGAAAAACTATTAAAATATTAAAAAACGTTAATAATTTAAAAAAAAAAAAAAAAAAAACCGAGAGCTTAGATCTCTAACCTATCTAATGTCTACAAAAAAAAGTTCAAGCTTCACCGGATTTATGAAAATAAAATTGCGGGGAGATATCTCCCTCGTTTAGTGGGAGTAACTACTCGTGCTAGTAGTATTCGATTTCCTCAAATTCCGACACAATCTTAATACAATCTAGATATTATATTTAAAATAATAAAAAATAAAATAAATGAATAATCAAATTTAGTGCAATATCCACCTTGCCCATTGTTCATGGACCTGACCTGACCACCACTTGTTGGTCAAAAACTCTTTAATTAATCTCCCTCTAAAGTCTAAACTGTGTTAGTCAAACAAGCTTTAATCATCAAATATACACCCCACCATTGACAATCTATTAAAAACTCCAGAAAATGAAAATGAAAATGAATAATCACAATTCACATACAAGTGTCTATGTATTTGTAATTGTTTGTTAATTTTTCCACAAAGATACCAAAGTCAATGCTGCCTCTTCTCTTTAGACCATTCAATACGTTTCACGCGTAAAGTTTTCTTCTTTTTATTTGTGAGTGAAAAAACAAACAGGAT
Source organism: Acer campestre (assembly GCA_954870605.1). NCBI lineage: Eukaryota > Viridiplantae > Streptophyta > Magnoliopsida > Sapindales > Sapindaceae > Acer > Acer campestre. Next base: position 31,745,859 of record OX940805.1, on the reverse strand, counting down.
TTTTATAGCTCTGCAAAGATTTTTGTGCCAACCCAGATGATATTTTTGTGATTTGGTTCAAAAAGTTTGGTTCTTTTATTCTTTTTTGGGTTCCACCATGAATTTTCCAATGTTTCTGAGAATATTTGTTCTGGTTTTGAGTTGTTCTTGCTTTGTATCATCATCATCAGCCGTGTTGCTGGGTGAAGATGATGTGAAGTGTTTAGAGGGTGTGAAGAGTTCACTCAATGGCCCAGAAAAGAAGCTGAGTTCATGGGACTTCAGAAACTCTTCAATGGCGGCTTTTCTCTGCAAGTTTGTTGGGGTTACATGTTGGAATGACAGAGAGAACCGGATCATCCACCTGGAACTTCGTGAAATGAATCTCTCAGGACATGTTCCTGAGTCTTTGCAGTATTGTTCAAGCTTACAAAAACTGGATCTTTCTTCTAATGCACTGTCTGGTAACATCCCTCCTCAGATATGTTCTTGGTTGCCATATTTAGTAGCTCTTGATTTGTCAAACAATGATCTTTCTGGTTCAATCCCAATTGATCTTGCTAAGTGTATTTATTTAAACAATTTGATTCTTTCAAATAATCGTCTCTCAGGACCTATACCATATCAATTGACTAGTTTAGGTAGATTGAAGAAGTTTTCTGTAGCAAATAATGATCTTACAGGGATAGTTCCTTCTTTCTTTGATGGTTTCGACAAGGCGGATTTCGTTGGAAACGATGGACTATGTGGGGGAGTTTTGGGTGGTAAGTGTGGTGGTTTGAGCAAGAAGAATCTTGCAATCATAATAACTGCTGGTGTTTTTGGCGCCGTGGCTTCTTTGGTTTTAGGCCTTGGACTGTGGTGGTGGTACCATTTGAGATGGGTTAGGAGCAGAAAGAGGCTTGGAAGAGACGACGACGATGGTCGTTGGGTAGAGAGGTTGAGGTCTCATAAGCTTGTTCAAGTTTCATTGTTTCAGAAACCACTTGTGAAAGTTAAATTGGCTGATCTAATGGCAGCTACAAACAATTTTAGTGCTGAAAGTGTTCTAATTTCGACTAGGACAGGTACTACTTACAAGGCCATACTTCCTGATGGATCGGTGCTTGCAATCAAGAGGTTGAGTACTTGTATGCTAGGTGAGAGGCTGTTTCGATATGAAATGAATCGATTGGGAGAGCTTAGGCATCCGAATTTGACACCCCTTTTGGGTTTTTGTGTCGTGGAGGAGGAGAAGCTATTGGTATACAAGCATATGTCAAACGGAACTTTGTATTCATTGTTACAAGGTGGAAGTAGTAGTACTGAGCTAGATTGGCTGACAAGGTTTCGGATTGGTTTTGGTGCAACCAGAGGTCTAGCTTGGCTGCACCACGGGTGCCAGCCTCCGTTCCTGCATCAGAACATAAGCTCTAATGTCATACTTGTCGATGAAGACTTTGATGCTCGGATAATGGATTTTGGATTGGCTAGGCTCATGACTTCCTCAGATGAGAGCAGTTATGTCAATGGTGATTTGGGTGAATTTGGTTATGTAGCTCCAGAGTACTCAAGCACTATGATTCCTTCACTAAAAGGGGACGTGTATGGAATTGGTGTCGTGCTTCTAGAACTAGTGACGGGCAAAAAACCACTCGAAATCAGTACAGCTGCTGACGAAGGATTCAAGGGAAACTTAGTGGATTGGGTCAATCAGCTCTCGAAATCTGGCAGAATCAAGGATGCTATCGACATGTCCCTCCGTGGAAAGGGCTACGATGAAGAAATTTTGCAGTTTCTGGAAATTGCAAGTAATTGTGTGGTTTCTAGGCCTAAAGACAGATGGTCCATGTACCAAGTTCATCAATCACTGAACAGCATTGCAGAGAAACATGGTTTCTCAGAACAGTACAACGACTTTCCACTACTTTTTGTCAGGCAAGATAATGAACCAGCATAACACATACATATGTTCACTACTGCCATTGGTAAATTGTCGAAGGCTTTCATGTAAATGGTTTGATTTCCATTTCAGCTGTCTGTCTTCATTTGTTATATATATATAGCTGTATGATACAATAAACTCATCAAATTGTAAGTTATGGAATTCAAGAAATCTATTTTTTGTGACCTCTAATACTATAGTGAGCAGTTCTGATGCTCTGCGGTATCTTTTAATACTTAGAAGAAAAAAAGGAACGAAAAGCATCTTTAATTTGTTTTAAGGCCTTCAACAGTTTGTTCTGTGTTTAGTGTGTTGTTGTTATCTATTTCCTTGGTATGGCAGTATATCCTGAGCAGAACAAAGTATAGCTGCAGAGCTTTAGCGATATGGCGCGGTCTCTGTTCGGTTTTATGAATTCTGTTTATATTGATATTCTAGTTTGGCTTGATTGTTACGTTTTGAAGAACTTTGCCATTTCTGTTTCCTTGAAATGAAATCTAGAAGAAAGAGAGGAGTGAGCTTCATTAATCCAAATCAAAATCCAGGCTGACTATTCAACTGGTTTAAAAGTCTATAGAACCCAAATATGAAAAAAGCAGTCAGACTTTTGAAATTTCTAGAATAAATTAAGAATCTCAACACATCAGTATACACTGCAGAAAATTCCTATCTCGTCTTAAATCAGTAACACATCAATCACACACCACCAAGCACCATTGATATAACTCGATCCCACAACCTCATTGACCCTATCTCGTCTTAAATTAGCACCCCACGTGAAAAAGAAAGCAAATTGTCATATTCCAAGAAGTTCTTTTGTAACTGTTTGTTGATTTTTCTTACACAAATGTGAAATGTCTCAATCCCCGCACCCCCTAGACAAGTTAACTGATTTACGAGTCAATCTGATCATACTACATATATATATATATATATATATGGCTATGAACTTATTTTGCAGTCACCCCAAAAAGTTTGGTTCTTTTATTCTTTTTTGGGTTCCACCATGAATTTTCCAGTGTTTCTGAGAATCTTTGTTCTGGTTTTGAGTTGTTCTTGCTTTGTATCATCATCATCAGCCGTGTTGCTGGGTGAGAATGATACGAAGTGTTTAGAGGGTGTGAAGAGTTCACTCAATGGCCCAGAAAAGAAGCTGAGTTCATGGGACTTCAGAAACTCTTCAATGGCGGCTTTTCTCTGCAAGTTTGTTGGGGTTACATGTTGGAATGACAGAGAGAACCGGATCATCCACCTGGAACTTCGTGAAATGAATCTCTCAGGACATGTTCCTGAGTCTTTGCAGTATTGTTCAAGCTTACAAAAACTGGATCTTTCTTCTAATGCACTGTCTGGTAACATCCCTCCTCAGATATGTTCTTGGTTGCCATATTTAGTAGCTCTTGATTTGTCAAACAATGATCTTTCTGGTTCAATCCCAATTGATCTTGCTAAGTGTATTTATTTAAACAATTTGATTCTTTCAAATAATCGTCTCTCAGGACCTATACCATATCAATTGACTAGTTTAGGTAGATTGAAGAAGTTTTCTGTAGCAAATAATGATCTTACAGGGATAGTTCCTTCTTTCTTTGATGGTTTCGACAAGGCGGATTTCGTTGGAAATGATGGACTATGTGGGGGAGTTTTGGGTCGTAAGTGTGGTGGTTTGAGCAAGAAGAATCTTGCAATCATAATAGCTGCTGGTGTTTTTGGCGCCGTGGCTTCTTTGGTTTTAAGCTTTGGGCTGTGGTGGTGGTACCATTTGAGATGGGTTAGGAGCAGAAAGAGGCTTGGAAGAGACGAGGACGACGGTCGTTGGGTTGAGAGGTTGAGGTCTCATAAGCTTGTTGAAGTTTCATTGTTTCAGAAACCACTTGTGAAAGTTAAATTGGCTGATCTAATGGCAGCTACAAACAATTTTAGTGCTGAAAATGTTCTAATTTCGATTAGGACAGGTACTACTTACAAGGCCATGCTTCCTGATGGATCGGTGTTTGCAGTCAAGAGGTTGAGTACTTGTATGCTAGGTGAGACGCTGTTTCGATATGAAATGAATCAATTGGGACAGCTTAGGCATCCGAATTTGACACCCCTTTTGGGTTTTTGTGTCGTTGAGGAGGAGAAGCTGTTGGTATACAAGCATATGTCTATCGGAACTTTGTATTCGTTGTTACACGGTGGAAGTGGTAGTAGTAGTACTGAGCTAGATTGGCTGACAAGGTTTCGGATTGGTTTTGGTGCAACCAGAGGTCTAGCTTGGCTGCACCACGGGTGCCAGCCTCCGTTCCTGCATCAGAACATATGCTCTAATATCATACTTATCGATGAAGACTTTGATGCTCGGATAATGGATTTTGGTTTGGCTAGGCTCATGACTTCCTCAGATGAGAGCAGTTATGTCAATGGTGATTTGGGTGAAATTGGTTATGTAGCTCCAGAGTACTCAAGCACTATGATTCCTTCGCTAAAAGGGAACGTGTATGGAATTGGTGTTGTGCTTCTAGAACTAGTGACGGGTAAAAAACCACTCGAAATCAGTACAGCTGATGATGAAGGATTTAAGGGCAACTTAGTCGATTGGGTCAATCAGCTCTCGAAATCTGGTAGAATCAAGGATGCTATCGACATGTCCCTCCGTGGAAAGGGCTACGATGAAGAAATTTTGCAGTTTCTGGAAATTGCAAGTAATTGTGTGGTTTCTAGGCCTAAAGACAGATGGTCCATGTACCAAGTTCATCAATCACTGAACAGCATTGCAGAGAAACATGGTTTCTCAGAACAGTACAACGAGTTTCCGCTACTTTTTGTCAGGCAAGATAATGAAATGAACTAGCATAACATGTACAGATATTAACTACCGCCTTTGGTAAGTTGTCGAAGGCCTTCATGTAAATGGTTTGATTTCCATTTCAGCTCTGTCTTCATTTGTTGTACATTTATGTAGCTGTATGATACAATAAACTCATCAAATTGTAAGTTATGGAATTCAAGAAATCTATTTTTTGTGACCTCTAATACTATAGTGAGCAGTTCTGATGCTCTGCCGTATCTTGTAATGCTTCGAAGAAAAAAAAACGAACGAAAAGCATATTTAATTTGTTTTAAGGCCTTCAACAATTTGTTCTGTGTTTAGTGTGTTGATATTATCTATTTCCTTGGTATGGAAGTATATCCTGGGCAGAACAAAGTATAGTTGCAGAGCTTTAGCGATATGGCGTGGTCTCTGTTTGGTTTTACGAATTCTGTTTACATTGATATTCTAGTTTGGCTTGACTGTTAAATTTTGAAGAACTTTGCCATTTCCGTTTCCTTGAAATGGAATCTAGAAGAAAGAGAGTAGGGAGCTTCATTAATCCAAATCCAAATCCACACTGACTATTCAACTGGTTTATAGTCTATAGAACCCAAATATGCAGTCAGACTTTTGAAATTTCTAGAAGCGGAAATAGACCTTTTTAGTCAACACATCAATGTACACTGCAGAAAATTCCTATTAGACAATGTAACACATGATATGTTTTGTAAAGGGAACCTTCTTGCCTGTAACACATCAACCACACACCATCAAACACAATTGAGATAACTCGAACCCACAACCTCATTGACCCTATCTCATCTTAAATTAGCACCCACGTGGAAACGAAAGCGAATTGTCACATTCCAAGAAGTTCTTTTGTAATTGTCTGTTGATTTTTCTTACACATAAAAGTTAATGTGACATGTCTCAGCAAAGTAAGTCTTCCCCCCCTTAGACCAGGTAACTGATTTACGCGTCAATCTGATCATACTACATATACATACATATATTTTACGCGTCAATCTGATCATACTACATATACATACATATATATATATATGTATGGCTATGAACTTATTTTGCAGTCACCCCCAACTTGTTCATAGTTGATAGTCCTGTAAGATTCTATTATATTCACAAAATTCTCATTTCTTGGTTCACCATGAACATTCTAATCCATGTTATGAGCTATCTGAAACTCTTGACTATAGTTTTGGTTTTGATATCAACCGTTATGAGTTGTTCTTGCTTTGCATTATTAGCCCTGGTGGGTGAGGATGATGTGAAGTGTTTAAAGGGTGTGAAGAATTCACTCAATAATCCAGAATCGAAGCTGAGTTCATGGAGCTTCAAAAACTCTTCAGTGGCTGCTTTTCTCTGCCATTTTGATGGAGTTTCGTGTTGGAACGACAGAGAGAACCGGATCATCAGCCTGGAACTTCAAGGAAGGAATCTGTCAGGACATGTTCCAAAGTCTTTGCACTATTGTCAGAGTTTACAGAAACTGGATCTCTCTGATAATAAATTGTCTGGTACGATCCCTCCCCAGATATGTTTCTGGTTGCCATATTTAGTAACTCTTAATCTTTCGAACAATGATATTACAGGTTCTATCCCACCTCAACTTCGCAATTGTATTTATTTGAATACTTTGATTCTTTCATATAATAGACTTTCGGGGCATATTCCCTACGAATTATCCTCTCTAGTTAGACTTAAGGTCTTTTCTGTAGCATATAATAATCTTTCAGGGGAAATTCCATTCTCTAGAGGAAGTTCCATGGTCCATCTTAGTATAAATAGGAGATTTTCAGCAGATCCTTATAGGAGATTTTCAGCAGATCCTTTAGAATCCAAGTTTGTTGGCCGGTTGAATAAGAGGAATCATGCAATCAAAGTTGCTGCTGGAGCATTTGGTGCCACGGCATCTTTGTTGTCAAGTTTCGCGCTAGTGTTGTGGTACCATTTCAAACGGGTTAGTAGGAGAAAGGCAGCAGGGTATGGAATTGGAAGAGATGATCATTGTCGCGGGGTTGAGTACAGGTTGAGAGCTCACCAGCATGTTGAAGTTTCATTATTTAAATCTCCTCTAGTGAAGGTTAAATTAGCTGATTTGATAAAGGCTACAAACAGTTTCAATGCTGAAAATATTATAGCTTCGACTAGTTTAGGTACTACTTACAAGGCTGTCCTTCTTGATGGATCAGTGCTTGCAATCAAGCAGCTCAATAATACTTGTAAGCTCGGTGAGAAGCATTTTCGATCAGAAGTGAATCGACTAGGCCTGCTTAGGCATCCGAATTTGGCATCCCTTTTGGGGTTTTGTGTTGCGGGGGAGGAGAAACTCTTGGTTTACAAGCACATGTCTAATGGAACTTTGTATTCGTTGTTACACGAAAGCAATGCTGAACTCGACTGGCCTACAAGGTTTCGGATTGGTTTTGGTGCAGCCAGGGGTCTAGCTTGGCTGCACCATGAATGCCAGCCTCAATTCCTGCATCAGAACATATGCTCCAGTGTAATACTTGTCGATGAAGACTTTGATGCTCGGATAATGGATTTTGGATTGGTCAGGCTCATGACTTCCTCAGGTGACTTGGAAGAATTTGGTTATATAGCTGGTCCACAGTACTCAAGCACTACGGTTCCTTCGCTAAAAGGGGATGTGTATGGACTTGGCGTTGTGCTTCTAGAGCTAGTGACGGGCCAAAAACCAATCAAAATCAGTACAGCTGATGAAGGATTTAAGGGAAACTTAGCGGATTGGGTCAATCAGCTCTCGAAAACTGGCAGAATCAAGGATGCTATCGACACATCCCTCCGTGGAAAAGGCTACGATGAGGAAATGTTGCAGTTTCTGAGAATTGCAAGTAATTGTGTGGTTTCTAGGCCTAAAAACAGATGGACCATGTATCAAGTTTATCAATCACTGAATAGCATTGCAAAGAAACATGGTCTCTCAGAACTCTACAGCGAATTTTGATGTAAATGGTTTGATTTCCATTTGAAATGTTTGTCATGATCATTTGTAATAAAAGTTATGAAATTGTAAGTTCTTGATGAGAAATCTATTTGTTTGAAGAACTTTGTACTATAAACTGAACAAAAATGTTATGAGCAGAATCCAAAATGAAACTTGTCTTCTCATTTACATTTAGACATGCAAATCCCGTAAGGCGTAAGTGTCACATTCCACATCGCTAATGGGTCGATAATGAGTAAAGTTCAGGATTTGTATATAAGTTTTGGTCTCTCTTAATTAAGTAGACGAGACCCGTGATCCAAAGCAATTATGTGTAATTAGGATTAGATTAAATTTAACCAGAAGTTTAGATTAACATTTAACCATGGGTGGGGGTTTGTTTAAAAAAAAAAGAAAAAACTTTAGAAGCAAAAGAACTGCACGAGATGGGAATCTGTCTCCCATGCCATGGAACAAAAAAGGTCACTAAATTTTACTTTGGACCTGGTCTTTGTTTCTCGAACCATTCAAAATCAAACCAAAAAAAGTATCAACAAGAAAAGTGAAACACAAAAAAATAAAAAGCAATGGCCACAAGACATGGTTCCTTGCTTTGTTTTTCACTTTGGAGGAGATCATAAAACAATTGTATTATAAGTTGGTATGAATTTAAAATGAATTTTGACCAATCCTAATTGTTCTAGGAGATAGAATCCATTATTGGAAGATAAACTTGATCAATTGATACAATCCAAGCAACTATTGCTTTACTAGACACCAATCAATCCAATTAAAAATCCCTTTAGGTTAAATTAAAATCGAAAAGAAATCTTGCGATGATAAGAAATATAACAAATAATTAAGATATCGTATCATATTATATAACAAGTTTTCATTTTTGCTTATTTATCAATATACAACTAAGATCTATGCCATCATTATGCTCCCTTTCTCCGTACGAGTTCGATAACTGGAGGTGAGGTCGGGTTAACTAACGAAAGTACAACCCTTGATATACGATCGAGATCTATATCATCATTATATTCACTTTTCTAATTTAGGTTTCAATTTACGTTCGATCAAGTAAGAGTTTATATTCTTTTTTCTAATTTAGGTTTAAATTTAGATTCGTTCAGATAAGAGTTCAGATCAACCGGTCATTTCCATTAAAAGTGAAACCCTACCCCATAAATTTCTCACAAAAGCATTAAGAAACAATCAAATTCATGTGGGCCACATCAAAAGTTGTTTTATACTTTTGATTTTTTTACAACATCATCACTATTAAAAAAAAAAAAAAAAATTCCTCCAAAACTTTTTAACCAATAATCAACTTTACAAGCAATCAGATTGGAGAAGCAGTCCTGATTACTAGCTAGCCATAGAAATTGAAGAAAATTTTGAAAACAGCCTCAACAATCAAAATAATCAAAGAACCCACTTTCAATTTTTTGCCATAACAACTTTTCAATGTAAAACATCTCAATATAAGATCATTCAAGGGCATTAAAAAACATTAAGGGTCCTTTGTACATTGTCTTCCATACAAGCTCTAAGGCTCAACAAACCCTCCATAGTCAGATTCTTCCTGGTGGTTGCCTGGCTTTTGATGCTCTCCTAAACATGTCACCAAAAGATTAAATGAGAGAGAAATTTATATATTTTTGTTTCTATTTGTAAAAGTCGAACTTAAGATATATGAGTTTCCAACATGTCTCAAGTTAAAAAGTTAGTTTTGTCAGGATATTAAAGGGTATCAAGTTACCACTAAAGCCTAAAAGGACACAATTCAGTCTGAAAATGTCACAAGTTTGAGTCGCCGCACCAAATGTTGTGTGTATATATATATATAAAAGAAAAGAAAAAGAGTATCAAGTTCATAATGATAACTAACTAAAATATAGGTTAATAGATATTCTCTCTAAAATAAATTATTTGATGACTTTTTTGTTGTTGAATTCAAACAGAAAGAAAAACTGCAAATCTTCCCTCCACAGAGAAAAAGCAGTCAAATTCTTTCCCCAATGTCTTTATTTCAACCTCATAAAAATAAGAGAAAGATTGATAATTAAAGAAGCTTTAGTTAAAGAGAGAAGCTCCATTGTCTTCTTCCATTGCATTTCAAATATTGAGTTTATTATGATATCATATTATATGTTAAGGATTATCCAAATACACCTTTTTTTTTCTAATATCATGATCAATTCAACACGAAAAGAACAAAACAAAAACAAAAAAATCCTCTGTTTTTCATGAGAGTTGATATATACTCATAGTGGCATAAAATTTGTATCTACAGGCAGGCAGGCAACATATTGAGACTCAAAACAGTGATTCTGATGCATAAAAATGTTTAATCAAGTTCAAGACATGATCATAATTGGCTTTTAACTATATTAATAACTGAAGAGGAGATATGAAATGTACCTGTTGTGAATGGGATCAGGTCCATTGGGTACTCTTCTCTTGCTGACATAGTTGAGATCAGAGTCCTGATGATGAGTATGATGTTGATTCTTCTCTCTTGCAATCAATTTCCATCGCTTGAAATTTTCTGTAGATGGAACTTTCATTGTCACTGTTGTTGTTGTTGTCGTTGTCGTTGTTGTCATCGTTTCTGCGGTGGTATGGTTTGCTAAGATTCCCACAAACAAAACCCAGATTACTCCAAAAAATACAACAGCTCCAAATAGAACCCTCAAAACCCTGCCATTACTCTCCATATCTCCCTCTCCCCCCACCCCCCACCAGCTTTATCTCCTAAGAACTTCTACTGAAGAATAATGGTTGGACATTCAAACTAGAGAACAAGAAACTCAAAACCATGCTGGTGGTGTAGAGTTTATGAAAAATAACAAGTTGACAGAAGAAGAAAGGAAAGGCAGATCAGAGCAAACTCAACAAGACAAGTATTTTAAGATGGTTTTTTTAACTTGGCGGGTAAAGAGAGACTGGTCCTATTTGAAGGTGAGAGAAGGAAAGCAACACTGTTGTGAGATAAAGAGAGAAAGAGAGAGAGAGAGAGACAAGCATGACCAATAAGACATAAAAGTTTGTTGCCCTTGTTGCTTTATATGTTCAATTGGGGTCCAATGGAGCTCGCTTTCTTTGCTTTGCTTTGAGCATTTTCATGCAGCTAACATTAGGGGGGTCCTCACTCTCTCCCCTAACTCTAATGCATTCCTCAGCTTTGCATAGAACCTTGTGCACACAATTCTTGGCACAAAAGATGATCTTGATTACTTGATCAAAATCCTGAAAACACTCCATCTCTACATGTAGAAGACAAATTATGAACTAAAGAATCTAATTATACAAGTGCTTGTACATAATCAAAAAGCAGTTTCAGGTAAGAAAATGGAAACAAAGGACCCCCATCTAAGACCTTGTAGAATATAGGAACTATTGAAAGAGAAAGCATAAAAGCAGATTTCGGCTTTTGCCTAGATTAGCAGTTTTCTTGCTTGGTAAGTGCCTTGTATTTTTTTCCATTTTGGAATTAACCCGATTGCACGTAACAGAAACAGTCCCGGTCAGTGCATCTTCAGCTGGAAAAACTTACTATTACAGGCAAATTGTCAAAGGATGCCTTAAGATTATTCAACATTTCAAATAGGCTTCAAGATCAAGAGTCCCACCACAGAAAAAGAAAACTCAACAAAAGGCTATTGGAATAGATAAAGCCAGAAGCATGTTTATTTTAATCTCTGAAGTTTTTTCAATCACTATAAAACTGGACAATAATGTTTTTTGGTCCCCCTAATGTCACAAATTGACACCAATATACTATATACAGCCACAGAAAAAAAAAATGTAGCACGTTCTGAAGTCTCTACAAAAAAATATACAATATAATATACACACACACACACACACACACACACACACACACATACATACATACACACAAAAGCATTCCAAACTGTTCAGTAAAAGATGAGCTTATCAAACTTTGAACAAGTTTCATTGTTACGCAATGAATCCTGGCACACTTTAACGCTTTAGAAGGAGTAAGAAGATTCACATGGTAGTACTAATTTACAAAATCAATCACCAACACAGAAAAATAGAGCAAGATGGACTACAGCTGCTTATATTTTACTAGATGAGTGGAGCTGTAGTATCTTTAGAAGATAACAAAACTAGCTGCTTAATCCCCACCACATTTTTTCATAAAAATAAAAAATAAAAAATCCACACCATATTTTCATGACACAAGATGATTGACAGAAGGAGTACAAAATTCCCATAATTATTATCACCTATAAACCTCATCCCTTAACACTACATATTTCTCAGTCATTCCCTGACATCACAAGAAAACACCCTGAAAGTGATGTGATAAAAGATAACGAGAAAAATAATCCTCCGGCAACCTCCAAGTGTAGGACCAAGCCATGTGATCCTTAGGCATAATGTAAAGCATACATAATAATTTAATATACCAAACAAATGAATAACTTGCTGTGCAGAATAAATTGTAAATTTTTCACACTATCACCTGTCATTGGACAACAAAGCTATATGGTCTAATAATGAATACACATACTAGCTTGTCTTATTGAATAATCAATTTGGTTGTATAAAAGAACAGAGGCAATACCATCAGAACAGCTTTCTATCTATCTAATAGCATGAGTCGATAAGCCACGAAGCTCTTATTTCCAAAAAAGTTTCATTGTCACTGTTTCCAGAGGTACAGAATGGAAACTGTCATTTTCAGTCTAGATATGATTTTACGAACAAATCATGATCTTTAGTTTGGGATTCCCGCTAAATAATTGTAGTTCAGTGACACCTGTAGGGCAACTCTTTCAATCATGTGGGAACTATATGTAAGGTCCACTAAAGTTAACAATTCTTTCTTCAACAGTTGGTTCATGTATGAACAATTTATTTGGTCCCGCCAAGGGATATTGATCTTCTAAATAAAAATTTACTTACATGGTCCCAACTTCCACTGAGATCTATTGTTTCTTTCAATCTCCAACAAGAGATAAAAAAGAGAACTGATAAAAGAGCAGAAAGAAAGCGAATAATACCTAAGAACAATGATAGGAGAACTGCACATTGAAACCCATATTGAGAAATACATATATCTGCACTGAAAAATACAACGTAAATGCTTGAAAGAAGTTTGAAGGCTTCTGGAAAGGAAAGAGTGCTTAATAACTTATTTGAAAATTAGCATGATCCCAAATCAAAGATTGATAATAATGAGGTAGTACTAATTTATACCCAGTAAACTCCGAAAACAGAATCCCCAATCCAATCTATAAAGAATTAGAATCAGTACCGCACAACAAAACTGAACCTGTCTTAAATTTTATTCAAGATTAAGTTAAAGAAAATTTGAAGCATTCCCAAGATAAATCATCAATTAGAATTCGAGGTTCCAGCATTTAAGCGGTATAGGATGCTAAGTGGGATAACAATCACACCCGATATCATTGATATATGCATGTAGAATAGTCAATATGTTTTTCAAATAATCTTGAATTACATAACGAAGATTAACATAAATACACCATGAATTCAAGTAACTTAACCCATTTAAATAAGTATTACATTTTTAGTGCAGTGAGGCTGAAACATACAAGTTTTTTCTTGTTCTATAAGCAACTTCCACTTGTCCTGGAAAAAAAAAAAACATAATAGCTGAATGGAAAAGAGACAATATTCTTCATTTAAAACTCAAAAGTATTAATTGAGGATTTGAAGTGACCCATCTTGGCCAGTCAAATAAACATATCCTTGTCTTTACAGGATTCTTACTTTTGCACACAGTATCTTTGAATACAACTCATTCCCTAAAGAGACACAAGTAAGGAATGTAAGATGTACATAAATTGAGTTTGAAGGATCCGGTGTTGATTCTACGCTAGAGAAACCAACAGATTTTTATGAGCAAAAACATGTGCTTGAAGCCAGATCCTTAGCATTTAATATGTACAACAGGTAGGGTTAGTTGGGACGCTTTGAATCTACTTTCTACCGACAAACTGCAATACAGTATCACCCCCTACCAGAAATTAAAGGAAGACCGTACCCTAGTCATTGCTTTAAACACTTCAAGAAACTAAGAAAAATAGATATCATTAACCCTCTTAAAAGTAGCAGCCTTTAAAGCCAAATGGTATTTCTCCTCCTCTTAAAGTGGGTTCTTTCAGTTGCGAGTTTGGAATTCTCTCATTCCCTGCCAACCAACCCCCGCCCCCCCGCCTCCAACCGGCCCGCATTCTCCTAAATAATAATAATAATAATAATAATAATAATAATAATAAAAGAATAAAATTCCTATGTATCTAACTTACAAAACTTCATTGTGAAGTTACAAGGTCATTTATACTTTTTGAACTGTTCAAATTACAGGTTTGAATATATTGAAGTTCAAAAGCTACAGTGAACTAATTGTATATAAATGATGAATTCCAACAATAAGATCCATTTATCAACTAATTTAAGTACATAATTAGTTTATAAATTTCTTACAAATTTGAGAAAATCAGCCTGATACACCATGGGTTTGAGTCATCTCCTCATGGTCATTAAGCATCAAGGAAAGATAAACTAACAAACCTGCAACATAAAACCCAATACTCCTCTTAGAATATATAGACAATACACTAATCAAAACCACACAACAAAATCCGAATACAAAGTGCTTATAATAACCACAAATTACCATGAAGATCAACTACGTGGTGAGAGTATCAGCCAAAGTTGAGAGGAGAAAATTATACAAGCTCTAGATACAACATCTGGAGTCTTTCAACAAAATCATTATAAACCTCACATCAAAGCATCCAAATTCCGTGTGGCAGAGTTACAGTAAAACTTTTCCTACTACTGTTTGAAGTGTCTTTTCCGACTTCCTCTTCTTTTGTGCCCACTCAGGTCCATAAATTGCAAGATGTGTCCGACCAAACCGTCGATCCTTTATCTGCATTTGCAAATTATCAAAAAATAAATCCCACTTGACATGTCTATATCACTTCATCCACATACAAAAATCAAATTATTTGCCATGCTAAAACTATGCCTTTGGTTAGATCAATGGTAGCAGAGTGTTCTGTTCCATTAGAAAAAAATATATATATATATATATTCTAGTAAAATCTGAATTTCAAGAAAGGCAATCAGCCCATAAGCATGGAACACTTTAGTACTTGAAATTTCTCATAAATCCTAGTTGAGTACCCAATCTGCCACCTTTTCTACAGCTTCATTCAAAGCTTATATGATTATATTGTAGATTTCATAGTAATAAGCACACAAACACTGATAGATTACTTATTTCTCTTAATAAAATTAATGCATGTAGATAAACTAACTACTCACAGAAGAAAGTACCTTAACAAGGCATCCGCATGACTCCAGCATATCTGTTCTTATAGGATACTCTACTACCTAGACCATGAAAATTCAGAGACAACAAAAATTAGCAAAAACAGAAGAACCAAAAATTAAGTCAAGAAGCAAACAAGCAATTCATACTTACAATAAAGGTGTCTTTTCCAATTAAGGCTGACTTTGAAATTTGATCCATCAGTACCCCATAATCCACTTGTGTATATGGAGGTGTAACACTAATGTAATCAAACGGTCCATCTTTACCTACACTCATCCAGATCTTGATATGTCACAGCAGTGGATATAAGATGAAGTTAATTTTAATTAAAGAACTTAGATATTATTATACCAAAAGTAAAACAAGAAAATTAGTCATCCAATGTGTCATTTTGGTCAATATTCTCTAACAAACTACTTTTGTTTTTAGGGTTATATCCTACGCTAACAATTTCATATGTTTCAGAAAATGCAAGAAAATGTGTTCTGCAGACTTAACGACAGGTTGCTTTATACAAACATTATATCAAATATTATTCACTTAGACGCAGTGTTTATCAAGAACACATCTTATTATTAGCAGTGTCAGGATCAACATTTACGCTTGACTAACAAGAACATCATCCACACACAAGCATTAACAGTCCAGGAACTTTCATATGCTGCAAGATTTTTTCCATGTCAAAGCCTAACGCCAACAAGCCAAGCATATATGTCCATATAAAACTTCTACAAAGTTAAGTCATTTGTCAGAGGCTAGAGGGTAGTGTCTATCAAAGAAAGCACGACATACCTACAAATGAGTCTGCTCGTTCAAAGAAAGTTTCAACACGAACTGTGTGTATTGTTGAAACATCGAGAAACCCAGTCCATTCCAAGTTTGGCTGCAGAATGTTTGATACAACCCAAGGGTCCATCTCGATAAAATGTACCTATGATTAACAAATACAGACAGAAAGGAATCTCAATGAATATACAGAAAACAGAAGGCAAGGAAAGTTATTAACAGTTAAAAGGAAATATATATTGAATAACTCATTATATAAAACTAATTACTTTGTAGTTAGCAAAAGGTCATGACAAAAGTAGCTAAAGACCATATTTTGACGAATCAAGATACATGTGATAAGTTAGTAGATGCACCTCAGAACATCCTCGGCTAATAGCTTCAATACCAACAGATCCAGTTCCGCTGTACAAGTCTAACCAGCGACCAGGCCTTAAAGATGCAGGACAACCACCAGCTACCTAAGAATGGTAGAATGAATTATTCATGGTATTGTATAATTAATTCATGCCAACTCAATAGCATAGAAAACGGAGATATCCATATCTAATTGGCAATCAGCTTAAGATAGTGTTACAGATGCTACCTGCAAAATATCAAAAGCTGCACCTTTTACAACTTCCATCATTGGGCGCACATTCATGCCCTTTGGAGATAGCAACTTCTTTCTTTTAGCCTTTCCTCCAAGCACCTATAATGGCCAACATATTGGATATTCTCAGACAACAAAAATTTACAATTACTAAGATTACATAAACCCCAGGCACGTTATGATTTCCTATAGAAACTGAGCCACCCTCTGTGTTCTCTATAGACTGTATATGTAATAATAAAACTTTAAAGGCGTGGTTTCATAATATTCCAACCAATTCATTTAGCAAGACCGACGCTGATGGGTTGGAAATCTCACATGACATGTAAAGATAAAGACCATTTAAAGTTTCATTCAGCCATCTGTTTACACCCACCGGAACATAATTTTCTGCCATGTGTACACCATTATCAATGAAAAGCCTCCACAAAAGGAGCAAGTGAACTATATGTACACATTACATTAGCTTAAATTCCACACACGTATTAAACCCCTATGACAATGATATAGTTTCAACACCATTTCTCAGACATGCTAGTAAATCCACAAAAAAGAATCCAAAACAACCAACTGCATACCACAAATTCCTCCACATTCATTAATCATCATTAAACAATCTCTTGAACTAGAAATTATTACAATTCATTTCTTCACTGCATAAACATAAACCAAGAAAAACTAACCCAAATGCATACCTGAAGCAACCTATGAATTTCCCTTGACTCCTTCTCCTTAGGTTCTTCATCTGGAACAAACTTTGCTCCTCTTCCTTTCTTCTGCAGTTCCTTTCTCCTTTTTGTCTACAAACCATCCAATTCACAACAAAATACTTTAAAAAACAAACAACAACATTAAAAAAAGAAGTTATAAAATTCAAATCTTTGTCTCTTCCATTGACAAACCATCACGTATAAACAAAATCCAATATCCATGCTTCTTCAAAAGACAAACCTTAGAAGAAGGTTCAGATAAGAACTCATCTGGGTTAAGACCATAGCTTCTCAACAACTCTTTCTTGTCTTCAGTCGTCAACCCACTTCCTGATTCTGACCAACAACCATGAAAACACATACAAGAGTCAAGTCTTCGACAAGTGAAAAACAAAAATGAAAACTTTCAAGTTTAATGGCAAGCTCTGAACTTACTAGAAGATAAGACGATGATGGGAGGTTGTCTTTGTTTTTGATAGATGGGTCTGGAGATATAAGTAGAAAAGAGAGAAAATTTGGTATCAAAATGGAGGCTTGTTGGAGAGAGAATCGGAGATGGTGAGACTGCTGACATTGTTGTTCTCGTTTCAGTTGCTGCTTGAGTCGAAGTATCAGTCTGCTATTTAGATTTTTCTCAAAAAAATAAAAACCCAAACGATAAGAAAGTTTAGATTTTTAAGTATATAATTACACGTTGACATAATGACATTTTAAGCTAATAAAATATGACTATGATTTTTATTTATTTTCTTAAAAACAAATTAGAGTTATTTATTTTCTTAAAAACATATTTTCTAATAATTAATTATCAATCATGAATATAAATTTCTAGTCATAATCATACAAAGTGTACATTTGGGAAAGCTTGTCTACGGGCTAAAAGAGTTTTTTTAATTAAAAAAGCTCTTTTCAATTTTTTTTTTGGTATCGTTTGATTGTCACCCAGTAGAGTTTTTAGATGATTAAAAATGTTGTTTTACGTCTACTTGGAGAAGTCCAAATTTAAAACTTTTCCAAGTAGATCTTTTAGAGTTTTTTTTTTTTTTAATAACACTAAAATCTCAAATATAACCCTATAATTTAATATTTGTTAGAATATTTTGGTAATTCTGTCATTAAAAAAACTTTTTTTTAATTGACAACCAAATGACCAACGATTTTCATTTAAAAGCTCTACATCTAAAAAATCTACTTGAGAAGCTCTCCCAAACGTACTCAAATTCAAGTGCAAGAAAACTTTTCCTTTCTTATATGATCAACTGTTTGAACCGTATTAAGGGCCTGTTTGGCTAAGCTTTTGAAGGGGTCAAAAGCTCTTTTGGAACCTAAAAACTGCTTTTGAACATGTTTGGATAATTCTACAAAAGAGCTTATCCAATTTGAAAGCTCTTCCAGCAGAAGCAACCCTCACCATGCTTCTCTTGGAAGCTCTTCTAAGAAAACCGGGAAGCCAAAATTTCATTTAATGAAACTTTCATAATTCCAACTTTACCCTCCTATATAAATCACACTTCAAGCTTGTCTGAAACAAAAATCCCAAATCAACATGAAATCCCTAAATTCCTCCCCCATATCACATCGTCTTCTTCATTTTTTTTTTTTTTTTTTTTCTGAAATCTCTTTTTCCTGACACGATCCGATGGCGGTGGAGAGGGAGGATGGGGACGAGAACAGGTCGGGATCCGAGATGAGGAGGACGAGGAAGCAGCCGGAGTGTACCAAGGAGGCGGACTCGGCGACAATTATGATGAGGACGATGGAGAACTCGAACGAGGACCCGTTGTCTGCGTGGACCCGTTGTCGGTGAGGACATTGAAATGGCCACGACTGGTGTGGACACCGTAGACGACGGAGATGGAGCTGATTTGCTCATTTCTGCCAATTGACTTTCTTTTTAAAAATTTTTTTTTACAAAAATTGATGTGCTTTTGATTGAAGGAGAAGACTTGGATTATTACAATTGAGCTGGAATACCGTAATTTATTTGGATTTGAGGAATTGATTTTGTAGTTTTTTTGTGGAATTGATTTTTGGTTTTGTTGCTGGAATTTGGATGAAGGAATTTGGATGGAGCGGATTTGCTCATTTTTACCAATTGACTTTCTTTTTTTAATTTTTTTTTACAAAAATTGATGTGCTTTTGATTGAAGGAGAAGACTTGGATTATTACAATTGAGCTGGAATACCATAATTTATTTGGATTTGAGGAATTGATTTTGTAGTTTTTTTGTGGAATTGATTTTTGGTTTTGTTGCTGGAATTTGGATGAAGAAATCTGGATTGAGTCTGGGGATGAGAAAATGTAAGAAAGAGAAATCAGAAATGGCAAGTAATTTGGAAGGGTAATATGGTAATATCATAATTAGAAGAGATTTTAAAATATTCCAACCAAACAGTCTCAAAAGCTCTTCTTGATACAAAAGCTCTTTTAGAATATATCATCCAAACGGTAACTAAAAAGTTGAGGCTTTTACTTCTCTTCTTCTATTGCTAAAAGCCAAAAGTAAAAGTTATCCCAAACGGGCCCTAATAATGTCTGAATTTAGACATAACTTCATATATTAATTAGTTGAATTATATTAGTAGGGCTTAATTTCAAACACGTCCTCTTCTAATAAGATTAACTATTCGAACCACACTAATAAAGTAATAATATTTGATTTTAGATATATCCTAGTCTCATGTGAATAATTATTTAAACCGCACTAATAGTATTTGATTTCATATACGTTCTTACGGATCTCGATCACACATAGTGTCAAATTCATAATATTTGTACTACTCATGCTTTCATATCTAATTGATTAATAGAAAAGAAAAACTAAAATATTTTTAAAGACTTCTAAAAGAAAAGGAAAAAAAAAAAAAAACTTATATATTATGAGCATTTTTGCAAATATTACTTGATAGAGGGGGGGAAAATCAATTTAACCTATACTTTCTTCAGCCCAAACCCAATTAAGAAATTAAAGGCCCATTACAAGCCCACAAAAGCCCAAAATTCCTCGAAACTTCCAATCAATCACCGAACAAAAACAACACGTGCTTGCTTACGTGTACAAAAAAAGACGACGTGTATAATCACAAAACCGAGATAGGGTGGGGTGGGTCCACCATCGACCGAAAAACGTTTGACTTTTCAAAGTTTGATAAGAAAGAACTTGCGTTGATGCGTTCTCGTCTCGAAAAAACATACACCCCACTAAAATAATTCTCAATATAAAAACCAGTTCGTCTTCGCCTCAAACTAAAATAACAGTCAAAAAGCTCTCATCAATCTCTTTCTTGTCGTTAGACGACAATCTAGACTTGTATTCTTGAATTTGCATACAGAGATTGATGGGGGTTTGTGGGTCGAAGCTATCAGAGGAGGGGAAGAAGACGAGGGATTTGAAGAGAAGAAGAATCACAAAACGACGACGTCGTGGTGGTGGTGGTGGTTCTTCCTGTAAAGTTGACAACAGGGTCGATGTTATCAAGTCTTCAACACTTCAACTTCAAGGTTGGTTTTTTGGATTCAAATCTCAAATGGTTTTTTTTTTGGCTTGGATTAATTGTTTATTTGGGTTTGTTGTGTTTTGTTTTGATATGATTTTTTCATGTTCATTGTAGCTATATATATGGAGTTTTTTTTATTTATTTATTCATTTTCATTTATTTAAATGCATTGATTAATTAACTCTTACTTAGTTTTTTTTTAAGCTTATTTAATAATTGGGGATCAATCTTGGTTTTTTATTTGGTATTTTATTAGATGTTCATTGTGGCTATATATGGATTTTTTTTTTGTTTATTAATATTTTGTGCTAAAATATGTATATATATATACCATATATAGTCAATTTCTTTGTTTAATTTAGCTGCATTGATTAATTAGCTCTCACTTAGTTCCTTGGAGTTTATATGATAATTGCTGAGCAATCTTGGTTTTGATTTGGTGGTGTTGTTAACAGGAAATGTTGATTTGGCTTGGTTCGATTCTCATTCCGAATTGGATGATGACTTTCACAGTGTTCGTGATGGTATGTGATTCTAAGCATATACAATTTGTTGATAAGAAACTCTCTTTTATTATTTTTGTTATTTTTTTTTGTCTCCTTTTCGTCTTCTGCGGTTAAAACGAGATCAAATTTGAATCAAGATTTGATTTCCATTTATGCAGATTTCATGTCTCCTAGGGGTTTAGAAAATGTGCCCACATTGAGGGTTTCATCGCCTAGAGACACGAATCAAAAGGAACAAAATGTGGATACCAAGCATGTGCAGCAACCAAATAATCGTTGGCAACGTCTTCGTTCAACTGTGCTCTCAGCTGATAAACGAAAATCATGTAATCCGAATACACAAAAATCAAGGTGGAAAGCACTTTCACGACTTTCCTTTAAGTTCAGGGAAGGGCATTCTAATCCAACATTATGTGAGTGTATCCTTCTGTTTTTAATCATTATGTTGCCATTCTTTTTGCCATATATCAACGTTTATGTGTGCATATGACATTTCCGCTAATTCAGTTTTGATAAATGTCTACTATGCTAGCCTTTATACTATAATTATGATGGTAATAGGTAGGCATCGTTAGACATCATCTCATGTATAGTCTCTGTTTTGTTACAGTCTCACCCAAGGTACTTCTGCAAAGGCCAATAGCTGGTTCCTCAATTCGATGTTGCACCTTAGAGGATATGATGTCTGATTGTTGGTCACCTATTGACCCGAGTACTTTCAAAGTCCGAGGACCGAACTATTCCAGGTGAGGGCATAGTATCTTAATAGGATTTTGTTTTCTGATTTGAGATAGCTTGTTATGCTGCTTGTGTGTAATTTACATGGAGTACATCATTTACTAATTCTTCAGTTGCTTGTTAGGTACTTCATGATTTTGGACTGAATAGATTACTTTTCGCTGCCTGAACTTTGTATCGAACCTTTTCAATTTCTTTTATAGGGATAAGAAGAAAGATTTTGCTCCTAGCTGTGCTGCATTTTTCCCCTTTGGTGCTGATGTCTTCCTATCTCAACGGAAAATTGATCACATAGCTCGTTTTGTGGAACTTCCTGTCATGAATTTATCTGACGATTTCCCTTCCATCCTTGTTGTTAATATACAGGTACTTAAATATTTGTTTTTTTTTTCCTCTTGGCCTGAAATCAAGTAACAATGACTTTAAACTTACTGCATGAATTCATGAAATTCGTTTTAACTATACTATTACGATGTTCATTTACATCCTCTGTGCCGGACACAAAAATCTTTTGTTTTCTTTTCTTTTTGTCTGCAGACGAGAATAAAATATCATTTTCTTCCTTATCAGACATAGTGACATACTATGCAAAACTTCATAATGAATGATTCTTGTTTCTAACCTTCAGATACCATCGTATCCTGCCGCAATGTTTCAAAGTGAAAATGATGGAGAAGGAATGAATTTGGTTTTGTACTTCAAGATATCTGAAAGTTACTCAAAGGAGCTACCACTTCATTTCCAAGAAAATATCAGGGTAAGATTTTCCCCAGATTTATGCTTCTTAGTCTTGCAGTAGGTCTAAATTTCACTGTTTATCAAGTTCTTTGTTTCGGAAAGTTGACAAATTTTACAATAAGTGTAAGCGACAGTGCCCATTAACCAGCCCGTATCCATGTTTTATGTGAACAGAGGATGATCAATGATGAAGTGGAGAGGGTTAAAAGTTTCCCTTTAGATACAATTGTGCCCTTTAGAGAAAGGTTGAAACTCTTGGCCCGAGTGTCAAATGTGGAGGATCTTCAATTAAGCACAGCTGAGAAGAGGCTTATGAATGCTTATAATGAAAAGCCTGTTCTGTCGCGTCCTCAACATGAATTTTACACGGTAATCTTTCCTTTCAACTTCGTAGTGACATTTTCTATAATATCGAATACATTGATTAACATGATAAAAAGAAATTCATATCGATAGTTCCCCTCTCGCTTTCTGGTAATTTATGCCATGACATGAATTTGGAACTATAGATGCTGATGTGAAAGCTGTTTACAGGGAGAAAACTATTTTGAAATTGATCTGGACATTCACAGATTCAACTACATCTCCAGAAAAGGTTATGATTCATTTCGAGACAGATTTAAGCATTGTATATTGGATTTTGGTCTGACAATTCAGGTGAGTTTCGTTATCACAAGGGTCGATTTCTACTCTCACCGAATATTTCTATCTGATACATTCCTTACATAATCTCTTATACTGAAACAGGAAAACAAGGCTGAAAACTTGCCGGAGCATATCTTATGCTGCATTCGATTGAATAAAATCGACTACTCCAGTTACCGTCAACTGGGGATCTAAAACACCAAATGTGTGAAGGTTTCTCAGTCAATTATCGAAGAGCTGATAGAGAACCATAACCATTTTTTTCTTCTTTCTTTATAGGATGAAAATAAATTTTTGTAGCCTTCATTTTTTTATTTTTTATTTTTTTTTTCATTTTTTCACTTTGAGGGTCATCATTTATTCTCTCTGATTGAAGGAAAATTAATTTAAAAAAAAAAAAAAAAAAAAGGTAGAAAACAGAAATTCTCCTTCTCTATGTACAATTATGATTGTTGTTTTCTCTTTCAATTATGATTGTTGAAAAAACTATACATTTGGAGGCATATAATTGACATCTTCAACAAACAAAGTTCATATAATATTCATAATGTTCTATGGATTTTAGAGAAAATGAGAGAAACTTTTAGATGATAAAAGGAAGAGAAAGAGAAATGCAGAATTATATCCAAACTCAACAATCGTACACATACATGAATAACAAATCAACAATGGAGATTCAAGAACCCCCACATCGTCCGAAAATGGCAGAAAAACCACACCTTTGAGGCTTGTGTTTTTGCTGGACATTGTTGTTTGCTTTAATTGGTGTAGAAGGATTCCTTTTATGAACAGTTTCCTCTCTGAATCTTCCATTGCTTGCCACATTCTTCTCTTCTTCTCTCCCGG
Organism: Acer campestre; assembly: GCA_954870605.1. Classification (NCBI taxonomy): domain Eukaryota; kingdom Viridiplantae; phylum Streptophyta; class Magnoliopsida; order Sapindales; family Sapindaceae; genus Acer; species Acer campestre. Next base: position 31,721,787 of record OX940805.1, on the reverse strand, counting down.
CTGTTGCTGTTGACAAGCCGTTTACCGGATCACGAACAATCCTTTCATCCCATATCAGCCCGGAAGACCCTTGTCTCCGGAAAGAAACAGATGATCTCTGTAATGCTGTCATTGATCAATGATCAATCAAATTTTTATTTTTCATTTTCACTTTGGAGGTGTTTTTTTTTTTCATTTTTCATTTTTCTTCCTTTAACTAACTTAACCGTTTTTGGTTTGAAGTTAGTGGCTTACAAAGCTTGAATTAAGATGCTGTTAGTTGCTATAATTAGGTGATAAACAGATATGAATAGTCGTTTTTGGGCATCGAAAAGTTCCTATTTTTAGGTGGTGACATGAATCTCATTGCCTTCATGAGCTGGAAAATTTAATAACAACACAGATTCAATTTAACAAATTTATTGGAGTTGCTACTATTATTGAAAGATGGCATATCAAGTTCTCTTAAACAGTTTTGATGATCTTGAAGCTCATTAAAACACAACCAAAAAAAACAAAAACACAGCTTTAGTGATCCTTCATTGAAGCATTAGGATGTTGTTTCATGGAAGTACCAAATCATTAATCGAAAGAGGTGTCGAGAAGTTCAAACAATTTGGAACTCATCTCACTGTCCTGACACAAGATAGCATCCAAAAATGAGCTACCAGAAGATGAGGAAGCCTCAGCAGGTGTGTTGTTGATGGCTTGATCATCATTTCCAATATTGTTGTCAAACTTTTTCTCATTTGTGCTGTTAATTTGGCACACAGTTGTCTCATTTTCTGCCAGAGTTAATGAGTTGGTTGATGAAAACATACCCTGATCATCATCAGGCTGTTGTGGGAAATCCGGAGACGAAATCGGGTCACAGAGGAGGAACTCACTCCAGCTGAAAGGAGAAGAGGGTGTGGTGATGATTTGAGGCTGCTGCTGCACTGTTGAGCTCAGTTGAGAAATAGTACTAGAAGATGGTGAAGAACAAGAAGAGTTTACTTGATCACTGAAGGGATTTGGATTTGGTTGGATGATGATCTCTTGGTTGGGGACTTGAAATTGAGGCAAGAATTCCCATGATGGGTTGCTATAAAGATTGGAATTTTCTTGGACAAAACCTGTACTAGGATTCATGATCACATTATTATTAGAGGAGCTTTCATTTAGAACCATTGTAGATGGTTCTGATTTGGACATTAACATCATCTTCTTGTTGTTGTTGTAGTGAATGTTTCTTCTTCCAAAACGGTTTCCAGCATTATTATTTCCGAGGCCGCTGATGTTTCCAAAATCAGTAAAGATCTGAGAAAATGGCTTGTGAGTTATAGGATCAATTCCCATTTTCGAAAGCTTCTTCCTCAGCTTAGTGTTCCAGTAGTTTTTCACATCATTGTCTGTTCTTCCAGGAAGTTGCTTTGCAATTAGAGACCATCTGTGCACCACAAAGAAGCAATGAAGTTTTGTTAGAGAGTGAAAGAGAGAGATAGAAGTCATGCAACTTGCACTCATGAGAACAGTAAATTAAACAAGAAGTTGTTTAAAAGTTGTTACCGATTGTCACTTGCGATAAACTGTGATCCCGTATGGAAAAAAACATATGGGATCCTACACCTGAAACCTAAAACGTCCTAGAAATTTGTGTTTGTAAAAATAAGATGACAAAACTGAGTATTTTTAGTTGCATAGATCTGATTTCCGATTTCGAGACTAAATTTTGCCAAGAACAAAAATCAAACATACATGGTGTTGAAAGAATAAAATGAACACAAAATCAAAATCTGAAGGAAAAAAAAAAAAAAAAAAACAGAAATCTGACCTGCTACCTATAGCTTTGTGAAGATTAATAATGTGTTCTTCTTCTTCTGAAGTGAAGCCGTCATGTTTGAGGTCAGGCCTCAAGTAATTGGTCCACCTAAGTCTACAACTCTTACCACATCTGTTAAGTCCTGTGAACCACAAAAATCATATACTGTGTAAAATGAGTTAATAATGAAACTTGTAAAAAGAAAACATGAAAGAAAACATGAAATATCAGGAGTGAAGAGTAGAGTTTCTTTTGGGAACCTGCTTTCTTAGGTACCAAAGTCCAATTGCCAGTTCCATGGTCTGATACATATGCAAGTATCTTGGCATCTTCCTCTGGAGTCCAAAGACCCCTTTTGACGTTCGACTTGTCACAGCACGGTGGCCTCCCCATCAGACAGTGGTGGTGGTGGTGGTGGTGGTGAGGAGGAGGTATGTACTGGTGATGCAATTCTAAAAGCTTGAGAGATGAAGAACATTTAAGAGAGAAAAAAGGAAGCATATTTTTGAAGCGGTGAAAGTGGCAAAAAATGCATGTAAATGTAATCCCAAATTAACAGCAATTGCATGATTTGATTTCATCTTGTGTCAATAACGGTTTCAAATGACATCACAAAATTATGCTCATTCTCTCTCTCTCTCTCTCTTACAAAAACAGCAAAAACTTCTGATAAAAATATGAGATAATTTAACTGTATTATAAATAAGCTCAATGTGTGTGCTACAAAAGTTTTTATTTATAATTATTATTATTGTATCGTCTGGCGGATACCCCTGTAAAAACAGTCACAACAACACAACTCAATGCTATACACAATTACAAACTATAAAAGGGATTATAGTCCATCCTTCTCATTTGGGAAAGACCTGGGAACGGGGGCGTGTCCTATGATGAAGATGAGCATGTTTTGCAACTCTTCCTACAAAATCCAGGACTGTCTTCACTGCCCACCATATATTTAGGGTTTTTCTTGCACTCGCCTGCCTTTGCCCAAGTGACGCAGTTTGGATTCTCATCGACACAATCCCCACTTGTTGTATGTATCATTGATTTCTCAAAGGATCTAACATGAATCCACTTGGTTGCAGACCACTTCTCACCCTCAATAACTGGGCAGCTTCCATGCAGGCTTTTTGGATCGGTAGTTGCATCGGGATGAAGACTGTAGAACAGCAAGGCATCACCCTTCCTGGTTTTCACTGCAAGTAGAGACATGATGAAAATTTAATCACTAATTAAAATATACGGCTGCTAACCTGAATGCTACACATTTAAACAATATCAAGACTAAATTAGACGAAGCCTGTTAGAAAGTGCATTAATTAAACTCGTTTAAAATGTTCATGACTTCATGTCTACTTCAGTTTTCCACTGTGATACCTTTATTACGAGAAAATTATAAGAAAAGACTTAATCGGTTTAATTAGTCTGGACCAACTTTCACATGTATGAATGAAGCTACTAATCCATGGCAGAAATATCAAGGTCAGATAAAGTTCATCGAAAAAACCTGCATAGCCGTTTCTAGCACATTCAGACCAGCTCTCGTCTTTTGATTGAGACATTTTTTCCTGCAGAACATAAACGGTTTTTTGAATCCGGTTGAGAGGAAAGAACATGGAATGTCCAACATGAAGGAATGGGGAAAGAGAATTCAAACTAGAAAGTGTTTACCTCTGAGTTGGGAAAGATCGTTTCTCCACCCTTCTCGACATCAGACAAATACATCAACACTGTGACAACCCTGTGGCCACCCAGCTCTTGATTAACCTTGTCATGAAAATAATCAAAATGCGGTTCATACTTTTGACCGTTCTCATAGTGCAGTATTTGAATGGACTCCCCGTTTTCTGATTACAAGACCACGTTTAAGAAGGATGAGACAATTCGTTATACATATATTAAAAATCATAAGTCAGCAACAAGAATGTAATCAGTATACCTATTGGAAGAAAGGTCCATGCAGCAATCCTGTCCTCAATAGCTGCAACTACCTCATCCTTTGAAGGCAAACAAAGAACATCGTACAAGAATTAGAAGTTCAAACACCAATAAACCTCATAACATATCGGAAATACAGATACAGTTATTGTTGTAATCTACTGCTATAGAAACAACATAACATAACATAACTACATACAGAGATCCTTTTCTTTTCAAATCGGCCCGAATGCCAAACAACATAACATAACTACATACAGAGATCCTTTTCTTTTCTATCTATTTGACTGTCAATGAAAAGTATTTTATAAATATGAATGTATTACAATGTAAACAAGCCTGCCCACAAAGCCAGGACCATCCTGGAAGAATAAGTCGGACTTCTACGAAGATCATTAGTGAGAGTCTGAAAATTATGATTAACATGCAGTTTGAAACTAGCCAAAGCCCATAATCTTTTACAAAGTCACTGCATGATGAACATGCCTTTAAATTTATAAATCCAGCTGACACCATTGATTGTGCAATCGTTCAGAGCATTGAAGAATGTTCTTACCTATCCCAAAACCAGGGTTGACTATTCAATCAAAATAAAAACCATGGATACTGTAATTGAATTTAGTAATAGATCAAGCAACAGCCTTTCAAGCTACACACGGATATCTTACGGTTCATGTTAACCAGACAATAACTATGCAAGGCAACAGTTTATTAGTGACAAAGCAAGTGATTACTTCAAAATCACAAATGCAGCTTCTGAACTTAACAATAGTTTCTAGAAAGAAGGGTAACAAGTATTCACACAGAAAGATATAACCATTAACATGAAACCAGCAATGATAAACATAACCACTGCTTATTTGGATTGTAGACAACTAAAGTATAGTTGAAACGCTGATAATAAGAAAGTAGGATCGCAAATTCTCTCACAACTCATTATGACTTCATGACATTACATGGCAGTACAAGGGCAGTTTATTGGGTGTAAAAAACTATTATTGCTTGAACATTCCATTACAGGTTCCATAAAATAAGAACTACTGAGTAAAGCCAAGAACATCTAGTCCATATTCACTCTCGCTTGATCAACAAATACAAACCCGAATGCAGATACCAAAACAACCCTAGAACTTAGATTGACATTCACCATTAGCAAACCACAAGTCACAAGCATATTATAACACACTAATACATTCTACTCTTCTTTTTGCACACTAAGCACATTACTATAACAGTAAGAATCTACCATTTTCATGGTAACAACATTGAATCGAAAAAAAGAACCCATAAAACACTATCATTTACGAAAGGAGAAAATTACCCACCTGAGCCTTGCCGAGAAACATTCCTGAACTCGTTCGAACTTCACTCTCTACACTCTTACCGGACTCATTATCTGCCACCATTGACTTCTCAAGCTTGTCCTTTGCCTAATAATCCACCAAATCAACGCAATCCATTTTCAGCCCACAATTAATTAATTAAAAATAACAATTTTTTTCACAGAAAGTTAATAACTATCACATTCTCATCTTAAACTGAAAACACAAAACTTCAAACAGGAATCTGAAACACTATGAAAAACCAAAATAATAAAAGGGAAATTTTTGCTAACCAGATCAATAAGATGGTCACACTCCTCATCTGAGAGAAACCCTTTATATAAAAAAGCCCTGAATAATCACAATAAACAAATCAAAATTGAAAATTCTATACCCACCAAAAAAAAAAAAAAAACAATAAAAACAGAAACAGAAACAGTTTATAGATTGTACCTTGGACTCCATGAAAGCTGAGTGACACGTGTGGGGTTAAATGTAACGCTTTTCTTCAACCTCGAAACAGATCCTTGCCTGCGCAAAAAAAAGAAAATTAAAAAAAAAAAAATACACAACAAAATCAAGTATTTTATCAATATATACGTATAGAGATACACATAGAGAGAGATATATACGTTTGTTTGTCAGCCAGCCAGCCGGGAATCTTGACGGAGCTGGAGAGATCAGGGAAGAAAATGAGAAGGAAACAGATAGAAAGAGCGAGAAAATGACAACAAGAAGAAGAACCCATTTCGAAAAAAGGAAATGTTTTTATCGATTTTTGAAACGCAATTGAAAGAAGAAGGTTTTTGTATCGTGTTTTTGGTTTTTGGGTAACTGTGGGGAGATTTGGTTGTTATCTGTGTTCCCAATTCGACGTGCGATTTTTGTTTTGTGAAAGTAGAACAAGTCTACTTTTGTTGTAACTTGTAACTCATAAGTCTTCTTCTTCTTCTTCTGTGTACTTTCGTTTTTTTTTTTCGTTTTGGTTTTTTAATTTTTGTCTAAATTAAGACCAGATTTATTTATGTTTTTTTGGAGCTATCAATTAAGACAGATTTAATGGGCGCCCGTGGTTTGTTGTTTTGTTGTTTTGTAGAAATGTCAATGTGTTTACCGTTGCCTTCTGGAAGTTTCCGAAACGTTTCAAAAAATTAGAGAACGTTTTATCCTATTCTTTGATGTCAATGTTAATCGAAATTAAAAAGCGGTCATTCATTCGATCTAACAATACCTTAAAATATAATTTTTTTTATAAATATGTTATGTGTTGATCCATTTTTAAAAAAGTTTTGGCTCAACAAATGTTTCAGTCATCTCCTATTATAATCATGTGATATATGTAATATGTCAATATCGTTTAAAATGAAAAAGTCGTCATTAGCTTAACAATATCTTAAAATTGAAATTTTTTTACAAATATTTTATGTGTTGATTTATTCTTAAAAGAGTTCCGATGTAAAAAATGTAACATGCATCTCTTGTTATAATCACATCACGTGACATTGTATACATATTACGTCCAAAGATGTAACAAAGATTGAACGTCAGGGTGGTTTAGAATTTTAAAATAATAATTAAAAAAAAAAATCAAATCCATATAATTTATCATAACATATGTAAATTGAATTTTTTATATATTTTTTTTGAAAGCTCATCCGAGCAGAGAACAAACACAACAAACAACCCAAGCAAGGACCCAACACAGCAGGGAACCAAGCACCAAACCCAGCAAGGACCCAAATCAGCAGGGAACCAAACACAGGCTACAACCAACAAAGCAAAGAAAAGGGCCTAAGCTAAGACATCAGGAATCATACACGGAGCACCCAACTTCCAGCCAAAATTCTTCCCCTTACTGACCGCCAACCTCGCTAGAGCCAGAGCAGAAGCTTCCAAATAGGAGCCCTTCTCCCCAATGGAGATAGAGGAAATGTTAAAAGCCTCCAAGATAATAGAGATGTCGCTAACCACATTGCCCCCATTAAAATTCAGATGACTTCTATTGTTGATCAAGGCCACTAAATTAGCAACATCAGAAACAATACTGCAAGGGAGCAAACCAAAATTTCTTCCAACCAATAATCCCTTGAAAATGGCTATAGCATTCGCTGTTAAGAACTCCAAAGCAGAATTAATAAGCAGACTGAATTTGAATACAGTAGAACCGTTAGCATCCCCCACCACAATACCAATCCCTGTCTTTCTAACCCTCAAAACCGAAACCGCCCTACAACAAATTCTGAAAAAACCAGCGAATTGAGGGGGGGGGGGGGGGGGGGGGGGGGAGGACAAAAGGTCTGGAACTGACCTGAGGATCTGGCAGAGCCCAGCAGAGGAACCTTGCTCCTATTAAAACTCCCTAAATAATCCAAGCTCCAAGCGACAGTGAAATTAATATCCGTCCTATTCGAACCAAACAGGGCAGAGTTTCTAACATACCAAATCCTCCACAAAACAATGCAGAGCAGCCCGAAATCCTTCTTTGACAGCACCCTGTAAAAAGCATAGAGAAAATCCATAAAGGAAGAGAACAACCCACTGATACCCGGATGGTGATCCTCCCACTCCCTATGAACATTAAGCAATTTCCTACAGCTCCAGAGCGCGTGCAAGGTAGTCTCCCCCTCCAAATTACACCTAGGACACCTATCATCCAGCTTGATACCTCTCTTAGAAAGGTTAGCTCTAGTAGGGATCCAATTATGCCAAGCTTTCCACACAAAGATTTTTACTTTTAAGGGAATAGCCAGCCTCCAAAAATTCTTCCACCAAGCAGCCATAACACCAGGATTGGAGCTGGAGGGGCCTTGACTATTATTCAGCTTTTGACTAACAGAATAACCACTCCTCACCGTGTAGTCTCCAGAGGCGTCATAATGCCAAATTAAGACATCGTTGTAGCTATTAGTCCCCAACGGAATGCTGACAAAGAAATCAAGCCCAATTCTAATAAAATAAGTAAATGAAAAAGGATGTTTTGAAGATTGAGATGGGCGTATTCGATTAATCTGACCGGTCCATTACAAGTATTATTTAGTTTGGAAAAAAAAAATGTAAATGCAATGGGTATTTTGATAAAATCCAATACACATTATTTTTTAAACTTAAAAAAAAAATAAAAAAATCAAGTTTTATGAAAGAAAAAATTAAAAATTAAAAATTAGCTAGTAGAGGTTAGATTTCCCATGCATAAGTACGCTCATAATTACATTAATGTCGCTCAGTCACTTAGGATTAATAAGTCGCAATCCAACCTAACAACGTCCTAAAATCTAAACTTTTTTACACTTATGTATTGATCCTTTCTTACAAGAGTTTCAGGGCTACAAATGTAACGTGCATCTCCCATTATAATCACGTCATGTGACATATGTATTTACATAACATACCGATCATACATTAATAGATTAGTAACCCATGACAACTCGTATTTATCACATGCCGTGATCCTAAGAGAAGAGATTGTTACGGGCCCAGGCCCGGCCCGGCCCGGCCCGGCCCATCACCCATTTTTTTCAAATCCTAACAGCCCATAACTTTGTTGGCATGAAGGTTGGGTTTTTGAACAGTGACAGAGCCATCATTTCCGGCCAAAGCCCTGTACTTATCCTTCCTCGTGAAGCTTGTACATTCATACGACAAGCTCGCAGCGATCGTTCTCTGTATATAATTCGCCACCACGTGGCTCGACCTCCTTCCTTCTCCTCCGCTGCCGCAGGAAGTCAGCTCGTATGGCAGCTTGTTGAGGAATGTAACCTCGTAGACGGGACTCGGGTTCATGAAGAAGTAAAACGGGTCCATACCCTTCCATCCTCTAGCCGTCGTCCCGTGAAACATGCTCATCCTGTTCGACATCGCCACCGGCACCAGCTCATCCGTCAGCTCCGCGAACAACGCCGAGAACCGCAGCAGAAACGGTTCTCTGCAGGTGGTCCCTTCTGGGCATATCGCCAAGTCGCCTTCTTTGAGGAGCTTTTTGATCATGGCGGCGTCGGTGGCGCGGTCGCGGCTGAGCCGGACGGTTTTGATAGGAGATATGAATTCGGAGAGGCGGGAGAGGGAGTAGGTGACGGCGGGGATGGGGCGGCCGAGGGCGGTGGAGAGGAAGATGGGGTCGAGGAGGGTGCGGTGGGAGCAGACGAAGAGGACGCCGGACTGGGCTGATGATTTTTGAGGCGGCGGCGGAGGGTGGCCGTGGATGTGTACGCGGACGCCAAGTGCCCAGAAGGCGTAGTAAACGAGGGGCATGGGGAGGAGGGAGCCTGCGGCGATGCGGAGGCAGGCGAGGAGGAAGCCGACGGGGATCCAGAGGATGGTTAGAAACGCCGTGAACGGCGTCGGTTTGTGGACTAGACGACCGTCGTGGAACACTATCGGTTTTGGAAGCTTGTCGAGACTTACAGGCTTCACGTTGGAATTTGGTGGGACCATGTAACTCTCCTGTATTAACCAAAACAAAAAATATATATATTAGAATTTTTTTTTTAAAAAAAATGGCATAAAAATAGTGAATATCATTTGAATGAAAAATTTGGCAATCAAAATTTATAAAATTATAGAAAATGTTGTCGATTCTTAATATTTAAAAATATTTTTTATATCAGTACCGAAATATCGAATTAATTTCGATAATATTATCAATATTTATAAGTATATATGCATGCAATGTCAAAGACTAATAACATAATATCAATTGGACAACAAACCTTGCACAATTTCATGAATTGATGATCAGTTTTCCGGTCACCAAGCCCGATATTCGGCATCTCTGAATCGGAAAAGGCCTTCTTCAAGGCCTCGGCTTTGTTTCTCCCCACGAGAACTCCGGGACTTTTCACAAAACCAGTAGCTCTACCTCTATAAACATTAATTTCAGTCCCTAAAACCACATCAGCACCCAAATAGTCCTTCAAGAAGTCCTCCACCATAACCCTAGGGTTTGCCGTGAGCACACACCGCCTCCCACACGACGAAAACACCTGCCATGTCTCCGGGTGGAGGTCGCCGGAGTAGAACTTGGGCAGGACTGCCCGTGCCACTGACTCAATATCCGAAACCCTCATCCCGGCAAACGTTGCAAAGACGAGGACACGGATTCCAGCTGATTCGGAGATGAAGTAGTAGAGAATTCCGGCAAACGGAGAAGCTAAAAGCAACAAGAGGAGTCTCAAAATGCCGCCGACTTCAAAGGCGACTAGAGCAAAGTAAGGGAAGGAGCTTCTTCCTCTAAGTAGGGTTCCATCCATGTCTGCAACTACTGAATCCTTTTCACGTCCAATGGATTGACATTGATCGATTGTAGGGAAATTAAATGGAGAACTATTGTAACTTCTATTACAAGAAATCTCTTTTGATTTTGCCATTTTTATTTATTTACGTAGACATAATTTGGTATCTATATATAGTGTTGTTTATGAGATCAATATTGCATTGGATATGCTGAGAATTTCAAAAAAAAAGAATTCGATATTGTTTGAATTGCATTGATAGCTCTGTCAATCACTGATAAGAACTATGTCTTTGGAAGCATCGAATCGAAAGCTTATTTAAATTTGAGTTTTATTTTTGTTTATTATATTTTTAATGAAGATACAAACTATAGGATAACATTCTGGATATATTATTAACTTGCGTACTTTTCAAATACGGCGTATACGTTTTTCAAAATGTAGAATATTAGTGAGATAAGTAGTATTCGTATATCTTCTTAACATTTTCGTTTTCTTGAACATATACGAAACAAATTTACGTAGATGAATACATATGTACGTATGTACTTACATAAGAATTTTCATGTCCAGTGAAGCTTTTGTAATACATGAAGAAAAGTGTTAATTTTTTTATAACTATTTTTTTTACTTTGAAAGTAGTTTTTTTCGACTTTTGTAACTTTTGAGATTCTCATTATTGTAAATACATTTTAAAATCTCATTATTATTTTTTTAAGTAATTTAAAAGTGCATGCAATATTTACCAAGTCCAGTCAATAGTCATTGATTAATTAGTGGCAATCCAGCTTATATACTTGAGTACTTGACCTAATCAAATGATTAAAAAAAAAAAAACCATACTAAATCCAATGCTTCCCATTTTAATTTTCAAAATTCGTTTCGAGTTCGTATCGTTTCGACAATTTGCCAACCCTCGGAAAAATTAAGATTACAATTTAGTAATTTACACACGCTCCTCTATTGCGATTAGTGAAAAAGAGTAATTTTTTTTTTTTAACCAAGTTGGTTGTGGCGCAGTAGCAAAGCAACCCCACAACGGTCGAATCGTTTGGGCACTACCTAAGTTCGAACCAGCTCTGGAGCAACACTTGGTTAGGCCTTGTTCCATACCTCCCGGGCCGAGCGGGTATTAGTCCCACTCATTAATGATCGGTTGCCGATCTGAGCGAGGGATACCTCGTGGAATTATCAAAAAAAAAAAAAAAAAAAAGAGTATTTTTAAACCTTTGTTAAACTCGCCAATGCTTGTCATGTTCTTTCCTGTAAATCCAATGCTTCCCAATTTTATTTTATTTTCGATTTTTTTTTATTGAGTTTTCACTTTCTCATTCACTAATTTATTATTATTATTTTTTTAAAAAAAACTTTATGTCATTTTCATAGCATAAAGTGGGTTTTTAATATTAGTAAAAAAAATATATTACTAAAATATACTATTTTTTTTTTTTTTTTTATATTGAAAATGACCGGAGACTTTAGGATTATCTGGATTTTTGACCGTATGATTCATGACGCGTGGCATTTTCGATTTGGTGGGGCCATGGAATATGCGTGTCGACCAATGGGAAAGATCCATGTAGGATTCATCTAATCTCTATCAAGAATATGCTTTACATTGGACTTATAGTAAATGTGACACAAACAAAAAATTGAATATGTTACTATTTTTTTTTATTTTTTTAATTTTTAAATATAGGTTTCACCAAATATGTTACTATTTTGTCCTGACACAAAATTTCAAGAGTTTCAAGGCCTAATTTAAGTTTTCAAACCGTATTCCAATATCAATTGAGTGGTGATATTTGCACCCTTCAAAATTTGTATATACACCCCATATCAATATATTTTTAAAATTCCAATATTACCATTAAAATGATTAATATAAATATAACTTTCTCATCATATTAATAAAATATTTAATATTTAGAATATTTTAACAAATATTATAATTAGTTACACAAATAAAAAAAATTACCTTTTTTGATTAAATTTCTGTTTTTTATTTTTATTTTTATTAATTATGATTTTAATAGTGATTATAAATATCAACCAACTGTTATATAAAAAAATTAAGATGAGAAAATAATTGAAGTGAATTAATAAACTAAACTAATATAAAAAAATGACTAGAAATATAAGCATACAAACAGATTCAATTAATGTTATTGATGGATTAATTCTCTTATATTAACTGAAATTGTATAGTTAGAATAAGAAAAAAATAATAATTGTAGAACAGAGCTTCTAAAGAGGAAATATATATATATATATGTAAAAGGAAAAAAATAAAATAAAAAGGCTCCATCTCCAGGTTTTTGATTATAGGAGGAGACTTTAGGTGTGGCTCCTCGTATCTCCATACGCTTATTAATTTATTTATTTTTTCAATTTTTATTTAACTATTTTATAATATTTCTCAAAAATGAAGAAAAATGGCATATATGGTAATATGTGGGCTGTGCTTACAAGTTAAACATTTAAAAAAATTTAATGAGGTGTGTATACAAAAAAGAGTGCACATACATTTTTTTAGGGGGTGCAAATATCGACACTCTATCAATTATGCAACTGGTTTAGTCTTTAATTAAAACTATCAAATCACATCTAAACAGTTCCCGTCAGGATTAGTGATGGACGTTTCCCCATGGGCCCCCATCCCCCACGGGTTCCCATAGGGTTTTGAGGGCAAATGGATTTTGGGGGTGAGGGTGGGGCAAACTTTGCTTTAAACATATTTTGGGGGAGGTGGTGGGTGCACCTACCCCCAAGCCCAAAACTCTCTCTATTAGGCTCCCAAAATAATATATATTATTTTTATTTTTATTTATATATAAAAATTTTAACAATTAAAAAAAATTATAAATTATAATATTAAATTATTAAAATTAACATGACTATTTTGTACTGTATTTTGGATTTTGTATTGTATTTTTATTATGTTTTTATTACTTTTCGGATTGAAAATTTGAAATTTAGAATGGAAAAGGAAATGAAATTGGGGAAAGGGTTTTGGTGGTGGGGGTGGAGGAATCTCCCCCCAAAACGTACCCCCCACTAGTCCCCCCAAATGGATTTTGTGGAAAGTGGTGGGGGGGAGGTTTGAGGAATGGGGGTGGAGGTGGGGGTACCCTCCCCCGCCCCATTGGGCCCCCACACCCATCCCTAGTCAGGAAGGACATAGCACGTTATTAAGTGTCCGAACGCTCATGACATGCCACGTGACATTACAACCACGCTATCGGAAGAAAAAAACAATCAAATGTGAAATATCATCTTGAAGAAAAGCCTGTTGAACTGCAAAAGAATAAAATAAAGTACTCTTCTTTTTCTTTTTTCTGCTCTTGTAAAAAGCAAGAAAGAACTTCATAGGAGAGTAAAGGACAAAGCACCAGTAGGAAACATAACAATGACAATGCAAATGCAAACCAAGTAGAATCCAACAACACACACACAACACAATGAAAAAAGAAAATGTGAAAAAAGAAAAGAGAATCAACAGGAAAAGGAACACTCCATCTACATTTCTTCATTTGCCTAGCTACCTATCATCTGCCTACACAGTTCTACATTACACACCACTGTTAAAAAAAAAAAAAAAACTTTATATGAGTTGTCTAGTTTTTTCAAAAGCTCATTTGCAGGTTAAAGTTTTGGATATAAGAGAATAATAACTGGGTCAATACAGGATTTAGACAAAGAGAGACTATGCAAAAGGGAACATATGAAAAAGTGCTTTTGAGACCCCCACCATTTGGAGGACCACTGCTGGAGGAGAAAGACAAAATCAAAAACAAAAGCAACTACAATTTTTGGTCATCTTTTTTTGGAAGGAAAGTGCTGTGTGTGTGTGTAATTCAATTGGGTTCTAATAAGTCTTTCATTCATATGCCAATTGTGTTGCAAAGAAGATTAGATTTCATTGAGCACATGAATGAATGCACAGCAACAATGTTAATTAAAACACATCAAGAATAACTACTACAGTTTTGCCGGCAAAAAAAATAAAATATATCGTCAGAAAAATTCGAAATCTAAGTAAGGACCTGAAGACCTATCTGAGTCCGAAGCTCCCTTGTTATTTGGAGGCATGGATGACTTTGATGTGTGGTTTAAGAATGTGAGATCGATTGGTTTTGGAATTTCCGGAGGATGAGTGCTGCGAATCAGAGCCCAATTAACACTTTCGAAGAATGGATGTTGTTTAATCTCTGTGGCGCCTCTTTTGAATCCTAGTCTCTTTTGAGGATCCTTAACAAGCAGACCCCGGATCAAATCTTTAGCAGCAAAACTGACAGAAGATCCCTCCGGAAATTTTAGAGGCTGACCTACAACATTGAATAATGTCTCGCGATTTCCATTGCCTTTAAACGGTGTCCTCCCAAGCAGTAACTCATACATGAAAATACCAAATGTCCACCAATCAACAGCACTTCCATGGCCATCCCCTCTTATTATTTCTGGAGCTAAATATTCATGGGTCCCAACAAATGACATTGAGCGAGCGCTAGTAGGTTCTACAATAAGTACAGGAAGTGAATCGGAGTAGTTTGCCAAACTTGTTTTTTCACTTTTCACCTTTGATGTCTTGGACTTATAGTTGAGAAATCTAGGCTTAAAGCACGAGGGTTGTAAGCAAGAAGGCTCCACACAAACAGGTAATTTGCAGGCTGGATCGATGATGCATGATGGCTGAATACAGTATGCAGATATTCTACAAGCTGGATCTTCACTGGACTGAACAAGAGTAGGATTTACGAAACACCTTAACGACAAATCAAAGTCAGAGAGCATGATGTGACCATCTTCCCTCACTAATACATTTTCAGGCTTTAAGTCCCTATAAACGACGCCCATCATGTGTAGATATTCAAGTGCAAGAAGCACTTCAGAAGCATAAAACCTGCAAAGAACATAAAAACCTATTAGAAAATTAACCATGAGTACATGACTTTGATGTTTGAATGCTAAAATGTTCGCAGGCTATCGAATTGTTTACAAATGGAACATCAGTACTAGCAAGAAACGACATGAAACAGGCAGTGTGAATCATCATAAAATCTAATCGACATCCATGACATGCAAAAAATGTTATTCCCCAGTACTTACCAACCTCTTTCACACCCAACCGTGGACTAATAGTACATTACCAAAGAGAAACTCCCAATTTGTAATTTGGTAAGATTTAAGGACATGGACCTGAAGAACTCAACCAAGTAGACTGTTTCAGATTAATTAAACAATCTTGAACTTGGAGACCATACTCAAGGTTGCAAAGAGATAGGTTTATCTTGAGCTAAAATTACAAGAACAGTCATTATCGACTAGTTCTGAAACCGAATTACATCCTCCTCCTAAATGAACACTCATACCAGCAGTATTGTTTCTTATTTTTCTAACATTAAATCGATGAGTAAACAAACCAAATTAACAAAAATAAAACATGATTAGTTCAAACTTGGGTACCAAGAACTACTAACCTCGTTGCATATTCTGAAAAATGCTTTCCGGGCTGGCGCTGGCGAAGAGTATGAAGATCTCCACCACTGCAAAACTCCATCAACAAGCAAGAAAACTTGTCAGTCTCAAAATGTGAATAAAGTGTAGGCAAAAATGGGTGATCTAACAAGCCTAAAATCTCTCTCTCAGTCTGTGCTCTCATTAACTTCTTCCTCCCAGCCAACATACCCTTGTCCATCACTTTCATTGCAAACAAACAACCCATCTCTCTCAACTCAGCCAAGTACACACTCCCTATATCACCACAACCTAGCTTCTTCAACAACCTAAAATGATTCAACCCCAAGTCACCATCTTTATTCTTCACACATTGCACAGCATCCCACTTCATGTCATTGCCTTTGTGAGGCTTTGAAAGACAAGAAGAACTCCTAAAACTAGCCTCATTTGCATCACAAGTACCACCACTCAAGCTACTCTTCCCACTCTCTCCACCTTCAGAATATTGAACAACACAATCCCCACTCTTGTTCTTTGCTTCAACAGCATTACTGGCACTACCACTACCACTACTACTACTAATGTTGCTACTACAGACACTATTATCAGACCCAGATACAGAAACAGTGCTACTACTACAAAAACTCACACTATTGAGACTGCTAGCAGTGACAGATTCAGTGTCACAATTCGCAGCGTTAAGGCTCTGTTTCTCCATGGTGTTGCAAAGTGTTTGATGAAATGCGTCAAAGAAATGATTTTTGTAGATGGGTTGGTGGTCAAGGTGGTGGTGTGACCGAGGTGGTCAAAGTGGTTGAGAGAAGGGAGACGCGGGCTTGTAGCTAACAATAACAATAATAAGCACTTGAAAAGCTAAAGGAGGGTTCAAAACGGCATTCAAATTTGAAATGTTGAGTTGGGTTTTGGGTCTCCCTTCCCTCTCTCTCTTTCTCTGTGAATATTTACTACAGTGTCCAAGAACATGTTACAGCTTAGAGACAAAAAAACAAAGCAGAGAGAGAGAGAGAGTGTGTGAGTGAGAGTGTGAGAGAGAAGAGACCCAATTCACGAGGAAGACAAAAGCCATTCAGATTTTCTAAACAAACACATTATAAAAAAATGAAACTTTAAACAAAAACATATAAAAACTATAACCAGCCAATACCGTTGCTCTGGTTTGTTGAAGCACAGACAATATAATATTCATATGATTTTTATGATAAGGATGACTCTAAATATATATTCTTTTTAGGGTTCTGCTTTGGTGGGGGTGAGAGGATCGGTTCTCATTTTTATACAAGGATAATTGCTTGAACCCACAACTACCCGCTGTAAAGGGTATATCACTAGTTCGATCAACCTTATCTGGGCTTTAATAATGTAATTGTAAAGGGCATATCACTGGTCGTCAAACTTATTTTGATTCTCGTGTTAAATTTGTGTAATTAAGACTTAAAATAGCAGTTAGAATCATATACTTTTGGTTAATTAGTATCTCCTATATTGAAATATATTCCTCCATTTGTATACTTTAATTCTAATTTTATAAATCACACAATTAGTACCTTTGTTTTTAGTTATAATCTCATAGCTACACCACATTTAAGTGTGTGCATAATACATACATTATTTTTAATTTTAATTTATAATTTTTTGTATATGTTATTGTCATCTCAAATTATATTAAATTTCACCGCCAACAAAGGAGTATTTAAGCTGGTAGATGGACGAGCTTAGAATTTAGGTAAATGACTCACATGTCAGTGGCTTGAATCTACCAATGGCGAAAGTTTTTCAAAAAATAACTAGTCCCGAATTAATAGATATTGTCATCTCAAATTATATTATAAATATATTAAGGGTACAAAAGAGTCAACACATAGAGTCATAGATATTGGATGCTTGTAGAAATTAATTTTTGTACAATTCTATGCTATGCATGTAGGACTGTAGAAGTAGTCTAGCTGGTAGGCAATAATGCAAGAATAGTGACCCACATAAGATAGGTCTCCATGATCCTATTAATTAATAGTACTATTTTAACATCTTCTTTACAAGTTGTTTTTTATTATATATATATATTTTAAATATCAAATCAGGTATAAAACCTAGGAAGCACGGATACTTCATTTGGTGGAGGTAACTCGTATCGAACTCGTATCCAGTTCTGATACTTCCCGGATACTCCAGGATACGTATCTGATACACCAAATGGCGTATCCGTTGACTTTTTCACAAGTTTGACTGGAGGATACTTAGAGGATACTTGAGGGATACTTGGAGGATACTTGAGGGATACTTGGAGGATACGTTTGGGGCAATATTATAATTATTTTAGTATAAAACGGGGTCAAAATGAAACTGTAAAGAAATTTTGGCTTTGATTCCATTGACATGGAGAATAACGGGATACTTGAGATTGCAAATCTCATTTGATGAACCAGAGTTAGATACCGAATTATTTAGATCCTTTAACAATGTGAATGATGATAATGAAGTTAATTAGGAATTTAGTATCTATTTTATGAGTTTATTTTATGTATTATTTGGATTTTGTAATAT
Source organism: Acer campestre (assembly GCA_954870605.1). NCBI lineage: Eukaryota > Viridiplantae > Streptophyta > Magnoliopsida > Sapindales > Sapindaceae > Acer > Acer campestre. The sequence goes on along the minus strand of OX940805.1, from coordinate 31,703,494 downwards.
ACTATAACTTATGTGACATATGTTTTATTTGGATTTTCAATTTTGTAATATGTTACGACTTAATTTGGATATTGTAATATGTTACATTGTTATGACTTAGGTTGTTATGTGACATGTTTTATTTTGATGATTGGATATGAATATGTTTTGATTTTTGAATGAATTATCAAATATCCTTTTATATATTCTTATTTTTTAAAAATATAAATGTATATTATTTTAATTGACGTATCCTGCCGTATCCGTATCCTAGTTTTTGGAGATTTACCGTATCCCCGTATCGTACCGTATCCGTATCCCGTATCCGTATCCGTATCCGTGCTTCCTTGTATAAAACCGATCCCTTAATGTGGAATCCTCGTACTTACACCGTTTATTTTAAGGTCAATATTCAGGGGGATGATAATCTGATATTTCTCGTACAAATTGGCATTGGGGATGGTAATAGAAAACCCTTCCCCGACCGGTACCATTGATATCCTTAGTTAGGTCTCCATGATCATATTAATTAATAGTACTATTTTAACATCTTCTTTACAAGTTGTTTTTTATTTTTTATATATATTTTTTAAATATCGAATCAGGGTATATCGAAACCTGACGAGATCAACCACTATAACACACATTTCGAAAAACAACTTCAACTAAAGGGAACATACGCAACCACTTGAAATAGTTGCTAATCTATATATTATCTTATGGTACAATACAAGACAATTATTTAATTGTTTTTATCCGATTTTCATAGAAGAGAATTAAAAATGAAAATCAACAACAATGATAATCACAGATTATCTAACTAAAGCAAGTCCACATCGTATATACTATGTTTAAACTAGTGTTCAAATGTCAATTAATGTCTTTTCCAACAGAGAAACAATCTTGAATTTTTTTTATTTTAGAAATCTAATGTACATAAATCATGGCATTTATCTTTTGTCTAAAGACTGCCCACATCAAACCTTGCAGTGTAATCAAAGAAGATAAACCAAAAAGCACTTTATATTCACTTCAACTAATGAAATTTGTATATATAAATATGTATCTACACCTTCACACATTCACCAAAATTTAACACAAAATGAAGTTGTTGGGGGATTCTTGTTTTGCTCTCTTTCTCTTCATGCTTTGGCATTTTGTTTTATCAGGTAAGTTCATTACTTAAATTTTGCTTCTTTAGTTTCGAATTCGATCGTAATTTGAATGTATAAGATTTTCGGTTTAACGATTACATAACATGATTCTAATTAAAAATGATTTCAGGGCAAGTACTAGGGACCTATGTCACATTTTATATGCATAACAAATGCCCATTTCCAATATGGCCAGCAACTGCCTCAAACACGGGCCATCCGGTGATAGCTGACGGAGGTTTCTACCTTCCCTCCGGCGAAACAAAACCCGTTAATGCCCCGTGGTCGTGGACGGGCCGAATATGGGCCAGAACAGGGTGCGATTTCGGGTCAAAATTGAAACCAGCCTGTGAAACCGGCGACTGCGATGGAAGACTTGAATGCAACGGACTAATAGGCACACCACCAGCCACACTAGTTGAAATCACAGTTCAATCAGATAAAACCAAGCCGAACTTTTACGACGTGAGCTTGGTTGATGGGTACAATCTCCCTGTGATGATAACAACAAAACAAGCATCACCCAAATGCACCATCAAAGGTTGTGTAAAGAACATGAAAAATAGCTGCCCACAAGAACTCCAAGTCCTGAACAAGAATGGGCAGGTTGTGGCATGCAAGAGTGCTTGTTTAGCTTACAATCTTGACTCATTTTGTTGCAGGAATGAGTTTGGGACACCAGAGAAGTGCAAGCCTAGCTTGTACTCCAAGACATTCAAAGAGGCCTGTCCTGCTTATTATAGCTATGCTTTTGATATGCCTCCACCATCGATGACCTGTTCTTCTAGAGAATTTGTCATCACTTTCTGTCCTTCTGCTTGGGGTGATGATTATCAACATTCTTCCATGTAATTGTTAAAGGTTTTGGTGATGTTAATTTCATGATTGAAGCTTAGTTCATGTAATAAGTTTAATAAATTTGGCATGGGAAAACAAATTTCACCGGTTGTATTGCATTGGATATAAGAAAGATTTTTCTATTATAGAATACATAAAATTATTTATTTAAATACTAATTATTTTTATATACCGTTTGGATGATGGTGATTTAAACCTTGAACGTTGCCCGGTTGAATGAACGTTCTTACCACCAAATCATATTGGACGATTAAACTATTTAGATTTTATTCACAAATAAAGCATAATATGTATAGTAGTAGTGAAGAAATAATTTTCTTTAAAAAAAAAAAAAAAAAAAAAAACCGAGCCCCTAATGGAGAAACCCCTTACCTGCACCATTTATTTTAAGACGGGTATCCACAGGGATGGTATTTCTCATACAAATTGATATTGGAGATGGTAATAGAAAACCCGTCCCCGACCCATACCATTGACATCCCTAGTTAGGTCTCCATGATCATATTGATTCATAGTACTATTTTACTATCTTCTTTACAAGTTGTTTTTTTTATTTTTTTATGTCGAACCTGACGAGATCAACTGCTATAAACATAATTCGAAAAACAACTTCAACATGAAAGATAATTAAAATGAAAAACAAAGACAATGATAATCACTTATCATCTAACTAAAGCAATTCCAACATTGTACTATGTTTAAACTAGTGTTCAAATGTCAATTCTTGTCTTTTCCAACAGAGAAACAATCTTGATTGTTTTTTAGAAATCTAATGTTTATAAATCTTGGCATTTATCTTTTGTCTAAAGATGTATAATGAGTTAATGAAACCTTGAAGTGCAATCAAACCTTGAAGTGCAATCAAAGAAGAACCAAAAAGCACTTTATATTCACTTCAACTAATTAAATTATATACACACTTTCACCAAAATTTCACTCAAAATGAAGTTGTTGGGGGATTCTTATTTTGCTCTCCTTCTCTTCCTGCTTTGGCATTTTGTTTTATCAGGTACGTTCATTACATAAAATTTGCTTTCTTAGTTACAAATTCGATCGTATAAGTTTTTCGGTTTAACGATTACATGATTCTAATTAAAAATGATTTCAGGGCAAGTACTAGGGAACGATGTCACATTTCATGTGCATAACAAATGCCCATTTTCAATATGGCCAGGAACTGCCTCAAACACGGGCAAACCGGTTATAGCCAGTGGAGGTTTCTACCTTCCCTCCGGCGAAACAAAACTCGTTACCGTCCCGTGGTCATGGTCGGGCCGAATATGGGCCAGAACAAGGTGCAATTTCGGGTCAAATTTGACACCAGCCTGTGAAACCGGCGACTGCGATGGAAGACTTGAATGCAACGGCCTAATAGGCACACCACCTGTCACACTAGTTGAAATCACAGTGCAAGCAGATAAAACTAAGCTGAGCTTTTACGATGTGAGCTTGGTTGATGGGTACAATCTCCCTGTAATGGTGAGAACAAAACAAGTATCACCCAAATGCACCATCAAGGGTTGTGTTGATAACTTGAAAAGTAGCTGCCCACAAGAACTCCAAGTCCTGAACAAGAATAGGCAGGTTGTGGCATGCAAGAGTGCTTGTTTAGCTTTCAATCTTGACTCATTTTGTTGCAGGAATGAGTTTGGGACACCAGCGAAGTGCAAGCCTAGCTTGTACTCCAAGATATTCAAAGAGGCCTGTCCTGCTTATTATAGCTATGCTTTTGACATGCCTTCACCATTGGTGACCTGTTCTTCTAGAGAGTTTGTCATCACTTTCTGTCCTTCTGGTTGGGGTGATGATTATCAACATTCTTCCACGTAATTATGTAAATGTTAAAGGTTTTGGTCATGTTAATTTCATGATCATCGAAGCTTAATTATTTCATGTAATAAACTAAAGTTTAATAAATTTGGCTCACCAGTTGTATTATATCGGATATAAGAAAGATTTTTCTATTATAGAATACATAAAATTATTTATTTAGATACTAATTTTTTATATACCATTTGAATGACAGTGATTCAAATCTTGAACGTTACTGGGTTGAATGAGTGTTTTTATCACTAAGTCACATTGGACGATTAAACTATTTAGATCTTATTCGCAAATAAAGCATAATATGGATAGTAGTAGCGAAGAAATAATTTTCTTTTTAAAAAAAGTAGTATGGAAAGTTTTTTGGGGTTCATTATTTGTTAGCAAAAAAGGTGGCTCTATTGCCACCTACAAAATATCTTCTTACATTCATATTTTAATGAAATTTTTTTTTATTTTTAAAATAATCTTACATTTAATTACTTAAAATAAGTAGCTTTAAAGCATCTCCAATGCAAAAGTGACTTGCATACCAATAATTGTTGACATGACAACAATGTCAAGAGACTTGCTTCCTATGTGGCATAAAAATAGACTTGATAGACAATCAACTCAAAATTTGGTCTCCAATGCTTCCGTCTAAAACACACTTTTTTTAATGACGTGTCCATTTTTTTTTTCCTATTTTTTTTTATATTTTATTTCCTTACCAAAAATATATGAAAAATTAATGTCAGTTTTAAATGTTTGCTGAGTCAACCTAAAAAATAGCTGTGCAACAGACCGTCTGAAGACCGTCTGAAAGTAGACGGTCATGTTGACAATGTCTAATATTTTTTTTTTTTGCCACATCAGCTTGAGATTGAATATGCACGGTTGCATTGGAGACACAATTATTAACATAACGTCTATTTATCCTACGTGGCATCTTTTTTTTTCCACAAGCCATGCTTGCATTGGAGATGCTCTTATAATTAGAAATTAAATTCACCTCCTACACCTAAGTTGAACACCCATACTTAATCAAACCCAACATCAATCAGGAAATATATATTTTTTCATATAGGATGTCTCTATTGCCACACACAAAAATTCTTCCCACACCCATATTTTGAATTATGACTAAAATATCCATATTTTAAATTACTGAAAAGGACACAATTATTTAATTAAAAAACAAGTTTTCAGCACCCACCAATCATACTTACCTATCACAAACTCTAAATTATATTGAATATCAAAATCAATATTTCAATCAAGGATATTATAAATTATTTCAATCAAAATCAAAATTATTTGAAGAAAAGGATATGACTTAGGATAGTTACTATGGAAAAAAATAAAAAGAAACAAGAATTAAGATAGTTATTTTATGATTATTAAGAAAAAATTAATAGAAAATTACGAATTTAAATATATAAACTTTGAATTCTTTGGTTAGAAAGCGATGTTGATCATACTAAAATCAAATATTTTGTTCGTTAAACATTTTCATTTTTAAATTAAAAATATTGTCATGTCATTCTAATTTTTAAATTAAATAAGGTCGTATATTTCAATCGTGTTGATTTAATTGAGCAACTAATAGAGATGATAATATTGGTGTTGTGGTTGATAAATCAAATCTTTCATCTTTAAAAAGAATGTTATAACAAATTTCTTGTAGTTTCCAAAAAAAGATAAACCCATATTGCATTTTAAATGATTTTTGATTTATTTTAAAGTAAAATAAATAACATTTTTGTGTGGTTTATATATCTCTAATAATGTCATTATCTTTTGTTGGCCGATGTAGGATTGTTATTTCAAGTTGGTATGGGTCAAACTTAATCGAAACACCTTTGAACTCAAGAAAATTATCAACCTGTTTTAATCAATTTAACTTATTTTTAGTAAATTTAGGTTTTAATTAAGATTGAAAACAACTTCCATAAGGAAAGCTAAAATTTAATTCTAAATTATTGCCACCTCAAGAACACAATAACAAGTCATGTACATTTGTAAAATTATATTAGAGTTATAGATTTCAATATTGCACGTAAAGTTTTGTACGTAAAAATTTAGAGTAAATATATGTGCAACTGGGGTCGCGGTCCCGTAGTGTAAAAAAAAAAAAAAAACACGCGGGCCTCATGTATTTAATACGTGGGTCCCACATGTTTTTTCAATTTTTTGCACTACGGGACCGCGGCGATGCCGTAAACTCTGGTTGTATGTAGCACAGCCCAAAAATTTATGCATGATGCTGGAATTATAAATTTATTATTATTATTATTATTATTATTATTATTATTATTATTTAATATTGTCGTTTTAGATATATAAATTGGAATTGAAACTCTAAACACTAGAATTGAAATAGTTTATGATTTTAAAATCGATAGCTATCAATTCTAGTTCATTAAGAAATAAAATATTAATTGATTTCAATTATCATTTAATTAATATTATTCCAAAAGGTTGACTAATACAAAAACATGATTTAATATTTATGATCGATCAAATTCTTAGAAGTATTAACCACAACGTGGTTGCCTTGGTGATCCAAGGCTTGGGATGAAAATCCCAAGTCCTTGATTCTGCTTTTAGCAATTGCATTGTAGTCAGCTATCAAGGCGCTAACTTAGCTCGTGGAAGAACAAGCTTAGGGCACGTGTAACTAACAGGTCAACTGTTCGAATCCTATCTAGACAAAGGCGAGTTCTGTGTACCCGCTTTCAGCTGTTTGAATCTTACCCAGGTGAAAGTGAGTTCTGACTTACCTGTTTGTATTTTTGTGTGGCCAGGGGTGTGGGCCGGGATCATTATATTGCTGTCCAAAATTGAATTAGTCAATTACACTATAAACAAACATTATTACAATTAAATAATTGAACTTGAATAAATGAGAGGTCATTATATTAATAAAAATAAAAATTTCTCTATAATTTGCCAAATTTTAAAAAAGAGAGGCTGTGATAAAATATTCCCTAATCAGTAATTAATTAACAATTTTAATCATATGGATAAAATATTCCCATATGATTAAAATTGTGTTTAACAATTAAAATATTCAAAACGAGAGGCTGTGATAAAATCTCTCTGCTTGAACTGTGACTAACAATTTTAATTTTAATCACAATGCAAGTAGATAAAACCAAGCCGAGCTTTTTCGACGTGAGCTTGGTTGATGGGTACAATCTCCCTGTAATGGTGACAACCAAACAAGCATCACCCAAATGCACCATCAATGGTTGTATCAAGAACTTGAAAAGTTGCTGCCCACAAGAACTCCAAGTCCTGAACAAGAATGGGCAGGTTGTGGCCTGCAAAAGTGCTTGTTTGGCTTTCAATCTTGATTCATTTTGTTGTAGAAATGAGTTTGGGACACCAGAGAAATGCAAGCCTAGCTTCATAAGCTTGTACTCCAAGACATTCAAGTAGGCATGTCCTGCTTATTATAGCTATGCTTTTGGCATGCCTCCACCATTGATGATTTGTTCTTCAAGTCAAAAGGTTTGTCATCACTTTCTGTCCTCCTGGTTGGGGTGATGATTATCAACATTCTTGCATGTAAATGCTAAAAGGTTTTGGTTATGTTAATTTGATGAAATAAATTTAATAAATATGGTATGAAAAACAATTATAATCAATTATCCATACCACATGATATGATATGATATTAATGGTCATAATGTATTGCATCGTGAACATAATATGGAAGAAGTAGCATAAAAAGAATACAAAAAAATAGATTGAAAAGTTGATCGGGGTGCATTGTTTGTCGGCAAAACTCATTAAATTTTTACATTTTTAAGTCAGCGGTGAAACCATTACACATATATCCTTCAGGTTGTAGGTTCGAGTTATATTCCCTACCTCAATCTCGAAATATTGTAATAGTTTTTTTTTTATATAAAAAAATCGGGTTCAAGTCATGTCTGTATACCTGAGATTCTAGATTTGTAATTCAAAAAAGAAAAAAGCAAAAAAAAAAAAAACATTTGTGGGGTGTCAATAGCATTTAAGCCCATCCAAGCCCGTTAAGCTTACTTTCCTCGGCTGCTGTTAAAATTGGGTTTAGAACCGAAACCCAATCCATTAAGATAACCGACGCCGTTTCATTTAATTCGGTTACCAACTGAAAACCCAGAATCGGCGATTTCCTGTAACTGAAAAGAGGAAAACGCCGTCGTTTCAACTAGGGTTTTTGTATATATACGCGCTAATTCTCCACTTCTTCTCTGCTTCACAGCCATTTTAACCTCTCTCTCTCTCTCTCTCTCTCTCTCTCTCTCTCTCTCTCTAATGTTCGAATTTGTTTTTCGCTATTGTAATGGAAATGATGAGTAATCTTTAATTGGTCCGTGTTTCTGATTCAACCGTGACCGATAAAACTCTCCAAATCTCTGATCCTTTTATTCTTCCAAAAAATAAAAATAAAAAATACAGTTATCTTCACAGCTATTTCAGTTTATCTCTGCAAGTATGTCTCCCTCTACTGTTCGATTTTGTTTTCGCGATTGATTATGATAGAAATGATGAGTAATTTTAATTGGTCCGTGTTTCTGATTCAACCGTGACCGATAAAACTTTCCAAATCTCTGATCTTCTTCTTATCATTACTTTATTTATTTATTTATTTAGTTTTTTCGAAAAAAAATAAAATAGTAATGGCTCTGTGATTACATGCCTGATTACAGGCAATATACGCTATTCCGATTTCAGATATGAGCTGACATTTTTGGAAATCTGATGAGAGCCTCTATTTTTATTACATTTTTTGTTGTTGATATTTTTTGTATTATTTTGCATTGAAATATGGTGATTTGATTTGGTTTTGCTCTGTTGAGTCGAACAAAAAAAAATTATGAACAATTGTATTTTATTAGATCTAAACAGAATATTAGAAAGAAATCTAATGAAACTGTTGAATACAATTGAAATTTATTGAATCTGATTATTAGTAATAGCTTTGTTTATGGCTTCTTCCTTCTGCTTCTTCTTCAAATCCTCAAGAGCTTCAATGAGACTATTCAAACAAGTCTCTACCACTTCTTCTTCATCTGATTTCATCATCAGATTCTCCGCAACATCAGCAGGAGTCATGTTGATTTCAGCCAACAGATTCTCAATTTTCGCATACAATTCATGTGAATCGATGTTCAAATAATTGTTAGCCAACACCTTGAATGCTTCAAAGCAACAATACGACATCTCAATGTGCATATCCATCCTTCCTCTTCGAATCAGAGCTGGATCGAGCTTGTCGACATGATTCGTCGTAAACACGATGATTCTCTCACCACCACAAGCTGACCAGAGACCGTCAATGAAATTCAACAGTCCTGATAGAGTAACATTACTGCTTTTGTTATCACTCTCTTCTTTTTCCTTCTTGATTGGATCTGTCTCTTGTTTATTATTATCCTCAACTTTCTTTTTGTTCTTAACGCGCTTACCTGTTAGATCAAGCGAGCAATCGATATCTTCAATGACTACAATCGACTTACTCGAAGTTTCAATTAATAGATTTCTTAGCTCTGTGTTGTTCAAGACTGTTGTAAGTTCAAGATCATAGACATCATAGTTGAGAAAATTGGCCATGGCAGCAATCATGGTTGATTTTCCGGTCCCTGGTGGACCATAAAGTAGATAACCTCTCTTCCAAGCTTTTCCCATTTACTTGTAGTAGTCTTTTCCTTGTGTGAATTTCTTGAGATCTTCCTTGATTATATCCTTCTTCTTCGTCTCCATCGCTAAAGTTTCGAAAGTTGCAGGATGCTCGAAGACCACATGACTCCACTTGGTGTTCTTCCAGCCGCTATACCAATCTTTACTCGGATTGTTGCTGTACAGCTTCCTTTTTCGATTCGTCGAAGCCACATTCTTCCCTTCGTTTATCACATGATCGATATACGATCCAGTGATGAGTTCTCTGTGTTTTTTTTATGGAAGCTGAGCTTGAAATACCTCTTCTCATTCGAATCCGGATAACAAGAAAAGGATTTTGAGTTTTATACGTGCTTGTGTAACACCCACCAAACTTTAACACCATTGAAATGTTTTCGGTCCCTTCTAGCTTTCCCAACAGCAATTCTGAAAAGCTATTTTTTTGTAACTTTCAGAAACTGTTTTCCAGGTAGCGGGAATGAAAAAACAATAGATTATTAATATATACACCGTATATATGACAATAGATAATAAGAAGTAATATCGTGTTTTGGTCACACAAAAATAAAACAATTTATTTATTTATTTTATAATTGTCACACAAATTAAAATAAACAAATTATTTATTTTCAAAATGTCTTCAATATTCATTTATTTCCTTTCTGATAATTTTACACAGTAAGCACTTTACTAAACACATTGAAAATCAATTTATCAAATACTCAATTGATTTTCTTACGGTAAATCCAATAACAATTCTTCCTACAGCAAGCACAACAATTATAAACTAAGCCCAAGATGAACAAATTAGTAGTTTTATATATCCAGAGCCGGACCCTATGGGTAGGCCCATGAGGCAATAGCTTAGGGCCTCCAAAATTCAAAATTTCAGTTTGAATTTTATTATTATTGTTGTTGTTGTGATTTCATTAATATAAGGTTGGAGGTCTACATATGGTTTTAAAACAAAGATAGTTAACAATTATAATTAAAGGTCTATCAATACAAGAAATTTACCACTAAAAAAAGACCTATCAGAAACACAATTATAATTATTACAATAGACAACAACACATCAAATCTCTTGATAAGAAAAGGGGTAATTACCCCGGTGGCCATCGACTTTTGCCACCACTATCAAAATGGCCATCGGATGGGGAATTGGTTTAGAAATGACCATTTTTGGCAAATAATGTTACACTAATGGTCATTCCGTTATAACACTGTTAACTTTGTTTAAGAATGTTACACTAATGACCATCAATTTGTTCACTTGGTATCAAAATGATCATTATAATCATTTTTCTCCAAAATTACTCTAACCATCCATTTGGTCAATTGGTATCAAAATGGCCATTATAATCGTCCAACTTATTTTAGAACATTTGTATTGACCATCAATTTGGCTAATTGGTATCAAAGCAATCATTATATGTACAACTATATTCAGTTATAAAAATAGAGTAAGCAATCATTAAAAAAAAAAAAAAAAAAAAAATCATTCAATAGAGAAAATGAAGAATTCATTTGATTTAATATAATTTAAGTCTCATACACATCAAATACTACTTGTCAAACTACACAACTATGGTTGTTGCTTTGGTGTTGCTTATTTTGGGTTGTCTGTCATTTTTCCTGGGTCTTCTTGTGTTTTTTGTTTAGCTTTTGGGGTGGTTGTTGGCTCGTTGAGCTGTTGATGTTTTTGGTTAGTGTTGCGTTGTTGCTTCTTCAGACCTATGACTTTTTTAAATAAAAGTTTTATCGTTTGAAAAAAATAAAAATCAGACCTTTGACTTTATTAAATAAAAGTTTTATCATTTGAAAAAAAAAAAAAAAAATTTCAACGCTAATATGGGTGTAGCTCAGTTGGTAGATGGACGAGCTTGTGGTTTGGGCAAATGACTCCTAGGTCAGTAGCTAGAATCCTACCAATAGTAGAACCTTTCAAAAAAAAAAAAAACATGGTTAAATAAATAACTTTCCACAAAGACGAAAATTCGAAGAAACCAAAAGCTTTGTTTGAAGCATTTAGAAGGACAAAATCACGAAAGATGGGTCAAGTATAGACAGGGCAATTAGAGCATCTCCAATGCAAGTGTGGCTTGTGAAAAAAAAAAGATGCCACGTAGGATAAATAGACGTTATGTTAATAATTGTATCTCCAATACAACCGTGCATATTCATCCTCAAGCTGACGTGGCAAAAAAAATATCAGACATTGTCAACATGACCGTCCACTTTCAGACAATCTGTTGCACAACTATTTTTTAAGTTGACTCAACAAACATTTAAAACTAATATTAATTTTTCATATATTTTTGGTAAGGAAACAAAAAAAATAAAAATAAATAAAAATGGACACGTCATTAAAAAAATTATGTTTTAGATGGAAGTATTAGAAACCAAATTTTAAATTGATTGTAAATCAAGTCTATTTTTATATCATATAGGAAGCAAACCTCTTGACATTGTTATCATGTCAAGATGCTTTTAGAAGTGCGGTTTACTTAGTAATTGAGTCCTCAAGTATAGAGAGGGCAATTAGAAGTGCGATTTACTTAGTAATTGAGTCCACGCAAAACAACAAAACCTGTCCATATCTCTCTTAAATTCATTTGGGAAAAAATGTTAGAAACGGTCCAAACGGACAGAAAAATCAGTCAAAAAGAATGAGTCTGTGACTCAGAAAGACTTGGAAAAAGGAAGTCATTGAGAATCTCAACTAGCAAGCGTTTTATGTACTGTTAACTTGATCAACAAGCTAGTAGGGATGATAAAATTATTTATAAATATGGATATCGGTAAGAATCCGTTCCATTTATAATGAGGATGGATACTATTATTTCAGGGACGGGACGGGGATGGATGTCATCCTAATATCCATTTTATTTACAGGGATGGGGATGGATTTCGTCTATGGATATCCATCCCCATTCGGATCCATTATAGATTTTAATATTTTAAAAATATAAAAAATTATCATGTAATTATGAATTCTAATTATATAAGTTATCATTATTTTTTATTTGAACTTTATTGGATGTATTTGTTTGTCTCTTTAAATAGGATAAAATGTACTATTACACGTGCTAATTATATTTTTCTCTTGTAAATTGTAAAATTTTACATTTTTTTTTCATTGGATACGGATATAGACGGAGCGGAGATGGATATCTCTACCTCAATTTAGAGATTATCCGAATCCACTCTGCTCACTTAGAAATATGGATGGATACGGGGATGGAGATACATATCTCGAACGGATACATGGATGGATATTGGGGTATCCATCCCCGATCTGATCAATTGCCATCCCTATGGACCCTATCAACAAGGCACATCACACCCTTATAAATTATAATATAGACACCAATTTGTTTTGGGAATATCATCACATAGAAAACCAAATTAAGAGAACTAATAAAAATAGCCTTTAAATTAATCCAAGGTGTATATAAATTAATGATTTAGAAATAAATAAATAAAAACGAAACCAATTTTCACTCAACATACTTGTCAACGGTATTCATAAAACCCACCACCATCAGAGTCTCTGACCAACCCCCAACTCTGGTTTTTTTCTTCAACTCTTTGCCAATTTATTCATATAAAGCAAAGATCATCAAATATTTCTCATAATCAAAACTCAAATCAGCTTCAATGGCGCAATTTCCAGCTAATCCACCACCACCATCACTCAACCCGGTCTCGATCATCGGTCCTCAGTACTGTGCTCCTGATCCTGTTGATCTTGCAATTGTGAGAAAGGTCATGACCATAACCAATGGCAACTTTGCTGTTCAAGACATCAATGACAACATCCTTTTTAATGTCAAAGGATTCTTCATGACGACTCACAATCGTCATGTCCTGTTTGACGCTGCTGGAAAACCCCTTGTCACTCTTCGACAAAAGGTATGTACAGTATGTTTAATTATATAGGTAGTTAACTGGGATTCTGTAATGTCTGAATAGTCAGGGACGAAGCTATGAAGGTACTAATTTACGTACGTTTGAATAGTTACAGAGCATGTATAGTGCGACTTATTTATGAATATGTTAAAGGGACGACTAACAATTTGGTTTTTGTTTACTGCAGTTCCTGTCAGTTCATGATAGATGGCAAGTTTTCAGAGGAGAGAGCACAGATTTAAAAGATCTGATTTTTACTGCTAAGAAATCTTCAATGTTACAGCTCAAGACCAAACTAGATGTGTTCTTGGCAAATAACACAGAAGAGGATGTCTGTGATTTCAAGGTCAAAGGAAGCTGGTCTAAAAAATCTTGTGTTGTTTATGCTGGAGAATCTGATACAATTGTTGCCGAGGTAAGATTTATATATATTGCTCTTTTTCTACCTTAAAATATCACTGAATTTTTTTATTTATTTTTTGAAATGAAAAAAAACAAAACAAAAATATGCTTATAGAAGATAAAGATTTATATCTTATCAAGTTAGATGTCACTGAAATCTTGCTCTGTTTTGTGCTTCATTTTTTGGTTTTGTGGTTGTTTTTTTTCTCTTCTTGTTCTGTGGAGTTCAGGTGGGGATTCGTTTTCCTTACTCCAGCTTGTTCTCCCTTGGGCCTTGGCCATTGCTCGGCTTGTTTCTCTTTGCTGTTCAAAAAAAAAAAAAAAAGTTAGAAATATATTGTTTTAGTTTGTGATTAATTGACAATCACAGTTTTTTTTTTTTTTTTTTTTTTTTTTTTTTTTTTTTCTTTCTTTTCTCTTTTTCTCTTTTTTTTTTTCTCTTTCTTGTTCGAGAATGGTAAATAACCCCTGTCTTTTAATGAAAAGCCAAATCAAACCCTATAGTTTGAGAAATCAGCAAATAACCCCATAATGTTAGTTGATTGTTAGTTGACCATTATTTGACTTTGATTAAATTTAATAAAATATGATTATTTAAGCGGTTTTATGTATAAATGGAATAAAAAATTGGAAAAAATGATAATTTACTTAAAAAAAAAGAAAATAGAATATATATATATAGTCTTTATTTAAAAACTTAAAATATTTAAAAATATACTATAACTAAACAATATATAATATCATAAAAAATGAAAAAGAAAACAAAATTAGTTTAAATAAAAATATATATTAAGGAGATGCTTACATATACATGTCCATAATGGTAATGTGTATGTTTTTTCCATAGTTTTTGATATTATATTAAATATTATTTATTTTTATTTTTATTTTATTTATTTTTAAATTCTACAGATTTATTTTTTATTATGATGTATTTTATAATTTTGTAAGAAGTTAATTTTAATATTATTATTATATATTTTTTAATTATTATTTTCACTTTCTATTTATTTATATAATAAATAATATAGTAATATTTTTTTAGATTTAAATAAAGTCAACTAACATTAGGGGGTTATTTACTGATTTCTCAAACCATAGGGTTTAATTTGACTTTTTATCAAAAGACAGGGATTTGTTTAGAATTCTCCCTTTTTTCCCGGTAGAATTCAAATATCTAATTATTTTGGAGCAAAAAAAAAAAAAAAAAAAAAAAAAAAAACTTCCTTAATAGTGAATAAATATTAGTCATAATTTCCGGGAAGGAAATATTGTGACTGATATTCTAGATTCTTCGCTATCCAAAAATTATGTGGTGGGAATTGGGATCCCTGCCAAATTGCATTCAAAAGCAACATATTCTTGATTCATGTATTTTATGTTTTATTTTTATACCGATATACTATTCGAACCTAAGATATTGACATAATGAATGAGCGTTTTTACTACCAAGTAATGTATAACAAACTGATTTAATTGATCATTGATTTTGCAGATGCTTAAGAAGAGTACCGTTCAAAGCGTCTTATTTGGGAAGGACAAGTTCGTAGTGACAGTGTATCCTAACATCGATCAAGTATTCATAATTGCTCTTATCATGATTCTTGATGCAATTAACCAAAAGCCTTCGGCTTTGCGTGTTGCGACGAAATTGGGTACATGAATCGATCCAAGCATTTTCGGCTCCTAGATGCAGTTTGGCTTAGTTTGTTTAAGTTTTACAGTTTGGCTTAGTTTGTTTGAGTTTTTTTTTTTTTTTTTTTTTTCAAAACATGGAGATCGCAGAGCACATGTATGTACAAGATCAATTGTGACGCGGCGGTTGATGTTTGTACATGTACATTCCCTGATCAGCTAACAATGTAGTTGATGAACTTGCTAAAAATGGTATAGTTAGTAGAGTGGTCATAGCAGAGATGCCTGGGCATTCCCTTTCCTTTTGCTAGGCTTTGTGCTTGTTTTTCTTTGTTTCTCTGTTTTGTTGTCAGAAAGGAAAAAATATATATATATTCCTTTTGTGTAATAAAATATGGTGCTTTTGCTTTATGGTACCATTGTTTGCTCTTGCTTGCTTCTGATGTTTTTTTTTTCCTATATAAATTTGAAATTGTCTGCAATTCATAATTACATTATATATATATATATATAGTCTTTTTACTATTAGTTCGTCATAATATAAAATATATCAGGACGAAGAATGTTGACCATAGATTATGGAGAAATTTTGACAAGTGCATATACTTTGAGTCAAAGTGTGTAAATATAATGGTCTACATTCTTCATCCTGATATATTTTATATTAGAACGAATTGACAATATAAAAATTATATATATATATACTTTGTAGATAAACTATTAAAAAAATTTAACACGGTTAACGGTAAACCGTGACCCTGTATGAAAAATTCATATGAGATCTCACACTTGATAATAATTATATATATATATACACATGAATATTCAAGTCAGTACGTACTGATATAACTTCATTAGTGTGTTGGATGTTGACCATTAGATTTACATACTTTGATTCAAAGTATATGTATTTGCAAAACTTCTCCATAATCAGTGATCCACATGCATTAGTACAAATATAGTTATATCAGTACGCACTGATTAGAACGGGACCGTATGTATATATATATATTTCTATTGTCAGTTCAGTTTATATACCAAATGGGAGAACATCTAAAAAAGTATTAAAATGAGTATCTGTTGAGGACCTTGATTAGGATCCAACAACAAGCCCTAACTTACACCCAAAGTTAGATAGATTTGAATCAAACCACTCACAGAATTAAGCGATTGATTCTGTAGAATCAGATAACAGAATTTACTTAACCCTAGCCCAAGCTATTCCAAGCAATTAACTGAGAAAATCCGAATTGAAAAGAAACAAGAGGAACCCTAACTGGGTCAATTTTATTCATCAAACATTCAAAAGATAACAACCCTAAAAATAATAGTTCTATTTATACTAGAATTAATCTTCTATCCTAACTATGACAGGATTAGTCTAAAATAGAAAAATAGTCTAAAATAAAAATAAAAGAAATAGTTTAAAGTCCTTTTCCAAAATAGTTTCAATTTCCTTATAACTCAGGAACCCAAATTGTGCCTCTCGTCATTCAAACTGCTACTATCAATCTGCAGTCTGGACCTCCGTTCCACAATTCTTTTAGATTTTCTAACGGTCTCAACATTCCCCCGCTCTTCAAGAATGCCCTTGTCCTCAAGGGAAAAATCTGGAAAACGTTCTACCATCTCGTCATAGTCTTCCCAAGTAGCCTCTTCTGTAGGGATCCCTTGCCATTGAACCAAAACTTGCCACACCTTTGTCATACCACGTCCCTTCTTCCAATTGCGATATCGGAGAGCTATTATAGGCCGTATCAACAAGTTACCCTCTGTATCAAACGCCGGTAAATCACTTGAAATGAGACTCGGGTTTCCCACTCTCTTTTTCAACACGGTAACATGGAACACTGGATGCAATCTAGAAGTAGACGACAATTCCAACTTATAAGCCACCTCACCTATCCGCTCTAACACCTTAAAGGCCAATAATATCGTTGCGACAATTTCACATTAAACTTTTTCTTTAAAGATTTCTGCCGGTACGGTTGGAGTTTAAGATACACGAAATCTCCAGGTTCAAAAGATACGTCTCTTCTGCCTTGGTCATAATACTTCTTCATTCTCCCCTGAGCCTTCTCAAGCTCCTTCTTTACCTTAGCTACAACCTCATCTCTAGCCATCAACTCTCTCTCGACTTCTTCGTTTCGAGCCGTTCCTTTCTCATAAGTGCTTAGCATCGGTGGCGGTCGCCCATACATTACTTCAAATGGACTCATGTTAATTGAAGCATGATGTGACGTGTTGTACCAGTACTCAGCCCATGAAATGTACTCTTTCCATCTCTTTTGCTCCTTATGACAATAACACCTTAGGTACTGCTCAAGAGTTCGATTCACCACTTCTGTCTGTCCGTCAGTCTGCGGATGATAGGAGGAACTTGCCTTCAACTTGCTGCCCTGCAAAGTAAATAATTCCTGTCAAAAAGAACTCATAAATAATTTCCCTCGATCAGACACGATACTCCTCAGAATCCCATGCAATTTCACCACATTATCCACAAACGCCTTAGCCACACTACTAGCGGTGAAAGGATGTCTGAGCGGAATAAAATGGGCACCCTTGCTCAACCTATCCACCACGACCAGAATTGACTCGTAACCACCACTACTAGGCAGCCCCTCTACAAAGTCCATGGTCAAGTCCTTCCAAATTTTCTCCGGTATCGATAATAGTTGCAACAACCCCATAGGGCGCCTCTGGTCATACTTCACCTTCTGACAAATATCGCACTCGGCCACCAATTTCTTCACTTCATTTTTAAGGCCTTCCCAATAGAAAAAGTGTTTGATCCTTACATAAGTGCGCAACCACCCCGAATGACCTCCTTCTTTGCTATTGTGGAAATGAGCTAAAATCTCCTCTCTCAACCCTGGTACCCCCGGTACATATACATAGTTTTTGTAGTACAATAACCCATTTTTATAGCGAAATCTCTCTACACCACCCTTGTGGTCCTCCAACTTCTTACAAATATCCACTGTTCGAGCATCAAATTGCATGGCCTCCTTAATTCTATCCCAAACACGTCATTAGGCCCCACTAAGTGCCAATAATCCTGTCTCATCGTCCGCATATACAGACCACAATATTGAACTGCCCTCTTTTCTGGATAAGGCATCAGCTACTTTGTTTTTCCTACCAGGTTGGTAGACAATATCGTACTCAAACCCAAGAAGCTTAACTAAAAACTTCTGCTGCTCCGGGGTCACAATTTTCTGCTCTAACAAGTGCCTCAAAGCTTGTTGATCAGTGATAATTGTGAATTTCCTACCCAATAAATAAGGTCTCCACACCTTTACCGCGTGCACCATTGCTAACATCTCTCTAGCATAAGTACTCTAAGCCTTCTTCATTGGTCCTAAAGCCTTAGAAACAAACGCCAAAGGCCTCTTCTCTTGTACCAAGACTGCCCCGATTCCTTCTCCACTCACATTGGTATAGACCTCGAATGGCTTTTCAAAATCGGGCAAAGCCAACACAGGGGTTTGTGTCATGGCCCTCTTCAAATCTTCGAAAGCTTTCTTTGCTTCTTCCGTCCACTCAAAACTGTCTTTCTTCAACATAACAGTCAAGGGTTTTGCAATTAACCCATAATTCTTCACAAACCTCCGGTAGTAACCTGTTAACCCCAGAAACCCTTTCAGAGTCGACACATCTTTTGGCAATGGCTAGTCCACCATAGCCTCGATCTTTCTTGGGTCAACCTTTACCCCCGCACCTGAAATTATGTGCCCAAGATATTGCAGTTCCTCCTGCACAAAATCACATTTTGACATTTTAATAAAAAAATGATGTTTCTCTAGTATCCCCAATACCAACTCCAATTGCTCTAGATGCTCTTCCATTGATTTTTAATAAACCAATATATTGTCAAAGAATACTAGCACGAACTTCATCAGGTAAGGTCTGAAAATAGAATTCATGGCTGCCTGGAATGTAGAAGGTGCGTTGCAAAGCCCAAATGGCATCACCCGATACTCATATAACCCCAAACGAGTCCGAAAGGCTGTTTTGTGCACATCCTCCTCCTCCATCCGAATTTGGTGGAACCCAGCTCGTAAATCTAGTTTGGTGAACACACATGCCCCGTGTAACTCATCTAACATTTCATCAACCGTCAGAATTGGAAATCGGTCATTCACAGTTGCCTCATTTAAAGCCCGATAGTCGGAACAAAATCTCCAAGTCCCATCTTTTTTCCTTACCAATAACACCGGAGACGAAAACGGACTTTGACTCTGCCTGATCAATCCATTCTTCAACATCTCCTCTACTTGTCTCTCAATCTCATCTTTCTGGAAATGAGCATACCTATATGGAGGCACATTGACCGGTTTCGCCTCATCTTTCAAAGTAATGCGGTGATCACAATGACGGGGGGGTGGTAAGCTAGTTGGCACCTCCAAAACTTGTCGATGATTTGCCACTACCTTACGTACCTTCTCGGGCAGCCGTTGTAATTCGTCTTGCAGCTCATTTGTATTCTTTTTCTCGCTTTTCCCCTCTTGTCGGTCTCCATCATTTACTACTGCAAAGCATTGGGCGCCCCCTTTGCAAAGCCTCTCTATCATATGAACTTCACATTGTTTAATTTCTTTAAGAGGCAAAGCAGCCCATGTTCTTTTTCCTCCGCCCAATTTGAATTCCATTGTCATGGCATCAAAATCTGTAATCACCTTACCGATACTCTTCAACCAAGCGTTACCTAATACCACATCTACTCCCACTAGCGATAACACATGCAAATCAGCAGTAATCCTAACTCCTTGCACATTCATCTTCACCTCATGAATCACTTCCTCACACTTAAGTTTTTCCCCATTAGCCACCTTCACATCAAATGGTTCTATGGCAACCCCTCGCAGTCCAATCTTCCTTATGATATTCGCGTTGATGAAATTGTGAGAAGAACCAGAATCTACCAGCATCGAAACCTCGAACTTACCAACCCATGCCATGAGCCTCATAGTGGATGGTTTCGAAACCCCAGACATGGCATTTAAAGACAACTCGGCTTCACAAATACCCAATTCAGCCACCCTCAACTCTCCCTCATCACTAGTGGCTTCCTCATTACTGATAACATCATTATCTGAATCACTTGAGTCAATGATCATAAATACCTTCCCAGTTCGACACCGATGGTCTTTGTTCCATTTCTCTCCGCATTTAAAGCACAAGCCCTTTTTGATTCTCTCTTGAACATCTTCCTTTGTCGGTTTTTTTACGTCTTTGCTTTCCTTCTTGGAACTATCATCAATAGCTCCTTTTCCCCTCCAAGAATCTTTGTTTGACTCTGATTTAAAATTTTTACTCCCAGAACTCTCCTTAAACGGCTTCTTGTCACTGTAGTAACTATCCTCTAAAATCTCCGCCATCCTCATTGCTTCGGTTAATCTTTGAGGTCGTTTCAGTTTCATCTCCCTCGCTAACCACGGCTTCAACCCTTCAATAAATGTCCCCAATAATGACTCCTCTGACCATCCCCTGACCAAAATCTGTAATCGATGAAACTCCTCAATATATACTGAAACCCTTCCTTCCTGTTTGAGCTTGGCCAACTGCCTATGATGATTGACAATCGGTGATGGTCCCCATTGAGTCAAAAATTCTCGCTCGAAAGCCGTCCACCCCATTTGTCTACCATCTTGCTCATATTGAGCTTTAATCCATCTCCACCAGCTATTAACCTTTCCATCAAGGTAGATGCATGCAGTAGAAACCCGATTGGCCCTTGCCACTTCGTAAACCTGAAAGTAGTGCTCCACCTTGTCCAACCACTCATGTGGATCTCCACCATTAAAATGCAGAAATTCGACCTTTGGCTTTCTAAGGCACCGACTATGGTGCCTTTCTCTCCGCCTATCACCTTCATATTCCGCGGCACCTCTCCACGGTTCCCTTCGTTGCTTATAAATTGGCCTTCGGCCGCGAGGTCTCCTATCAAATCTCGCATCTTCATCAGATCCATCGTCAATCTCTCCCTCAGAAACCTCGTTATGCAACCAACGCTCCACCATTAATGGCCCACGTTCCACACGTCCTCCTCGTTTAAACCCTTCATGATTTCCGGTCAGTTTGGGCTCATCTACCTCACCTGACGAGAATTCTACCTCCCGCCATGAACTATGTGATCTTCGTCCGTTCCCTTGAGTCCGTCTGCCTATCGTTTCTTTTCCCTTGTTTTCAGCCAACTGTCGTTCAAGTCTCTCGATTGCATCATTGTTTGACCTAGTCAGATGCGCTATAGATGTCGTCAGTTCCGATAGGGACTTGAAAATCCGATCTTGATTCTCCTCCAAGGCTTCAAACCGCTGCTTGTTAGTCTTCGATCCACTCCCTTGAATAATAGAATCCTCCCTAGATCCCATGGCCTTGAATAATAGAAACCGCTTTTTTTTTTTTTTTCCTTTTTTGTAGGCTCTTTTTTTTTTTTTTTTTTTTTTTGCTGTAGGCTGCCGAATTCTCTCAATGAAAGAACCAAATTGTTGAGGACCTTGATTAGGATCCAACAACAAGCCCTAACTTGCACCCAAAGTTAGATAGATTTGAATCAAACCACTCACAGAATTAAGCGATTGATTCTGTAGAATCAGATAACAGAATTTACCTAACCCTAGCCCAAGCTATTCCAAGCAATTAACTGAGAAAAACCGAATTCAAAAGAAACAAATGGAACCCTAACTGGGTCAATTTTATTTATCAAACATTCAAAAGATAACAACCCTAAAAATAATAGTTCTATTTATACTAGAATTAATCTTATATCCTAACTATGACAGGATTAGTCTAAAATAGGAAAATAGTCTAAAATAAAAATAAAAGAAATAGTCTAAAGTCCTTTTCCAAAACAGTTTCAATTTCCTTATAACTCAGGAACCCAAATTGTGCCTCTCGTCATTCAAACTGCTACTATCAATCTGCGGTCTAGACCGCCGTTCCACAATTCTTTTAGATTTTCTAACGGTCTCAACAGTATCATTTTCCACTTATCCACATTTTATCCAAATATCCAATTAACGAGAAAGGAATTTGTCCATGTTTTCATTTTCTAAAATGAATCAGAATCTTGTGGAAATCGTTAAATAGAACAGGGTTCTTCATTTTTTGCGGTAGAATTGAAAAAATATTAAATGGAATATGATACTATATAGGAATAAATATCAATCAAAATCTCATCCAACAGGTATCCTTAAACTGTTAAACATATATAAATAAGGGATCAGGATCCTCTTATTGGTCCTTGTTTTTCGTTAGCTTTTTTCAAATGTAATTAAAATATCAAGTTATATGAGAGAGAAAAAAAATGATCAAATCTTGACCATGCATTTTTTATTTTGATTAGGTGTCATTATATTATGAAAAGTCAGGGAAAAATATGACAAGGAGAGGACCTTGATCCATAAATAAAAGCTTCACAAAAAGATTGTTTCCATCAAAAATCATAGCAAAATAAGATCTTAAATTACCAATTCTTCTTCCATCAATCAATTATCTTTCAATATGGCCCAATTGATCACTTTATATAATCCACAACCAAGTACCAATACTGTTTCAATTATCAGCCCTCAATTTTTTGTTCCTCAACCTCTCGATCTTTCGATACAGAGACAAGTTATGACCCATAACCAGTGGCAACTTTGATGTGAACGATACCAATGGCAACCTCATCCTCAGAGTGAAAGGGTTACTTTTTCACTTGATGATGCCGAAAATCCCATTGTTACTCTTCAACGGAAGGTGTTGTACGTGAATGACAACTTTAATGATCACATGTTTATAGATATACAATTGTTTAGTCATTCTCTAATGTAGACGTGCCATTATAGATAAGATTTGTGGTTTACCTTTATATTTTTTCCTATTTACAATTTTTTTATTAAAGTTCAAATAATTTTTCAAATTGGTCCGGCCCCCAATTTCCTGGAGAAGGCTAACTATTTAGATCAGGTAATTGTGTTTCAATGATGCATATACTTACAGCTCATGATAGATGGGAAGCGTTTAGGGGAGATAGTACAGATTATGATGATATGATATTTTTTACTAAAAAATCTTCAATAATCCAGCTCAGGACTGAACTTGATGTGTACTTGGCAAACAAAATATACGAATATGTTTCTAATTTCAAGTTGGAACAATCTTGTACTGTTTATGTCGAAGAATCCAACACAATTGTTGCCCAAGTAAGAATTTTTTTGGTTTTTACCGTCACAAGATCTTTAAAGGTTTATAAAAGTCGAAATTAAATTAAAAACATATTGATGTGTAGATGTACAAGAAACATGGTGGTTGAAGCATCTTCATTGGAAAGTACCGTTGGTAGAGGTGTCAAAAGGATCGAACCGGGCCAGCCAGGTATGAAATTTGTGAGCCCATTTACTGTGCAGATCGGTCTTGGATTTGGGCTTAGGCTATGCGGATCGGACCGGGCCGGATCTGAGATTTCGCACTAGTTGCTAAGATCAACCCTCAAACCCAATATCTTGAGAGCTAAGCCGTTTACAAATTAAAATTTTTGGACACTCACACAAGTATTCGAACCACCAATGTGGTTGGTCAATCCGAACAACAAATATCACCAAGCTATACTAGTCCAATTGGTAACATAAGTTAAATTTTATTATATATTACATATAATATGGGCTTTTTATTTTTTGGTGTAAAACATACGATTCGAAACATTAACCTCTTAACTTTTATAAGTAACACTTACCAGTTACCACTAAACTTTAGTCATCAACTGGTCTTTATGTTCAAATTTAATTATATATTACATATTCAGAAATCATTTTTTGTCACCGACTGCACGAATAAGACCTGTTGACTTGAAAACTTTATTATGTTTTTAATTTCTGTCAAATATTTTCATTAAAAAATATATATATATATATAATAATTATCTACTGTTCTAACCGGCTCGGCTCACATAGTAATTTATAAAAGCCCAATCCGAATTCGGACTTGGAAATAATAGGCCCAAATCAAATTAGGGCCTCTACAGTAACGTGCCGGACCGGACTGGATTTATCCAACCCTTTTGACACCTCTAACTGTTGGGATATGTGAAGCCAAAAACAGTTGAAGAAATGTAAGTCCGCAGCTCGCGGGATACCGAGGGGCACCAACTGCGGTGCAGATCGTGGTCAATTCCAAAGGTGTAACTGCAGGGAGAGCTCGGTACACAAACCGTGGTATATACCAAGGCATAAGTGCAGCACACACACACTGCGGTTTTCTTAACGGTGGAAAACAATGGAAGACCACGGTTCGGGCGCGAGATATATACTGTGGCCAAACCGTGGTGACTATAAAAAATAGTGCGAAACATGAAATCTTGTACGGGAAGAAAATGACTCCTTTAGGGTTTTGACTTACCATAGTGCTCTCATATATATACTATTACTTCCCTATGCTTAGGGGTGTGTAGAAAATAACTAGTGAGGCTAAGATCAACTTACAGAAAGACCGAAAGAGAGTGACAAAGAGATTTTAATCCAACTATAATAGTAAATTGAGTGTATGCACGCTCCGTGGACGTTGGTAAATTGCTGAACCACATAAAAATCTTTTGTGTCTTCTTCTTTTCTTTATTGCTTTCTTATAATTTGCAAGTGTGTGACTGTGGTTTGCGTGATTGTGGATTGGTGATTTTCTACAACAATTGGTATCATAGCCTAGGTCAAGAGTATCTAGGGTTTTACGCAAATCTAAGATTTCTTGAGGTCATGATTTTTTTTTTCCTTATCGAGTGAAAATGGGATTAGAGAAAGATTCTTACAAGATTGAGTACAAATTTCAATTGTTGGAAGATGCAGATTGGGACTATCTGTACCGAAGGACCTGCATTGGTCGATAGTGGAGAAGCCGAAGAGTGTATTTGACGCGGATTGGATGGTCAATCAGATGCATAAGGGCATGATCGACGAGGAGTGGTTAAACTTAAACTGCATAGCTCTATGAGCGATTCGTCTCAGTTTGACGAAATCAGCTGACTTCAACTTCAAAGATCAGGAGACAACATCAAATATTATGAAGACCTTATCGAACCTATACAAGCAACCTTCTGTAGCTAGGAAGGTCCATCTAACAAAGAAGCTAGTCAATCTGAAGATGTCAGTAAAGCAGAGTTTCAAAGATCACCTAAACCAGTTCAATGAAGTTAAAGATAAGTGAAGTTCGGTATCCATGGTATTGGATGAGGAGTTCTTAGGAAGCATATTACTCACCTAGATGCTAGAGAGTTGGTCGATGATGTGTCAATGGATCGTCAATTCTTTTGGAAAAGAAAAGATAAACTTCCAATAGGTTGTAAACATGATCATGACCGAAGAAATCAGGATACATAAGACAGGATCAGGGGTTTCTCCTTCAACACTGAATATCGAAGGAAGAAAAAGCAAGGGCAAAAATCGAAATATGAATCAACGAGATAGATCAAAGTCGAGGGGCAAATCCAAGTCCAGAAGCCATCAAGGAAACAATTAAGGCAATCAGCAAGAAAGACATCGAGTGCTGGAATTATAGCAAGATGGGTCACTACTCGAATGAGTTCTAGATCATAGACAATTAGATATCATAGTTAATCGTCTCGATCAATAGTTTCCTCAGCTCTGTGTTGTTCATGACTGTGTTAAGTTCAAGATCATAGACATCGTAGTTAATAAAATTGGCCATGTCAGCTATATGGCTTTAATAAAAACATGTGATTGAGGTTTAATTTTCTAATTTACCCTTTATAGATGATAAGATTTATTTTATTTTATTTTTGGTTTATTTTCGGAAAAATGAAGAAGCCGAAGTTATTTTCTATAGAATTTTTTACCTCAAATTCTCTCTCATTCATGTAAATTTCACAGCACTCCGCCAAGATAGTGACAATAGATTTCCAGTTATCAATTCTCACAGGAAATGGTCGGTGTCCATTTTCTCCCATCAAAATGAAAAGACATACAATAAACAAAATAATTGAAAAAACAAAAAGAAATTTCAGATTTCAGAGGAAGTTTCGGACGTCAAAGACTTCACATACACCATTTTCTTATTCTTGTCAATACTGAAGAGGAGACGGATTGGGAACTAAAGCATCAACGATAGAGAAGTTTTGTTGCTAAAAATACAACACCGTAAGAAAAAATCACATTTTAATTAAAGCCACATGGCAATAAATCCTAAAAAGGAGAGTATGATTCAATAGTGAAAGAGTTCCACACGAAGCCACCCACCATAACACTTGCTGTTGAGGTTTAAGAGGCTTTTCCTTTTCCTTTTCTAAGTAGGAAAACCTTCAACCTATTTGTGTCGGTAACCTTCAAACCTGACCTTATTTTTTTTTCTTCTATTCAACTGCCCAATTCGATTTCCTTTTCTAATTTGGTCCAAGAAACATGATTACTAGAAGGAAGAAACATAAGGTTGCCTTTACTAATAAGGAATTCTTAAAAGGGAAATAAAATTTAATTAAAATTATTTAGGAATTAAATTATGTTGGTCCTATCTATAAATCAGGAATTAAGTTTTTACTCTAAGGGAACTTAATTCCTCCTTCTCACTTAAGGAATCAAACTTCCTTTTATGAATCCTTTCATTTCTGATTAGTAAACACCTTATAAGGGAATCAAAGTGCATGCAATCTGGAAGCTAAGAAAATTACCATATATTATAAATTTGAGATCAAAATCAAAATTTAAGTTCTTATAACAACTATTCGGTAGGTATGACAAAATGGGTTAGGTTTAGAGGGTCTGGTCCTTACCTGCATGATGAGGACCGGGTTTAAACCCTGACCGCATCAGTAAAAATTCTATTTTAAGCCCTTTATTAAAAGCCCACATGATTGCAGGTTGTTTGTGGGTTTTACGTCCCAAGGTTAATTTTAAACCCGTAAACGACCTAATAACTGGTATATATGTATCACTTCCAATACCCACTTTGTAGTATTCGGTCCGATGTTGTCTCTTCTTTGAACTTCCCTAGCACCACGTGCTTCACCACACCTTTTGCTCTCTCTCTCTCTCTCTCTCTCTCTCTCTCTCTCTCTCTCTCTCTCTCTCTCTCTCTCTCTCTCTCTCTCTCTCTCTCTCTCTCTCTCTCCAACTACTACTTATAATTACTTATGATTATAGTGGTTGCATCACGTTGACATACCATAAAAATATAATTTCAAAATAAAAAAATACGATTAATATATTTAGATGTACTTCGGAAGTGGCTATGCACTTCAATCCGATAGAATTTGAGTATTTTTTTTTATATTATTATTTTATAAAATCAAAAGGGCGGACTGTGGGGAAGACTTCTCCTTTGTAGTTGGAGAGATGCTTTCCACCACATGAGAGAGGTGTTTTCCAAAATCCAAATCATGATCTCGGTTAAGTACTCCCCACCTAATCCGAACGATGTTAGGCTTCAACAAAGTAATTATAAAGTGTGTTCAAAATTGTTCTATTTGGATTGAGTTTAAAAATTATTCTCTTTGGATTAATTGTTTTAATATAATTTTTAATTACCTTGGTTTGTAAAAATTGTGAGCCAATGAATCTAGGTAAAAAAAAAAAAGTGTAAAAATTTCGGGTCAAAAATCAGGTTAAATTTTGGATCCAAATCTAGGGAAAAAAAATGTGTTAAAAATTCGGGTCAAAATATGGGTCAAAATTTGGATCCAAATCCGGGTCACAAACTCATAATATGGTAATAATGCGGGTAAAAGGGCAGGTTTGGGTAAAGCCCTGTTTTTTGTGGCCAGGTTCCAACCCTACCCACATACATAATATTCTTATGTGCGCTGGGTTTAAACCCTTTAAATTTATGAGAACTTTTTTGAGAGCTTGGGTCCAATGCGGGCTTGGTCCCTCAAATTGCCAACCCTAAGTGTTCAGTAATTTCTGTGTTTGTGAGGAACATTTATGAATTTTGTAATTTCTATAT
Organism: Acer campestre; assembly: GCA_954870605.1. Taxonomy (NCBI): domain Eukaryota; kingdom Viridiplantae; phylum Streptophyta; class Magnoliopsida; order Sapindales; family Sapindaceae; genus Acer; species Acer campestre. The sequence continues at coordinate 31,675,148 of OX940805.1, read as the reverse complement.
AAAAAGGTAAATAGAGACCTAGACATTATTTACTATATGTTAATATTATTTAAATATTAATTAGTCACCTAAATTGAAAAGTATATGTTTGGACGATGACCTTTCTTGAGTGATATCAGTAGGGATGGCCAATGGGGAAAAGATGATGGATATAGGTCCCCCCCCCCCCCAATTTCCCCATTTGGGGAAAATGGGGATAGAGTAGTTTTGGGGGGAGGTCCTCCCACCCCCATCCCCATTTCCTTGTTTTTCTCGGGTCCCCCGTTTCTCCATTCCCCCATTTTCCCTATATCAATAAAAATTACATAATAAAAAAAAATGCACAATCCATTAAATTCAAATACAAAATAACATTCAATACAAAAATTGCATAATAAAGATGTATATATAGTTAGTAAGAATAAAAATATTGAAAAAATAAAAATAAAAATATATCAGTATATTATATATAATATTTGGGGGAAACGAGAAAATGGGGATGGGGGTAGGTCCCCCCCACCCCAAAATTTTCCCCCAAATGGGGATGGGGGAGCGGGGATTTAGGGCCTCGGGGGAAAATGACCATCTCTAGATATCAGACAAAAACGTGGAACGGTTTGGTTTCTTCAAAGGTCACCCACCAAGTCAGCAAATATTCTCTAATTATTCAAACCATGCGTAGAAAATAGAAATAGAAATAGAAATTATTATTTATAATTGAGACTTTAATTTATCATTTTTTTTTACTTCAACATCTGATCCCTTTTTAAGAGGGATGCTAATTAAGTTGACATCTCTTTTCTATCTTAGATCAAGAGCAAATAAATAATTGGATGTTGAGGTAAAAAAAAAAAAAAAAAAGTTGATATTATAACTAAATTTTTTAGTTTAATTCTTCGCAGCCAAAAATCTTTTTGATTGATTTACCACGTTTTAAAATTGGATTGGATTGGATTGGATTGAATTTCGTTGTACATAAAATAAAAATACAATATTAAAAAGTGGGTTAGAATATATTAACTTTATTTTAATAGCCATCCATTCATTTCCATGCAAGCTAAGGATTATTCATTATTATATGCTTTGAATTTGTTTACTTCTTTTTAACTGTTGGATGGCAAGAAAATGGATGGATGGAGGATGGTGTTGCTGTTACAAATTTAAATCAAAATTTTAAACGTTAAATTAATAAAGTTTGATCTATGAAAAGAAGTTTTTTTTTTTAGTTATTACAATTAATTCGGGATAAATTATATAAGGTTATGGCTCTTTAATTCTTATAAGTTATAAGTTAGAGCATCCACAATGGTTGAGACCTAAACACAAGACCTATTTTTGCCACATCATCAAGTATGGGTCTTGTTTTCAAATAATGGGTCTTCCCATTTGGGTCCTATTTATTTGGGTCTCTTTTCTCCACAATGAGGCTAAATTAAAAAAATAGAAAGTGGATCCACTTTTTTTACTTTTTTCCAAACAATCATTACTTTTTTTTAAAATATTATATATATATATATTAATAAATAAATTATATATTATATTTTAAATTTCAACACTATCAATAATTATTTTAAAATAAAACATTTTATTAATTTAAAATTATCACAACCGAATTACATCAACAATAAAAATAAATATTTAAAATAAAATATTGTCTACGATTATACATTGCACATGTTCCGAATCGGTTCAATTCCTTTTTGGACCGACAGTTCTGGTCCGGTTCGGACAGTTTTAACGGTTCAGTTCCGATTCCGAACCTTCAAAACTCGTTCCGGCTCCGAACCTTCAAAACTCGATCCGGTTGTAAAGGTTTGGTTCCGATTCTGGTTCCAAACCTTCAAAAATTAATGTTTTCATTCAAATTATTTTAATTTCATTAAAATAAAATTTTAAAATTAAAATTAAATTTATTTATATTTTTTTATTATATATATAATTATTGAAATTAATAATTATATATTTAAATTTAAATAATTGATATATATATTAAATTTATTTATATTTTTTCATTATACATAATTATTGAAATTAATAATTATATATTTAAATTTAAATAATATATATATTTATATATATAAGCCCAACCCAATGATTGGGAGGTATTGGGAACTCAATCCCAATTATTGGGCAAGACCCAAATGGAGTTTCAAATTTGGAACCCAATTTTTGTCTAGTGTGGTGGGGTCCATATTTGGGTCTTATTTTTTGGCTCTCTTTTTACACCATTGTGGTATCCATATGACCCAAATAAAAATGGATCTTCTTATTTGGGTCGCTTTTCCACACCATTGTAGATGCTCTTATAACTAATGTAGAAATAATCTTCTAACCAAACCATAACAAACCTGTCTCGGCCGTAGGGGTATAACTCTGCTGGTAGATGGATGAGTTTGGGGTTTGGATAAATTACTCTCAAGTCAGCGGCTCGAATCCTACAAATGACAAAAAGCTTAAAAAAAAAAAAAATTAAAAAAAAAAAACCTAATTTAGATAAGTAGATAGATAGATACCGTAAAAAAATAAAATAAAAAAATTAACAAAACCTGTCTCTATCTCTCAAATTTATTTGGGGAAAAAATGTTAGAAAGGCAAAATCCTAAAAGCTCTCTCAAGTTAGCTATATATATATATAAATGCATTGTAATATAATTATGTGAGGATATTGAATGTAAGCCACTCATTTTACATACTTTGACATATACTTTGACTCAAGTATGTATGTATTTGTCAAAACTAGTGGCACATACTTTGACTCAAGTATGTATGTACTTGTCAAAACTAGTGGTTCACATTCAATATCTTAATAAAGTTATATCAGGATGCACTGACCAGATCGGTATTTATATATATATATATATATTTGGTAGGAGAGTCAAAGATGAGGGCTGATACTATATCTCTAATTACAATACTTTTTGTACGTTGCCGGTGAGAACAGACAGAGAAAAACAAATATACTGACCCAGAAAAGGACAGAAGATTAATAAAAAAGAATGACTATCAATTTGGATAAATTATAAGGTTATGGCTCTCATAATTCATATTACTATTATAGAAATAATCTTCTAATCAAACCATAACAAAACTCATTATGACTTATTATTAATTTATTATGACTCTTTGTAGAGTTTTGTCTTACTTTAAGAATTAAAGAATTGAACAAAAACAAATTTAATTTACACGTAATGGTCAAATAATATAATTTTCGATTTTATTAGAATTCATGACTTAAAAAAAGCTTTATTTAAATTGCATGGATTTTAGTAGAGGCTGCTAATTTTATGAATCTCAATTTTATGGGAAAAAATCTTGGGGTGCAGCATGCGTGCATCTTCCGCTGCAATCCTGCCCTATGATGTAATCGCAAAGTGGGATGCCACGTCCGGACCCAATTAAATAATATTATCATATTATGTGATGGAAACCTTGTCAATTTTCTTGCATGCTTTTAGAATAATTTAATGTAAGTGTACATGTGTTTGAAAAAACTTTCCACTTTGTTAGAAGAGTATGGAAAACGGTGTCTTCGAATCTTGGGTTTACATAGAAAGACCATACAAAACAACAAAACCTGTCTCTATCTCTCTCAAATTTATTTGTGGAAAAAAATTTTAGAAAGAAAAAAATCCTTTATATCTCTAATTACAATACTTTTTTTGTTGCCGGCAACGTCTGTTTGATCGAAACAGACAGAAAAACAAATAAATTATATATTAACTTTATTTTAATATTGAATATTATATGTTTGGACGATGACCTTTCTTGAGTGAGATCAGACAAAAACGTGGAACGGTTTGGTTTATCATGCATAGAAAATAAAAATAGAAATAGAAATTATTGTTTATCATGCTAATTGCCTAATTGAGACCTTAATTTATATATTATTATTATTATTATTATTATTATTATTATTATTATTATTATTTATACTTCAAAATCTGATCCCTTTTTAAGAGGGATGCTAATTAAGTTGAGCAAATAAATAATTGGATGTTTAAGTAAAAAAAAAAAAAAAAAGAAGTTGATATTATAACTAATTTTTTTAGTTTAATTCTACAAAGCCAAAAATCTTTTTGATTGATTTGCCATGTTTTAAAATTGGATTGGATTGGATTGAATTTCGTTGTACATAAAATACAATATTAAAAAGTGGGTTAGAATATATTAATTTTATTTTAATATTCATCCATTCATTTCCATGCAAGCTAAGGATTATTCATTATTATATGCTTTGAATTTGTTTTCTTCTTTTTCACTGTTGGATGGCAAGAAAATGGATGGATAGAGGATGGTGTTGCTGTTACAAATTTAAATCAAAATTTTAAAGTTTGATATGTGAAAAGAAGATTTTTTTTATTTTTTTTTGAGTTATTATAATTAATTCGGGATAAATTATATAAGGTTATGGCTCTATAATTCTTATAACTAATGTAGAAATAATCTTCTAACCAAACCATAACAAAACCTGTCTCTGCTCGAGGGGCGTAGCTCTATTAGTAGATGGACGAGTTCGAGGTTTAGATAAATTACTCCCAATGGTAGCTCTGCTAGACTGCTAGTAGATAGCGGTTTGAATCTTACCAATGACAAAAATCTTTTTAAAAATATATATATGATCTAGATAGGTAGATAGATAGATACCGCTAAAAAAAATAATAATAAATAACAAAACCTGACTCTATCTCTCTGGGGAAAAAAATGTTAGAAAGGCAAAATCCTAAAAGCTCTCTCAAGTATATATAGAGGTGCAATTACAAGTGCATTTCTAGGTAGTTTAATTAGTCACGTCTATGTTCTTGAATTCAAATTAATCCTGAAGAGCTTCAATTTCATTGGCCATGGCAATGTTATTTGGTAGGAGAGTCAAAGATGAGGGCTGATACTATATCTCTAATTATAGTACTTTTTGTACGTTGCCGCCTTGCTGGTGATCAGAACAGACAGAGAAAAACAAATAAACTGACCCAGAAAAGGACAGAAGATTATTAAAAAAGAATGACTTAGAAAGACTTGGAAAAAGGAAGCCACTGATCAGAAGCTCAAGAAGCAAGTGGTTCATGTGTTAACTTGAACAACAAGGCACATCACACCCTTATAAATAGACACCAATTTGTTTTGGGAATTTCATCCTATAGAAAATCAAATTAAGAGAACTAAAAAAAATGATGGGATTAATGGGAGAGTTGGGGACTAATGTTGGTTCAGTTTTAGCTAGTGTGATGGTTGTTTGGGCAATTTTCAAAGATCACTTCCCTTATCACCTTCGCGGTCATATCGAAAAATATATTCAAAAATTGGTGAGGTTTGTGTATCCATACATTGAAATCACTTTCCATGAGTTAGCCGGCGAGCGTCTCAAGCGCAGTGAGGCCTTTTCAGCTATACAAAACTATCTCAGCACGAAAGCCACTTCAAAGGCTTCGCGGTTCAAGGCTGATGTTATGAAGGACAGCAAGTCACTAGTCCTTACCATGGACGATCACGAGGAGGTCCCTGATGAGTTCAATGGTGTTAAAGTTTGGTGGGTTCTTAACAAACATGAGAATAAGTCACGATCCATTTCTTATTATCCAGTTTCGGATGAGAAGAGGTCTTTCAAGCTCAGCTTCCACAAGCGCCATAGAGAGCTCATCACGGGGCCTTATATTGAGCATGTGATGAGTGAAGGGAAGGCGGTGTCTACAAAGAATCGGCAAAGGAAGCTGTACAGCAACAATCCAAGCAAGAATTGGTATGGCTGGAAGAGAACCAAGTGGAGCCATGTATTTTTCGAGCATCCTTCAACGTTTGATACGTTGGCTATGGAGACGAAGAAGAAGGAAGAGATAAAGAATGATTTGAAGAAGTTCTGTAAAGGGAAAGAGTACTATACGAAAATTGGGAAAGCTTGGAAGAGAGGGTATCTTCTTTATGGTCCTCCAGGGACCGGAAAATCATCCATGATTGCTGCCATAGCCAATTTTCTAGACTATGATGTCTATGATCTTGAGCTTACCACAGTCATGGACAACACGGAGCTGAGGAATCTCTTGATTGAGACTTCGAGTAAATCAGTCGTAGTTATTGAAGATATTGATTGCTCGCTTGATCTAACAGGCCAACGCTTGAAGAAAAAGGAGAAAGATGGGGATGAAGAAGAGAAGGATCCAATCAAGAAGAAGGAAAAAGAAGAGAGTGAGAACAAAGACAGCAAGGTTACTCTATCAGGACTATTGAATTTCATTGATGGTCTTTGGTCAGCTTGCGGTGGGGAGAGAATCATCGTGTTTACAACGAATCATGTGGATAAGCTCGATCCAGCTCTGATTCGAAGAGGAAGGATGGACAAGCACATTGAGATGTCTTATTGTTGCTTTGAAGCATTCAAGGTGTTGGCCAAAAACTATTTGGATATTGATTCACATAAATTGTATGTGAAAATTGAGAGTCTGTTGGGTGAAACCAACATGATTCCTGCTGACGTCGCGGACAATCTTATGCCGAAATCTGATGAGGAAGGTGTGGAGACTTGCTTGAATAGTCTAATTGAAGCTCTTGAGGATGCGAAGAAGGAGGAAGCAAGAAAGAAGGCTGAGGAAGAAGTGCGGTTGAAGGCGGAGAGAGACGAGAAAGACAAGGAGGAAATTGCCCAAGAAGCTGTGAAAGTTGATGAAAATTCAGCTAATTCAGTGGTGAAAGAGAATGGATTTCACAAGTAATATGGAAGGCAAAAGAAGTGGAAAGAGTTGGTGTTGATTTCAAGTTTGCAACTAGTTGTAGAAATTGTTGTTCAATAAGTTATTCTATGTACAAAAGTGTGATAGAAGTGCATTTCTATGTATATAGGCCAATAAATTAATTAAGTCTCTATTGTTGTAAAAAAGATTGTGAATTCAAGTTCTGTTCATATCAAGTCTTAAATTAAAGTTAAAATTCTATTGATCATGGCAGTTTCCAGAGGGATTTGGTTTATATTTACTGTAACATTGATGATTTCAGAGAGCATTCAAAAAATCATGTACCCTTAATCAGGTTTAAGAATGTGTTCAAATTACAAGTTATATTTTGTCATAATATATCAAATAAAAGAAGTTCAAGAAGGGTACTTGAACATCATTTCACTTCTCAAATCTCAAAAGACTTTAAGTTTATAAATTTGGTAGGGAGAGGTCAAAGATGAGGATTGAGGAACAGCTGTACTTCAAGGATCACCTTCCTCCTTCTGAATCAAATTTCTCACTTAAGAATCAAATTTCTTATTCTGAATCCTTCCATATTCGATTAGTAAACACCCTATAAGGGAATCAAAGTTCATGCAATCTGAAAGCCAAAAAAAATTACCATATATTATAAATTTTAGTTCAAAGTCAAAATTTTAGTTCTTATAACAACTGTTCAGTAATTTCTGTGTTTGTGAGAAACTTTTATGAATTTTTTAAATATTAGTCACCAAAATCGAATATTATATGTTTGGACGATGACCTTTCTTGAGTGATATCAGACAAAAACGTGGAACCGTTTGGTTTCTTCAAAGGTCACCCGCCAAGTCAGCAAATATTCTCTAATTATTCAAACCATGCGTAGAAAATAGAAATAGAAATAGAAATTATTACTTATCATGCTAATTGAGACTTTAATTTATAATTTTTTTTAAAAAAAAATTCAACATCTGATCCGTTTTTAAGAGGGATGCTAATTAAGTTGACATCTCTTTTCTATCTTAGATCAAGAGCAAATTAATAATTGGATGTTGAAGTAAAAAAAAAATAAAAAAAATTGATATTATAACTAAAATTTTCAGTTTAATTCTTCAAAACCAAAAATATTTTTGATTGATTTACCACGTTTTAAAATCGGATTGGATTAGATTGGATTGAATTTCGTTGTACATAAAATACAATATTAAAAAGTGGGTTAGAATATATTAACTTTATTTTAATAGTCATCCATTCATTTCCATGCAAGCTAAGGATTATTCATTATTATATGCTTTGAATTTGTTTACTTCTTTTTCACTGTTGGATGGCAAGAAAATGGATGGATGGAGGATGGTGTTGCTGTTACAAATTTAAATCAAAATTTTAAAGTTTGATATATGAAAAGAAGAATTTTTTTTTTTTTTTTTGAGTTATTACAATTAATTCGGGATAAATTATATAAGGTTATGGCTCTATAATTCATAATATAACCTTATATAATTCATAATTATAAGTTAAAACTAATGTTGAAATAATCTTCTAACCAAACCATAACAAAACCTGTCTCTGCCCTAGGGGCGTAGCTCTTCTGGTAGATGAACGAGTTTAGTGTTTGGGCAAATTACTTCCAAATCAGCGGTTTGAATCAATAAAAAGTTAAAAAAAAAAAATACCTAGTTTAGATAGATGGATAGATAGATACCGTTAAAAAAAAATAAATAAATAACAAAACCTGTCTCTATCTCTCAAATTTATTTGGGGAAAAAAATCCATTCACGTGCCGGTAACCTTCAACTTTGACCTTATTTTTACTTTTAATTCACTACCCAATTCGATTACTATGTCTAATTAGGTAATAGAAACATGATTACCATAAGGAGAAAAATAAGGCTGCCTTTACTAACAAGGAATTCTTAAAATGGAAATAAAATTTAATCAAAATTATTTGGGAATTAAATTATGTGGGTTTCATCCATAAATCGGGAATTAAGTTCTTGCTTCAAAAGGAACTTAATTCCTTATTCTCATCTAAGGAATCAAATTTCTTTCTTGAATTACTTTCATTCCCGATTAGTTTACACCTATAAGGGAATCGAAGTTCATGTTATCTTGAAGCCAAAAAAATTACCATATTTTATAAATTTTAGAACAAAATCGAAATTTAAGTTCTTATAACAACTGTTCAGTAATTTCTGTGTTTGTGAGAAGCTTTTATGAATTATTTTTAATTTCGATATAAAAAGGTAAAGTTAGGGTGCGTTCGGTAACGTTTTCGTTTTTTGTTTTCTGTTTTCATTTTCTGTTTTTGTTTTCTGTTTTTGTTTTTTATTTTTTGAGTTTGAAAACGCGTCCGGCAGTAATTATAGAAAACGATATTCTGAGAATGAAAACATTAAAAACGCGTCTGGTGGTAATTCAATTTTTTTTTTTCATAATTTTTTTATATCAATTAAAACAGTAAGTACACAACAACAACAACAACAACAATAATAAAAGATAATATTAATATTATAAAAAAGTTGTTAGAACACCTAATAAATTATATTGATAATAACCATACAAAATTACAAACAAAATTTAATTAATCATAATGTTTATATATTATTATAGTCATTCCACAATTGTGATAGAATCTCATTCCTAACTGGGTTCATTTGTGTCATGTTATCTTGAGATATGTCCAAATTGAAAATATTTGTATATGTTTCTTCCTCGATAATCATATCTTCTAGTTCAAATTCTCTAAACAACCTATTGCAACGAGCTTTTTTCCATGCAAAGTTATGCAGCACACAACATGCAATCATGCAATTGGAATCAGTTGTTGCCTACGTGGTGGTGAATATGATTGATAAGTGAATACATGTTGTAAGTGAGATAAATTATAAATCCACATACACTAAAAAGTTGTAGGTTTGAGTTGGTCATTCTCTTTAAATCCCGAATTATTGTAACATTAAAAAAAAATGTGAAGTTTAGATGGATGAAGTCTAATAATAATATTATTATAGGTAAAATTTAATTTAATATTATTAAGATAATTCTATAATTTCAATTGTCTATTTTTTGTTGTTGAGAAAATTTTATCTGTTAATAATGTAAAAATTATTTTCTTATAAAAATAAAAATAAAAATGAAGCAACAAAAACATGTGTTGTAGTGTTTGACCATATAAAACAAACCATTCAATGCGTGGGGCCCTTAAAAACGAAATCAGAAATTTGAGAACACATATAAGTTGTTTTTTATGGCGCGGCTTTTCATGCGTTAATAAATGAAAACATAATTTGGTGTTTTCGTTTTAAAAAAACGCGTACCGAACGCATTTTCATTTTTTTTTTATTTTAAAAACAGAAAATGGTTTTTGAGAATGTCGCCGAACGCGCCCTTAGAGACCTAGAGATTATGTACCATATGTTACTATTATTTAAATACTAATCATTCCTAAATTGAATAGTATTTGTCTATGTTGCACGGATGAGGATATAACAAATCTCCAAAAACTAAGATATGAATACGGTAATTAAAATAATATATTTTTATATTTAAAAAAATAATATATAAAAAGATAATTCAATAAAATACATGCAACAAATTTTTAGAATTCAATAACATTAAAAACAAACATAAACATTGTCTTATATAATATATTCCAAAATCCAAATGAAACATAAAAAAACTCATAAAACATGTTCTTCAATCCTAATTAACTTAATGTTTGAATAATTTGATTTTAATCCCTATAATTTTTTTTTTTAAATTCATATTTTGATCCAGTTTTAAAATAATAATAATTGCAAAACTGCCCCCACTATGTCTTCTGTGTGTCCCCACTGTGTCCTCCACGTGTCTCTTCGAATGCCAATGGACAAATATCCAACCGTGTCCGACACGAGCTACGTGCCTTTGGGGGTGTGTCTATGCTACACAAGTATTTGTATGGACAATGACGGATGACCTTACAAAAAACGTGAATAGAGAAAGTTTGGTTTCTTCAAAGGTTACCCAATTATTCAAACCATGTGTAGAAAATAGAAATTAAGTTGGAAATAGAAATAGAAATTAATGTTTATCATGCTTACTGTGACTTTAATTTTTTAAGAGGGATGCTAAGTTGACTCCTCTTTTCTATCTAAACCTTTTAGTTTAATTCCTAAACCTTAAATGACGTTGAAATAAAAAAAATAAAAAAAAAATTAAGTCGATATAACTAAACCTTTTAGTTTAATTCCTGAAAGCCAAATACCTTTTTGATTGATTTACCATGATTAAAAATAGATTGGAATTTTTTATTTAAAAAAATTACAACTATTATAATAGAACTGTTGGGATCTGGTCACGATCAAACAAATGAAGAATATATGTGTCTGGATATCTACCCTACAAACCGGGAGAAAACTCCCCACACATGCTTCTAAAATGCGCATAGTGGGACTCGAATCCTTGACCACCAATATGGAAGGGAGGTATACAACCACCTATGAGATGGTATGCTAAAAATAGATTGGATTGGATTGAATTTCATTAATAAATAGTGGGTTAAAATACAATGTGGATTAAAATACAATAATAAATAGTGGGTTAGACTATATTAACTTTATTTCAATATTCATTCCATTCATTTCCATGCAATATTCTATGGATTATCATATGCTTTGAATTCATTTACTTCTTTTTCATCATTGGATTGCAAGAAAATGGATGGAATTTACCATATAATCTCATGATTTATAAGATGCTGACATCTCACGTGCTACATCATTTGGGACAGAATTTGGGAAAAAAAATTAAAACGTCTAGCATTACTCTTAAAAAAACAGTAATTGACTTTGTAGTGAGAATATAAAATATGTTACATCCATTTTCTCCTTTTATTTTATTTTATTTTTTTAATTTTATTATTATTATTATTATTTTTTGTAATTTTATATGGGAAATCTTTCTAAAGTTGTAGAAAAATAATATAAATAATAATAAACAGACAAAAAAAAAATGTTCAAAATTTGAAAATATTTTAATTTTATATAATTCAATAAAACACAAGCAACCAATTTCTAGAATTCAATAACATTAAAAATAAACATAAACATTGTCTCATATAATATATTCCAAAATCCAAATGAAACATAAAAAACTCATAAAACATATTCTTAAAGCAACTTAATGTTTGAATAATTTGATTTTGACCCCTATTATTTTTTAATTCATATTTTGACCCAATTTAAAAAATAATAATTGCAAAACTGTCCCAACCGTATCCTTCGCGTGTCCCTACTGTGTCCTCCACGTGTCTTTTCCGTTAACTTTCAAAAAAGTCAATGGACACATATCCAACCGTATTCGACACGGGCTATGTGCCTCTGGAGAAGTGTCCGTGCTACACAAGTATTTGTATGGACGATAACGGATGACCTTTCATGGTGATATAGACAAAAACGTGGATAGAGAAAGTTTGGTTTCTTCAAAGGTCACCCAAGTCAGCAAATATTTCCCAATTATTCAAACCATGTGTAGAAAATAGAAATTAAGTTGGAAATTGAAATAGAAATTAATGTTTATCTTGCTTACTGTGACTTTAATTTTTAAGAGGGATGCTAGCTAGGTTGACACCTCTTTTCTATATTAGATCAAGAGCAAATAAATGACGTTGAAGTAAAAAGTAAAAAAAAAATAAAAAAAATTAAGTCGATATAACTAAACCTTTTAGTTTAATACCTGAAAGCCAAATACCTTTTTGATTGATTTACCATGCTTAAAAATAGATTGGATTTAAAAAAAATATATATATTACAACTATTATAATAGTACTATCCGGATTTGGCCACGATCAAACAAATGAACAATACATGTGCGATCCGAATATCTACCCTACAAACCGGGAGAAAACTCTCCACACATACTTCTAAAATATGCATGGTACGTTGGACTCGAATCCTTGACCGTCAATGTGGAAAGAAGGTGCACCACCACCTATGCTAAGAGGTGGTATACTAAAAGTAGATTGGATTGGATTGAATTTCCTTGTACAAAAAATACAATAATAAATAGTGGGTTAGACAATATTAACTTTATTTCAATGTTCATTCCAGTCCTTTCCATGCAATATTCTAAGGATTATCATATGCTTTGAATTCTTTTATTTCTTTTTCATCATTGGATTGCAAGAAAATGGATGGACGGAAGATGGTGTTGATATTTCAAATTTAAATCAAAATTTTAATTAATATAGTTTGATCCATGAAAACAAGAAAATTTTTTGAGCTATTACAATTAATTTGGATAAATTATAGGGAGCTGATATTGACACCCATAAATACGATAAGCACACCCATATTTTATGTCAAATGGGACACCAAATGCGGGTAGTGGTGTAAGTATGTCAGAAAAAATGATAACTCCATCAAGACGAAAAGCTTCCCAAGGCTGCAAAGAAATTTTCACAATGAGATCAATTGTCTCTAACCTCTCTCTGAAGGATGGGTGTGTTAATAATTTATGAGGGTTTATAAATAAATTGTATTCAAATGAAAATATTCATTTAAATAAGGGTACTATTGGCATTAAAAGGTTGTTTATAGTAATGTTTTAATTTTAAATTTTAGAAATGGGTGTACATATAAATATGGGTGCGCTTATCATATTTATGAGTGTTAATATCCGTACCCTAAATTATAAGGTTATGGCTCTCATAATTCATATAACTAATGTAGATTGTAGAATAGAAATAATCTTCTAATCAAACCATAAGAAAACTCATCATGACTTATTATGACGCTTTTAAGAATTAAAAAATTGAACAAAAACAAATTAAATTTACACATAATGGTAAATTTGATCAAATAATATCATTTTCGATTTTATTAGAATTCATGACTTAAAAAAGCTTTATTTAAATTGCATGGATTTTAGTAGAGGCTGCTAATTTTATGGATCTCAATTTTTTATGGGAAAAAATCTTGGGGTGCAGCATGCGTGCATCTCCCGTTGCAATCCTGCCCTATGATGCAATCATCGCAACGTGGGATGCCAAGTTCGGACCCAATTAAATGATATTATGTGATGGAATCCTTGTCAATTTCTTGCATGCTTTTAGAATAATTTAATGTAAGAGTACATGTGTTTGAAAAAAAAATTCCACTTTGTTGGAAGCGTTCGGAAGAGGTGTCTTCGAATCTTGGGTTTACATAGAAACACCTTACAAAACAACAAAACCTGTCTCTATCTCTCTCAAATTTATTTGTGGAAAAAAATGTTAGAAAGAAAAAAATCCTTTATATCTCTAAGGACAATGTTTGGATACTGACCAACTAATAGGGTTTTGCCACATAGTCAATTTGTGATAAATGTAAAGAGATAAAAGTAAAAAATTAAAAGAAAGAAGCCACGTGACAACATCCTATTGGAGGGGTCAGTACCTTGGATACTAACCGGTCAGTACCAAGCAATTTCCTATCTCTAATTACAATACTTTTTTGTTGGCGGCAACGTCTGTTTGATCGAGAGGCGAGACAGACAGAAAAACAAATAAATTATATATTAACTTTATTTTAATATTGAATATTATATGTTTGGACGATGACCTTTCTTGAGTGAGATCAGACAAAAACGTGGAACGATTTGGTTTCTTCAAAGGTCACCCAAGTCAGCAAATATCTTATTATTATTTTTTACTTCAACATCTGATCACTTTTTATGAGGGATGCTAATTTTTATTTTTTTTTTATTTTTATTTTTTTGATATTAAGTTTAGCAAATAAATAATTGGATGTTGAAGTAAAAAAAAAAAAGTTGATATTATAACTAATTTTTTTAGTTTAATTCTTCAAAGCCAAAAATCTTTTTGATTGATTTACCATGTTTTAAAATTGGATTGGATTGGGTTGAATTTCCTTGTACATAAAATACAATATTAAAAAGTGAGTTAATTAGAATATATTAACTTTATGTTAATAGTCATCCATTCATTTCCGTGCAAGCTAAGGATTATTCATTATTATATGCTTTGAATTTGTTTACTTCTTTTTCACTATTGGATGGCAAGAAAATGGATGGATGGAGGATGGTGTTGCTGTTACAAATTTAAATCAAAATTTTAAAGTTTGATATATGAAAAGAAGATTTTTATTTTTTTATTTTTTATTTTTTTATTTTTTTTTTGGGGTTATTACAATTAATTTGGGATAAATTATATAAGGTTATGGCTCTATAATTCATAATTATAAGTTAAAACTGATGTAGAAATAATCTTCTAACCAAACTATAACAAAACTTGTCTCTACCCAAGGGGCGTAGCTCTATTAGTAGATGAACGAGTTATAACTAAGTTATAACTAATGTAGAAATAATCTTCTAACCAAACCATAACAAAACCTGTCTCTACCCGAAGGACAGATGGACGAGTTCGAGGTTTGGGTAAATTACTCCCAAGTCAGCGGCTTGAAACATACCACTGGCAAAAAAAATTTTTTAAAAAAATACCTGGTCTAGATAGGTAGATAGATAGATACCGTCAACAAAAAAATAAATAAATAACAAAGCATGTCTCTATCTCTCTGGTGAAAAAATGTTAGAAAGGCAAAATCCTAAAAGCTCTCTCTCAAGTATCTATAGAGGTGCAATTACAAGTGCATTTCTAAGTAGTTTAATTAGTAACGTCTATGTTCTTGAGTTCAAATTAATCCTGAAGAGCTTCAATTTCATTGGCCATGGCAATGTTATTTGGTAAGAGAGTCAAAGATGAGGGCTGATACTATATCTCTAATTACAGTACTTTTTGTACGTTGCCGCCTTGCCGGTGAGAACAGACAGTGAAAAACAAATATACTGATCCAGAAAAGGACAGAAGATTAGTAAAAAAGAATGACTTAGAAAGACTTGGAAAAAGGAAGCCTCTGAGGAGCTCAAGAAGCAAGTGGTTCATGTGTTAACTTAAACAACAAGGCACATCACACCCTTACAAATAGATACCAGTTTGTTTTGGGAATTTCATCTGATAGAGAATACCAAATTAAGAGAAATAGAAAGAAAAAAAAATGATGGGAATGCGAGAGTTGGGGACTAATGTTGGTTCAGTTTTTGCTAGTTTGATGTTTGTTTGGGCCATTTTCAAGAATCACTTCCCTTACCGTCTTCGCCGTCCTATCGAAAAATACATTCAGAAGTTGGTCGGGTTTGTGTATCCTTACATTCTGATCACTTTCCATGAGTTTGCCGGTGAGCATATCAAGCGCAGTGAGGCCTTCTCAGCTATACAAAACTATCTCAGCAAAAAAGCCTCCTCGCAGGCTTCCAGATTCAAGGCTGACGTTGAGAAGGACAGCAAGTCATTAGTCCTGACCATGGATGATTATGAGGAGGTCCCTGATGAGTACAATGGGGTTAAAGTTTGGTGGGTGCTTAATAAGCACACCACAAACTCACAATCGTTTTCATTTTACCCAAATCCTGATGAGAAGAGGTCTTTCAAGCTCAGCTTTCACAAGCGCCACAGAGAACTCATCACGGGGCCTTATATTGAGCATGTGATGAGTGAAGGTAAGGCGGTGTCTACGAAGAATCGTCAAAGGAAGCTGTACAGCAACAATCCAAGCAAGAATTGGTATGGCTGGAAGAAAACCAAGTGGAGCCATGTATTTTTCGAGCATCCTTCAACGTTTGATACGTTGGCTATGGAGACGAAGAAGAAGGAAGATATCAAGAATGATTTGAAGAAGTTCCGTCAGGGGAAAGAGTACTATACGAAAATTGGGAAAGCTTGGAAGAGAGGGTATCTTCTTTACGGTCCTCCAGGGACTGGAAAATCATCCATGATTGCTGCCATAGCCAATTTTCTAGACTATGATGTCTATGATCTTGAGCTTACCACAGTCATGGACAACACGGAGCTGAGGAGTCTCTTGATTGAGACTTCGAGTAAGTCAGTCGTAGTTATTGAAGATATTGATTGCTCGCTTGATCTAACAGGCCAACGCGTGAAGAAAAAGAAGAAAGATGGGGATGAAGAAGAGAAGGATCCAATCAAGAAGAAGGAAAAAGAAGAGAGTGAGAACAAAGCTAGCAAGGTTACTCTATCAGGGCTGTTGAATTTCATTGATGGTCTTTGGTCAGCTTGCGGTGGGGAGAGGATTATCGTGTTTACTACGAATTACGTGGACAAGCTCGATCCAGCTCTGATTCGAAGAGGAAGGATGGACAAGCACATTGAGATGTCATATTGTTGCTTTGAAGCTTTCAAGGTGTTGGCCAACAACTATTTGGACATCAACTCACATGAATTGTATGCGAAAATTGAGAGTCTGTTGGGTGAAACCAACATGACTCCTGCTGATGTTGCGGAGAATTTGATGCCAAAATCTGATGAGGAAGGTGTGGAGACCTGCTTGAATAGTCTGATTGAAGCTCTTGAGGAGGCAAAGGAGGAAGCGAGAAAGAAGGCTGAGGAAGAGGCACGGTTGAAGGCGGAGAAAGAAGAGAAAGACAAGGAGGAAAGTGCCCAAGAAGCTGTGAAAGTTGATGAAAATTCAGCTAATTCTGTGGTGAAAGTTGGTGTTGATTGCTAGTTTGCTATCAGTTGTGGAAATTGTTGTTCAACAAGCTACTCTATTTACAAAAGTGTGATTAGAAGTGCATTTCTATACAGGTCAATAAATTAATTAAGTCCCTATTGTTGTACAAAAGATTGTGAATTCAAGGTCTGATCATATCAAGTCTTAAAGTTAAAAGTCTATTGATCATGGCAGTTTATGAACGGATTTGGTTTATATTTATTGTAATATTGCATTCAAAAAATTATGTACCCTTAAGCTGGTTTAAGAATGTGTTCAAATTACATGTTATATTTTATCATAATATATCAAATAAAGTAAGTTCAAGAAGGATACATACATGAACTTCATTTCACTTCTCAAATCTCAAAAGACTTGCTATGTTTATATAATTTCATGAACATCATATAAATTTGGAAGGGGGAGGTCAAAGATGAGGACTGATACTATAATCTATATATTAATAATTTTCTAGTCGGTCCTAAAACAAAATATTCCAGGAACTTTGTTTTGTAAAACTAAACAAAAAAAAAGTTTGGAAAGTTATAGAGCCAGCTTGGAAAAAGCGGGTAGATGATTCATGATTGTACAAGAAAGGTGGAAGACATAATGGAAAAGAATGATAAATCAAAATAATATCTTAAAATATGAAGGAAATGAATTCTTTTGAGTGAATCAGGAATCCAAGTTTTTTTATTGGTATGGGGATAAAAGATCCACCTATGTTATACTATTTAATTCTCGACAATGAATCGACTTGATATATAGCTCATATATTGTTATTCATGACATTGATCCGATTTAATATTATTGAAATCTAATCAATCACACTGAATTGACAAATGAAAGATTTATCATCTCTATGGATTAAATCCCGAGTTATTACAAAATAAAAATAAAAATAAAACGAAACAATGAGATTATGGAAGTAAATATTCTCGCATTTATCGCTACTGTACTGTTCAACTTATAACATTGCACAACGGACACGGTAAGATATAAAACAAAAGTACTGGAAGTTACGGATCAGAAAGACCCATCGTTGTTGCTGTTGACACGTAGGCTAAGATTGAAAAAGACAGAAAAACAATGACTCGCAAGTCGGTCTGAATTTGGTATTTGTTTACTTTAATAAGGATTAGAAGTCTCTATCGGAAACTATCAACCAATTAATCAAATGGTTTAGGTTGCTTTGGATTATATATTTAACTTAGTGAGCAAGTATCAATACAGAAACCATAGTTGTGATTTCATATATTAATATAGTATGAACGTGGAGAAAAAAAAAATGGTGAATGGGACTGTCGAAGAGTCAAGATTTGTAGCCTTGTAGCCTGTAGGGGACCAATCTTGGATCAGACAAAGCTATATTAATCAACCTTCGATCAAAAAAATGGACCATTCTCTAGTCAAAATTGTCTTGAATACCGGATTTTTATTTTCAGGTCCATCATGACTAGAGAATTATTAGCTAAAACTATAGAGCTTTTAAAAATAAGACAACTATTCAACTTAATTTCTACACATGGAGTTTGAACAATAATAAAAACAACTTGGTTCGGAGAATCTTTGCGTGACTTTGAAGGAAAAAAAAAAAACCGAATCTTTCTCTGTCATGCTTGTGTGTGATTGTCACTCATGAAACGTCATGGTCCTTACGTCCACACATAGAGTATTCAATATTGGAGAACTCTTGAATAATGCTCGGGTAATTATAGTATTGACAAGTCAATACCCAATATGCCGATCCACTAATTGGAGTATAGCATGTGGTATTTTTTCTTTAACATTTTACATTTATCTCCTTGTATTCTTCACAAATTGGGTCACGTGCTATACTCCAATTGGTGGGATCGGTATTTTGGGTACTGACCGGCCAGTTCCCAAATATTATCCCTAATATTTAATTAATATCAACATAGCAAATAATGTTGAAACTCTAAAGTCTGAAATCTGAATCTGGGTCAATTGAATGTTTGGAAAAGGAAGCTTCTGGGAAGCTCAACAGCAAGCGGTAAGGTGGCTTCAAGTGTTGTTTCCTCGAACAACAAGATTCAGACCTTATAAACAAACCACCAATTTTTACAGACAGAGAAAGAAAGTGTTGTAGTCTTGTGTAGAACAAAAAAAAAAAAAATGATGGGAATGGGAGAGTTGGGGACTAATATTGGTTCAGTTTTAGCTAGTTTGATGTTTGTTTGGGCAATTTTTAAGGATCATTTCCCTCACCGTCTTCGCAGTCATATCGATAAATACATTCAGAAATTGATCAGGTTTGTGTATCCTTACATTGAAATCACTTTCCATGAGTTAGCCGGTGAGCGTCTCAAGCGCAGTGAGGCCTTTTCAGCTATACAAAACTATCTCAGCACGAAAGCCTCTTCGCAGGCTTCGCGGTTCAAGGCTGATGTTATGAAGGAGAGCAAGTCATTAGTCCTTACCATGGACGATCACGAGGAGGTCCCTGATGAGTTCAATGGTGTTAAAGTTTGGTGGGTTCTTAACAAACATGTTAATAAGTCTCAATCCATGTCTTATTTTCCAGTTTCAGATGAGAAGAGGTCTTTCAAGCTCAGTTTCCACAAGCGACACAGAGAACTCATAACAGGGCCTTATATTGAACATGTTATGAGTGAAGGGAAAGCTGTGGTGGTTCAGAACCGGCAAAGGAAGCTGTACAGCAACAATCCAAGCAAGAATTGGCATGGCTGGAAGAGCACCAAGTGGAGTCATGTGTTTTTCGAGCACCCTGCAACGTTTGATACGTTGGCCATGGAGTCGAAGAAGAAGGAGGCAATCATGAAGGATCTCAAGAAGTTCACTCAGGGGAAAGAGTACTACAAGAAAATTGGGAAAGCTTGGAAGAGAGGGTATCTTCTTTACGGGCCTCCAGGGACTGGAAAATCAACCATGATTGCTGCCATGGCCAATTTTCTTAACTATGATGTCTATGATCTTGAACTTACTACAGTCAAGGACAACACAGAGCTGAGGAATCTTTTGATTGAGACTTCGAGTAAGTCGATTTTAGTTATAGAGGATATTGATTGCTCGCTTGATCTTACAGGCCAACGTGAAAAGAAAAAGGAGAAAGATGAGGATAATAAAGAAGAGATAGATCCAATCAAGAAGAAGGAAAAAGAAGAGAGTGAGAACAAAAGCAGCAAGGTTACTCTATCAGGGCTGTTGAATTTCATTGATGGTCTTTGGTCAGCTTGTGGTGGTGAGAGAATCATTGTGTTTACTACGAATCATGTGGACAAGCTCGATCCAGCTCTGATTCGAAGAGGAAGGATGGACAAGCACATTGAGATGTCATATTGTGGATTTGAAGCATTCAAGGTGTTGGCCAACAACTATTTGGACATTGATTCACATGACTTGTATGGAAAAATTGAGAGTATGTTGGGTGAAACCAACATTACTCCTGCTGATGTCGCGGAGAATCTGATGCCGAAATCTGATGAGGAAGATGTGGAGACTTGCTTGAATTGTCTGATTGAAGCTCTTGAGGAGGTGAAGAAGGAGGAAGCAAGAAAGAAAGCTGAGGAGGAAGAGGCGCGGTTGAAGGCAGAGAAAGAAGAGAAAGAGAAAGCAGAAAGTGCCCACCAAGAATCTGTTAAAGTTGATGAAAATTCAGCTAATTCTGTGGTGAAAGAGAATGGTTTTCACAAAGAAGGAGACACAGTTGGTGTTGATAGCAACTAGTTGTGGAAATTGTTGTTCATATTTTACCCTTTAGTCTTTGAAAATAAATTGCTATGTGTAGATCATAATATAGTTAACTATTTTTAGAATAACTGTTGCGTTATGGTGGTGATTAGTGGTGGAAGCTGGAGCTCATCAGTAGCTGTTAGATTTGATTTCAATTTCTGATGTTACATTGTATGGTTTGTAGTTGTAACCCATCCATTATTAGTGTAATGCCTCACTTTGTATTTGATTATTTTCCGCTGAGATTGCTTCAAGGTTCGATTGAGTGAAATTATCATGCTTCTGCTCTATAATCCGCGTAAGTCATTGCTTTTCCCAGTTCTCCAGTTGATCTTTTGTTGAGATTAATGTGATTTTTATCTTAGGATAAATGAATCCCTTCACCAGAAATTTATTTTGTCAACAATAGCATGAGTTTTTGAATGCATGAACTTTCCATGTTGTGTGCAAAAATGTCATAACATTTTTGCAGGCTGTTGTTATCTGTATCTATTTTGCATGATTTGGTCTCTTTTTTTCACACAATGTGTGTGTATTGCTCACAGAATTATAGGTGAAAAGAAAAGGACTCACAAAATGGCTTCAAAAATCCGAAATCAGAAAAAGAGAAAACTCCTGCATAAAAAAACCATGATGTTCTGGTAACTGACATGTTGCAGTTTTTGTTCAGGAAGTACAGATTTTTCTGTTGAGGTCAAAGATTATGGAGATAAAATCTCATGAGTACCCAAAATAAATGATAAATTTGTGAACTTCAGATATATAAGAAACTTATGAACAGAAGAGAGAAATAGAAACACCAACAAGAATAGCAGCAGAGTATGATTTTGTTGAAGGAAAAAAAAAGAACAGAAGACTCAATCAAGCTTGTTACAAAGATGTTTGCACAATTAGGCTCCACTTTCGGGAGCTTGTTCATTGTATGGACAATGTTCGAGAGGTATTTCCCACTTCATCTCCAGGCTTACATTGACCAGTACTTGAGGAGACTCGTGAAGGCTTTCGATCCCTACATTCATATCAAGTTTTACCAGTACTCGAGTGATCGATTCAGGCGCAGTGAAGCTTACATTGCCATTGAGAACTATCTCAGCTCCAAGTCCACTGATCAAGCTAAGAGGCTCAAAGGTGATTCTGTCAAACAAGGGAAATCACTAGTCCTCAGTATGGACAACGAGGAAGAAGTTCTTGATGAATTTCAAGGCGTAAAGCTTTTCTGGTCTAAATTGGAAACTCACAACAGATCAACAACAGTCTCTTATTATCCTACCTCTGGAAAAATGTACTACAAGCTCAGTTTTCATAATCGTTATCGTGAATCTGTCACCAAGTCTTACTTGAACTATGTCTTGGAGGAAGGTAAGGCGATTGGGGCTAGAAACAGGCAGAAGAAGCTTTACACAAACAACCCGAATGATGATAGGAGTTATCACAATACAAGATGGAGCCATGTTGTGTTTGAGCATCCTGCTACGTTTGATACGTTGGCAATGGACCCGAAAAAGAAGGAGGAGATCATTGATGATCTTGTCACCTTTCGCGAGTCTAAAGAGTACTATGCAAGAATTGGCAAGGCCTGGAAGCGTGGATATCTTCTCTATGGACCTCCTGGTACTGGCAAATCAACCATGATTGCTGCCATTGCAAATTTCCTCAACTATGACATCTATGATCTCGAGTTAACAGCTGTGAAGGACAACACGGATTTGAGGAAGCTACTCATAGAAACCTCAAGCAAATCTATGATTGTGATTGAGGACATAGATTGCTCTCTTGCTCTCACGGGGCAACGTAAGAAGGCTAAACCGAAGAAGGAGGAGAACAAGGCGGAGATTCTGTGTCCAATCAAGAAAAAAGCAGACGAAGAAAACGAAGGTAAGAGCAGCAGCAGCAGCAAAGATGATAGTAAAACCAGCAAGGTAACTCTCTCTGGCCTATTGAACTTCATTGATGGGATTTGGTCAGCTAGCGGTGGAGAGAGGCTCATAATATTTACGACTAACTATGTCGAGAAGCTTGATGAGGCTCTCATCAGGAGAGGAAGGATGGACAAGCATATCGAATTGTCTTACTGTGATTTCGAAGGGTTTAAAGTTCTTGCTAAAAACTATCTGAGTATTGATTCTCACCCTTTGTTTGAAAAGATTCGTAGCTTGTTGGTGGAAACAAAAATAACCCCTGCAGATGTCGCGGAAAATTTGATGCCTAAGACTACCAAGGGAGACGCTGCTGAGAGTTGCTTGGAGAATCTCATTCAAGCACTCCTCAAAGCTGCCAAAGAAGAAGCAATGAAGAAGAAGAAAGCTGAGGAAGAAGAGAAGGCTTTGAAAGAAAAGGAGAAATCAAACGAAAAGATCGAAGAAGAAGAGAAGCAGCAACCAGGTAGAAGAAGCTAATCCATTTTTTTTTTCTGCTTTAGTTTTTCATTAATAAGTCCAGTTCTGTTTTCAGTGTCATTAGATATCAAACTCACATGAAATTGTTTGCAGAAACCAATTCGATCCTGAAATCTGATAAGGAAGATGCAGAGACTAGCTCATCGAATTCGATTGAAGTTATTAAGTAGATGATAGAAGGATGATGAAGCTAGCTCATTGAAGAATTTCATTAGCTGTGTTTTTTTTTTTTTTAATTTTCTGTTTCAGTGTCATTAGGCCTATGGTTTGTGTAATAAATTAGACTTCTAATAGCCATTGCTCTGGATTTATGTCAAATTCTGATATTTGTAGAACTGCATTGTTGATTAATTAAGCTTAAATTTCTAAGTCTTTCGTTGATAAATTTTCTTAAAGAAAATACGTACCAAAAAGGTTTCCGATAAATTTCTAAACAATATAAAATTTTTCATGAATCTCAAAGTTTAGAAGGGTCATTTCTCAAAAGAGCCATTGACCCTTCTCATAGTCATTGAATACTATGGTCAACCAATAAAATTATACAATTTTGAATTGAAAAGTCTTGACATCACCGCTTTGATGTAATGGTACACGCAGCCATGGTCCCAAACTCCAATTATCTTGATATTTTAATCAAAACAAAACCATACTTTTTCTCAACTAATCACATGGTTTACTTTGCCCAATAGGCCAAGTAATTGACTCGTGCATCCACCCAATATATAAAAAAATATAATTTATGAATAATGTTAGACGGTCTAATTTTTTTATTTTTTTTTCCAAAATCATATCTAAATAATGTGGCATGTGAGTTGTCAATAACCTCTTAATCATGAAATTATATGAAAAATTATGTAATTTTGACAACTCACGTACCATATCAGTTGGTCTGATTTGGAAATAAAATTCTGTTTTTAATTAATTTTTTTAATCTGAATTTTTTTATTTATTTTCTATTTAATATAAGGATAAAATAGTATTTTTGTATAAAAATTAATGAGGTGAAAATGACTATTACCGAAACTGGAATGCGAAAATGACTAATACTTTCCAAACTAGTAAATGTTTTTAATAATATCCCTATAAAATTTTTTATCTTACCATGTGAATGCCAATGCATTAAAGATTTTTATTTTTTTATTTTTGGTGTGGATAGGACCGTCCTCTACCGACTCCTACACTACCAAACAAATTCAAAGTTCAATTTATAATGTTCACACTAGAAAACATTTTCCTTATAAAAACTCTCTCTAACAATTTCAAAGAACCAATTTGTAGCAAATTGAAAAATCATCAAAAATGGCTGCTAAAGATTTTTTTACCCATCTGGGTTCAATAATTGCCAGTTTGATGTTCATCTGGGCAATGTTTCAGCAATATTTTCCATACGAGCTTCGTAGTCATATCGAAAAATATTCGAAAAGATTGGTCACTTTGATCTACCCTTATATTCAGATCACTTTCCATGAATTTACAGGTGAGAGATTCACGCGCAGTGAAGCCTACTCTGCCATTGAAAATTACTTGAGCACCAAGTCATCTACACAAGCAAAGAGACTCAAAGCAGACATAGTCAAGAACAGCAACCAGTCACTGGTTCTAAGCATGGATGATCATGAAGAAGTCTCTGATGAATTTGAAGGGATCAAATTATGGTGGAGTTTGGGCAAAAACATATCGAAATCTCAGGTTTTTTCTTTTTATCCTGCAACCGATGAGAAGAGATACTACAAGCTTACTTTCCATAAAGGGTATCGCGAAAAAGTCCTGGATTCGTATCTCGCCAGTGTTCTTAAAGAAGGGAAGGCGATCAAGGTGAGGAACAGGATGAGGAAGCTGTATACGAACAATGGTTCGATGTGGAGTCATGTCATGTTTGAGCACCCTGCAACATTTCAGACATTGGCTATGGAACCTGAGAAGAAACAAGAGATCATTGATGATTTGATCACATTTAGCAAAGCTGAAGATTTCTATGCAAGGATTGGTAGAGCTTGGAAAAGAGGGTATCTTTTGTACGGTCCTCCAGGGACAGGTAAGTCAACTATGATTGCCGCTATGGCCAATCTATTAGGGTATGATCTTTATGATCTTGAATTGACTGCTGTGAAGGACAACACTGAGCTAAGGAAGCTATTGATCGAGACATCGAGTAAATCGATCATTGTGATTGAAGATATCGATTGCTCGCTAGATCTTACAGGACAGAGGACGAACAAGAAGAAGGAGAAAGCGGAAGACGGCGATGAGAATAAGGATCCTAGACAGAAACTTGTGAAAGAAGAAAGAGAGCCTAAGAACAGTCAAGTTACACTTTCAGGGCTATTGAATTTCATTGATGGGTTGTGGTCAGCTTGTGGTGGTGAGAGATTGATTGTGTTTACCACTAATCATATAGAGAAGCTTGATCCGGCTTTGATTCGAAAAGGGAGGATGGACAAGCACATTGAATTGTCATATTGTAGCTTTGTTGCATTCAAGGCTCTTGCTAAGAACTACCTACACATTGAGTCACATGAATTGTTTGAGAGAATTGGTGAATTGTTTGGGGAAATTAAAATGACCCCAGCTGATGTTGCAGAGCATTTGATGCCAAAGACAGTTCCTGGTGATGTTGAAGTCAGTCTAAGAAACTTGATTCAAGGTCTTGAATTGGCTAAAGAAGAAGCAAAATTGAAGGCTGAAAAGGAAGAAAAAGAAGAAGAAGAAGAAGAAGAAGTGAAATCAGAGACCAAAATGCAGCAGAACTCAGTCATGGAAAATGGAGATGTGAAATGAGTGATGAAGAGTAAAGTAAGTTTAGATTAGAAAATAATAATTGGGCAAAAATGGGGTTTTGTTATTATTGTACAAGTCAAAATGGTTCTCTAATCTGTGATTTTTATATGATGATTCAGTTTTTGAATGTTAGGTTTGAATTTGAGTTATTGACTGACATGTTACAGTGGAGAAGAAGTAATTGCTATTGAAAAAACCCACATTTTTGTTTTTGTTCAGCCCTAGATCTGCTTTTATACACTGACAGTGTCTCCAGATATTGAATTGATTTCATGTTCAGGTCTGGTTTTGTGTTGTCGTTTTCATATCGAAACGAAGCCCTCCATTTTCTTCCATTTTCATCATTTAATTTAACAACAATTTAGAAGATTGCAGGTTCAAAGATTTCGATTTAACTCGGAGTTCTACAGATCTGAGTCAACTCCACCGATTCTTGAGTTGTGTGGGCACGTCAAGCCTTTTGGCTGATGTGTTTTGACATGTCACCAAAGGAGAGTGGCGTGAGAAGCCATGTCATCCAAAAAGGCTTGATGTGTCTAGGCATGTCACCCGCATTATGTGATGTGTCAAGTCACGTTACTAATAATAAGGATGACATGTCAAAACTCGTCACCCAAAAGGCGTGACGTGCACAGACATGTCACCAGAGGTCAAGACACGTCATCCAACGGGTCACTCAAACGGCTGGTGAAAATGGGTCGATTCGTTAAAATGGCAGTTTGTTTCAGTTTCTTAGCTCACATTCCCACCAATCGACACTTTCTCTCCTACCAAACAAACAGATTTAGTATTCAACAAAAGATTGTTATCTGTATGTATGTAGATAACACACGTATGGAAGGTGTTCGACGAAATGTTTGAATGAATGTAGACAAATTCAAATGGAAAGTATATGCAAGGAAGCCAAATCCTTAATTGAGTGATGAGAAGAAAATAGATTTTCGAAAAGTGAAAATAGAAGAGCTTGAAAGTCATTTTAAGTTGTTAAAGTATCAATTGGCAGTGGATGTATTGTTGGAAGCTATAGATTTTGCAAAGCAACACAAATACATGGAAGTTTTGTGAGCAATCATTTCTGGGAGGTGCATTGGATGGGTAAACGGTTGATATGGGAATTTGATGATGATGAATTTGGAAGTGTCGATTGGCTTGGTTGTGAATAGTGTGTGGAAGGCTGTTGATACCAATTAATTAAAAGTCATTTGCACACAAACTGGTTTTGGCTCCTAACACATGTGAAAAGTTCTGCATGTCTTGTCTTGAAAAGAGCTCTGTATTGGTCACCTTGAGTTAGGGCACACTTGGAGGTATTTGTTGGGTTAATTATCATCAGTTTCTTCATGATTTAATCAAATTAATGACATGGTTGAATGTTATCTTCATTTCCTCTGTTTAACTTAGAAATTTAATGCAGGTTTCTGCATGCATGATTGTTTCGAGGAGAGCTCAATGCTACTAGTTACTTTGATGCTATTGCAGATGATGGTTCTGCGGTGAAATTTTCCGTGGATGAATGCAAAAATGATATATTGTCATGGTTATATGTTGGGCTTAAAATTAATGGAGATTTATATCCATGGAAAGCTGTTAGAGAATTCGAAAGAGGAGCACCAGGGATGGTTTTTCGAATCTATTGGAGAGAATGGGGTAGAGGGCGTATCTTTTATCTACTCGAAATATATTGTTATCTGTATGTATATATATTACACATGCATGGAAGGTGTTCGACGAAATGTTTGAATGAATGTAGTAGACAAATTTAAATGGAAAGTAAGTGCATGGAAGCCAAATCCTTCAAACGTAAGAATTCCATGGAAAGACTAGTAAAAGTGATGATAATTTGTCATCGAAGACGTCCATGGATGATCCAAAATGGGAATTTTGTGATGATATTGAGTGTTCAGAGATTATGGGAAGAATCCGTAGCATATTTTGGCTTGCTTTCTGGAAACAATCGCCTTCAGCCAATTCATTTTCATTGGGCTAGTCGAATATATACAATGGACCAGTTACAGTGTCAGTTTAGAAATCTTGGCCCGGAAAACCTTCAGATCATAGCTTTTTGGGTTGGCCCAACAACACCCACACACCTTCTCACAAGATGTTTTATACTTTTACTCTTGTATTTGAATATGGGTTCTAATTTGGTCTAATCATTTTTTTTTCCTTACGATTGTTACAATAAATTCGAAGTTCGGAGAAAGGGACACCAGACACAAGTCCCACAACACTGGAATTGGGACAATTACCTCATCTCACTAAAGTTCAAACCCTGGTATTTGTAAATATAAAACCACATTTGCTTATTAAACCGTAAAGTGTTGGGAGACTCCTCTCCTTAAGTGGGAGTTGCATTTTGTAGAGTGTAATCTTGTCAGGTCCGGCAGTCCCTGAACCATCAAAACGGAGAAAAAAACCTCATCTGGTGGGGTCGGTCTAATAATTTTTAATAACTATAATATTTTCATCATATATATGATGATTAGTTGATTACACACGCAAACAGAATGCGGTGTCGATATTTTTCATGATTCTTTCCTATGCATTTCCTCAGCAAAAAGAAAAAAAAAAAAAAATCAAACAATTGTTGAACAAGAAAAGGATTCAATTAATCACCTTCCTAGAAATTCCCTTAAGTCATTAGTCACACTTCTTGCAAATAAATTTCTACTATCAATTCATTGGACATTGCATTGATCTGTCTGCTTGTTGGGTTAATTCCCATCAGTTTCTTCATCATTTAATTACAATTTTTATGTAGAAATATTTGAAATTCTAGAACACTTCCAAGAATTGTAAAGTTGGAATTGAAACATATATAATTTTCCAACTTATTTTTACTTGGAACTTTCTGAGGCCAATTTTCCAACTTTTTTATTATTTGTTTAATCAAATTAATGACATGGATGGATGTTTTCTTCATTTAATTTCCTATTTTTAACTTGGAAATTTCATGCAGGTTTCTACATATAAATGATTAACTGGAATCAACCCAGAAATTGTTTAATTTAAGTTTCAGTCTTCATCGATTTTTAAATTGAAAAATATTTTGGCTCAATATCTTTCGAAAGACTCGAGTCTTGCTTTCTCTTTATGGGTTAGGTTTGTGTCTACACGAAATTTCGAGTTTAACATTTGATTAAGTGTAAATTAATTAAGCACTCTCACCTCTGCATTTACCCTTATGGTAGTTGTGATGTTCGAGAATTGAGATCATAAACATTTTAAAATAATGTGTGGAGAGTTTTTCCTCAGGTCTCAATAGATGCTGACCCGGATCATTCAGTGTTAGAATTTATAAATATTATAATTGGTTAATCAATATGTATGTATTCCTTAATAACTAATGATTAATAATCTATATGGGCGTAGCTCAGCCGGTATATGAACGAGCCTGGAGTTTGGACAAATGATTTTCAAATCAACGGTTCAAATTTTACCAATTACAAAAAGCTTTTAAAAAAAATTATAATCTAGATTGGTAGATAGACAGATATGATTAATAATTGTATATACATATCAACTTTCGTTGAATAGCTGTCCACCTTCGTGGTCTTATTTGTGACGGGGCTCGAGTTGGTTCAAATTCCATACATAGACCCTTAATCTAGTTTAGATGTTATTTTATAAACTAATAATTTGAATCAATAACTTTGCATCCACATGCAATTTTTTTATTTTTTATATTCTTATAAAGTTTCAAGATTGAATTGCAAGTTTGCAACTTGACCACCAAAATTATATATATAATGCAATCAATATATCAACTAGGCTTTTAGTCACGTGTACATGTCCAAACCAAATGGTCCTAAAAGTTTGTTTGTTCAACTTTCACCAAACATGCGCACATATTCTTAAGCAATTCGTATGGTCCCATTCTGACCATTGAAAATTTCCATCATGGACCACGTCAACATGAAAGTATGGAACCTTGAATTTATAATATTAGATATTATTTTTCTTTTTCAACAAAAAAAAGATATGGCTGGAGTCACAACAGGGGTTAAATATATATCACAAAAGTATATATCACTCACTTGACCGAATAACACACATCGTGTCTTTTTTAATGAAACAAATGAGTTTTTTTTTTTTTTTTTTTTTTTTTTTTTTTTTTCATTTTCATAATAAATACCGAATGAAAATTAAATATTGATTTGGAATTACTGGAACATGAGCGTACTTTCATAGTCATTTCCATACATCGATAAAGATATTTCCTAAACATGTAAGATACCAAACATTTCCTACTTTTTGTTTCTCTATAAATACCAATACACATGAAGAGCAATAATGCATATAGTATTTCAAGCAAAGCAAAATATCATTAACAGTAAAGAGAAGAGAGCCATATAGCATTTGATAAAAGCAAGTTGTCGGGAACTACTGTCGCACGAGAGATGGTGCTGGGCCTGCTGGCTATACCTGCTCGAATGATATGGTATAAAAGCAAGCACCGTCTCCCTGCGACAGCAGATCCCTGCAACTTTTGTGAATCTACAGTTTCTTAGTTTGCTGTTCAAGGTTTGTCTTCAAATTCCAATATTTGTCGTATTATATACATACATACATACATATATATATATACATATATACACTGCATATACATATATATATATATATTCTCAAAGAAATTATTTATTATGTTGATAGATGAGAGGATGAACGTATTCAAAATATCATGCATAATCATATATATATATATAAATGAATCTTATTAATATTGTAATTTGAATATTTTTTTTAACTGTTGTGAACTTATATCGACTTGTAATGATTTTATCAAGATTATATCTACTGATAGAAAACAGGATCTCATTATATTTTCAATTACCTTGTCTTTGGGCATTTTTTTTTTTTCTTGTTTTCCTTGTTATCTGGAACAGGGACAGTAGCTCCTGCCATATTGTAAAATCCTTCTATACCAAGAAAGAACTCGAGATTCAATCACCGCATGCTACTACAAATACCAACCAATCGTATTGTGATCAGCTAGACGCGTCGAAAACAGATTTACTATTAATTACAATAAGTGACATGAGTACGTGACATGAATAACTAATCATATTATGTTCTCAAGTCCATCATGTAATATAATTGAGACAGAGACAGGTGCACTACCCTTATAGCATTCAAGTTTTTTCATCTTTTAGTGCATAAACTAATCAACTGTTTTACTTTTTTTTTTATATATAAAATCAAAAGAAAAGGAGAATATAATTTAGTGTAAAACATATTGTAAAAGTCTGGTCTCCAAAGACTTCAACCAGAAGAATTTATATATTTATTTTTATTTTATTTTGGCTTTAGAATTTATTTTTATGACTACAAAAGAAGAAATTAACAGGGCACAAAATTCAGAAAATTGTATTCAATAGCCCAAAAATGTGTAAATGTAATGATCTATGATTGGGCTGGCCCAATTTACAATACATATTTTATGGACTTATCTGGGCCTAATACCAATAAAGCATAACATACCAGTTCCATAAATATCAACCATTAGGTTCATTTATTTTTTACCTAGTCAAAGTCTTCTTAAACTTAATCAATACCTTACAAATCTCGTCATAATCTTAAAAGTTCAGTTCGATCTTGAAGAGAGAAAAACTATATAAATAGAGAGAGAGAAAAAAAAAATTCAAGTCAGTACATCCTGATATAACCTCATGAGGATATTGAATATGAATCACTAGTTTTACATGCTTTGAGTCAAGTGTGTATGCACTTATCAAAACTTCTCCATAATAAGTGGCTCACATTCAATATCCCAGAACATCCTGACCAGATCGGGACTATATATATATATACACCACTTACGGATATGGC
Organism: Acer campestre; assembly: GCA_954870605.1. NCBI lineage: Eukaryota > Viridiplantae > Streptophyta > Magnoliopsida > Sapindales > Sapindaceae > Acer > Acer campestre. The sequence continues at coordinate 31,643,228 of OX940805.1, read as the reverse complement.
AACTCGAATGTTATTGTATATTATGATTATTGATTTATATATGAAGATTGAGGGTTGGTTGTTGAGTTAATTTTTAAAACGATGTGTTATTAATAGTGGCAGACCCAGGAATTTTAATCAAGTAGAGCACTTGAAAAAATTAAAATCGCAATTATATACTGAAAAATTAAGATCATAGTTAAATAGTTTTTTACTCAGATGAATTAAATAATCTTACATTCAAAAAGAAATTTAAAATATATATATATTTAAAAATAAATAATAACAAGAAAAACAACATAAATAATGGAAAAAAAATTAAAAGAATAAATTACCATCTAATTTTATAATAAGAAATTTTGTTTTGCATTTATAATGAATTCAATTTAAATTTATACAAAAATAATTTATTAATAACTATTACTAGACATGTTTTAAAATTTTTTATTCTTCAAATTATTAGTAAATTATTGATTTATTGATTCTAAATAAATTAAAACTATAAAATAAAGAAAAATACTAAGGATAAGATAAAATGAATCATAGTAATAGATTGACTATTTTAATCCAATAAAGTAAAGTATGAGATTTTAGGGTTTATTGATTGGACGTGTTAGGTATATCAAATTAAAACCATTACAAATAATAAAAATCCAAAATAATAATATATCATTTAATATAAATTAAGTAAACACAAATTAATGGTAGTTACGAAATTGACAACAACAGAATAGAGAAAATGAATCATAGTAATAGATTGACTATTTTAATCCAATAAAGTAAAAAATGAGATTTTAAGGTTTATTGATTGGACATGTTAGGTATGTCAAATTAAAACTATTACAAATAATAAAAATCCAAAATAATAATATATAATTTAATATAAATTAAGTAAATACAAATTAATGGTAGTTACAAAATTGACAACAACAGAATATAGAAAATGAATCGGAAATGATGGTAAAATAAATAAGACATAAAAAAAAAAAAAAATAGAAGATAAAATTTAATTAAAAAAGGCACATAAAAAATTAAAAGATAAAATTTAATTAAAGATTGCTTGAGAAGGGATTTGAACCGAGCATTCTTAGTCTAATAAACAAGATCCACTACCAACTATACTTGTTAACGGTTCTTAATAAATATATATATATATAATATAAATAGAATCAACTTTTTTTTTAAAAGAATATTGAGATAGGACGTGGGCTCTACCTGGTCCCCACGCGGGTCCGCCCTAAGTGTACTGATTGCCAGATTGGTGGAACCAATTTGAAACCTTTCTCGTTAACGGTGTGAAGTTGAGAACATTTTTGCTCACCCCCTTCAAGGGGGGTAACCATTAGTCCATTACCTCCCTCTTGCATGGATGACATGTGTCATAGAAGAGTAAATTTTTAGACAATTTTACCCCTCCATAGACACATGTCATGTGTATGGGAGGGGGGTAATGGCTACCCCCCTTGAAAGGGGGGTGAGCAAAAATGCACTCTGTGAAGTTTGGTGACTTTTGCTTATCCGACAATTTCCGATTGGTTTGGCCTTTAAAAGAAATTAGGAATCTGGACACACCATGCCACAAACATATAAGGTCAATTAATGAATACATATCTATAATTAATGAATAGATAGTTTGAATTTTCTTGCGTTTAATCATAATTTCCATGGACAAACTTCGGTTTACATCAGTATTTTTGTATTAAGAAACTTCTAGTTAATTAAGGTCAATTTCCCAACTTTATTATTTTTTAGTATTATTTTAATTAAGTGATATGGTTGATGAAACGAGATTGGTCCGGTGGTAAACTCATCTCTCATACCCCATGAGTTTGTGAGACCATCTCCAATGCATATGCTAATGACAATGCCAAATTTGGCACAAAAAAGAGTAAAATGCTATATTTGACACATCAATTTAGCATTGTGCTCCAATGAACAATCCTATTTAAAATGCTATTTTTATTATTTTATTATTTTATTAATTAAAATTATAAAAGTAAACACCTACTATTAATGTATTCATTATTTCTTTTAATTCTTCAATGCAAAGTTCTATTAATGCATTTATTATTTTATTTAAAATATATACATAATGATATTTTTGTAATTAAAAACAGGAGCATTTATTGCTGTACCAAATTTGGCATATACTATATTGTGTGCCAAATTTGGTACATAATATAGCTTATGTCAAATTTGGCACATCATTTGGCACTGTATTGGAGAATGATTTTTACACCTTGTGCTAAATTTTAGCATTGGAATAAGTATTTGGCACAGCATTGGAGATGCTCAGAATTCGAGTCTTTCCCCTCATCAGAAAAGAGGAAATAGGGGTATATAGCACTTTTTCAAAATGGATTTGTGTAACTACAACCACTTTAATAACTCATGTTTTAATAGCATCAAAAATGGAATTTGGACAAAAATACCCCTCAGCTTCTTTTCTTTTCTCTTATTTGTCCTTCATCTTCTTTCTTCTTCTTTTTCCCTAAACCTCCATTGATGGAGCTTCAATGGAGGTGTCACCGTCAACCGGCGAGTTGATGGACAAAACCACTGGCAAAACGTCTGTCGTGCTCCACCGATTGTAACGGAAGTATCAATTTTTAGTTTCGAGCTGTATGGAGAGAGAAACGAAGCCAAACCCCTATAGTTTTCGAACCTTCATCGTCAGATCTGCGACGATCCGTCGCGAATCTGACGAAACCGATGGCGCCAATGAACTCGACGACGTCCAATCTTCCAGATCCGACTATCTCCGGAGTCAACCGGCACCGTCGTCGGCACTGTCACCATTGATGGAGGTCGAACAGAATAAGTCTCGAACAAAGTGGTATTAAGTCTCGAAACACATCAATAAGTCTCGAATTTTCGAGAAAAAAAAAAAAGCAAAGGAAAAAAGTAAGTGGGGGTATTTTGGTCTCATCACCTATTTTGGTGCTATTAAAACAAGACTTATTAATGTGGTGCTAATTGCACAAGCCCTCCCCCAAAAAATACTATTTAATTTTTGAACCCCATCAGAAAAACACCTAATTTATGCAATAATGTAAAACTTCAAATAAAAAAAATAAAAAAAATAGTTAAATGATATGGTTGACTAGTATTGTTCTTTCCTCTCTGCAGCCTCGAAATTACATGATTATTGAATTCTATAATAATCATCTGACTAGTATTTTGAGCTAGCACGACTAATTAGTAATTAATAGAACCAATTACATACTTTTCATCGATCCACATGACCACATGCATTTAATTTAATTTTTGATAGTAGCCAAATTGCATTGAAACTAGAGCAACAAAATTTCAAGGTGTCTTTTGTTTGTGAATATATAGAAGATAAATCTTTTGATTTTTCAATGCAATTAACCAGTCATTTGTTAATCGTAATGCGACTGGTACAGAGACTTAAACTCCCAAAGATGCATTACCACGTAAGTAGCCGTACTAACTCATACAGTTAATGAATTTTATAAGAATAAATAATTTAATTAATTAATTTTATTATAAAAAAAAGTTGCAGTACTATACCACTGTAAACCCTAATTAAAACAAATGATGAAATGAGAGTACATTTCAATTTTTGGAAGATCAATTATGTAATATTTAATTTAATGATTTATGAGAGATAATTTTTTTTTTAATAGTTTAATTCAAAAAAAATTACTTCTCGGATGAATCTAAATGCTACGATGGTTCATCCTAACTTATATTAAAATAAAATTGAGTGTCTTTATAAATTTAATTTTTAAATGGAGTGTTTTTAGAATAAGAGTACCAAAAAATAAAAAAGATAATCTTAGAATAAAAAGAAGTGTTTTTATAATTTTTTAAATTTAAATTTTGAGAATATAATGTCTTTAGAAAAGAAGTGTAAAAAGAAAAAAATTGGATTGTCAAAAAAAGCTCTCTTAGTTAAATAATCTCGTAATTAAGATATAAACAAAAAATGACGGTAATACCCTTATTAATTTATTGCATTATGTCTATATATATATCAGTCTTTCTATTATCAGTTCGTCCTAACAATAAATATATCTTGCAAAGAATGTGGACCATAGATTATGGAGAAATTTTGACAAATACATACACTATGAGTCAAAGTATATAAAATCTAGTGGTCCATATTCTTCGTCCTGATATATTTATTGTCAAGACGAACTGACAATAGAAAATATGATATATATATATACACACTTGAGTCAAAGTATGTAAAACAAATAGCCCACATTCAATATCCTCATGAAATTATATCATGATGCACTGACTTGAAAATTTATGTATTTATATATATCACTATAAGATTTTTTTGTTGAAATATTACAATAATTCGGAGCTAATTGGGAGGGAAAAACACTCAAACTCACATTCTCGTAGTGTGTGAAAGGTCAAAGACATATCACTTTACCAATCTCATCTTATCGTATGCTTGTTATCCATATATGAGACAAACCATCAATTATATAGAATGTCTATCTCATAATGTAACAACAAAGACCAAGACCATATTTGCATACTATGTGATTTCAAATGTTGCTCTCAAGCTGGACTATACTATTCCAACCTCCAACGTCCAATATTTTCCCTTCTTCTTGACTGATTAATATATACTCAGTTCTCACTTTAAATTTCTAAGAAACAATGATATCATTTTCTTAATTAAATTAGCTAGACAAACTGTTTTAATTTCCAAATTGTTTAACAAATGGCAATGACTTACGTGTACAATATTTTCCATGGAGAAATTTCCCAGTCGTTTCCATTCATAGCTAGAGATGCTTCCTAAATATGTCACAAGTCCCAAATTTCCCAGTCGTTTCCATTCATAGCTAGAGATCCTTCCTAAATATGACACAAGTCCCCTTTTTGCACCCTATAAATACATACATATATGCAGAGATGCAACAATAGAGCTAGCTATTGATAAAGAAAGTTGTTGGGAGCCTCCTGTCGCAGGAGAGATGGCACCATTCTTGTGAGGTTTGGTGGCTAAGAAAGTTTTTGATGAGACTGACATACCATGTTAATTAATTAATTGATGTTTTTTTTTTTTTCGGAAAAAAAAAAAGGTCTATTTCACTACGTACATAGCGATGATGATGTGGTATGCCTATTTCATCGAAGACTTTTTCAAACCAGCTTGACTTGCCGTCTCCCTTCGACAGGAAACCCCCTACAACTATTCTCCAAGAAGAAAAGAACCGCATTCAGTACTTCTGAATTATTCTGTTGTTCAAGGTATATATGTGATCTTAAGTTCCAAATTTTCTCTGAATTAATTGTACAGTGTAATCTATATATTATTATATTTATGACTTAATTGGAGTATATTTCTTCATTTTTGGATTTTTAATAGATAGGTTACCTGTATTTTTGTGGAAAATATATTCCAACATCTGCTTTTCCAAGAGATATATCGAATTTATTTTTACTTTTTCTATTATTTTTTTGTTTGTTTACAATTCATTAATTTATCAAAGAATTGACAATATCTTCTCTGTTAGATTTAATTTTTAGCTTTATGGAAACTGACCAAACTTTTTGTTTTATTACCTACAATATTAGTTCAAAAAATTCGATCGAATTTCAGCCAACCCCATTACAATATATATGAGAATTTCCTTTATATATTATATATTCAATATTTAATCAGAGAAGATTTTGTTTGACTAATTAACCAACTTATCATGCATATATATATGATAATATTTTAAACTCAAGAATATTTGAATATTAGCCTACAACATGATCAAGAGAAAGTGATATGCAATATACCAAAGTAGTTTTAATTTTAATTATATGTAGCTTGTATAAATAATTAAATATTTGAGTGCGTTATAACAATTTTCGAATAGAGTAATTTTACTAGTTTAGATAGTCTAAAATTTTATCTATAATTTTTATTTTTATTTTTTGAACTAACACATTGTAATTTCATGATTTATATGGTAAATTATTCACAAGTCACATAACAAGTTATTATTTTGATGAGCATGAATTTAATTTGACAAAACTTGTGGGCAACCTAAAGTTACTCTAATTAAAAAAATGATTTGGCAGTTGACGCGGTAAAAACATACCAATGTTTTAGATCAGAAGACATGCATTTTAACGTTGAAATTCATTAATTTTAACCTCGAAATATGCTTGATTAATTTTTATTATTAGTATTTATTTATTATTATTATTTTTTTGTATCGAGGATCCCGGACTTCGTCTAGGCATCCATCCGGATTTTTTTTTTTTTTTTTTGACGGTCTATTTATTGGATGTTGTGGAGTAGGACATATAGGAAACTTCGGCCCATTACCCATACCCCAAGCACGTCCTTCCATTTGCTAAGCTAGCGCTCTGATGGCTGACTACAATATAATTGTCAAGAGTAGAACCAAAGACTTGAGATTTTCATCCCAAGCCTTAGACCACCAAGGCAACCACCTCGTGGTTATTATTATTATTATTATTATTATTATTATTAGAGATTCTTTCCACTTTTCTCAAAAAGTGAAAATGAAAAATAACAAGATCTCCAATTTGGTTTTGGAGGACTTGGTTCAAAGCTAAGTTGGATGGTTATGACATTAAAAAAGACACCCTATAACCAATGACCTCTTGCCGATGTGGTTGGACTCTCCCATGTGAGCCTCCACCACCACAGTTCAACGTCTAAGTATGTGTATATATATATTCTTTGTCCCTCCTTAGCTACTAATTCCCAAATGTGGGTGTCCTCTCTCTAATTGTAGGAGTAGTATTCCAGACTCTGCTAGCAGAGCCTTATCTCACCAAGTCCTGGTTGTTATTGTTATATAAAAAAAAAAAAAAAAAAAAAAAAAACCTATAATAATGTGCAATGAAGATAGAAACCAATATTATATATATACACACACATTAACCCTAGATGATTATAATATATGAATGGTGGGGTAGTGAGCTTCACAACATTTTGAGTATCATCAACTTTTCATTAAATTCATACAAATCAATCTCTCTCTTATATTCATATCACTATATAAATGTGTGTGCTTGTAACAAGATATGGCATCACAACTCACAAGAAGGAGATAGATTATTCTAGAGAGAGAATCTTCAGTACCCATGTGCATGTACTAATGAATGGTACTGCACCTGATCACTGAAAATGTGACATGTGATTAACATTTGTGTATATTTATTATCATATGACACATTTTCAGTGACTGAATGTATCATTTAGCAGTGCAATGAAGATTATTTTTCATTCTAGTGAGGACAAACAGAAATATATGAGAGAAGAAAAGCTATAAGTGAGGTTGTAGTGGGATTCTGTCGCAGGAGAGATGGTCCCTGGTGGTGCCTAGTTCATATGTGGAAATATATATGTAAATATATATATGAATGGCATATGCAATGGGCTCCATCTCCCTGCAACAGAGTTCCCCTCCATCCTCTATCATCATTCATCAAGGTTGTGCTCAACATTTTCTTTGCAGAAAACGAATTCATGATTTCAACTATGTGTAATTACGTATCAAAATCTTATATCTTATATATTATCGTTTTAACCACAGTGATAGAGCTGCAATTTTTTTTTTTCAAAATAGAGTTTTAATTTATAGTTTAACCCCATTTATTTATTTATTTATTTTTATTTTATGAATTGTCCCCTCCAAAGACAATTTTCTGGCTTCATTAGTCCTGGTTGGGAGTTTGGAGTCTCCTCCATGCAACTTCTGTCTCTTTCTTTCTCAATTTCTTGTCCATTGACCATATTGCAAGGTAAGGTGTCTAACCTACGTCATATATACTATCTATTTCCGATCTACCTAGACATTGTATGTGAGAGGATGTGTTCTCCTAATGAAACCCACGATGATCTAAACATTATTCGCTCCAACTACACTGTATGATAAAGTGAATTTGGAACATAACATAAAATTTCTTCTATACAGAACTTTCTAAATTAGGTCAATTTCCCACCTAATTTTCCTTTTAAAAAAGTCTGTTTTTTTAACTATAAATTAATTAAATTTCATGGTTGAATGTGATCTTTGATTCTTTCCTCTCTCCAGCCTCGAAATTACATGAAGGTTTCTGTATGCGTGATTGATTATAAAAATCCAACAAAAGGTGGTTTCATTTTCAATTTCAAGCTTCGTAATTTCCAAGTAGATCTTCATGATATGAATCATATCGGAACCCCTAAAGTACACGAAAAAATTAGGACCATTTGCATATGTATACCATGAAATTTCTCAAGTTGGACCATTCAAAATAGATTTAGCTACTATACAAGTACATTATAGTTACATGGTTAGGTTTTAATCATCAGATTTCAATCCAATGGTATACAAAAATTAAATATTTAAAAATTAAAAAAATAAAACTAAAAGAAAATAACAGTCTCACATAACTATCAAACAACTATATATATATATATATATATCCTAGATAGTTTTCTCTCATTATAATTAATTTCTCCTAAGTGGTTAGTTTTCCACTTAATTAGGTTTATCTAAATTAAATATATGTCCAAGATAGTAATTAAATCCGCTCAAAATTAATTAATTGACTAAGTATAATTAATTGACTAATTAGTAAGTTGTCACATTTTCAAAGAAATTACTGTCTCAGGTCTTTGATCTTGGGGGTTTGCTGGCTGCTTTTCGTGTTGTTGTGCCAGGTTTCTAGTCTTTATAATATACTTACTTTGATTGTCAAAAAAAAAAAAATTATATATTAAGAATAACATTATAAATTACAATAGAGTTTCTTATATATTATATATGTCGTCAATGCACGAAAGATAGTATGTAATTTCCAAATTGTTGAACAAATGGAAACATTTATAATTTCCAAAGACTTTCTCAGTCATTTCCTTAGAATTACAAATATAGCTAGTTTAAAATATCCATCAAAATATTATTAATTACTTCATTTTTTGGCCTATCAATAGATCCAAATAGTAGAAAACATTTGCATACAAGCCACTAAAATTACCAAAACAAAGAGAGAGATACAAAGAGAGCTATAGCATTTCAATGAAGAAAGTTGGGGACTCCTGTCGCAAGAGAGATGACACCTGCTATTTTTTTTTTCTTTCCAAAATATCATGCAAAATTAATCTGTAGCTGGTGCCATCCTCCTGCGACATGAGACCTGCAACTTTATTTTTTCCTCCAAAAAGGAGTCATATTCAAAGGTATATGTTCCAACACTTATCATAATTTAATTTACCTAGCTAATAATTTCCTTCTATGCATATCAAATATTCATTTTCTGATTATCGTTCTTTTATTTTTCTTGTTTTCTCTAACTTTTATGTGTATTTTGTTTTCATTTTTATAGAAAAGCATTTTCTCAAACTTAGAAATGTTTGTGACCAAATTATATAGTAGAATAATCATTCTAACTTGTTTCATGCTTTAGCTAAAAAAAAAAAAAACAAAACAAAAACCATAATATGTAACCAAATTATTACAACTGCCTACACAAAATTTCATATTGATCGTATTGGACATTTCCCTAGAATACTGAGTAATTCAAATCTCTAACGGTAGATTCAATTAATCATTACCTTCTATTAAATATTTTTAATTGACCACACAAAATATGTATATAATGGTACATCATCTTTTAGCTCAAGTGTTGTACATCTTCCCTTTCACATTATTGGTGGGGGGTTCGAGTCCCAACTATACGTATTTTACAAGTAGGGTTCAAAAATTAAATAGCACTTTTTGGAGGAGGGCTTGTGCAAATAGCACCACATTAATAAGTCATGTTTTAATAGCACCAAAATAGGTGATGAGACCAAAATACCCCCACTTACTCTTTTCCTTTGCTTTTTTTTTTCCTCAAAAATTCGAGACTTATTGTGACATTTTCAAGACTTATTGATGCGTTTCGAGACTTAATCCCAGTTTGTTCGAGACTTATTATGTTCGACCTCTATCAATGGTGACAGTGCTGACGACGGCACCGGTTGACTCCGGAGATAGTCGGATCTGGAAGATTGGACGACGTCGAGTTCATTGGTGCCATCGGTTTCGTCAGATTCGTGACGGATCGTCGCAGATCTGACGATGAAGGTTCGAAAACTATTCGGGTGTGGCTTCGTTTCTCTCTCCATACAGCTCGAAATTGAAAATGGATACTTTCGTTACAATCGGTGGCGCACGACGGACGTTTTGCCGGTGGTTTTGTCTATCAACTCGCCGGTCGACGGTGACACCTCCATTGAAGCTCCATCAATGGAGGTTTGGGGAAAAAGAAGAAGAAAGAAGATGAAGGATAGAAAAGAGAAAAGAAAAGAAGCTGAGGGGTATTTTTATCCAAATTCCATTTTTGGTGCTATTAAAACATGAGTTATTAAAGTGGTTGTAGTTACACAAATCCATTTTGAAAAAGTGTTATTTACCCCTATTTCCTCTTTACAAGTATATATGAAGAGTTTTATACATGGTGTTGTGGACTTGCTTAATCTCGGCAAGTCTTGACTGACCCCTAACTTATTTTTTTTATTATTTTTTATTTTTTGATAAAGGCCCCTAACTTATTAATTTGTGTTAGATTTATATTTAAAAAAAAAAAAATGTATATATATTCAATAGAAGCCAAAGCGTGAAAAAATAAAAATGAAGGAGACTAATAGTAATTCAATTTCCAATTTGTTTTGGTACAAGTTGATGATGATGATCTTTCATTTGATCAGGACTTCAACGGGCGGCTATGATCTCTGTCTTGCATTATTATATTTACTTTCGGTTGAAAAGATACAATTAAGTTGTAAGGACTCAAGGAGAAAGATGCCCTGTTGTGCAATGAAAATGTTTTACACCAATGATAGTTATTAATACAGTATTATATATTATTAGTGGTGGGGTAATGAGCCTCGAACTTTTGACTATATAGAATTATTTTGACTATTATTAATTAATTGTCTGAGAAAAGGGTATCAATTATCAAAGGTTAACTTAATCTGTTGATTAATCTCCTTACTTTTTTTTTTGGAAGTATTATAAGAAATATTACAATTCTGTCCGAACGATTGAATTAGAGGACTTTTAAAACCTGTCAAGGTCTTTCGAGAATTTTTCAAGCCACGAATTATTTATCCCGATTTTATTAAATTTAAAGATATTGGAAAAATTTTAAAAATATATAAAAAATTCAAAAAAAAAAAAAAAGTTCTAGTACTTACAAAATTCTCAAATTTTATTCATATTTAAATTTTAATGAACTTGTCATCTACAACAAAAATTCAGATCAAAATTCATAAAAATCGATGTGATTTCATTAAAGTCCTTACCGAAAATAAAGTGAATTAATATATATATATATGCTTGTAAAATTAATGTGCATGGTGGGATTCAAACCCCCCACCAATAATGTGGAAGGGGAGGTGCTCCAAATTAGCTAGATATCCGACATCTAATTTATTTAATCAAACTCGTAGAATATATTTGGGAATTGAAGATGATCATGTTCATGAATCCTCTAACAGTAGTGCAGTTATCCCTTCGCATCTCTCTATCTATAAATACAAGTGTGTGCATATAATACACAAATCAATGGCATACCATATTACATGAAAGAGATCATGATTTCTAGGCAGATCAGCACAGATCGAAGAAGGAAGATGATGATCGATCAACTAGTAAAGCTATATATATTAATGAGGTTACGGCGGAGTCCTGTCGCGTGAGAGATGGCACCTAGTGCTTATATATATATATATAGTCTAAGTACATGTGTGTAAAGTGAGGCAATAGGTGCCATCTCCCGCGGCAAGACTCCCTAGCTCCATATCTGACCATCTTCAATCAGTTTCAGTGGTTGCGCTATGCTGATGATCGTGTTCATGGACATGTAGATCAAAATTAGAGGTATGTTTATTTGCAAAAATTGATCATTCGATTCTTTTCTCTTTTAATTTGGGTTGCAAAATCTTGTTTACTTTGGTTGTCACAGGAAGAATCTATAGCACAATTTTAGCATTCTCTGCAGCCACCATGCCATTCAATAACCCAATTCCATGTGTATATATGAAAAAAAGATGAAGAAATTCTCATGTTGTAGCTATTGGTCTCATGAGAAATCAATTTATTTTCCAATCTCTCTCTCTCTCTCTCTCTCTCTCTCTCTCTCTCTCTCTCTCTCCTCACATAGCCCTAGCCCTAACCCTAGATCCACTCTTTCACTTCAAGTCTTCAACTCCACTTTTGTATAGAGAACTCATCTTATATATATGCCGATCGATACATCATGATCATGATCATGATCATTTGCTTCAGGAGTTTGATCCGAGGAATTAATAAAATTCACATTTGTAATTTGTTCATATACATATATATAAATATATATATACTTGAATATATATTCGCAAATATAGTTATTATTTTTAATCACTTGCTGTTTCTTTAATTTTTAATTTTATTTTGTTTTCTAAATATGTATCTTTGCAAATTTTTAATATTGGTCTCATGAGAAATCAATTTATTTTTTTTAATCACTTGCTGTTTCTTTAATTTTTAATTTTATTTTGTTTTCTAAATATGTATCTTTGCAAATTTTTAATATTGGTCTCATGAGAAATCAATTTATTTTCCAATCTCTCTCTCTCTCTCTCTCTCTCTCTCTCTCTCTCTCTCTCTCTCTCTCTCTCCCCTCACATAGCCCTAGCCCTAACCCTAGATCACTCTTTCACTTCAAGTCTTCAACTCCACTTTTGTATAGAGAACTCATCTTATATATATGCCGATCGATACATAAATATATATATATATATACACTTGAATATATATTCGCAAATATAGGTTATTATTTTTAATCACTTGCTGTTTCTTTAATTTTTATTTTTATTTTGTTTTCTAAATATGTATCTTTTGCAAATTTTTAATATTGGTCTAGAAAGTATCCAGATAAGTATGTGGAGATTCAAAGGGAAGGATATAAATGGTGAAGAAGACTCATCAGCTGCTGGTGTACGTGGTTGGTTGTCATCACCAATATTGAGTGATCAATTAATTGTGTGCACTCCATATAGATTTTTTTTTTCTTTCGCTTTCCATCTTATTATTTCACAGAAAGTTTAATTATCTGATTCCATATCAAAGATATCTATCTTGAATTGCAATTGTTACATGATTATCTCCATAGCCTGTATTTAATTAGTTGTTTCCAAATAGAAGCTAATTAGATTTTGTGGCTACCCATAGGTCAAAAACTAGTTAATTAACAAAATGGATGAATTGATCAGGAACATCCCAAACATTAAGAAGAAACTCTTTAGTATATATGAATCGCCCAAGGTGGATCATATACTCCACCGGTCGAAATAACGAAAGTAGTTTAAACCGATGAAATTATAAATATCAGCCACGATGTCCGCAACCTTATTGTCCTCTCTCTGTGATCGCGAGACACATGAACATTCATTTGAGATGACAAAAAGACACAATTAATCCAGCGAATACGAAGACGCCAATGAGGCCGAAAAGAATACTTGTTGAAACAATATATGGTAACTTTAGATGATTATTCTAAACTTTGTTAATCTTAGAATTGCCGATAGATCGGTAACAAAAACTTTATATGACTATAATCCCCTAAGGCCATAACGGTCATTGTTGGTTTCTTCAATATTATTATTGAATCGAACTAATTAAGACATTGTTGGATTGAATAAGCTTCTTTCACCTTTGCAGACTTTAATTTTGTTTATTTTATATATTTTTTTTAAGAAAATTTCATTTAAAACAAGAACAAACAACTCAAACTACCTAGGGACAATCATCTTGGACACACCGCTCCACATATGGAGGGTATGATTCCATCCAGAAATATGAATGAAAAATATGTACGACAACATTCATATTTCTATGAGCAAATAAAGACAACCAAAGATCCTTCCAATTTCCTTGCTAACTTTTATTCATACTTTCAAAATTTGCAACAACAAAGAAAAGTCCGAAATGCATGGACGACGACTTTTTTCCAACCGTTTGTATTCAGATGTATGTGGAAGAAAATTATATTGGTTTTTTATAATCAAATTGCGTCTGCAACTTGAATATATTCTTTGCACTTGTTGAGGTTGAATTGCGCGCAGGATAATCTAGACAAACTCAGCTAACCCTCCACCAAATCATATCTCTCATCTGGGTCACTCCTTTGAAAAGTACTTGTTTGGTCTTGGTCACATGAGTCATAATGATGATCAATTCAATATAATTGCTAGAAGTTTTCTAGTGCATTTAAGTATATAATAATTAACCTTATATGATGCAGTTAAAAAAAAAAAGATGTTAGGTGATAACTTTAATTTGTTTCATTAATTAATTAACCACCGAAAAAGGGTCATAATATCTAATATTTTCTTTCTTAGTGACATATTTTCGAACAATTATTTCATAACGGATCAAATCATATTATCATGTCAATGTCTCAATTTTTTTATAGAAATATTACAATAATTCATAGTTTGGAGGAAGGGGAGGGACTCGAACCCAACAACTTTGTGTTATGGATGTGAGAGTGGTCAATCTCTCTTATTGTCGGATATCACAATTTTACTCTCAAATTATACGTATCACTTAAAACTCTAGTATTCGTCGGATATCACAATTTTACTCTCAAATTATACGTATCACTTAAAACTCTAGTATTCTTTTAACGCATTTTCTTGGTAGGTTAGTTATCTACAAGACAAACAAATAATTGGACCACAAAAAATAACAAGATCCCACGAAATTTCTCAAGTTGAGAATTTTCAGCCTCCATATATATATATATATATATATCGGACCAGGATCCTCTCCTCACCCTCACCTCATCCTCACCTTTTCCTCACTTTTTTAAAGCATGTGATTGGTTGTTAATAAAGTGTCAATCACATCTTAACTATTCATTAATTGCAATGCTTATGTGTCACAAGATTAAATGAGGTGAGGATGAGGTGAGGTGAGGAGAGGATCCTCATTCATATATATCTCGTTTTGACTGTCAATTTCTAATTATAATTCTAAGAAAATTATTAAATTACAATGAATAATATTGTAATACATGAAAGACTTAATTTCCATTTAATTGTTACGTACACACATGACGCATGGAAACCTGCATCACGCGCGGTTTAGTTTACAATTTTCTGCTATAAATACACATGAAGAACAAGCTTTAATTTGTATTCCTGCAACATAAATTGTTGAGAGCCTCCTCTCTATATATAATATTCTCATCACCACTCTAGCTAGCTCTAACACAGAAACAGTACTACATGTTAGCTATATAATTAAGTGTGTGCCTACACAAATTAATGTAATCACGTGAAGCAGATCATCTCCAGAAGTTATCGATATATATATATATATGAGGTTATGGCGGTCTCCTGTCGCGGGAGAGATGGCACCTGGTGCCTCAATAGTACTTATTTGTGCGAAATTCGACAATAGGTACCATCTCCCTGCAACAGGACTCCCTAGCTCCATCCTCGATCAGTTTCAGCCTATCGATATATTTATGGACGTGTAGATCAAAATTAAAGGTATTGTTTCTAAGCTATATATATATAACTCAATTCTTTTCTCTTTTATGTGTTGCAAATCTTGTGATCTAGTATTTCTTGATCTCCCCAGGAAGAATAATCTATTGCAGAATTTTATCATTATGTTGTCTGAGGGTGGTGATGGTTGTGAGAATCCGTTTCTAAGGTCTGATACTAGGAATGATATGGAGGATGGTGAAATGAGAATTCAGAGGATCGTGTCAACTATCAGTGTGCAGGTGCAGGAAAGGAAGAATGCGTGACATGAACAAACCGAGTCAGAAATTGCCAACTCGGAAGTCAACGTGAAGGGTGTTTATGGGTTTGTTTGTTTGGTTTGGTCGGCTTTTCTGGTTGGTGTGGATGCTTCGTTTTTCTGCTGGGTTGTGGGTCGGTGTTATATATGGCTTAGTCTATGTGTTTCAACCCGTCTGGGGGGCTTTTGCGGTTGCGTTGTTTTTCGTGGCCTGAGGGGCGTGGTGGGTTGTTTGTACTCTGTAGTTCTTCGGTTTGACCCTTTCTTCAATAAGGACTTAATATATGCTGTTCAAAAAAATAAAATAAAATAAGACTTATTATGGCAAAATAACACTTTTGGGAGCAGATTTTGTGATATTAATGCCAATTTAATAACTTGATTTTTAATATATAATTGGTGACAGTCCCACAAAATCAACACTAAAAAGTACTTTATTTTATAATAAAAAAAACACTAAAAAGTACTCGAAATTTTAAGAATTCTATTTTATAATTACCCTATTGGATGGATATCATAAAAAGACTGTCCATGTTAGTGCTATTGGCCTCCTAAGAAATCCTAGAATATATCTTTGACTCAAATATTGATACTTTAACAAAAATATCTGTGATATATTTATATTTTAGAGAATAAATATAAAAATATTCTTGAATATTCTTAATATTTTAAAAATATTAGTGATATTTCTACTGAAATTTTTAAAAATTTAGATATTTAGATATTTTTACTAAAACCGATATTTACTTCCTTACGATCAAGCTCGTCAACCCTAAAACAAAACTTATGACCTTTTGGGCGTGCAGTGAATTAAATTTTATATTGCTCTTGCATATATAGTCTCATGGTGTCCAAGTTGACCCTAGTAATACTGTATATAAATATTATATTACCATTGTGTTGTCACTCTTCAGTGAATTGAATTTGGGACATTGTCAGTTGAATTGACGCTTTTTCCGTTAAGAAACGTTGGGTGGCAGTATATACAACATACTGTTGATGAAGCTTAGATTTTGACAAGTTTGACGTGCTTTTATATATATATAGTAACTTTTTAATGTGAGATTTCATATGAATTTTTCGTACGGTTTCTTTGATTCTAATCGGTTGGAATTGGTTAAATTCTTTTTTCACCGATTCCAACCGATTAGAATCAGTGAAACCGTATAAAAATTTTATACGAACCGGGATTTTCAACTTGATAATTTATATATATATATATATGTTTTATCTATTGTTAGTTCGTCCTGACAATAATTAAATATATCAGGATGAATAATATGGACCACTAGATTTATATACTTTAACTCAAAGTGTATGCACTTATTAAAACTTCTCTATAATCTATTACCTACATTCTTCGTCCATATATATTTATTATATATATACACAAATTGATTATGAACAAATGTGAACCCATTGAACA